>CM055122.1:251060991-252285991 GCA_029206835.1 Rana muscosa | reverse complement strand
GTAGAACCGATAGAACCAGGTTTAGGTCCCATGGACATATGGGGGCTTTAACCGGTGGGATAATACGAGTCACCCCTTGTATAAAGGATTTGACAAGTGAATGCGTAGCCAGGGGCCTTTGAAATAGTATTGACAAGGCCGAAACCTGACCCTTGATAGTACTTAAGGCAAAACTTCCTGTCTACAGCCCACTGAAGGAAGTCCAGAATTCTGCCTATAAGGTACTTACGCGGATGCCATCTTCTGGCCTCACACCAAGCGATGTATGCCTTCCAGACTCTATAGTAAATCTGCCTGGATACAGGCTTCCTGGCATTGATTATAGTAGATACCACAGAGTTAGAGAGACCTCTCTTTTTTAGGATGTGGGATTCAATAGCCAGGCCGTTAAACCTAGAGTTAGTAAGGAAGGGTGGTATATCGGTCCTTGCAAAAGCAGGTCCGGACGACGTGGAAGAGTCCAAGGACTCCCCACAGACATCTTTACAATCTCCGCATACCAGGCCCTTCGGGGCCATGCTGGAGCCACCAGGATCACCAGCTTCTTTTCCAACCTGACTCTGCGAAGGAGTCGAGGCAACAATTGTAGCGGTGGAAATGCATATATCAGTTTGAACTGATCCCAAGGGAACACCAGAGCATCCGAGCCGCAAGCAAGGGGATCCCTTGTCCGGGAGACAAATCTGTCCACTTTTGCGTTGAATCTGGATGCTAGCAGATCTACATCCGGTGTTCCCCATCGCTGACATATTGCTCGGAAGACCTCGGGATGAAGGGACCATTCCCCTGGGCATAACTGCTGGCGACTCAGAAAGTCCGCCTTCCAATTCTCCACCCCTGGAATGAAGACAGCGGATATGCATGGGACATGCTTTTCTGCCCATTCCAGGATGTGATTTACTTCCCTCTGGGCTGAACGACTCCTGGTGCCCCCCTGATGATTGATATATGCCACTGTTGTGGCGTTGTCTGATTGAATTCTGACAGGGGACCCTTGAAGTTTGGATGTCCATGTTTTTAGGGCATACCGGGCTGCTCTCATCTCTAAGAGATTGATGGGCAGGGTCTTTTCTGCATCTGACCATGTGCCCTGGAGAGACCATTGCTCCAGTACTGCCCCCCAGCCTATAAGGCTGGCATCTGTAGTGACCACCTTCCAAGAAATCGGACTGAAGAATTTTCCCTTTTGGAGATTCTGGGGAACCACCCACCAGCAGAGACTCTTCCGAACAGAAGGGGACAAGGGCATCGGGAAGTCTAGAGCCTGAACATTTCTGTTCCAGGCTGAGAGTATGGCCCTTTGCAAATTCCTTGAGTGGAATTGGGCGTATGGCACAGCTTCGAATGATGCCACCATCTTTCCCAGCAGCCTCATGCACAGGCGTATGGACGGCTGTCTTTTTGCACAAAGCAGACGGATCAAGTCCCTCAAAGTGGATACTTTGTCTAGGAGGTAAGAAAATCTTCCTCTGGTCTGAATCCAGCCGTAGCCCTAAGTATACCAGACTTTTGACTGGCTGTAGGGCTGACTTGTCCAGGTTGATGATCCAACCGTGAGATTCCAGATACTTGATCGTATCGAGAATTACCACTTCTAGTCTGGCAACTGAGTGGTCCATCAACAACAGGTCGTCTAGGTATGCCATTATCGTTACACCTCGTGTTCTTAGATCGGCCAACAGTGGGGCCAGAATTTTTGTGAACACTCGTGGTGCTGTGGCCAGACCGAAAGGTAAGGCTCTGAACTGAAAATGGCGCCCGTCTACTGCAAAGCGTAGAAATCTTTGATGACCTGGAAAGATGGGAACATGCAAGTAAGCATCTTTGATGTCGATCGAGGCCAACCATTCCTCCCCTTGTAGGGCAGCGGCTACCGACCGGATCGACTCCATCCGAAAAGACCGGATGTTTAGGAATTTGTTTAGACCCTTTAGATCCAATATGGGTCTTATGTCCCCGTTTGGTTTTGGGACTGTGAAAAGGTTTGAGTAGAAACCCAACCCCCACTCTTCCATAGGAACCTCCATAATTACTCCTTGGAGCAATAGTTGTTCTAATGCCAACAGGAGAGACCCCCTCTTCTGAGGATCTTTTGGCACGCTTGACCACAAAGTGGGAAGGAGGAGACTCTTAACTCCAGCTTGTATCCCAGAGTTATTGCGGAGAGCACCCATCTGTCTCTGATCGTGTCCCGCCAGGTCTCTGCGAACAACCGAAGTCTTCCCCTCACCCGTTTGAGTGGGGGCAGCCCTTCATAGGGCCGACTTGGAGGCTGGTTTAGTACCTCTTCGGATCCAGGGTTTTTTATTAACCTGTGATTGTCCCTGATTTTTACCTCCGGAATTTGACCGAGAAGGCCGTCGGAACTGCTTAGAAGCAGATGTCCCTGGGACTGGAGAGGTAGGCCTCTTAAAAGAGGGACCTCTAAACCTCTTTTTAACCGGCAAGAGAGTACTTTTACCACTGGAAATCTTCTGGATATATTTATCCAGGTCTTCGCCGAATAGGCGTTTACCATGAAATGGGAAGCTAACTAGGAGCTTTTTACAGGGAGCCTCAGCAGACCAGTTCTTGAGCCACAGAAGTCTACGCATATGTACCAAGGACAGCGTAAGGCGGGAGGCCTGATGGATGGAATCCTTGATGGCGTCAACCGCAAAGCATAATGCTCTAGGCAGATCAGCCAGAGCCTGGGCCTGCTGGTCTGGCAAATCCTTTAAGACCAGTTTCATCTGATCCTTCAAAGCTTGGCAAACTCCAATAGCTGCCACTGCTGGCTGTGTAACCGCCCCTGCTGTGGAAAAGGCAGATTTTAACAAGGACTCCAATCTTTTATCTATTGGGTCCTTGAACATTTGAACATTATCTACTGGACATGTCAGTGATTTGTTCACGGAAGAGATGGCTGCGTCCACCGTAGGAACACTCCATTTTTGGGTGAACTTATCCTCCATGGGATAGATCACCGGAAATCTCTTAGGTGGAACAAATAGTTTATCAGGATGTTCCCAGTCCTGGTATATAAGTCCTTCCAGTAATGGATGAATTGGAAAGGAACAATTAGTCTGGGGAGCTTTTAATGACCCCCAACGAGGAGACAGAAGTAGTTGATGATTCAACAAGAGGCATTTTAAATGCTGATCGAACCATGTCAGTTAGGGACTGAACCCATAATTTTTCAGCTTGTGATGCTGAGAATGGTTCTTCCACTGTCGATTCCTCTAAGACAGAGTCAACCTCATCCTGATCCCCCTCAGGTAGGTCAATCCCTTCCTGGGACTGCTGCTCTGCCAACAGGTACTCTGACGGAGGTGACGGAGATCTGGCGCGCTTTCTTTCTGGTAGGGAAGAAGCGATCAATGCTGCCAATCTTTGCTCCAATCCTCCCAGAGCTGAGGCAAAAACCTCCTCTGTTACATATACAGGCGCAGGTGAACTGAGGGCAGCCGCAGTACCTGGCACTCCTGGGGGTTCTCTATGGGTACTAACCTCTGATTTCTCAGGGGAGGCAGGTGCAGATGCATGCTCCAGATCCTCAGAGCCCGACGGAGATCCCTTATGCTTCCTGGGTGGTAAGTCCCGGAGCTTTTTGGGCGGCATATTCCTAAGTCCAAAGCTGAGGTATTCAAGCCGCAATACACCCTTAACTGAAATAGTCTAACGCACTTGCTGCTATATGTATCAGTTGGTGTCTACTAATGTGTCTTTCTAGGGGATGCCTGTATCAACCACCTGCTGTAAGCCAGGTTATAACATGTTACCAGCCCTTTATTTTGCTCTGTCCTCCACAGCTAGTTCATAGAAACTGTGTCCTTTTACTTAGCTGGGACGCCCGCACATGCGCAGAAGCGCCCGGCGCACAGAGCGCGTCATCCGTCAGGCTCCGCCCCTTTTTCGGCCTATTCTAATAAAAGAAAGCGGGTGTGCGCGCGCCCACGTGTGCGCCATCTGCGTCTACCCAGAGGGGGGAGCCAGGGTCCCTGTTTTCACCAGGGCCCGGGGATGGAAGAGCGTTAAGGCAACATGACAGAGGGATGCAGCTTCCCTTACAAGAGAGCCCACCATCTGCCTGGACTTTTACCATGGAAGGAATAGTCCAAAGAAAAAAGATGTTCCACAGTGGACTCTAGTGGCTGAACACAGGTACCGCACCTTGCCTTTTTTTTTTTTTTTTTAAAACCTCCTCTATGAAAAAACATTTTCTAGGATTAGCAGTTCAGGCATATACAGATATTAGCGGGAATACCGTTTAGGTAACAGGCAGAAAGACATATTAGGCTTGGGGGTCCCCTCAATAGAACCAAGTTCCTGAGGGGCCCCCACTTACCTTTCCCCCGCCGCAGGACTCTGTTTGGTCCACAGAAGCCCAAACTTCACCTCTCACGGCAGGCATTGTAATTAAACCTTCAGGGACCGGGTTCCCAAGGATTCCACTCCCCTGGACCTGTATAGCACCCTGCACAGAAAACATCTTGGTCGTGGGTATGACCAGAGCTCTGGATCCCAGGGTCCAGCCCTCCTAAGAGGCATTTACAGGCAAAACCTTGCTCTTCTCTGCAAGGCCCGGGTACCGACCGTTTAGCTATGAAGCTTTTTTGGTCGGATCCGGAATAGCTTGCTGAGGCCCAAAAGAACCTGTACGCAAGCCCAGTGAAAAAAACATGTTACTCTTTGGCCAACACCTTAGACACTGGCAAAAAAACTGAGGTACTCCCGGATGGGAGGGGCTTATATAGGGGAGGGTACTTCCGGTCTTGGAAGTTGCCAGTGCCAGCACCTGAAGGTAATCTATATAACCCACATAGTAATTACTATGTCGCTCTGTGTCCCGTGATGTACGAAAAAGAAATAGATAGATTATATCTCTATCTCTAATATCTATCTCTAATATCTATCTCTCTCATCACACACACACACAGTACACACACACACAGTACACACACACACAGTACACACACACACACACAGTACACACACACACACACACAGTACACACACAGTACACACACACACACACACAGTACACACACACACAGTACACACACACACACAGTACACACACACACACAGTACACACACACACACAGTACACACACACACACAGTACACACACACACAGTACACACACACACAGTACACACACACACACAGTACACACACACACACACACACACACTGTGTACACATAAGGAAAGTTGTATATTTTTGAGGATTAAGTATCATTATTGAACTACAGTGCTCTCGGTCAATCCAAAATGTTAATAAACCACAAACCTAAATATTTAAGAAAGTAAAAGTGAGGTTTTGGCTTTCTTAGGAGAATTTATGTGTGTCCACCACAATTATTGGGCAACTAAATGAAAAAGGAAAAATGTTCCCATCTCACTTTATCAGATGAAAATAAACAATTAAAAATTTACACACTTCTCACATTTCAGGGGAAAAATAAAAATGACCAATATAGCCCGCCTTTTCAATAACAGTCACAAGCTTTCCAATCATGGAGTGCGTCCGTTTCTTGGTCTGTTGACAAACAACTTTTTGTGCAGCAGCAATCACAGCCTCCCAGATACTGGTCAGAGACTTGTACTGTTTTCCTTCAAAGCAAAGCTGGCTGCACACTATACATTTCCTTTAGATTTACCAAAACCATATAAATGTGAAGTCAAACCTGAACACTTTCAATTTGTATGCAATCGGGCAGGCCTGCGTACTACATGGTTGAAGGTAAAGCTAAAGGAAATTGAACAAAAATTGTACAATGTGTATCCAGCTTAAATCTACCATTTAAAAAGGACCCACAAGTTCTCAGTAGGGTTTAGGTCAGGTGAGGAAGGGGCAATGTCATTATTCCTTCACCTTTAAGGTCTTTACTGGCTAACCATGCAGTGGAGTACTTTGATGCATGCGATGGAGCATTGTCCAGCATAAATATCATGGTCTTCTTGAAAGATGCAGACTTTTTCCTGTACCACTGCTTGAAGAACGTGTCTTTTAAAAACTGGTAGGTTGGGAAGTTGATATTGAGTCCATCTTCAACCCAAAAAGGTCCACCTTGCTGGCGTCTGTGTCGAAGTGGAGCTCTGTACCGTTACTGATCCAGCCACAGGTTCATCCCTCTGGTCCCTCAAGAGTCACTCTCATCTCATCAGCCCATAAAACCTTTGAAAAATCTGTCTTCAGATACTTCTTAGCCCAGTCTTGACATTTCAACTTATGCTGTCCATTCAGAACACTGTACCGTGATCGTTGCTCCCGTGCGACAGACATGTCAGAGGCTTGGCCATTCAAATGGCCGGAGCCTGCAAACCAAGAAGGACCACCAGGTAAAGATGGAAGCCCTGTCAGTGGTGACACCACGGTGCTGGAGGGCTTAATTTTAAAGTAAGCCTTTCATACTAGCTCAATAAGCCCTTAACGTGCAGAGGCAAGTTCTCCCTCCATCTTTACGGCCGCTTTAAACAAAGCCTCACTGACCTCTGTAGCTACAGACATTGTGAGCAAATTCACTCACAAGAATTACAGTGAAGTTGTCTCACCCCTCTCCCCATAACAGTGTACCTAGCTTAGGGCTGGGCGATTTTCTCCCCAAAAAAAATCTGCGATTTTTTTTTTATAAAAAACTCGATTTACGATTCGATTTGATTTTTTTTTTTATTATATTAAAGTGCATCAACAAACAAAATTGCAAAGGCAAACCCTTTCTCTAACTGCAAAGTCAGTGTGCAACAAAGATTGTTAAACATCCAAATTATTAATACTGTATTTGGATTTAGCCAACAACAAAAAATCTTGAGGTTACTCTTAGTTGAATTGAACTGTGTCCATGCCTCACTGCACGCCTGTCTCACTGTACCCGTGTCTCACTGTGCCCGTGCTTCACTGTGCCCATGCTTCAATCACTGTGCCCGTACCTGATGCAGATTTTCATGGTATACAGATTTTACTGCTACACCGGTGGCCATTCCAGTATTCAAAAGCCGCGCCTCCTCCTCGTCTGTTATAGGCGGAACACTCAATTTCCCAGCATTCAGTGTTCCGCCTATCACGGTCATCCTCATAACACAGACGAGGATGAGAGGATGTCCGTGATAGGCTGAACACTGCCCGCTGTGAAATTGAGTGTTCCGCCTATCACAGACGACGAGGACTCGGGAGGCGCGGCTTTTGAACACTGCAATGGCAGCCGTCTGTCTGCATGACACGCTGATCAGGTAGGCAGACGGCGGCTGCGGCGAGTAGATGTAATTGGGGTAACGCCGCCCAGTGCCACTCCAGATACGCCCCCTGCAGTCCTGCTACGGAAACTTTGAAGGAAAAAAAAGAAATAAAATTTATTAAAAAAAAAAAAAAAATCGATTTTCTTCAAATCTGAATCGATTTGAGCTCAAAACTCGATTCAAGATTAAAATCGATTTTTTTCCCAGCCCTAACCTAGCTCTGTGCATATGTTAAAGCTGAACTCTGGGGACAAATGATTTCATTAAATATTTTTCTCAATAGCTAGAAAGTATACAAAACCACTTTGAATGTGACAAACACCTTTGTAAACTTAAAGCGGAGTTCCACCCAAAAATGGAACTTCCGCTTTAAAAGGGAAGGTGACCCCCTAACATGCCACATTTGGCATGTCATTTTTCCCACTTCCTCACAGGGCTCTGCGGTACCGGAAGGAAGTTTACCTCTTCCCCCTCCCTCTCGGCAATCATCTGGGACACGTCACAGGTAACAGATGATTGCCCGGCCAGTCACAGTGTGGCTCGCGCATGCGCAGTGTGTGCCCGGCTGTGAAGCCACAGCCGGGCGCCCACAGTATTGATGCCGGCGTCGCCAAGAGGAGGGTGAGAGGAGCGGGGCTTCGTTCCCCTGCATCTTTGGACCCTGGGAAAGGTGAGTGTCGGATTATTAAAAGTCAGCAGCTGCAGTATTTGTAGCTGCTGACTTTTCATTTTTGTTTTTTTAAGTCGGAACTCCGCTTTAATTAAAATGAATAAAGTGACATCACTGATGTACACGGCCTGTGTACAGGCTTCTACAAACTGCCTGCGGAAAACTACAGGAGGGGGCGGATACAAGATCAGTCGCCCTGTACAAGAAAAAGAGCAGTGATTGGTCTTACAAACCGGTCTACTGGAAGCTCCTACACAGGTAAAGTTTCACGCTGGGTCACAGCGCAGATCTGAAAGAAATGCACAAAAGGCACGAAGATTCAAGTAAGAATACACATGCTTCTTTGTATTAAGATGATCTTCCCATCCAGGATATCGGCTTTAAAGAAAAGTAAAGGATGGCACTATTGGGAGGAGGAGGAGTGAACAGGATGATCGAAGCTGTGGATATAAGAAAGTGCTTTCTAAACTGAGGATGAACTGCTCCACAATACCTGCATCTAGAGAGGTCAGTGAGGGCTTGTTTGTATACATATCCTTAACAATTAGTACATCATTTTTACAAAGTCTGGGCACAATTCTTCGTTGTATCTTACGTTAAAAAAAAATAGCTATACCTTTCATGAATGTCTTTTTAGTCTACATCCAGTCAATTGTCTGCAACTGCCAAATAAGATTCAAATGTTACTTCTCAAAATGATAGCAACAGACAACACCATGGTCCGAACTGGTCAGAATCCACATCCCCACTCTCCTGGCTTGCTCTCCCTCTCACAGAACTATGCACAGAGTCTAGAGGCTAATTATATGCAGCATGCTATACAATGTATGGCATTCCTGGCATGAGTTACGATGTAAATATGAGCAATGTGGTTTACAGTAAAAAATGATTTAAGGAACCAAGTACTTTAGCAGGGTGAGTATAATAGAAAAAATTACTTCTACCCCAGTAACATATTTACATAGAAAGAAGTAATGCTTAGGGCTGCAGCATGTGATTATGGGGGGGCATCTTTTTTGGTCAAAGCAATGTCACAGATTATGTTATAAGCAGGAGACAAGCAGATGTCTGCTGCAGATGTATTATATTACAGAGATCAACTTAGGCTGCCTCTACACAGGAACATTCTTTGTAACATCTGATAAAGCTTTGGTATCTTGGAATAACCAGTATTGTCATAAGTAAGCAAATAGTTACATGGTCTTAAAGCTGAACTCCAGGCAAACCCTTAAATACACCGATGAAATAGGTACTAGGGAACAGTTTTTACCTACCAAAAGATTTTCATTTCTACCCATCCAGTCCTGAGATTTACATAGCTCTGCTATACCTCACAGCCCTGTACGACGGCGCAAGAGAAACAGGATTTTGTATGCCACTGTTCAGCAAAACTTCTAGGTCTCCTCCACTCCCATACCTGGTGACAGGATAGTGAAAGGAAAAGCAGCATATTGATAATCCCATCACTCTATTTTTGTTTTCACCTATTAGCATGCTCCATGCATGCAGAACAATTAATTGTTCCTGTTCAGCAGAGCTGACTGCGAGAAGCGGCACAAGGAAACCAAAGAGGCTGATAACATAAGCTTTTGCTCAGCCAATCAGAAGTGAGAGTCCCGGACAGCGCTTGCATTTTTTGATGCAAGCGGTGTAAGCACCTGCTTTTGCAGGTGCTTACACCGCTTGCCTTAAAAAATTTTTTTTTTTTAAAGTGGTTGTAAATTATTTTTTTTTTTTTTATCTTAAGGCATTCTATGCATTAAGATAAAAAGCCTTCTGTGTGCAGCATCCCCCTCATACTTACCTGAGTCCCCTTTCGATCCAGTGATGTCCACGAGTGACTCGGCCGTCCGGGACTCTCCCTTCTGATTGGCTGAGACACAGCAGCGGCACGATTGGCTCCCGCTGCTGTCAAAGTCAGTAAGCCAATGGGGAGAGTGAGGGGGCGGGGCCGAACCGTGGCTCCGTGTCTGAATTGACGCACAGAGCTGCGGCTCAGCTTGGGTGACCCCACAGCAAGCTGCTTGCTGTGGGGGCACTCAACAGGAGGGAGGGGCCCGGAGCACTGACGAGGGACCCGAGAAGAGGATAGGGCCTGCTCTGTACAAAACCAACTGCACAGAGCAGGCAAGTATAACATGTTTTGTTTTTTGTTTTTATACAAAAGAAAAACAAGACTTAATAAAAATCACTTTAAAGGCTTTACTGCATATACAGACTGGTTTTACTGTTGTGGGTTTAGTAACACTTTAAAGCCCCATTTAGCTCATCAGTTGGCAATCACTGCTCTAAACCATTCTTTACATCGAGAATATCAATCAAAAACAACACACACCACAGAATGATTTTTAAGCATAATTTTACATTCTAAGCAATAGTTTCCAATGGTTTCTCCTTAGAATTCTTTGTCAGATTTTAAATGTATACCATGCTAAGGTGAATTGGAGTTTTGCAAGCTGTGCTCTGGTCAATAAATCCTCAAGTCTTTTATGGCCAGACAAACTCCAGTCATGACAACCCAGCAACATCTGGTATTAAATGACAGCAAGAACAGTACAAGTGGACATTGTACATAGACAAAACAGACAAGGCTTGGAACGCTTCAGAAAAGTCTAACGGGGACAAATCTCACATAGTTCAAGAAACTGTCATAGAAACAAGACAAAAGTTTAAACTCACCTCCGCGATTTCCATTCTCTTCATCCTGTAAAACATACAAAGTTATTACAATCAAAGTGCGTGTGTGTGTGTGTGGGGGGGGGGGGGGGCAGCAATGTTCACTGAAAATATAATTCAATCATATTTTGTGCAATTTGTAACCTACATTGTATTAATTCAGGAGGAATTAGTCTTCAAGCAATGGCTAAACATTTCATGTAGAATAGTGTTTTCATAAATAACAGTCACAGAGCAACGAATACACAAGCAAACTTTTTGGCAAAAGGAGCATCAGATTCAAAATCGAACAAATACATACAAATGTTAACAAAAATAAATTTTCTACATAAAGTTAAATAAATAATAATAAAAAGAAGTTTAAAAAAAGTCGGTGCTGTGGTATTACTCTGAATTTTGTTCAATACACACTCAAGGTTAAAAACCAAGCCTCGATTGCAGGGAGAACAGTCTACACTAGGGGTAGGCAACCTTTCAGAGGTGGAGATCTACCTGGACAACATGGAGGGAAGCAAAGATCCCCTGCGGGGCTCGTACCCCATCCCACTCTCTCATTGTCTCACTGACTTTAACCACTTAAGCTTCAGACCATTTTGTTGCTAAAGGACCAGGCCCCTTTTTGCGATTTGACACCGCTTCGCTTTAACTGACAATTGCAGTCGTGCGACGTGGCTTCCAAACAAAATTGACGTCCTTTTTATCTCACAAATAGAGATTTTTGGTGGTTTTTGATCACCTCTGCGGTTTTTATTTTTTGCGCTATAAACAAAAATAGAGCGACAATTTGGAAAAAAATTTTTTTTTACTTTTTGCTATAATAAATATCCCCAAAAAAATATTAAAAAAAACGTTTTTTTCCTAAGTTTAGACCGATACGTATTCTTCTACATATTTTTGGTTAAAAAAAATAAAAAAAATCGCAATAAGCGTATAGTGATTGGTTTGCGCAAAAGTTATAACGTTTACAAAATAGGGGATAGTTTTATGGCATTTTTATTAATATTTTTTTTTTTTTACTACTAATGGCGGCGATCTGCGATTTTTATCATGACTGTGACATTATGGCGGACACATCGGACACTTGTCATTTTTACAGCGATCAGTGCTATAAATATGCACCGATTACTGTGAAAATGACACTGGCAGTGAAGGTGTTAACCTTTAGGTGGCGCTGTAGGGGTTAAGTGTGCCCTAGTGAGTGATTCTTACTGTAGGGGGCGTGGCTTGGCGTGTGACATCACTGATCGTCGTTCCCTATAACAGGGGACAGACGATCACCGACATGCCACTAGGAAGAACAGGGAAAGGTTTGTTTACACTTACCTCTCCCCGTTCTTCAGCTCTGTGATCCGATCACGGGAGACCGGCGGCGATCGGGTCCGTGGGTGCGGTCATGGAGCTTCAGACGGGGTCGCGCACGCGACCAACGGATGGTATCTTAAAGGTGACGTACCTGTACGCCCTTGTGCCCAGCCGTGCCATTCTGTCTACGTATATCGTCTTGCAGCGGTCCTTATGTGGTTAAATGATGGCAGCGGGAGCCAATGGCACCCGCTGCAGTCTCAGCCAATGAGGAGGGAGAGTCCCCGAGAGGCGAGGCTCTCATGCACATTGCCGGATCGATATAGGGATCAGGTAAGTATTGGCGGGGGTATTTGGGGGGGGGGGGCTTAGCTGCTGCACACAAGTTTTTATAATTTTAATGAATGAATATAATACAGAATCTTCGGGTATCTACGCCACTTCCCGTCGTTGTCCCCCCCCCCCCCCCCCCCCGCTGTGTTCTGGGAAACGCACAGTTCCCAGAACACAGCGGGGACCAGTGAAGACATGCGGCGCAACTCGCGCATGTGCACTAGGGAACCGGGCAGTGAAGCCGCAACGCTTCACGTCCGGATTCCCTCACCGAGGATGGCGGCGGGGGCAGCCGAGACACGAGCGATTGCTCGTCTTCTGCTGCCGACCTCGCGGGCACCCTGGACAGGTAAGTGTCAATTTATTAAAAGTCAGCAGCTGCAGTATTTGTAGCTGCTGGCTTTTAAATATTTTCTTTTAAGGTGGACCTCTGCTTTAAGGTAAAAAACCTTCTGCCTTTAGAACCACTTTAAGCCTTTCCATTAGAGGAAAGCATTAATACTAAATAGCAACAGAGTTACTTCAACCCACTGGTTTGTCTTGTTGCCTAAAAATATTCTTTAAAGTGGTTGTAAGGCCTTAAGGTTTATCATCTTAATGAATTAAGGTGAAAACTTCTGTGCCGCAGTGTCCCCCCAGACCCCTCCTGTGTCAATGGATGCAGCACCGGGGCTCGGGAGCGAGCACACATGGGTGACCCAATGGAAAGCAGCATTCCGTAGGGGCACCCGAAGAGGAAGATCCTGGAGCGCCGGCGGGGGACACCAGAAGAAGAGGATTGGGCTGCGCTGTGCAAAAGCATTGCACAGAGCAGGTAAGTATGACATGTTTGTTATTTTAATACAAAAAAAAAATTAAAAAATCTTTACAACCAATTTATCTTGTAAATTAGGGTTATTAAAATTAGCTTTATATTTAAAGGATAAGTTCCCATTTTAAGCAACATGTTCCAGCATCTGCAGCTCTCCGCCCATATGGCTGTGTCATTCATTGACAGTTTCCTGTAAATGAATGCCTACAAGTACCCGGCCAGCCATTGCAGCTAATGGCTTGTAGTTCTCAATGATGTAAGAAGGTGCTGGTGAGCGTTCTCTTAGTCCATTGATCTTCCTGCTCTCAGGTTATTTAGTAGACAGCTAGCTTGATAGTCTGCAGGAGCCCGAGATTGCACCCATGATCTGCTGATCATGGGTGCAATGCTAAGTAGGCTCCTTAGGGAAAAAAAAAAAATAATAATAATAATAATAAATAATAAATGCAACCCAAATCTACCAGGTTTATAATCAGTCACTGGACAATCTGTTTAACTTTTGAGTTTAATTCCACCTCAATATCCAATAGCCACCAGACCAGAAATGACCACAGATTGCCAAAACCGACACAGATCTGATCCCAGACATTAGAAAGAGATGGGAACCAGTATGGGCAGTGTAACGATCAGTACCTACCTATCCCAACCAGTCGGGTGTGACCCCGGAATAAAAAAAAAAAAAAAAAAAACTCACATGTGATTATAGACCAATATAACAGTAAACAGCAGAAGCCTTGAGTACTTACTGGACGCAAAGCAAAAATAAAGCAGAGACTCTGGGGAAGAACAGGAAAGTATTATCACTTGTAAGAAGGGTGTTTAAAAAGACACAAGTGGGATCCGCTGGATGTTGTAATGGAAGCTGACACTACTGTATGGACGTTTATCTACAATAAATCATCTCTATCTGCAGTACAATACAGGGCTTTCCTGCCGCAGGATGTAGTCTCCGAAAATACGTTTATGTATGTACGGAGGAGAAAAAAAAATATCACAGAAAAACAAGCGAGGGAAGTGGCACAGTCAAGAGTTCAATTCATTCTTGGCAGGCAGAATCAGTGGGACATATTCCGATGTCACAAAAAAAAAAAATCATAAACATCTGATAAATTAAACTGGTAGACCTCTTTAAAACAACCCATAATCATAAACTGCTACATTTGTGCAAAATAACCATTTACATTATTCAACCCCTCTAAATTCCTTAAAGTGGTTTTAAAGGCAGAACACTTTTTACCTTAATGCAATCCCTGCATTAGGGTAAAAAAATGCCCTAGTAGTTGCATCACCCCCTCACCTCCCTATATACTTACCTGAGCCTCATCTCAATCCAGTGCTGTACCCATGTGCAGCACCCATGTGCAGCGGCGTGGATTTGTGTTCCTCTCCTCACAGGGCACAGGCAGCAGCAGGAGCCATTGGCTCCTGCTGCTGTAAATCAAATCCTGTTAGGAGGAAGTGGGGGCGGGGCCAAGCAGCACTATGAGGCTTGCTATGGGGGCACACGCAGAAGAGGGAGGCGCTGAGAACTCTGGCAGGGGACCCCAGAAGAGGAAGTTCAAGGCTGACCTGTGTAATACTATTGCACAAAGCAGGTATAATATGTTTATTTAAAAATTACCTTTAGTGCCGGTTCACACTAGTGTGATGACAGACTCCACATGTGATATGCACGGCATTGCTGTGCAGATGTGATTTCAGCCATACACACTGATTGTCTGAAATCGCATTGCATTCGCATCAAAATAGTGCAGGACCCTTTTTTTGGTCCACACTGGAATCGGATCGCATGGGTGTTCTCACAGTTCCAGAGGTTAGAGTTAGCACCGTTTTTAGCATGTTTGTAGCATGAAACATGTTACCATCTATTCTTCCGATCACGCCTGTTATACTGTTGTGATGCTAAAATAAGGATACAGAGTAGTTCAGCAAATTCCGGACTTTTTCCTTTTTGCATATTGTCACTAGTCATCATGGTATAAGAACACTGGAATTCCAGCACTGTGCCAAGACATTGTTCAGTTAGCTCAAGGATTACTTATTAACCAATAAAACAGCATCTGCCTGAGAAACCGATGAGTCTTAGGAAACCAGCTACAGTCACAGTTAAAATATATAGGAACCTGTAAAAATCTTTGTAAGTTTGTTCAAATAGCTTTGTGATCCAGACAGCACTGTCACGCCGATTTCACCAGGACCTCACTGTAGGCCGGAGGTCCCCAAAACCCGGTACCGGCCCGTGGTCCGTTAGCAACCAGAGCGCACAGCAGGAGGCAAGCGAGCGAGGCTTGATCTGTACTTACAGCCATTATGGCCTTAGCTCCGCCTCCTGTCAAATTAGCGGCGACATTAGAATCTCATAGAAGCGAGACCCCGTACTGTAACTGCAGATTCTAGGTTGCTCTCTCCTATGAGATTCTAATGTCTCACGATCAGAGGAGGTGAAGCTGTGATGGTAGCGCTGGGGAGGGGCAACAAAAACAGATCAGAAGTTTGACTGCACCACACTGCAGGACCCCTTCCCCTCTGTCTGGACAGTGCGGATTGGCCCTGTGCTGATCACAGGCACCCTCCCCCCCAAAAAAAAAAAAACCTCTCTAGCAATACACAACACACCAAACTGAGCATGTGCAGAGTGACTTCAAAGGCTCTCACTTATCAGGAGACCGATTGGGGACTGTGGAAGAAGGGGAGGATCAGAGAAGACAGGATCAAACAGCCTTTTTACACAATGCAGAGGATTAACCCCTTAGGTTCCACAGCGAGTATAACCAGCATGCTTTACTGCATATACTGCCTGATTTTACGGTTGTGGGTTTAGGAACACTTTCATTTGGTATTAAAAATAGAAAAAGGAATACATTTTTCACTATTGAATAATTGACATTCACACAAATTAGTAAAAAGGAGAAGTAAAGCCAAAACTTGTTTGGTTGCACTACTATGGATCATAGGAGTGCAGTTTGTTTTGCACTCCTGTGACTCGTTTTCAGCAGAGAGCGGGCTGACGTCCGCTCTCTGCGGACATCACAGTTGGTATAGGCTCCACGTTATCACGACCATGGAGTCAGAATCCGCCAGATCCCTAGACCGACACCCTGCTCAGCCTCTCAGCAAGCTGCTGAGAGCATGAGCCAGCTACAGCTCAGCTCTCCAGTGAGCTAGGAGGGGCAGAACAGAGAGCTGTGACTGACAGTCTGCAGCTCTCTGCTCAGGGAGCTGTGAGAACCAAGCATTTGGCGGTGTTCGAATGCTCGGTTCTCACAGTGTAGAGGCGTCGGGGGACAGATGCAGCATTAGACCGATTGCTGGATCCACCTAGGTATGAAAAAAAAACAAACAAAAAAAAAAACACATTTCTCTTTTAAGAAAAGATTAAACTCCTCCAATAAATCAGCCTCATGATCTCAGTCAAGTGACAAGATTCCACCCCATCCTGCTCACCTTAAAATTTGACTGGACTGCAGACTCCGGTGGGTAAACAATGAAGTGCCTTAAAGTAAATCCAAACCCGTCGGAGGTCCTCCTCAACATAACGTTCTTCGGGCCAGGCCAGGAGAATATTTCCTCTTCCGTCGGCGATACCATCTCGCTCTGATCGCACCCATCTTTGTTTTTTGAAACCTGAAATGGAGACATGCGTTATTTACCTCTGCACGATTATCGGAAAGAAAATAAAAAATGCAAAATAAATGCAAATATGATGGAGGTGAATCATTGCAGTGTTCAAAGTCAGAAATAGGAATCTAATGAAATACTTTATGACACCCATTAACTGGATCCTAGGTGTATAATGTCAGTACAGAGAACCTCAGCAGTGGCCATCCCCCTTTGTTTCATCCCAGTGTGGGAGGAATCATTCCTCGCTCAGCCATGTACATAGTACTACATTCAGGCAGCAGCTGCTACACTGGCTCGCCACTGACCTTTTGCCCTGCTCCCTTCCCCCTTGAAAACAAGTCCACATTCTGCAAATTCTATCAGCACAGATAATAATCTGCATGTTGAACAAGTCATTAACTGGCACTGGGTTACCACAGACAGTACATACCCCATGTAAACAGACACACTGCCTGATAGGCACAAGGACTGGATAGAGCAGAGAGATCCGGACTGGCAAACAGTAATAATGATCACAATGACATGTCGTGCAATCATGGGATTTTAAAAGCCGATCCCGGGCACAGCTAAATACACCATTGAAATTCATACACAGAAGTGGTTTTATCAACCAATAGATATGTATTTCTGTCTTCCTGACTGTGAGATTCAGGTTGGTCATGCACTATACAATCCGATTGCACACTCTCTCTAAAAGTAGATCTAAAAGAAAGCGTACTATTACATGGTCAGCCTTACACTGCCCTGCCAAACAGAATAGCAAGACTAGTGACCTGATTTTTCTCTACTGCAGTTATGCAACACAGCTAGGTCACCTCCCTGCCCACAGCCTATAATGACACGGTGAAGGAGCAGCAAGACACCAATGAGGTTGTCTCTCTTCTCTCTTCCTGTCAGTAAGTTCCTAGTCCACTGGTATATGTGCAGAACACCTGACTGACCCCAAGTGCTGCCCCTTCCTCTCCCAGATGATTACAAAAGGCTGTAGTCAAGTCAAATTGAGGTATTATAGCTGGCCATTAAAGTAGAACTATAGGCAAAACTTCCCCCCCCCCCCCATTTTGGATAGAGAAAAGGAAGATTTATAACCCGTTATTCATCATCTTTTTTTTCGCCATCTGTGTCCCATTGAGGAGATTTCCCTTCACTTCCTGTTCCATAATCACACAGGAAGTGGGTGGAAATCCCTGCAAATTAAGGGAATTCCTTGGGGACCCCCAGGTGACCAGAACCAGTGCCCCCATTGGAAGATTTCCCCTCTATTACTTTTATGGGGACAACCCAAAGTTTGGGATTTTCTTTCACTTTTAATAATAATGAAATAGAACAAATAAAAAAGTGTGAACCTCCTAAACGGGGGGCACAGACAGCAATAACAACTGACAGGGGTTCAAATCAACTCCACTTTATCCAAAACCCTGCAAACTCGAAAAAGGTCAACTGACCCAGGTGGAAAATTGTTGGACGAACAGCGACAGCATCCTTGCTGCAGTCACTATTCAGGTAGTCCAACACCCATGGGTATTGCAGCCACCTAAATAAAAATAGGCAACAGGTGGAGCAGCGCTGCAACCCCCACTGGATTCCAGGCCGAGCGCTCAGGATAAACAGTCTTTCATCCACCTCCAAAGCTGAATACATGCAAGAAAAAGCCGGTACTCCAGTATAAAAGCATAAAAATTTACTTCCTTTACTGTAAAACGATAAAATACAGCCAAACAACCAACCAAAGTGTTTCAGCCAAGTCTTCATTTTGAGCCATTGAGTAAGGCCTGACAGCTGAAACGCGTTGGCTGTTTTTTCGGCTGTATTTTATTAATTCTACATTAAAAGGAAGTCTGTTTATGATGTTATACTGGAGTGGCTGCCGGCTTTTCCTGGCATATATTCACCTTGAATACAAAAGCTGGCAGTGCAGCTTCCTCCATGCAGTTTACCACAAATGGGGGAATCAAATGGTTTCCGTTGTTCAGCCCCGTGTGAGGTCTAGCCATTGTGCACTAGGAAGAATTTAATGCAAGTGCCCGCGATTAACTGCGAAAGATGGCAGCCTCTCATTGCTTTGAATGGGGCTGCCCCTTGCAGCTAAACATGGGAACCCCCACTGGAGTTCTGGTATCTGATCTGGGGGCGGGGTACATTTGCATCACCAACCTGACTGCGCTGAGTGGCAGGGTCATAAAATTCTCCAGATAAGGACTGAAAGGCAATCCTTTGGCAGGTAGGAAAGCTGCCATATATAATTGTTTCAACTGTGTATTCAGCCATTTGCCTAGAGTTTGGCTTTAAGCTGATCCCAAATACATAAATATAACCAAAAATGCAGTCTACATTTCCTTTCAATGGGATTTTCCACTTTTATCCAAAAGATTGCGTTGCAAACAGCACCGACACAGTACAGGTCCTTTCCAAACACCGGAACTTCCATGTTATAACTATGGTGCTGGATTTTAGCTTCGACAAATCACTGAAGATGACTGAAGAGGATAAAAAGGTCAATCTCTCCTGTAGCCAGATGGAACAGAAAGACAACAGCACACAGAGGACAATAGAGACGTCCTATTGTTCCGTCGTAAACACCATTGTTGACCGTCTTCAAGAAGCGTACTCATGGAGTGCCACAAGAATCTCCATTATACATTCAAGTGAGCAGGACAAGCTTCATTTGGTTGTCACTCAAGAGAGGAAAACCACTAGGGAACCAGGCAGACAGGGAGAGTCGAAATTCAAACTGGAAATGAACATGACCTCTCCCCCAATCCACATCAAAAGCTTTGTATAGGGGGCGTGGCCTGGCGGTGAATGGAGTAGGACGTGTGTGACACGAGCTCCGGCCATTAATCCTTCTAATTACTAATCCTCTTGCCCTTGGACCTTCTAATTACTCCTGAACAGTGAGGAATAGAACTGGGCATACTTCCAGCCATGTCACAGGTGAGAAGCAGCACGGCACTTGCTAAATTGAACCAGTACCGCCGACAGGACAAGGACGCCAAGGGGGAAGATGGCGGCGCCACGAGTTCAGAACAGGCCGCGCCGGGAGGAGATACTGAGAAGCTGCTGGACGCTATCACGTTCTGCCGCACATCCCTTGCCACCCAGATTGAGGAGGTCAAGATTGATCTATCCCTCATGCGGCAGGACTTTCAAAAGCTACGGGAGCGGGTAACGGAGACGGAGACACGCATCAGTGACATAGAAGATGCCATACCTCCTTTACAGACGAGCTCCGACCGCATGCAGCGGCAAATCCTTCAACTGATGGGGAAGCAGGACGAAATAGAGAATAGGCAGAGGAGATCTAATCTCCGTTTCATTGGATTACCTGAGGGGGCAGAGGGGAAGGATCCGACCACCTTCCTGGAACAAATCCTGATCTCCAAATATGGTCGTGAGGCCTTCTCCCCGACCCTGGCGGTAGAGAGAGCACACCACATTCCGGCCAAGGCCCCACCACAGGGAGCCCCCCCTCGCACGTTTATAGCCAAGCTACTGAACTTTAAGGATAGAGATGCAGCACTACGGATGGCGAGGGAGAAGGGCAACATGGAGATTGGGAACAGCAGAGTTGCCATTTTCCCAGATTTCTCCGCTGATGTACAACGTCGCCGCCAGGGCTTTACTGAGGCGAAACGCAGACTCCGGATCAAACACCTCAAATACTCCATGCTGTTTCCGGCGCGCCTGCGAGTGGAGAGAAACGGCCGGGCCTACTTTTTTGAGGATCCGGAAGAAGTTCTTTCCTGGATGGAGCGGCCTGAACCCGACCGACAGGCGGACGACAAGTAGCCCACATCTGAGCGGGGTCTTGACTGCCCCCCCATCCTGATTGAGTCCTCCTAATCACCCGGAGTGTGGTTATGTCTATCTGGGTTTTTTTTTTCTTTTTTTTCTTCTTCTCCCCCGCTGGGGAATGTCAGGTTCTCCTTATGACTGTCGCCCCTTCTCCCACCTGCCATGTCCGCGGTCTTCGGAGACCCTCAATCCACACCAGAATGTCCCCTCCTTCTTCCCTAATGGTAGTTTTTCACATTATGTTCCCCAGTCCTTCACTTCTACTGCCCGGTTCGAGATAATTTTCCTCTCATCCTAGTTTACAGTCCACTGGGGCCCTAGCATGGGAGCACACTCTGTCCTACCTTCTAAAAACTCTGAGCAGCGATTTTTTCGCCCCCCTGTGCAACCAGGATATCCGTTGGACCCTCTACGGTCCGGACTGCCAGCGAGTGCCTTGGGTCATGCCTCTGGTTTACGGCATGGTTGGGGATGATCACTCATGCTGGGACTGTGACTATTCGATACACCTATTGTCTGCTTTTTTGCTTTGTTATAGCAGTCTGAACAAATGTCACGCGGCCATGAGCCCTTCCTGGTTGCTAGTTTGTTTTCTGTTTTGGGTCATACCCGCATCAGTTGGGGAAGGTGCAGGGTGGGGAGGGGGGGGGGGTTAGTTGTAGTTCGATATCTAAACGGCAATGTACATGACTACTTGTTGTATGTTACTCTATCCAAGGTGTATGGGTTATGCTTATTTCCAATGAATACTTTATTGTTTAAATACTTTAAATGTGCGGTTGATATTGCACTTATTGTCACACTCCTGTGGTTCCCGGGATGCGTGGGCCGCATCTCTCCCCCCCTCTCGGATGGCTAGCCTGAAGTTCCTTACCTGGAATGTCCGGGGCCTTGGGGATAGGGTGAAGAGATCTGCCGTATTTACTTTCCTGAAAAAACAAAGGGCTGATGTGGTGGTTTTGACCGAAACCCATGTGGACGGCCGACTTCAGTTGGCACTCAAAAAGCCATGGATAGGCTGGGTGTATCATTCCACTCACTCTACCCAGGCCCGAGGCGTCTCTATACTTGTCGCTAAGACAGTCCATTTTGAAATTTGTAGTGTGGAGTCTGATCCACATGGTAGATATGTGTTTCTCTCTGTAAGGCTGTATGGGGAGTCATTTCTTATCCTGGCATTTTATGTACCTCCTCCGTTTAACGCCACTGTCATTACCACAGGTCTGCTGTTCATGGCTCTTCATCCTTCGGTTCAGGCGATCTGGCTGGGGGACTTTAATGCAACCCTCAACCCAGCCCTAGATAGACCCCAGACGACCCAACCTACTGGTCCAGTCCCGTTGAGTTCCCGATTCGGCAGACTTATTTCCACCTTTAACCTCATTGATACCTGGAGACACAAATTTCCCCTCTCTAGAGCCTATTCCTGTTTTTCAGCCTCCCACAATACAATATCACGTATTGACTATATACTGTTAACTAAAACACTTATTCCGCGCCTACTAGAAGTAAAATTCTCTCCTAGGCTGCTTTCGGACCACTGCCCTTACTGGATCACCCTTTCCTTCACTATTGATAGACCCCAGCGGACGTGGCGACTGAACCCGTTTTGGCTGTCCCTGTTACCGGAGGATGACGAGCTACTGAATGAATGGACTACCTTTTTCGCTGACAATGCCAATTCGGCCTCCCCGGCTGTGGTCTGGGAAACCTTTAAGCTACACGTCCGCGGGGTTCTGACTTCCAGGATCAACAGATTTAAGGCAGACTCGGCTGCTACCTTTGATAGAGCTCTAGGGGTATTGTCAGACACTGAACAGTCCTACCTGACGGATCCCTCCCCAGCTAATGCAGACTTGCTGAAGTTACACACTAGGGTGGTAGAACAACTGCAATACGAGGCAGCCAGACGTAAGGTATTTTTTACAAAACAAAAATTCTTTGAACAGGGGGAAAAGGCAGGCAAATTACTCGCTTATCTAGCTCACAGCGAAGACAGGCCCCCGACTGTCATTTCCCTTACTAGCCCAAGTGGGGACGTGGTTTCGGATCCTCAGGAGGTCTCTGACCGATTAAGAGGGTTTTTCTCACAGTTATATACTTCCCAGTTGACTGACCCTGATGGACATTTAGAGAACCTGCTAGCGGGGATTGCCTTCCCGAAGTTAACAGACGAACAGGTTGAGGCCCTGGACGCGCCCCTCACGACCGACGAAGTATCCACAGCTCTCACTAGCTTCCACAAATCTAAGGCCCCAGGTTCAGATGGACTGCCTATTGAATTCTACCTGCAATATAGAGAGATGCTTTCTCCCAAATTGCTAGAATTATACAATGACCTTTTTGACACATTTTCTCTCCCTCCGTCTATGAGGGACGCGACCATTGTTCTTATACCCAAGCCTGGTAAGGACCCGGGTCAGCCGGAGTCATACAGTCCCATTTCACTCTTGCAGGTGGATGTTAAGATCCTGGCCAAGATTTTGGCACTTCGATTGAATCAGGTGATACTGAGTCTTGTACATACTGACCAGGCAGGCTTTATGCCGGGCCGCAACACCTCATTCGACCTTAGAAGACTTTATATTAACCTGCAAGCGATACATGACGAAGTTGGATCACGAGTGGTGGTGGCCCTGGATACGGCCAAAGCATTCGACTCAGTCGAATGGCAGTATCTTTGGGGATGCCTTAGAGGGTTTGGGTTTGGCCCAAAATTTATTAAATGGGTCCAACTACTATACCAGGCCCCAAGAGCTAGAGTTGTGTCCAATGGTTACGCCTCCAAACCCTTCGATCTCACTAGGGGCACTAGGCAGGGCTGTCCTCTGTCCCCACTATTGTACGCCCTTGCGGCGGAACCTCTTGCAATATCCATTAGGGAAAATCCCAAGATTCGTGGCCTCCAGGTGGGTGCAATCGTGGAGAAAATCAGCCTGTATGCTGATGACACGTTGTTATATCTGGCAGACCCGGATGCCTCTCTTCAAACGGCATTACAGACGATAGAATACTTCGGATCGTTTTCTGGCCTCAAAATTAACTGGGGTAAATCCCAAATCCTGCCCATTGACAGCTTCCCCTTCCCCAGACCACGGGAACACTTCCCCTTACAGAGGGTCGACTGCATTGAATATTTGGGCGTCTCTGTGTCCAGGTCCCCGTCGGATTATATCCCCCTGAACGTTGAACCTCTCTTTGCCCTGATTAAATCTAGGACTCAGGTCTGGGCCAAGTTACCGCTTGGGGTCTGGGGCCGAATCAACATCATAAAAATGATACTGCTACCTAAGATTCTTTACACTCTCTGGCACACACCAGTATACATCCCCCTCAAATACTTCAAAATCATAGACATTCTGCTGAACTCGTTTATATGGGGGAAGAATAGACATAAACTGACCTGGAAAGCCCTCAAAAACCCCACTGATTTAGGTGGTACAGCCCTGCCTGATTTTAATTCCTATTATTTGGCGTCCCAGTTATCCCAGTTGTATCACATCGATAAGACAGATAGGTGGCGATTCCTTGTCCTCCTCTGTCCGCATTGGGCCCAGTGCACTGCCGACCCCATAACGGCGGTGGCAGTTGGACTGGGAGGCAACGAGTCTGAGGGTAACCGCAAATCACTTTTATATCAATATAGACGGATCTGGGACATAGCTGCTGGGCTGATTGGGACCCCTGTACTTAATGATTACACCCCTTTGTGGCATAACAAATCCCTGCCTGAGCTTAGGTTGCTCCCGGACACGGAGCTATGGAGTAGGAGGGGAGTGTTTTATCTGCACCACATCTTTTCTGGTGGGTCCCTCAGGTCTTTCCTTGAACTTCAGGAACAATACTCATTGCCTGACTTCATGCAGTTCAGGTTTCTTCAGCTGGTCCATGCGGTCCGCTCCCAGTTTCCAGCAGATATTCCACAGCCAGCCCCAAATGCACTGATCGCAGTGATCAAGGGATCAGATCCCCGTAGGCTCATATCCGATTTCTATAACATGCTCATCACCCCGACGGCCACCACACTAGCATATAACTTGAAGCCGAGGTGGGAGAGAGATGTGGGGCCGCTGGAGGATGAGGAGTGGAGCGAGGCTTTGGATACATGTAGACTGGTGTCACCCAGGCTCTCTGATCGGCTATCGCAACTGTTTATTTTGCACCGATCGTACCTCACCCCTCTTAGGTTGACGCGCTTTAAACCTGATGCCCCGACGGTCTGCCCAATGTGCAGACGTGATCCGGGCACGTTCTTCCATTTGATTTGGTCGTGTCCCAAACTCCAGGTACTCTGGAAGCAGGTTGTGGACTTCCTACACGATGATATGGGCTCCCCCCTGTCCTTGGACCCTAAACAGTGCCTGCTGGGTATTTTCCCTGACTCCGAGCTTAATAAATTTACGAAAACATTTTTGCATGAGACACTCTTCTCAGCTCGGAGGATCATAGCCAGGCACTGGATGAGGCCCATACCGCCCTGTTCGTCTGAGTGGAAAGCCGACATTAATGCTGCCCTCCCGTATAAAAAAATCATATATATTAACCGTGGTTGCCCCGATAAATATAATAAAATCTGGGATAGATGGCTCGAATCCGCTGACACTTGTGTGAACTGGCCCTGAGAACACACCAACATATTTTCTTAAAAAAGGGGGGATCTGCTGTGTTGTCGTCCTTATTGTTATTGACTGGCCCGGAAGCCCGGTTGCTCACTCCCTTCTGACTTAAATAAGACCTCTATGTTGTACTATGTATTCAGTGGAATAATATGGAGTTGATTACGTTGTCTGTATACTATTTCTGATGGCTTGACATGCTAGGCTTATTGTCATGTACGTTGTATTGTCATGTTTCACCTGAACATTGTTCAATAAAAACCGTTTAATATTAAAAAAAAAAAAAGCTTTGTATAGGTCACACTGACAGTACTAAAGTGAAAAGGTAAATAAAATGAAGATATACTTTATCGGTTCACTTAGGACGTTCAAATCATTTGTGGTTTTGATTTTAGATCTGTCAAAATAAATCTGTCCCCAGGATAAACCACTATACCCGAGGAGCCCCGAATCCACAGGCACTCTAATATGTAAATACAAACTCTCCCACCCTGCTATTCATCAGTCATTATGCTGATGGCCCAATTGTCGGGAGGAATGTAGGGAGGAGCTAGGCATTAGCAATTGCATCCCTGTTAAAAAATTGTAATTAAAAGTTCAGGAAAATTAAGTATTGTAGATACTTGCTTGCAGTGTTAATGCCCAACTCCAGATTTAACTTTATTAGCTTCTTCAGGTCAGGGTGACCCAAATCGAACCATTCCCAACTGATGCAGCCATGGTCAGCAATGTATAAACAGTATGTAGCATCAGCTAAATACAATATACAGCAGTGGTACGGGGACTTCCCGTCTGCTACCAGAAGAAAATGGAGTTGCACTGAGCATGAGTGAGCGATCATCCACGTAGCTCTGTGAAACAGAAATGTGCTGAAGAAGCCACACAAGTGCATAGCGACTTTCAAAAAGGGTAAAAAAAAAAAAAAGTCAGAATTTTCTCCGCCTAGTTCAGCGTTATCTTACTTCTCCATTGTACTTTATCACGTTAACTACAATTCCAGCACCCCTCCAAAAAGGCATGTGGCCAACATGATAGTCTGATGACCTGCAGCTAGCCTATCTCACCAGGCTCTGACCCACAGAACAGGCATTTTACTACTTCAACAACAGAGCAACAAACTCCAATTACAAAATGTTCACACTGTTTTACGCGATCCAAGAAAATTATACATTATAATGTTGAATGAAACCCAGTTACAGCAGCAGCCAGGGAATAAATACCCAGGTCAGTTGGGTCAAATGTCACAAGCCATCCAAAAGGTTGAGGTGCTACTTTACAGACACACTGGCAATTTGGTTGCCAAAATCCACCCACTACTAATTACAAAAAATTGGCTTCATGTACAAAAAGAGGATTTAAGACGGTTGTTGAAGCTCATAGCAAACAAAAGGTGCGTCAACTGAGTAGGGTCACTACAGTAAGCCAGCCATTTCAGCATGGACCAGTCCAGATTCAATCCATCTAAGGCTGTAGTTCTCAACCTCAGTCCTCAAGTACCCCCAACGGGCCAGGTTTTTAGGTTTCCCTTTACTTTGCACAGCTGCTTTAAAGCAAGATCAATGACATGGTATTAATAAGAGCCATTTAGGGAAGTTCCCAAAACATGACCCGTTGGGGATACTTGAGAACTGAGGTTGAGAACCACTGATCTAAGGCACATGTGTCAAACACTAGGCCCATGGGCGATATCCGGCCCACCAGGCCATTTAATGTGGCCCTCACACTCAAAGCTTTTTTGAGCTGGAACGTGGCGGAATTGAGTTCCGTCACCTCCAGCTCTAGCCCTTCCCTCATTACTTCTGTGTATACAGAGACAGCTTTCTTCTCGTCGGCTCTCACATGTAGCGCACCCCTGAACCCGGCACTCTGCGCACCCCTGAACCAGGCACATGGCACACGGCTCAGATTAAAATGGTTCCATTGCACTGAATGGAGCGTGACTTGTCAGGCGGCCAAGTCGCCTGACAAGTCGCCCCACTGTGAACCAAGCCTTAGAAATCTACACATACGACCTAAAAGGAATAGCCATGGAGGAAATATGGAGTGGCACAGGTCCCAAAAAACACAGGACATTTGGCACCCCTGGAGTTCTCCACATAGTGCACAGTCACTAAATGGCAAGCATGACATACACTTGGCAGCACAATATCAAGTAAGGAAAGACTAGCTTTAATAATTAATATTATACAGGATTTATATAGCGCCAACAGTTTACGCAGCGCTTTACAATAAAAAAGGGAGACAATACAGTTACAATACAATAAAATACAAAGAGGATCAAGAGGGCCCTGCTCAGAAGAGCTTACAATCTAATAGTAATGAACCCCATCTAAAATTACGAAAGCACATCCTAAACTTCACAACCACACACAGCTCACCTACAAAGGTTTCCTTTCAGGTTATTGACTATAATGAGTTTTTCAGGGAGAGAATTCCCCCACGACACCCAATAAGCCGACAGAAGCCGGGTTTAATGTTACACTTCTGCTTGCCACACAAATAGGAGGCTGCGGGCTAATAATGGCTACAAACAAATCGGGCCAGTTTTATCTAAAATTAATCATGAAAGATTTTGGTCAGTGGGGAAAAATTGCCTATACAGTTTAGCTAATAAAGCGGTAGTAAACCGCAGGTGGTTAAAAAAAAAAAAAAAAAAACCCTGCAAGACCATGTCATAATGTGCTAGTATGCATCGCATACTAGCACATTATGAGAGACTTACCTGAGAACAAAGCCCTCCAGCACCACAATGTCACCACTGAGAGGGCTGTTAGGGCTTATTATAGACTTACCTGTAGGTACAAGTGGTGTAACTGTTTACTACCACTTTAAGGTGTATCTAAAGCCAAAACTTTGTTTTTCAAATTTTGTATACAGTGGTGAGCAGGGTTGCCAACTTTCAGTAAATTTACAAACAGTTTGTAAAATCCATAATTGTTTCATCTGTCCATGAATGTCAGTTACCGACATGCAGCCTACATGTCCGCAATGGACATTCAAGGACAGATGCAAAAAGTACAGATTTTACAAACTGTTTGTATATTTACTGAAAGTTGGCAACCCTGGTGGTGAGGGGTTAGAATGTCTATCATGTGTTTATTGCCGTGTCTATAAGCATTTTCATCAGGGAAGGTCAACAATGGTAGACTCCATGCTTCCATCATAGAAGATGAAACCCAGACTGGTGAAGGTCAGGTTGAATTTTACTCTTTGTGAACATAATTTCTTCCTTCCCGATTGTCTGGATCTATATTTTTTCCTATTTTTGAGTTCAGCCAAAATCAAGTTTTTAGCCAATAGGGAGAGGAGGCAAAAAGGGAGTTAAAAAGTGAGAGTAAAGGTGGCCGGTTTAGCCCACTGTCAGAATACAATAGCCCGTTGGCTGAAGGAGAAAAAAAAACGAAAAAAAAACACCCTGTATGGCCAACTTCAGTCAAGTAGATTTTTACATCATGTCTTCATAGCTGCTAACTAAGATTTGGATTACAAGTTAGCTGAAAGAAAACTAGGCCACACCCTGAAGCCCAACTCTGAGCAACTCCAGACTGTGCCTGTGTTCTGACGAGAAATACCCCATCGAATAATGCCCGCCCGGTACTGCCCAATGCGCAGCGCTTGCACAGTACGGAGCTGCCGAAAGCCTCCGAACATCGGAATTTACGATCAGCTGTAGATTAGCCTGCGCACAATAGCCGACATTGTGCCACACGCTCCCAATACTTGTGCTAATCTGCAAGGGGTGGATTTCTTCATGATGGGCGTGTGTGCGGGGCGGATGGATGCCTACAGAAGGGGGCGTATTTTGTAATGATGGACAGTGCTGTTAAGATGGGGGCGTAATTTTTTTACGAAACTCAAACACATCTCGTAAACAAATATTAGCCAACACAAGCAATAGCACTGCCCTTCATTACAAAATATGCCCCCTTCTGTAGACATCCGCCCCTCACACACGCCCATCATGAAGAAATCCGCCCCTTGCCGACTTGCACAAGCATCGGGAGCGTGTGGCACAATATTGGCTATTGTGCGCAGGCGCCGTCTACAGCTGATCGTAAATTCCGATGTTCGGCAGCTCCGTGCTGCGCAGTACAGGGCGGGCATTATTCGACAGGGGGAATTTCTCGACAGGACACCTGCACTGCATTGTTTATTAGCTTGTTTTGCCTAGGGGACAGGAAAAACCTTTTACTTCACTGATCCTCAGCTGCCACAGCAGATGGTGCTGCCCCCCATGCTCTGGTGGTCGACTTTCCCTCAGCATAATCATGTCCAATGCATGGTATTGGGCCCTGCTTTGGTCTTGATGTCAGGACCCTAGATCGCAGGAGCGTGGAAAAGAAGCCGCAGGAACCTGTATAGCAGTTGGGAGGAGCAAGTGATCAGGAAAGGAAATCTTTTTGCTTACCTAAACAAAAACAACAAGCAATTAGCCCTTGCAGTGCAGACACAGCCCCACCTTAAGGGATACATTTTTAGTAGCCTTCCCTAATTGTTTGTAACCCTCAGCCTCTCTGAGTTTGGAAGGATGGTGTACCTGTGCCTTTTGAACGCACCAGGGATAAACGCCCGGATAAACGCTCAATGGGCATGTTGTGGCCTAAGACATAATGTAGAAGAGATGGAATCACGTAGCATCTTAAACTTAAAAATTCTTCCAATGTGTAGGACTGTATGGAAACATGCGTTCTGACAGGAAGGGTTTCTTTATTCTCTGAAACCACACACAGGATAGGTTATAAGGGACGTTTTTTGGTGCAAACAGTGCTTTGTGTAATTTTATTAGTGTTTTCAGCTAGCGCCCTGTAAAACCGACAAGTAAACATCATCCCCATGACCATAGCAACACTTCATACAGGCAATTTAAAATCATTGCACCATGTTATTCATAGAGAGCCATTTTTACACACAGCAAGCTGGGCCTAATAAACAGACATTTACAGGATGGGGCTCAGGAGAGGTTTCTCGCTGTTTTATGAGTGGATAGTTCTTAAATCTGCAGGTGACTAAAATCTTTTCTGGAGACCCCCCCATACAGTCAGCCTGGCTATACTGGCAGGCCTCGCAGCCTCAGAATAGAGCGTAAACAGCAGCTCCCTAATGGGCTGATCACATTGCATTCAATCTCCATGGCAACCAGGCCGCCTGAGCAAGTGCTTGTTTGCGGGTGGGAGGGAGGGAGCAGCGATCTCCCTGGCAGTCTCTGGTGAGCAGGCCTCCAACACCTGAGACAGACGAGCAAGACGCTTAGATCACTTACAAAGCCTTTTATTGGGCCTGAAATGGAGATTACATGACAGGAGGTGAACATCACTGCAGACTCCCACTGATGACAGCAAAGATCGCATTCAACAACAGTAAATATACTGCAAACTAATGCTGGCCATGCACTATATGAAAAATCGGCCAAAGCCAATTTTCGAAAAAATTTACATTCGGACGTGAGAGCAAACAATAGTGCCATCATGTAATGACCGATAAATAGTTCAGTGGACATAATGAATTTTGTTGTTTGTTTTTTTACATATACCAAGTGCAAACAGTTCGGACGGGGGATACATTAGCCTTTCAATTTATTGTTCTTTAGAAAATTTCCAAATTGTCCTTTTTTCGGCTAAAAAAACTTCCCAACGATTATCGATTTTGTGCCTATTAACTGGCTGAAAAACGAACATGCCAAATGACCGAGTTTCGGCTGATTTTTTGTATAGTGTATGGCCAGCATTAGCCTTTGTCCATCTTGAGGGTGGGAAGGGAAAAAGATCAGTGCGTTCTGAAAACTTAGAAAAAGCCAGAAGACCACACACTCGAGTAAAGCTAGCCATACATGCATAGATTGCTGTCCATCAGAACGACAAAATCCAAAACATTTACTCTATCCAGGCTACACAGTGTGGATGGGTGACATTTCCACTAATATATTGCGACAGCTGGTACCCACGGCTATCAGAATACCGGAAAAGTGATTGCAGATGATTGGCTACAGTCACGTTCCATCATCAGTTTACCATCGGGCGCCATAAATCTTCAGATCTAAGGCTGCATTCACACCTGAGCGCATCGTTTTAGGTGGAAAGTGGATTTTTACGCGTTTTGTCACGTTTTTGTACAGATCAATAGGTCACCAATGTAAAAAGCAGAAAAACGCATGCAATTTGCCTAAAAAGAAGCTCATGTACTTTTTGGAGCTTCAAGCGACAGAACGCTCAGATATGAACAAGGGCCATTGAAAACCCCTTTCACACTGGTGGTGTTTTTCAGGCACTAAAGGGCTAAAAATAGCACCTCTAAAGGGCCTGAAAAATGCCTCCCCTGCAGCCCCAGTGTGAGAGATGGAATGCTTTCACACTGGAGCGGTGTATACCACCATTGAAATGAGCGGCGCTTTTCGGGTGCATTTAACCGTTTCTTAGGCCACTAGCATAGGTTAAAGTGGTTGTAAACCCAGTTATGCAACTTTTACCTACAGGTATGCCTAGATTAAGGCTTACCTGTAGGTGCAAGAAATATCTCCTAAACCTACACAGTTTAGGAGATAGTTGTAAAAAAAAAAAAAAACATGCACCGATGTCTACGGCGAAAGGGCGCTGTAGACGCCGGTGCATTCACAGTCAGAATCCCATTCACAAATCCGCATGCGCAGGGTGACGTCTTCGCCGCTCCGGCCAATCACAGCGCCGGAGAGACGCTGTGATTGGCCGGAGAGACGGTACCCGAAAGTAACCTTCCGGGTATCTGTGGAGCAATGGCTGCGGCTGGAGGGGGAGACGAGGACGGCTTCGGGGGCCCCGATCCAAGTAATGCATAATGAGCTAGTATGCTAGTCATACTAGCTCATTATGGCTTGGTCTTGCAGGTGTATTTTTTTTTTTTTTTAAACGGGTTTACAACCACTTTAAAAGCACCCCGCTAGTGGCCAAAAAGCTTCACTAAAACGACGGTAAAGCGTCTCTAAAACTAGCACCGCTTTACCGCTAACGAAGCCGCGCTGTGAGTGTGAAAGGGGTCTAAATGAATGTGATTTTGCTTGTTGGGAGTTTTGGAACTTTTGAGATGAGCGTTTTACGAGCTGAAAACGCTCAGGTGTGAATGGGCCCTGGCAGGTCATACACAGTGCATATTGTGGAGGGAGCCTGCAGAAGCAAGGAATGAGGAAAAGTAGGAGAAAATCCTTTAACTGGTACCCTGGGCATAAATAAGCATTAAACCCTTGCAGTGCATAGGGATGATCCCCACTGCAAATGTCATTTACTGCTTTCCTCAGAGATCAGCTTTAAAAAATGTAGTGCCATGTTGGATGCTTTTGATATGATGCAATCTCTTTAGTAAACAGATTGAAATATATATATTATATATATATATATATATATATATATATATATATATATATATATATATATAAAAAAAGTGCCGATCCCAGGAAACATTCATTTTAAATTACCACAGCACTTAAGAGTTGGATTGACAGTATCTTTTTGGCAAGTGTGGGGAGAAACATCATAAATAATGGTCATTCCATAAAATATCCACACAAGACTAAAAAAATAAAAATAAATAAAAAATGATGCAACTACAACAACATGGCTTCCAATGTCTGTTGCCCACAGCAGCCTCCTTCCAAAAGTCCTAAAGCAAGAAGATGAATCGGATTTGCCTCTCCAGGAAACAATCCCTTTTCTTCTCCTATAGGTTTTGTGGACGGCCGCTATGAATGCCATCACATATCACAGGCTTTGGTTTCTCTCCACCTAGACACTTGCTTTACACAATCGGCTCCACATGCTCTGTATATGGCGATTTTAGCGATCACAGGGTGTCCGTCTTTGTGTGACAAGAACTTGGCGCTTACACGCCTTGAGGCATCCAGGGAAACAGAGTGCAAAAATCCATTGGCAAGGTTAAAATGCACAGGTTGATGCCACATGCGGCATTATCACTTAGGGTGACTAAATGAAGACAAACGTTTACCCATTATCCAGCACAATTCATGTGCTCAGCAATGTCATTTAAAGTCTGGATGTATGCACATGCATGGAAGACAGAGGTGCACATAGATTGGGCATACAGTATATGCTGGATATGTCAGCGCTATATAAAAATACCTCTGATACATTTTTAAAAATGCTCCGGACTTGTCCTCTCTCTGTGATCCAGTAAATTCTACACTCTCTGGAACAGAACCGAAGTTGCTTGCAGCTTGCATGAAAGTTGTGTTCTACAGCCTTTCCTTTTCCCACTACATATACCAATATTTTCACAACACGGATTCATTTTAAATTATGAACAACTAAAGCATATATGGAGGGAGCATGGTATCTCACTGGTGACATCTCCTGCGACAGGGATGAGGGAGTGACGCATTAGAAACCAGAAAGTCATTTATCTGTCCTCTCCAGCGACTGTATAGGCCCTTAAGCTGGCCATACACATGGCAACTTCCAATCATCTTTGTTCCACTGTGAATCCAATACAGTCTTTCTCAACCTTTTGGTGCCATTCACACCTCAGCATTTTGTAGCTTCAAGCTTACACTACAAAGTCGCCTGGAGCGCAAAAAAAGTACTGAAGCTTTTTTAGCTACTCAAATCGGGCAGATTGACGCGTTTTTGAAGCATTTTATGTTCCATAGAAATGGAAGGGAACGCTTGAATCAAGTGTTTTAGGTCATATTTTGCAGCGTTTTTTGCGCACATTATTACGTGTTTTTCAGCTCTAATGCAATAATTAAATAAATAAAAATATTGATTAAAAAAATAAATAATTATGTATGTATGTATGTATGTATGTATATATATATATATAAATAAAAATTAAATGAATAAAAATTACCCTAACCCCAAAATTAACCAACATTAACCCCTAACAAAAATAAATAACTAAATAAATGTAACCCCTAACCCAATAACCCCTAATCCTAACAATTTTTTTTTTAACTCCTAACCATAACCTTTAACCCCTAACCAAAAAAAAAAAGAAGTAAAAAAAAAAAGTAGATTAAAAGGCTGAAAAAAACGTAGCAGCAACAAATTAAACAGTTGATATTTTTCTCGATTGGCTAATAACAAAACCAGTCAAAGCCCAAAAATGCTGCACAAAAACACTCAAAATCCTGCATAAAAATGCCTGAATAAAAATCTCAAAAACGTGACGCTCAGGTGTGAATGCAGCCTTTCACCCAGAGGAGCCCCTAAAATAATTATGAGGTCTTGAAGGAACCCTTGGTAAAATCACTACAATTGGGAGTCAATGGCCCCTTACATTTCTGGTCAGTAGGAATAATGCAACCCTTGTAGACAGACTTTTTTTTTTTTTTTTTAAAGCAAACATGCTGCTTGCTTTGCCAAGTTTTATTGGTCCTGAAGCTGTGCGGGACCATCAAATGGAAGGTCAATAAGCCACAGCTCAAGGAACCCAAGCAACCTCTAAAGGATCCTTGGTTGAGAATGGCTGTATGATATGATGGGAAGAGGTTGCCTGAAACCTAGCAGATTACCACCCATAAATTTGATCAACCACCGTTGATTAGACCAATTGTACTATAAATCTGATGGATTTTATTTTTCCCCTCAATTACCTGTATTTAAGCTACCAAATCCACAAAAAGTCTACAGTAATATCTTTGAAATCAATCTGATTATTCTGATGGGTTCAATCGAACCAATTTCAATCCCATCTCCCTGCAGTTATTTTCTAAATTTGACTGCTTTGCGAATTCAACGACGAGTTTACCGGTACAATCCCTCAGTCAAAATGCCACATATAGCCAGCTTCAGTCAAATCAGAAGCACAAAAAAGCTATCAAAGTTCTATACTTAAGGTAAAATGTATTACTTTCCAAAACATGGATACTGCCATTTAAAAATGGTTTGTGTCTGTTTGCAGCAGTTAAGGAGATAAATAGCTATGATTAAATGTGAGCTGCAGCTGTGTCATGCTACGGCTTCTCCCCAGGGACACCATTATACAGGGAGCAGGCAGGACACAAGCATCTCATATGATATTTCATCAGCGCAGGCCACAAGCCTTCTGATCAATACACAGCTTGGGCTACTCTAGTTCAGCTCCGGAGTGGCCTGTGAAATCCTCATACACTCAGATGACACACATCAGCTGGGGGTTTTGTAAGTAGGCCAGGCTGGGGCATCCAGGGGCATGCCATGTCTTGCCACCAATGCCAGCTGAAGACTGGAGTTCCACACACTGGCTTCTGCCGCTGTAAAGGTTACCTACCTAGGCCACCTACTACCCTAATTTTCCTGACTATTACTCATCTAGAAATGTTGTAGGAGTTTTATTTTACCAACTCAACAAACAATGGGTGCTGCACACTTTTACGGGCAGGGTTTGTATTTTCATTTATTTATTTTTTGCTCAACCTGCACTGCCTGTACACAAATACATATATCTTGCTGCTTAATGATCTTTGGCCTTGCAGTACTTGGAAAGCTGGTGAAAAACTATGCACACCTGGAAAGAAACCAAATGAGATTAAAGTGATTGTTTTTATTTAAATAAAACAAAAAACTTTACTAACATATTATACTTGCCTGCTCTGTGCTGTGTATTTACACAGAGCAGCCCAGATCCTCCTCTTCTCAGGTCCCTTTTCTGTGCTCCTGGCCCCTCCCTCCTGTTGAGTGCCCCCACAGCAAGCAGCTTGCTATGGGGGTACCCAAGCCAAGTCACAGCTCCCTTTGTCCATTAAGACAGAGCTGTGGCCCGGCCCCCTCTCTATTATTGGCTGACTTTGAATGGCAGCAGCGGGAGCCAATGGCGTCGCTGCTGTGTCTCAGCCAATCAGGAGGGAGAGTCTCGAATGGCTGAGACACTCGTGGATATCAGTGGACAGAGATGGGGCTTGGGTAAGTGTTAGGGGGGCTGCTGCACACAGAAGGCTTTTTATCTTAAAGCATAGAATGCATTAAGATAAAAAACCTTTTACTTTACAACTCCTTTAACCACCTTAGCCCCGGAAGGATTTGCCCCCTTAATGACCAGGCCATTTTTTCCAATACGGCAGTGCGTCGCTTTAACTGACAATTGCGCGATCATGCACTAGGGTGTCTGCTAAAAAATATATATAATGTTTGGGGGTTATAAGTAATTTTCTAGCAAAAAATACTGATTTAAACAAAAAGTGGCAGAAAAAGCCTGGTCTTCAAGTCGTTAAAAAATAAATAAAATAAAAAAGCACACCACACAATAAGTTGCTCAGCAATGCAGGTCAGCTGCAGAGGGCCTGGTGTATATTGACTTTTACAAAACGATGCCAATCACAGAATCACGATTACAGATGACAAGAGGTTAAGTGAAGAAAAAGCCGTCCTGTGAAGATGGATTCCGCTAAATATCAGTAGGAGTAAACTTATGGCATGCGAAATGCTCCTAGCAGCCAAAAGCAGGATTAGACAGCAGATGATCGGAGAGGCTTTAAAATGCTCGTTACACCAGCACAATGCTGGCTGAAGATCTGCAATTTTCCTTAACTGCTTAGATGCCCTTCCAAATACAACTAGGAATTCATACATGTAAGCGGCCCCTACCAAACAGAACCAGAGTGACCACAACCCCCAACCCACCCACCCACACGCATTTGGCTAAGCTCTCTGCAGGTTGCCAGAACTCTGAGCCAGTGACATCCACAGGCTCCATTCTACCAGAAATAGCAAAAAGGAAAGAAGAATGAAATAAAGTAAAACTAATGCAGCCACCGGATTTAAGGACTATTGATCTGCAAACAATTACATTTTTCTTTGGTTCAATAAGAACGCCATATAAAGATCTAGCTACAATCAATCTCAAGCAAATATGACCTGAGAGAACCTATGCCACTTTCTGCAAAAGGAAAAAAATCGACATTTTGGGGTGTCCTGAGTAAGGCCATACACCTAAAAACAAGCAAAAGCAACAGTTCATGCAGCACTAGTGCATGCTGAAGACAGCAAGTGGCTGCAAAAGGGCAGCAGGGGATTAGCAGCGAAATTAGAAGAAATGGCCGCACACCACTTTAGATCAAAATCCTTTTTATTTGGACATCCCAAAAACTACAGGAACCCGAATGCTGGATAGACGCGTTTCGCACACTTCACGTGTGATTAGTCATTAGCAGCACTGAGATGTAACAAATGAAAATATTATTTATGGGGGGAAAAAATGTCAATGGTTTATGATGCACGGGGCTTTAAATGTCATTCAGTCAGGGTGTACATCTACTTTAAATTCATACAACACCCCCATAATATATTCTGCAGAATTACACAGAGTCTGCTTCCCCCAGGAGGCCTATAACCTATTGTCCTCAGTATCTGACCAACAGCGCGTCAATATTCCCCTATGAAAAGCCCAACTCACATCATCTTCATCTCAGACAGGCTGAGAACAGACAAATCCAGAGGAGAAGCTGGGAGTCCATCCTTCCCACACAGGTTTCTACTTGCACATGATCTGATATGACTCAAGACATTTTTGATGCAAAGCAGAGACACAGCACGTTGTACCCGCCATCCAGAGAGACCTGATGGTACAGGAATGGGATATAGGGAAGTCTGGGAGGTCACCAATGACGGCTATTCCTCCAGTAATCCAGCTCACATGGATACATTTTATTTTATTTTTTTAACTCCAGTTCATGCTACATTTTACCAACTAGCCTCCACTCACAATGCCAATCCTAAATTATTGGAGAAATAAAAACGTATACAATAAACAAAAGTAACATAATGGCAACAAATACCCACAGAATGCATAAAACTGACCTGTGGTCAATACCTAAAATATACAAATGTAATACATATATGAGAACTATTTTACCTGCCAAAGATTTGTATTCCTGTCCGTCTAGTCCTGAAATCACAAGAGTACTCAGAAGTGACACAGGCGATGAATAAAGGGCCATGGTTGGGGACACCGGCATCCAACACTACTGGAAGTGATGAATGCCAAAGACAATGACTGAGGTTGTAGAGCTGGAACAGGGAGGGAAGGAAGGTCACATCTGCCATTGTGTAGTGAGGAGCGGTGTGTTACCACGGGCCTTTTTAAAAAAAAACTTTATTGAAGTAAAAAAAATGGTTCAGGCCCCTTTCACACAGGTGTTTTGTTTGTCCATTTTTTTCTCCATCCATTGACGGATAAAAAAACAGACACCGATGTATTTAGATGGGCAAGCGGATGTTAGTGGATGATCATGCGCCTTCGTTAACATCCATTTTTGGAAACAGAAGAAACCCCATTTATCTTCCGTTTAAAAAAAATGGAATTGGAACTAAATAGATGTCAACGGACAAACGGTGAGTTTTAGAATCTGTTGGGAGCCGGCGCCCTAACAACAGATGACTCATCAGCTGTCAGTGGGGTTTCACACTGAAGGCCGAGAGTAAAAACATTTGCCGGCGTTTAAAAAAAAAAAAGAAATAAAAAATAATTCGATAAAAAAAATTGGAGGGAAAAAAAAGACAATTTGTGCCCCCCCAATCCATACCAGGCCCTTTCGGCCCTTATGAATTTTATGGAGAACCCCACACCAAAATAAAATAAAAAAAGAAGGACACGCCCCTCCCCCAAATCTTTACCAGACCCTTATCCAAGCATGCAGCCTGGCCACAAAAGGGAGCCCCCCCCCCTATCCATACCAGGCCACATATCCCCCAAAAACACCTTGTCCTCATGTCGATGGGGACAAGGGCCACTTTCCCACAACCCTTGCTGGTGGTTGTGGGGTTCTGTGGGCGGGGGCTTATCAGAATTGTTCCCTACCGTTTACGTAGCTGCTGACTCTAAACACAAAAAACGACTGGAGCTCCTCTAAGTCTGCATCTGTTTTTCATCCGATTTTCTAACAAAAAAATGTGACTGAACGGATGAAGAAAAATGAACGCCCTTGTGAAAGGGCCTTACTGTGTTGCCCTTATGCTGAGCTATGCAGCTCAATGGACAGAACAGCCCTAAGAGCTCTTTTCTTTGGCAGCAGGGAGGTGCTGACATTCACCCATGTAAAGGGGCGGTACTGGGTGTGTCAAGCTCATGTGGGAATGGCCAACCTCTTGGGTGACTATACTGGTACACACCGGGTGAGTGGCACCACTTGGGAAAAAACGGACAATGCTGTATGATATCCATAAGGACCATTACAGTATTGGGATATTGAAACCAGGGGACGAGGTATACAAGACTGCAAACAAGGGGAGAAAGTGGAAATCTCTCTCCACATTAAATGCAAAGTGCGTTCTACTTTACACTGAGATTTCTTTAAATGTTTAACTTTACATACTCCACCCCAAAGAAAGAAACCATAGCCAAGTAAAATAAAATAAAAAGCTTCTGCTGCAATCCTCACTTTCCATCTGGTGCGGTCCGCTGCAATACTTTTCTGCCACTAGATGTCCCCAGTCTGAGGTTTACAGCAAGCATAATTTCCAGCTACTCTAAACCAGTGGTCTCCAAACTGCATCCCTTTGCTTGCCTTTATCCGGCCCTCGGGGAACCATTCCTCCCAATGACACCAACGATGGGCCACACTTACTCCCAATGACACCAACGATGGGCCACACTTACTCCCAATGACACCAACGATGGGCCACACTTACTCCCAATGACACCAACGATGGGCCACACTTACTCCCAATGACACCAACGATGGGCCACACTTACTCCCAATGACACCAACGATGGGCCACACTTACTCCCAATGACACCAACGATGGGCCACACTTACTCCCAATGACACCAACGATGGGCCACACTTACTCCCAATGACACCAACGATGGGCCACACTTACTCCCAATGACACCAACGATGGGCCACACTTACTCCCAATGACACCAACGATGGGCCACACTTACTCCCAATGACACCAACGATGGGCCACACTTACTCCCAATGACACCAACGATGGGCCACACTTACTCCCAATGACACCAACGATGGGCCACACTTACTCCCAATGACACCAACGATGGGCCACACTTACTCCCAATGACACCAACGATGGGCCACACTTACTCCCAATGACACCAACGATGGGCCACACTTACTCCCAATGACACCAACGATGGGCCACACTTACTCCCAATGACACCAACGATGGGCCACACTTACTCCCAATGACACCAACGATGGGCCACACTTACTCCCAATGACACCAACGATGGGCCACACTTACTCCCAATGACACCAACGATGGGCCACACTTACTCCCAATGACACCAACGATGGGCCACACTTACTCCCAATGACACCAACGATGGGCCACACTTACTCCCAATGACACCAACGATGGGCCACACTTACTCCCAATGACACCAACGATGGGCCACACTTACTCCCAATGACACCAACGATGGGCCACACTTACTCCCAATGACACCAACGATGGGCCACACTTACTCCCAATGACACCAACGATGGGCCACACTTACTCCCAATGACACCAACGATGGGCCACACTTACTCCCAATGACACCAACGATGGGCCACACTTACTCCCAATGACACCAACGATGGGCCACACTTACTCCCAATGACACCAACGATGGGCCACACTTACTCCCAATGACACCAACGATGGGCCACACTTACTCCCAATGACACCAACGATGGGCCACACTTACTCCCAATGACACCAACGATGGGCCACACTTACTCCCAATGACACCAACGATGGGCCACACTTACTCCCAATGACACCAACGATGGGCCACACTTACTCCCAATGGCACCAAATGATGTGGCAGCATTCCTCCCAATGACACCAAACGATGGGGCACTATCACTATTTATTTATTTTTAACTTAGAATTTTGGAGACCCCCTGCTCTAAGCCAAAGTCATTCTGGTCCAGTCTTTCAGCCTGTGATAGGTCAGTGAAAGGAGATGAAGGATTGATGGTCTCATCTGTCATTCTGCTTTCTCCTCCTATCAGCAGGCTTCTTCTGGTCAGCACATAAATATTTAAGGAATACAGAACTGCATCACTGTATTTCTTTTATAACTGCCCAGAGTTCAGATTGAGGTCTGATTCACACTAATGCAATTTCAGATGCGACTCGTGGAAATCACATGGTTTTCAATAGTGCCCAGTCGCATCAATTCAGCACAGCATGGCACAATTTTGGAAAAGGATCCCGTACCACTTTGGTGTGATTCCAGTGCAATTTTGGCCCCATAGACTTCAATAGAAAGACACCAAAAAAAATGCATCTACATAGGATTTTACGTGTTTTTGGTGCAATTTCAGTGATTTTTTTTCCATCACAGCAAAAGTGCGTCAAAAACGCACTGCAAAATTGCACTGAAAATTGGATCAAACCAAAGTCACAGTAGTGTGAACCCAGCCTTAATGAAACTGGAGCACCTGAGGGAGACACACGATGCATGGGGAGAACATACAAACTTTGTGCAGGTAGTGTGGGGCTCAAACCCAGGAGCTAGTTCTGCGAGGCAACACAACTCACCACTGTGAAATATGATCATAAAAAATGCACCAGAGCAGAGAAAAAAAAATGTGAAAGCGACATGAAAAATGACTTTTCGGGAACAGAGAACTTACTGAAAACAAATGACAAATTCCTCTAACGTTACAGGCAGAGTGCCCAATGACCTGTGGATTGCAGCCCTGGCTACTAAATAGGTGATGTTTATTAACGTCCTCTGTGGCTGAGGAATCCGGACCACAGCAGGACACAGAGCGGCTCCCCGACAGAGCGGTCACGGTTCTGCAGAAGCCTTTGAAATGTGCCCTGCTTTATTGCTAAAGAGTTCATTCCTTTTTATTGCTTTAATAACATCACTGTGAATCATCTAGTCAGCAGTATTTCCAACTCAATGGAACTGTGGAAGGTTCTGGCCACGTTCCCTAGTTAAATCTCCTACACCTAGAACTTAGGATTGGCTTTGGAGGAAAACTGTAAAGGAAAAAGGCCCATAACGATGTAAAAGAAAAGAAAATAAATCTGGTATACCGTAATTAATTTGCTCCAAACTCATGTCTGTTCCTTGACCACATCTATAAAGAGTTGTCCGCCATCCCCCAACAGCCAGAACTCCAAAGGTTTATTTCCTTCATTGATGGGGAACCGACAAATTCCACACAACTTTACAGAGTAGCTATGTTATGTTATGTTGGTGATTATTGATCGGCACATGGCCTTTTTACTGCTTCCATCAGCCCCCTCCAGTGAGCACAAAATAAGCCTATGTTTTATCCATGCCAGGGAAAGCAACAGGTTGACCTAAAAGCCAAACTCCAGGTTGGCCAGATTCCCCTAAGGCCCCATGCACACGAGACGCTGTTATTTGCTGTTGAACGCGCGTTCAGAGGCAGTTGGATGCTTTTTTCAACTGCTCCTGAACCCATTCAATGTTATCCTATGTGTCCATGCACACACTCTCGTTTTTTGGCGTTTACAAGCAGTTGCGTTTAACCTCGTTTTTCCAGAAGCAAAAAAATGGGTTCAGACGCAAAAGTTTTGACGTTTCAGACGCTAAACGCTGCTAAACGCGGTACCGGCGTTTTGCCGCGTTTGCGTTTATAAGCGTTTTTAAAGGTGACCTATTTTTTAACATTAGAAATCTCAAAAATGATGGCAAATGATGAAAAACTATTAAAAAATATAAAAGAAAACTGTAATTGCTTGCATCGCATTGTGGACAATCCACAACTTGTGGCAGGTAAAGTGGCAAGTGGACAATCAACAACTTGTGTCAGGTGATGTGGCCAGGTGACGTGGCCAGGTGACGTGGCAAGTGGACAATCCACAGCTTGTGGCAGGTGACGTGGCCAGGTGACGTGGCCAGGTGACGTTGCAAGTGGACAATCCACAACTTGTGGCAGGTGACGTGGCAGGTGACGTGGCCAGGTGACGTGGCAAGTGGACAATTCACAACTTGTGGCAGGTGAAGTGGCCAGGTGACGTGGCACGTGATGTGGCCAGGTGACATGGCAAGTGGACAATCCACAGCTTGTGGCAGGTGACGTGGCCAGGTGACGTGGCAGGTGACGTGGCAGGTAACGTGGCCAGGTGACGTGGCAAGTGGACAATCCACAACTTGTGGCAGGTGACGTGGCCAGGTGACGTGGCAGGTGACGTGGCCAGGTGACGTGGCAGGTGACGTGGCAAGTGGACAATTCACAACTTGTGGCAGGTGAAGTGGCCAGGTGACGTGGCACGTGATGTGGCCAGGTGACGTGGCAAGTGGACAATCCACAACTTGTGGCAGGTGACGTGGCCAGGTGACGTGGCAGGTGACGTGGCAGGTGACGTGGCAAGTGGACAATCCACAACTTGTGGCAGGTGACGTGGCCAGCTGACGTGGCAGGTAACGTGGCCAGGTGACGTGGCAGGTAACGTGGCCAGGTGACGTGGCAGGTAACGTGGCCAGGTGACGTGGCCAGGTAACGTGGCAAGTGGACAATCCACAACTTGTGGCAGTTGACGTGGCACGTGATGTGGCAAGGTGACGTGGCAAGTGGACAATCCACAACTTGTGGCAGGTGACGTGGCCAGCTGACGTGGCAGGTAACGTGGCCAGGTGACGTGGCAGGTAACGTGGCCAGGTGACGTGGCCAGGTAACGTGGCAAGTGGACAATCCACAACTTGTGGCAGGTGACGTGGCACGTGATGTGGCAAGGTGACGTGGCAAGTGGACAATCCACAACTTGTGGCAGGTGACGTGGCACGTGATGTGGCAAGGTGACGTGGCAAGTGGACAATCCACAACTTGTGGCAGGTGACGTGGCCAGGTGACGTGGCCAGGTGACGTGGCAAGTGGACAATCCACAACTTGTGGCAGATGATGTGGCAAGTGATACGCTAAATACAAGTACACTGCTGCTCTCTCAGCTGCTGCTACTCACTCTGGTCTCACAAACTGGCTGAAATGGTTAAAATTTACTGTTTTTTGAGCTTAGGGATGGTCTATGATGAAACGCTTATAAACGCAAACGCGGTTAAACGCCGCTAAACGCGGCCGCAAACGCGGCAAAACGCGCGTTTATAAACGCCGGTTTCAGCGTTTAAAAACGTGTGTTCAGCAGAGTTTGCACCTGCGTCTCGTGTGCATGGGGCCTAAAGCTGCCATAGATGGATAGAATTTTAAACAAAAAGCCTTAACTACTTAAGGACCAGGCCTTTTTCTGACACTTGTTGTTTACAAGTTAAAATCTAATTTTTGCTAGAAAATTACTTCAAACCTTATATATAGGGTTCCTAGAGAATAAAATGTCAGTCGTTGCAATATTTTATGTCACACTGTATTTGCGCAGCGGTCTTTCAAACGCAATTTTTTGTGGAAAACTACATTTCAATGAATAAAAAAATTTTTAAAAAGGAAAGTTAGCCCCATTCTTTTGTATAATGTGAAAGGTGTTACGCAGAGTAAATAGATACCTAACATGTCATGCTTTAAAATTGCACACGCTCATGGAATTGCGACAAACTACAGTACTTAAAAAATCTCCATAGACGACATTTTAAAAATGTAGTAGTTACCAGTTTAGAGTTACAGAGGAGGTATTGTACTAGAATTATTGCTCTCGCTCTAACTATCGCAGCGATACCTCGCGTGTGGTTTTGAAACACGGTTTACATTTGCGGGCGCAACTTAGGTATGCATTTGCTTTGGCACGTGAGCACAGAGGGATGGGGCACTTTAAAAATGACTTTTTTTTTATTTGACACTGTCTCTTTATTTTTTTGATCACTTTTATTGCTGTCACAAGGAATGTAAACATCCCTTGTGACAGTAATAGGCAACGACAGGTACTCTTTATGGAGGGATCTGGGGTCTATAAGATCCCAAACCCCTCCTCGGCACATGAAAGTATTCAAAATGCCAAGATTGGCGTTTTTGAAAGCTTTTGATTTTTTTTAAATGTCACTGTCGGCTGCCGAGTAAACTGGAAGCGGGTTACTACATCAGAGACCCAATCAAAGCCGACTGCAGTGCACTGCAGTGGAAGGCGGCGGGGGACGTCCCTTCCTGCTGCTTGTAATAACAGCTGACCGTTGGCTCTAAAAAAATAAAATAAAATAAAAACAGTACTAGGGTGATGCCTGCAGCTGCAAGCATAACTCCGGACGCACAGGTACGTGATTTGGCGGCAAGTGGTTAAAGTAGAACTAAAGACAGAACTTTGTTTTTAGTTTTGGATAGAGGGAGGAGGGATTAGAATGCTTGTCAGTTTGTACCGCTGTCTGTGTCTCTCTATTTTGTCCTCTTTACCATTATCATTGAAAGTAAAAGAAAATTTTAAATTTTGGGTTGTCCCTAGAAAAGTAATAAAGGGGAAATCTTCCAATGGGGACACTAGTTCTAGCAGTCCCTGCCAGGAGAGCACACAGTGATTATTGCTAGCTGGAAATAATCACATGATAAATGTGAAATGCTGGTTATACCCTGCCCATATATGGCCTGAATGTGAGAGGAAGTGAGGGAAAATCTCCCCAATGGGACACAGAGGGTGTGAAAATTAGAGCTGCACAAATCTGGCTAAAATGAGAATCACAATTTTTATGCTCAGAATAAAGATCACGATTCTCGTGGCACAACATCATCCTTCACATAATACAACGAAAAAATTGGGCCAACTACTTTTAATTCATTGAAGTGTTTTTCGCAAAAAATTGCATTTGAAAGACCGCTACGCAAATACAGGGTGACATAAAATATTGCAACAATCGCCATTTTATTCTCTAGGTCTAGGGTGTCTGCTAAAAAAAAGAAAGAAAAAAAAAAAAAAAGAGAGATATAGATAGATAGAGATAGATAGAGATAGAGATATATATATATATATATATATATATATATATATCTCTATCTATATATATATATTTGGGGGTCCTATGTAATTATTTTTCTAGCAAAAAATAGGATTTTTTGTACTCACCGTAAAATCCTTTTCTCTGACATCCATGGACTGACACGGTGTCTCTTTACACTTTACACGTGGGTTATGTCCCTGCTTGCAGGAGAAGACCTAGGCAGAATGTGAAATGTTATACATACATTCTAAAAGCCAGAGCTGAACAGCCCCACCCAGGGGGCGGTCCCTCCGGACATAACCCTCCCATTACAGTCAGCAGACTTCAGTTCGTAACAAAGCAGTACAAACTTAAAAGGAAGGGTGGGTGCCGTGTCAGTCCATGGATGTCAGAGAAAAGGATTTTACGGTGAGTACAAAAAAATCCTATTTTCTCTTACCATCCATGGACTGACACGGTGTCTCTTTACACTTTACACGTGGGATGTCCCAAAGCAGTGTCAAGAGGGATGGGAGCAGTATAAATGGAAAAACCAAAACTTCACTCCAATAAAGGCAGAGCTCCTCAACGGAGGAGTCTCAACTTTAAACAGCGGCCTGCAGCACCCTGCGGCCAAAAGAAGCATCCGAAGATGCAGCCACATTAACCTTATAAAAAACTTAAGGCATGAACAGACGACCAGGTCGCCGCCTTGCACACTTGTGCAACCGACGCTTGATGTCGGGAAACCCAGGAAGCACCAATTGCCCTGGTGGAATGCGCCGTAACCGGAAAGGGAGGCGCCCGCCCTTTGAGAGCATAGGCTTGAATGACGGTTTGTCTGATTCCCCTAAAAATGATGGCAGACGAAACCGCTTGGCCCTGTTATGGACCAGAGACAGCCACAAACAGTGAGTCGGACTTCCGAATAGAAGCAGTAGCAGACAGGTACACCCGTAAGGCTCGTACCACCTCCAATATGTGCAGCGCAAACTCTCTGGGATGCGATGGGTGAGGACACAAGGACGGGAGGGCAATGTCCTCATGTAGGTGAAAGGTCGACACCACCTTTGGCAAAGAAGGAAGGTCGCGGATGCAACACCGCCTTATCCTTATGGATGACCAAATATGGCGACTTGCAGGTCAAAGCCGCCAACTCAGACACTCGTCAAACAGAAGTGATTGCCACTAAAAAGGCCACCTTCTGAGACAAGACAAGAGGGGAATATCCCGGATATTCCCAAAAGGAGGTTCCTGGAGGACCGAGAGCACCAAATTCAGATCCCACGGTGGGAGAGGAGGCTTGACAGGAGGGAGCACATGGCGAACCCCCAACACAAGGTGCTAACCAAGAAAAATGACCCGCTAGAGGTCGCTGAAAGAAGACGGCCAAGGCCGAAATCTGATCATTTATGGTACTCAAAGCAAGCTTTTGGGTCACTCCACACTGCAGAGGACGCAGGATTCTGGGGACGGAATACGTCCGAGGAAGCCAGTCCAGCGCGTCGCACATGGCGATATAAGCTTTCCAGGCACGGTGATAGATCTGCCTGTTGGAAGACTTCCGTGTCCTTAACCTCATTTAAAGTCCCAAACTCCCCCCTGCATTAACATGGTCAAAATGACCGAGTCCGAGAGACCTCGGTCCCTCAACACCTGGCTTTTAACAGCCCTGCCGTTAAAGCCAAAGCCAGAGACTGTAAGCCGGATGAAACCTAGGACCTTGAGACTGAAGGTCCTCCCTCATCGGCAACCGCCAGGGAACGTCCGCGACGAGACATGCCAGATCAGCGTACCAGTGATGCTGAGGCCAATCCGGAACAATTAGGATCGCCGGAGTTTATATCAGGCGATAAGGACCCTATGGGGCCACCAACGCATCCGAGGCATCGCCCAAGGATCCCTGGATCTGGCCACAACCTCGACCCTTGCGATTGAGTCAAGAGGCCATCAGGTCCACATCCGGCGTGCCCCACCGTCGGTAAAGGAGTTAAAATATTCAAGGACCACTCTTCTTGGTCCGGTGTCTGGCGATTGGCGACTCAGATAGTCCGCCTGCCCATTGTCTATGCCCAGAATGTAAAATGGCCTACAGAGCCGGCACGTTTCTTCCAGCCCTCTTCAGGATACGGACTACCTCGGAAGCCGCAGCTGAGCTCCGAGTTCCCCCTTGATGGTTTACATACGCCACCGCCGTGGCGGTGTCTGACTGGCTCCTGATCGAGCGACCCCGTACTCTCTCCGACCTGAGGAGAGAAAGTCTGATGGCCCGTATTACCAGAACAGTGATTGGTAAACGGGCTCGTCCGGAGTCCAAGGCCTAAGCCGACAGGACTCCCCAGACTCCACCCCAGCCCATCAGGCTGGTGTCCGTCGTGAGTACCGTCCATTGGATGGGAGGGGAACGACTTTCCGGACCGAAGAGCCGAGGATCTCAACCACCATGTCAGGGGCGCCCTGACCAGGTGAATCACCTGGATCTGAAGACCCAAGGACAACGGGGATTTGTCCCAGGTGGACAAGATCTCCTTCTGCAATGTTATTTAGCGGTTGCTCCATGTGGGATCGAACCTGTGAGGTTCTGCATGCCATTCCGGTTCACTAACCGCAGGGACAGGAGCTTCCTGCCCTCTGCAATGCCCTGGTGTGTGATTGGGCATACGGAATGGCCGCGAAGGAGGCCACCACGAGTCTCGGGACTCTCATGCAAAAAACGGATTGACAACCATTTTTGGGATGTCAGCACCCGCACCGCAGACTGAAGTGTCAGCAACTTCTCCAGAGGTAGGATACCTTTGCCTCCAAGGAGTCCAGAATCAGAACTAGATACTCCAGACACTGAGTCGGGACCAGGACTGACTCCTGAATGTTCAGGAACCACCCGAGTCCCTGAGGGTCTAATTGACGATAGTCACCTTTCCTCTAAGTCTGATCCACTTTCTGCTCTTAGCAGAAGATCGTCCAGATAGCCCATGACAGCAATACCTCGCTGTAACAGAAGGCTAGAACCAGAACAAGCACCCTGGTGAACACCCTTGGTGCCGAGGCTAGGCCGAAAGGAAGAGCCACAATCGATAGTGGACTTCACTGATCACAAAGCGCAGAAACTTCTGGCGACTTGCACAGATCGGAACATGCAAGTAGGCGTCCTTGAAGTCCAAGGACGCCAGAAGAAAATCCCTTTGGTGGAGTGTAGCGATCACCGTGCGAATGGATTCCATGTGGAATTTCTGCACCTTCTCGAAGGCATTCAGGGCCTTGAGGTCCAGGATAGGTCGAACCACGTCCTATTTTTGGGACGACAAACAGATTCAAGTAGAATCCCTGAAAACTCTGTGACGGAACCGGCACAATCACTCCGGACCTGATCAAATCCTGTACAGCCCCCAAGAGGGCTGCCCGACAGGTAGGAAGGAGAGGAAGATTTGAGGGAAAGAATCTGTCTGGGGGCCAGGATCGGAATACTATCCTGTATCCTGAGGTGACCACCTCGCACACCCACCAGTCGGAGATTCGGGAGGACCACCGATTCGTGACCTGCGAAGTCGTCCCTACACCCCAGAGTCGGGCGGAGGCAAGACTTCACGCGGAGGCGGGCTTGGGAGCCGCTTGTTTGGCTTACGCACCCAGGGGCACTTGTGCCCACCAGCCGCACTGCCGTCAGTCTGAGAGGGCCTACCTGTGGACTCTGACTGACGAAAAAACCCTGTTTTGCTGGAAAGGAAGGCCCCTGTTTGCGGCGGGCCTCCTCACCCTTGCTAGTCTAAGGAAGAAGAGTGCTTTTACCTCCCATGACATCCATGACGATGTCATCCAGAGCAGCACCGAAAGGTCTACCACCTTTAAATGGTAGATCCGTCAGGAGCTTCCTAAGGCTAGGTCAGCAGACCAGCACTTCAACCAGATAAGACGACGCAATACCACCGCCGAGACAGAGGCCCTGGATATTAAAGGGGCCGCGTCCAACGTGGCGTCGCACACATAAACCAGGCCCTGAACCAGTTGGAGGGCCAAAGCAACTGTGTCTGGAGGAAGATTATGCTCCTGTACAGCTAGGTGCAACATTTTTGCCCAACCTGTAAGTGTTTAAGACACAAGGGTCGCCGCTACCACAGGCCGTAGGGCGGATCCCAACAAGGCAAACATGGCTCTGCTCACCACTTCTGACCTCCTGTCAGTGGGGTCCTCAAATGCAGGAGTCCCCTCCATCGGGAGAGTGATGGCCTTGTTCAACCGGGCGACTGGAGGGTCGACCCTGGGGGAGACGCCCACTTTTTAAGTAGGGCATCTTCAAGGGGTATCTGATAGACATACGCCGCGGGACCATAAAAAAAAAAAATCCTTCTGCGGCTTTTCCCAGACCTTATCAATGAGCTGGTCAAACAAAGTTACATATGGAAAAACCTCTTTAGAAGGCCTGGCCTTAAAAGAACCAAAGGAGACTGTATCCGCCTGAGGTTCTGCATCCGCAGCATTTTAGCTTGAGAGTGTCCCTCACCGCAGTCATGAGTACACTAACAAGCGCCCTGTCATTTACTGACTCAGAACTGGAGTTTTCCTCATAAGGAATGTCCTATTCAAAACCGTCCAATACATTCAGAACTAGGGTCCTGAGCGGTACTGGCTAGGCCCATATCTGAATCAGCGCACTGCCCTCATGAAGTGGGGAGAGGGTGCTTTTTTGCTCCCTTGCGCTTGCACACAGCTCCCATCCTGGTCAGAAATTATTCCAGGACTGCCCACAACTGGTCCCTAGGGACCGCAGGTGCTGAAGCACTGCCTGTTGTCCACTGACATTTAGGGGAAGCTGGTGACAGACTCCATATTGCCCCCCTCTGAGACTCCTCAGATAAAAAGTCCACCCACAGGCTGTGCTGACTGAGGAGGGGGCGCCCAGGGGACTCACCAAACCGGACCAGGGACCGCTCAGTTCCGCTGTCTGTACCGCGCTGTGTCAGCGCTGGTGAGCTGTGAGGAGATTCGCGCTGTTACAGCAGCGCTAGAGGCCAAAACTAGTGCTGAAGAGCGCGCGGGCTACAAGAAAATGGCCGCCGCACTTCAGAAGCGATCCGCGGGACAATGGTCGCCATGACTCAGCAAAAGTGAAAAAAACAGCACACACACAGCGCCACTCGGCGCTCAGGCCCCAAAATACACAAAAAAGGCCCCAAGCATATCTGCAGACCAGCATTAGCCCCTCCAATAACAGTGTGACCCCCAGGCACCCCACACAGCGCCAGCAATGGTGACAGAGAGTGACAATGAAATACAGGGGGAGACCGGGAAAATCCCCCACAGAGAAACACACAGCCTTTTGTACTCACCTGCAGGCAGGAGAGACTACTTACCCATCCCCTGAGGGACCCACTGGTGTGTTTCTGACAGGACTATCACAGTTCAGTACTGAGTAGCTGTCGGCCCGGTCCACCGCGAAAGATACAGTCAGTCAGGAACTGTTCAGTCTTGAGAGGACCGTGGGAGCATGAAAGCAAACCCGGCCACCCCTGGAGTCATGGGGCCTGTCGTGAACTGAGTCTCACGCACACAAGGCAAGGATCAGCACGCTCGATGGTCGGACAGGGAAGACTACGAGGATATCTTGTACCCAACCTGTTGCCCAGCCGACAGTTGATAGAAAATTCTCAAAAATAAAATAAAAAAGAACTCCAGAAAAGGAATAAAAATAGGTCAGGAGACTGGCTCCTGAGAGAGCCACGTCTTCTCCTGCTAGGCAGAAAAAAACTGAAGTCTGCTGACTGTAGTGGGAGGGCTATGTCCGGAGGGACCGCCCCCTGGGTGGGGCCATTCAGCTCTGGCTTTTAGAATGTATGTATAACATTTCACATTCTGCCTAGGTCTTCTCCTGCAAGCAGGGACATAACCCACGTGTAAAGTGTAAAGAGACACCGTGTCAGTCCATGGATGGTAAGAGAAATACTGATTTTAACTTGTAAACAACAATTGTCAGAAAAAGGCTTAGTCTTTAAATGGTTAAACTGATCTCATTTACAGACCAAAGTTCATCCCTTTGATCTAAAATAACCAAATGATACTTTTTGTTTATAGTCATCTCCCAGCGCTGACAAAGTTGATTAAAAAAAATATATGGGCAGGCCGTTTGTATCCATCCATCGATTTGGGTACAAAGAGCCTGTTGGATTTTTAGCATGTGATTGCTGCCTGTTATAGCCGCCAGCCGTAATCATTGTATTCTGCCGGCCGGTAAAGATGCCGGTCAGCAGAATACAATAGCGCTGCGGCAGTCAGTGTTGACGGGGGAAATCAAGCGATTTTCTTTCCTTCTACCTGTTGTGGAAGGAAAGATAATTGGCTAATCTATGGCTTGGCTGAGGAGCAGAAGATCAAATGGCACACCGTTTACAGCATACATGAAAGCCCAGTTCACACTGGTGCGCTATCCGACATCGGATGTGATTCGCACCGCACATCACACGATGTCTGTGCGATGCAAACTCAGCCATACAAATTGTATGGCTGAATACGCATCACATTCGGACCAAACTCACACAGGACTCTTGTCCGAATGACAGTTCGCTCTGCGATTTGCAAACTGATTTGGGGGCGTCATTAATCTTCTATTGATACTGCCAGCCGTTCGCAGTGTGAACTGCCTGTGAGTCGGGTGGGATTGCGGAACACGCAGTGGATTCGCAGGATTCTTGCATTGCACCAATGTGAACTGAGCCTAAAAGGAGATAAAAACCTGCAGCTATCAATGTCCATTAAGTACACAAAAAACATTAAAATTTTCACATAGTATACATTCCTGCCAGCAAAAAACTTTAAAAACATTGAAATTGTTCACCTTTACTCTTGAGCAGAACACAAACCCTACACTTTATATAGATAAAAATGCTTACTATATCAGTTTTCTACACTTTTCATATACACCATGTCTTGAAATGAACTCACAAAAGGAGCGCAATACATTTGCAAAACATAGTAATCAGAATAAAATGTAATCTGTTATGGTGTTTTTTGGGGTCATATTATCTATTTAAGTAAAATAAAAAGGAAAAACAATTACATGGGTCCCATTAGTTGAAATAAACAGTTGTTACATAATACACATGCGTGTAATTGGCCTATAAAAAGACGGGAACACACACACACACTGCCCTAAAGAAGGGGCACAAAACATTTTACACGTTGTGCTGCACTAAATCATATGAGAATATGTGCTGGCAGCTCTGCCGACTTCCTTCTGAAAATGCTTTGTGTTTGAGATTCCGAAGGGATTGAGGCCAGGGACAGCCAAACGCCCCAGAATGAACACACTGTTGGTAAATCAGAATTCCTGGCCCACCTACTTGTTCTGGAAACAAAGTATTAAAGCAGTATAATAAGCAGCCAACTAGCTTTTCCAGCTGTCCAGAGTGGCACTAAAAATGCTGTGAGCTGTCCAGAGTAGAAGTGCTCAGCTCTGGTCCTCAAGGCCCACTAAGGGCTGGTTTACACTTGTGGACAAGGGGAGGTAAAAATAGACAGTTGAGCTGCATAGAGTAAGCTGCAAAGGCAGCCAAGTGGGTTCCACACAACGAGGTTGTGACGTCTCGTGGTGCTGAAAAAAATGATACCCCGCTGAATGTGACCCATTTAAGTGAATTCCCATCGAAAAAACCCTATTGGACTGTAAAAGAAAACAAAAAAAAACACAAACAGGTATTCAGGAAAGGGCATGCCAGCCACACCTGTACCCTTCTCTGAAAAGCAATACACTATGGATAGATAACTTTTCAGAGAGCATTACAGGTGTAAACTAAGCCTAAGGCTACATTTGCATGGAGGGGGGGGGGGGGGGGTTTGCAGGAATCAACTACTTCCTGTTTTTGACAGATCTGCACAGCTAGACGAGGCTGCCAAGCCCATACACTTCAAAGATAGGCTGCCAGCAGTCAAAAGTTATTAGTGTTATTCATATCTGTTTACACAGCCAGCGATTACCTGCAGGGATCTAGGCTGGACACACACAGTAGCAAGAATCAGCAGGTTGCTGCCACTGCCATTCGCACTGTGGCAAAATTTCCATGCGAATGTAGCCTTAGGCCGGGTTCACACTGGTCCGACAAACGCTCCGACATTAGGAGCTCATGTCGCATGACGTGTGAAAATCAATGAATCCCTATGAGAGCCGTCTTAACTGGTCCGACACAAGTCGGTCCGACATTAAAAATGCTCCCTGTACTACTTCTGTCCGACTTTGATCCTACTTCAGCCCATTGAATATCATTAATGTCGGATCAAAGTAGGATCCTTGTCCTAACCATCCGACATTTGACATCCGACATGGTGATTACAGCAGCAGTAAAAGGAATTTATCTCACCCTGGGATTGTTTTGATTGGTCAAAGGACAAGTCAGACTAGCACAATGTCGGATCAAAGTAGTATCCTGTTCATGAATGTCGGATGGATGTCGGACCAATGTAGGATCAATGTAGGACTGATGTCGCAGAGCAAAGTAGGATGAAAGTCGGATGAATGTCGTGTCGTATCAGTGTGAACCCAGCCTAAAGCTGGGTATACACGCACCAAAAATTGCCAGGTTCACCAGGAAACGGACAAATTTCACTCTGTGTACCTCTGTCTGTTCAAAAGAAGCTGGTCGTTTAACAGGAATCTGCTGAGCGGCCCCTGCTGGAGAATTCAATCAGAGCATGCAACCAGTGGCTACAGCAGTGATCAGTGTATTTTAATTGGGAAGAAGGGTCCATGCTGTCACTAATACAATAGCACAGCAGGGGAGGACTCTGAATCCACATCGCTATTGTCAATGCAGGGATCTGTGACTTTTTTTGCTCAACTCGCTGGCTGAAGAAACGAAAACTGCCCTTGTATATATCCAGCTTAGGTCTACCTATATGAGCATAACTTGAGGAGCTCCAGACTCCCCCAAGAAAAAATAAAGTCAGCAGCTACAAGTACCATAGCTGCTGACTTTTAAAACAAGGACACTTACCTGTCTAGGGATCTAGCGCCGACCCCACCTAAGCGGATTCTTCAATTGGCTTTGGGTCCAGGTGCTGGCATCTTAACCAAGGGAAACTAAGGGAACCGCAGTGATACGACTGGAAATGGGAACCTGTCAAAACCAGGTACCCGCTCCACCCCAAAAACTGTTAAATGCAAAACATCCTCTTATGGGTGAAGCTCCGCTTTATTAAAGTGGTGTGTGTCTGTTGTACAGACTGCCCCTCCCTTCCTGTACTGGGTGACCACTCAGCATAAATATATAAAGTTTTGACTGAAGTTACGCTTTAAGCAGAGCCTTTGGGCGTCTATCTAAAACCAACAAGAAGGTTTAACTTGTAAACTTCTGAACTCTCATTATAAATCTGCAATACTACAAAGGCTCCATTTTCCCAGCAGTTTCTGTTTGAGTACAAGTCCAAATGTGCTCCTGGAATTCTGCAATGCAGCGGCTTTTGCAGCCACACCACCTTCTCCAAGAATGTAGCTGAATCATACCTTAAAATTAGGGAGTCCTCCCTGCCGGAGCAAACTCCCATAGAACTTCTGCTCTTCCTTCACATTCTGCATGCTCACATACAACCATTATTAATGAGCTCAGGCAGGCAGGAAGAGATTGCACAAGTCCCCACAGGAACCGCCAGATCAAAAGCAATTATTAGTCTGCATCAAACGCCGCGACCATACTTTATATGGAGTTCTGTAAGGAAATATGTGTTGGCAGAACTGAAATTAAAAGCGGGATAAAAATACACACAAAAAAGCAGCAAAATCTTCCAACTATCCCGGAAGCATAATTCTAATGGACACTAAAATGTATCTTCTGCATCCCAGCCTTATATTTGATTTAAGTGCAGGAGAAGTACACTTTCAGAGCCAAGGCCCCTTTGCTTAAAGCAGTGTTGAGCGCCGCCCGCAAAAAATAAAAATGAAAAAAAAGTTAGCAGCTACACTTACTGGACACTTAACTGTCCTGGAATCCAGTGTTGTTGTCATCGGCTGTCGGGTGCTTCCACGCCCATTGTCAGTAAGGGAACCCATCTGTCAGTAGGGTCCCTACTGTGCATGCGCAAAGCGTGCTGTACTCTTACTGGCCCGGCAGCAGGGGAAGGAGCCGAACTTCTGACGAGGTCCGACGGAAGTGGGGACAGGGTACCTGTCAAAAAAAAAAAAAACACAGTACCCGCTCTCCCCTCCCCCTGAAAGGTGCCTAGGGTGGCACCGGAGGAATCAAATAAGTGGAAGTTCCACTTTTGGGTGGAACTCAACTTTAACTGAACCCACCCTTGGATGGCTATGGCCCCTGGTGACATCAAGAGTCACAAGTCTCACTCTCTTGGTGGTGCCTGCACATTACAGTTCCATAGTCTTCTATTGGGCTGCCTCCCGCTGTCTTTGCAGCCTCTAGAGACAGTCCCATATATGTCTAGGTGTCTGTAATGTGCAGGCACAGCCAGAGTAGCAAGACTTGTGGTGCTGGTTGAAGCAATCACTGGAAGAGACGGCCATCAAATCATGAGCATGTATCTGTACAGGTGGGGGATCAGTTAAGTCTGGGCAAAGGGTAAAAAAATAGGCAAACTTTGGTACTAAAGCCTAGTACATACGGACCGAATGCCAGGCGACATCGGCCAGTTCAATAAAAACCAGTCGACATTTGGCCCACGTGCATGGCACCTGGCTATCGGACGAGCATGCTGGAAGACCAGCAGCCGACCACGACCAGCTTTTGATCAGCGCTGGGGGATGTGGTGTCAGAACACAATAGTTTAGTGGGCGAGATCGCTGTACTAACATTGGAGTGTTAGTACAGTGGCTTCGACCTGAGCTCTGTGTACTAGGCTTTACCCTTTAAAAAAGGGGAGGGGCGGGTACTTATACAGCACTACCAAATTATGCAGCACTTTACATATACTGTACATACATATACTCTGTCCTCAAGGAGCTTACCATCTAAGGTCTCCGTCTCACATGCCTACATAAACATACTTGGGCCAATTTAGACCGGATCCAATTAACCAGGCAGGTAGTGCTATGGTTGGGATTCAAACCGACAACCCTAGGGCTGTCAGGTGGAAGTGCCAACCACTTGGCCACTGCGCTTAGACTGTACAGTGCTAAAGCTTTCTTCCTGAAAAACAAATCCTTACTGGCTGCCAGCTAAAAAGTGAAACAGCAGCTGGGGCACATTATTCCCATCAGTGCTCTCCATCCAGGTTTCTGTAGGTGTCTATAAGTGAGCAAAAAATGGTGCTGCAAAACAAGGCAAATGTAGATGTGGTTGTATCAAATCAGAGGAATTTTATTTGTGTTCAGGGCAAATACAAATCAGTGAAGAAAACACGTTCAGTGCTGTCCTCAGAGATCCATTTGTTTTACACTGCAAATTATTCAAAGGAAATAAAGGCATTTAGAAAAGCCACAGGTACTGCTCTCAGAGATACAGAACGGTTGTACTCGGCGCATCCACTGACCGTTAATGGCTGCATTCTCGGTAAAAGCCTCCGTCCACTTAATGCTATCTAATTACTTCCTGGCTACAGGAGCAATGGAATGGAGCTGCAGGAACATTACTCGGTTTATTGAGGTATGCCATGAATAAGCACTATGCAAGAGTAATGGTTTTAACACAAAATAAATCTATGGCAAGAAGCCAGAATTCTACAGAATAATAATAGGATATCCATATTGTGTGCATACAGGATCAATGAAACCAATCAATACTCAGTCACTAAGCAAGTATCTAAACCAAATTCACTATCCTTCAACAGGGAAAGCAGATTAAATGACCCAATACAATGTTCTATAGGAGGATATAATCTTCCATTGCGGATCTGTACAGAAGGGTCACAAGGAGGGGTCAAAGTATAAATGAACCACTGTAATTCCACCTAAAATGGGTTCCCACATTAGAAGGCATTTGTAAAAAGTATATTTCCCTTGTACAAATATTATACCGACAATAAAAAAATTATATACCCCGAAAACGTGTCAGCTGGTTTTGCGTTGTTTCTTTGTAGCATGAGCGTTCCATTGTGTTGAAGACCTTTTGGTTCCTGAGTTTACACTCAACACTTTTTCATTCATTGCTCTTGTATGTAATCAATTTATTTTTTATTAAAGTGCTGTTGATAATGCACTAGACGTTTGCACCCTTTTATTTTACTTTTTTGTTGTGCAGTTGCAAAATTCCCAGATCTCAGGAAGGCAGCATTGGCTCAATGTACTAGTCCAGTTTGGGCATTGATAGTCACCAATGATGGGCTCGGGCAAAACCATCACTGGCCATCAGCATTGGCAGTAAGGCATTTTCCCAACCCGCATCTCCACATACACACGCTGCCTACGATTGGCAGTGTGCAGTGCCGGTTTCCTGGTGGGTTCAATCCGAACGCGCACAAGCCCATCAATAATGGTCATCACCAGCATCAGTCCGTCTGGTCACGACAGAATTCCCTAGCTCTATGGTGTCAAGCTACTACCTTGATATATTACACTGGTGTTCTACATCAGGGATATGCAATTAACAGACCTACAGCTGTTGCAGAACTACAAGTCCCATAAGGGAAAACAAGACCGACAGCCAGACGCATGACACGCAGAGGCATGATGGGACTTGTAGTTTTGCAACAGCTGGAGGTCCACTAATCGCATATCCCTGTTCTAGATTGAGTTTTTAGTCTATGTGCAATCTTCTGATAAAAATGGACCTCTGTTTCACATATTGACCAATCCCAACAGCCTATAACTGTACACGCTATACAAATTTTTGTTCCAGAGAAAAAATTCCCCCCCCCCCCCCCATGTGGATGGCCCCGTCGGCCCCTTCCCACCTGACATCCTTCAATTGAAAAGTAAGAGCAGCGGAAAACTGCCAGACAACCAATGGCTGCATCCAAATCAGATGCTGTTGAGGTACGCCGGCTGCACCTGTCAGAATAAAATATCCTCAGCAGGAGATTCCTTCATCTGCGCTGCACAGCATGGATAAAGGAATCTGTAGGGATTCATTTTTATTGGGCCTGCAGCCTGAATGCATATCATTTAGGTGAATACCCAGCTTAATGCGATTGTAAGAGCCAGTTCACACAGGGGCGACTCGTCAGGCAACTCAGCCGCCTGACAAGTCGCGTCCCGTTCTGTACAATGGAACCGTTCTAATAGGAGCGACTCAAGTCGCTCAGACCTCGAAAAAGGTCCCGGTACTACTTGGGGACTTCAATACAGCAGTCATTTTGCAAGTCGCCTCTGAAGTTGTCTGCAGATTGCCTTGCCGAGTCGCGCAGCAAGTCGTGCCCCCCCCCCCCCAGTGTGAACCGGCACTAAAAAGGTTCAAATTTTTTAAAATAAACATGTTATACTTACCTGCTCTATGCAAGGGTTTTGCACAGAGCAGCCTCGATCCTCCTCTTCCCCTTCATCGGGTGCCCCCATAGGGAGCCGTTTTCCATGGGGCACCCGTGCAGGCACACTCGCGTCCCCGCTGCTGCGTTCATCCTGCTCCCGTGTCACTGGATTTGATTGACAGCAGAAGGAGCCAATGGCTCTTGCTGCTATAAATCTATCCAAAGAGGACAGACAGCAGCAGGAGCCGCTGGGCTCGTGCACATCGCTGGAACAGGTGGGCCCAGGTAAGAAAAAAGGAGGGTGGGCTCTGGGGGCAGCAAAGGTGCACCAAGGTGAAAACCCTTGAGGCCAAAAAAAATACCATGTTGCACCAAAGTAGTGCCTGCACCTTTTTACAAGTTGCATAGTTTAAAAATGGGCCTTAACAATGATGGGATTTCTCCTGTCTTGTGCACAGTTTCACAAATCACAAAGGTGTGAATGAGGACCAAGTAAACCTTTCTATTTAGCACATTCTGTCATTGAAAGGTTTGTATTTATGTTTAAAGAAGAAACTGCATTGAGAGGGGCAGCGGGTGAGCCAGGAAATGTTTTCAGATGTAATAGGAAATGAGGCATCCTCAGCATCTATTTAGATGTGCATGATTCTTTCTCATCCATGCAGGCCTGTAGTAAGAGAGCCCAGGGACCCTGCACTTGGTTTTATATTTATTACAGGTAATTATATAGTGCCATGTATTGTACATTCACATCCGTCCCTGCCCTTAAGGAGCTTACAATCTAAGGTCCCCAACTCACAATCCTACATAAACATACTAGGGCCAAGTTAGACAGGAGCCAATTACTGTACAAGCATATCTTTGGAGTGTGAGAAAACCAGAGGAAACCCACGCAGGCATGGGGAAAACATGTAAAATTCCAGACAGGTAATGCCGTGGTTGGGATATAAACCGAGTACCCTAGTCCTGCTAGGCAGAAGTTCTAACCACTTAGCCACTGTATGGCCCACAATGGGATACTTTGACATAATGGGGGGGGGGGTGTAATTTAGCAAGATTGATTATCCCATTACAGCTCCCAAAATTAAAGCAACAGAGAAGAGAAAATCCAGTGGTTAAATGTCTACGTTTGTCTAGATACATGGAAGGAGTTCAATTTCAGGAGACAAGAGAAAGTATGAGAACTGCTAATACCATCCCGGAAACTCCACCCAAGTTTAATGTCAAAAAACCATAACAATCTTTATTCTACTGCGATAAACACATTTGCCATTGATAGGTACTTCTTAAGCAGCAGGAAACCGGCCATGGGATCTCTGCTAAAGGAGACCTCTAAATGGGTTTGGTACAGTTGCCCCGCTACCCAGAACAGCTATGCACCAACAGGGGATCAGGGGCCAGCAGGCAATACTGAGAAAGTAGAAGCAGACACCTGGTATAATACCTCTGGTACTGTGTTTTTTATTTTGTTGTTAGCACAGAGTTACGTTTTAGCCAAACCGATTCTTTTGTTCTCATTTTCATCTGTTTTTTAATGAGTAGGAAAGGGCTAGAACAGCTCAGGTTTTAGTTGTCTGAAATGAGCAAATAGGGAGATTTCCCATCAGTTCCTAATCTGGTAAAACAAAGACAAAAACCTGACAGAGGTTCTAACCCTTCCACACTCTGATGTGTTCACAATAGATATATTCTCCTCCCTTCTAAAGCGACACAGACAGCAATAAAAACCTGACAAAATGAGAAAGGTGGTCTAGTGCCTCATCTTAACCTCCAAAAACTTCTATATAATTGTAAAACATTTTTGGAAGATGTTCGAGAACTAGACCCTTTACCACCTCGTCTCTCAGGACCCCAATGGTGAGATCTAAGCACTCGGGTTGTACTCCTACTATGAATTATGACATGGTCTCCCTCTCCCTGCTGGATATTTAATCTATACTATGGAGAAAGCAAAGGGAGAATAGAGGACACCCATTGGTAGGTGGGGGGAGGAGAGCCGGACACCACAAATGGGGGATATCACTGAAGTTCCCAAGGGTCACAAGATGTCACTTAGTCCATCAGATTCCATCTATAACTGAAATACTTTTGCATGGATTGGCCCTTTAAGTGGTCTTTCAAAGGATTAAAGAAAAAACAAGAAATATATCCAAAGTCAAGGCACTAAAAAAAATTACAAATGTTTAAACAAATGTGGGTCAAGTACAAGCGACGTCCTCTCCAACACCCTGACCTAATGACAGGATGAGTTTATCTCAAGTACATGCATCTGTGTGTGTCAACGCTCCTGTTCTCCACTCTGATTCAGCAATCCCACGCTATCTGCAGTGCATCCATTTCACTACGACGTCGGAGAAGTAAAAGTGAAGGTCACCTGTGATCGGCCACCTCACAGGCTGTTAGACAGGTTGGGTACTGACCTGATTGTTCCAGGCACAGTAGAGGTTGCAGAGAAGGTTCCAATTGGGGCTGAGCACACAGTCGAATATCCCGAATTGGGCCATGCTAGCTTAGGACGCAGTGTGCATCTCTGACTCAGCGTGCCATGTATTAGACAACAGGAGAGCAATGCAGAATCAAAAACGAAAAGTCCTTCCTCTCCCTCTGACTCCGTCCACTCAGCATATTGCCAGCAGCAGCAAACACAAAGCTTTACCAATCAGTGAGCACAGCTCAGGTAGCAGCAGAGAAGTCCCAGCTCCGGTGTGAGCAGAAGCTAAAGGAATCTAAAGTCTTAAAGCCCACCGGCCCCCTCCACCAAGCCTGACCACTAGTCCCGAAAAATGATGAGCATACGCACGGAAAATATCAAGCAATTTAAAGAAGCTTTTGCAGCAGCAGAGTGCTGTGCTATGTTAGCCATAGACAAAACAGAAGTTTACATTTAGGGGGATACAGTTTATTGGCTAATTATATAGATCAGCCTCTCGACCTTTTCAATACAGAGGAACCCTTAAAATAACCAACGTTCTGGTCTCAGGGAACCCCTGCTAAAAATTACTATATCTACAACTCATGATACATCAGTGTGATGGTCAGTGGGAAGAAAGCTCCTTACACTTGTGGTCATTGGGACGCATTACCCCCTCTTACAGATAGCTTAAAAAGATCAATGGTGTCAGTGGGAACTTATCTGAGACACAGAAATTGCTCAAGGAACCCCTTACAACCTCTGGAGAGAACCTAGAGCTTCAAGGAACCCTGGTTTAGAAACCCTGATAGAGATTGGAGTGTAACTGTTGAGGCACCCTGGCCAATACTTCAGGAAATACAATGGCGACTTCTTTAGGCAATACTACCTGAAAAAGACAAAAGTGCCTCAACAGTTGCACTGCAATCTATATCGGGGTTTCGAAACCAGGGTTCCATAAATGGTCCCTCCAGAGGTTGTAAGGGGTTTCTTGAGCAATTTCTTCCTCTCAGACAAGTTCTCACCGACACCATTGATCTTTTTAGCCACCTGTAAGAAAGGTAATTCTTGCCAATTACAAGTGAAAGGGGCATTCTTCCCACTGACCATCACACTAATGTATTCTGAGTTGTAGATACAGTAAATTCATTTTTAGAAGGGTTCCCTGAGACCAGAAATGTATTTCAAGGGGTTCCTCTGTGTTGAAAAGATTAAGAAAGGCTGATTTATATAGTTAGCCAGTAAACTATCACCCTAAACCCAAAAATCAAACGACTGGATCAAGGCAACCTACCAGCAGCAGGATATATGAAATAAAAATCTGTTGGTGGGTGGTTGCCTTATTCAATTAGATTAGCAAGCCAAGGGGTGGACTCCAATCAGGCTCCACCTATAACTAAAATCAACGGAAGCACATGTTCCATATTTCTCAAAAAGTATCGGCTCACTTTTAAAGTGGTTGTAAACCCTTACAAATATACAGAGAAGTGACTGTCCTCTGGTGATACAGATGAAACAAATCCTCCTACATAGGTTGTACCTACGGACAAAGTCCAGCATTTACACAGCATTTCAGAGCTTTGGAAGGCAGGGGGGCTGGGATCGCATGTCAGAAACGGCACAGCGTATAGCAGGGAACCGAGTGTAATCTGAGACCTGAGTGGAGGGAAAAGACCCCCTCACACAAACGCACACCTATGGCTGTTAACCACCTGCTGTGTGCTGCAGAAGAGGGCTGGGCCTCTCCCGGGAACATATAGTGTCCGCATAGACAGATAGTATAGGAATGAGAGAGACAAATCGTACTAGGTGCTTTGGATCGAGGCAAGTACGCACTTTAGAAGATATGCTTTGTTCATTTTTCATTTCAACCACTTTAAACAAGACTAGATGCCCGCACAATTTTGCACAAAGTTTTCCACTCTGGAAGTAGAGTAGTTATATCAGTGTGTTAAACAATAAACCTACGAAAAAGAAGAAGAGGTGTTGCCCATACTTACTCATATACCCCAATTTTCTAATCGGCATTATAAAACATGGCTACTACAGCAACGCCTGTACTTCTCCTTGGTTTCAGTTTTACTACATGAGCTCAAACATGGCTGGTATTCTTCACTGTACATTCAACTAATGGGAAAAAATGTCTGTCCCTGAATTAAGCACTCTTCTACAATACATCGCTTTAGATCCTGAAAATCTAAGTATATTATGACGTATACCATCGCCTTTTGTTTCTAATTTATTGGCTTAGTAAAAGGGAGACACTTCATAGTCCTCTATGGTTTAGGTTAAATATGTAGAACATGTTTTATTGCTGTGTAAATCTTTGCATATTAAGCTGGCCATACACCATTATCTGCAGATTTTCTATGGTTAGATGGAAAAAGTGCAACAGATTTCTCCATGTATATTAACTGTGTGGATGGAGGAATCTCCCACTTTTTCCATCTAACCATAGAAAATCTGCAGATAATCTAATGGTGTATGGCCAGCTTTAGTCTTTTACGGACTTCTAATTTATTTTTGGTCACTTGTATACATACACATTATCCAAGGACAGATATGCATGACTGGAAGACAGACAATGTCAGGCATCCCCCGTACACCCCCTGTGCTGTTCATGACAGCAAGAAAATTGTTTTTGCACATAATGGTGAACGCTCCTTTATAAAATCATTATTTAAGTAAAATTTTGCTTTAAAGTCAGAATTGGGTCTATTTCTTCATTAGATATCATATAATATAAAACTATAAAAATAACAAAGTTATTGCGCCGACTGGAACCCAACCGTCATTAAATTGGGCACATAAGAGGGCCAGGAGAGCGGTAGGATACACCAGGTAAAATGGATGCAGCTCCTCAAATGGAGTCTCCAGATCCTAATGCACTTACAAAGAACACAAGAGGGCGCCTCCATCTAGGTGTAGAGATTAAAAAAGCATAAAAAAGACAATAAAAATGCAATTAAAAAATAAAATAAGTGTGAGTACATCTTAATGGTCTAATGCTTTTTTAATAAAATCGCTACACCTAGATGTTGTGTTTTTTATTATAAAACTATGCAGATTTTAGTCCATCAGAAACTTTAGGAACTGCACATACAGGTAAAAAATAAAGTAAATGTAAGCACAAGTAGTTATCCTACCAGTTTACATACAATGCAGTTGAACAAGAACCCCAATATAATCTGTAGACAGTGGTGTCCTAAACCCCCCACTCGCTGATGACAACACCATACTGGACTTTAGGTTGGTCATGTTCAGACCCAATGCTTGCAAAAAGTTCCCCCATGCTTAGTTCATGCCAGCATCCCACCTTTCTCTGCATGTTACAATAGCCGCGCAGTCTGTATAATGGCAGTTTGTGAACCTGTTCCTACTGCAACAATATGGGCAGGAGTTTCAGCTATATTACCACAGCTGCTGATTTCATGGCTCCTCCAAAGCTAGAATGGTCACCTAAAAAAGGTAAGGACAGGTACCATTAGGTGCTTGTATAGCATTGCAAAAGCTTATTCTGGATTTGAATGCACATACCAACACTTGGTTATGTACGCTTAGCCAATGGGGTCTGTGGGAGGAATGATTAGAAGGATACCACGTTTTCCAGGTGCCGACATCAGATCATGTAACTGGTACCAGCTTCGGGGGGGCAACACGCTGTCAGGATGCAAGAGCATTCAGGATCCGTGTTTTGGCCAGTATCTGGCAAGGTCTCAGGAGTCAATAAACTTTCAATCATGTCTTTGGAGTGTAGAAGGAAACCAGGTTACCTGGAGAAAGGGCTACAGATGGATGCCTTCCAATCAGCAAGGAATCTGTCTGCTGATCTCCAGCTGACTGCAGCATAGCCGAGTGGATGACAGGTCCGTGTCTGCTCAGTTTCTGCAGAGCAGACAGACAGATCCCACGCTGGTCTATAGGTGACCGGGAGTAAACAGACTCTGCTGTTTACACCCAACTACCCTCCGATCTGGTCCGCCCAGAAGAGGACTCAGTCTATTTAAATCCACTGGTCCATAGGATCGCATGGACCTTCCAATCAGGGCCACCTGAAAAGCAGACACTGGCAGACCTGTTTGGATCGCCCATGTGAAAGGGGCTGAAATCCACACAAGAACATGGAGAACATGCAAACTTCACGCAGACAGTGATCTAACCAGGATTTGAATTGGGGAACCCAGTGTTGCAAGGCAGACGTATTAAGCCACTTGCAACATTAAGAATGGTGCAGTGTGAGGTCTCAAGAACTGTGTACTGAGCCGCTTAGAAATCTAAACCCTGGCAGAGCATCAAATTCCCTTTCATAATGTCCATTAGTAGCCATTTTCTTGTTGTATGTACGGCTCTCCATTACCAGATTTCCTGCCTAAATAAGGACGATCTAGGGATTGCTCCCACACTTGCGTGTCCCAAGATCCTGCATGTACACAGACCTGCTGCTGGTCAGCAGCACAAGGAGAAAACTTTAGCTGTAAGGAATACAAAAGCTGGACTCCATGGACATATACATGTAAAAAAAACTATTTGGAGGTGAACCTAGGTAGGGTGAAGATCCTCTAAAAGCACATTTTCTTTCTCGTACATCACGGGACACAGAGCGACATAGTCATTACTAATGGGTTATATAGATACCGTCAGGTGCTGGCACTGGCAACTTCCAAAACCGGAAGTACCCTCCCCTATATAAGCCCCTCCCATCCGGGAGCACCTCAGTTTTTTGCCAGTGTCTAAGGTGTTGGCCAAGAAGAAACATGTGTTTTTCACTGAGCTTGCGTACAGGTTCTTTTGGGCCTCAGTAAGCTATTCCGGATCCGACCAAAAAAGCTTCATAGCTAAACGGTCGGTACCCGGGCCTTGCAGAGAAGAGCAAGGTTTTGCCTGTAATGCTTCTCTTAGGAGAGCTGGACCCTGGGATCCAGAGCTCTGGTCATACCCACGACCAAGATGTTTTCTGTGCAGGGTGCTATACAGGTCCAGGGGAGTGGAATCCTTGGGAACCCGGTCCCTGAAGGTTTGATTACAATGCCTGCCGTGATAGGTGAAGTTTGGGCTTTTGTGGACCAAACAAAGTCCTGCGGCGGGGAACAGGTAAGTGGGGGCCCCCAGGAACTTGGTTCTATTGGGGGACCCCCAAGCCTAATTTGTCTTTCTGTCTGTTACCTAATGGTATTCCCGCAAAATTCTGTGCATGCCTGTAACTACTAAAAAAAATTTAATAATTTTTAATGGTGGTCAAGAAAAAAAAATTTTTTTTTTATATATATTTAATATATTAGACTGCGGTACCTGTGTTTGTCCACTAGAGCCCGCTGTGGAATGTTTTCTTGTCATGTGGACTAGCTTCTTCTCAGCAGAGCAAAGTCCAGGCAGATGGTGAGTTCTCTTATAGGAAACTGCTTCCTCTGCCATGTTGCAGTGCTCGTCCATCCCCCGGCCTGCGGCAAAGAGGGGCCCTGGCTCCTGTCCCTTGTTACCATATTTTGAAATTAGCGCCGAAGGCGCACGTGGCCGCGCGCGTGCGCGTGCACGCGCCTCTATATATAGAGGTGAGCCGGGAAAGGGGGCGGAGCCTGGGGGATGACGCTCTGTGCGCACCGCAGCGCTTCTGCGCATGTGCGGGCGTCCCAGCAGTTTAAAAAAACCACAATATTGTAGTGAGCTGGCTATGAAGTACAGAGACAGAGCTGGCAACATTTAAAGGCATACAGCAAGCGGTTGATACAGGCATCCCCTAGAAAGGCACATTAGTAGACACCAACTGTGATATAGCAGCAATTGTGCTAGACTATTCTCAGTAAAAGTGGTGTATTACGGCTGGAATACCTCAGCTTTAGGCTTAGGAATATGCCGTCCAGAAGCTCCGGAACTGAATCTTCCAGGAAGCGAAGGGGGTCTCATCGGGCTCGGAGGATCTTGGGCATACTTCTGCTGCACCAGTCTCCCCTGAAGTTCAGAGGTAAGTGACCGTAGAGACCCCGCAGGGGTACTTGGTACTGTGGCTGTCCTCAGTTCACCTGCTCCTGTGTATGTAACAGAGGAGGTTTTTTCCTCAGCTCTGGGAGGATTAGAGAGGCTGCCTCCCTGTCAGGGAAAGCACGCCCGATCTCCGTCTCCTCCTTCAGAGTGCCTGTTAGCAGAGCAACAGTCCCATACAGGGATCGACCTGCCTGAAGGGGATCAGGATGAGGTTGATTCTGTTATAGAGGAATCAACAGTGGGGGAACCTTTTCTCAGCATCTCAAGCTGAAAGATTATGGGTTCAGTCTCTGACTAACATGGTCCGATCAGCATTTAAAAATGCACCTTGCGGAACCATCAACCACTACTGTATCCTCGTTGGGGTCGCTGGAAGCCCCCAGACTGTTTGTTCTTTTCCACTTCACCCTTTACTGAAAGGGCTCATTTACCAGGATTGGGAACGTCCTGAGAAAATATTTATTCCCCCAAGAGATTTCCGGTGGTCTATCCCATGGAGGATAAGTTCATCAAAAAAAAAAAAAAATGGCCATCTCTTGTATGTATAAATCACTGACATGTCCAGTGGATAATGTCCAAATGTTCAAGAACCCAATAGATAAAAGATTGGAGTCCTTATGAAAATCTGCTTGGTGATACAACCAGCAGTAGCAGCTATTGGGGTCTGCTAAGCAGTGAAGGATCAGTTGAAACAGGTCTTGAGGGACTTGACAGATCAGCAGGCTTTGCCCTAGCTGATCTACCTAGAGCCTTAGGCTTTGCGGTTGACGCCATAGAGGATTCAGTCCATCAGGCCTCCCGCCTTACGCTGTCTATAGTACATATGCGTAGGCTCCTATGGCTCAAAAACTGGTCTGCTGAAGCTCCCTGTAAAAAATGGCTGGTTAGCGTCCCGTTTCATGGTGAACGCTTATTCAGGGAAAACCTGGACAAATATATCCAGAAAATTTCCAGCGGTAAAAATACGCTCTTGCCGTTTAAAAACAGAGTTAGAGGTCCCTCTTTGAGAGGCCTGCTTCTCCAGTCCCTGGGCCATCGGCTGTGTAACAGTTCCGACGGCCTCCTCGGTCAAATCCCGGGGGTAAAAAACAGGGACAGTAGCAGGGTAATGAGAAACCCTGGGTCAGGGGAGGTACAAAACCTCCCCCAAAGTTAAATTCATTGAAGCCCCCACTCAGTCGGGTGGGGGGAGGACTCCAGTTGTTCGCAAGAGACCTGGCGGGACACGATCAAGACAGATAGGTGCTCTCCGCAGTAGGTTTGGGATACAGTTTGGAGTTAAAAGACTCTCCTCCTTCCCATTTTTGAGGTCAAACGTGCCAAGGGATCCCCGGAAGAGAGAGTCCCTCCTGTTGGCACTAGAACAACTATTGCTCCAAGGAGTAATTATGGAGGTTCCCCTGGAAGAATGAGGGTTCGGGTTTTACTCAAACCTCTTTACGGTCCCGAAGCAAACGCGGACGGGAGGCCCATATTAATTCTAAAAGGGCTATACAAATTCCTGTATATCAGGACTTTCCGATAGAGTCGATCCGATCGGTGGCCACTGCCCTACAAGGGGAGGATTGGTTAGCCGCGATCGACATCAAAGATGCTTATTTGCACATTCCCATCTTTCCAGTCCACCAAAAATTTCTACGCTTTGCAGTAGAAGGGCGCCATTTTCAGTTCAGAGCCTTACCCTTCGGTTTGGCCACAGCACCACGAGTGTTTACAAAAATTCTGGCCCTTTATTGGCCAATCTAAGAACACAAGGTGTAATGATAATGGCATATCTGGATGACTTATTGCTGATAGACCACTCAGTGAAAAAACTAGACGTGGTTGTTCACAAGACAATCAAGTATCTGGAATCTCACGGTTGGATTATCAACCGAGACAAGTCAGCCCTAAAAACCAGTCAAAAGTCTGGAATACTTGGGGCTAAGGTTGGATTCAGGCCAGAGAAAAATATTCTTGCCTCGAGGAAAGGTGTTGTCTTTGAAAGATTTGATCCACTTAGTGGGTACAAAAAAGCCAGCCGTCCATACGCCTGTATATGAGGCTGCTGGGAAAAATGGTGGCATCATTCGAAGCAGTACCCTACGGTCAATTCCATTCAAGGAATTTGCAAGGGGCCATACTGTCAGCCTGGAACAAAAAAGTTCAGGCCCTAGACTTACAATGTCCTTGTCCCCTTCCGTTCGCAAGAGCCTCCGTTGGTGGTTGGTTCCCCAGAATCTGGAAAAAAGGAAATCCTTCAGTCCGATTTCTTGGAAGGTGGTCACTACAGATGCCAGCCTTATAGGCTGGGGAGCAGTACTGGAGCAATAGTCTCTCCAGGGCAGATGGTCGGATGCAGAAAAGGCCCTGCCCATCAATCTCTTAGAGATACGAGCAGCCCGGTATGCCCTAGTAGCATGGACATCCAAACTCCAAGGGTCCCCTGTCAGATTTCAATCAGACAATGCCACAGCAGTGGCATATATCAATCATCAGGGGGGCACCAGGAGTCGTGCAGCCCAGAGGGAAGTAAATTACATCCTGAAATGGGCAGAAAAATATGTCCCAGCCATATCTGCGGTATTCATTCCAGGAGTGGAGAATTGGAAGGCGGACTTTATAAGTCGCCAGCAATTAGGCCCAGAGGAAGGGTCCCTTCACCCCGAGGTTTTCTGGACAATATGTCAGCGGTGGGGAACATCGGATGTAGATCTTCTAGCATCCAGATTCAACACAAAGGGGGACAGGTTTGTCTCTCGGACAAGGGATCCCCTAGCTTGCGGCTCGGATGCCCTAGTGTTCCCTTGGGATCAGTTCAAGCTGATATATGCATTCACACCGCCACAATGGTTACCTCGATTACTCCGCAGAATCAGGGTAGAAAAGAAACCAGTGATTCCGGTGGCTCCAGCGTGGCCCCGAAGAGCGTGGTACGCGGAGATTGTAAAATTTCAGTGGGGAGTCCTTGGACTCTCCCACGTCGTCCGGACCTGCTTTCGCAAGGACCGATATACCACCCTTCCTTACCAGCCCTAGGTTTGACGGCCTGGCTATTGAAGCCCACATTCTAAAAAAGAGAGGGCTCTCTAATGCTGTGGTATCTACCATGATCAATGCCAGGAAGCCGGTATCCAGGCAGATCTACTATAGAATCTGGAAGGCGTACATCGCCTGGTGTGAGGCCAAGAAATGGCATCCACGTAAATACGTAATAGGAAGGATTCTGGACTTCCTACAATGGGCTGTAGATAGGAAGCTTGCCTTGAGTACTATCAAGGGTCAGATTTCGGCCTTGTCAATATTTTTTCAAAGGCCCTTGGCTTCGCATTCACTAGTCAAAGCCTTTATACAAGGAGTGATGCGTATTAGTCCTCCGGTTAATATTCCCATATGTCCATGGGATCTAAACTTGGTTCTGTCGGTTTTACAGAAACAACCATTTGAACCATTACAGCATATTTCCTTGGTGCTTCTCACCAGGAAATTGATTTTTCTAGTAGCCATTTGTTCGGCTAAAAGAGTGTCGGAATTAGCAGCTATGTCCTGTAAAGAGCCATATCTGGTTATCCATAAGGACAAAGTAGTGTTACGTCCTCATCCAGCCTTTCTTCCTAAGGTGGTATCGAGGTTTCATTTGAACCAAGATGTGGTTCTTCCTTCTTTTTTCCCCAAACCTACTTCGGTAGAGGAAAAGTTATTTCATTCTTTGGATGTAGTAAGAGCAGTTAAAGCTTATCTAAAAGCCACTGCTCAGATTCGCAGAACGGATACTTTGTTTATACTGCCGGAAGGCCCCAGAAAGGGTCAGGCAGCGTCAAAATCTACTTTAGCCAAGTGGATTCGACAGGTCATTATGCAAGCTTATGGCTTGAGAAGGAGACCGCCTCCGTTCAAAGTTAGAGCGCACTCCACGAGAGCAGTTGGAACTTCATGGGCAGTGCATCACCAGGCCTCCCTGGCTCAAATCTGTAAGGCCGCAACATGGTCTTCAGTACACACGTTTACTAGGTTCTACCAGGTGGACGTTAGAAGTCAGGAGGATGTCGCCTTTGGGCGCAGTGTGTTGCAGGCCGCAAAAGATCCTCATGTCTGATAGCGCTCAGCTTATATATGGTGTATCCCCCCCCTCATTTGGCATTGCTTTAGGACATCCCATTAGTAATGACTATGTCGCTCTGTGTCCCGTGATGTACGAGAAAGAAAATAGGATTTTTATAACAGCTTACCTGTAAAATCCTTTTCTTGGAGTACATCACGGGACACAGAGCTCCCGCCCCTCTTTGGGGACACTTATTGCTTTGCTACAAAACTGAGGTGCTCCCGGATGGGAGGGGCTTATATAGGGGAGGGTACTTCCGGTTTTGGAAGTTGCCAGTGCCAGCACCTGACGGTATCTATATAACCCATTAGTAATGACTATGTCGCTCTGTGTCCCGTGATGTACTCCAAGAAAAGGATTTTACAGGTAAGCTGTTATAAAAATCCTATTTTTACCAGTTATTTTAAACTCTTATCGGCTTGCCAACCACATAACTTAGTTTTACAGCGGCAGAGCGGTTCTCCTGCACTGGATCACGTACCCAGTATGTGATCCAGCACTTCCAGGTAGGGGGGCGCGTCGCGATTAGACACAGCACAAGCCAATCAGCGGGTGCCAGCCAATTGGCAAGAAGAGACACAGAACAGAGCTCTGCCTATGTAAACAAGCAGGAATGTGATGCATAAAATCCATCAGATCCTTTACTAAAAACAGCACACCGTGTACACAATAACACTTGTGTCATTAGTACAGTGACAGTGCATATTTTTAGCACTGATCACTGTATTAGTGTCACTGGTTCAAAGTGTCAGACTGATTGTGTTCTATATAGTAGCACAGCTTTAAAGTTTACAAGTATCCGTTCTGGGTCTGCCATGTTGCCACCTCATATGCCTTATATACCTTGCACATTGATGATCATTTTAATGTTGGTAATGTTATATGTGCCCATATATACTGTGTTGTGCTTGGCCTGTTGGCTTATGGATCCAAACTGTGTAACTCACTTGGTTATTGTCATTTGATAATGCTGCGTTTTCCCCTTTTGTACATCTGACTGTAAACTGCAACTTTTTGGAAAATAAAGGAATTATAAAAAAAAAAAAAAAAAAGTGTCAGACTGCCTGCCACAATATTGTAGTCCTGCTATAAGTTGCTGATCGGCGCCATTACTAGAAGAAAAAATAAATAAAAAAAAAATTACACACACACACACACACACACACACACACACACACACACACACTAGTTTATAGACACTAAACCTTTTGAGCAAACCAATCAACATACGCTTATTGGGATATTTTTTACCAAAAGGATGTAGCAGAATACAAATTGGTATAAATTTTTTTATCGGATGTGTTTTTTAGCAAAAGCATGGTCTGTCTTTTCTGTTTGTAGTGCAAAAAATTTAAAAAGCCCAGAGGTGTATTTGGGGAGACAAGAGACCTAGGGTGAATAGGAGTACCCTATATGCGTTAAAACAGAAGGGAGGCCTAGGCTTGCCTGATTTCTTGAAATATTTTTATGCTGCCCAGGTGGCACAACTCACTAGGTTCCATTCCCAACGGGCACCGGCCATATGGATGGCCATGGAATCCCACTCTTGCCTTCCCACTCCAATTTCTCACATTTTGTGGCTCTCTATTAAAGAGCGACCTGCTATATTATGCCCTACTTTATCAATGTCTTCGGAAATATGGGACAGACTATCCAGATCTCACAAATTTAAATCTCCTCATTCTCCACTGGCACCTCTACTACGCAATAGAGCTTTCACCCCGGGTCTCACCCCCCTGACATTTGAGTGGTGGACCAATAAAGGTCTCCTACGCATAGCTGACTTATGTGATCGCAGGGGTATGCTACCTGAGAAGGTATTGACTGATAAGTATCTTATGCCTCCAGCAGAGAGTTTTAGATATGCTCAGGTTTCACATTATATGCAAACCCTTGCTAGAAAAGAGTGACCTCGCAGTTCTTACTCCAATGGAGTATATGTGCCGTAACTATGACAAAATCAAGGGTCATCTGTCCGCTGTCTATTCGATGTTGTTGAGCACATCGACAAAGCTGAACTATATGGTCCACTGGGAGACCGATCTGAAGGAAACCCTGGAATTGGATGACTGGCATAGGATAGCAGAGACAGCCTGTCGGTCGCTCATCAATACATCCATAATAGAGGCGAACTACAAGGTTCTGCTAAGGTGGTATATGGTGCCGGCCAGGCTGGCGACTTTTATATCGGGGGCAACCCCGTTTTGCTTTAGAGGTTGTGGCCAGGTCGGTACCACCTTTCATATATGGTGGACATGCCCCAAGGTTCGGAGGTTTTGGATCCGGGTATATAATTTCATTTACTCCCTCACTCAGGTTAACCTGATTAAGTCAGCTAAACAAGCATTATTAGGGAGTGGAATAGCAGAGGCCTCCAAGAATTGCAGACGACTCTTGATATTTATATTCATTTCAGCAAGGATAACCATCGCTAGGAACTGGAAATCGGCGGCTCTGCCATTTGATCAGTTTAAAGGTAAATTGTCTTGGTTGATGCTGAACGAACGGTTGGCGGCATTGGCTCAGGACAAAATGAAGCTCTTTCATAAGGTGTGGGACCCTTGGCTTCATTGCCTCACTAGTGACCCCGGAGGACCTCCAGCTTAACATTGGTTTTTTTTTTTTTTTTTTTTTCTTTAGGGGCGTCGGGGTGCTTGATCGAGGCTCCTTCCCTCCCTCCCTCTTTTTCCCTCTTCTCAACTATTCTTTTTCTTGCTTTGTTTCCTTCCCCCCTATTTCCTTGCTTCTAATTTCTTAATGAATGTTAGTTTTGGAGTCAGCCCCAGGCCTTAGAGGTCTGCACGACTCCCTGCTTTCACCGGTTTATAAGTAATTAATAGGACCATTGTCGGTCTGAACTGCACTGAGGGTTGCCCGCACAGGCTAGGGAGTCAAACCCCCCGACAAGCAGATGGGGGGACGGCTCCTCTGGGCGGGAAGTTCACCAGTTGAAACCCGAGATGTCGGGGGGAGTTGGTGGTTCAGGGGTGCAGTAGTTTTCTGTAAGATATCCAAAAGTGCCATTACGCTCCAGCCCATGCTAGAGATTCTTCAGCAGATTTGTTTTTTTTTTTTTTTGGGTACTATAACGTGGGCCCCTGGGCGTTATGATTCTAATGAATGGAATCCCAGAAGCGGTAATATGACTGTACAGTGTCTTGATGTATATTTTTTATACTTTTGTATGACGAAACTTTAATAAAAAGATTGAAACAAAAAAAAAGCCCAGAGGTGATCAAATACCACCAAAAGAAAGCTCTATTTGTGGGAAAAAAATATATAAATGTAATTTAAGTACAGCGTTGCATGACTGCGTAATTGTCAGTAAAAGTAACGCAGTGCTGCATCGCAAAAATTGGCCTGGTCATGAGGGGGGGGTAAATCTTCTGGAGGTCAAGTGGTTAATTCGGCAAATCCCACTTGTGAATGAGGAAATCGTCTCAAGCTTGATATCCAGGTCATTTAAACCCACCCCTGACGTACACCAGGAGTATATATGCAATATGTGACACCCAGCGTCTAATACTCCCGGAGCACATCGTACCTAGGTGATGGAAGGCTGCTGGACTGTGCGGCTTTTACACTTAAGCCTGAAATGCAATCTCACATGTCACTAATGTTTACAGTCTTAGATCACAGTTCCAATCTGGTGTTCAAGGATTGCTGCCATAAAACACATAAGAGCCTACTGATAGAAAATAAAAAAAACTGAAGTGACAAATAGGATTTCTCATTTTAAATTTCCAAAGAATAAAACGATTCATGTGATTGGTCACTAGTGGCCAAACATCTGTTCCAGTTTCCTTTTTTCTAGCATATTATAAATAGCCCCATTAGTCACATATCACAGAAGAGAAACTGAGCCGGCTGTCACCCATGTGTTACAATGTGTATGAAGGAGACATTGAAGAGAAGAGAGTGGGCAAGTAACATCTTGAACTCGCGTCAAACATTCCAGGAGCTGCACAATGCCAGCATAGCTACAAACCATATTCCAGAGAAAGGTACAGAGGGCACCCTTATTCCAAACAAAGAATATTTCACAGCAACAGCACAAAGATCTGATTACAATATCTACATCTCTCTGCATTTCTAATAAAACACCATCAAAGCGGTATTACACCCAAAAGCAAATGTTTATTATATTGATGCGATGGCTGCATTAGTTTTCTTTTTTCGGCTTTCTTTTATCCTGGTGACCCTGTCGGTATGTTTAACAGAACAAGCATTGACGATTCAGCAGTTAGAGGGTTAGGACAAATAATTTAATATTTAAATCATAAGCTGCCCTATGTAAAACACAAAACTGATGAGAGCACATGGGGGGACAAGGCCCAGCCACGCTGCCAGTGTATGAACGCGGCTTCCCATGGCGGAACACCAAGAAGGGGAGACGCCAGGAGTGGATGCAAGAAGAGAAGGATCACAGCAGCTCTTGGCAGTTTATCTGCACACAACAGGTAAGTAGAACATGTTATTTTTTTTACTTTACAATCACTTGAGCACTGACAGGGGTGCTTAATGATTAGCTTTAATGTAAAACCTTTATGCAATAAAAAAAAAGGGGGGGGGGTTGGGAACAGTTTGTTGTAACAGCTTATAAAGTTTTAGCAGGAGTTTGGCTTCAATTTGTTAGTGTATTTTAATCTGCATGTTTAAAAACTTCCCTCTCCCAGACTGACCATCTGCTGTGCCCCCTGTGGTCCTTCATCCAGGGTGTAGAGGTGGGTTATGGATCAGATCACCAGGTGAAAAAGCCTAAAGAAAGAAAAGTAATGCAGCCAACACATTTAAAGTGGTTGTAAACCCTTACAGACCACTTTGACCTACAGCTAAGCCTAGATTAAGGCTTACCTGCAGGTGCAAGAGATATTTGCAAGAAAGACTGCACCGATGTCTACAGCACATGCGCGCCGTAGACAACCGCACATGCGCACTGAGCTTACCGTTAGTGAAGGCGATCATGCCGTCACTGCCGGCTCCCGCGTGCATGCGTGGGAGTGACGTCATCGCTGCTCCGGCCAGTCACAACGCCGGAGCAACAATACCCGGAAGTCACTCCGGGTAACATAGCGGCGACGGAGGAGGTGAATGAGGGTCGCTGTGGGGGCTTTGATCTCAGGCAAGCAATTCATAATGAGCTAGTATGTCATGCATACTAGCTCATTAGGCCTTTGTCTTGCAGGGTCTTTTTTCGAGGAGGGTTTACTTCCTCTTTAATGATTGCTAAAGTTGCCATATATAAAAAAAAATTGTTTAATACCAATTTAATTGTTCTCAGTTTTAAAGCGGACCTTCAGTCATTTTTTCAACTTTCAATCTATTAAATCTCCTTCTTGTTTTAACTTTGGATAGTAAAACATTTTTTTTCTGCCAGTAAATACCTTATACAGCCCACTTCCTGTTTGATCATTAGCCTAGACTTATGACATCATGCACAGCTCTCTCTCTCTCTCTCTCTCTCGTTAAGAGTTTACCAGGATGGGAGGGGTGATGAGTCATAAGAGGGCAAATGAGAGCTGTGGGGCTGCAGAGCAGGAGGTGTGCCTCTGTGTGTCTGTGTAAATCCAGGAAGAGAACAGGCAGCAGCTTCAGCTGCCCACAGTTAAAATGAATGCAGCCAGACTTAGCGGAAGGAGATTTCTGCAGCAGATTTGGCAAGTACAGAATCACAGTAAATAAAAAAAAAAGAATATGCAAGGTGGTTGGAGGGAAGCTTCAGAATGGCAAAGATGTTTTAAATTACAAATTATGTGAGACTGCAGTTCCTCTTGAATTAACCACATAAATCTAAATGTAATACAATGCTTTTTTCTCTCTCCTATTCCCCAGTATGGGCCACCAAGGCCAGGCCTGGTAGGTTACTATACCAAAAACCAAGTCAAGTCCTAAAATTAAAAGCACTCCTCGACCTGAACCCTAAGGAAATAAAGTCTGATTAGAGTCCCCAACTCCTGTCCATGTGCAGGTTTGTGGAAGCAGATTTTTAATAAATTGGGGAGCTGAACACAGACTAGTATATGCCATGTGCCCTTGTGGACTGGAAATATAACAATCATGATCAAGCTGAAGAATAAAGAAAGCCGATGGCGTGTATATCTACCCCCAGAACTGATTAGACCCGGGATATTGCGCTGCTGAGCCGTGCTCTCGCTGCTCCCTAAGCTCACCACATATTAGGAATGTCAGAGTACACACACTGCTAAACACGCTTTAGAAATTTCTGCGTTTATTTTTAACCATGCATATTTTAGGACATTTTCAACAATCCTTAATGACGCCACTGAGCTGACAAATCTGAGGTTCTGCAAGATGTGCACATACCTCACACAATCCATTTCCTGGTGGAATGTACATAGAAGTATGGAGGGGGGGGAGGCAACAATCAGTATAATAATATGGTTAGCACAGGATTTTCAATGATGAAGAATTTATTGCCGGCTACTGATTACTTTATAGCTCGGGGTAAATTAGCAAGAAAGGCTGCTAAACCTAAATGAAGAAACAACACCTACAATACACGGGGTACACAAACTGGTCTCGTATTTGGAACGACCGTAACTACCCAGAACTCAACAAATTACAAAACGTTTCTAACTGGTCAAGGCACAGAATAAACTACATTCCACAGCTATATTGTGGAGGCATACTCCGAGACTTCCAATCCCTACACGTGGAATTTGATCTGCCTAGCACGTAATTTTTCCAATACCTACAACTTCGACATGCTATAGCTGCGCAGGCCACGACTTCCACATGGGAGCTCACTAGACCTGTGGTGCTTACACCGCTGACTAGGTCATCGTCCAGGAAAGGACAAATGTCATCTGTATAGAACTCCCTTCTTTGTCATGTCTCTAAGGCGATGACTTTGAATTGTAGAGCTGGCTGGGGAGATGACATAGGACATATTTCTGACGAGGAATGGAACACGATATTGGACAATGTACTTAAAGTGTCACTTTCCTCATCTCAGAAGCTTACCCAACTTTTCATTATTCACCGTACATACCGCACACCTGAGAAATTACATAAGAAGAGATGACCCACTCTGTCCCCGTTGTCTTGTTGACAGCGGTACGCTGGTACATATGCTATGGAAATGCCCGAAACTGCAACGTTACTGGGCAGCTGTGATAGCCACTATCAATAGCATATGGAACCTTAAACTGATGAATGACCCTAAACTCTGTCTATTAGGCTGGCTAGATGAAGAACAACATATGCCACACACGTTTATTGCCATTCTTAGGGTTTTATTCCTGGCTAGGAAGCTTATCGCCAGAAAATGGCTGTCTACGATAGCCCCTACGCACACGAAATGGATTGCATCCGTAAATGATTCTCTTATTCGGGAGCAACTCACGTACAAACACAGAGGTAGTCCGAGAAAATTTGAGAATATATGGGATCCCTGGCTGGACACTCCCGGCTTGGCCCCACTGTGCCTGGTCCGCGATAGAATTCTTGGGGGCAGAACCACACCATCCTAGAAGGTGGCATTAGGAAGGAAGATATTGAGGTAAAGAAAAGGAGAGCAACTACCACTGATCGCATATAGTTTCCCCGGTGGAGGGCTAGCAGGTGGTTACATGCAGAGGTCAAAGGTTTTTTTTTTTTTTTTTTCTCTTCTATGTTTTACCCAACGGTTAAATGTTTGTAACTAATTTACGCCGCTCCCCGCTGTTTAGGGGATGATGGTACCCTGTTCTGCTCAGTGACCATAGTAGGGTCGGGAGCAGTAGAGGAAAGAATGACATATGGGAGGACACACTTATCTGCGTAGGGACCAAAGAATTACGTACACAACTGCCTCAAAATACTGTTGTATAAATGTCTCTAGATGTGGTTGATTGAACAAATGACATGTACGATCGCACGATCACTTTACATTGCTGCCTCTGTGTCCTCACCAATATTGGCTTTATTTTTTGTAGCGCAATGACAAACTTGTATGTGTGTTTTTTGTGTTCAATGAAAAAAAAATTATCTGATTTAAAAAAAAAAAAAAAAAAAAAAAAAAAAAAAACCTAAATGAAGATCTGCTTTACAGAAAATTAAGCAGTGCTCCGCCCAAAACTGGAAATCCACCCTCTGCTTCCAATAAAAAAAAAAAGCCAGTGACCAATAAGAAATAAAGAAGAGCATTTGCAACCCAAGCATTGGTTCACACCAGTGCAGCTTTGAAATCGCGCAATTTGAATCAGCGCGATTTCCAAGCCGCATATCAGTGCAATTTGACTTCATTTAAAGCGTTGCTAAATCCAGGAGCCTGCATTCTCTATATCTGGTCTCCCACAGTACACAGAACCTGGAAATGCAATTATTTTTAGCAAATATAAACTGCTAAATACCCGTTCTCACAGCAGTATTTAGCAGTCTTGTGACCTCCATCAGTTTATTAGTAAAGCTTGTAGGAGAAGTTTTCATTCTCCCCTGACTGTCCTATGAGGCTGCAGGACCCCTGCCCCTGTCTGGGCAGTGCTGATCACATGTACTCTCCCAATAAATAAAAAAAAACTCTCTAGCAATACACACCAAACTGAGCATGTGCAGCTTATACCCAAGGCACTATTCTTTTAGAAGATGGCTTGGGGACAGTGGAAGAAGGGGAGATAAAGAGAAGACAGGATCAAACAGCCTTTTTACACAATGCAGAGAATTAACCCCTTAGGTTCCACAGTGAGTATAACAAGAATGCTTTACTGCATATACAGACTGATTTTACTGCTGTGGGTTTAGTAACACTTTAGCAGAAGTCAACGCAAGCCGCAATAAAAAAAAGAAAGAAGAAAAGTAGCGCAGGAACCTTTTTCAGCAGAGTCCTAACAATTTGAATGGTTCCACTGCCAAAAATAGGGTGAGACTTGTCATGCGATTTTGAACTGTCAAATTGCACGACAAATCACATTGGCGTGAACGAGGGCTAAAGAGATAAAAATGTAGGCCATTGCTGATCTCTCCTCCTGAAAATACCTGGCTGTCATGTTTACCCCAATGCCTTTATTACATTCTCAGTTGTGATCATGAAAACCTATGCAAGACTTCTGACTTCATGCCAATTTCACTAGCTGCATGCTTGTTCTAGGAAAAAGTATTGCAGGAGAAAGCCAGGCGACTAGTGTTTTCAGATGGGATTCATCAGTACCGGTACTTGCTTATCCATCAATATAGGTTTCCTTTAAACTCCCCACTAGCAACAATCCATTCCCTAGCACAACCCCTCTCCCCCCATACACGTCACAGAACATTCCTCTTCTGAGAATGTCCAATTACAGTCTGTGCTGCCCCAGCTCCTCCATACATACCTGGCTACAAAAGGCGTGAGGGTGCATTGTGCATGTTCGGGTCTTAAAGAAGGGGGTGCACTTACTCCTGTGATGCTCAGCGCATACACATACAGGGGTTGATGTACTAGAGGCCAATACTCTGTGCACTCTGCAAGTGCAGTTGCTCCAGATCTTAGTAAAAGAGGTAAAGCTTCCAAAGAATAGCAAATCCCATGAAAAAAAAATATAGGATTTTTGTACTCACCGTAAAATCCATTTCTCTGACGTCCATGGACTGACACAGCTCTCATACTGTTTACGTGTGGGTATATGTCCCTGCTCGCAGGAGAAGACCTAGGCAGAATGTTAGATACATACATTCTAGAACAAAACCAGAGCTGAACAGCCCCACCCAGAGAGGTGGTCCCTCCGGACATAACCCTCCTACCTGCAGCCAGCAGCCTCAGTTCGTAACAAAAGCAGTACAAACCTTAAAAGAAGGGTGGGTGCGGTGTCAGTCCATGGACGTCAGAGAAACGGATTTTACGGTGAGTACAAAAATCCTATTTTCTCTTATTGTTCATGGACGGACACAGCTCTCATACTGTTTATGTGTGGGACGTCCCAAAGCAGTATAAGAAAAGGGTGGGAGCAAATAGTAAAAGGAACAACCAAAACTTCACTCCAAACCAGCAGAGCTCCTCAACGGAGGAGTTGCAACATTAAACAGCGGCCTGCAACACTTTGCGGCCGAAGGGAGCATCCGAAGATGCAGCCACATCAACCTTATAGAATTTTGAAAAGGCATGAACGGACGACCAGGTCGCCGTCTTGCACACTTGTGCAACCAACGCTTGATGACGGAAAGTCCAGGAAGCACCAATTGCCTTGGTGGAATGCGCCGCAACCGGAAATGGAGGCGCCCGCCCCTTAATGGCATAGGCCTGTATAACAGTCTGTCTGATCCACCTAGAAATAGTGGCAGACGACACCGCTCGGCCCTGTTTCGGACCAGAGACAGACACAACTAGTGAGTCATAGCACGTACCACATCCAATGTGTGAAGCGCAAACCCTCTGGGATGCGATGGGTGAGGACACAAGGACGAGAAGACAATGTCCACATTTAGGTGAAAGGCCGAGACCACCTTTGGCAAAAGGAAGGTCGCGGACGCAACACCGCCTTATCCTTATGGGTGACCAAATAGGGTGACTTGCAGGACAAGGCCGCCAACTCAGACACCCGTCTGACAGAAGCAATGGCCACTAAGGCCACCTTCTGAGACAAGGTCAAGAGGGGAATATCTCTGATATTTTCAAAGTAAAGGTTCCTGGAGAACCGAGAGCACCAAATTCAGATCCCGAGGAGGGAGGGGAGGTTTAACAGGAGGCAGAACATGGCAAACCCCCTGCACAAAGGTGCTAACCAAGGAATGACCCGCCAGCGGTCGCTGAAAGAAGACGGCCAAGGCCGAAATCTGACCCCTAATGGTACACAAAGCAAGCATTTGGGTCACGCCAGAGCTTGACAAATTTGCTTGGAATCTAGGAGCCAGCTAAAAAAGTTAGGAGGCAGGTTTTTTTTTTAACGACCAATGCGTGCAGAAGCGAACTCATACGTGAGTAGCGCCCGCATATGAAAGCAGTGTTTAAACCACACATGTGAGGCATCGCCGCGATCGGTAGAGCGAGAGCAATAATTCTAGCCCTAGACATCCTCTAACTCAAAACATACAACCTGTAGAATTTTTTAAATGTCGCCTATGGAGATTTTAAAGGGTAAAGGTTTGTCGCCATTCCACGTGCAGACGCAATTTTGAAGCGTGACATGTTGGGTATCAAATTTACTCAGCGTAACAATATCTTTCACAATATAAAAAAAAAAAAAATTGGGCTAACTTTACTGTTGTCTTATTTTTTAATTTAAAAAAGTGTACTTTTTTCCTCAAAAAAAGGGATTTTTATAACAGCTTACCTGTAAAATCCTTTTCTTGGAGTACATCACGGGACACAGAGCGACTTAGTCATTACTAATGGGTTATATAGTTTACCTTCAGGTGCTGGCACTGGCAACTTCCAAACCGGAAGTACCCTCCCCTATATAAGCCCCTCCCATCCAGGAGCACCTCAGTTTTGTAGCAAAGCAATAAGTGTCCCAAAAAGAGGGGTGGGAGCTCTGTGTCCCGTGATGTACTCCAAGAAAAGGATTTTACAGGTAAGCTGTTATAAAAATCCCTTTTTCTTTTTCGTACATCACGGGACACAGAGCGACTTAGTCATTACTAATGGGACGTCCCAAAGCAATGCCAAATGAGGGGAGGGATACACTATACATAAGCTGGGCGCCATCAGGCATGAGGATCTTTTGCGGCCTGCAACACACTGCGCCCAAAGGCGACATCCTCCTGACTTCTAACGTCTACCTGGTAGAATCTAGTAAACGTGTGTACTGAAGACCATGTTGCGGCCTTACAGACTTGAGCCAGGGAGGCCTGGTGATGCACTGCCCATGAAGTTCCAACTGCTCTTGTGGAGTGCGCCCTAACTTTGAATGGAGGCGGTCTCTTTCTCAAGCCATAGGCTTGTATTATGACCTGTCGAATCCACTTGGCTAAAGTAGATTTTGACGCTGCCTGACCCTTTCTGGGGCCTTCCGGCAGAATAAACAAAGTATCCGTTCTACGAATCTGAGCAGTGGCTTTTAGATAAGCTTTAACTGCTCTTACTACATCCAAAGAATGCAATAACTTTTCCTCTACCGAGCTAGGTTTGGGGAAAAAAGAAGGAAGAACCACATCTTGGTTCAAATGAAACCTCGATACCACGTTAGGAAGAAAGGCTGGATGAGGACGTAATACTACTCTGTCCTTATGGACAACCAGATATGGCTCCTTACAGGACAAGGCGGCTAATTCCGATACTCTTTTAGCCGAACAAATGGCTACTAAGAAAATCAACTTCCTGGTGAGAAAAACCAAGGAAATGTGTTGCAATGGTTCAAACGGTTGTTTCTGTAGAACCGACAGAACCAGGTTTAAGTCCCATGGACATATGGGAATACTAACCGGAGGGCTAATACGCATCACTTCTTGTATGAAAGCTTTGACTAGTGAATGCGAAGCCAAGGGCCTTTGAAAAAATATTGACAAGGCCGAAATCTGACCCTTGATAGTACTCAAGGCCACCTTCCTATCTACAGCCCACTGTAGGAAGTCCAAAATCCTACCTATTACGTACTTACGTGGATGCCATTTCCTGGCCTCACACCATGTAATGTACGCCTTCCAGATCCTATAATAGATCTGCCTGGATACCGGCTTCCTGGCATTGATCATGGTAGATACCACAGGATTAGAGAGCCCTCTCTTTTTCAGAATGTGGGCTTCAATAGCCAGGCCGTCAAACCTAGGGCTGGTAAGGAAGGGTGGTATATCGGTCCTTGCGACAGCAGGTCCGGACGATGTGGGAGGGTCCAAGGACTCCTCACTGACATTTTTACAATCTCCGCGTACCATGCCCTTCGGGGCCACGCTGGAGCCACCAGAATCACTGGTTTCTTTTCTACCCTGATTCTGCGGATTAATCGCGGTAACAATTGTGGCGGTGGGAATGCGTATATCAGCTTGAACTGATCCCAAGGGAACACTAGGGCATCCGAGCCGCAAGCTAGGGGATCCCTTGTGCGAGACACAAATCTGTCCACCTTTGCGTTGAATCTGGATGCTAGCAGATCTACATCCGGTGTTCCCCACCGCTGGCATATTGCCTGGAAAACCTCGGGGTGAAGAGACCATTCCCCTGGGCATAATTGCTGGCGACTTAAAAAGTCCGCTTTCCAATTTTCCACTCCTGGGATGAAAACCGCGGATATGGCTGGGACATATCTTTCTGCCCATTCCAGGATGCAATTCGCTTCCCTCTGGGCTGCACGACTCCTGGTGCCACCCTGGTGATTGATATATGCCACTGCTGTGGCATTGTCTGATTGAATTCTGACAGGGGACCCTTGGAGTTTGGATGTCCATGCTACTAGGGCATACCGGGCTGCTCGTATATCTAAGAGATTGATGGGCAGGGCCTTCTCTGCTTCTGACCACTTGCCCTGGAGAGACCATTGCTCCAGTACTGCCCCCCAGCCTATGAGGCTGGCATCTGTAGTGACCACCTTCCAAGAAACCGGACTGAAGGGTTTCCCTTTTTCCAGATTCTGGGGCACCAACCACCAATGGAGGCTCTTGCGAACGGAAGGGGACAGGGACATTGGTAAGTCTAAAGCCTGAACTTTTTTGTTCCAGGCTGACAGTATGGCCCTCTGCAAGTTCCTTGAATGGAATTGACCGTAGGGTACTGCTTCGAATGAAGCCACCATTTTTCCCCAGCAGCCTCATGCACAGGCGTATGGATGGTTTTCTTTTTGTACCCACTAAGTGGGTCAAATCTTTTAAAGACGACACCTTTTCTGGAGGTAAGAAAATCTTTCTCTGATTTGAATCCAGCCTTAGCCCTAAGTATTCCAGACTTCTGACTGGTCTTAGAGCTGACTTGTCCCGGTTGATAATCCAACCGTGATATTCCAGATACTTGATTGTCTTGTGAATAGCTACTTCCAGCTTTTCCACTGAGTGGTCTATTAGTAGCAGGCCGTCTAGATATGCCATTATCGTTACACCTTGTGTTCTTAGATTGGCCAATAGTGGGGCCAGAATTTTTGTGAACACTCGTGGTGCTGTGGCCAGACCGAAAGGCAAGGCTCTGAACTGAAAATGGCGCCCTTCTACTGCAAAGCGTAGAAATTTCTGGTGGGCCGGAAAGATGGGAATATGCAAATAAGCATCCCTTATGTCGATCAAGGCTAACCATTTCTGCCCTTGTAGGGCGGTGGCCACCGATCGGATCGACTCCATCCGAAAAGTCCTGATATTTAGGAACTTGTTTAGCCCTTTTAGATTTAATATGGGCCTCACGTCCCCATTTGGTTTGGGGACTGTGAAAAGGTTCGAGTAAAACCCGAACCCACTTTCTTCCAGGGGAACCTTCATGATTACACCTTGGAGCAATAGTTGTTCTAGTGCCAGAAGGAGGGATCCTCTCTTCTGGGGATCGCTTGGCACGTTTGACCTCATAAATTGGGCAGGAGGAGTGTCTTTTAACTCCAGCTTGTATCCCAGACTTACTGCGGAGAGCACCCATCTGTCTCTGATGGTGTCCCGCCAGGTCTCTGTGAACAACTGAAGTCTTCCCCCCACCCGATTGAGTGGGGGCAACCCTTCATGACTTAGGGGGAGGTTTTGTACCTCTCTTGACCCAGGGTTTCTTGTTACCCTGTGATTGTCCCTGATTTCTGCCCCCTGAATTTGACCGCGGAGGCCGTCGGAACTGTTTCACAGCCGATGTGCCAGGGACTGGAGAAGTAGGCCTCTTAAAAGAAGGACTTCTACTCTTGTTCTTAACCGGTAAGAGTGAACTTTTACCGGCAGAAATTTTCTGGATATATTTGTCCAGATCTTCTCCAAATAAGCGTTCTCCATGAAATGGGAAGCGAACCAGCAATTTCTTACAGGGAGCTTCAGCAGACCAGTTTTTGAGCCATAGAAGCCTACGCATATGTACTACAGACAGCGTAAAGCGGGAGGCCTATTGGATTGTATCCTTTATGGCGTCCACCGCAAAACACAAGGCTCTAGGTAGGTCAGCTAGGGCAAGAGCCTGCTGATCTGGTAAGTCCCTTAAGACTTGTTTCAACTGATCTTTCACCGCTTGGCAGACTCCAATCGCTGCTACCGCAGGTTGTGTCACCATGCTTGCTGTAGAGAAAGCAGATTTTAGTAAAGACTCCAATTTTTTATCTATTGGGTCTTTGAACATTGGAACATTATCTACTGGACATGTCAGTGATTTGTTCACAGAAGAGATGGCTGCGTCCACTGTAGGGACCCTCCATTTTTTTATGAACTTATCCTCCATGGGATAGATCACCGGAAATCTCTTGGGGGGAGTAAATATTTTATCAGGATGCTCCCAATCTTGGTAAATAAGCCCTTCCAATAAAGGGTGGATTGGGAAGGAACAGACAGCCTGGGGCGCTTTCAGCGACCCCAGCGAGGAAACCGTAGTGGTTGATGGTTCCGCCAGAGGCATTTTAAATGCTGATCGGACCATGTTAGTCAGAGACTGAACCCATAATCTTTCAGCCTGAGATGCTGAGAAAGGTTCTTCCACTGTTGATTCCTCCATAACTGAATCAACCTCATCCTGATCCCCTTCAGGTAGGTCGATCTCTGTGTGGGGCTGTTCCTCCACTAACAGGCACTCTGAAGGAGGAGACGGAGATCGGACGCGCTTTCCCTGTGACAGGGAAGCAGCGATCAATGCTGTTAATCTCTCTTCCAATCTTCCCAGAGTTGAGGATAAAACCTCCTCTGTTATATATACAGGAGCAGGTGGACTGGGGACAGCCGCAGCACCAGGCACTCCTGCGGGGTTCCTACGGCTACTGACCTCTGAATTCTCAGGGGAGATTGGTGCAGTACAGCATGCCCAAAATCCTCAGAGCACGATGGAGACCCCTTTGGCTTCCTGGAAGACTTATTTCCGGAGCGTCTGGACGACATATCCTTTAAGCACAAAGCTGAGGTATTCCCGTCATCATACACCAATTTTGCTGGTAATAGTCTAACACAGTTGCTGCTATATACCAGCTGGTGTCCACTAAAGTGCCTTTCTATGGGGATGCCTGCATCAACCGCCTCTGTGTGCCACTGTTTGTTGCTAGCTCTGTTTGCATCCAGCAGACACTTGTACTGTGTCTTTTATACATGCTGGGACGCCTGCACATGCGCAGAAGCGCCGCGCATCGAGCGTCATCCACCCGCCCCGCCCCTTTTTTTTCATAGGAGGCGCGTGCACGCGCCCGCGCGCCATTGGCGCCCTTTTCGAAAACCAAGCAGGGACTAGGAGCCAGGGCCCTTTTTGCCGGAGGGCCTGTGCGGTGGATGAGAGCAGCAACAGGGCAGAGGAAGTGGATTCCCACAGAGAACTTACCAACTGCCTGGATCTTTTGACTTGAGAAAACCAAAGATCCACATGACAAGAAAAAATGGACCACAGCGGCCTCTAGTGGTTTAACACAGGTACCGCGGTCCTCTTTTTTTTTTTTTTTTCTTGACTACTATTAAAATTTTACATTTTTCAGTAGTTACAGGCATACACAGATATTAGCGGGAATACCGTTAGGTAACAGACAGAAAGACAAATTAGGCTTGGGGGTCCCCCAATAGAACCAAGTTCCTGGGGGCCCCCACTTACCTGTTCCCCGCCGCAGGACTCTGTTTGGTCCACAGAAGCCCAAACTTCACCTATCACGGCAGGCATTGTAATTAAACCTTCAGGGACCGGGTTCCCAAGGATTCCACTCCCCTGGACCTGTATAGCACCCTGCACAGAAAACATCTTGGTCGTGGGTATGACCAGAGCTCTGGATCCTAGGGTCCAGCCCTCCTAAGAGAGGCATTACAGGCAAAACCTTGCTCTTCTGTTGCAAGGCCCGGGTACCGACCGTTTAGCTATGAAGCTTTTTTGGTGGGATCCGGAACAGCTTACTAAGGCCCATAAAAGAACCTGTACGCAAGCCCAGGAAAAACACATGTTACTCTTTGGCCAACACCTTAGACACTGGCAAAAAACTGAGGTGCTCCCGGATGGGAGGGGCTTATATAGGGGAGGGTACTTCCGGTTTGGAAGTTGCCAGTGCCAGCACCTGAAGGTAAACTATATAACCCATTAGTAATGACTAAGTTGCTCTGTGTCCCGTGATGTACGAAAAAGAAAAGTGCGCTTGTAAGACCGCTGCGCAAATACGGTGTGACAAAGTATTGCAACGACCGCCATTTTATTCTCTAGGGTGTTAGAAATAAAAAATATATATAATGTTTGGGGGTTAACTTCTAAGTAAAGGGAAGGAGATGGGCGGGCAGTGAAACAGGCAAGCATTGCTGGTTGTCTTGTCATACCAATGGCCACCACAAGATGGCTCCAGATTACAGAATGAAGCCTAGGCCTACAGAAGGCCGCAAAGCCGCAGCCTAAATTACCGGCCGGCGCGGCCCGACGAGATCACGCGGTCGTGGGGGGGCGCACGGAGATACAGGAAACCTCAGCTGTGCTGCCCCAGGTCACTAATTCTAGTCGCATTTGCGACCTGGCGCCCGGGGATTGTCGAGCCCTGTGTCACGCCACGCTGCAAGGACCACAGGATACTGGGGACGGAATACGTCCGTGGACACTAGTCCAGCTCTTCGCACATAGCGATGTAAGCTTCCCAGGTACGGTGATATATCTTTCTAGCGGAAGACTTCCGTGCCCTTAACATGGTCGAAATGACCGAATCCGAGAGACCTCGGACTCTCAGCACCTGGCTTTCAATAGCTATGCCGTTAAGGCCAGAGACTGTAAAACGGGATGAAATATAGGACCTTGAGACAGAAGGTCCTCCCTCATTGGCAACCGCCAAGGAACGTCCGCAATGAGACGTACCAGATCAGCGTACCAATGACGCTAAGGCCCATCTGGCGCAAAGAGGATCACCGGAATCCCCTCGGCCACAACCCTACGCAGCAGGCGAGGAAGCAGCTGCAGTGGAGGATAACAGATATCAGGTGATAATGACCCCATGGGGCCACCAACGGATCCGAGGCATCCGCCCAAGGATCCCTGGACCTGGCCACAAACCTCGACACCTTACGATTGAGTCGAGAGGCCATCAGGTCCACATCCGGCATGCCCCACCACCGGCACAGAATTTGAAAAACCTCCGGGTGTAAGGACCACTCTCCCTGGTCCAGTGTCTGGCGACTCCGATAGTCTGCCTGCCAATTGTCTACGCTCGAATGTAGACGGCCGACAGAGACCACAAGGAGAGGCACAGTCTGATTGCCCGTATTTCCAGAACATCGATCGGTAAACGGGCTTCGTCCGGACTTCAAAGCCCTTGGGCTGACAGGACTCCCCAGACTTCACCCCAGCCCGTCAGGCTGGCGTCCGTCATGATCACCGTCCACTGGATGGGGAGGAACGACTTCCCGGACCGAAGAGCCGGGGACCCCAACCACCACGCCAGGGACGCCCTGATTGGGTGACTCATCCGGATCTGAAGATCCAAGGACAACGGGGATTTGTCCCAAGTGGACAGGATCTCTTACTGTAATGCCCGTGTGTGCGATTGGGCATAAGGAACGGCCTCGAACGAGGCCCCCATGAATCCCAGGACTCTCATGCAAAAACGGGTTGACGACAATTTTCGGGACGTCAGGACCCGCACTGCAGACTGAAATGTCAATAACTTCTCCAGGGGTAGGAATACCTATGCCTCCAAAGGAGTCCAGGATCAGACCGAGATACTCCGAATGCTGAGCCGGGACCAGGACCGACTTCTGAATGTTCAGGAGCCACCCAAAGTCCCTAAGGGTCTGACTGACGATAGTCACACTTCTTCTAATTCTGAGCCATTGTCTGCTCTTAGAAGATCGTCCAGATAGCCCACGATAGCAATGCCTCGCTGTCTCAGCAAAGCTAGAACCGGAGCAAGCACCTTGGTAAACATCTTTGGTGCCGAGGCTAGGCCAAAGGGAAGAGCCACATATTGATATTAGGGCTGGGCGATTTTCCCCCCAAAAAAAATCTGCGATTTTTTTATAAAAAAAAAAAAAAAAACTCTATTTACGATTCGATTTTTTTTTTAATTATATTAATTGAAGTGCATCAACAAACAAAATTGCAAAGGCAAACCCTTTCTCTAACTGCAAAGTCAGTGTGCAACAAAGATTGTTAAACATCCAAATTATTAATACTGTATTTGGATTTAGCCAACAACAAAAAATCTTGAGGTTACTCTTAGTTGAATTGAACTGTGCCCGTGCCTCACTGTGCCCGTGCTTCAATCACTGTGCCCGTACCTGATGCAGATTTTCATGGGATACGGATTTTACTGCTACACCGGCGGCCATTCCAGTATTTAAAAGCCACGCCTCCTCCTCGTCTGTGATAGGCGGAACACTCAATTTCTTAGCATTCAGTGTTCCGCCTATCATGGACATCCGCTCATCCTCATAACACAGACGAGGATGAGAGGATGTCCGGGATAGGCTGAACACTGCCTGCTGTGAAATTGTGTGTTCCGCTTATCACAGACGAGGACTCGGGAGGCGCGGCTTTTGAACACTGCAATGGCCGCCGTCTGTCTGCATGAGACGCTGATCAGGTAGGCAGACGGCGGCTTGCGGTTAGTTAGTGTTACATTGCATCTACTCGTGGCGGCTGCGGCGAGTAGATGTAATTGGGGTAACGCCGCCCAGTGCCATTCCGGATAGGCCCCCTGCAGCCCTGCTACAGAAACTTTGAAGGAAAAAAAAAAAAAATCGATTTTCTTCAAATCTGAATCAATTTGAACTCAAAACTCAAGATTAAAATAGATTTTTTTCCCAGCCCTAATTGATAGTGGACTTCGCCGATCACAAGCGCAGAAACTACTGGTGACTTGCGCAGATCGGAACATGCAAGTAGGCGTCCTTGATGTCCAAGGACGCCAGAAAATCCCCTTGATGGAGTGTAGCGAACACCGTGCGAATGGATTCCATGTGGAACTTTTGCACCATCACCAAGGCATTCAGGCCTTGAGGCCCAGGATTGGCCGAACCCCGTCCCTTTTTTGGGGACTACAAATGGATTAGAGTAGAAACCCTGAAACCTCTCCTGTGACGGAACCGGCACAATCACTCCGGACCTGATCAATCCTGTACGGCCCCCAAGAGGGCCGCCCGACGGGCAGGAAGGAGAGGGAGAATTGGAGGGAAAGAATCTGTCTGGGGGCCAGGAACGGAACTCTATCCTGTATCCTGAGGTGACCACCTCGCACACCCACCGGTCGGAGATCCGGGTGGTCCACCGAACCGTGAACCTACAAGGACGTCCCCCCACCCCAGAGTCGGGCAGGGGCAAGACTTCATGTGGCGGCGGCTAGGGAGCTTGCTTGGTAGGCTTACGCACCCAGTGATGCTTATGTCCCCCAGCCGCACTTTTTTCAGTCTGGGCGGGCTTACCCGTGGATTCTGACTGACAAGAAGAAACTCATTCTTCTTTGCCGGAAAGGAAGGGCCTGGCCTACGGTGGGGCTCTTTTTCCTTAACAGACGGAGGAAGGAAGGTGCTCTTACCCCCTGTGACATCCACAATAATGTCATCCAGGGCGGCCCCAAACAGTCTACCGCCCTTAAAGGGCAAGTCAGCCAGGAGCTTTTTGGAAGCTAGGTCGGCCGACCAGCATTTCAGCCAGATAAGGCGACGCAGCACCACAGCAGAGATAGAGGCCCCAGATAAAAGATTAAAGGGGCCGCATCCAAAGTGGCATCGCACAGAGACTAAACCCTGTGCAAGTTGGTGAGCCAGGGAAATGGTCTCAGGAGGGAGATTATGCTCCTGTACTGTCTGGTGCAAAATCTTTGCCCATCCTGCGAGTGTCTTGAGACACAAGTGTCGCCGCCACTATAGGGCGTAAGGCAGACCCCAATAAGGTAAACATAGTTCTACTCACCACTCTGACCTCCTGTCAGTGGGATCCTTAAATGCAGGATTCCCTTCCATTGGGAGCGTGGTAGCCTTATTCAAACGGGCAACCGGGGGGTCGACCACTGGGGGGAGAGCCCACTTCTTACCCAGGTCCTCCTCAAAGGGGAGCTGATGCCTAAACATTTTTTACCTTAATGCAAGGAATGCATTAGGCTTTAGAACCACTTCATAATATGCATAAACTCTTCTGTAAATTACAAGGTATATGTTGCCCTTTCTATATACAGTCAGATATAATCCTGAAAGTGATGTGAACTTTAGCCATGGACTGTGCCCTGCAGTCTCGCACTCCAGCTCCCCATCTGCGCTCTATCATTAGAACCACTGTGGGCAGCTCACCAAGGCAGCACAATAATAAGCCCAGCACACAGACAAGTCAGAAGTTTGGGAAAGGGAAAAAAAAAAAAAAGGAGCAGATGGCAAGAATAGTAATAAACTCAATAGATCTCTATTTTAGCATATTCCAGCCTGCACTGCCAAGAACAATTTATTTGTGAACTCCTGTCAGAGCCTGAATGAATGTGCTAAAAGAACCCAGAGAGAGGAGAAAGGAAGGGACAGAACACTCGAAGGCTTGCACCCCGCGGTGACTGCATTTTTTTTAAATTGTGATCCTTAAACAATAACCTGAAATTGGCCAGGAGTTTGTTAGCGTCTGCGACGTTTACAAGCTGCACAGAATAGGTCGTGCTGAGCTCACCAAATGGGGGAATGAATGTAGAGCGTAGACTGCCACAGGGCCGCCACCCCCCCCCCCCCCCTAAACTACCCACACTGTAAAGGGCATGGGAATTCTATCTTCTACTGAAATATACCTAAATCAGTATTAAACGCATAATCGATAAATTATATATATTGCAGCTTACCAATCATTGGATGTGGTGGCTGCATTAGTTTGCTTTGGCTTTTTTCCCTCTGTTTTCACCTTGTGATTTGACCAGTAACACGCCTCCTGTATTCATGAGACACAACAGTGGATGAATGAGCACAGGAGGCACAGCAAACATCAGCATAGGCTGGAGGGGAGGGGGTGTTAACTCTATTAGCACATTTAAATACACTAACAAATTGAAGCCAAACTCCAGCTCACGATTTATTACACTTAGTTACACTAAGCAGTTTTTTTCCCTTTTGGGATAAAGGGTTTTTAAGCACCCCTGCCAGTCTTAAATAGTTTGTCTAATCCACATAATTGAATATATTCTGCTGGAGAGCTGTGCTTTTGAGAAGCAGGCCTTCTGGCTAGATCACCAGATGAAAATAGAAGAAAGCCTAAAAAAGAAAAACCAATGCAGCCATTACATCTAAGAATTGGTAAACTGCAATATAATAAAGGTTTGCTTTTGGGTTCAATATGGATTTAAGCAGCCATTTGTTCAGCTCAGTGTTTATCCACTTGCCGACCATATACACACACACACACACACACACACACACACACACACACACGTGATCCTGCATTTCCAGGTATCAGGAGCTAGTGCGCGTCGCCGAAGGCTCACTCCTGCTGTGATTCTACACTGCAGGAGTTGATTAGCGGGACCCAATGTCCCCCCGCTTCCACTGATCGTTCAGGACACAGGCAGAAAGGCAATCTGCCTATGTAAACAAGGCAGATCGCCATTATCCGTAAGGAAGGCATGGACAAGGATGCATGCCTTCCCCTAGTACAAGCACACCCCCCCACAGTAATAAAACACTGCCTAGGCACACAGTTAATCCTTTGATTGACCCGTGAAGTTAAAGTGATTGTAAAGCTTTTGTTTTTAAATAACAAACATGTCATACTTGCCTACACTGTGCAGATCGTTTTGCACAGAGTGGCCCCAATCCTCCTCTTCTGGGGTCCCTCGGCAGCGCTATCAGCTCCTCCCCGCATTGTATAACCTTCTAAGAGAAGAGATTTCCCAGGGGGTTACCTTTGGGCATGCTGCCGAGTCCAGCATTTGCGTCCAGACGCAGAATGTAGGACTCGGCCCCCGCCCCCGGCATCATTGGATTTGATTAACAGCAGCGGGAGCCAATGGCTGCGCTGCTATCAATCTATCCAATCAAGAGCCAAGAACCCCAGGCAGAGAGGTACAGTGCGTCTCCGTTGTGGGAATTACTGGGCTTAGGTGAGTAAAATGGGGGGCTGGTCACTGTCATGCGTTTTTTCACCTTGGAGATTTTTTAGGCCTTATTGGGCATTTTGGGCTACAGGCGTTTTTTCTACAGCCATTAAACTCCCCAGCATGTTAGCCTATGTGTCTGTGCACACACTGGCTTTTATCAGCTTTTTTTGGCTGGGGTATTTTCAGGCTGGAAAAGAAAAAAAAAACTGAACTATTGCGTTTGACGATAAGGTTTTTCAGCTGGAAATAAGCGGCTATCCATTTAGGAGCATTTAAACCTCAAGCTTTAGTGGGAGTATAGTTTTGCTTAAAAAAAAAAAAAAAAATGCCGCAAAAAACACTGTAAAACTCGCGTTTTTAAATGCAACATTCTACAGCCAACGCTACCGGCGTTTTTTGAACATCCAGTGTGCATGAGACCACTATTGGTTCCTGGGTATGACTCCACAATCTCTCACCCCACATTACATACCATTTTATCCTAAAACCCTAATCGGAATTCACCAACATCCACACCCAACACAGACTGATAACCAATGCGATTCTGCACAGCAAACTCTAATCAATGCACACAGACCTTGGCAGGCAAAGGTGCCTCGGACCATCTGAATATAAATATATACACACATACATACATATACACACACACACACACACACACACACCTTTCCATGTCAAAAGATTTATAGGAAGCCTGCACTATGGACACCAAGGGGTTGATTTACTAAAACTGGAGAGTGCAAAATCTGGTGCAGCTCTGCATAGTAGCCAATCAGCTTCTAACTTCAGCTTGTTCAATTAACGTGTTAATCAGTGTAAAATCAGTCTGTATATGCAGTAAAGCATGCTTGTTTTCCTCACTGTGGAACATAAGGGGTTAAGCCTCAGCATTGTGTAAAAAGGCAGTTTTAAGCCATCTTCTCTGATCCTCCCCTTCATTTACTGCCCCCAATCCATCTGCTGATCATATAGTGCCTAGGGGCACTCTGCACATGCTCAGTTTGGGGGATATTGCTAGTTTTTTTTTTTTGTTTTTTTTTATGCTCTGTGTACTGTAGGAGACCAGATATAGTAAATGCAGGGTTTGGGTTTAGTAACACTAAGCTTTGATCAAAAAAAATAATCTCCCCCAAGTCTCTGCATTCTAAACATTCAGTAACTGATCTAGAACAAGCATGCAGATTAGAAGGCAAGAACTTCTGATCAGCATATTTGCATTGCATAAAGGATTAAAGCAGCAGTGGCGGCTTGTGGTCAATATTGTGGGGGGAGCAAGCACTCGCACTACAACAACCCCCCCCCCCCCAATCATGTGCTTAAAAAAAAAAAAAAAAGACATCCATGCGTCCGTCCGACACCCTGCATGGCATTCCTAATGAGTGGGCTGCCCCTGAAAGCTGACTGTAGATGGAGAATTTGAAACAAAATATTTTTGAGAACAGTCTTAGGGTTCTTTCACACGGAGGTCCGTTCAGGTCCGCCTGTCAGTTTTTTAGGCGGACCTGAAACGGATCCTCCATGTACCCCTATGGAAGCACGGATGTCAGCGGAGACATGTCCGCTGACATCCGCTCCGCCAAAGTGTGACGGAGGAAAACCCTATTTTTCCTTCCGTCGGCGGAGCGGATCGGATGACGACGGACTCTACGGTCCGTCGTCATCCGATTCCCCATAGGGGAGAGCGGCGCTCTGACAGGGCGGTCCCTGCACAGTGTGCGGGGACCGCCCAGTCATCCGTCGGCTCAGCGGGGATCAACGGAGCGATCCCCGCTGAGCAAGCGGAGCTTCACGGGGCGGATCTGCACGGATCCGCCCCGTGTGAAAGGGGCCTTAGAATTATTAGGGAAATTCTCAAACTATTCGCTTGTCGTTTGAAAATTTTTGCTTTGCCTTTTAACATTTGATTTTGTAATGAATAGACTTTACTGAATGAAAGGCACATAATCCTGAATAATAATATTATTATTAAATAGGCTGCTAGAAACTTGTTTTCATCCTGAATTGAATTTTCCTGTCACTGCGATCAAAAATGAACGCCGATTTGGCCCCACTAATGATTCAAAAAACAAACCATCTTAGAACATTATTTTCCTAAGAATTTTTTGTTTCAAAATTCTACCCATCTATGGCCAGCTTAAGGGCCTATTCACACCAGTAAGTGCACATGACTGCATGTTTACATGAATTTGAAGCGTTACATGCTTGAATGCATTTTGTGCTGCATTTACAGTGAATTTTTCTATACATTTTTGGGCTTGGCTTTTTTGGCTTAAAGCGGTTGTTTACCCACGGCTGCTTTTTTTTTTTTTTTTTCCCCATACCAGAAAGGCAAAAGGCATAATGAGCTAGTTTGCACCGCATACTAGCTCATTATGAAATACTTACCTTAGAACGAAGCATCGGGAACTTACCTGGTCCACGCCGAGGGAGATGTCATCTTGCCTTGGCGAGTCTTCCAGGTATCGCCGCTCCAGCGCTGTGAGTGGCTGGAGCGGCGATGACGTCACTCCCGCACGTCGGCAAGGTCCAGCGGCTGCCGGGCTTTAGCCGAGAATCCCTGCTGCGCATGCGCCGCTGCATTCAGCGGCTCATTGCGAGGGGAATATCTCCTAAACCGTACAGGTTTAGGAGATATTCTTTTTACCTACAGGTAAGCCTCATTATAGGCTTACCTGTAGGTAAAAGTTCAAAATTAGGGTATACAACCGCTTTAAATGGGCGTGGTGCGGTGCATTTGAAGCGTGTTTGTAGCTTGTTACCTGCATTCGCAGTGCAAAAAATTGCAGCATGCTCTACTTTTATTTAAACTGTGCTGAACTGCACTGCAATGATGTGAACTAAAGCGATCGGATTATTTTGAGTTTGGGCTGTTTATGCAGTTGGAGAGCAGTTCAAAAAGCTCCCAACTGCGTTCAGTGTGAAAGGGCCCCAAGACTACTGAAGCTACTGGTGTACCATGACAGGCAAACTACCTCCAAATTCTGCAGCAGAGGTCAGAGGCAGCAGCCTGCATGTTCTCTCAGTACAGGTTTCCTTTAAACCTTAGAAGAAAAAAAAAAAACTCGATTTTTGTTGTCTTTACACTGAGAACAAATCAACGAGCGCTGAAAATTCCGGACTGGATCCCCCACTTTGCATCATGCAGAGTGCTCTCATTCACAAGCTATAATGCGGAAGTTAGAGAACTTACGAAACTGACAAAAGGGCATAATCTGAGCACTTGGCGGTTTCTGTAAAACCAGATGTTTCCTATCAAGGTTTACCACAGCTTACAGATTTTGGTTAGACCCTAAAACAGAAGTGTTATATAAAAGGAGAGAGGACAGTGCGCATTCCAAAAAAGCAAAATGGCTCGTCGCTTCTCTCCAAGAACAGGATTTAGGTATGATTAGGCCGATTTTCTAGGGAGATTTTAGCCGTTATATATTGTAAAGCCACAAAGCACATGAAAATATAGTAGGACTATCCAATAAAAAAATATTTAAAGTGATACTGAAGTTTTTTTTTTTTTTTTAAAACATAACAAACATGTTGTTATACTTACCCGTGTTCTGTCGAGAAGTGCCCTGGACGAACTGCGCATGCGCCGTACGTAACAGAAAAGCCGAGTTAACGATCAGCTGTTGTGTCGTCTAGACGGCGCCTGCGCACAATAGGCGACTGAAGAAATTTCTGAGTCAGATGGTGCCTTGCACTGGACGAGGCACGTTCATATAGGTGAGGGGCGGATTTTTACATGAAGGGGGCGGTTTTTTCAATGAAGGGCAATGCTGCAAAGATGGGGGCGGAATTTTTAACCATGGCCAAAGAAATCTGCAAAACAAAATCTCTGTTATAGAAAAATCCACCCTTCCGTTAAGTAAACACGCCCCACAAGCGTTCAGGAAGAATAGCAGATAAAGATTTGTTTTGCAGATTTCTTTGACCATCGTAAAAAATTTCACCCCCATCTTTTCAGCACTGCCCATCATTGAAAAAACCGCCCCCTACATGTAAAAATCTGCCCCTCACCTACACGAATGTGCCTCGTCAGTACAATCTGACTCAAAAATTTCTTCAGTCGCCTATTGTGCGCAGGCGCCATCTAGCCGACACAACAGCTGATCGTTAACTCAGCTGCTGTGCTGCTACATACGGCGCACGCGCAGTTAGTCCCGGGGACTATTTGATAGTGGGCACTTCTGAACAGAACACCTGCTCTGTGTAGTGGTTTTGCACAGAGCAGCCCAGATCCTCCTTTTCTCAGCTCCCTCGTCGGCACTCCTGGCCCCTCCCTTCCTTCCGAGTGCCCCCATAGCAAGCTGCACCGAACCGAGCCACTGTTGTGTCCATTCAGACACATGGCCATGGCTCCGCCCTGTCTCTCTCTCCCCTCATTAGCTCACTGACTGATTGACAGCAGCAGAAGCTAATGGCACTCACTGCTGTGTGTCAGACAATCAGGAGGGAGAGCCTGAAAATAAGCTGCAGCGTCTGGGAGGGGGAACACATGATGCACAGAATAATCAGGAAGATTTGACTCAAGTCAGGGAAGGTAAAGGAAGTTTTTTGCTTACTTTATGAAGCCTGCATTTTACATTGTAAGTGGATTAGGCACTTGTTAATACTGTCATACAGGAGACTTTATGCTTCATGTACACGGGACGTTGTTCAACCTCTTCTAAACAATTTACCTTGACAGCTAGATACCAGTGTCTAAAAACGGCCGTTTAGCCGCGTTTACATGCTGCGTTTAGTAGTTGTGCAACGGATCGGTGGTGATCCGAACGGGTCACCCTGTTCGGATCGGATCACCACGCGGATCCGCGGAGCGCTCCGGAGCCTCGGCCATAGGAAAGGCCGCGGCTTCGGCCTAGCTCCGGAGCGGCGGCCATCTTGGAACACCCGGCGCCGCCGCTGTAATGACGTTTCGTCGCCGCCATCTTGCTCTTCTCACACTCCTGCACAGTAATGATAGTAAGAAGGGGCCAGACGGACATCTTGTTACACCCAACAGAGTTTTAAATTTCACCTTTTTTTTTTTCCAACACAAAATGGAGTTTATAAGCTTAAATACATTATTTGGAAATCCAACCGACTGTTTACATGTTAAATTTTAAAAGCAGCAGCAAACCTGCTGACCTTACATGCTTGCTAATGTGACAGAACACCTCTGATTTTCACATTTAACATTTAGTTAAATGTGAAAATCAGTGGTGTTCTGTCACATTAACAACCATGTAAGGTCAGCAGGTTTGCTGCCGCTTTTAAAATGCAACATGAAAAAACAGTCCGTTGGATTTACAAATACTGCATTTAAGCATATAAGCTCAGTTTTTGTGTTGAAAATAACTGAAATCTAAAACTCCGGTGGGGGTAACAAGATTTGTGGGTTTTTTTTTTTTGCCGTTCCGAAAATGATCCGATCCGTGACCCCTGATCCGAGGATCGATCCGTGAGTTTTTTGATCCATTGCACCCCTAGCGTTTAGCCACTTTTGCGTCTAGAAGCATTTGAAAAAAATAAATAATTTTTTTGTTAAAATGAAAAAAACATCTGTAAACGAAACGCTGCTAAACACAATTTGCCGTGTTTAGCCGCGTTTGGCGCTTCAACTGCCTCTAAACACTAAATGCATTTTTTTGGGTTCAAGAAAAGCCTCTAAACACAACTGCCTAGAAATGAACCAGAGTACACATACTGATCAGATAACACAGAAAAGTTCAGGAACAGTTGAAAAAAAAAATGCCCAACTGCGCCCAAGGCCCCTTTCACACGGACGGCAAAATTGCCGCAGTAAAAAGCATGTTTTTGTTCTGTGAAATTTAAGGCTTCAGGCACTGCGATTGGCTGCATTTGTACATTGCAAATAGCTGCGTTTACATGCGGCTGCGTTTAGCTGCGGTTGACTATTATTGTCATCCCCATAGCAACCGTTTTTATTTTGATGTGCTTCCTGTTGTTTTTTTCTTTTGTTCACGCTGCTATCCACAGTTGACACAAAAGACTGTGATTACCTGCGGTTATGTGCATATAGCTGCGCTACATCGCACCTGGACGCATTCAATTCTATTTTTCCTATTCGCACCAAACCGCATGTAACGAAATCGCAGCTAAACGCTGTGTGTGATCGGGGCCATAGGAAAGCATTGTGTGCTTTTAGCTGCGGTAGAAAACTAGAAAATCCGCAGCTAAAAGCACCATTCTATCCGTCCGTGTGAAAGGGGCCTAAATGTCAGTTTACCAGCAGCAGTGTACATGAGGCCTTTGTACTTTAAATGAAAAGCTGATGTCACATAAGTGATGACACACGGGACTTCTTGACAATCCAGAATCCAAAGGTGGATCAGGATAGAAAATAACTTGGTGTCACTCCCTACATTTCTGAAAGTGGATTAAACAAAAGGCAGTTCATATATTTATACGGAGTTGCTGAAGCTGATACTTAAAGAAATTAAAAAAACAATATGGTTTTGCACTGAGCAGCCCTGATCCTCCTCTTCTCAGGTCTACCCCCTCCCCCTCCTTGGTACTCCTGGCTCCTCCCTCCTGTGAAGTGCCCCCATAGCAAGCCGCTTGCTTTGGGGGCAATTGTGCATTTCTGCTCCTGAGCCTCTGTGTCCAAAAGAAAAAACCTTCAGCCTTTAAAACCACTTTAAAAGCAGAACTTCAGATAAACAAAACGTTAATACACAAGTGATCATTTATTTTTATTTTTTAATTGAATTGAAGCAGTAGTACAGCCAAATCTCATTTGGCTGTACATCTGTGGCTCACAGGAGTGCAGATCGTTCTGCACTCCTATGACTCGTTTTCAGCAGAGTGTAGGCTGAAGCCCGCTGTTGGCTGACATCACAGAGCCGGTCCAGGCTCAGGAAAGATCGCGACCATATGGTCAGGATTTTCCCACATGCCTGGACCGGCCGCTTCCGCCCCCTACGCAGCCCAGCACTCCAGTGAGAGTGAGAGTGGGGGGGGGGGGGCACAGCAGAGAGCTCTTACCGGCTCTCTGCTCAGGGAGCTCTGAGGACCGAGCGATCAGCAGTGATTAGTCGCTCAGTTCCCAGTCTTAGAGCCGGCAGATACCACCTAGGCAAGTATGACTGAAAAAATAAATAAAACATTTCCATACTTTTTAAAGAAGCTTTTGCTTCTATGCGCAGCTTCCATCCAGTGCAGTATCTGTCCCACACCTATACAGTATGACAGCATTGCTGCCCTCATAGGAGCTTACAATCGAAAGTGTTCATATAGGTTTACACATGTATGGTTAATTTGAATGGAAGACAATTCACAATTATTATTTTTTTTTAATATGGGGCAGGTTCAGCTCTCAAATTGCCCTATCTGTATGGTTATTGTAGGTTCTCCATGTGATTGGGCTGGTTACACAGCAGCAAAAATAGTCTGACAGGTCAGGTGGCTTCTGTAAAGCAGCCAATAAAACTATAATAAAAGACTCCTCAGGGGTGGGACTCTAACAAAAAAGCACTGAATAGTCAATCTATGCAACACTAACCACTTATAACTGGAAATAAAATCGGACTGTGATTAGCAAACTTAAATCTAAAGCACAAATGGCAAGCTGCATTTTTTACAGCTTGTTATTTATTTTTAAAGTGGTAACTGCCAGCAATCCCAGCATCAATGTCTTTAACGTTGTGTCGTGCCATTTGTGTATTTCTCCACGTTGCTGGCAAATGTCTTATATTTATTACACTTCATTAAGCTATGTTTCCCCATCAGATATTTAGGTCAGTTACAGCTTTAGGGAAGTCTGGGTGTTAAATATAGGGTTAGATTACTCAGGCTGAGGATATAAATACTCACAGCCAATTCCCACACTTCACTATGTGCTTGCCTTACAACTAGGATAGGCTTACTTTACAAAGCATTAAAACCAGAATACAAATAATCGCTTACAACAGATGATGGTCTTGTAACTTTTTATTGTAGCGTCAGTTTATTACAAGGAAACCAACACTGACAGGAAAGGTGGTTCTGCCCAAATCAAACAGTTCTGTGCCCAATGCTTTGGCACTAGGCAAAGAGGTGGCATGGAAGGAAAGCATAATTATACCAAAAATACTAAACATTTCAGGCCTTCCATTAAAGCAATATAGTCAAAAAATAAATCGAACCCCCATGCAACAGAAAATTTACCTCTAAGCCCCACTGTCTTTGAGGCTCAATTCACACTAGTGAGAGCCATGCGTCCCGCGTTTGCTCAGGCACAAGCATTTATTTGAATGTTCTGCTGTGCTAACTGCACAAAAAGGTGCGTGCACCTTTTAAAAAAAGGTGGTGCAGGAAAAACGCATGGTCTTTTTGACCATGCAGTTTCCCTGGGGTTCCGGCACCCGCGATCTTGCTGCAGGTTGATATGTGGGGTGCCATTCAGAATGAATGCCAGCCTAGCTTGTGTCGCAAGAGCAGTGTGATTCGGCTGCAGGTGGTTGCGGGAATTGATGCGATTCCAGCAACAGCAATGCATGGCCCACACTAGTGTGAACCGAGCCCAAGTACCACCATTTTCAGCACATTTGTTACATCCAACCCATTTCTGTATGCGTAGAATACAGGGACCCTGCTGTGCTCCAAGGTTTATCTCATCTGCTCCTACGTCACTCCTGTGTCCTATATTGAAGTAGTGTGCAGCAGGGAAAAATGGCATCCGACACTCCTGGAAGTGTCGAGTGCCGATTGACTTTGCTGGAGACTGTAGTACAAAGAAAAGTATTTCGGATACATTCACACCAGCCATTGAGTTACTGGTGTGCGATGGCATCACAGCATTGCCAAAGTGCCGATCATGGCACATCACACAACTTTTTTTTAAACAAACTTTATTGAAATGTCACAGTGGATCTATTGGTCCCATGCAGCTTGCCGTACTTTTTTTAATGCATGCTCGGTCCCGGTCTCCCAGGAGTTCACCTGCCTCTGTTGCCTGCCATTTCAACACATTACACAGACAGGCTACCATTGTCACCATCAGAAATGCCTTGCAGCCATAGCTTGAGTAAATGCATGTAGAAAGGAAGTAGCTGGCAACCTGCTACAGGAGATCAACGGCACTGAAAAGCCACAAGGATGAAAAAAATGTATTTAAAAAAAAAACTGAAAATGCATATGATACAGAATGAGTTTTCAAACTAAATGTCATTTAGCGAAATGAATATATTCTTACTGATAACAGTTTGAAAGCTGTCCATAAACATGAGATCTTCATGCAATCTAGATTTGAGGACAATCTCAAGCCTATAGTTAACAGAAGATTCACCCACCCATTGATTTTAGCTGAAAAGACTGATCCGACCGTTTCACCCCAGACGTGCCCGATCACCCTCCCCTCCTCACAGAGCTCAGGCTTACATGCTTAGTAGACAGTCAGCTGACAAACATCCAGACACTCAAAATGTTCCTACATGTATGTCCAACCACCGTCTTGGGTCTGCTACCAGCTTAACTTTTTTTTCTCCTAATATTTGTTTTCCACCAAAGGTCTCTGGTCTGCTGGCTGCACTTCTCCAATCACGTACTACACAGCCTGTCCTGGACCGCCCCGGGTCTGTGCAAGCTCCACAGTTAAGCTGGCCATAGATGGATCAAAATCTGTCCGGTTCAGCAGGGACTGGACGAACTTTGATCCATCTGTGGCTGTTCCTGTGCGAGAGAAGTTGATCTAATGATTGATTCCTCTCGCATGGGACTGCTGGAAAATGTATGCTTGATCAGCGCTGCAGCCAATAGGTTGCAGTGCTTCAGTGGATGGGGAACCCATGTGTGTAAATTAAATAATGTGTGTGTGTGCGCGCAATATCTTACAATAAAGATCACGACTCTTGGTGCATCCTCCTTAACATTATACAAAACAATTGGGCTAATTTTACTATTTAGTTTTTTTAATTCTATAAAATACAGTGCGACATAAAATATTGCAACGATCTCCATTTTATTTTCTAGGGACTCTGCTAAAATATAAATTATAATATATATACACATATACATATACACACACACACACACACATATATTATATACACACACACACATAAATATATAAATAAATCCTTATATGTGGGTGTTACAAGTAATTTTCTAGCAAAAAATATAGATTTTAACTTGTAAGCAACAAGTGTCAAAAAAGGTTTAGTCTTTAAGTGGTTAAGGCCCCATGCACACGAGACGCAGGTGCAAACTCTGCTGAACACACGTTTTTAAACGCTGAAACCGGCGTTTATAAACGCGCGTTTTGCCGCCGCGTTTAGCGGCGTTTAACCGCGTTTGCGTTTATAAGCGTTTCATCATAGACCCTCCCTAAGCTCAAAAAACAGTAAATTTTAACCATTTCAGCCAGTTTGTGAGACCAGAGTGAGTAGCAGCAGCTGAGAGAGCAGCAGTGTACTTGTATTTAGCATATCACTTGCCACATCACCTGCCACAAGTTGTGGATTGTCCACTTGCCACGTCACCTGCCACGTCACCTGGCCACATCACCTGGCCACGTCACCTGCCACAAGTTGTGAATTGTCCACTTGCCACGTCACCTGCCACGTCACCTAGCCATGTTACCTGCCCACATTACCTGCCACGTCATCTAGCCACGTCACCTGCCACAAGTTGTGGATTGTCCACTTTCCACGTCACCTGGCCACATCACGTGCCACGTCACCTGCCACAAGTTGTGAATTGTCCACTTGCCACATCACCTGCCACGTCACCTGGCCACGTCACCTGCCACAAGTTGTGAATTGTCCACTTGCCACATCACCTGCCACGTCACCTGGCCACGTCACCTGCCACAAGTTGTGGATTGTCCACTTGCCACGTCACCTGGCCACGTCAGCTGGCCACGTCACCTGGCCACGTCAGCTGCCACAAGTTGTGGATTGTCCACTTGCCACGTCACCTGCCACGTCACCTGGCCACGTCACCTGCCACAAGTTGTGAATTGTCCACTTGCCACATCACCTGCCACGTCACCTGGCCACGTCACCTGCCACAAGTTGTGGATTGTCCACTTGCCACGTCACCTGGCCACGTCACCTGCCACGTCAGCTGCCACAAGTTGTGGATTGTCCACTTGCCACGTCACCTGCCACAAGTTGTGGATTGTCCACTTGCCATGTCACCTGGCCACATCACGTGCCACGTCACCTGGCCACTTCACCTGCCACAAGTTGTGAATTGTCCACTTGCCACGTCACCTGCCACAAGTTGTGGATTGTCCACTTGCCACGTCACCTAGCCATGTTACCTGCCCACATTACCTGCCACGTCATCTAGCCACGTCACCTGCCACAAGTTGTGGATTGTCCACTTTCCACGTCACCTGGCCACATCACGTGCCACATCACCTGCCACAAGTTGTGAATTGTCCACTTGCCACGTCACCTGCCACGTCACCTGGCCACGTCACCTGCCACAAGTTGTGGATTGTCCACTTGCCACGTCACCTGGGCACGTTACCTGCCACGTCACCTGGCCACGTCACCTGCCACAAGCTGTGGATTGTCCACTTGCCACGTCACCTGGCCACATCACCTGACAAGTTGTTGATTGTCCACTTGCCACTTTACCTGCCACAAGTTGTGGATTGTCCACAATGCGATGCAAGCAATTACAGTTTTCTTTTATATTTTTTAATAGTTTTTCATCATTTGCCATCATTTTTGAGATTTCTAATGTTAAAAAATAGGTCACCTTTAAAAACGCTTATAAACGCAAACGCGGCAAAACGCCGGTACCGCGTTTAGCCGCGTTTAGCAGCGTTTAGCGTCTGAAACGTGAAAACTTTTGCGTCTGAACCCATTTTTTTGCTTCTGGAAAAACGAGGTTAAACGCAACTGCTTGTAAACGCCAAAAAACGAGAGTGTGTGCATGGACACATAGGATAACATTGAATGGGTTCAGGAGCAGTTGGAAAAAGCGTCCAACTGCCTCTGAACACGCGTTCAACAGCAAATAACAGCGTCTCGTGTGCATGGGGCCTAAAACTGACCTCATACAGACGGAAGTTCCATTACTGAATGTTATCAGCTTGAAGGGCCAATTTATAAACATTGTGCAGCACAGGGGCTAGCCATACGCTGATTGATATTCATCGGTTCCTGTTGAATCTTGGCCCACTCCTGCTCAATATCCCTCGATTTAAAAATCAAAAGGAGCCAAGAGGAAAATTGTCAGCCAAACAAACTACATCCAATCAGATGCAGCCACTGTTCAGGTAATCAGACAGCCGCTGCTGGCAACTGTCAGACTGAAATAGCTCAGCAGGGGGATTCATCCATCCACACTGTATTGTGTGAATGGAGAAATCAGTTAGATTTTTTTCGTTCAGTTTGCAAGCTAAACTAAAAAAACGAAATCCGATATCATATAGCCAGCTTTAGTGTACACTCCCCTTATGAAGTCTGCATGGGTTTCCTTTGGGTACTCCAGTTTCCTTCCACCCTCCAAAGACATGTGCTGGTAGGTCAACTGCTTGCTGTCTCAATTGGCCTCAATATAGGTATGTATGTACATAAGTGAGATAGGGACGTTCTTTTGTAAGCTCCTTGAAGGCAGGAACTGATGTGGATGTACAATAAGTAAAGCGATGCAAAAATTTGCATTACTATAAAAAAAAACTGTTAAAAGTTCAAGATCACAGGTGAATCTGCAGGACGACAGCACTGGGGGGATTGCAGCGGGATCTACTGTACTTTTCATTTATTATTGTAACTTCTGCAACATTACATAAGGAGATGCAGTTCCTTGAATAAGTATTCATACCCCTTGAAATTTTCAAAATTTTGCCATGTTACAACCAAAAATGTATTTTTTGGGTTTTTGAGTGATAGATCAACACAAAAGTGGCACATAATTGTGAAGTGTAAGGGAAATTATTTAATTTTTTTTTTTTTTTTTTTGCAAAATTATGTGAAAAGTGTGGCGTGCATTTGTATTTAGCCCCCCTCAGTCAATACTTTGTAGAACCACCTTTCACTGCAATTACAGCTGCAAGTTGCATTGCAAGGGGTAGGAATACGTTTTCAAGGAACTGCATCGCCGCTTTATAAAGAGCATTCAATTTGAAGCAAAGGGCAGCATGAACAAAGAAACAACACATGAAAAAAGGGCAAGAACTTTCCCAATGAGCAGACTGACAGGAACAATTCAGGGTAGTGATGACATTCACACTCCACAATAAACCACCTGCTATTATTGCTCATTTTACTCATCTACCGCACTTCAATATGCAAATCAAAGAAGGAATCAACGTTGCACAGAACTTCACTTTCATTTGGTGAAATTCAAATAAATGAGACCCAGGAATCCTAATTTCCAATGACATCGCTACGTAACATTATTTATCCCACGCATGTACAGAAACTTTATACATGTTCTAAAATCTAAAGCCGATAATTACCAAAATGACACCACCACTCCCTATTTATTTTCAGGCTGTCTCCACCAGGACACAGACTGCACAGCTGTCATTATAAAAGCTGCATAAACAGAAACCAGCCCTCCACCAAAACACAGCACAGTCAATGGGAGCACACCTAGAGGATTACAGGGCCTCTTCCACCCAATCTGACAACACTGGAACAATGGAACCAAGGCCACATTCATCATAATCAACTTTCCAAGATTATCACTGGCTGCATTGAGAAACAGGTCCACTTTATATCTGCTGCACTCCTAAGCTGGCCACAGACTGATCGAAATTTCCCTGGTTCTGCAGAGACTGGCCGAATTTCAACCAGCGTGTGGCTGCCCCTGCTCGACAGAAGACGATCATTTTTCAAAATGTCACTTTGACAGACTTTAATCAAACTTTTGTCAATCGGCAGCTGCTGATCAGTGTATTCTGACATGGGCCAGTCCCTCTTTCAGAATACAATGTTCTATTATGTGAATCTGCTCTTTGGGTTTGTTCAGCCAGCTTTAGTATACAATTTCAGTCAATGAACTCCTGATGTAACCTAGAGGCTCAAATGATATGAACTCAAAATGCTCACTTCTGTCTAGGGTACCATTAAAAGCTGTAGTAAAAAAAAAAAATTGGCTCCCCTGCAGGTTTATGCCATAATGTGCTAGTATGCACAGCATACTAGCACATTATGGAAGACTTCGCTTTCAAACAAAGCTCTCCAGCAGTGCACTCTCATCGCTGCCAGGGCTTTCATCTTCACCCGGTCTTCTTTCTGGGTACGCAGGCTCCAGCTGTTTGAATGGCCGGGGCTGCGATGACATCACTCCCACACATGGCACAGTACTCTGCGTTCCATGGCATACTATGTGCCCTGAATGCAAAGTGTCACTGCTCATGCGGGCATAAAGTCATCCTTGGATTTTCTCTATTTTATATAATTGATAATGTAACAGGGATGGTGGGACTCTCATAATGAAAAGAGCGGGTGTGCATAACTGTGCACTCATTAACCCACTTGCTTACTGGGCACTTATACCCCCATCCTGTCCAGGCCAATTTTCAGTGCTGTCACACTTTAAAATGACAATTGCGAGGTCATGCAACACTGTACCCATGAGATTTTTATATCATTTTCTTGAGATGGAGCTTTCTTTTAGTGGTATTTAATCACCACTGTGTTTTTTTGTTTTTGTTTTTTGCAAAAAAAGGAAAATTTTGGGGAAAAAACTTTAAGTTTATAAAATTTAGCAAATAAGTAATTTTTCTATTTCACTTATGTGCGCAGATGAAGCTGCACTGATTAGGCAGCACTAATGGGCACTGATTATCTATGTACATGTCCCTTGTCAGGATTGCCGGGTACCAGCTTTCCTCTCCTCATGCTGTGACAGCGTGTGAGGAAAGCACTGCCGATAACCAGCAAGTCTGTTTACACTGTGATTAGACACAGCTAATCACGTGGTAAAGGGCCGCTGTTATTGGCCCTTTACCACAATCTGATTGTGTGTGACCAAAGGACACAGAAATCACACAACACGCAGGATGCGCACCTGAGGGGGTGCGCAAGAGGCATGGTTCCGGGAAGACATCCATGGACGCCCTCCTGTAACAGATCCATACTGTTGCCGTCTTTTGGTAAGGAAGTGGTTAATAGAGAGCCCCCAACTGTCACACATTGTACAGGTGGACTCATTGATAACATGTAACAATGCAGATGACACTCCTCTATGGCATAAGCCGTGACAAGGGTAAACGAGTGACTAAACCCTGGAAAACCAAGGGAGGAGCTGTATTGTTAACCGGCTTTCACTGTGTGTAGGTGGAGAGAGCCACTTTAGTGAAGTATGCTTATACCGGGGGGACCTTGATTTTCACAAGCTCTCATGAAATCGTTTCCTATTCACATCATCTCTAAGGAAGCAGCTGAGGCCTTGCATTGTACAATACAAGGAAATTTGTACTTTGTAAGCATTGAATATAGAATACAGAAATAAGAATGTTTATTAAAATTACGGAAGAAGCGGTAAAGATCTTGTTGAGCTTTCCAAGTGTCAGCGGGATCTAATAGCACAAAATAAAATGTACTGTTCATATTAAAAGTTCTATCTGCTAATAGCTTGCCTTCCCAGGTTCCTTCCACACCCTTAACAACAAGATGACAACATTTAAAATAAAAATATATATATTTTCCATTACATACCTCATCTTAAAACAAAGCAATGTCATCACTGGATCTCTATGCTTCCCAAATACAATGCAGGCAGATGAGCTGGGTGGGACCAGAAGGATCTTGATTTATTTCAAAAAATGATAGAAAGAGATCTCACACAGCTAGCTCATAGAAATATCAACAAAAAATGTAATGTTTATAACAACCTAACTGTTAAAGAGAAATTAGCTTTGAAAAATCTGCAACTAGATAACAACATAGTTATCAAAAATGCGGATAAGGGGGGATCGGTGGTTATTTTGAACTCTGTGACATATAAAGACGAAGCAATACGTCAGTTATCAGACCTGGACACTTATCAAGTGCTCAGTTCAGATCCCACCGCACCTTTCAAAAAAGCATTACACTCTCTCTTGGATAGAGCTGTACTTATGGGCATTTTTTCCGAAAAGGAGAAGGATCCGTTTATTCCTGCACATCCCATTATGCCGATATTCCACCACCTGCCCAAGGTACACAAGGGGTTAAACCCTCTCACGGGTAGACCCATTGTGGCAGGGATGGGTTCCCTGAACGAACGCCTTGGTGAATGGCTAGATAGCCAACTACAGCCTCTGGTGGTGGAATTACCGGGATATTTGAGAGACACAAAGCAATTTCTGTCCAAAATTAACAAACTTGAATGGAATGCTGGATATAGATGGATTAGCTGTGATGTAGTTAGCCTCTATTCTAGCATCCCCCATGGTCCAGGCATAAGAGCAGTCGCCACATTCTTACATGAGTCAGGAAGGTTTTCCCTAGTACTCCAGGAGTTTATCTTGGAGGCTCTGGAATACTTGTTGACTCACAACTTTTTCATGTTCGACGGGGTCTACCATCTTCAGAGATGCGGGGCCTCTATGGGGGCAAAATTTTCTCCCTCATTAGCCAACCTATTTATGGGTTGGTGGGAGAGGTCCCGCATCTTTGGACATGGTAGCCCCCGTCGAGCAGATACTGTACTGTACTGTCGCTATATAGATGACCTGCTATTTGTCACATCTGACAACCAGGCAGAGCTTGATAATTGGCTCACATATTTGAATGACAATCTCCTGAATTTAAAATTTACAGGCAAAATACATAAAGATACCATAGATTTCTTGGATGTGACATTGACAGGAGTGGGCAATGTCATAATTACCAAGATACACAGGAAACCTACAGCGGGTAACACACTGCTAAGAGCAGACTCAGCACACCCCAGTCACACTATAAGAGGGGTGCCTTATGGGCAATTCCTCAGGCTCAAACGCCTTTGTAGTGAGCCTGGCAATTTTGATGAGGAGGCCGATAAAATGGCTAAGCGATTCGAATGCAGAGGATACTCCACCAAAATTGTTGGCAAAGCCCTTTCTGCTGCCAATGCAGTACAAAGGGACAGTTTGTTAATAGACACTGGTCCCCACAGGAATACCAAGATTACACAGGAAGTTTACAAAAATATACCAGTCTTTTCTACTCCTTACAGTAGTGAATTCACTAAAATCAGAAACACTGTCACCAAATATCTGCCCATATTGCTCAATGATCCTATCTACAATGAGATATTGTCTAAAGGTATAAAAACAATATCCCGACGAGCACCCACTTTGGGAAGTTTCCTTTCACCTAGCTTATTTTCCAGCAAAGCCATAAATAAAAATTGGTTGACATTTAAAGGAACATTCAAATGTGGCATTAAAAGCTGTGACTATTGCAGGTATATTAAGAAAGGTGATAAGATTTTGTCTTGTACGAACGGAAAAACATTTAATATTACACAGTTCATCAACTGTAATACCAAATATGTAGTCTATGTTATCACATGTGAACTCTGTAATATACAATATGTCGGGCGCACGATACGCCGACTTAGAGATCGCTTGAGAGATCACCTATATGATATTGAGATAAACAAAAAAAACAATGTGGCCCAACATTGGAACACTGTACATTTAAAAGATACTTCTCATCTTCGTTTGCAAGGTATAGAATATATAAAGGTTCCCATTAGAGGAGGAGACAAATTCCGGATGCTATGCAAACGCGAAGTATTTTGGATTTTCTTTTTACACACGAGAATACCACTAGGTTTGAATTTTGAGTGGGATGTATCCCATTTTTATGAATAACCACTGGATTAATAACATAATAATCAATAATTTTATAATAATAATTTTGTTGGTCCATTAACGAGTACAGTGTTCTATTCTTTATATTCCCATGAAGAAGCCGCAATAGATAGGAGGGCACTCTTTTAAACACGCCCAGCTATATAATAAAATCTCTAATAATAAAATCTTTAATAATATTTTCCCCATCTTACACATTCTGCAATATGAGCTATGCAATATGATCTCTGTTTACCCTTCATCATTTACATAGTGTAAGGTTTCCCTTCTTTTTTGATGTGTTTCCGCCCTCTACTTATGACGGAGATCCAGCTACCTATACAGATTAACGTTATTTAATGTGTAGTGTCTTACGGTTATATTACGGTCTTGAAGATTTAACAAACATACCAGGTATCATATTCGTCTAGCTATATGCATGACACGGTTGTCTAACCGATAGTCAACTATCCTTTATTTCTGTACATTTCCATTTTTACCATCTTTATCATTTTCTTCTATTTTCCATTTTGCTTTCATTTAGTTCCATACATATTTATATGTCCTTGCCAGAAATTGTGTCCCATTAAAGCCGATTATTGCTTTTAAGGTCCATTATATTTTTGATTTTTTATATCTTATATTTTACTAATTGTATCATTATCGCAGTTTATCCGCCTCATATGGCATCAATTTAAAAGTTCTGCTTAAATTTTATAGCATCTCTTCTCTTTCCGTTTTGTCCATACATACAACATTTTACCAGTATTAACGGATTGCACATAGGTTCAGTCCGAGAATTCTCATTTTCACCTATGTATTTGGACATACTACTATATTATGAAGAGATACACATATTGCACATTGTCACACATTCGTTTGCATAAAGATGCTACGACCTAAACGGCCATAAGATCTTTATTGAATGCACATACATGGCCACAATCATGCCCGATAAGGTCATAGAACCGACCAGATGAAATTTTTCAATTTTTTTAATTTTTGTGTACATTTGTATACGTTTACAATACTCCTCTGCTTTTTCGGCATTGGATGCAGTTTACTAAGCTTAATAATAATAATGTCCGCATTATTATCTTTAATACATAGTTGGAAATTACTTTGGGATTGGAAGCCAGCCTTTGCTAATTGGGTGTATGCCATTCATTTACTTATGCACCACTGCATTTGCTTACAATCTTTTCACTAATTGCCCGTTTGTGTCCTAATTGTGTCATCCATATAATTTATATTTTTACTTTTTCATATTATATACACGAAAAACACTTCACTCTGTTTTATAATAATCTATTATTTTATTTATATCATTCAACACCCAAGCAAGACATCTTTTCACTTTTAAAAAATTTTCTTACTCTTTTCTTCACTTTATAATTTAATGTATTTTGTTTTATGACACAAAAAGAATTTGAGAAGAGGAAGAAAAGTTTTTTATTTTTCATTTTCAATTGTTATATAATTAGGTGATTTATTCATATGTGCATATTTGTGTGATATATACACATGTATTCTATAAGTCATATAGATATAAGTACACCAAGAGTCACATTTAATTATGGTTTTCAATGAATTTGCGTATGTGCGATATTTGTATATTCTTGTTCACATGATGTTCCCCAAACGGCACTGATAGCATACACCTGTCAGTCCACTAATTAATTAATTGAGGTTTAATTACCTAATCACTTTTTCAATTGTTTTGCTTTTGTTTCAACACCATTTGGGAACATATATTAGAGGTGCATTTTAAATTGTTCAATAGCTATGATTAAGCACTGAGTCACAGTGCGAAACGCGTCAGCTCCTGTTTGCTGCTTTCCATGCTGTGATGTTTTTCACATTTTTGTTTTAATAAACAACCATTTTTGGAGTGCGGCTGTCCAAGCATTTTTTCCTGTTTTCTGCATGGTGCCAGACATAGCTTCCAGAAACGATCACACCACTTTGCATTAGTACTCCTCTCAAGAGCCCTCAGCACTGGTGGGTAAAGTGGGCTGGCTCTTGGGAGGAGTTATGCAAAGATTAAAAGGTCTTGATGGGTGGATGGTAGTCTGGAGAAGTGGGCATTCCTACACAGGCTGCATTTGCATGCAGACAACCCTAGGTAGTGCCCGCATGTACTGCTGAGGCTCCATGATTGGAAGAACTTAAGTTCAATGAATGAAAGGGGTGGGCCAGGGACAACAAGGCTGAGGAGGACAGAGCTAAATGGTACTGGATGTCCTACAGCCAGGAAATAAGGTGGGTTTTGACTTGCTGCAGCTTCTAATGCACACTGAGAAGCCCAAAATGTGCAGTGAAATCAGAGTAAACAATTTCAGTACAAGGAGAAGTCTGTACAACTGCGCAAGACTGAAGATCAGGTTGGAGTTTGCCTTTATAAGTGGTAGTAAACCTCTGGCATGGAATATGAACAAAACATATCCCTCTATAACGTGTACTTGTATCTATCCAAAGCACTGAGTGTGATTTCCTTGTGCTGCCTCATTCTTCTGTTCTCTGCACGAGTCTTTTCTGACAGCTTTTCCAGACTCCCAAGACACAATTATTGACGGGGAGAAAAGCTCCAGCACACAGCCACTGATTGACAGCCAGAGATGTGCATGTTCCCTGTGTAGTGTGAGGAGAGGGGTGCGGGGGTATCCAGAGTGCTCACAATATAAAAAAAATATATGATGCATTAAAAGAAATTCTATGTGAAATTCTAATGTATGTCCAATGAGTTTGACATTAGTGCATTGCACTAGGGCATGCTCCCCTCTAAGAGCTGGTTCACACTGGGGCAACACTACTTCCAGCGCGACTTTACGAGGCAACTCCCGAGGCAACTCCCGAGGCAACTCCAGGACAGGCGACTTTGCCAGTGGCCAAACAATAATCAGCTCTGTGGAAAAGAGGGGTTTGCCTGAGAAAACTATTTTCTCTTCCTGTAAAGTTGCTTCAGTTAAGACACTGATCCGACTTTGGAGGCGACTTCCATTGAAATCAATGGGTACAAGTCGCCTTGAAGTAGTACAGGAACCTTTTCTGAAGTCGGAGCGACTTCAGTAGTGTGCATAAAGACGGCTCCATAGACTAACATTACAGCGCGACTTGGGGCGTCTCGGGGCGACCTGAAGTCGGATCCCGAGTCGCCCTGGTGTGAACCGGCTCTTAGTATGGGTAAAGAACAGGTGACAAACGTGACTCCATTAAGGCCGCTTGTAAGATGGGGCTGTTCAGCTGTAGTGCATTCCTTCATCCCTGAACAGAGCACCCCAAGTACGTTCAGCCCCACCCAGCCACAACCTGCCATTAAAGTGTTACTAAACCCACAACAGTAAAATCAGTCTGTATATGAAGTAAAGCATGCTTGTTATACTCACTGTGGAACCTAAGGGGTTAATCCTCTGCATTGTGTAGAAAGGCCATTTGATCCCGTCTTCTCCGATCCTCCCCTTCCTTTACTATCCCCAATCCATCTGCTGATAACTTAGAGCCCTAGGAGGCACATGCTCAGTTTGGTGTGTAATGCTAGAGAGTTTTTTTTTGGGGGGGAGGGTGCATGTGATCAGCACAGGGCCAATCAGCACTGTCCAGACAGACGGTCAAGGGTCCTGCAGCCTCATAGGACAGTCAGAGTAGAATGAAATCTCCTCCTACAAGCTTTAACCAGACACTGATAAGTCACAAGAATGCTATATACTGCTAAAGAGAAAAAGGTATTTAACAGTTTATATTTACTAAAATAATTGCATTTCCATGTTCTGTGTACTGTGGGAGACCAGATATAGTGAATGCAGGCTCCTGGGGATTAGTAACACTAAGAAATTCACCCACCATCACCTTTGCTCTGAAGCCTGCAAGCCGATTACATAATGGTGACCTTACTCCAGGACAAAAAGTAGTTTATCAGACACCAAATCAAGTTCTGCAAATAAACAATCGGTCTTGTTGTAACCTGTGCTTCACTCACACAGGAAAGTCACCTCATTCATACTAGGATCATAGTGATGGGGGCATGCCAGACATTGTGTCCAAGTACAATATGAGCGTATAGAGAAAGACACACACTACTTTAGAATATAAACTTACTAGAATGCTGGGAGCCGCTATCACAGCTCAGCAATGTCAATTCAGCAAGCAATTTATTTGCCAGATTTATGAACTTGTTGAACTTTTAACTCGCTTATTTTTCTCCATTGTCCTTTTACTGGTATTCTTTGTTGACGTTCATCTAATAACACGGGCAAGTGAAACTTTTTTTTTTAATGACTAACAGGTTATGCTTGCCTGCTCTGTGCAATGGTTTTTCATAGAGCAGCCCCGATCCTCCTCTTCTTGGGTCCCCACCGATGCTCCTTCCCCCTGCCAAGTTCACCCATAAGAAGCCGCTTCCTATGGGGGGGGGAACTCTTGTGGGCTTGTTTCTGAGCCCCGCTGCCAGCCTATGTCCATAGACATACAGCGGGGCTCAGCACTGCCCCCTGCTCCCTCGTTATAGGATTTGATTGACAGTGGCAGGAGCCAATGGCTCCTGCTGCTATCAGTCTGCCCAGCGAGGAGGGGGAGAGAGGCGCTGCTCTCATGCACATCGCTGAATCGAGATCCGGCTCAGATAAGTATGCAATAAAGGAGAACTACAGCCAAAGCTAGTTTGGCTGTACTTCTGTCGATCACAGGAGTGCAGTTCGTTTAGCACTCCTGTGACCCGTTTTCAGCTGAGAGTGGGCTGAAGTCCGCTCTCTGACATCAGAGTCGGTCCAGGCTCGGGCATCATCACAACCATAGAGTCCGGATCCGCCCAAATCCTATAACCCAGCTCAGCCTCTCAGCGAGCCGCTAAGAGCCTGAGCTGGCCGCTCGCACCAGTGAGCGCGAGGGGGAGAGCTGAGATGTTCGATCGCTCGGTTCTCAGTGTTAGAGGCATAAGGAGACCAATGCAACATCCACCTAGGTAAGTACGATGCCAAAAAAACAAAAAACAAAAACATAGATCTCTTAGGCCTCATGCCCACAGACGTTTTTACAGCTTAAAAACACCTGTCCATGTTTTTTTTTTTTTTTTCAAAAAAATAAAAAAATAAAGTCGGAGCTAAAAAACGCGATCGCAGCGTTTTTGCGCGTTTTTGATGCTTCGCTTTTTTTATGCCCAACGCCGACGCCGAGGAACGCACTGGTCCTGGTTTTTCTTTTACAGCTTAAAAACATCTATGCTATTTGTAGCTCAAAGGTGGGCATGAAGCTATAGACTAACATGGACAGGCGTTTTTAAGCTGTAAAAAAATGCTCAAAAACGCGGCTGTAAAAACGTCCGTGGGCATGAGGCCTTAAGGTAAAGACCTAAAGCCTTTAGAACCACTTAAGGTTGCAGCTCTGTGTGGTAATCCAGTGTGAAACTTACCCTCTGTGTAGGATCTTCCTGTAATAAAGACCAGTCACTGCTGGTCTCTCTTCCTAGCAGGGTGACTGGTCTTAGCTCCGCCCCTCCTGTATTTTTCGACAGGCAGCCTGTAGGGGGAAGACTGCTTAGTTCCCACCCACAGCTCTGCTCTTTACAAAGGCTATATACTAACAGTGATGATGTCATAAGGTAATGACTGGGTTGTAAAGTTATTTGGTGCACACAAAGTGGATTTAAATCCTTTCTGCCTATTGAGATATAATCTTTTGACCACCCACCTAATATTGAGTAGGTCCCCCTTTTGCCACCACAACCGCTTACTATCCCACCAACTTTCAGATGTCATTGTAACAAGATAATCCAGGTTATTCACTTTACCTGTCAATAGTTATAACGTTTTATGGCTGATCGGTGTATATGTAAATGGATTTTTTTGTGCTCGGAGTTCAGCTTTAAGGACCACGCTGAAATAACACACAGAAAATATTTACGCTTTTCCTAATGTGTGCGTATCTGCCTATATATACTGTATATATAAAATATTTTGCTCTCCAGTTGGGTAAAAGCAAAATGTTTTCAACCTCGCTATTCTAATCAGCGTCTGGTGAAATGTCAGATATAACCTGGAATCTGCTTCATAATTGGTTTCCACAACAGCCGCCTGGACGTAGTGTAAACACACAAAATAAACAGTTAGCGCATTTGTCTAAACATTAACAGCAGGTAGCCCTAAGAACAATGGGGTCTGAGCGTGCAAGGAGCCGGGTCTCCAGACTGCCGAGTCTGTATCAGACGGCACACAGGAAACCATCACCGGGCTCATTGTCTCCCCAGCAGCACAGCAAGCCCTCTGTATGTAGAAAGTGATTGCAATCTCTTTACCTCCTCCTAGGGAGATGGAGACTAATGCCTGGTACACACCATGAAATTATCAGATGAATCTGAGGTTCAAGGAAGAATACACACAACTCTTGAATTCAGACAATTTTTGCTTATCCCGGAGTTCATATACATTTAGCCATTTGCCTGGAGTTTATTTTAACACTATTGAACTTAAAAAGGAGAAGTACAGTCAAAGCTCCTTTGGTGGTAACTCTCCTGTAGATCACAGGAGTGCAGATCGTTCTGCACTCCTGTGATCCGTTTTCAGCAGACAGCGGGTTGAAGCTCGCTGTCGGCTGACATCAAAGCCGGTCCAGGCTTGGGAAAGAACTCAAACATATGGTCAGGATCCGCTGAGCACCTGAGCTCAGCCCCTGCCACAGCCCAGCACTCCAGTGACTGACAGTCACCACGAGTGATCAGCTGCGTCTGATTGCTCAGTTCGCAGCTTTAGAGTTGGCCGATGCTGCATCCACTTGGGTAATACGAAATAATAATACTTCTCTTTTAAGCTGGCCATACATGAAGTGAATGTCAGCTAGTTCTTCATCAATCAACCGAAATTTAAGCAGTGGATGGCTCTTTTGGCAGTCTCCGATCTGAAATTCAAAGAAGCTGGGCAGAAAATTATTGGCTGAACAGTGGCTGCAACCACCGGTTGAGTATTCTGACAGCCGCGGTTGCCAGCTGCTATTTAGAGTGGAAAGGGGGAATCAACCGATTTCATCTTAAAACGTATTGCCAGCCACATAAAGACAGCACTGTCTTCAGCGAGCCAGCCGACAGCATTGCCAAGATCGTTCGACTGTACTTCTCCTGTGGAACACGCAGGAGTGAAGTTCATTTTGCACTCCTGTGACCCATTTTTAGCAGAGAGCGGGCTGAAGTCTGCGAGCTGGTCCAGGTTCGGGCGTCATGACCATAGAGTCGGGATCCGCCCAGATCCCTGGACTGGCACAGTCTCTTAGCAAGCCGCTGAGAGCCTGAGCCTGTCCCTTCCACAGCCCAGTGCTCCAGTAGGCGCGAGGGGGGCAGAGCAGAGAGCCGCTGACTGACAGGTGATCGATTGTTTCTCCGTGTTAGAGGCGCTGGGGGACTAATGCGGCATCCACCTAGGTAAGTAGGAAAAAAAAAAACCCATACATCTTTTAGAACCTGAAGCCCAGTCAAGAATCGGCTTGGGTAAGGACAGCACTGGATCCCTGGACAGTCGAGTGTCCAATTAAAAGTCAGCAGCTACAGGATTTGTAGGAGGGGGGGGGGAGGAGACTGAAGCTCCTCTAAGAATATTTACATCAAGCTCATCTCACACAACTGAAAAAAGTAACGCCTCTTCATTTAGGTTTTCCTGAAGTTTCCAGGACACTCCAACTATTTTCCATACTGATTGCACAGCCTTGTGAAATACTGCTGTGTCCTTTGTAAGACATTATTATGGTAATTGGACGAATAAAAATATAAAGCCCTGACCTTGATCCTACAGCTTGTTATTGCAATCAAAAAATCATTTTTTTCCAATGACATCTCTATGTGGCTTTGGCAGTACATTATATGGTGGGAGATGGGGAATTCTTAAGCTGGCAATAGATGTACAGGCATACCCCACTTTAAGTACACTCACGAGTAAGGACATACCGGCGAGTGTATGTAAAGTGCCTCACAAGTACTGTACAGACATTTTGCAGCCGCAGTAGAAGGAGCTGAAGCTCCGAGACCATAGCCTGCCCTGTTCCACTGTGCCCCTGACACCCCCACTACAGCCCCTGAGACCTCAACTACAGCTCCTGACACCCCCACTACAGCCCCTGACCCCCCACTACACCCTAGAAGTGAAAAAAGGTATTGTTTCACTTAAAGTACATTTACATTTTACATACATGCTCTGGTCCCATTGTGTACTCAGACAGCGGGCAGACTTCCCTGCTGTCAGAATAAAAATGATCAGTGCTGCCGGCTAGCAAGCGACATCTGACAGGGCGGTTGAACAGAAGTGCATCGCCAAATTGACTTCTGCTCAACCACAGTGACCATGCATGGATTGAAATTGAGCCAGTCCCTGCTGAGCCTGCCAAATTTCGATCCATTATGACCAGATTTAGACTTAGAAAACAGTGTAGTGTAGTTCAACCCTAAATAACCAATCATAAAGCATCCCTGAGTGGAAATCCTCACACTTTCATAAATTGTGACACCACTAGACCCCCCCCCTCCCTCCCCGACATGCTTTCTGAATTAAAAGTGCATATGACAGGCCTTTTGGCTCATAATAACCCCCAGCAGCAGCACCAGGAGATTACAGCTGTAGAGGTAAATGCATTTTGAACTGCACTCAAACTGCATAGACAGCCCAAAATCAAGGTAATCCTATGGGCACAGTTCACATCATTGCAGTGCAGGTCAAAAAAGTAGAGAATGCAAATGCAGGGAACGCACTACAAGTGCACTGCACCCCTTTAAGCCAAGAAAACCAAGCCAAGCCAAAAAACATAGCAAAATGCACTGTGAATGCAGTACAAAATGCATTCAAACACGTTTCAAATGCAGGTAAACATGCAGTCAAAAACACGCAGCTTCTGATGTGAATGGGCTCTAAGGATTCAAGGGTTCAACCTCTCCTGAACGATTTAATTTGACAGCTAGAAACCAGTGTCTAAAAACGGCCGTTTAGCCGCGTTTACATGCCATGTTTAACACAAGTTGCCATGAAACGCTGCCAACTGCCTCTAAACACAGCTTCTGAACGCATTTTTTTGGGATCAAGAAAAAGCCTCTAAACACAAATGCCTAGAAATGACTATAAACAACCCAGTGTACATGTACTGATAAAATAACAGAGGAGGGTTCAGGAGCAGTTGAAAAAAATGCTCAACTGCTCCTAAATGTCTGTCTGTTTACCAGCAGCAGTGTACATGAGGCTTAAAGCTTTAACCACTTCAGCCCCGGACCATTTGGCTGCCCAAAGACACGATAAAAAGGCCACTTTTTGCGATTCGGCACTGCGTCAATTTACCTGACAATTGCGCGGTCGTGCGACGTGGCTCCCAAAAAAAATTGATGTCCTTTTTTCCCCCACAAATAGAGCTTTCGTTTGGTGGTATTTGATCACCTCTGCGGTTTTTATTTTTTGTGCTATAAACAAAAATAGAGCGAAAATTTTGAAAAAAAAGCACTATTTTTTACTTTTTGCTATAATAAAAATCCTCAGTTTTAGGCCGATGCGCATTCTTCTACATATTTTTGGTGAAAATAAATAAATAATCGCAATAAGCTATTGATTGGTTTGTGCAAAAGTTATAGCGTCTACAAATTAGGGGATAGTTTTATGGCATTTTTTTTTACTAGTAATGGCGGCGATCAGCGATTTTTATCGTGACTGCGACATTATGGCGGACACATCGGTCACTTTTGGCGCTATTTTGGGACCATTCACATTTATACAGAGATCAGTGCTATAAAAATGCACTGGTTACTGTGTAAATGTGACTGGCAGTGAAGGGGTTAACCACTAGGGGGCTAGGAAGGGGTTAAGCATGTCCTAGGGAGTGAATCTAACTGTTAGGGGGCGTGGCTACGAGTTACATGTCACTGATCGCTGCTCCCGATGACAGGGAACACGATCAGTGACATGTCGCTAGGAAGAACAGGGAGATGTTGTGTTTACACTTACATCTCCCCGTTCTTCAGCTCTGTGACACAATCGCAGAACACCGGCGGACAGAGTCCGCGGGTCCCGTGGTCACGGAGCTCGCGGCAGCGCTGCGCGCGCCAGCACACGGTGGCAAATTTAAAGGGACGTACCTGTACACCCATTTGCCTGTCCGTGCTATTCTGTCGACGTATAAATTTGTGCTGTCTTAACTGTGCAGGTAGATCTTAATTGGCTGAACACTAGATTTGAACAGTCTGTAATAACAAAGGGTTAAAAGGCTTGGATTCTGGATTGTATGGTAATGAGCCCGAGTCTGTCCCTACTCTGTCCCTCTACTTCTAAAGGGTTTCAGAATAGCTTGAAGACTGCCCAAAGGCCTGCTCCAATGAAACACCTAAAAAGGCAAGAACTCCCCTTACTTGGGTCAGGTACCGATGTCGTGTACCAGAGATATTATTCAATAACCGGAGAGTATTTACAATACTATTCCATGCTTGCTATGTAATTTGTCAGGTTTATTTTTTTTGTCTTTTGATATGACAGGTTTTTAAACTATCTTTACATGTTTGGATGATCAAATTGTATGTATAATAATAATAATAAACATATTGTCTACTTTAGCTTTGTGTGGTTGTTGCCTACAAAGTCCCAAGCAAGAGGGGTTCTCTTTTTTCCTAAACTTTGGAATAAGGCTAGGTTCACACTCAGTCACGAGAAGGTGTGGAAATCTGAAGCAGGCACGTGGGAGTGCCATTAAGTTGCAGCCGCACGTTTGCGGGCGCAGGAAAGCGCATGGTATAAAAGCGCCTTTCCGTGCGGCTGTGATTTTAAAAAAGGACCTTTCTCCTGCGTTTCCTGCAGGTACAGTGGGCCAATGAAATAAGGCTGCTGTGTCTGAGCAAACACGCTATAATGTGAACCTAAAAGAGTTATAATACCATAGCGCCCAACTGTCCCCAATTTTGAGGGACTGTCCCTGATTTGGAGCAATGTCCCTCTGTCCCTCATTCCTCCACATTTGTCCCTCATTTTGGTCTGATCTATATAGTTATATATAAAATGCATATTTTATATATCAAAAAGTGTTTTCCAGCACTAAACCTTTCATCCGATTTCTAAATTGCTGCATTTCTAAATTCCAAAAGCCAACATAAAGGAATAGTAATGGTTAAAAAAAATCACTTGTGAGTTTAACCAATCTTGTTTTTTTGTACAATTCTCCTTTAAAGGGGCGTGGCAAGGGGTGTGTCCTATGCCTGCATACTTTTGCTGATAGGTGTCCCTCATTCCCATCTCAAAAAGTTGGGAGGTATGTAATACACTATAACTGGTTTATGGCCCCTAAATTGGACTGACTGGCTTCTGAATTCATTCCCCCTTATTTAATCATAATTGAAGATCTTAGATCTAACCATTAGGCAGTTCATCTGACAGTAGTAAAGGAGTCTGGTAATCCGTTTAAAGTTTGCAGGAATTCCGGAAAGGGAAGAATTTAGAAAGGGGCCGGTATATTTTCCTGTGACATGTTGCCGCTCTCAGTATGTCATGGGATTTTACCCAAGCAGACAGACAGCTTTCCTCTCCCAGAAATGAAAAAACAAAAACACAACTTTCAGAAAGAAGTTTGGCGATTTCCAGTAGCTTCTCATCCACAGGGAATAACATTACAGTCACAGAAAAATGATTGGTTGCTATAATAATCCAGATTTGTTTCAATAACCTCCGCCCTCACTGACCTCGCCCTGACACGTCCTTCCATCTACTGCAAGGCACGCAGGGAGATATTAACACATGCCGGATCACATCTGCATGCTAAATACTCGTCACACCCTTCTTGTTAAGTGTCACCAGGCTCCCTGCCATTTCATATCTCTGCATCACAAGATTGAGCAAACACACTTGATTTTTCACACTATTAAACCAGCAAGGTAAAATCAAGGCACAAAAAAAACAAAAAAAAAAACTCAAGGGGTAAGAGACAAAAAGCAGAACACAAAAGAATACTGTTCACTGCACTATTTACTGTAACAGAAAGCTGTATGAACTAAACTTGGAGAAAAGCAATCTCTGCCGGGAAACAAACTCCACCTGCTGCTTTTCTTTACTTCATTCTTCACAAAACTTTTTCAACCAAACAGAAAATTTGAATGCATTACACTAGAGTTTTATCCAGTTTATGTATAGATCTACACAGGAAGTTCACTTCCCTCTGGAAAACACACTCTAAAATGTAGCGCAATATATTCTGCATATCAAGAACATATGTTTAAGTGCAGAAGTGTATGCAGGACTAAAAGGAAGCCAGTAGGCTAAACAATCAAATCCCTCATCCATGCTAACAGGGTAGATGGAGGAAATTCCACTACTAGCCATTGTATTCAGGCAGTCATGGCATCAGCAGCCACCTGAACAGTGACCATCTGATTGAATGACTGATGGGCCCACCTATGGCAAGTCTAAGGCCCCTTTCACACTTATATGACTTGTCCTATGATTTGTGATGGCAAAGTAGCATGACAAGTCATTTCCCATGATTTCCAATGACAACCATTCATACTAGTACGACTTCAAGTCGTTCGACTTCAAAGTAGTCCCTGCACTACTGGTCCGATTTTGATGCCACTTACACAGGCATTCCTTGAAATCGCGGTAAAATCGCACAAGTGTGAAAGGGGCCCAAGTGTAATGGCGATGGAATGGAAAAGGGGGAAAAAAAATATCCATCTGCGTGAGTGAATCTGTATAGGAGTGGTTTCATAATTATCAATCAGCTACTGCACCTGAAGGGCTCCAATGATGAAAATTGTAGGGTCTGCATTCCTTTAGATGCGATTTACTATTGCCAGTATCTCGCCAAAAATGACAGTTTTGTTGCAAGAGATGCCCGGATATCTGACTTGTATCTTTAGTGCAGACTTCTGGGAAAATCAGCAAGCCACTCACACAAGCAGGAAATGATGTGTTGGGGGGGCGTTCTGTAGACATTCTGTGTACAGAACACCTCCAGGTAGCAACTTTGCATTGCATTTTACATCACTGCATATTGAAAAGGAAAAGTAATTTTTAACAACATTCAATAACTATAGGACTTGTGTTGCAATTGTATATGCTATATATTTTTTATTTGCTCGTTTCCCCCCCCCCCCCACGAAAGTGGAGTTACCCTTTAAACCAAGCACAATTTTTCTAAGCTGGATCAAAATGTAGCCTACTGGTGTCCACTTGACTGCATGGCCAATTTTATTCAAAAAGGTAAACTTATGCTGCGTACACACGACCGGATTTACGGTCGGAAAAAGTCTGATGTGAGCTTTTGAACGGAAATTCCAACCGTGCGCATGCTCCATCTGACTTTTTCTGTCGGAATTTCCGCCAGCCAAAGTTTGAGAGCAGGTTCTCTATTTTTCCGACGGTAAAATTCCTATCGGGAAATCCGATCGTTTGTAGCAATTCCGATGCGCAAAATTCCAACGCATGCTCGGAAACAATTCAACGCATGCTCGGAAGCATTGAACTTAATTTTCTCGGCTTGTCGTACGTCACCGCGTTCTTGACAGTCAAAAGTTCAGAGAACTTGTGTGACCGTGTGTATGCAAGCCAAGCTTGAGCGGAATTCCGTCGGAAAAGCCATCCAAGGTTTTTCCGATGGAAAAAACGGTTGTGTGTACACGGCATTAGCCTTCAACATTCAAGCACACTAAAGCGGGCCATACACCGATGTATACAAGCTCAGCTCAATTTCAATCAAATTTTGATCAGTGCGTTGTCGTCGATCATTTAAATAAGGGGGAAATAAGGTTCTGCCATCCTTCCGGTTTGTGTGGATGGAGGAATCTGTCAGTCTGCTGGCTGAATAAAAATCTATGGCCAGCTTAAGTCCACTTTAAATAATTGGTTGTTCTTTATGCTAAACATTATCTTGCATTTGCAAAAGATGAGAGTTCCTTAATTAAGTATTTTTTTTTAGAAATCCCTGACTTGTAGAGGTGGTAAAACATAGCTTACACAGGATTGCAAACCTATTCTGTGATCAGGGCCTGTACAGACAGGTGTGAACACAGGCCCACGGTGACAGCTTAGCAGCTGAAGCATAGGTAGCCAGTGGACACAATGTACTCGCTACATTCCTGGCTGGAAAGGCCCCAAAAGGACATTTCAGATGTGATGAAAATTATTCCACCAGGAGTTGGCAGCAAAATAGAATTAGGGCTAATGAGTGTACACAAAGGAAATGTTCATGCACTCAGGAGGTGTAGGGTGCTTGTATTAATAGTATTAATGTCTGGAACATAAAAACTTTTCTTTTAATGGGGCCAATGGCTACAGCTAGGAGAACCCAAGTACTAGAAAGTCAGTGCAAATAAAAGCAGAACTCCAGGCAAACCACCAAGTACAAAATCTGAAATGCATACATGTCAACTATTTTACCTGCCGCACGGGTAAATTCTGTTTAGCCAATGTTGTGACCCCGACACCCCCTGCAAGGCCAACATTCTCCACTTTTCTCTATAGCTGTTAAAGCGCTGGTTGTTTTTTGGGGGTTTTTTCGGACCTGCAAGGTAAAAGGCAGAATGTGCTAGTTTGCATCGCATACTAGCACATTATGCGAAACCTACCTGAAAATAAAGCCCTCCAGCAATCCAATCGGTGGAGGCAGTGTCCATCTTCACCCAGTCTTCCTTCTGGGTCCGCAGACTCCGGCCTGTCACACATGACATACCTTCTGTGCATGCACGGGGGAGCCATTATTCACAGCACAGGTATCTGAACGAACAGCATGGGTGACCGTTCCTTCAGAGCGCATTCGCCAATTACATCATCGGCTGCATGTAATGTAAATATCTCCTAAACGGTGCACGTTTAGGAGATATTTACAGTACCCATAGGCAAGCCTAAGTATAGGCTTATCTATAGGTACAAATTATGACGGAGTTTACTTCCTCTTTAAGCATTACAGGTTAAGCAATTACCACCCATCCTGCACTTGTGCCATTCATAAGATTGCACAAAATGCAGCTAGGAGAATTGCCCCCTTAAACTGGCTATACATGGATCAAAATTTGGCCGGATGAGCAGTGACCGTATGGCCAATCCATGTATGGCAAGTCCCACTGATGAGAATCACATGAACATCCTTGTCAAAGAATTTTGCTCGGATCAGCGCATGCAGCCAATCAGCTGTAGCACTAGGGCCGAAACAACTAATCGATTAATCGACAACTAATCGATTATGAAATTAATCGATTACAATTTTCATAAATCGATCAGTAACCTAATGAAGTTAAAAATAAACTAAAATGAACCCTTTATAGTACAAAAAGAGCAAATTGCTACTGTAAATATTACCTTCACTGTCCCACAGTAAGAGCCCATTCACACAGGGGCAACTTTGGATCCGACTTTAAGTCGCCCCAAGTCGCGCTGCATGAGAAAATCAATGTAAGTGAATGGAGCCGTCTTAATGCACACTACTGCAGTCGCTCCGACTTCAAAAAAGGTCCCTGTACTACTTCAATCCGACTTCTAGGCGACCTGTACCCATTGATTTCAATGGAAGTCGCTCAGAAGTCAGATCCCCTGTCTTAACAGAAGCAACTTTCCAGGCAGAGAACATACATTTCTCAGGCAAACCTCTCCCACCCCCCTCCCTCCCACAGAGCTGAAGTTGCCTTGTAAGTAGCTCCAGGTCACGCTGTGATTCATACTCAAGTCGTGTCCAAGTTGCCTCCCAAAGTCACGCTGGAAGTCGTGTTGCCCCTGTGTGAATGGAGTCTAAAAAATTAACCCCTTACAGTAGCGATTATTTTCTCTCTTTGTACTAATTTTTGTTTTTTTAACTCCATGTTACTAAACATCTCAGGCCTGGGTCACACCTTTTTGCAGAAACACACTACAGTTCATTTACATGGTTTCTATGGGACACGTTCACATCCATGATTTTTTCAGCTGCTGCGTATTTGGAAAGGGCAAGGACTTTTTTTAAACGCAAAACGGTGCCGATTTAGTTTTTTGGTTTAATATACTTCAATGGAGAAGCTGCAGAAAAGCATGGAATGTGTTTTTGCAGCAATTTGTATTTTGTAATCTGCCCAACAACAAATTGGGCCCAAAAAAACTTTAAATGCAAAAAGTTTCCTTTTTTTTTTTTACGGTTATTAACCGATTAGTCGATTAATCGAAACAATAATCGGCCAACTAATCGATTATGAAAATAATCGTTAATTGCAGCCCTATGTAGCACTGATCAGTTTATTTTGACAGTGAGGGGGGGGGGTTCCCACTGACAGAGGCAGGGAGGATTCCCACATCATCTCAAATGTATGGAAAAGGGGGGGAGGTTAAGGGGTGGGAACTGGTTCAGTTTGTCATTTAGCTGGCTAGACCGGACTATTTTCTCTCTATTTATGGCCAGCTTGAATTTTATAGTTGCCACCAGAATAAGAGGCAAGAGGAAATCTCGGAAAGCGGACACCTGTTCCGATGACATCTAAGAGAATTCCCCTCACTTTTTAGAGATTTCTAACTTTGTTACATCTCAAAGACAGGAAGAGAAGGGAAATCTCCCCAGAGTGACAAATAGCAAGAAATAAACTGCTAAGAAGTCCCTCATCTATCCTAATCTGGCTTTACATTTGCTTTAGCATACACCAAAAAGTGAAAGACCAGTTTTGGCTGAGCCTTTAATCATCTTGGACAGTGACATTAAAAGCAGGAGATTAGACACCAGCTCCTAGTTTTAGTCACACTGGTTATTTGCCCAGCCCTACACGATGGTGTTCTCCGGAAGCATCTAGATCCAAATAACAGAACTGCAGAGATTAGTGGTCATCAAGGACAGCAAAAACAGTCAACAGAAAACAATCAACAGCAGAAATGCTCAATAGTAACCTACTACACATGTACAATGACATCCCCGACACCTGTGGGACACACCGTGTATGGCGGACCCGAAACACCATGGAGAGAGAAGAACGGACAGATTCTGGAAGAACACAACCCTGAGCTCCGTGTCACTTGGGATTTCACAGTACACTGGATAGGAAATCTATGGATAGAGGGGCTGGAATCCAAATCGGACTGATCAATGTGGGGCATGTGTGGGATTCGATATAGTGGTCAAGTTGCAAAAAGCAAGAGGCTTCAAAGGAAGAGTCAGGACCTGTGTTGGGTATATTGGGCTTGTGATGAGGGCAACAGTTTGACACTTGAAGAAGAGGTTTCTGAGATCATTCAGAATTCAGACAGGTCCATTTGGCCAACAGATGACCTCCTTCTGACCTGCATTTGACCAGCTTCAATTGGGTTTTTTCATTCCAATAGACTTTTATAGGAATGCAAAACTCATCTTTTACAAGCAAAAAAGCCAGTCAACTCAAGCCCTTAGGGAAAGCCATAAACTTCACCTTGCGCCAGAAGGCCTTTCAACTTGACACAATCCATCAGTAAATCATCAGCTTTTCATGGACCAATCCTTTAGGCTGCATGCACACAGTCTACAGCCTCCTGTAAAGCAATACATGGTGGAGTGCTTTTCAGAGGTGGTTTGTGGGTGTTCAAGGGTTGGGAGTTTTTCCCTTCTGAATACCTGTTTTTTCACCATCCCCAAGGGGGATTTGCTTTGCAATATGGCACCGCAGCATAATGGCAATCGATTGTCACACACAGGTAAGAAGAGTGTGGCCCACTAACTCCAACTGGCAAGCGGTACCACCTGCCAAATGTGACATGCCGAGTTAAATGTGCCAAAAAGCATGCCACGCGCAGCAATGTGTACAGACCTGAGAGGCTGCCATGGTTATTTTTTTTTTTTTAGGTGGGTGTTTAAGAGGCATTACAAAATGCAGATAAAGCGCATATTTTTACTGCTCCCTTGTCGCCCATGTAAAGCAATATTTAGATGTTGGCCAACCCCTTGAAGCAGGTCTAGACTGTTTTTTTATGCACAAGCATGCTCAATAGCGAAGCAAAAAACAAAACAATGGATTATAGAGGTGTGATACTTACAAGTATCACAGAGCTAACAGTACACAGCCACAGCTGTCCAGTTTTATGCAGAACCTCATAAAACCCAATAAGTAAAATTGTCTAATACTTACCCACTAGAAGCTTCATACTCCCTTCAGCTGCAGGTACCCAAACATTGCCTCTGTGCCGAAAGGACACATGATCTCTGGCATGACCACCCTTATGGCAGCTCTGCTTCCATGCTGACGAATAAAGGGAGTCCATAGTTGCTGGTAGGGAAGTATTAGACAGCTTTGCCTATTAGATTAGGTGATAAATCAGCAGGTGGCAGAAAATACTTGTGTTTAGACGAGGGTTTAGGTCTGCTTGAACGGATAGACTGCAATCCATTTAAAGTAAACCTTATCTAAAGATCACATAGGGGCCCTCACAGCTGACCTCCTTCTGAAAAGCCCACTTCCCTGGATGGTATTTTGATCCAGCGGGTTTATGAATTGGAGTCCATGACCTGGAACAAGTATCCAGTTTTGGAAGGCCGGACATCGGTCTTAAAGTCTTTTTGGTTAGTAACTCAAAGCAATGAAACAAAAAGGGTCAGGATGACAGCCAGGTCTCTATATATTTCTAAGACAAGGTTTTCTTTTTCGTATCTAAAACTAAAAACAAAAAAATTCCTATATTGCAGCTTACCAGTCCATAGATGTGATGGCTGCATTCCATTCTTTAGACTTTTTTTTACCTACTAATCCTTCAAATAACACACTTCCTGTCCTTGGATAGATACAACTCCACCATTGTACCCACATCAGGTGCCATGGTTGTCACCCAAGCTGGACTACAAACATGTCTGTCTGTTTATCTCCATTACATTATCATAGACGATTTGTATAGCGCCAACATTTTACACAAGACAATGTAAAGAGAGACAGTAGCAATCCAATTTAGGACAAGAGGGTAAAGCCTAGTACATATGGGCTGAATGTCGGCTGGCATTGGCCGGTTCAATAGAAACCGGCCGACATTCGGCCAGTGTGTATGGCAGAAGGGGGGGGCCCTCCAAGCATTATTGCTTGACGGTCCCTGATACTTTAGCAAAGTCCAGAGGCATTTTCCCTCTCTACTTGCCCCTTCTCGTCCCTTTCCCCCCCACCCACTTGGTTTATGCTCACCAAACTCTAGGTCAGGTTCTTGAAATTATTAATTATTCCACCTGATGTAGCCATCATATTTCTGTGTCACTTGTCCTTTCTCTTAATAAAAAAAAAAAAAAGGGCACTTTAAAAGGCAGGTGTTAGGGCTCTTTCACACGGGGCGGATCAGTCATGATCCACCCCGTGAAGCTCCGCTTGCTCAGCGGGGATCGCTCAGTTGATCCCCGCTGGGCCAGCGGATGACTGGGCGGTCCCCGCACACTGTGCAGGGACCGCCCTGTCAGAGCGCCGCTCTCCCCTATGGGGAGATCGGAAGAACACGGACAATCTGTCCGTGTTCATCAGATCCGCTCCACCGACGGAAGGAAAAATAGGGTTTTCCTCCGTCACACTTTGGCGGAGCGGAGGTCAGCGGACATGTCACCGCTGACATCCGTGGCTCCATAGGGCTACATGGAGCGTCCGTCCAGGTCCACCTAAAAAACTGACAGGTGGACCTGAACGGACCCTCCGTGTGAAAGGGGCCCAAGGATGTAAAGGAGCCCAAAATATCAGCCAGTCGTCACAATGCCTACCTTTCTAAAGTCAACAGGTGAACCTTAAACATCCCCCAATCTGCCTCTTATCAAAGTCCAGCTACAATTCTCAGATCTTTAAAATCAGTTAATAAAAGGGTGTTTGCACAGCTCACTGCTCCAAGGCACGGTAATATTTAATCTCTTAAAATATGTCAGTCATCCGGAAATTTCTAGTAAGATATGCCCCAACTAAAGTGCACACACGGTGAAGTGCTTACACCGCCTGGGGCACTAATTCTGCAAATAATAATCATCTCCTCCACCCAAGTGGTCGCTGCAAATAAGGGAAAACACACAACCGCAAACATGGACACAGCAACCAGCTGCTCGCAACACACACTCTCATTATAGGCCACTTTAAGCTTCAGAAAAATCTTACAGCATAATCGAGCATGCTAATTCTGTCCAGCGGATAATTGGTATTCGGCATAGGAAAAGGAGACACCTGCCACCAGACAGATACAATGACAGACAACAAAAACAAAAGGTTTGGTCTCGTGTGTCAAAAACATTGGAAAGGGAACATGTCCATTTCGTTCAATGTGAACTGATCCTGCCTTTCCTGGGTGACAGAAGTGACCCCGGCTGGTTACTATGGGTGACAGACAAGACACGGGACACTAGGCCTCATATGATCCCGCTTCAGACATCAGAACTCATCATCTTGTTGGTCTTAGCAACCAGATTCTTCATTTATTTTTTACCACTGTATAAAAAATATGGCTGGGGAGAAAAAAAAACAAAAAAAAAAAACGGGTTGTCATGGCAACTTGAACAGGTTTAATTTAGCCAGTTTTGCATGGAGGAACTAGAGAGGGATTAAAAAAAAATATATACAGAAGAAAATAGTCGGTTACGCAGCAACCGCTCCAGATGATGTTTTTTCCAGCAACGTAAAAATGAACACTGGGCCTTGTTCAGTAATGCATCTTCGTAGGCCCCTTTCACACTGGGGCGGGAGGTGCATCGGCGGTAAAGCGCCACTATTTTTAGCGGCGCTTTACCGCCAATTTCGCGGCAATAGTCGGCCACTAGTGGGGCGGTTTTACCCCCCGCTAGTGGCCGAGAATGGGTTAAAAACCACCGCAAAGCGCCTCTGCAGAGGCGCATTGCTGGCGGTATAGCCGCGGTGTCCCATTGATTTCAATGGGCAGGAGCAGTGGAGGAGCGATAAACACACCGCTCCAAAGATGCGGCTAGCAGGACTTTTTTTTACCGTTCTGCTAGCGCAACGCTCCAGTGTGAAAGCTCTCGGGGCTTTCACACTGGAGACACAGCAGCAGCTGTTTCGGGTCGGTTTGCAGGCGCTATTTTTAGCGCAATAGCACCTGCAAACCGCTCCAGTGTGAAAGGGGTCTAAATGCCCATTCACACTTCTGAAATTAAAAACACACCTTTTTCTTCTTATGCTATTGGGGCAAGCGGTCAAAATGTATGAATTTGAAAAGACATTTATTTAAAACACATTACATTCCCTATAAGGGCCAGTTCACATCACAATTACAGCTTCCGGATGCATTTCTGCATGTGCGTTTTGGATGCGCTCCAGTGCGTTATTTCCACCTCAATTGAGGACATATGTATTCTGTTGCACTTTTGATGAGTTACATGGAAAAAAATGCAGCATGTTCTATTTTGTTGACAGTACTGGAACGCAGAGGAATGGTATGAACTATGCCATTGGAATCCATGTAACCTACTGTCCGTGCGTTTTTGACGCAAAAAAAAAAAACACACTGGACTGCATGTGGTAAGAACTGGCCCAACACAAAAATGCAAAAGTATATATATATATTATATATATATATATATATATATATTAAAAGACACAGATATGTATATGAGGCCTTACGTCACGCATCCCAGGAGGCAGCGTTTCAGTGAGGGACAAAGTATTGTGGTAAAGTATTTAGAACCCGGCAGAGCGCCATGTGGCATATCTGTGCATGTGTGGATTTCACAGTCAGAACCTGGCTTCGGGAAAAAAAAAAAAAAGGGGGGGGGGGGGGAATTGCTGGCAAGAAACTTCAGCTTCAAGAAAGACACTGGATTCCAGTAGGTTTTAATTTTTTTATCATACTGGGGCAATTATGAAATAGAAGTTAGTTGGCTTTTAGCTGGACATGCACAAGGCAATTTTAAATTCTATCATTTCTCGAAATCTCAATGCAAACACATATAACACAATGTTTGTTTTGTTTTTTTTTTGTTTATCAACCCCAATTAAAATTGCCCTGATTGATCTGGCGGAAAAATCCGATTGCTCTTGATGACCTCAAGTTCCAGATTCAATACGATCTTTTAAAAAAAAAAAAAAAAAAAACGGGATTGAAGTTGTAAATTTATTGCCCAGTTTCAGCTTCACAATTTACCGAATTCTGGAGTACAAACATGAACGAAGCAGTCTACCACCTACTGTACATGTGGAGTACTTGCTCTTATATGTGAAGTTCTCAGTGGATAGAAAGAAGTTAAAATTGAAAATGGCTGTATATATGGCCAGCGTCATATTATACACATGGCACTTTTGCTGCCAACTGTTTTACAGCAGAATATAAAAAATATTGGGTTTATTTTCAAAATTGTCTGTCTTTTTTGTTTTGTTTATAGCGCAAAAACCCAGGAGGTCATCAAATAAAACCAAGAGAAAGCTCCATTTGTGGGAAAAAAGGACATAAATATAATTTATGAAAGGTCCATAAAGACATGGATGAGCGAGTTTGAGGTGGAGGAAACTGACTGGCCTGCACAGAGTCCTGAGCTCAACCCGATGAAACACCTTTGGGATGAATTAGAATGGAGACTGCGAGCCAGGCCTTCTCATCCACATCAGTGCCTGACCTCACAAATGCCCTTCTGGAAGAATGGTCAAACATTCCCATAGACACACTCCTAAACCTTGTGGACGGCCTTCCCAGAAGAGTTGAAGCGGTTATAGCTACAAAGGGGGGACCAACTCAATATTGAACCCTACGGACTAAGACTGGGATGGCATTGAAGGTGAACACACGATAGTTTAATTCGACAATTCGATGAGGCACATCCTGAGGAAGACTAGCTTGTGCCTCGTCAAAATGTCAAATTAAACTGCTAATCGCACGTTCACCTTTAATGACCCATGAGTGCCACTCTCTTTTTTGATAAGAGATATATATCTATTCCATCTCTCTCTATATACACACACACCTCCTTGAAAACATATTCATACCCCTTGAAGTTTTCCACATTTTGTCATGTTACAACCAAAAACAAATGTACTTTATTGGGATTTTATGTGAACACAAAGTGGCACATAATTGTGAAGTGGAAGGAAAATAATAAATGGTTTTCCAAATGTTTTCCAAATAAACATGTGAAAAGTGTGGGGTATATTTGTATTCAGCCTCTCTGAGTCAATACTTTGTAGAGCCGCCTTTCTCTGCAATTACAGCTGCAAGTCTTTTTGGGGATGTCTCTACCAGCTTTGCACATCTAGAGAGTGACATTTTTGCCCATTCTTCTTTGTAAAATAGCTCAAGCTCTGTCAGATTGGATGGAGAGCATCCGTGAACAGCAATTTTCAAGTCTTGCCACAGATTCTCAATTGGATTTAGGTCTGGACTTTGACTAGGCCATTCTAACACATGAATATGCTTTGATCTAAACCTTTCCATTGTAGCTCTGGCTGTATGTTTAGGGTCGTTGTCTCGCTGGAAGGTGAACCTCCGCCCCAATCAAGTCTTTTGCAGACTCTAACAGGTTTTCTTCTAAAGCCTCATACACACGGTCGGACTTCCATCTGACTTTTCCGTGGTTTTTTGTCCGAACGGAGTTGGTCGGGAACACCCATAGCATACACACACTCTGACTTTTCTGTAAACTTTCCCCAAACTTTTTGCAACATCAAGTGGTTTTTCTGCTCTTTACCGCCACCCTTTGGTCAACTTCTGCTATTGTTGGTTGATTTTAACATTAGTTGTTTTGTCCATCGGACAAAAGTCCGATGGTTTTCTGTACACACGGTAGGACTTTGCTCCATCGGACTTTTGTTGGGCAAAAGTTTGTCCGTTCGCAGATCCAACTTTTGTCCGATGAAAACACAAGAAAAAAAAAGTTTGTCCGATGGAGCGTACACACGGTCGGATTGTTGGTCCAACTTGCTCAAAATGAAGTTTGTTGGCCAAAAGTCTGACCGTGTGTATGGGGCTTAAGAGTGCCCTGTATTTGGCTCAATCCATCTTCCCATCAACTGACCAGCTTCCCTGTCCCTGCTGAAGAAAAGCATCCTCACAACATGATGCTGCCATCACCATGTTTCACAGTGGGGATGGTGTGTTCAGGGTGATGTGCAGTGTTAGTTTTCCGGCACACAAAGTGTTTTGCTTTTAGCCCAAAAAGTTCAATTTTGGTCTCATCCGACCAGAGCACCTTCTTCACATGTTTGCTGTGTCCCGCACATGGCTTCTCCCAAACTGCAATCGGGACTTCTTATAGCTTTCTTCTTGCCACTCTTCCATAAAGGCCAGATTTGTGAAGTGCATGACTAATAGGGGTCCTGTGGACAGATTCTCCCACCTGAGCCGTGGATTTCTGCAGCTGCTCCAGAGTTACCATGGGTCTCTTGGCTGCTTCTCTGATTAATTCTCTCCTTGCCCGGCCTGTCAGTTTAGGTGGGTGGCCATGTCTTGGTAGGTTTGCAGTTGTGCCATACTCTTTCCATTTTCAGATGATGGATTGAACAGTGCTCTGTGAGATGTTCAAAGCTTGGGATATTTTATTTATTTTTATTACCCAACCCTGCTTTAACCTTCTCCACAACTTTGTCCCTGACCTGTCTGGTGTGTTCCTTGGCCTTCATGATGGCGTTTGTTCACCAAGGTTCGCTAACAAACCTCTGAGGGCTTCACAGAACAGCTGTATTTATACTAAGATTAAATTACACCTAATTAGGTGAGTTCTGAAGGCAATTGGTTCCACTCAATTTTAGTTAGGGGTGTCACAGTAAGGCCCCTTTCACACTGGGGTGGTGGGACCGTCGGCGGTAAAGCGCCGCTATTTTTAGCGGCGCTTTACCGTCGTATCCGCGACGCTATTTGGCCACTAGCGGGGCACTTTTAACCCCCGCTAGCGGACAAAAAAAAAAGGGTTAAAACCGCCCGCAAAGCGCCACTGCAGATGCGCTTTGCCGGCGGTATAGCCGCGTTGAACCATTGATTTCAATGTGGGAGGAGCACAGAAGATAGAGCAGAGCTAGGTGATTTTTTTCCCCTAAAAAAAAAAAAACACATTTTTTTTATATAAAAAACTAGATTTACGATTCCAAATTTCGTTTTTTTTGTTTTTTGTTTTTTTTATGGACACCGCGCCGGTCCTGAGGAGCTGCGGGCAGGAGTTTTTTTAGGCGAGGCCACGGTTTCGGCCTAGTCTGCGGCGTCCGGCCTCGCTGACTAGGCCGAAGCCACGGCCTCGCCTAAAAACTCCTGCCCGCAGCTCCTCAGGACCGGCGCGGTGTCAGCGGCGGTCCTGGGGGGGGGGGAATCTAAAGAAAATCGATTTTGTCAAAATCTGAATCGATTTGACCTCGCAACTCGATTCACGATTCAAATCGATTTTTTCCCCAGGCCTACCTGCTAGCGCACCGCTCCAGTGTGAAAGCAGCAGCTGTTTCAGGGCGCTTTGCAGACGCTATTTTTAGCTTTATAGCGCCTGCAAAGCGCCCCAGTGTGAAAGGGGTCTAAAGGGGGCTGAATACAAATGCACACTACACTTTAGATAATTATTTGTAAAAAAAAAAAAAAAATAGAAAACCATTTATTATTTTCCTTCCACTTCACAATTATGTGCCACTTTGTGTTGGTCTACCATAGGTCTGCAACTACTGATTATTTTCATAATCGATTAGTTGGCTGATTATTGTTTTGATTAATCACCTTAAAAAAAGTGTGGTGTATGATTTAGTTAATATGTAAAGTTAAAAAAAAAAAAAAAAAGGCAATTTATTCTTAAATAGCTCTATGAAGTAATAAGAATAAATAACCAACTATATGGTTAGGGTGCAAAACCGCTAATCCACTCTGAGAATAGAAGACATAATAGATATACTGTAGCCCTGTACACACGATCGGTTTAACCGATGAAAACCGTCCGATGGATTGTTTTCATCAGACAAACCGATCGTGTATGGGACCCATCAGTCTTTTTTCCATCGGTTTTAAAAAATAGAACAGGTTTTAAATGTATTATTCTATGGGCAAGTCCATCGGATAAAAAACCCACGCATGCTCAGAATCAAGTCGACGCATGCTCAGAAGCATTGAACTTCATTTTTCTCGGCTCATCGGAGTGTTTTACGTCACCGCGTTTGAAACGGTCGGTTTTTTGACTGATGATGTGTAGGCAAGACTGATGGAAGTCAGCTTCATCGGATTTCCGATGGACAAAATCATTGGATTAGAATCCATAGGATATCCGATCGTGTGTACGAGGCTTTAGTATACTATTAGAGGGTAAATCTGGTAAATATCAGACTCGGAGATCAAAGTTTTTTTGTTTTTTTTTTAAAGAAAAAAAAAAAGTTAGACTGTTTTGCAGATTTTCAAACAGAACTGTAATATATTATAGGCTGGCCATACAAAAAATCATTTTAAGAAAGTTTTTTCAATTTTCTAATCCTTAGTGGGGTCAAATCGACGTTCTCTTTTTCACCCACAGTGACGGGAAAATTTAAAAATAGAAAACTTCTTGGTCAAAGGAATTTTCAGACAGTGTATGTGGCCTTCGTTCAGAAATGACATTCATTTTAAAACTGAATGTTAAAAGCAAGTGAAAATTGCAAAAAAAAATCATTTAGCGAATGTACAAAGATTTTTTGAATTAATATAATATGAACAGTAGCGATTATTTGCTCTTTTGTTACTATAAAAGGGCCAATTTTAGTTTTAACCCCATTATGTTACTGTCCAATCAATCGGTTATGAAAATAGTAATTCGATAATTTTTTTCAGCCCTAGTCTATCACATAAAATACATTTACGTTTTTGGTTGCATCATGAAAAAAATGTGGAAAATTTCAAGGGGTATGAATACTTTTTCAATGCTGTGTGTGTATATATTCACACACACACACACACACACACACACACACCAAATACACTTCTGCATAGCACTGTTCTCAGCTTCCTCCTCAGTCCAGCTACAACGGTCATCTTTGAGCAGAATCATTTATACCCCCCCAGGTGGTGCATCCTCATGCAGGGTTGGCTGGCATTTCTCCAGGACCAAGCCAGGCTTACATATTGAGAGCACTGCTCAGTCCAGGAAGAATTCCCACCTGTCACTGTGCAGGAAAAAAAAAAAAGAAGAGGAAGCCCGCGCAACGTCACAAGACTGGCAAGAAAACTGCAGGAAAACTGTATAGCCTTGGATAAACAAACACCAGGGAGGGAGGTGGGTGGCAGAGTAAACACCGGAGCTCTGCTTTAATTTAGACTGGAAGTGTCTGGAAAGAGGTGGCAGGAGCTCAGCAACACTGAGCTACAACAAACAAAAGAAGTTAAAAAACAAGCAGTTTTATGTACAACAAAAAGGTCATATTTGCAACATTTCTTCAGCAAACAAAATTCCATTCCGTCTGGATTTACATCAACTTTAAACTTGGTTTCCAGGGGCAACAAGCATTCTTTAATAAATAAAGGCCATTTACAATGACTTCCCTTATTTCTCACAATCCACCTGCACACCCAACATAGCAGATGTGAGTTTCTTCTGCCATCCAGCATCTCTGTTATTTTTGGTCCGGAGCTCCAAACCGGAATAAATCTTATATTTTACAGTGTTTTCCATAGCAGCCTGCTTGAGGTGCGTTTAACCCGACACACCCAATACAAGTGCCAGAGATTGGAAACAAAATCATACGATGAATGCAACAGGGTATTTTATACCGTGCAGGAAGGAAACCATCACACCAATACAAATATACATTTCTTTAATTCAAAATGGAATTCACCACTTCCACAGAAATAAAAAAAGAAAGGCAAAAAGGAGAGGGGGAGGGGGGCATGACAGAATTACTATGTCAAGCATGAAGCATTTAACCTGCTTTATAACGATGGTGCCTGAGGCGGTTATGATCACAAATGATATTTAGCATAAAAGAGAGGAAAGAGGCCACACGTGTGATCCTGAAGAGAAGTTCGGCTGTGGTGTGTATAGATGGTTTTATTTATTTTTTATTTTACCCATAAAATGTATATATGAGAATCCAAAAGGACAGGCAGTTGCAGCACATTTCTGTATTTTATTTCAAATAGTGTTACAAAGTACCAGCAACAGTTTAAACAAATCTGCTTTTACAGGCATTTGAGCTTTTGTTTTTCCCTGCCTCTAAACTCCACTCCATGTTAGTCTATGTGTCCATGCACACTATAGGCTCTTACAGGAGTTTAGCCTTAGTTCCCACTAATGAGGTGCAGGAAATACCATGATTCATGAAAGTTTCCCAAAACGGCATCCAATTAGCACTGCCCTTGTGATCCACAGCGGGTGTCACTGAAACCCTAACAACACCCCAAACTCAGATCTCAAATGCAGTGCACTGTGAACTGACCACGAATACTGTGCGGTTCTCAAACTGGTGGCCTTCCAGCTGTTGCAAAACTACAAGTCTCATGAGGCATTGCAAGGCTGACAGTTACAAGCATGACTCTCACAGGCAGAGGCATGATGGGACTTGTAGTTTTGCAACAGCTGGAGGGCCGCCAGTTTGAGACCCCTGATTTAACCCATCGGGTGCTAAAGGGGGTGTGACCATATATTAACAAAACAAATTCTGGATGGACCCACTGCTACACCCTTTTCCCTGGAGAGAGTGTATAGCAGTGTGCAGAGAGTCCATCCAGAAATTGTATTGTTAAAAGGGGTTGTAAACCCTTGTGTTTTTTTTCACCTTAATGCATCCTATGCATTAAGGTGAAAAAACGTCTGACACTGACCGGCCCCCCAGCCCCCCGTTTTACTCACCTGAGCCCCTTCCTTCCCTTGGTGGAGACGAGCTGTACCTCTCGCCCAGGGTTCTCGGCTCTTGATTGGATAAATGGATAGCAGCGTAGCCATTGGCTCCCGCTGCTGTCAAACAAATCCAATGACATGGGCGCCGGGGGGCAGGGCAGAGTCCAGCATTCTGTGTCTATGGAAGCAAATGCTTGACTCGGGAGCGTGCCCACAAGGTAACCCCCAGGGAGAGCGCTTCTCACAGGGGGTTTACTGATGCGAGGAGCCGCGAGCACCGCCGGGGTACCCCAGAAGACGAGGTTCGGGCCACACTGTACAACACGAACTGCACAGTGGAGGTAAGTATGATATGTTTTTTTTTGTTTTTTTTTTAAAACGAGGGTTTACAACCCCTTTAATATGTGGTCAAACCCCTTTAGCACCTGATAGTTTAAATACATGTAAAACCTATTGGGATTAGAGCACAGGTATATCTTTTCTCTGTTGTAACACAGATCAGTGCACAGATCTCCACCACCTTGGGTCTATATGTTGGCATGGTGTCCACATTAGCATTTGCAGTGGCAAAGCAGTGTAGGACTGGCCAGAAGAGGGATTACTTTGGCACAGTTGGCCAGCTTAAAGTGGTTGTAAACAACTACCGGAGCCGCCGGTAAAAGGCACAATAGCTGAAGCAACGGCACGTACGTGCCGTTGCTTCAGTGCACGCCGATACAGGGGATATCTCCTAAACTGTGCAGGTTTAGGAGATATCCGGGGTAGCTACAGGTAAGCCTTATTATAGTCTTACCTGTAGTAAAAAGTGGATTATAAGGGTTTACAACCACTTTAAACATGTATTGCAATATGTGTGAACTAAATATTTTTCAATGCATAGTTTCCTGGAAAGGGTGTAGCAATGTGCAGAGGGTCCATCCGGAATTGGTAGAAATGACATCCTGGCACCTGGACTTTTGTCAACCGTCCGCATCCACCTCCCACTTGCCAACCGCACTATAGCCAAAAGACAGCTCCAGTGCGGCCATCCAGTTCTGGGAGGGCATCTATTGAGTGCAGCCCATCAGTGCCGCCGCATCAGCACCCATCAATGAGGAAAAATTACTTATTTGCAACATTTTATAAGCGGTGATTAAATACCACCAAAAGAAAGCTCTATTTATGTGAAAAGAAAATGATAAAAATGTCATAGGTATAGTGTTGCATGACTGTGCAACTGTCATTCAAACAGACAGCTCTGAAAGCTAAAATATGGCCTGGTCAGGAAGGGGGTAAAAGTGCCCAGTAGAAAAGGAGTAAAAAAAAAAAAAAAGGAAAAAAACCCCTTTGGGTTTGGTTATTGTAGCCATATTAGTGCACTCTGCTGCTAGCTTTATTGCCATATACATTGATTTGTAGGTTTGTTTTTCTTTTTTTCCCCCTTTTCCCTCGGAGATAGTTTGTTTTTGTTTTTTGTTTTTCAACATTCTGCTAAAACTTTTGTGAATCAGTACTGCTTGGACCTTGAAGAAGGGGACATACCCCGAAAGCTTGTCCTGAAAAATTGTATGTTAGTGCAAATAAAAAAAGTATCACGGAAAGTACTCAATTGTCTCCAATTAAAACTAAAAAAATGTACATGTAAACAATGCATTGTTTTTATATTTTTAGGTTTCTGTTTTGTTTTTAACCTACACACATTTAAATACATACATACATACATAACAAGCCGATATTTGCATAGGACAAGTCAGCACAGATCTCTCGATGACAGCTGTAAAGGTAAAGAGTTCTTCTATACATTCACAGCACAGAAATATTAAAACTCCTGTGACAAGCTCGCCCCATAGCAATTCATACAATTTCCCACAAGTCCATTCAACGTCTGCTTACTACACCCGTGTCAAAGAAAGCGGAGAACAAAGGTGCCAGCATTTACTGTGTTACAACGTGACATTTGTTTGTACACGGAGATCAATGTAAACAATCCTCAGCACACAGATGTATACAAGTCCTAGGAGCCATCAGCACACGGTTTATAGGAGGAGAGCACAGCGAGATTTTCAGAACCCGGATGTTGATAAACAAGTTTAGACGGACGGATTAACCTCAATGTCAATCACACCAGCAATTCCAAATATTGCCGTGTATGACTACCGCCAAGTAGAATTCTAATAAAAGCGGCTCAAAGGGCAAAGCTTACGTGTAAAAAGTGTCTTTAGCCCATAGCAACCGGCTGGCATTCAGACCAGTACAAAGGTGACTTTGGATTGGTTGGTACGGTCTACGTCTCTTTGCACGCAGTCACTGCTAGTATTTTAACTTTGTACAACTGCTTCTAAATAAATTACCATCAAGGATTTTGCTTCCCCCAAGAAGTTCTGCAGCAGCCAGCGCCAACATAGCCCTAGATTGGCCTGAATACAAAGTGTCTAAAGTACACTGCTGGTGACTTTTGCAGCGCAGGCCTGGCTGGGCACACTTGTCTACATGTATTGGCTGTCCAGACATAAAAAGAGAATTAAAGGGGTGGAGTCAGGAGTTTTCGGGGAGGGAGGTGGAAGAGACAATGTGGGTTAGGTTGGCTTAGACTCCTGGCAGAGAGGCCACACAGGGGACAGTCTGCCTTCCTTCTATCAGTTTATCACACACCAAACACTGCCGACTAAACAGCACTCCCCGAGAAACCAATCAGCTCAAAGCGTTCAGCAGTATACTAAGGCCAGAACAATGAAAAATGATGCCAGAAACGTTAAGCTACAAATCTAACAGGTGTGTCATTTTGTATTGGATGTCAGGGAAGCCAGAAAAAGGCCAAAATATTGCCCATCCTGCCCCACTCTGATTTAGGCCGGGTTCACACTTGTGCGATGCGAGAACCCTGCGAATCCACTGCGGGTTTCCGCATCGCACCCAACTAGCACGGCAGTTCACACTGCCATATGCAAACTGCTGGGGAGTGTCATACAACGTTAATGACACCCCCATTTCAGCTCGCATATCGCACTGCAAACTGACAGTTCGGACATGAATCGGATCGCATAGGTGTGAACACACGTGATCCGAATCTGGTGCGGACCAAAAAAAGGGTCCTGTGTGCGTTTGGTCCGAATGCGGTCCGATATCAGCCATACTATCTGTATGGCTGAAATCGCATTGCACGGACATCGCATGTGATTTGCGGTGTGAATCACATGCGATAGCGCACTAGTGTGAACCGTACCTGAACCAGCTTGTTAAAGTCTGAATTAATACACAGAGGTGGTGATTTATTATTACTGGAGCACACATAATCTAGTGCAGCTGTGAATAGTAACCAATCAGCTTCTAGATTTTATTGCCAAAGCTCATTTGAACAAGCCGATTGGTTACTATGCCCAGCTGCACCAGATTCTGTGTGCTCCAGTATTAGTAACTCTTCCCCAGAAGAATGGCAGGCACATCTATGGGGGTCCAACGCATGGAACCCGGAGCGCACATCTATGGGGGTCCAACGCATGGAACCCAGAGCGCACATCTATGGGGGTCCAACGCATGGAACCCAGAGCGCACATCTATGGGGGTCCAACGCATGGAACCCAGAGCGCACATCTATGGGGGTCCAACGCATGGAACCCAGAGCGCACATCTATGGGGGTCCAACGCATGGAACCCAGAGCGCACATCTATGGGGGTCCAACGCATGGAACCCAGAGCGCACATCTATGGGGGTCCAACGCATGGAACCCAGAGCGCACATCTATGGGGGTCCAACGCATGGAACCCAGAGCGCACATCTATGGGGGTCCAACGCATGGAACCCAGAGCGCACATCTATGGGGGTCCAACGCATGGAACCCAGAGCGCACATCTATGGGGGTCCAACGCATGGAACCCGGAGCGCACATCTATGGGGGTCCAACGCATGGAACCCGGAGCGCACATCTATGGGGGTCCAACGCATGGAACCCGGAGCGCACATCTATGGGGGTCCAACGCATGGAACCCGGAGCGCACATCTATGGGGGTCCAACGCATGGAACCCAGAGCGCACATCTATGGGGGTCCAACGCATGGAACCCAGAGCGCACATCTATGGGGGTCCAACGCATGGAACCCAGAGCGCACATCTATGGGGGTCCAACGCATGGAACCCAGAGCGCACATCTATGGGGGTCCAACGCATGGAACCCAGAGCGCACATCTATGGGGGTCCAACGCATGGAACCCAGAGCGCACATCTATGGGGGTCCAACGCATGGAACCCAGAGCGCACATCTATGGGGGTCCAACGCATGGAACCCAGAGCGCACATCTATGGGGGTCCAACGCATGGAACCCAGAGCGCACATCTATGGGGGTCCAACGCATGGAACCCAGAGCGCACATCTATGGGGGTCCAACGCATGGAACCCAGAGCGCACATCTATGGGGGTCCAACGCATGGAACCCAGAGCGCACATCTATGGGGGTCCAACGCATGGAACCCAGAGCGCACATCTATGGGGGTCCAACGCATGGAACCCAGAGCGCACATCTATGGGGGTCCAACGCATGGAACCCAGAGCGCACATCTATGGGGGTCCAACGCATGGAACCCAGAGCGCACATCTATGGGGGTCCAACGCATGGAACCCAGAGCGCACATCTATGGGGGTCCAACGCATGGAACCCAGAGCGCACATCTATGGGGGTCCAACGCATGGAACCCAGAGCGCACATCTATGGGGGTCCAACGCATGGAACCCAGAGCGCACATCTATGGGGGTCCAACGCATGGAACCCAGAGCGCACATCTATGGGGGTCCAACGCATGGAACCCAGAGCGCACATCTATGGGGGTCCAACGCATGGAACCCAGAGCGCACATCTATGGGGGTCCAACGCATGGAACCCAGAGCGCACATCTATGGGGGTCCAACGCATGGAACCCAGAGCGCACATCTATGGGGGTCCAACGCATGGAACCCAGAGCGCACATCTATGGGGGTCCAACGCATGGAACCCAGAGCGCACATCTATGGGGGTCCAACGCATGGAACCCAGAGCGCACATCTATGGGGGTCCAACGCATGGAACCCAGAGCGCACATCTATGGGGGTCCAACGCATGGAACCCAGAGCGCACATCTATGGGGGTCCAACGCATGGAACCCAGAGCGCACATCTATGGGGGTCCAACGCATGGAACCCAGAGCGCACATCTATGGGGGTCCAACGCATGGAACCCAGAGCGCACATCTATGGGGGTCCAACGCATGGAACCCAGAGCGCACATCTATGGGGGTCCAACGCATGGAACCCAGAGCGCACATCTATGGGGGTCCAACGCATGGAACCCAGAGCGCACATCTATGGGGGTCCAACGCATGGAACCCAGAGCGCACATCTATGGGGGTCCAACGCATGGAACCCAGAGCGCACATCTATGGGGGTCCAACGCATGGAACCCAGAGCGCACATCTATGGGGTTCCAACGCATGGAACCCAGAGCGCACATCTATGGGGTTCCAACGCATGGAACCCAGAGCGCACATCTATGGGGTTCCAACGCATGGAACCCGGAGCGTACATCTATGGGAGTCCAATGCATGGAACCCGGCGCGTACATCATGGATCCCGGAGCGCACATCTATGGGGGTCCAACGCATGGAACCCAGAGCGCACATCTATGGGGGTCCAACGCATGGAACCCAGAGCGCACATCTATGGGGGTCCAACGCATGGAACCCAGAGCGCACATCTATGGGGGTCCAACGCATGGAACCCAGAGCGCACATCTATGGGGGTCCAACGCATGGAACCCAGAGCGCACATCTATGGGGGTCCAACGCATGGAACCCAGAGCGCACATCTATGGGGGTCCAACGCATGGAACCCAGAGCGCACATCTATGGGGGTCCAACGCATGGAACCCAGAGCGCACATCTATGGGGGTCCAACGCATGGAACCCAGAGCGCACATCTATGGGGGTCCAACGCATGGAACCCAGAGCGCACATCTATGGGGGTCCAACGCATGGAACCCAGAGCGCACATCTATGGGGGTCCAACGCATGGAACCCAGAGCGCACATCTATGGGGGTCGAACGCATGGAACCCAGAGCGCACATCTATGGGGGTCGAACGCATGGAACCCAGAGCGCACATCTATGGGGGTCCAACGCATGGAACCCAGAGCGCACATCTATGGGGGTCCAACGCATGGAACCCAGAGCGCACATCTATGGGGGTCCAACGCATGGAACCCAGAGCGCACATCTATGGGGGTCCAACGCATGGAACCCAGAGCGCACATCTATGGGGGTCCAACGCATGGAACCCAGAGCGCACATCTATGGGGGTCCAACGCATGGAACCCAGAGCGCACATCTATGGGGGTCCAACGCATGGAACCCAGAGCGCACATCTATGGGGGTCCAACGCATGGAACCCAGAGCGCACATCTATGGGGGTCCAACGCATGGAACCCAGAGCGCACATCTATGGGGGTCCAACGCATGGAACCCAGAGCGCACATCTATGGGGGTCCAACGCATGGAACCCAGAGCGCACATCTATGGGGGTCCAACGCATGGAACCCAGAGCGCACATCTATGGGGGTCCAACGCATGGAACCCAGAGCGCACATCTATGGGGGTCCAACGCATGGAACCCAGAGCGCACATCTATGGGGGTCCAACGCATGGAACCCAGAGCGCACATCTATGGGGGTCCAACGCATGGAACCCAGAGCGCACATCTATGGGGGTCCAACGCATGGAACCCAGAGCGCACATCTATGGGGGTCCAACGCATGGAACCCAGAGCGCACATCTATGGGGGTCCAACGCATGGAACCCAGAGCGCACATCTATGGGGTTCCAACGCATGGAACCCAGAGCGCACATCTATGGGGTTCCAACGCATGGAACCCGGAGCGTACATCTATGGGAGTCCAACGCATGGAACCCGGAGCGTACATCTATGGGAGTCCAATGCATGGAACCCGGCGCGTACATCATGGATCCCGGAGCGCACATCTATGGGGGTCCAATGCATGGAACCCGGAGCGCACATCTATGGGGGTCCAACGCATGGAACCCAGAGCGCACATCTATGGGGGTCCAACGCATGGAACCCAGAGCGCACATCTATGGGGGTCCAACGCATGGAACCCAGAGCGCACATCTATGGGGGTCCAACGCATGGAACCCAGAGCGCACATCTATGGGGGTCCAACGCATGGAACCCAGAGCGCACATCTATGGGGGTCCAACGCATGGAACCCAGAGCGCACATCTATGGGGGTCCAATGCATGGAACCCGGAGCGTACATCTATGGGAGTCCAACGCATGGAACCCGGAGCGTACATCTATGGGAGTCCAACGCATGGAACCCGGCGCGTACATCATGGATCCCGGAGCGCACATCTATGGGGGTCCAATGCATGGAACCCGGAGCGCACATCTATGGGAGTCCAATGCATGGATCATGACACAGACTGCATCTGATCCACACTCCAGGATGCACATGGAGATCCCTGCAACCATCCAGCGGTCACTGATTTGAAGAGGCCGCCTGCATGGAACACCTCTGTATCCCAGGCAGAGGAAGATGGCCCCTTCGTACGGATAAGTACACCCATGTGAATGAGGCCTTAAAGCACCTAAACCCAAGAAAAACATTTTTTTAGCATTATGCAGTCAACCAGTCTTTATACTTCCTGTCCTAAAGTGACAACACTCACTGTATGCTATCTTTGACAGAGCAGTGTTGCCACCCGAGGCTGATCTGGACTGCAAATGCCCTCCCCATTACATAGGAGGAAGGGGTTTTGTAGTTCCCAGCTAGGAATAACATTTCTCATTTCAGTACACAGGATGCGAAAAGGACACAAATTTTTGGCAGGGTCAACTAGTATCTTTTGGTACCAGATAAAGAGAAAACTAATGCAACCCCCACATCTAAAGACTGGTAAGCTGAAGTCTACTTATAATTATTTTTTGGGCTTGGATCTGAATTTCTCAGCTGCTTTTGTAACAGAGATGGTCTCCTATGATTGCTGGAATCAGGAGAGGATTGGTTCTGCTTGCTGCTCTTGCCCGAGTATCCCGGGAGCCTGAAGCATTTACTTTGAAAAAATGTAAGTGTTCAAAGCAGGCAGGTCACCCGAATACTTCAACTAGGAATACTGGAATAGAACTTCGGTAATATATTGTTGGTTTTCAGAACTGGGGCCATGATTAAGATGGACTGCCGGAGGTATTCATATTGTGCCGCTAGAGGCCGGTGCAAGTAGAACCAAAGCCAAAGCATTTGCCAAGAATGTTGTCATTAATCAAAAATGCACGTCGGAGGTTCAGATTGTAGAATGGACAAAGGGCAGCTCGGCAAAATGTAACTTTTGGGAGATGAGAGTAATAACTAACCTGTGTAAATGATTGCAGGATTCCCAGGGAATGATTCCCCCGGCAGTGTCCAGTCACAGTCATCCCCAAAAGTAACTTGGCTGCTTTTATCACTAAAACGCCTTTCACACTTGTGAAACGACAAAGTTGTGCAGCTTGCATTGCGACTTTACAGTACGACTTTGATCTGACTCTACATTCTCTGAACCAAAGACACATCAAAAGTCACACATCAACCTTTTGTTGAGTCGTAGCGACTTCAGAAATATCAGTAGGAATGGTTCTCTCAGACATACATTGAATTTCACATGTTCTGCGACTTAAGGCCTCACAAGTGGGATCCCAAGTCACAGAAATGTGACAGGAGCCCTAGGGCACATTCACACACGAGCGATCTGTCACGTGTCTCCAGAAGAGCACCAACAAGATTTCTGTTTTATTCTATGGGGCCCTGGTGACATCTGAGCAATGTGCTGTCACTTGTCCCACCAAAAGTAGTACAGGTGCTTCTTCGGGAGGGCAGATGGAGCATTTTTGCCACCGACAATAGGGAACTATTCATCCCACTGACACCAAGGACGGGGGCACCGCTCCTCCCACTGACACCAAGGACGGGGGCACCACTCCTCCCACTGACACCAAGGACGGGGGCACCCCTCCTCCCACCGACACCAAGGATGGGGGCACTACTCCTCCCACCGACACCAAGGATGATATTGTCGGTGGCAGGCACTATTACTCTGCCTTATACCAACGCTGGGGCAATATTTACTCCCACTGGCACCAGGGCACTTTCTTCTCCCCCCACTGGACACATTTCCCCCCCCCCCCCTAAAGTTTGATGAATAGTAAAGTGGCCCTTATTAAAAAAAAAATGGATGGGAGTTTATCACTTTGAGGAGATTTATTCTGTTGTGTCCCCAGGACAAGAAGTTAAGGAAAATCTGCCCAGCAGGCCAAAAAAAAAAAAAATCAGACGGGGTTTAACCCTTCTATGTGGGCTATACATACACATTAAACCTATATCTAAAGCAAACACTTTTTACTTTGAATAAAGTTGGGAAGCTTTAACAACTGTCAATTTTTTTTTTCTGCTGCTTTTCTTTATCTAAAGCTTGCCAGTTACCATACACGGCTGGAGTTGTCGGATTCCTAATAAACTGGATGGAATTCTATCCCTGGTGCTGCTGTCACCACTCGACAAAAAGGAGACTCTTGGTGAAGAAGCCAGGTGGAAAATTGTCAGCTGACCAATGACTGCATCCAATCTGATGTATCATCCAATCAGATGCACGCACTGCTTGGGTATTGGTATTCTGACAGCTATAAGTGTCGGCTGTCAGAATACAAATAGCCGTCAGTAAGAGATCCCCCCCCCCCCCCATCTGCACTGTTACCATGGATGGAGAAATCTGTGTGTGTGTGTGTGTGTGTGTGTGTGTGTGTGTGTGTGGCCAGCTTTGGTGTCTGAGAGACACCAGGTTCCCGAGAGAAGATCTCAATGAAATCCTCTCTTAGAAGTCACTGAATAGATGTCCCCATTAGAAGAGTCCTCCTGTTCTGGGGACAACTCAAAACTTTGGGTCTTCCCCTCAAACTTCCTGGTGACAACAATCACAGGACAAATAAAGATTCTCCCCAGTGGAGACACAAACAGCAATGATAAAAGAAGAACTCATTCACAACAGCCTGCACCCTATAACATATGCAATCTCCATTAGATCTACCATGTGCAGCAAGCACCTGCCTGGATTGTACAATCAGATTGTATGATAAATGGCTAGATAGTTCATACTTTGGAATCGTGGGCAGGATTGGCACGATTCTGCCTGCAATTCTAAACCACAGTAAAATTGTGGCAAAACGTGCGACATGCATTTGGGCTTCATTCATCCTTAAGGGCACCCAAAACGCACTGCAATTTTGCCACAATTTTTCTGCAAGATTTGCGGCAAAACACGCCTGGCTCAAATCTAACATTTGGTCCCTGAGCTTCTCAGCGGCAACAGATGTGAACAGGCCGTCCTCTGCGCAACACGCGGAAACGCTGTGAACTGTCCAAAGAATCCGATAGCGGAAACGCGTGTTCCCCCTATGTGAGCAGACTTAAGTGGGGTACACACGAGGAGAAAACCCCAATAATTCCAAACGAGGAATGATCGTTCTTTTCGTATCGTGTATACACAACTTCTGAAATCCGATTCAGGACTTTCTAAATTAAAACTTCCAAAGAGACAAACTCCAACATTTTTCTAACGATTTTTGTTTAATTTGTACTGTTTTCATACGAGAAAAATCAGAGATACGAAATCCTGCGCATGATCAGAAACAACAAAAAAAAAAGCCTTTGTCGTAGGAGAAATTTCATACAATTAGTACCATCCTCGGTTTGGACAGACGATCCGTCACCCAATTTTCTTATAGTGTGCAGCAGCCTTTAGACTCACCATACATGCTGCAATCCGCCCATACAATCAACCTTAGGCCTATCAAATCTATATAAATCTATGACCTACCTCACCTATCCAATCAAGCAGCTCCATGCATTAAGCTGAGTGTACACCATTTGGAAAGAAAATTCATACAAAAAAATTCTCAGCACTTCTGAATGTCGTTCAAAAAGTAGAAGATTTTGTTTCATTTTCCATGCCGCTCCTTGGAAATTTTTTCCTCACTGAGGTTGAAAAACGAACATCGATGTGACCTCACGCACGATCAGAAAATCATACAAATGTTTTTACAACAAGAAACGTTGAATGGAATTCTGCTAGTGTACACCCAGTTGTCGGCAGCTCTAAGGAGATTGTATAGTATGTGGCCAGCTTTGGGCTCACCATACAATCTCAGTACAATCGACCTTAGATCTGCCAAATCTTTGTAATATGAGGACCTACCCGAACTATCCCATCAATGTGTATCCAGTCAGGCAGCCCATAGCTGTTGGTGTATGTTAGACTCTGTTCACACCTTTGGCAGCTCATACATGGGGAGGATCGGATTCCCTCAGCCACACATTTAATGGGGGAATCTCCTGCTGGGTATTTGGACAGACTTCCCCACCATCACAATACACTCATCAGAGCTTCCGGCTATACAAGTCGATCGATAAACTTCTGTACAACTCGGGGGCCCATACACGGATTGAAATTTGGACGGTCCCTGCTGAACTGGCCAAGCATGGATTATGCATGGCGTATGGGAATTGTGCGCAGAATTGCGGCAAAACGAGCACCGTGCTTGTGGTGACATTTTCCTAACCCCTTCCCCTCCCGGCCCTTTAAGGATCCGTTCACACCACATGCAGCGCTTTCCTTTCCTGCATCAAAACCGTATAGGAAGTTGGTTATATGGGTTCCAATGGCATAGTTCACACCAGTGCAGTACATTCCAGTGCTTTGCAATTACAAAAAAATAACACAACAAGCTGCTTTTTTCCTGCACAAAACCATAAAGGGAACGCAGCAAAAAAACATACCAGACCCAAATACAGTAAAAAATAAACATCTGGAACGCATAAAAAAATAATAATAATAATAATAATAATAATGCACCAGAATGCATCAAAACCACGTTAAGACACACATGCAGAAACGCATCCAGAATGAATCTGGAGAATGTTTTTGTGGTATGAAGGGGCACTAAAAGCTTCTAGATCCTAGGAGGCGGGCACTTGGGTCATGTGACCACTGTGATTGGCTCAAAGCAAGAGCATGTCACCAGCACACCAAGGATCTCCAGAGCGAGTCCAGAGCTTTAGGCTCCAGTCACACCTCGCCCCTCTGAATCGTGGGCATCATCACCGCAATCCTGCCCGCTATTCCAAATTGTGGCAAAACGCGTGATGCATTTGCGATGCCATTACTTCTTAATAGCACCCCAATCGCAGTGCGATTTTGACGCGTGGCAAAATCACGAGACACGTGTTGCCCAAAAGAAGAACCTTTTTGGGCGACTTGCGTCCTGCAATTTTGTTTGAACAATCGAGGTGTTATTAGGGAGGAGTGGCATCGCAAGGCATCCCGTGTTTTGCAATCGCAGGCAGAATCGTGGCAATTCCACCCACCATTCAAATTGCCTAGGTGTGAATGGAGCCTTATTCAGCGATCACATCGTTTCAGCGTTTCGGAGCCACGCAGGACCCCTTCTCAGGGATGTGACGCTGTGATTGGCTGTCACGTGAACGGAAAACTCCCCGGCCCCAGCCGGTGACTTGCTGGGGGCACGCAGGGCACAGAGGAGTGATCACATAGGGACGCATGTATTATCAGCAGGAAGAGGTTACCCCAAACATGGCGGAGTTCTGACGCAATTGTCCCGTCTCGGGGGCCAAAATTTGGTAGTCCAGCTTCTTTGGCAGGAAAATCACACACAGGGTGGGCCATTCCAGCGATCAGGCCGCCATAACCGCAACACACCGAAACGCCTGGAAAAAAAACGCAAACAGGTGTTCCCGATACACAAAGTGTGATCAGGGCGGGCCTGAGGCTGGGATCACACGGGTGTGACTACATCGCATGTGATTCGCACCGCATTCTTCTGCAGATCACATGCGATGTCTGTGCGGTGCGATTTCAGACATATAGTTTGTACGGCTAAAATCGCATTCGCACCAAAAGGGCAGGACCCTTCCCCCACACCCGAATCGCATCAGCGTTCACACCATTGCGATTCGATTCTGCAACGTTGTTAAGATAACTGGCGCCGCCGATCGGATGGACGCTGTGCGATTGCAATGCGGGGAAACACGCAGGATTTGCCACGTTAATCGTATGGGATTGTACTATGTGTGGGGAGACAGATGTGGACAATTCACAGCACAGCACATAAATGGATGAGGCTCCCTGTGATTGGTCCCCTCTACCAGCACATTGCGGTAGGCGAGCGCAGCGCTCATCCGTCTGTCCCGGAACATTCTGTACACACAGGTGCATTCCACAGACACAACATTCCCTTCATCACCCTGGATGGTTACCATGGATACTTCATGAGCCTGTGCCAGCACCCCTCCCCCTACAGGCCACCTGTAGAACTACACCTCCCAGCACCCCCCTCTGGCGGCCAGGCGCGGAACTCCCCCGGCAGGTAGTAGCAGTGTAATCCAGGGACAGCTTCCCTCACCTCTCCAGTCGGGCTGCTGGGCGGCTGTCTCTTCCTCTTGCCGTCCCCCTCAGGTGGAGCAGTCCGGCGGCTCGCCATGATTCCCTGCTGTGCCGATTACAAAGGAGAAGCGGAGGAGTCCACATTGGTGGAGGGGAGCGGCGGGGACATGTGTGGTGAGGAGGAGGAGGAGTCAGTCTGTCTCTCTCTCTCTCACCGGGACTCGGTGCCGCCGTTGCTCAGGAGGAGAAGGCGCTGCTGAGCCGCACACGGAACACACATCGCGTCCCTCGCTCCCCCGTGCACTGACTCTCACTGCCACAGGCGCTCGGCGAACGGGAGGGGGCGTGCCGGCGCTGCTCCAATCACCGGGCGACTTCGGGGAGAACCGGACCGCCCATTGGTCTAATCCTCTGAGCGGCAGACTGTATAGTGGGCGTGGTTTGGTTAGCCCTTGTTATTCCAGCAGCTCAAAAGACGAGGAGGAGGAGGGGGGCGTGGTGATAGGTGACGCCTATAAAAGCATGGAGCGGCCCGCTGGCGGGCGGGAGACATATGGAGAGGGTGGTGGGGAATGTGTGTGTGCGGAGTGCGGAGTGCGGAAGGCGGAAGGCACGCCAATACTAAACTAGAACTCAAGGAGAAACGTCTTTCGTTTTGGAGGTGGCTTGTGGCCCCTTGTTAGGTTTAGTTGCTGTCTGTGTCCCCATTACAGAGATTCACCTTCTCTATTTGTCTTGGTGACCCCTGTTAGGTTTAGTTGCTGTCTGTGGCCCCTGTTAGGAAAGGAAAAATTCCACATTTTGGGTTGTCCATATTTATTTATTTTTAAAATTACAGTGGCTGCAGATAGGAAAGGTAATTTTTAATAACATTCAATTACAATATGTCTTGTGTTGCAATTGTATACGCTATATTACAAAGTGGTGTTGCCCTTTAACCACTTCATTTCCGGAATACCACTTCATTTTTTGCAATATGTCACTGTGATACTTTAACTGACAATTATGCGGTTCTGCAACTAGGGTTGTCACCTGTCCAGGATTCATCCAGACAGTTTGGGTTTTGAATCATGTGTCCGGGTTTCAGTTCACCTGAAACCCGGACACATTATTCAGGCGGGACTGTGGCTCCCAAGATAATCACACACAAATCTGTTTGCTGCCCCTAGCTGCAGATGGGTTTCTGGGGGCAGGTTTGGCATCACTGGAGAGTGGGGCAATGAAGTCAGCCACGCCCTGTGTTCGCCGAGGTGCACCGCAATACTACTCTCCTTGGGGCACCTAAATATGTCCCAGGTCTTTTATCATCCTATAGTTTTTACTATGAATTTTTATTTATTTTTTCCCCCTGTGCCGCTAAAGTGTTTGGGTTTGGCTTGAAGAAAAGGTGGCAACCCTATCTGCGACACTGTACCCAAATACAACTGACGTCCTTTTTTCCCCACAAATAGAGATTTCTTTTGGTGGTATTTGATCACCTCTGCGGTTTTTTTATTTTTGCGCTATAAACAAAAAAAATAGCGACACTTTAAAAAAAAAAAAAAAAACTAATTTACTTTCTGCTATAAAACATATCCCAAAAAAATACTTTTTTTTTTTTTTTTTTTATGTCTTCATCAATTTAGGCCAATACTGTAAGTATTCTGCTACATATTTTTTTGGTAACAAATATCCCAATAAGCGTATATTGATTGGTTTGCACATAAGTTATAGCGTCTACATGGGATAGTTTTATGTAATTTTTTTTTATTTTTTATTACTAGTAATGGCGGCGATCAGCGACTTGTAGCGGGACTGCAACATTGCGCTGGACAAATCAGACACTGACGCTTTCTGGGGACCAGTGCAGGGCCGCCATCAGGGGGGTACAGGCAGTACACCTGTAAGGGAACCCCCTTTTTTTTTTTGTAAGGGATCCAGAGGTCCCCCAGGGCCCCGGATGGCAACCCCCCTCTTTTTTTTCTGTATTTTTTTTGTTTGTCAGCACCCAAAGCCCCCCCGACCTCAACAATACGCTTGCGGCGGCAGCAACCCGCTTCTCCCAGGGGGCCCATGCCTGGAGCTGTGTAAGGGGGCCCAAAAATTCCTGATGGCGGCCCTGGACCAGTGACACCAATACAGTGATCAGTGCTGAAAAATATGCAGTCATTGTACTAATTACACTGGCTCAGAAGGGGGTTAACATCAGGGGTGGTCAAAGGGTTAAATGTGTCCCTAGGGAGTGATTACTAACTGGGGGGGTGCTTTGGCTGTGAGAAGGCAGAGATTTGTGATCCTGCTTAGCAGAAACACAGGATCCCCACCTCCCCTACTAACAGAATGGCAATCCGCCTTGTTTACATAGGCAGACCAATCACAGCGGGAGTGGGTCGCCAGTGGCGCACGTGTGAGACCCGACAGTGCAGAATCACATACCTGTACATGATTTTGTACAGAGGAGCCACGGCCCCGCAGTAAATGTGCGTGGGGCGGTGGGTAAGAAGTTACAGCGGTAGCAAACCACGCTTTTTAAACAGGCGACAGTGGTAATTTCCTGCTTGTGTGATTGGCTTACTGATTTTCACAGAAGTCTACACTAAGATCAATATTCGCTATTGTCTTCTGGTTTCTCCTCACGGCCAATCAGGACAGGAGGTGAAACGTGTTGGCCAAGAGGAGAAGCAGCGGAGGGGACTGGGGGGGATTTGTTTGCTGCCCCCCATAAAGTTCAGCACCAGCTGCCACTACCCACAAAAAAAGTGCCCAAAAGTTAGAGGAGGGGGACAGAAAAGCAGAACTTCCCAATTCTCTGCTTTAAGTAAGGCAGAATCTTTGCTGGGACGAGCCCAGCCCTGGTCCCCTTTGTGCTCCAACTGTGATTGGAAGCAGGTGCACGAGAGCAATCAAGAATGGCTTCATCTCTTCATAGAATATTCATTCTTGGTCTGCACTTGAACACATGGGACAATGATAAATCTGCAGGACCCTGGGAGGAGGAATGTGTATAATATGATCAATAAGGTTCAGCCTCCCACCATCTCATACTGATATTCTTCATTAATATTATTTATCTGAATTTCAGCCTCTATTCTGTAGTCTTGTTCAATGCAATCATGAACTTTGTAAGCAGAGATGTTTCATTGTAAGGAACACATGGCCAGACTATAGCTATACTCCCTGCTGGGCTGGTGGCTAAGCGAGGCATCTGTTTTCTCATTAAATATTAATATGCATTAGGCATCGCCTTACAGTACAAATCCAGTGCAAGACAGGTTACTCTACCACTGTCACAAAAATGGATTGCCCTGTGTGGGGGGGGGTGTTCTGCACCAGTGACAGATGCTACACAGGTGACTTTTCGCTTATACGAGTGTGAATATTTATCAAGCTTACAAAGTAAAAAAAATATCATTTTAAATTATATAATTTTAACTATGACAAACTCTAATGAAATATAAAGAAGGCTGTTAATGATTTAGCTCTAAGGTGGGGTTCACACTGCTGCGACTTCGAATCCGACATCCCTGTGCAACTTCATCACTGCTTGCATATGACTTCTTTAACAGAAGTCAATGCAAATCATGTTGAAGTCGCACCAAAAGTAGTGCAGAAACCTGTTTCTAAGTCGGAGCGGCTTGAGCAGGGATGTGCAGTCAGGGGAGGCAGAGCCGCAAACATCCAAAAAAAACAACGATCGAGCTTCGAGGGGGGGGGGGGGGGGTAGGTAGCTGAAGTCCTCTCACTGCTGTCATGGAAGGGGTCATGTGTCTAAAAGATGTGTTCTTGGAATAATGGTGCACTTATGCCTCTTGAATATAACACTAAGTGATACATAAACAGATAAAATGTGCAAAGTCCCACAGTTATAATGATAAAATATTAAAAATTTTCACACAAAAAAGGATAGTAAAAAAACATGACTTCTTAGCATGTGGATATTGATATAGACATTGTGTGAGTCATGCCACCTCTTCCATCACTGGGTGTGATGCTCACTCACTTCAGGAAGCGACCCCCTTTGGGGCTCTTGGAGCTCACAAACATAAAGTTCAAAGACCGTCCAATTTGGAATGTGCTGCTATTACCATATAGGCATTCACACTGTCCTTCAATGTATACCCTTCTGTTTTCTGGAGTGACACAGGAAAAAAACGTTTTCATTGCGCAACAATGTAAGTAAATCGTGGGTTAAAAGCATGCACCAACTTCCCACTCACATGGTAAACATATTTATATTGCATAGAATTTTGTAAGGCAAATCGGAGAGAGACACAGTGCTCCTCCTCACTGCTACAACTGGCTGGTTGGGACATCGGAAGTGACGTCAGTCTCCTCCCGATGCGTTGCGTCATAGATCAAGATTTGTTTTTTTCAGCATACCAAGACATTTTGGATAATTTCATGCTCCCAACTTTGTGGGAACAGTTTGGGGATGGCCCCTTCCTGTTGAGGGCTTTGTACAGCAAGTCCACAGCAAAAAACAAACTAAATATCTACCTGTCCGAGCCACTAACTACACTAACAAGATGCCCCTAATGGGTTTGTTGGCAGGTGGTAGAGCCCTCTTAAAGATACCACTCCCCTGATAAGGTTGATGGGTGGTGTTCTGTATTCCTTTATATTCTAGTAAGGGTGAGGCCCCAGTGGAGAAGGTAGATGGGAACTGGCTACCTCCTGATGGCCAACATGTAAGTTCACAGCCTGGGGTGTAGAATGCTCTCTAGGCCAGGGCTAGGAGAGACACCTTGTGTGAGGACCCTCTGCTGGGGGACTCATGGGAGATTGAAGGAAAGATGGCTGGACTCTGTTGTTCTGTATCTGTGGCACTGATGTGTTCTGCACTGTGACTAATGTGAGGGTGGAAGATGTAAAGCACTATGTGTGGACATTCTTTTTTTGAAAAGGAGTGCCCCAGGCCGGGATATGTGAGTACTGTTAAAAGGTGGGCCTCTGGTCAGGAGTACCACTGACACCATACAGCTGAGTTGCTCCTAAAAGAAAGATATGTGGGGGCCCTATCCAGAAAGAAGCAAACAAGACATGGACCAGCTTGGCGGGATCTGGTGTCCAATCCAGGTCCCTCATAGGTTCCCCAAAACAAACAGCACATGTAGCATAGTGGTGCACTGTCAGTAGTCAGCCTTTTCACCTAGCAGAGAGTGAGAAAGACAACTTGCATATATAAAAACTTGTGGACAGCTGAGACAAATAATGAGGTCTGGCTAGTAGGGAAGATGTGGACCTAGGCATGGAGGCTTTATCCCATCCAAAGTCTCCAGGGCCCAACAGAACTTATGATTCTGTTATATTAATAGAATTAAATGGAAGAAGTTTATTTCCTCCTTATAGCAGAGAAATCCTGAAGCCCCTCATCATGTGTAGGTGAGAAAATATGTATACTGTATATTATTATACAGGATTTATATAGCGCAACACTTTATAACATTGGGGAAGACAGTACAATTACAATACAATTCAATACAGGAGGGATGAAATGGCCCTGCTCGTTAGAGCTTACAGTCTAGATGGGAGGGTCAAGTGGAACAAAGGTTAGCTGTGGGGGATGATCAGGTGGACAAAATGAAAATACAGTTGTTAGGTGTGGGTGTGTGTGTGTGTATATATATATATATATACATATACTGTATATAGTATGTTTTCCATTGCCTTCATACAGTGAAAAAAGTAAATTAATGAGGACAAATCGCTTTCAATTTTTTGCTTGACAGATTGATCTCCTGCTGCCCGAAACCCTCCCAGACTCCGCTTCCTGAGCTGTCGCTGCTTCAATCAGCAGCTCCCGACAAAGCAACTTGCTCATAAAAATAGATCTTTTTAGCACTTTCCATGAAAACGCAGTACAGTGGGTTTAAAGAGGGGGGAAAAAAAGCAGCGTGTACACTTGTCACTCAATAGCCGTTTTTACTGCACAATGCTGAATGTCTTCACCTCCAAAGGGAATATGATTAATCATCTGTTGCCAGGGGGGACTGCAAGAAATTACTTGGGTATTCAAGAGAGCTTGTAAAGCAAGGTACAAATGTACTTTGTGTTTTTATCAAGCCAGCACATTTTTTTCTTACTTGACAGAAGTAAAAGATTTTTTATTGAAAGCAAACCTAAATGCCAAAATAACGAACATTTATGTAATTAGTTCTCATCCAAGATCTAAATGAAGTGTCTCTATGGGACATTTGTCCAATGCCTTAGTATTGGTCATGTGGGCTCTGCCAAAGGAGTGATTCTGTGTTCCAGCAAAACCTCTAATACGCCAGCTTTGTCTCACTGCCAACCCCCTAAGGTCTTTTGGCAGAGACCATGTGACCAATGCCTAGGCATTCAAGCTCTGGTAAGGACTAGGTTGCTAGATAGTGAGTAGGATTTTTTTTTTGTATAAGATAAGTAAATTGTCAGGCTTGGCTGGCAGCCAAGCCTGTGTGTTTTTCTTCTGGGTCAGGGTTAAGTGACTCAGGTAGAGCTGGTGACTCGTGGGTAGCATCACCAAGACCTCCCATTTCTTTCCAGAATATTCTAGCATCTTCTGGAAAGGAAGGAGGAGAGGAAAAGTGGAGCTGCCTGGGGTATTCTTTGTTTGGCAGGGGCAGGACTCCTTAAATATCCCAGGGTCAGCCCAGCTTGAGAGGAGTAGTTTGGGTGGAAGCCGGAGATGCAGTGCTAGGCTGTCGTGGGCCTTTGAGGGAGCTCCCCAGTCTGGGGGGGGGGGTGTGACCTTAAGCCTGGGCTCGGTTGTGGACAGGGCCCTCTGAGAACATGTGGAGGTGTCCTGGACAGGTGGCACGGGAGCAAGGAGAGGACAGCAGGAGAGCACTGCCAGGCAAGTCTCCAGGAGGAACTACAAGTCACAGCCAAGATGGCTGGTGAGTGACACAGTCAGGAAGGACTGGGGAGGCACGCCTGAGGGACTGGGAGATGCAATCTGGGGTGGGTGCAGAGCCAGTGGAGTGGAATGTGGTGGCACGGGCAGTGGAGAGAGGCAGCTGCAGCCAGGAGGGCTGGCATGGCCTGAAGATGTGATGCTGGGAGCAGTTGCCACATGGACAGCTAGCACTAAGACTGCCAATATTTTTCTGCTACACCAGAGGGGCCCACGGTCCCAGACTGCAAAAGGCATTTGCTAAGGCCTGGCTGAGCCAGTGTCAGGCCTAAAATATAGTGCTAGCTGGTCCTGGAAGTCTGCAAGCAAGTGATGTGCTGGAGCTGAAGTGTAGAGGAGTATACAGGAAGTGTGTATAGTTGTGTCCCATATACTTTGTTCAATCAAGTGGGCATCCCATACTCTCTTACCCCATCCAAGTTTAATACCCCTTAATAAAAAAAACAAAGTTCAAAGACTGGTTTTCTGCCTAAGGGTGAATGAGAACTGTGTACCTGACTGGGCAGGGTGACAGATGGACCACAATATCCAGCAGCCCTTAGGGGGTACTGCTACAATTAGAATTTAGCCTACTTATGTTTTGCAAGACAGCATATTAAAAAAAAAAAAATTAAATATATGATTTAGACCCGGTTCACACTGGTGCGGTGTGGGAACTACCTGCAATTTGAACAGGAATCACAACACATTTTTGTTTAAGTCACATGCAATTCTGCAGCAGTGCAATTTGAGCCATTTATTCTGTATGGCTCAGATTGCACCTCATCCGCACCAAAAACATGTTCACATCCATGCGATCCGATTCTACAAATCCTACTGCGTTTTGGGAACCGATTTCTGAGCTGGTTAACTTAACATATACAGAATTTGCAGCGAATTCGCACAGCATCAGTGTGATCTGGGCCTAAAGGTCCACTTTAAAGAGAACCAGTCACAATTGCATCATGGGGTCAGAGGTCACTTGAAGTCTACTAAAACTTTTATGGTGGCAGCTGCATAATATGTTCATGTGATTATAAAGTCATTTTTAAATTTTCAATTAAATCATACCTGGTAGTCCTGCTACGTAGGTCTTTCAGGTACTCCCTGCTATAGGGCAACAAGACGTTGTCCCTGTCTCCCAATTGTCACCCTGTCACATGCACCCCTAACTGAGAAAACACACACACACACGTTGCACAAACATGATCCACCTTTGACCAGGGATGGACTGGCCATCGGGACTACCGAGAGATTCCCAGTGGGCCAATGGACTCAGTGGGCTGGTCGGAGGTTCGTGGCGATCTACCTGTCAATCGCCGACAGCTGGCGCCTGACTGGTAAATCGAGATTAGCCAGCATGCAGAGTAGCACAGGAAGCGTGTGTAATAAGTTCTCTCTCATGTCACACTGCGGCTGCTCCCCGCCCCCCGCGGCCCCTCCTGTCTTCTCGTCCATCCCCATTTGCTTGTGACATCATCTAGGATGGACAAGAGGAGATGCCGCCAGGGGGGCGGGGAGCAGCTGCAGCGTGACATGAGAGAGAAATTATTACACACGCTTCGTGCGCTACTCTGCATGCTGGTTGGTAAACGATGTGCCCCATAATGTGCAGCGTGTCCTGATGTGCCCTGTGCCCCGATGTGCTATGTGCCCTGTGTCCTGATGTGCTATGTGCCCTGATGTGCCCCATGCCCTGATGTGCTCTGTGCCCCGTGTCCTGATGTGCCCTGATGTGCTATGTGCCCCGTGCCCCAATGTGTTGTGCCCTGTACCCTGTACGTGTTGTGCCCTGATGTGCCCCGTGTCCTGATGTGCCATGTGCCCCGATGTGCTTTGCCTCAATGTGTTGTGCCCTGTGCCCTGATGTGCTCTGTGCCCTGATGTGCTCTGTACCCTGATGTGCTGGGCTCTGTACCCTGATGTGCTGTGCCCTGTACCCTGATGTGCTGAGCTCTGTACCGCGCCCTGATGTGTTGTGCCCTGGGCCGGTCTGGAAGAAGTCCAGAGACACATTTTTGTCCCAGTCCAGCCCTGCCTTTGACACTGTAGAAAGCCAGGCAACAGCAATGATGTGCACAAGTGCGTGCATGTTGGTAGAAATTGTCTGAAAGAGGTTTCAGGAGATCTGGGGTGAAAAAATATAACAACAACAAAGGATGAAAAATATCATTTAGAAAAACATTAAAATAAACAGTACCATAACAAAGTAAATATCATCTGGAGTTTTTATCCAATTTCACGCAAAATCTTTTAATTATAAAGATAAAGTATTTCAGAATTTAAGGTTGAAGAACAAGTACAGAAGATATTTCTGTTGTAAAGATAAGGCCTGTACAATTCCAGGAACAGCCGGGACAAAGTGGCACTGCTGGCTGATGGATTTACCCCAAGCACATGTAGAGCTGAATTAGGAATTCTGAATTAACATATCAATACAGTGCAGGCTCCTGAAACACAGAGAGGATTAACAGAGGAGCGCATACAAGCCTATCCAGCCCAGAGGGGGGCCTAGAAACAATGCGCCAACAGAAGCTGCCCCCGATGCTGCATTGAGTTTATCAGCAGTGCTGGAAGTGTATATAGCACATCTTCCCCTCAAGTGTTTTACAGAGCAATGGACATGACCAAGGGTGAGGACATCTGGACTGCTTTTCATGTGGTCTCAGCTTGGATATTAAGCTCACAAAATACAGCAGATCGCTAGCAATATAAATATAAGAATTGCCACAACATTAAGTGTTATTTTGTATGTTTTTACTTTAATATGCTGTAGCAGAATATCTGTCTCTTCCTTACAACATATATATCTCCTTTTATCTTTCTTTGCCTTTTTGGCTCCCTTTTCTCCATTTTCTTCAGCTCCCCACTTTTCCATATCTCTCTCACCTCTCCCTCTTTCCCACACTCTCTCCCTCCTCCGCTACCCATTTCTTTTTACGATCCCCTCTCACTCTCTCTTCCTCTCTCTTTTCAAATCTAAATAATTACAATTATTTAATACTTTGAATGTATAGTCAGTGTTTGTGCTTTACTGCTCCTTCTAATATATCTAATGTCACTTGGCTATTTTCTCTTCAGGTCGAATGTTTTTTATTCGTAAATAGTGAAATCGGCAAAATACCACATTATGGCCACTAGATGGAGCTGATGAATAAATGAGTATTTATTTGCTGTGATTGTCAGCTCTAGCTAGTAGCCATAGTGCAATATTTTCCTGATTCACTGTATTCTTATGATTGAAAAACAGACCATTAAAGAGAAGTTTTTTTTTTTGTTTTTTGTTTTTTTTTAAGAATCATACTCACCTAGGTGAATGCTGCATCGGTCCGCCGCTTAGGTTTGCCACTTTTTCTTCAAACTGAACCCGAACACTTTAGCGTCACGCCACAATTTTTTTTTAGCATACACTATAGGATTGTAACAGACCTGGGACACCTTTGGGACACCAAGACAAAAGTAATGTGGTGTGCATAGTGCCGACTCACTCTCCTATCAGGCCCTGTTCTGAGCCACATTCCTGTCTGAATATTGTGTCTGGGTTTTAGGCAGACTGAAACCCGGACACATGATTCAAAACCCGAACTGTCCGGGTGAATCCTGGACAGGCGGCAACCCTACCCCCGCTAGCTCTAAGACAAACATCGCTGTTAAGATCAAAACATCACTGATCCCTCCATTTCCAGAGAGCTGCTGACTGTCACTGGAGTGCTGGGCTATGGAGGGGGTATAAGCGGGGCTGGCTCAGGCTTTCAGTGGCTCGCTGAGAGGCTGAGCTAGGTGCCGGTCCAAGGCTCTGGGCAGATCCCGACCATATGGCCGCGATCTTGCCCCAGCCTGGACCAGCTCAGCCCGCTGTCTGCTGAAAACGTATCATAGGAGTGCAGAACAAACTGCACTCCTATGATCCCCAGGAGAAGCTTTAGATGTGCTTCTCCTTTAACAATAGTTTTTGCACAGAACAAATGTAGATGCATTTTCACCGGACCCCAACCATTTGTCCTCTGGAAGGTTTTACCCCCTTCATGACCAGGCAATTTTTTGCTATTCAGAACTATGCTACTTTAACTGGCAAATACAGGGTCACTGCACTGCACATTGTACGCAAGTTAAAGGAGTTGTAAAGGTACATTTTTTTATTTTCTAAATAGGTTCCTTTAAGCTAGTGCATTGTTGCTTCACTTACCTTTTCCTTTGATTTACCTTCTAAAGGTTTGTTTTCTTTGTCAGAATTTCTCACTTCCTGTTTCTCCTCACTGAACTCCACACCATCATCCGAGTGGTGTGGAGTCATCCAGAACAGCTTACTGAACAGCTTACTGAGGATAAACAGGAAGTGAGAAATTCAGACAAAGAAAACAAAGAAAAAAAATATTTAGAAGGGAAATCTAAGGAAAAGGTAAGTGAAGCAACAATGCACTAGCTTAAAGGAACCTATTTAGAAAATAAAAAATGTACCTTTACAACTCCTTTAAATGTAAATCCTTTTTGCTCACACAAATAGAGCTTTATTTAGGCGGTATTTTTTTTTTAAGGGATTTTTTTTTATTTTTTTTTATATAGGCTAAAAAATAAATATTACTCTTTCGTCCATGGACCGACACAGCTTCTCTATTGACAAAGTGGGTATTATCCGTTAATTAGGAGTGACTAGGCAGAAAAACTTGTAAAAAGTGTTTCATCACACCTTCTACAGTACCGCCCAGGGGGCGGACCCTCTGGGTATACCCTCTCAGTCTGCACATCGCAGATCAGTTTTTTTTCTGTCTAGCAAGGAGTAGGACATGGCTCCCTTCGGGCCCATTGGTCCGGGGAAAAAAGATATATATATATATATATTTTTTTTTTTGCTACATTTGTTGTTTCCTGCGATCTTTGATCAACTGCCGACTGGGTGACAGGCTGGATCCTCGATCCTTGTAGTCTCCCCAGTTTCGGCCATCGAGCGTGTGCCGACCCTAGCTACGCGCTGGGTTTTCCACGACATGCCCGTCGCTCCACGGGTGGCCGGTGAGCCTACGCTCCAGGGCCTGCATCGGACCGCTCAGCTTCGGCTGACCTTACGGCCAAGTCGCAGCAGCCTGGCCGGTGAGCTTACGCTCCAAGGCTTGCATCGGACCGCTCAGCTTCGGCTGACCTTACGGCCGAGTCGCAGCAGCCTGTCCGGTGAGCGTCATGGGTCCAATCACAGCATGCCTGGCCAACAGTCACCTTCCGTGCGCGGACGATGATCTGTTTGGAATGTCTTCCAGCAGAATACATGCAGGATAGGTAAGTAAAACTCCCCTGCCTCGGCTGGGTGATTTAGCTGGACATTCCTGGAGAGATCAAGTAAGTGGTTGTGGCCCCTTTCTTCCCTCTCTCCCTGCCTTTCCCTCCTCCCTGGGCTTCTAGCTAAAGGTTGCTGGGTGCTGGGGGTCACCTAGGGGGTCCCACTGGAGCGGGGCTGGCTGTAACTAACATTTAAAAGAAATGTCATTTTTTCTTACCTGTGTTTGTGTCCTTCCTCCTCCATGCTGTCGGCGGCCATTTTGAGGTGGTCCATGCCAAGTTTGGCCTCTTGTGACTGCCCGGCGGCCATCTTCCTGTGGTTCGGCCACACCCACTGGCCCCTATCAGCTGATCGGCGGCCATGTTTGTCCACCCTGTATGCAGATATTGCCGTTCGGCGGCCATCTTTTTGTGGGCTATGGCTGCTTGACCTCTATCTTCTGTTGGCGGCCATTTTCTTAGAGCCCACATTATCTTCCATACAGACGTTTTTGGCAACCATTTTTCGAGAGCCTCCGGCCTCTAGGGTGCATTACACTGGCGCGAAAATTCACACAGGAAGTGCTGATAAAAGAAGCAGACTGACACAGCAGCAGGGGGACAGCATCACAGGCGCAGCATAGCAGTACCTATCCAGGGTGGTGAGTCCTCTGGGTGACCCGGCCTCTCTGCAGCACAGGAGGGTGGCCTATTGATATCTTGCCTGGAGCCCTGTGAGTGTCAGCGTGTGGTCAGCATGGCATCTGAGCCAGATGTCTTCTCCCCTGAAACACCAGATTTAGCAGCTGGTGCCCCTGAGGTGTCTATGAACGCTATGACTGCAATCCTAGAGGCGTTTGCTGCCAGGGTGGAAGCAGCACACGGGAATACAGGGGGTAGCAAACGCCCCATCCCCTGCAAGCTTCTGGGGATAATTCTGGTGCAGAACCAGGTCCAGCTACGGCTCGGGGCCCAGATTCTGACGCATCAGAGACTGCAGACCGTGACCGGACAGTGAGAATGACTCCAAGTCCAGGTCAGTACGCGAGACGGCTTGGTATCTGACCTTATTACTGCAGTGCGGGATATGCTAAAATTGGAAAATACTGCAGAAGCAGCAGAGACTCCGGTCCACTTGGGTTTCATAGACCTGCCCGCACTGCTAAGGTGTTCCCTTGTGTGTCTTTTGATAAACTCTTATACAAGGAATGGGAGAACCCACTGAGGGTCTTTACAGCCCCAAAGAGGTTTGGGGTACGGTACCCCTTTTGAGGAGAGTTTTCTGAAGAAATGGACCTCTCCCCCCTATAGTGGACCCTCCGGTGTCCAGACTTAATAGGGCCACCACAATTCCTGTAGAAGGGGCTCCTGTTTTCAAGGACCCTGTGGATAAGAAGGCTGAAGGGCCCTCCTTTACTACACACAAGTGGTTTTTTCGTCCCCCTAGGGCGACAGGGAAAAGACCCCAGGCCGATAAAGCGCCTGCCCAAGGACAAAAGCGTCCCTGGTCCCGCATACCCAATAAGCCTGCGGACAAATTTGCGTCCGCATGAAGGTCCACCCCCACCCAGCTCTCGGGTGGGGAGACGTCTTCGCAAATTCGCGACTCAGTGGACAGCACTAATCTCCGACAGGTGGGTTTGCGAAGTAATCTCCTCAGGCTACAAGATAGAGTTTCTCTCTTGTCCACCGGACAGATTCAACACCTCCAATCTCCAGCTACTACCGACCCGTCGGGAGGCCCTGTATGGGGCGGTCCAGGGTCTACTGGAACGCGGGGTAGTTATTCCAGTTCCAGAACTGGAACGGGGTTTTTACTCAAATCTGTTCATTGTGCCGAAGAAGGAGGGGGTTCGTCCAAGCTTGGATCTCAGAGCCCTCAATTGCTTTGTGAAGGTACAAAGTTTTCGGATGGCGTCGGTTCGATCTGTAGTCACGGCTCTCCATCCGGGGGACTTTCTGGCCTCCTTGGACATCAAGGACGCATACCTGCATGTCCCCATATACTCCAGACACCAGAGGTTTCTGCGATTTGCTATCGGGAAGGACCACTACCAGTTTGTGGCCCTCCCGTTGGGCCTTGCCTCAGCACCCAGGACGTTCACCAAGGTGCTCGCTCCGATTCTGGCACTTCTAAGACAGCGGGGTATCGCTATCACAGGCTACTTATACGACCTTCTGCTGAAGGCCCCTTCAAGCTCAGAATTAGAGGTAAGCGTGTCCATTGAAAAGTGCCTATATAGACATATAACAACAAATGTATCCACAGTGTTGTTATGTCTGTGAAAATCACAAAAGATTTATTTTATGTATCAATGATGCATGATCAATGATAACAACTAATAAATATGTGTGCACAAATTCTTTACAAATAATGCAATATTATACTTAATCCGTGTCAAAGTGACCAAAAACAGAAAACAAAATTTAGATCGCACTCTCAAAAATACAGGGTATGTGAACCTCTATATGAGTGAGAAAAAAAGCTGTGAGCAATATAGCTTATCATGAGATATAAATAGAGGGACAGTCTATAAAGTGCATATCTGACATGAAAACAACAAAAAATAAAGTCTATAACTTGTATCCACACCGTCAGGTATATATCCAGTGTTCCCCAAATAAATGTCAATCACATGGTGGTACTGGGAAACCCTAGATGTGGGTATAATGTCCACTTGGAACTTCCTGGGATGTATTGTGGATAAATCCTATTCCTGCAGGTGTAGAAACACCAGTAGTGGGAAGGAAGAAAGTACTTCAAAGTTTTCAGCTGATACACGGTGATAACATCATCATCATAAGCATTGAAGAGAATAAAATACTCTTACCGCAAGACTCAGACCCAAGCCACCATACGATGCTGGGTCATGCAGGCTTATGTCCTCACATCTGTGATCATGGTTTCCAGCTCGCACCGTTTTAGGTTCGGACTGGTGAGGCATAGGACAGGTGCTTGTGGGTTAACCATTAGCGCATTAAGTATGATACTACAATGTCCAGAACACCCAGCGCCTCACTTCCGGTCTTTACCGGTATTGTTTTTTCAATTGGCTCTTTATGTTTAGATAGTTACTACAACTTCCAAGATGCTTTGCGTCGCGCTTCCGTTTTTTTGCCGGAAGCGTCATTGATATTTGTACCCAGTATATTGCGGTAAAATACCGCAATACCCAGGCTACCTAGTGTCCATTCCATGGTTGGCCTGTTATTTACTATTGACACCCATTCTGCCCAAAGATTTCAAGTCTGTGTTCTCCGATCGGGAGATCTTTGAACTACATCTCCCGGCACCCTTGGCGCCTGTTCATCACCTGTTTAGATATCAGTGTTGTCATTGGTTTAGAAACCCGGAGAGGGTTCCACTTGTTATCCATTGGCTTTTAAGTGTGCAATGACGTCAACACGTCCGCGCGGTGACCCACGTGATGCGGTGATCCCGGAAGTGAGTTCAGAGCGGCTTTTTCAATTACAATTTCAATTTTCCTCCTTCTATATAAAGCGTGGAGGTGACACACTAGCTTGTACCCCAGTTGATGTCTGCAGTAGACGAAACGCGTCGGGACCACATGCTAGTCACCTAGCCCACGCTTGTTTGTTATATTCGCTGGTTTGCGTTTCCAGTATTTTGGATTTTTGGATATTATTTTATTCATTTTAAAAAATATATTTTTGTGCAGTGGTTTTTTGCCTTTTGTACCTTTTTTTAGTTTTAATAAAAACCCAGTTATTTGGTTTTACACCATGCGGAGGATTTTTCTTTCTTTTCTTGGAATTGATTCCTTTCCTGGACATCTGATCGTGGTTTGAGCTGAAGGATCTGATCCGGTGTAGACTTCCATTCGTGGATCAAATAAGGACAACACGACATCACATCACCACAATCTGAGTCCCTGTGAGGACATAAGCCTGCATGACCCAGCATCGTATGGTGGCTTGGGTCCGAGTCTTGCGGTAAGAGTATTTTATTCTCTTCAATGCTTATGATGATGATGATGTTATCACCGTGTATCAGCTGAAAACTTTGAAGTACTTTCTTCCTTCCCACTACTGGTGTTTCTACACCTGCAGGAATAGGATTTATCCACAATACATCCCAGGAAGTTCCAAGTGGACATTATACCCACATCTAGGGTTTCCCAGTACCCCCATGTGATTGACATTTATTTGGGGAACACTGGATATATACCTGACGGTGTGGATACAAGTTATAGACTTTATTTTTTGTTGTTTTCATGTCAGATATGCACTTTATAGACTGTCCCTCTATTTATATCTCATGATAAGCTATATTGCTCACAGCTTTTTTTCTCACTCATATAGAGGTTCACATACCCTGTATTTTTGAGAGTGCGATCTAAATTTTGTTTTCTGTTTTTGGTCACTTTGACACGGATTAAGTATAAGATTGCATTATTTGTAAAGAATTTGTGCACACATATTTATTAGTTGTTATCATTGATCATGCATCATTGATACATAAAATAAATCTTTTGTGATTTTTTGTGATTTTCACAGACATAACAACACTGTGGATACATTTGTTGTTATATGTCTATATAGGCACTTTTCCTAGGAATTAGGATCGTATTTAGCGCTCACATATTTCACACATATCCTTTTTACAATTAGTCAATTGTTATGTCAGCAGCTTATTAGAATATTCACTTTATTAGCAATTTTGATATCTATATTATTTTTGCACTTGTTGACAGGCGCAGTATTACTTATTTATTTAAGCGTGTCCATTACCTGTCAGACTCTTCGAGACTGTGGTTGGATACTAAACACGCAAAAGTCAGTATTGGTGCCCACTCAACGCCTAGGGTACCTGGGGTTGATTCTGGATTCTTCAGAGGCAAAGGTATTCCTCCCTGTGGAGAAGTTGCAGACCCTCCGGGCTGCAGTACGGCAGCTGACTTCCAGGAATTGGTCGTCACTCCGTTTTTTGCATGCGAGTGTTGGGCCTCAGGGTAGCCTCCTTCGAGGCGGTTCCATATGCTCAATACCACACTCGAGTGTTACAGAAGGAAGTTCTGTCCAGATGGAACAGATGTCCATCATCTCTGGATTATCAAATCCGAGTGAGCCACATAGTCAGGAGATCCCTGGTATGGTGGCTGACAGCACCGGCTCTAATGGCCGGGAAGTCATTTCTTCCGGTTTACTGGATAGTGATCACGACGGACGCCAGCCTTACAGGTTGGGGGGGAGTCTGGGGTGTTCAGTCAGCGCAAGGTCGCTGGACCCCAGAGGAAGCCCTCCTGCCGATCAATGTCCTGGTAATCCGGGCGATCAGGCTGTGCCTCTTCAAATGGTCTCAGAGGCTGCAAGGGCATCCAGTCAGGATCCAGTCAGACAACGCCACAGCAGTGGCATATGTCAATCATCAAGGAGGAACAAGAAGCTCAGCTGCAACATCGGAGATCGCTCGCATCCTGAAGTGGGCAGAGAGGAGCGTACCGGCACTGTCGGCCGCGTACATTCCGGGTGTGGAAAACTGGCAGGCGGACTACCTGAGCCGCCAGATGCTGGACCAGGGAGAAGGGTCCTTACACCCGGAGGTGTTCCAACTCCTCTGCCAAAGATGGGGCACACCAGACGTAGATCTTCTGGCTTCCCGACTCAATCGGAAGGTATTGAGATTTGTGGCCCGGTCAAGAGACCCATGGGCAGACGCAACGGACGCGTTGGTAGCATCGTGGGGTCAGTATCGGCTAATCTATGCCTTCCCTCCCTTAAGGCTTCTTCCTCTTCTGCTCCGCAGAGTGGAGGCAGAGGGAATTCCAATGATCCTAATCGCTCCAGATTGGCCTCAGCGTCCTTGGTACGCCGATCTAGTACGTCTGGTAGCAGACGTCCCCTGGCGCCTACCACTACGGAAGGACCTGCTATCGCAAGGTCCCATATTCCATCCTGCTTTACAGTCATTGGCTTTAATGGCATGGCTGTTGAGAACCAGGTACTGAGAGACCGGGACCTGTCAGACTCAGTAATCTCTACTATGAGAAGTGCTCGAAAACCGTCCTCTAGGAAGGTCTATCACCGCACTTGGAGGGCCTACACCTCCATGTGTGAGGAAATGAAATGGCATCCGCGTACCTATTTGGTTTCCAGAATCCTGCTGTTCTTACAGCATGGGGTGGACCAAGGGCTTGCCCTAAGTACGATTTAAGGGACAGATATCTGCCCTGGCTGTCTTTTTTCAGCGACCCCTGGCGACTCACTCTCTCGTGAGTACATTTGTGCAGGGGGTCCGACATGTGGCCCCTCCGGTCCGTCCCCCGTTACCTCCGTGGGACTTGAACCTGGTCCTCTCGGTGCTTCAGAAGGCACCGTTTGAGAATATTAGAGATTCCCATGTTGACACTTTCTCAGAAAGTGGTCTTTTTGGTGGCTGTTTCGTCAGTTAGACGAGTCTCTGAGCTGGCAGCCTTGTCCTGCAAGGCTCCCTATTTGATTTTCCACAAGGATAAGGTGGTGCTGCGGCCGCAGCCTTCCTTTCTTCCGAAAGTCGTTTCGGATTTTCATCTCAACGAAGACATTGTACTTCCATCCTTGTGTCCTCAGCCGTCGAATCCTAAGGAGTCGGCGTTGCATTCCTTGGACGTTGTCCGAGCTTTGAGAGTATACATATCTGCTACTTCCCTGTTCCGGAAGTCAGACTCACTGTTTGTTTCGGTGGCTGGTCCCAAGAAGGGCCAAGCAGTCTCATCGGCCACCATCTCTAGGTGGATCCGACAGATAGTAATCCAGGCTTACGCCTTAAAGGGTCAGGCGCCCCCCTTTCCTGTCACGGCGCATTCGACCAGGGCAATAGGTGCCTCTTGGGCTTTCCGACATCAAGCGTCTGTTTCCCAACTATGTAAAGCGGTGACTTGGTCGTCCGCTCACACTTTCACAAAATTCTACAAAGTTGATGTAGGTGCATCTTCGGATGCCTCTTTCGGCCGCAAGGTTTTGCAGGCGGCTGTTTAGAGTTGCAACTCCTCCGTTGGAGGAGTGCTGTTTTGTGTTTTGGGGTGAAGTTTGTTTTTATGCTGTTACCACCCCTCGTTTTTTCTCTGACACTGCTTTGGGACGTCCCACTTTGTCAATAGAGAAGCTGTGTCGGTCCATGGACGAAAGAGTAAATAGGATTTTTTACTCACCGTAAAATCCTTTTCTCTGAGTCCATGGACCGACACAGCACCCACCCCTCCTTTTAAGTTTGTACTGCTTTTTGACGAACTGATCTGCGATGTGCAGACTGAGAGGGTATACCCAGAGGGTCCGCCCCCTGGGCGGTACTGTAGAAGGTGTGATGCAACACTTTTTACAAGTTTTTCTGCCTAGTCACTCCTAATTAACGGATAATACCCACTTTGTCAATAGAGAAGCTGTGTCGGTCCATGGACTCAGAGAAAAGGATTTTACGGTGAGTAAAAAATCCTATTTTTTTTAACACACGCTTTTCTTCGTTTCTGTTATAAAGTTTTGCAAACAAATAATCTTATTTCATAAATTTAGAACAAAATGTAGTCTGCTATATTTCTGATTGGTCATAGCGATCAAAATATACTCCAGCTGCTCCCAGCGGTCAGGTACTGGGCGCCGTGATCCGCTGTGTTCACCAGACACAGTAGTCACGGGATTGCGCTGCTGTGCTCCCCAGGGGGTGGACCAGAGTGCATGTGTGCTGCGACATACCAGTATGTCTTGGTGTTTGCAGCTGCCGCCCACTCGCAGTAAATGTACTTTGGGTGTGCGGTAAGTGGTTAAAGTGGAATTCCATGCAAAATCTACTCTTAAAAATGCTCCCTTCCTGCTACTAACATCTATTCTGACTAACCTGTGTAAAAAAGATCTGTATACTTAACTATTTTCAGGCTGCTCTGGTCCGGTCATGTGATCTCCCCTGTGTCAGCCAGCAGTGGCCGCAGGGGAGAGGAGGGAGCACTAACAATGGATGGGCCATTAAAGCCTATGGGGTTGTCACACTCCCAAGCATTAGCAGCAATTGTTGAACCAAGTTTTCCTCTCCCCTGCAGCTTGCGCTGGCTGACATTGGGGAGCTGGGTCACATGACCGGACCGGAGCAGATTAAAAATAGGTAAGTATACAGATCTTTCTTACACAGGTTAGCAGACTGGAATGGCCTGAAAATAAATATCTGCATGACAACACAACTCAATAGTAAAAATGTGCCCTTATGCCCCGTACACACGACCGTTTTTCCCGACGTGATTCCTCTCAAGCCTGCCTTGCATACACACGTTCATTAAAAAAAACGCTCAACAAAAGCGCGGTGATGTCCACCACGTACGACGGCACTATAAAGGGGACGTTCCATTCAAATGGCGCCACCCTTTGGGCTGCTTTTCCTGATCTCGTGTTATTAAAAGTTTGGTGAGAGACGATTCGCGCTTTTCAGCCTCGTGCTTTTTAGTCCATTACAGCGTGACGAATGTGCTATCTCCATTATGAACGCTAGTTTTACCAGAACGAGCGCTCCCATCTCATACTTGATTCTGAGCATGCGCGTTTTTTCCCCCTCGGAAAAGCGTACACACGACCGGTTTTCGCGATTAGAAAAAGACTGACGGGGAAAAAATAGAGCAGGTTCTAAATTTTTTGCGGGCAGTTTTCTCGTTGGGAAAACTGCTATGGAGCAGTTCCCGACCAATCTAAAAAATGGCAGTTTTCTCGTCGGGAAAACCGGTCGTGTATACAGGGCGAAAGAGTCAGCCAGCCCACATTTTTTTAAGTGACTTTCACATTTTTAGATACTTGGACTTCCATATTTTCTTTCTGTATTAAAAAATAGAAATGTATAGATTTGCCACAAGAGGGAGGCTCTATATGTGATTCAGTTTTCTGTAGCCCAAACATTTTTTTCCTTGATTGAGAAAGAGTTATTGATATCCTATCTGTTTGGGGGCAGCTAAAAAAAAAAGTTGGAGTTCCCCCTTTACCTCTATTTTAGTGATAACAGCCACAGGGACAGAAAGTGAAAGGGAATTTCCCAAAAGGCAATAAATACTGTATATAAACAAGACAGAGTCTCTAACTCTTTCTCAATCAAGGAAAAAAATGTTTGGGCTACAGAAAACTGAATCACATATAGAGCTCCCTCTTGTGGCAAATCTATACATTTCTATTTTCTAATACAAAAAGAAAATATGGAAGTCCAAGTATCTAAAAATATGAAAATCACTTAAAAAAAAATTACCACTGCAATAATTATTCAAACACTTTTTTTCTCAATGTAAACAACACAAGGAGTAGCTTCAACCTTAAATTGTGTTGTTTTATTACCTGGCATTAAAGGCTAAGGAAAGTCTGACTTCATTGTCCTTTGATCAGATTATGGTAAAAGAAGGCAGCTGTGTGAGGCAAAATGTCTCTTCCTAAGATAACAAAATTCATTTCAGCTATCTACACTACAGCTCTGATGAGATCACAAATGTTCCTTACAATAGTCAGTTGTGAGGACTTCTTCTCTCTTTGGAAACAAAAGAGTGAATTACAAATCCCATGTGGTCGTTTTTCCAAGGCCGCTTGCATCTAAAACCTAAAATCTCAAAAGGCCAAAGTCCTGTTTAATTTTATGTGAAAGGGAGTTTGTTCAATTATATTTTCTGCTTGTGGCTTTTTTGATCGAGTAAAAAATATTCTATGACTCACAAAAATGAATAGCATAACCTCATGGAAAGGGGACCCACTGGGATGCTGTAGAAAACACTGGGACTCTTATGAATGTATATTTCAGCAGAACGGACTTGCTCCATTCAAATCTGCATTCAAAAATGACAGTTAGAGAACAAGAGTTTACATTTAAACTGCTAGAGATTATATTCTCTTTCCAGAAAGTGTACCAATGGTAGTACTTGTTTTAAAGTGGAACTAAATTGGATTGAGCTCCACAAACTCAAAACATTATTTAAAGCGGAACTATACTCACCTTCACTCCAGTCCTGTGGTGCCCTAGTGCTCCCCACCGGCTGCACATCCAGTTTTTGTCTGACGAAAATTCGTAATCAGCTGTCAAAAGCAGCATAATAACAATCAGAAAATTGGCAGATCGTTCATTGGACGGAATTTAACTTCAGATTTTCTGACAGTGTGTACGGACGGGTCTTTATACTTAAAGCGGAGCTCCATCCTAAAGTGGAACTTCCGCTCATCGGATTCCTCCCCAACTCCGGTGCCACAATTGGCACCTTTCAGGGGGGAGGGGGGTGCAGATACCTGTCTAAGACAGGTATTTGCACCCACTTCCAGGCATAGATTCTGCGGGGACCTGCGGGCAGTACGTCAGTTCCCGTCCCCCCCGTTGTGTTCTGGGAAACACACGGCTCCCAGAACACAGCGGGGAACAGTGAGGACGGCGCATCGCGACTCGTGCATGCGCAGTAGGGAACCGGGCAGTAAAGCCGCACGCTTCACTTCCTGATTCCCTCACCGATGATGGCGGTGGGGGCAGCCGAGAGACGAGCGATTGGTCGTCTTCTGCTGCCGACGTCGCTGGACTCCAGGACAGGTAAGTGTCCATTTATTAAAAGTCAGCAGCTGCAGTATTTGTAGCTGCTGGCTTTTAATATATTTTTTTTTACGGCGGAGCTCCGCTTTAAGTTAAGGCCATGTAACAGGCACTCACAACAAAGTAGTTTAGAATTTCTCTTTTCTCTGTGTGTTTTTTATTTTGATTTTTTTTCACTACAAAATTGTGTAGATTCTTCTGAAATGGAAATATATACCGGTAGTCTGCATGATCAATGAATCCTACACCTATTATTTCAGGGAATAACTGTCAAGTTGATGTATATATAAGTGGATGTTGTTTGTTGTCTTCTATTTCAGTAAACTCTTCTGGATTAAAAAATAAAAATAAAAAAATTCTGCATGTTTGCTAATTTTTTTTTGTTAATGCTCCACTTGAATTCATTTCTAATAATCAAACCAAACACACCCATCCTTCCATGTCCCCATTTTTTATTTTGTTAAGAAATCACTTTCAAACCCCCCCCCTCCTCCTAGTATTTTTAGCTGTGGCCATGTTAAGTAAGGGCAGATGATTAATGTAGCATTTACTCTGCCCTTAGGTCAAGCATTCAGACAGGAGGGTGTGCTTAGCTGAGAAAGCCCCTCCTCCAAATGAAAGAAAAATTTCCCCATGAACATACATCCCAACTTTTTGTGATGGGAACGAGGGACACCTCTTAGCAAAAGTATTTAGCATAGGACACACCCCCTGCCATGCCCACTAAAGACAAATTATACAAAAAAAATATTAGTTAAACCCACAAGTGCTTTTTTTTACCACTACTATTCCTTTAAATTGTCTTTTGAAATTTGCAAATGCAGCAGTTTAGAAATTGGATGAAAGGTTTAGCACTGGGAAACACTTTTTGATAGATAAGTAGTGCATATTATGTACAAATATAGAGATCAGACTAAAATGAGGGACAGATGAGAAGGAAAGAGGTATAGAGGGACTTTGCTCCAAATCAGGGACAGTCCCTCGAAATCAGGGACTGTCCTTCGAAATCAGGGACTGTCCTTCGAAATCAGGGACTGTCCTTCGAAATCAGGGACTGTCCCTCGAAATCAGAGACAGTCCCTCGAAATCAGAGACAGTTCCTCAAAATCAGGGACAGTTGGGAGCTATGCATGAAGATTCCTGGGATGTATGACATTGTTTTAGCGTAGGCCAGTAACCAGAAAGCAACTAAAAAGTTGTGAAAAAAATAAAAGTTTAAACCAGGTAAATATAATATACTTTCTTATCTCTTTACAAATGCTAGTAGCATAAGGATTAAAAGTAGTTAAAGTGGAGTTCCACCCTAAAGTGGAACTTCTGCTCATCTGATTCCTCCCCCCCCCTCCGGTGCCACAATTGCCACCTTTCGGGGGAGGGGGGACAGGATACCTGTCTTTGACAGGTATCCTTTCCCACTTCTGGGCCTCCAGGCCGCGGCCCGCGACGTCACCGCGGGGCTCCCTCCTCCTCCCCGGATGCCGGCCAATAGGAGAGAGGAGCTGGGCCAAAAGGCTACACTGAAGCCGAAAGGCTACACTGCCGGGTTCCCCTACCCTCAATGGCGGCGGCAGCACCGAACAGCTGATGGAAACATCAGCTGCGGTGCCGCCTTTGAGGGACTCCATGACAGGTAAGTGTCCTAATATTAAAAGCCAGCAGCTGCAGTATGTGTAGCTGCTGGCTTTTAATTTTTTATTTTTTTGGCAGGAACACTGCTTTAATATTGATTAAGAGAGTTTAGTTCTGCTTTAAGGAACTTTGGGCTAATATAAACAAAAATAATAATGCTGAACACTGGGCAAACAGATAAAATATGTAAAGTATAAGGTAGCTGTTTTACCTGTCAATAGATTTGTATTTCTATCCACCCAGTCCTAAGATTTACACAGCCTTTGAGCAGCACAGCCAGATGAATGACTCCAGTTTGGCCATAAGGTGTCACCACAATTATCTGCTAGCTAGAGTAACCACAAGGACCCCTTTCAGTAGGCAGTGTAGTATCCGAAAAAGCTGCTAAAGGCCTCCAGAGTATGAGTAGAGTGTGACCATAGATGATAAACTAGTGCTAGCCTCGCCCAGGCTGGTGTGGAACATCTTGAGGAGTAGGGCTCTGTTATAAAATGTCTGGTGGGAGTCCGCCTTGGGTCTTCATGGAAAGTGGAAGTACAAAGCCACAACAAGGATGTAATCTATGAGGCTCTATCTTAATGGGGCTTGCCCTTAGGGAGGAAGTAAAGCCTCGTACACACGCTTAGATTTTCGGTAAACCGAACGTCCGTTTTTTGTGCCATGCTAGTCTCATGTCGAAAGTGAAGAGGTTACTCACAATACGAAAATTTTCTTATGACAGAATACAACGTCAGAAGTGATGTAATGTGTTGAATAGTTTTGTATGTATTCTTTCGTTTCTGAGTATGCGTAGTCTTGCTCTTGTGATTTTTTTTCGTACGAAAACCGTACTAATGAAACGAAAATCGGACGTTGAGTTAACATCCGACAAACATTTTATAGTCTGCACATCCAGCTTTTGTCTGACGAAAAAGTGAAATGAAATCGGTTGTCGAAAGCACTGTACTAACGATCTGAAAATCGGCAGACAGCTCGTCGTACAAATTTTTCCAGCCGATTTTTGTATCGTGTGTACAGGCCTTAAAGCGGTTGTATACACCAAATCTTTTTTTTTTTTTTATTTTTTTTAAACCTGCAAGGCAAAGGCATAATGAGCTAGTATGACTAGCATACTAGCTCATTATCAATCACTTGCCTTAGATAGAAGCCTTGGACACGTCCTCCGTCGCCACCATGATACCCGGAGTGACTTCTACCACGCTGTGACTGGCCGGAGCTGCGATGACGTCACTCCCGTGCATGCGCAAGGAACGGCACGATCCCCGCGCATGCGCACATTCCGGCAGGCTCCCATTCAAGAGCCGCCGCGCTCAGTGCACCTGCGCCGTTATCTACGGCGTGCATGCGCCGTAGACATCGGTGCTCGCTTTTCTGCATATATCTCCTTAACTATGTAGGTTAAGGAGATATTGCAAGCACCTACAGGTAAGCCTTAATGTAGGCTTACCTGTAGGTGCATGTAGTATATGAGGGTATACAACCGCTTTAAAGGGGAGTTCCAGCCTTTTTTTATGTTTATTAAAAGTCGGCAGCTACAAAAAGTGTAGCTGCTGGCTTTTAATAAACATACACTTACCTGTTCCACTGTCCAGCGACGCGACGCCCGGAGCTCCGCTCCTTTCCCCCCTTCTACACCGGCGGCTCCATTCATAGTGTGGGCACCCGGCCGTGACAGCTTTCGGCTTCACGGCCGGGCACTTACTGCGCATGCGTGAACGGCGCAGCGCTCTCTGAGTGGACAGGTGATCGCCTGGGACCTGTCACATCCCAGGTGATCGCCTACAGGGAGGGGCCGCCAAAAGGCGATATGACGTGTCGCCTAGGCGACCCCAGGGCGGAAGGAGGAAGTGGGACAGGAAGTCCCACTCCTACTGAAGCCCCCACTCCCCCCCCCAAAACAAATTACATGCCAAATGTGGCATGTAAGGGGGCGAGGAGTGGATTAAGCGGAAGTTCCAAATTTGGGTGGAACTCCGCTTTAAGTGAGGAAAGATTCAGGGCTATTTGGAATACTCTCATCCCCTTTCATTGGATTGAAGGCTCTGGCAAAACCTCCCTAAAAGTTATGGGCTACTCCACCTGGCTTGGAAAGGTTACTATTGGGGTCTATTGCTGTAGGGCCTGAAGCAGATATAGGACAGACTACTAGGAGGGTATTGGTTAGGCCAGAGCAGGAAATTTCCAGGGTGTGTTTTTGTATTGGCAGGCTCCAGTGGGTACCCTGGGGAGGAGCCCCTGTCAATAGCACCCTGGCAGGTCTAGGGAATCATCCTATGTGTGGGCAGAAAGGGGTTAAAGAGTGTGCATGCTTCCTCACGATCTGATTGGCTGCACACTTGGTGGACTTAAAGCTCAGTACATGACTATTGTTACCTAACATAGTTAAACATAGCTCTGCTGCCCTCTCTGCATCCCACAGCCTGCAGATTGGACAGTAAAAGAGCAGCAAAAGACTGATGGGGTCAGCTCTCAGCTCACTTTGCTTTTATATCCCATCATCATGTTCCTTGGCAACATATCTTCATGCCACACCCCCTTTTGGAATTATTAAACCCCAGATGAAGTCTCTGTATTTTTTTACTGTAATGCAGTCAAGTTGTAAAATCAGCATTAAATATGCTCTTCCTTACTATTTTTTTCAGACTAAGACTCATTCACATTTGACATTTTGGGATCTCAGGCAGAATCGCTGCAAATTTGCCTGCGATCTCAAATCGCACTGCAATCACAAAACGCATGTTCAATTGCACCTAAAATGCGGTACGTTTTGCAGCGATAAATCGCACGGTAATTGCGGCAAACCACAAAGTGTCCTTCCACTTTCCATAAAGCTCCTGCTCCTTTTTGGGTGACAAGCTTCACGCGTTGCCATTTGCCTCGATTGCCACATGATAATCAAGGCAAAACCAGATTAGTCCCATTGATAATGAATGGAACCCAAACATGCATTTTGCAATTGCAGCGTGATTTGAGATTGCAGGTAGAATCTCAGCGATTCTGCCAGAGATCCCAAAACGCCAAATGTGAACAGAGCTGGGTTCAAATATCCTGTGCTAGCAGAACGCAGAAGAGTTTGACCGTAAACAGTGCTCTAGTCATCAGAGTCAAGAAGCAGGAGAGCTGATGGTTGGGGTACAGAGCAGGGGAGTTATTTTGGGGCTTATTCACACTAATGCGGTGACTGGTGTTTTTCCACACAGAAAGAATGTTGGGCACAATTGTTTTCTATGTGTCCCGTTCACACTGCAACGCAGCCCTGAGGTGCAGTGCACTGAGCTACGGAAAAATGCAGACATGTTGCATTTTATCACAGCACGCTGAATGGTACCGCATGTCACCGCACAGCAGCGCAACGCACCGCACTGCTGTGCGGAGACATGAATGGTGTGTCACTTTGTGCGCTTGAAATAAAGTTGCCCAAAAAAATAAAAAAGGGCACTGTGTGATTTGGTAAAACACGCATCACACCGCTCTCTCACCGTGGCTCACTGCAGTTGAAACAGACAGTTGCCCGCACACTAAATTGCTCTGGTTAACTCTGCGGCAGTGTGAATGGGCCCTTAACCGCCTACTGAAACGTTAGCAAAAAAGACGGAACGAAAAAAAGTTACTGTATTTGCAGCATAAATGCCTAAAGCCAGATACACACTATTCGCTTTTATTTTCGTTCAACCCCACGGGTCGAATGAAAAAAACCTGTCAACTCCGGTCAAAGACACTGTACTAACCATGTGAGGTTAGTACAGCGATCTCCCCCACTAAGCTGTTGTGTTCTGACAGGGGGGCAGTCCCCCTGCCAGAACACTCCGACCATTGGCTGAGAGCGCTAATCGGGAGTCAGTCAGCTGCTGGTTTTTCCAGCATGCTCATCCAAATGGCCAGCTTCTGTCGGACAGACCGACATACACACGGGCAGAATGTCGGACAGTTTTTTTTTAAACCGGAAATAGGTGTGCGCAGCCTATTGCAGTAGGGTGTGCACCCTAAAGCTCAAACACAGATCCGTGTGTGTGTGTAACACAGTTTACTATGCTTCAGTTATGTATGAACACAGTGAGTGATTGGTACAGATCGCTCACTGTGTTCATTCACAAAAGTAAGGAGACAGTAAATGACATAGGGGTCCAGGCAGCAGGGGGAATCTGTGCCACATGGGGTGTTTAGGGTGTGCATCCAGCACATGGTGCACAGCCTATTGCATTAAGGTGTGCACCTCACAGCTCAAACGTGTGTGTGTGTGAATATATACTGACAGTGTCAGTAGAGCAGTGGACGGTGTCAGTAGGGCAGAGATTGGTGTCAGTAGGGCAGTGGACAGTGTCAGTAGTTTTATTGTAATAAATACATAGGCCTTGATTGGACTCTAAGCAATATGAAGCTGTTTTATTTTGTGCCTTTTATCTGTCTGGAGATCAACGTTAAAACTTTCCACCAATCAAGGGTCAGTCACACCTATGCACTGTTGTACATTTTTTGTACATGTTGTACGACATTGTACATTTTTGTGTTTTGACACTCGTTGCATTAAGGAAACCTTTTCACTTTGAATGGACCCTAATGACCATCAACACACAAAATAACACACCTGCACTGCCCTCGGGCAACCCAGGGCACCACAAAGCACGGAGCGTTCACATCAATGGGTTGTAGTGTACTGGGGCACAAGTGTGTTTGTTTTTATGTATAAATGTCAACGCACTGCAACACATATATACTGCGCTTTTTAGGAATGTTATGGCAATTTCTGGTAAAAAATGTGTTTTAGCCTGTTATCACACAGACATATAGTAGATGTAAACCCACCCTATACCTGGCTTTACATCTGGGCTTTACAGTAACACGCGGTGACACTTGTATAGATCCTCACAAAAGTAAGTACACCCCTCACATTTTTATAAATATTTTATAATATCTTTTCATGTGACAACACTGAAGAAATGACACTTTGCTACAATGTAAAGTAGTGAGTGTACAGCTTGTATAACAGTGTAAATTTGCTGTCCCCTCAAAATAACAACACACAGCCATTAATGTCTAAACCACTGGCAACAAAAGTGAGTACACCCCTAAGTAAAAATGTCCAAATTGGGCCCAAAGTGTCAATATTTTGTGTGGCCGTCATTATTTTCCAGAACTGCCTTTACCCTCTTGGGCATGGACTTCACCAGAGCTTCACAGGTTGCCACTGGAGTCCTCTTCCACTCCTCCATGACGACATCACGGATCTGGTGGATGTTGGAGACCTTGCGCTCTTCCACCTTCCGTTTGAGGATGCCCCACAGATGCTCAATAGGATTTAGGTCTGGAGACATGCTTGGCCAGTCCATCACCTTTACCCTCAGCTTCTTTAGCAAGGCAGTGGTCGTCTTGGAGGTGTATTTAGGGTTATCATGTTGGAATACTGCCCTGCGGCCCAGTCTCTGAAGGGAGGGGATCATGCTCTGCTTCAGTATGTCACAGTACATGTTGGCATTCATGGTTCCCTCAATGAACTGTAGCTCCCTAGTGGTGGCAGCACTCATGCAAACTGTTTGCGGGCTTTCTTGTGCATCATCTTTGGTATGACGGCCATGCAAACCAATTTGATGCAGTGTGCGGCGTATGGTCTGAGCACTGACAGGCCCCCCCCCCTTCAACCTCTGCAGCAATGCTGGCTGCACTCATATGTCTGTTTCCCAAAGACAATCTCTGGATATGACACTGAGCACATGCTCACTGCTCTCAACTTCTTTGGTCGACCACGGCGAGGACTGTTCTGAGTGGAACCTGTCCTATATGGTCTTGGCCACGGCGCTGCAGCAGTCTTGGCAATCTTCTTATAGCCTAGGCCATCTTTATGTAGAGCAACAATTCTTTTTTTCAGATCCTCAGAGAATTTTTTGCCATGGGGTGCCATGTTGAACTTCCAGTGACCAGTATGAGAGAGTGAGAGCGATAACACCAAATCTAACACACCTGCTCCCCATTCACACCTGAGACCTTGTTACACTAACAAGTCACATGACACCGGGGAGGGAAAATGGCTAATTGGCCCCAATTTGGATATTTTCACTTTTGTTGCCAGCGGTTTAGACATTAATGGATGTGAGTTGTGTTATTTTGAGGGGACAGCAAATTTACACTGTTATACAAGCTGTACACTCACTACTTTACATTGTAGCAAAGTATCATTTCTTCAGTGTTGTCACATGAAAAGATATAATACAATTTTTACAAAAATGTGAGGGGTGTACTTACTTTTGTGAAGATACTGTATCTTACTATGATTTACCAAAGTGCTCAATTGGTGGTGATTCTGTAAATCTTTAAATATAGCTACTTTTACTTTTACATAAAACTTGCATATGCACCTAAATCTGTTTGGAAAAAAAAACCCAACCTGGCTGACCAATTCTACTTTAACTGCAGCTACTTGGAGGTGTGACAAGGTTCCCACAGGTATAACAGCGGTTGCCCTTTTCTGCCAAAGTCACCCAATCTGCAAACTGAATTCCGCTCATTATAATGTGTGTAAAAGTGAAAAACAGGGCATAAAATTCAATAACTCATTCCAGCCATTGACTAGGTTATAGATAGATGGCTTTCTAATGGTGCTAAATTATCGTATAATTGCTTCCTGAGCAGTGAAAGGTGATACTGAACATTTTGTTTTTCATATCTGCTGAGACGTAGATGGCAAAATCATTTACAATAGCTACTTCAGCGTGATTTAAAAGCCGCACATCAGTGCACTTTGCACTGCCAATTTCATTGTGGCTTGTGACTTCATACAACAGACGTCTATGCATGTCGCAATCAAATCGGCAAAAAGTAGTGCAGGAACCTTTTTCGACAATTTGAATAGTTCCATTTCCGATAATGGGGTGCGACTTGTCATGCGATTTAGAACTGTCAAATCGCATGACAAATCGCAGCGGTGTGAACAGGCGCTAAAATCTATTGCAGCTGTGCATGGTAGCCAATCAGCTTCAATCTTCAGCTTGTTCGCTTAACCTCCCTGGCGGTATTCCCGAGTCTGGCTCGGGGTGGAATTTCAGTACCATTAGCGGTAACCCCGAGCCAGACTCGGCTGCATCGCAGTATCCAGGGAAAGTTACTTACCTTGTTCCCTGGATCCTGCAATGTCCCCCCGCTGTGCCTGCGAGCTGTCTCCTTGCTCGATTCACACAGTGCCGAGCTCCGTTCCCTGCGACGTTGCGGCGCACGGGGGCGGAGATCGGCGCCAAATTCAAAAAAGTAAAAACACTTACAGATTACAGTACTGTATCAAATAATAACACATCCCCTTTGTCCCTGGTGGTCTGTCCAGTGTCCTGCATGCAGTTTTATATTATAAATACATTTTTTTCTGCCTGGAAACTGGAGATTGTCCATAGCAACCAAAAAATGTCCCTTCATGTCAAAAGTGGTTTTAGACCAGCTAGAAAAGAGCGATAATAAATTAGAATCACTTGCAGAATTGAGCGATAGCGATTTGTGGGGAAATTCATCATCAAACACTAAATCTAATGACAGCAACAATTCTGCAACTGAGCAAATTTCAGTGTTTTTGATTTGATTACATTATTGAATAATTTTTATTATTATTATAGTATTATTTGTTATAATTATTTATAGTTATTTATTATATTATAATTAATGATTTTGTGTTTCAAACTTTATCATACCGGTCTACTAGACTCTTTTTTCAGACAGATTTAAGTGAGTTTTTCCTAAGAATTACAGGCCTACAATATAAAACGCCAAATTTCCATGCAAAATAATTGTACCGCATTCAGCACCTAAAATCTGACATAATCATACCACCAGGGAGGTTAAGCTTTGACAAAAAAAAACCTGAAAGCTGATTGGTTTCTATGCAGAGCTGCGTCAGATTTTGCACTCTCCAGTTTTAGTAAATCAACCCTAGTGTCTCTCAACCAGGGTGCCATTTGGGTTCCCCTGGGGTGTCATGAGCACAGGACCCAGTTTGCCCTGGATCAGCATCATGGGTTGCCCTGATGTGGTCAAGCCAGCTGCCAACACAAAAACCACCGATGATTCTCTAGGGCAGAATGCATGGCATCATTTGTTGCTATGGTGTTAGCAGCTGGCTGGTAGGCACCATGGAAAGGCATGGTGCTGATCCAAAGTAGGTGGCATGAAAGGTCACCCCAAGCATTCAGGAGAAGATGGAAGTCTGCCTCCTACAGACCTGCTTTACCTCACACCCTCTGCCTTGATGCTGCAGCCACAAAGCGGGGGGCTCTGATGTGAAGAGGGGACTGTGTGGTTGGGGGATCTTTGTGATTGGGGGACTTGTGTGTTTGGGGGACTCTGATGTGATGAGAGAATTCTGTGATGGGGGGACTCTGTGAAGATGGGGAGACTGGTATGATGAAGGGACTCTAATGTGATGGGAGATTTCTCTCATGGGAGGACTCTAATATAATGGGGAGCTTTCTTGTACAGGGGGGGCTCTCATGTGATAGAGAGACTAATGTGATGAGAGGACCTCTAGTGTGCAGGTCTGCTTTTGATGCAAAGTTGATTTCATTAAGACAGTTGTGTGCATCATCCCAGGCTCAGGTTCCCCAATGATAAGTAACATTTAAATTTTGGACTAGGGTACCTCAAGATTTTGCATACTTTAAAAAGGATCCCGGGACTGAAAAAAGGCTGAGAAATACTGCTCTAGAAGCTGGAAACAGGGCCGGGACAAGGGGTGGGCAGGAGGGTCGGCTGCCCTGGGCGCAATGGTTTATTGCAGGAATGGGGTGCCCTGACCCTAGCCCAAAGGGACTGGGGGGGGGCGCAATTTGGAATCTTTGCCCTGGGCACTGGATGACCTTGTTCCGGCACTGGCTGGAAATGACTGTAGTAGACACCGATACTCCCAGATTTTTCACTTGATTCCGGGTCCCGTGTCAAGTAGTTGCCCTGCTGCATTCCTCACACAGGAGGTCAACCCCTTGGCACAAGCATCTCCCCTGTCTATACCTCCGCGAGACGATCGCGGGGATCCCCACAGCGATCGAGTCCGCGGGACCCGCGGTCCGACTCATGGGGAAGGCGGCAGGCGCGCGACCACACGGCAGGCATTTAAAGGGGACGTACAGGTACGTGATTATGCCTGTCCATGCCATTCTGCCGATGTAAATCTACATGAGTCGGTCCTTAAGTGGTTAACCACTTGCCAAACGCCTTCCGCATAGATACTGCGGCAAGCCGGCTCGGCTGTGCAAACCGATGTACCTGTACGTTGGTCTGTGCATGAGATACAGTGGCCTGCACCTGCCACGAGAGTGCGCCCATGCCACCCGCGATCGCGGTACAGAGAGGCAGCATTTTTTTTTACAAATAAATCTTTGAAAAGTGCGGCGTGCTTTTGTATTCAGCCCCCCTGAGTCAATACTTTGTAGAACCACCTTTCTCTGCAATTACAGCTGCAAGTCTTTTTGGGGATGTTTTACCAGCTTTGTACATCTAGAAAGTGACATTTTTGTTCATTCTTCTTTGCAAAATCACTCAAGCTCTGTCAGATTGGATGGAGAGCGTCTGTGAACAGCAATTTTAAAGTCTTGCTGCAGATTCTCAATTGGATTTAGGTCTGGACTTTGACTGGGCCATTCTAACACATGAATATGCTTTGATCTAAACCATTCCATTGTATCTCTGGCTGTATGTTTAGGGTCGTTGTCCTGCTGGAAGGTGAACCTCCACCCCAGTCTCAAGTCTTTTGCAGACTCTAATGCCGCGTACACACGATCGGAAATTCCGACAAGAAAACCGTGGATTTTTTTTCGAGGGAATGTTGGCTCAAACTTGTGTTGCATACACACGGTCACACAAATCTTGTCGGAAATTCCGACCGTCAAGAACGCGGTGACGTACAAGACGTACGCTGAGGCGAGATCAATGAAGTTCAATAGGCAGTTTGGCGCTTCTGCTTGATTCTGAGCATGCATGTTTTTTTGCACGTTGGAATTGCATACAGACAATCGGAATTTCCGACAAGAACTTTTCTTGACAGAAAATTTGAGAACCAGCTCTCAAATTTTTGTGGACGTAAATTCCGACAGAAAAAGTCAGATGGAGCCTACATACGGTCGGAATTTCCGACCAAAAGCTCACATTTTGCCAACTTTTCTTGTCGGAATTTCCGATCGTGTGTACGCGACATAACAGTTTTTCTTCTAAGACCACCCTGTATTTGGCTCCATCCATCTTCCCATCAACTCTGACCAGCTTCCCTGTCCCTCCTGAAGAAAAGCATCCCCACAACATGATGCTGCCACCAGCATGTTTCACGGTGGAGATGGTGTGTTCAGGGTGATGTGCAGTGTTAGTTTTCCAACACACATATCATTTTGCTATTAGGCCAACAAGTTAAATTTTGGTCTCATCTGACCAAAGCACCTTCTTCCACATGTTTGCTTTGTCCCCTACATGGCTTCTCGCAAACTGAAAATGGGACTTTCAAAAATGTATTTCTTCTTAACACTCTTCCCTAAAGAGGAAGTAAACCCTGATGGGTTTTACTTCCTCTTTAGTCCGCTGTACAGCCTGCAAATGAAAAGCATAATGGGCTAGTATGCATCTCATACTAGCCCATTATGTGCCACTTACCTGCAAAAGAATCCAGCGATGTCCCCATAGTAGGCAGCGTCCATCTTCTGCCTCCTCTTCCTTCCGGGTCGCTGACTCCGGCGCTATGATTCGCCGGAGCCGCGTGACGTCACTGGCTGGGGAAGAAACGGCACTTTGTTTTGTTTCTTCCCTGCGCATGCGCAGTGAAGATTAGCGGTGGACTACAAGTGAAAGATCTCCTAAACGGCGCACGTTTAGGAGATATTTCCACTACCTATAGGTAAGCCTTATTCTAGGCTTACCTATAGGTAGAAGTCCAACAAGTAGGTTTACAACCACTTTAAAGGCCAGATTTGTGGAGTGCACGACTAATAGTTGTCCTGTGGCCTTTTGTTAAAAAAAAAATTAAATAGTTGTCCTGTAGACAGATTCTCCCACCTGAGCTGTGGATTTCTGCAGTTCCTCCAGAGTTACCATGGGCCTCCTGGCTGCTCCTCTGATTAACCACTTCCATACTGGGCACTTATACACCGTCCTGCCCAGACCAATTTTCAGCTTTCTGCGCTGTTGCACTTTGAATGACAATTGCGCGGTCATGCTACACTGTACCCAAACCAAATTTTTATCATTTTGTTCCCACAAATAGAGCTTTCTTTTGGTGGTATTTGATCACCTCTGCGATTTTTATTTTCTGCAAAAAAAAATAAAAAAGACCGAAAATTTTGAAAAAAATACTTTTTTTTTGTTTCAGTTACAAAAATGTGCAAATAAGTACGTTTTCTCCTTCACTGATGGGCACTGATGGGGCTGCACTGACAGGCAACCGATAAGGCGGCACTGATGGGCACCGATGAGGCGGCACTGATGGGCACCGATAGGCGGCACTGATGGGCACCGATAGGCGACACGGATGGGCACTGGTAGGCGGCACGGGTGGGCACTGGTAGGCGGCATGGATGGGCACAGATAGGCGGCATGGATGGGCACAGATAGGCGGCATGGATGGGCACAGATAGGCGGCATGGATGGGCACAGATAGGCGGCACGGATGGGCACAGATAGGCGGCATGGATGGGCACAGATAGGCGGCACGGATAGGCGACATGAATGGGCACGGATAGGCGGCATGGATGGGCACTGATAGGTGGCACAAATGGGCATGGATGGGCACTGATAGGTGGCATGGATGGGCACTGATAGGTGGCACTGTACTGTAATGTTTTGTACTAATGGATGCCAATCAGTGCCAAACAATAATGCCTGCCAATCAGTGGTGCCCATTGTGAGCACTGATTGGCATCCATTGTGGACACTGATTGGCATCCATTAGGCATATCTAATTGGCATCCCTGGTGGTCTAGGGTGGCATACCTTAAGGTGGGCATCCCTGGCATCCCTGGTGGTCTGGTGGCATCCCTGGTGGTCCAGTGTGGGCATCCTCGGGGGGGGCTGCGCTGATAATGGATCAGCACAAACCCCCCCTTAAGAAAAGGATAACCGCTCTCAAGCCTCCGGATCCATAGGCATGCTTCCACCCCACTAAACTCACAGGTGCTGGCTTTGCACAACGTAGGCAAAAATCTTTAGAAAAATGCTCTTTTTATTTTGTAAAATCCAAATCACAGCACAGCATACAAACCAGAATTGTGAACAGGGATAAGGCTAACGCGTTTCACATCATGTGATGCGAACTCGTAGCCAATCGGCTCTCCTCTACTCGCGTCTGACAGACGCGAGTGAGGAAAAGCCGATGACTGGCTTTTCCTGTTTACATCGTGATCAGCCGTGATTGGACATGGCTGATCACGTGGTAAAGAGTCTCCGTCGGAGACTCTTTACCTAGATCGGTGTTGCGGGGTGTCAGACTGACATCCGCAACAACGATCGCCGCGATGCGCGCCCCCGGGGGCGCGCAGTGGCTCAATATCCTGAAGACGTCATATGTCAGGATATTGAAACCACTTTGCCGCCGTCAATTTGCTATAGGGCGGGCGGCAAGTGGTTAATGTTCTCCTTGCCCGGCCTGTCAGTTTAGGTGGACGGCCATGTCTTGGTAGGTTTGCAGCTGTGCCACACTCTTTCCTTTTTCAGATGATGGATTGAATAGTGCTCCATGAGTGGTTCAAAGCTTGGGATATTTTTTTATAACCTGACCCTGCTTTAACCTTCTCCACAACCTTATGCCTGACCCGTCTGGTATGTTCCTTGGCCTTCATGATGCTGTTTGTTCACTAAGGTTCTCTAACAAATATCTGAGGGCTTCACCGAACAGCTGTATGTACAGTATACTGAGATTAAATTATTATTATTTATTTGTAAAACATTTTGAAAGCCATTTATCAATTTCCTTCCACTTTACAATTATGTTCCACTTTGTGTTGGTCTATCACTATTACTTTTTGGTTGTAACATGACAAAATGTGGAAAATTTCAAGGGGTATGAATAATTTTTTAAGGCACTGTATATAGCATTGACAATTTACACAGTGCTTTACGTAATGTACATTCACATCAGTCCTTCTCCTCAAGGAGCTTACAATCTAACGTCCCTAGCTCACATACATACAAAAACATACTAGGCCCGATTTAGACAAGAGCCATTTACCCTACCAGCATGTCTTTGGAGCGTGGGAGGAAACCCACACAAGCACAGGGAGAACATGCAAACTCCATGCAGATAGTGTGCTTCAAACAAAGGACCCCAGTGCTGCAAGGCAGAATTGCTAATCACTGAGCCCCCTGTAAGTCTAAAGCACCACTCCCCCTGTTTAGTTGTTTATTGCTGCAGCAGTCTGCTGATGAGCGGTGTTATGAAATGGCTCCAGCCATAATTATAAGGAATCATGCAGTTTCACATCATTTAAATTTTCATCTGAAATGACTCATCTGGCTATTTAGATCTGCTTCTGACAGCAGAATTATAAACACACAGTATACGCTAATGAAAATGTATCTTGGGAATGTGTCTACACCTACTTTATTCCTTCGCTTCACTGAACAATGCAGCTCCACGCTGTTATTTGGCAAGTCTCTGAGACAAATTATCATGAAGTACAATCAATCTGCTGGTTAACCATTAAATAAATGCCTCTGCCCCTCATTACATTGGTATAGGAGGTAGAAAACGCTGCCAGTAGGGATTGCCACTTTCACAAAAGTTATAATAAAAGAACTGTTAAAGATTTCTTGTGTTTTTGCTGAGAAAAAAATATTCCCCTCTGGGTGATTTAAAGCGGGATTCCACCCACGATTTTTTATTTTTTTTAAAAGTCAGCAGCTACAAACACTGTAGCTACTGACTTTTAATAAGGACACTTACCTGTCCTAGGCGCCCGCGATGTCAGCCCCCCCCCCCCGAGGCCGACCCCTCGATCGTGGAGGGTCCCGGCGCCGCCATCCTCAGTAAGGGAAACAGGCAGTGAAGCCTTTCGGCTTCACTGCCCGTTTCCTACTGCGCATGCGCGAGGCTCGCGCCGCTTTGTGAATGGGCGGCTGCTTTCTGGGATACACACAGTTCCCAGAAGGCAGCGTGCATTATTCCCCAGAAGACATTGCGAGGAGGAAGAAGACCTGCCGAGGTGGAGGAAGAGGCAGATTAGCAAGTTTCGCATAGCAACCGCCCTTTCTGGTGAGTAAAAAAAAATGTTTTTTTTATTTTTATTTTTTTATTGTTTGAAAGTATTTTGGTGTATTTTTTTTATTTTTTAGGGTGGAACGCCACTTTAAGTACATTGCAGGGATTTTAGCTAAATGTTTCAGATTTCTACCTTTTGCTATTTGGAAGATACAGATGTTCATTTGTCTGTGTCCATGTGCAAAGTGAAGCTGTATAAAAATGATTTCATAAAAATCAATCAGCTTCTGCACCTGCAGGGCTCTAAGGAAAAAAAGTTGCGGGGTCTGCATCCCTTTAGACGTGATTTCCCTTTGGGAGTATCTCACCAAAAAATGTATTTGTTTCTTGGTGCAGACTTCTGGGAAAATCAGTGAGCCAATCAAAGCAGGAAAATACATTTCTGGGGGGCCTTCCTGTTCATCATCTGTGTACAGCATGTCTCCAGGTTGCCATTAGTGATGAGCCGAACACCCCCGGGTTTGGTTCGCACCAGAACCCGCGAACGGACCGAAAGTTCGAACGAACATTAGAACCCTATTAAATACAATGGATGCGAACGTTCGAATTCTAAAGTGCTAATTATAACAACTATTATGCATGTTATTGTCATAAATAGGGTTTGGGAACCCGGGTTCTGCACCAGGGGACATGTATCAATGCAAAAAGGAGTTTTAAAAACGGTCGTTTTTCGGGAGCAGTCATTTTAATGATGCATAAAGTGAAAAAAAAAAAGTCAAATATTCCTTTAAATATCGTACCTGGGGGGTGTCTAAAGTATGCCTGTGAAGTGCCACATGTTTCCCGTGTTTAGAACTGTCCCTGCACAAAATGACACTTCTAAAGGAAAAAAAAGCCATTTAAAACTGCTTGCGGCTTTAATGTAATGTCTGGTCCCGGTAATATGGATGAAATTCTTTAAGAAAAATGGCATAGCTACCCCATGACCCCCCCCCCCCCTACCCCAGACCATTACCAGCCCCTTTGGGTCTTGTATAGATATTAAGGGGAACCCCGCACATAAAATAAAAAAGGCCCTATATACTCTGAACAGCCCTATACAGGCGGTGCATACAAGACAGGGACTGTAGGTTTGTTCTTATGTAGAATCTGTTTGTAATTTTGAACAGGTACATTGTTGAAGTGTAGCTCCAGACCAAAAATCTATTTTTAAACTTTTTGGAAAACATAGGTAAGGGTTATCACCCCTGTAACATTTGTTTTGCTGTCTGTGCCCCTGTTCAGAACATTTCACCTCACTTTCCGTCCCAATGACAACTGTTTTTGAAATGTGGTGTTTTTCTTGAAACAAGGATTGCTGATAAAGCATCAGTACAGAGGAGACACCTTTCTCCCATATTTATTCTTACAGGAGAGAATTTTCCTTCCTAGTGGTAGATTTCCTCTCACTTCCTGTTGTCTTCTTGCGTTTGCAAGTAGGAGTCGTTTGTAAGTTGGATGTTTGAAAGTAGGGACCTGCCGTATATACTCTGCAGAAATAGGCCCCTTAGTTGTTGGTGTTGGCACAACACTGTAAGCACTCACAGTTACTCTTGGTTGGTGCTGGAACGCCCTGCTGTCAACTATTATATCAGGAATTTTAATTACATATAATTGTTGAACAGTGGTAGTAAAAATTGGGCCTTTGATGGTGGTGCTGGTGCCACAACACTGTAAGCCCTGACAGTTACTCTTGGTGGGTGCAGCAATGGGCCCTGCTGTGAATTATTAGATCAAGAATTGTAATTACATGCCCCTGTTGAACAGGGGCTGAAAAATTGGGCCTTAGGCACTGGTGGCACAACACTGCAACCCCTCACAGATACTGTACTTGGAGCACAGCAATGAGCCCTGTTGCAAAGTATTGCTTCAAAAATTGTAATTACACGCCCCTGTTAAACAGGGGCTGAAAAATTGGGCGTTAGGCACTGGTGGCGGCACCCATAAACAAAAATGATCTTCCAAGCTATCATCATCAATCGTATCATTGAGGACTCGGAGGAGGAGGATAGCCAGTCAACATAACAGCACAGGCACTCAGCATCAGCATCAGTCTTGAAGGGATGTGACATGTTAAAATCAATTAGTCTGTTATATCAGCATCAGGTGTGTGGTAGCTGGTGGTGATCCAAGACTGGTTCATCTTGATGAAAGTCAGTCGATCAACCGAGTCGGTGGACAGGCGCACCCTGTGATCCGTGACAAATCCTCCAGCAGCACTGAATGTGCGTTCCGAAAGAACGCTGGATGCAGGACAGGCCAGTAGCTCAATTGCATACTGTGCAAGCTCTGGCCAGTGATCCATCCTCAAGACCCAGTAAGCCAGAGGATTTTCGGTGGGGAAGGTGTCCAAGTCTGACCTTGCCCCTAGATATTCCTGCACCATGTTTATCAGACGCTGGCGATGGTTGCTGGAACCGATCATACTTTGGGGCTGCGGACTAAAGAATTGTCTGAACGCATCGGTCAGACGGCCACCTTCCCCACCGCTCCTTCTTTGACTGGCCGAAGCCTCAGCAACTCGTTGTCCAGGACCAGGAGTTTGCAACCTCCCAGTCTCTGGGAACGCGTTGCACAGACCTTTCTGCAAGGCCTCCCGGAGTTGTCTCATCCTCTGCTCCCTCTGCGACGGTAACATAAGGTCCGCAACCTTACCCTTGTACCGTGGATCAAGGAGAGTGGCCAGCCAGTAATGGTCCCTCTCCTTGATCCGAAGAATACGAGGATCCTTCTGCAGACTTTGCAGGATCAGGGAGGCCATGCAGCGTAGGTTTGCTGAGGCATTCGCTCCGGAGTCCTCTGGGTCACTAAGGACGACATGATCCGCAGCCACCTCCTCCCAGCCACGTACAAGTCCACTGGTTTCTTGGGACTGTAAATCATCCCTAAAAGACTGCTGCTGATGATGCTGAGTGCCAGCCTCCACCTCCATGCTGACACAATCCTCCTCCTCCTCCTCCTCCTCCTCTTCCTGTGCGATGGGTGGGACAGAAGGAACACTGTCTGGGTAAAGGGGGCCTTGAGAGGCAAGGAAGTCCTCCTCTTCCTGCCTCTGTTCTGCCTCAAGTGCCCTGTCCATTATTCCACGCAGCGTGTGCTCCAACAGGTGGACAAGAGGTACAGTGTCACTGATGCATGCACTGTCACTGCTCACCATCCTCGTGGCCTCCTCAAATGGTGCCAGGACAGTGCATGCATCCCTGATCATGCCCCACTGGCGTGGAGAAAAAAAACCAAGCTCCCCTGACCCTGTCCTGGTGCCGTAGTCGCACAGGTACTCATTGATGGCCCTCTGCTGCGTGTGCAGCCGCTGCAGCATGGCCAACGTTGAGTTCCACCTGGTGGGCATGTCACATATAAGGCGGTTCTTGGGCAGGTTCAACTCCTTTTGCAGCTCAGCCAGGCGAGCACTGGCATTATAAGATCTGCGGAAATGCACACAGACTTTCCTGGCCTGCCTCAGGACATCCTGTAAGCCCGGGTACCTGCCCAAGAACCGCTGCACCACCAGGTTAAGGACGTGAGCCACACAGGGCACATGGGTCAGTTGTCCCTGTCGGAGGGCGGAGAGGAGGTTGGTGCCATTGTCGCAAACCACCATTCCTGGCTTAAGCTGGCGTGGCGTCAACCACCTCTCGGCCTGGCCCTGCAGAGCAGACAGGACCTCTGCCCCAGTGTGGCTTCTGTCCCCCAAACACACCAGCGCAAGCACGGCATGGCATCTTTTTGCCTGCGTACTTGCGTAGCCCCGTGAACGGCTACGGAGCACCGCTGGTTCATAGGACAAACCACAGGAAGAGGCCATGGAGGAAGAAGAAGAGGAGGGGGTGGAGGAGAGAGGTGTGTCACAACCAGTAGTAGCATTTTGGAGGCGTGGCGGTGGGACAACCTCCAACACTACTGCACCTTGTCCTGAATCCTTCCCAGCTGCCAAAAGAGTGACCCAATGGGCCGTGAAAGAACGGTAACGTCCCTGTCCATGCCTGCTGGACCATGAGTCAGCGGTAATATGCACCTTACCGCTGACCGCCCTGTCCAGCGAGGCCAAGACATTGCCTTCCACATGCCGGTAGAGAGCCGGAATAGCCTTCCGTGAGAAAAAGTGGCGTTTGGGAACCTGCCACTGAGGAACCGCACATTGCACAAACTCACGGAAGGGGGCCGAGTCTACCAACTGAAAAGGCAGCAGTTGAAGCGCTAGCAATTTAGCCAAGCTAGCATTCAACCGCTGGGCATGTGGATGGCTGGGAGTGAACTTCTTTCGACGGTCCAGCAGCTGGGGCAGGGAAATTTGCCTGCTAGAATCGGACGTCGGTGTACTGCTAGCAGAGTGGGCGCAAGTACTTGGCTGTGACACACCTAATTCTACACCTTCATTCCTCTCAGTGCATGTTTCAGAGAGGACTGAAGTTATAGTGGGGTTGGAGATCCCAGCTGATGCGGTGCAAGGAGAGGTCCGCTTTGTTCTTTGGTGTGGGTCTTTGAGGTAGGCTTGCCAACGAGCTGCATGGCAGGTCAACATATGTCTGGTCAGGCATGTGGTACCCAAGCGGCTGATGTTTTGGCCACGCGATATACGCTTGAGACATATGTTGCAAACAGCAGCTGTGCGATCTGATGCACTAGCCTCAAAAAAGGCCCACACCAAAGAACTTTTTGAATGACGGGCAGAGGCAGCGCCCTGCACAGGCGGAGCTCTGCGGTGTGATTCCGTCGGTGTACTGCCCTTACGCTGGCCACCAAAGGGCATCCTGCCTCGTTGGAGATGTGCCTCCTCCTCATCCTCCTCCTCCTCCTCTCTCCTATTAGGCACCCACGTGGAGTCAGTGACCTCATCATCCCCTCCCTCCTCATCACTGGAGCCAATCTGGCAGTATGCTGCAGCTGCTGGAACATGACTGCCAGATTGGTGTCCTTCTTGAGCATCCCCTCTGTCTGCTCTCACGCTACTGCCTTCCTCTAGCTGGGTTTCATCATCAGACCCTTCGAAACGCTGGGCATCCTCCTGGAGCATGTACCCAACACTGTGCTGAAACAGTTCGGGGGACTCCTCAGGAGGAGGACATGGTGGGTCTAGGGAAGGAGTGACTGATGATTTGTCTGACATTGATACCAGGGAAGACGACGCTTTGGCAGCTGCTTTTCCAGTACCCTGAGCCTGGGTGAGAGAGGATGAGGAGGAGGAGGAGGGCTTGGTCATCCACTCTACCAAGTCTTCGGCATGATGTGGCTCAACATGTCCAGCTGCCGAAAAGAAGGACAAGCGTGTCCCATGGCCATGTGCTGATGACAATGCACCGCGTCCACGACCAGCACTGTTGCCCCCAGACACAGAGCCTGCTTGCCCTCTTTTATTGCCTCCTGACTGTCTGCCTCTCCTTGTTTGCCTTCCAGACATTCTAATAGATGGCCTGCAGGGAGATGGGAAAAAAGCAATAAGGGCTACCTTCAGGTGTCCTTCTCTGTCCCTTGAAACAAGGACTTTCACAGTGAAAGAAACTGACACTCTCCCTACCTACAGTTTTCTGTCCCTAGAATAAATGTTTTTTTTAAGCACAATATAGCACAAGGACAATTCACTCACTGTCCTTACAGGTCCCTGGAAACAAGGACTTGCAGAGTGAAAGAAAAAAAACACTCTCCCTACCTACAGTTTTCTGTCCCTAGAAAAAATGTTTTTTTTTAATCACAATATAGCACAAGGACAATTCACTCACTGTCCTTACAGGTCCCTGGAAACAAGGACTTGCAGAGTGAAAGAAAATAAACACTCTCCCTACCTACAGTTTTCTGGCCCTAGAATAAATGTTTTTTTTAAGCACAATATAGCACAAGGACAATTCACTCACTGTCCTTACAGGTCCCTGGAAACAAGGACTTGCAGAGTGAAATAAACTGACACTCTCCCTACCTACAGTTTTCTGTCCCTAGAATAAATGTTTTTTTTAAGCACAATATAGCACAAGGACAATTCACTCACTGTCCTTCCAGGTCCCTGGAAACAAGGACTTGCAGAGTGAAAGAAAAAAAACACTCTCCCTACCTACAGTTTTCTGTCCCTAGAAAAAATGTTTTTTTTAATCACAATATAGCACAAGGACAATTCACTCACTGTCCTTACAGGTCCCTGGAAACAAGGACTTGCAGAGTGAAATAAACTGACACTCTCCCTACCTACAGTTTTCTGTCCCTAGAAAAAATGTTTTTTTTTAAGCACAATATAGCACAAGGACAATTCACTCACTGTCCTTACAGGTCCCTGGAAACAAGGACTTGCAGAGTGAAAGAAAAAAAACACTCTCCCTACCTACAGTTTTCTGTCCCTAGAAAAAATGTTTTTTTTAATCACAATATAGCACAAGGACAATTCACTCACTGTCCTTACAGGTCCCTGGAAACAAGGACTTGCAGAGTGAAAGAAACTGACACTCTCCCTACCTACAGTTTTCTGTCCCTAGAATAAATGTTTTTTTAAGCACAATATAGCACAAGGACAATTCACTCACTGTCCTTCCAGGTCCCTGGAAACAAGGACTTGCAGAGTGAAAGAAACTGACACTGTCCCTACCTACAGTTTTCTGTCCCTAGAATAAATGTTTTTTTTAAGCACACTATAGCACAAGCACAAAACACACTGACACTCTCCCTACCTATCCTTCTCTTTCCCTAAACTAAAGGAATCCAGGTTAAGCAAGAAAGAAATAACAGTCACTGTCCCTGCCTATGCTGCTCTATCCCTGCTCCGGAACACACTACACTAGGCCGCCGTGCTGGCGGCCTTTTATAGTGTGGGGCGTGTACTAAACACCCTCAGCAATAATTGGCCACAGGCATCCTGCCTGTGGCCAATCATTGCTCTCCTCGCTGCCGGCGCTGTGATTGGCCAAGCATGCGGGGTCACAGTGCATGCTTGGCCAATCACAGCGCCTGGATGACACTGCGATGGCGTAGTGCATTGTGGGCCGTTCGCGTCACTCGAATTTGGCGCGAACGGCCCAAATCGTTCGATCTTCGTCGAACGATCGAACAGCCGATGTTCGAGTCGAACGTATGTTCGAGTCGAACACGAAGCTCATCCCTAGTTGCCATATTGTAGAGCTCTCTAAACTTTCTAAGCAAAGGGCCAGTTTATTTTCTTTCAGGCTTTAGGGGGGCCGGAATAGTGGCCCATTGTTGGTATCAGTTGGAAGAATAGTGCCCCATTGATGGTGTCGGCAGGGGAAAGGGGGCTCAATTATTGATGTCAGTTGGTGAGATAGTGCCCCAAGACAAAGGTAAGCAAAGGGCCACATCTGGCCCCCAGGCCACAGTTTGGCGATCACTGCCATATTGTATTGCATTTTACAGAAAATTACAGTGCTACAGTACAGATTGAAATGGAAAGGTCATATTAAATATCATTCAATTACAATATGATTTGTGTTGCAATTGTATATGCTATATTATTATTATTTTTTTATTTGCTAATTTTTTTATCCACGAAAGTGGAGCTGCCCTGTAAGGCATCTTAACATTTATGCTTGCCATGAAGCTGGCCATACATGAATCAAAATTTGGCTGGTTCAGCAGGGACTGGACAAATTTAGATCCATGGGCAGGCTGGTTGTACAGAAATCGATCTACTGTATTGTTTTTTTTATTTTTATTTTTAAAGCTGGCCATACACTGTTAATAGAAATCAGCAGGCAGATTCCTCCATCCACACAAACAAAGTTGATGGTGGAATCCCCCTGTCAGGGCATTGTATTCTAACAACAGCACCTACTGCTTCCGGAATACACTGATCATGTCCATTTGATGAAAGTTGATCAAATGAGTGACTTCTGACAAGCAGGGATGGTGATACACTAATAGAAATTCAGCCAGTCCATGCTAAACTGGCCAAATTTTGATCAGTGTATGGCCAGCTTTAGTTTTGGATAGAGTAGGGAAGGGTTAGCAACTCTCTTCACACTTTGTTTGTTTTAGTAACCATTGGAACCAGTGCTAAAAAAGGAGGAAAAATCCCAAATTTTGAGTTGTCACCAGAAAAAGAAGAGAGTAGTTTTCACTTGTTGTGATAACATCAAAAAATTTCCCGAATTTTGGAAAGATTTTCTCTGACATTCTTTGGTGCCTATAGGGCAGGATGTGAAGGAAACCCCACCCAATGGGACACAGGCAGCAAAACTCTATCTCTGCATAAAGAAAAAGTTTAGAAACTTTGATGTATATACACATTAATGGTAAAAATCAAACAATGCTTCTGGGCCTTTTCTTAACTACGCGTTTCCCCAAAAATAAGACCTACCCCGTAAATAAGACCTAGCGTTATTTTCCAGGAGGGCTGCAATATAAACCCTACCCCGAAAATAAGCCCTAATTTAAAATGCTTGTAAAATCCTATAACCCACTCTATTACAGTAGTATATAATGTACAATGTGTGTGTTTCTGTAATATAATTGCGGGGAAGAGAGCTCCGGCGGGGTCACAGAATCGCAGAGCGGCGATATAACTAAGGTATTTGGCACAATTATATTACAGAAACACACACATTGTTCACTATATACTACTGTAATAGAGTGGCTTATAGGATTTTACATGCATTTTAACTCAGTTCACACTGGGGATTCCTGTCAGGCAGGGAGAGAGGGAGAGGGGGAGAGAAGACAGCACATTACATGGTAAGACCTACCCCGAAAATAAGCCCTACTGTGTCTTTTGTTGCCAAAATTAATATAAGACCCGGGCTTATTTTTGGGGAAACACGGTACTAAGAAGTGATATAGACCAAAATTATTCAAAATGTATTTTAACTTTATTGAAAAATTTCCCAACACTAGAATCCCCAAGATCATCTATAGCAAGGGGAAGAGATTGTCCAACAAAAATTAAAGAGATACTCCTCCCTTCCAAAAACAAAATGAATTTGGGGTGAAAATATTTTTTTACAAAGTCCGTATCTTATTTCATATTTCTCTTTTTCTCCTTAACAAGTTTGTACTCAACTGTTGGCAATTATTTTTAAAAACGGTGGCTGGGAAGGGTTGCGCTCTTATCTTGCAGAACTCAAATCTTGGTTAGTGAACCCGTTCACACAAATCTGAAATCATGCTAGATCAGGATGATTCAATCTGAACATACTTTTCAAAAAACAAAATCTTTTTACGCAAAACTAAAATATGTTTTCAAGGGAGTTATAATATTCCAAATGGTTTTGAACACAAGTGCACAGATTCCGGCATCCATGAGTCAAAATACAATCCAAAAACAGGACATGCAACATATTGTTTTGAAATGGTGTTTCCCATGTTTTAATTATGGATTGGTAATGTTCTGTCTGGCTGTCAGCATATCAATCATCTTTTGTAATAAATGTCAATATTTTGTTGAAGGTGTTCCATCAAAGTGATCAGTGATGAATGGGATTTGTGACTTGAGAAATGGAAGATTGTCTAATGTGTATAAAAGCCTTCCACAAACTTTTTGAATTGGCGGAGCCCTTGAAATAATGTTCAGATCTCAAAGAAGTCCTGCTAAAAGTTATTATATACATACTATATATAGCTTACTATACAGTAGCGTGACCAGTTTGTTGTAGACATAATATTTAATACAAAAATTCTAAATTGGTGAACAGTGTAGTGTCTTATTTTAATTGGTAGTTGTTGCTGAAGTATACACTAATATTGGTGGTTAGTGTAGTACACCCTATCATTGGTGGTCACTGGGACAGGTGCCCCCCTTACATTGGTGATCAGTGGGACAGGTGCCCCCCTTACATTGGTGATCAGTGGGACAGGTGTCCCCTTACATTGGTGGTCAGTGGGACAGGTGTCCCCCTTACATTGGTGATCAGTGGGACAGGTGCCCCCCTTACATTGGTGATCAGTGGGACAGGTGTCCCCTTACATTGGTGGTCAGCGGGACAGGTGCCCCCCTTACATTGGTGATCAGTGGGACAGGTGTCCCCTTACATTGGTGATCAGTGGGACAGGTGTCCCCTTACATTGGTGGTCAGTGGGACAGGTGCCCCCCTTACATTGGTGATCAGTGGGACAGGTGCCCCCCTTACATTGGTGATCAGTGGGACAGGTGTCCCCTTACATTGGTGGTCAGTGGGACAGGTGTCCCCCTTACATTGGTGATCAGTGGGACAGGTGCCCCCCTTACATTGGTGATCAGTGGGACAGGTGTCCCCTTACATTGGTGGTCAGTGGGACAGGTGCCCCCCTTACATTGGTGATCAGTGGGACAGGTGTCCCCTTACATTGGTGGTCAGTGGGACAGGTGCCCCCTTACATTGGTGGTCAGTGGGACAGGTACCCCCCTTACATTGGTGATCAGTGGGACAGGTGGCCCCCTTACATTGGTGATCAGTGGGACAGGTGCCCCCCTTACATTGGTGATCAGTGGGACAGGAGCCCCCCTTACATTGGTGATCAGTGGGACAGGTGCCCCCCTTACATTGGTGGTCAGTGGGACAGGTGCCCCCTTACTTTGGTGATCAGTGGGACAGGTGCCCCCCTTACATTGGTGATCAGTGGGACAGGTGCCCCCCTTACATTGGTGATCAGTGGGACAGGTGTCCCCTTACATTGGTGGTCAGTGGGACAGGTGTCCCCCTTACATTGGTGATCAGTGGGACAGGTGCCCCCCTTACATTGGTGATCAGTGGGACAGGTGCCCCCCTTACATTGGTGATCAGTGGGACAGGTGTCCCCTTACATTGGTGGTCAGTGGGACAGGTGTCCCCTTACATTGGTGATCAGTGGGACAGGTGCCCCCCTTACATTGGTGATCAGTGGGACAGGTGTCCCCTTACATTGGTGGTCAGTGGGACAGGTGCCCCCCTTACATTGGTGATCAGTGGGACAGGTGTCCCCTTACATTGGTGGTCAGTGGGACAGGTGCCCCCTTACTTTGGTGATCAGTGGGACAGGTGCCCCCCTTACATTGGTGGTCAGTGGGACAGGTGCCCCCTTACTTTGGTGATCAGTGGGACAGGTGCCCCCCTTACATTGGTGATCAGTGGGACAGGTGCCCCCCTTACATTGGTGATCAGTGGGACAGGTGTCCCCTTACATTGGTGGTCAGTGGGACAGGTGTCCCCCTTACATTGGTGATCAGTGGGACAGGTGCCCCCCTTACATTGGTGATCAGTGGGACAGGTGCCCCCCTTACATTGGTGATCAGTGGGACAGGTGTCCCCTTACATTGGTGGTCAGTGGGACAGGTGCCCCCTTACATTGGTGATCAGTGGGACAGGTGTCCCCTTACATTGGTGATCAGTGGGACAGGTGCCCCCTTACATTGGTGGTCAGTGGGACAGGTGTCCCCTTACATTGGTGGTCAGTGGGACAGGTGCCCCCTTACATTGGTGGTCAGTGGGACAGGTGCCCCCTTACATTGGTGTTCAGTGGGAGAAGGTCCCCCTTACATTGGTGTTCAGTGGGAGAAGGTCCCCCTTACATTGGTGGTCACTGGGACAGGTGCCCCTCTTACATTGGTGGTCAGTGGGACAGGTGCCCCCTTACATTGGTGGTCAGTGGGACAGGTGCCCCCTTACATTGGTGGTCATTGGGAGAAGGTCCCCCTTACATTGGTGGTCACTGGGACAGGTGCCCCCCTTACATTGGTGGTAAGTGGGAGAAGGACCCTCTTACATTGGTGGTCAGTGGGAGAAGAACCTTCCTACATTGGTGGTCAGTGGGAGAAGAACCTTCTTACATTGGTGGTCAGTGGGAAAAGGTCCCCCTTACATTGGTGGTAAGTGGGAAGAATGCCTGGTTACCTTGGGAGTCCAAAGGGAAAATGCCTCTTACATTGGTGGTCAAAGGGAAGAATATCGCACTTACACACAGTTTTTAAGATCAATGGTGTTAGTGGTTACTTACCTAAAAGACAAGATGAGATGCTCTACTGGCAGGATGGCCTTATTGTGAGACCTTGAAAACCCCTTCAAAGTAGTTTGTTTTCCTTATTTAAGTGCTTACTCAGTCAAGTGAAGGAAAAATATTATTTAGAATGAGTCCTAAGCCGACAATAGATGGTTCAAATCTCGGCCGGTTCAGCATTTGAACCATCTATGAGCGGGCTGAATGTACAACCAGTATGATGGATTTTCGGCATGCGATTATTGCCAGCGGCTATAGCTGCTAGCAGTAATCATGGTGTTCTCCTGGCTGGGACAGCTCCCCATGCCCCCCCCACCAGGAGAACACAATTGCTCCGTGGGAGGGATTACCCCCCATCAACTCTCACTGTGTTGTGGGGGAATCAAGCGATTGTTTTTTCCTGCAAACCATGGTTGCAGGAAAGAAAATCCCTCCATCTATGGCCTGCCTTAGTGCTTAAATGGTTTGGTTTATTTATTTCACGCTATCTCTTTTTCTGTTCTGTCCATCCCTTTTCACCTTTTATACTTTTTCCCCCATCATTTTCATAATAAAGATAACAATCCAATGTGGCACAATTCCATTTTAAGGAGGCTGTAGGAGCACAAATGTGGAAGCATGGACTTGTAAAGGGGTTGTAAAACCAAACCAGTGATCCTTAGCAGTCTCAAGTAATGTGTCTCCAGTCTGTGACTGCCTCCTATAGAATGTTTGCAGTGTCAGACCATACCCTGCAGAATGGAAAAGAAAAAGGTCCTGGAAGATGCACATCTCTGCAAAATCATGTAAGAAGGTGTATGACAGCCTCAGACCGGACTCAACCAGGCCATGCCAAGGGTTTTTCAGAGATGTGCGACTTCCAGGACTTCTCCCTTTTCTATTAGATGTCTAGAGCTGGGACAAACTCTGCCTTTAAAACACAAAAGAGAGCAGCGCCATCTAAGTGCAGCAATGTTAAAACATTTTTAATATAGGACAGACAATTTGGAACTCACAAGATCGTAGAGATCACAGCGCATGTAGGAAGGTATAAGAGGTTCATCCACTCCTGGGGGAAGGCGTTAGGCTCGCAGGTGGAGAGGCAGCTGATGTTCCCGGCTGTTCTGGTGGCTCCCAGCCCTTCTTGGTTCTCAGAATCTGCTATGGGGTGGCTGGACACGTCACTTCCGGATGGAGAGGGAGTGGGGAGGAGCGTGCGTTCAGAGCATGCGTGCTCCTTTATCAGGCAATAACTGTGGCAATAGCTCTGTCTTTGTCTGCACTCCAAGCGGTTGCTACATAGGAGGACACGGTGAAGCTTTGAGCGGCACCTGTAACTTTAGTTTGGCATGCCCTGCTGATATTATGGGCCACACTTGAGGCTCCTAAAGGCTCCTAAGCTTTTTTTTTCTGTCTATTTGCTGAAATATATTCTGCATTGGAAACTGGTCATTGTCATTAGAATATAAAGTTGACTTTTAGAAACAATGGAAACTCTTTTATTAATAATAAAGAGCAGAATGTGTCTTGTGAAGCATGATATAAAAAGAACAATACTCACTAGGTTTGTTATAACTTATACTTTTATTACTTGGCCAAAGAAACTCAACTAATCCTAAACATTCCGTCTTTACATTCTGTCTTTAAATTACATTTCCATTCTATAAAATGCTATTTTTTTTTTTTCAAGGTTAGGTTTAACTTACTTTGTAGCAACAATTAATGCAATCACACAGCATTTGTAGCCGCTTTCCGATGATGTACTTAAGCCCATTATGTTGGCTTTGGAGTGAGCTTTGCCAATTAATAACTTGCAGGGTGTACATTCTAATTGTAGTGTTTGTAAGGATCAGGAAAATACACAATTAGTTCCACCTTAATGAAGCACATTATTCAAGTCCATTTGTAATAAATGGAGCGACCGTCTGGATTACGTGACTCAGGCATGTTTAGATGAATGTTGGCGGACAAATCTGGACTGTAAACAAATCTGTCATTTTCTCCTATTTTAACATGACGTCTGCTCAACCAATGCACTTGTTTATTTCAGGGTGCACAACTGTTTGATCATTCATATCTTACACCTTCTGTAGGAATCATACCCACTTTATATGCTGCTCTGCAAAATTTTTTCATAGTCTAATGCTGCGTACACACGACCGTTATTCATGTCATGCAAAAAAACGAAGTTTTTCTTGTCGTGATTCCTCTCAAGCTTGCCTTGCCTACACACGTTCATGAAAAAAAAAACGCTTGAGCAAAGCGCGGTGACGTACAACACGTACGACAGCACTATGAAGGGGAAGTTCCATTCGAATGGCGCCACCCTTTGGGCTGCTTTTGCTGATCCTCGTGTTAGTAAAAGTTTGGTGAGAGACGATTCGCGCTTTTCAGCCTTGTGCTCTTCAGTCTGTTACAGCGTGACGAATGTGCTATCTCCATTCTGAACACTAGTTTTACCAGAACGAGCGCTCCCGTCTCATACTTGATTCTGAGCATGCCCATTTTTTTCTCGTAAAAGCGTACACACGACCATTTTTCACGACGTGAAAATTAACAACGTGAAAAACGACGAGAAAAAATAGAGCAGGTTCTAAATTTTTTTCGCCCAGTTTTCTCGTCGAGAAAAATGCTATTGAGCATACACACGACCGTTTTTCACGACCAATCTAAAAAATGTTTCTCGTCATGAAAAACGGTCGTGTGTATGCGGCATTAGTTCTAATGTTCTTCATAAAAGGGATAGCTTTCTGTGATCATGTGGGTTGCTTGTTTTTTTGTTTTTTTTTTGTAGAAAGAGCAATAAGTCAAACAAAATAAAAACCCAACTCCCAAGTTGTTGTGTACTTGTGGTGGGGCAGGGGTTTTGCTCAGTCTTGAATATGGTCAGCTGCAGGGTGCTCTAAAACTAAGGGTCTCAGCTACTGCTATTTGGGGGTCTCCCCAAACCATGGGTCAATTTGCCCTTTGCTCTGCCGAACCACCTACATAATGGCCCCTGTGCATGTATTTGCTATGTAAGAATAAATCACCTGTACCGTTGGGTGTCCTATGCATATGGATGTTGCTGCATTATGTAAAATTATTTTTTACAATTTAGAATGGAGTGCCTTGAGATTGTCTAGAATTTTAAAGGGTTCCTTGACTGACAAAAGTTTGAGAAACACTGCTGTAGATACACAGCTATGAAGGTGTAGGCATAGGAATGCCTAGGCAAACTTATTTATCAGGAGGTGCACTGCTATGTTTCAGGAAATTAAGACAAACGGTACATTTTTGAATTTAATTTAAATTTTAACACACTTGCAATGTCATTTGGAGAGCAATAGCAGTTAAAAAATGGTTTGATTTGCCTGTCCTTTTAATTCAGAAAACTGACTATCTCTCAAAACCAACTAGCATGGACCGCTGCAATTCCATAGACCGTAACTGCATTCGGAAATAATGCAACACGAGCGTTGTGTACCTGCAATTGAAATGAATACCATGTGCCTGCCAATCTGCACTTATATGTATGTGTTTTTTATTTGGATTGTAGGGTTTGGGTCTTCGGGCCTACCCTGAAGTCTAGGGAGAAGTTGTGTGGCCCTTCCTTCCTCCCCTGCCTTGGGAAGGGGGGGGGGGGCGGGGAAGAGCCTTTTGGCCAGATGTATCTGAGTGTGCCTTGCCCCTGTCAGGAGTCTTGCACCCCAGGGGGATCCGGGAAGGTTCCTTCCTCTTCGGGAAGGGGACCTTATGACACACCATAAGTGCACTTTTTAGAGTGCGTTTACATTTTTTTGGTTCGCTTCTGTGTTTTTTTTTTGCACACAGCATCGCAGGCATTAAAGAAAAAAAATGAATATCATAGCAGGTCATCAGATTCCAGTTTACCTCAATTGTTCAGTGTGGATGACAGATTTAAGGCTGCAGGCAAACCAGGTCAAACGCAGCCTATTGTGCTAACATACTGTACGTGTAGCAAAGCCCGGGACCTCTAGAGGCCTAATGGTGACCTTCGGAGTCAGGGACAGCTGACATACTTCTGTGTAGAGTGGGTTACAAGGCATGGTGGGTCTACTGCAAGATGAAAACAGCTATAGGAAAACAGCTATTCCTATTTCTATTGTAAAACAGCTATACAGGAGGAGGCCTCCAGCCGGACTTCTGTATAGGTAGGATCGCTGTCTTCTATGGCAACAATCGTGTAGCAGTTACTAACGGTAGTTGTATTCAACTATTGGCAACACAAACAGTTCTCCGCTTACTCCACAGTCACTCACTGTGGGCCTTTACTCAACGAACTCCCAGTCTTTCACTAGACTCCGGATCCAATAGCCACTGGATCCCCTGCGCTTTTCTTCCACTTTAGTGCTCAGTATCTTCCTCAAGCATCACCCCCCGCTTCCCTGCTGGTTCCCTGGCTTGGCACTCACAAATACTCATCAAGCGTCACCCCTGCTGACTCGCTAGGTCCCTGGCTTGGGACCCACTGATGCTCCGCAATCGTCACCTCTGCTGTCCCGCTGGTTCCCTGGCTTGGCACTCACTGAGTTTCTCACTTCTTCACCATCCCAGCTGGTGAGAAGTCTGCTCTGGTACTGACTTCAGATTACTCACAGTGGTCTCTGGTAACAAGGTGGTTGGTCCCATAGTGGCGACAGCTTCCCCTTCTACCTCCAACCACAGCTGGGTCCCCGTCCAGCGGAACTACTACTTCTGGTTGGACTACAAGCCAGCAGTCCCAACCCTACGCTGGAAAGGCTCTCAGGCAGTCTGGCAGCTAAACGTCCCCGAGATAGGCCCGGGCAGCACATCACAGCCGTCTGGGTGGCACAGAACCCCGATCACCTGACTCCACTCAAATAAATAGGCTCTCCCAGCAGGCCAAGGAACCAAAGAAAATCCCTGCCCATTGGCACCCCATCCATTCATGTCTGAGCTTGCAAAGCCCCTGTCTTATCTAATGTCACCAGTGGCGTCTCCAGCTTTCACATTTAGGGGGGGCACATGGGGGGACAAGGACAAAAGTAGGGGGGCCAACCATAAAACGTGTGTGTGTATATATACATATATACACACACACACATATATACACATACATATATACAGTATATATACACACACACACACATGTGTATTAAAAAATAAATTAAATCAAGAATAGAATGCACTCCAGAGGTCTTGTTACAAATTCACCTTTGTTTTATTTGTGCAACATACAATACACTTGAGCGTCAACATTTCAGTCCAACTGCGGACTTTTATCAATGTGCAAAAAGTCCCTTTAATGTGACCCATAGCCATAGACAAAAATTTGCATTATGAAGGGCCAACTATAATGGGCTAGCTTGTCCTGTAAGAAAAGCTGATTTAGCCCTACTTCCATGAAAAACTACTAAGAAGGGTTGGCCCTTCATCATGCTAATTTAAGTCTATAGTTGAAGTGTACATAATAATTTAAAATCCCCTACAAAAAAACACTATTAAACCGCATAATGGTAAACATTGCAAAATGAACTGCAATACCTATGTTGAAGCATAGGCAATAATAATAATTTTTCCAGGTATGTACCAAAACATATTCAAGCTATAGTTATATAAATGAACAACAATAATTGTAACTATTTTTGTTAAAGGGACACTATAGTCACCAGAACAACTTGAGCTTTAATTGTTCCTAAACCCACAACAGTAAAATCAGTCTGTATATGCAGTAAAGCATGCTTGTTATACTCACTTTGAAACCTAAGGGGCTAAACCTCTGCATTGTGTGAAAAGGGTGTTTGATCCTGTCTTCTCTGATCCTCTCCTTCTTCCACAGTCCCCTCCTGATAGTACAGTCTTGGTGCAAGCTGTACATGCTCAGTTTGGTGTGTATTGCTAGAGAGGTTTTTTTTTTCTTGGGAGGGTGCATGTGATCAGCACTGTCCAGACAGAGGGTCAGGGATCCTGCAGCCTCATAGGACAGACAGAGGAGAATGAAATTAACCTGTTGGTATTCCTGACCCTATAGTGTCCCTTTAACTATAAATATCTAACTTTCAAATAGCAATTCTTAAATAAGGAAACAAGTGCACGTAAAATAAAGTGCAACGTCACAACAAATATGCAGTGTTATGCTTTTAAAGTGCACAGCATAAAGAAAAAAATTGAACCTAAATTTTGTCTTTCACGCTAATATAGGCTTAAACGTGAATTTTTATGGATTGATGCAAACCTGCTAACTACAAGTCCCATATTTATTTGGGATGCAAGTCTGGCCTCAATTGACAATGTGGCAAGATCTGAAAGCCTTTCCTCAGTCATTGTTGTGCGTAGGAATGATTTTATTAACTTTAGTGCAGAAAAGCTTCTTTCACATGAGGCACTACTGACTGGCAAAACACAAGCTATTTTACATAGCCGATAAAGTTCAAGAAATGGAATAGAGTAAGGCTCCAGAAAGTTAGTGAACTCAAGAATTGTGTCCACCTTAATGGCATCTGAAGATTTTTTCCTCTGTAGGGTTAGCATTGCCTGTTTCAGCTCAATCTCCAAGTTTTCTGTGTTGCAGGAGTAGAATTTGGCCATTGGTAGCAATTTTTCAAAATTAAGAAATGAATCTGATCGAGGATTCAGAGACTGTACGCCTTCCATGATTTCCAGAGAATCTTTTGAAAATCGAGATTTTAGCTCTGAAATTATTCTGTCAAGAACAACATACATGAACATTTGAATGAAGTCATCTTTTTTGAGCAGTTGTTGTCGATGCCCTACAGTTTCCAAAATGACGCTATTTCTTAAGTTGAGAGGAGGCCGGCGATCTCGCTTCTTGGAAGGCGGTTCGGTAGAATCATCATTTGGTGCTGATATTCCACACTTGATGCTCAGTTGGATTGCTTCTGCCCAGACACTTTCTATTGTTCCAGAATTAGCTTCAGGTCTCCTCTCTGGATTGCGCACTTCTTCAAGCTCTTGTAAAATTGTTTGCACAAGAAGGACAGCTGATGCCAAGTCAATATCTTTGGCTTGTAACATGTTAGAGAGCGTCTGGGTCCTTTTTAGTATGTTCTCAAAAAACACAAGTGCCAGAATGAAGCCAAAATCAATGAACCGATGAATTGATTTTGCCTCAACTGCTCTCTCAGTATGGTTCCCTTCTGCCAAAATATTGAGAGTTTCCAACAGAGGGCCAAGCGTTTTAAGAACAGCATTGCAGGCTGCATGTTGGCATGTCCACCTTGTGTCACTTAATTGTTTAAGCTGGATAGCTGGTTTGCTTGACATTTCTTGTTGCACATTAGCAAACACAGAGTGAACAACAGATGTACTGCAAAACACATATAGCTTTTCGAGTTTTACAAAAAATTCATTTGCTGCCTGTACATTCTTCACAGTGTCCACGATGACCAGGTTGAGGCGGTGACTCATGCAATGAATGTAAAGTGCACAAGGCACCTCCTTTTTAATGCGTGCTTGCACGCCATTAAGCCGGCCACTCATTACAGAGGCTCCATCATAGCCTTGTCCAACACAATAATTTTTATCAATGCCTAGAGATGCTAGGACCTGGAATATGTATCCTGTTAGAGATTCAGCATCAAGGCTATCTGCGCGGTAGAATTGTAAGAACCGTTCATGGATCATCTTATCGTGAAAAAATCGGACTACGACAGACAGTTGTTCTGATTTACTCAGATCCTTTGTTTCATCTGCAATGATGGAAAAGGGACTTCCTTTAATGCTCTGTGCGATGCCTTCTCTAACAAGAGCAGCCATAATTGATAAAAGTTCATTTTGTATAGATGGATGTAGATATCTTGCATTCCTTGGTCCTGTAATTTTGTTTCTTACAACGCTGTCTTTTTCTGCAATTAAATAGAGAATTTCACGCACATTACCATGGTTGACATAATCTGAGCTGTACCGATGCTCTCGCTGGGCAATTTTAGTCTTGGCTGTTAGCAACAAAACTTGGGCAATTGTCTTTAAGTAATGTCTATTCTCATTGACCTCTCGTGTATGAGCTTTAGTTAGATCCTTCATGATTGATGTATCCTGGCTTACACTATTTTTGAAATCCTCCCATCTGACATGGCAATCCTTGTGTGAAGCAGACTTCTCATGCTGTAGTATTCCTTTACCAGTTTCAAGTGCATTTTTCCAGTTTTTGTACCCTATGTTGATAAACGGTACTTTTTTAGCATGCCCATGGAGATATTTTGGTGTTGAAAAAAAACGGCACGGAAAACAGTATGCAGCATCCTGGGACACAGAATATTCCAACCAGTCAAACGATCCAAACCACTGTGGGCGGAATGACCTGAAGCGTCCTCCCATTTGTTTCTGTGGGTATTTTTTTAATGCAGGCTGTCTTGGCCCTTCACTAGCACACTGGCTGATATCATGTGGTCCTTGTACCTTTGTTTTTTCAATGCTAGCAGATGTTTGTGCACTCTGTGGCTGTTCAGCTTCACTGAATTGCTCTTCATAAGCACTGTGTTGAATATTGCTTAGTGAGGAGGTGCTTGCGTCTTCAACCTGCAATGAAGGTTCATCATTATCCGATATTAATTCAGCAGTGTCATATTCAACGTCATCCTTCTGAAGCTCTTCACACTCCTCAATGGAAGAAGACGGGCCAGGCTGACTTTTTCCTTTTTGCTGCTCTTTTGAAATATCAGCCTTCTGGGCCTTAACATTTACCACAGAATAAAATGAACGGATGTCCATTTTTTGAGTTATAATAGAAAATTTTATCTGGGGGAAAAAAAATACATGATGTTCTTCTGAAACACTTACCATAAATGAATACCATTTGTTTTATTAAATGTCTTATTGATAAATGTAGTTGCCCATCCAACCAGCAACTAGCAATCAACTAAAATAACTAAAGTGGAGTTCCACCCAAAAGTGTAACTTCTGCTTACCGTATTTAATTCCCCCCCCCCCCCCCCCTCCGATGCCACATTTGACACCTTTTAAGGGGGAGCAGGTACCTGTTTTAAATTGACAGGTACCCTGTCCCCACTTCTGGCGGACACGGTCGCGGCGATGTGCTTCACCTTGGCCGGCCTTCTCCTCCCCCCACCACTGGGCCAATACAGAAAGCGCAGTAGGGAGCTGGCCATGAAGCTGCAAGGCTACACTGTTGGAATCCCTTACCCACAATGGCGGCGGCAGCACCCGGGGTTGCCGACATCACTGGATTCCAGGGCAGGTAAGTGTCCTAATAATAAAAGTCAGCAGCTGCAGTATGTGTTTTTCTGGGCGTCAGAACTCCACTTAAATAAGAAACTGCATTATCACACACACCTTACTAAAATGTGCATTGTTAAATCGTCATCAAATATTCCTGACAATGCACACGAAACGCACAAATATGAAATATTCCTGACAATGTACACGAAACGCACAAATATGAAATATTCCTGACAATGTACATGAAAGCACAAATACGAAATATTCCAGAAAAATTCAATGCACACGAAACGCATTGGCATGAAATATTCCTGACAATGTACATGAAACGCACAAATATGAAATATTCCAGACAAATTCAATGCACACGAAACGCACAAATATGAAATATTCCTGACAATGTACATGAAACGCACAAATATGAAATATTCCAGAAAAATTCAATGCACACGAAACGCATTAGCATGAAATATTCCTGACAATGTACATGAAACGCACAAATATGAAATATTCCAGACAAATTCAATGCACACGAAACGCACAAATATGAAATATTCCTGACAATGTACACGAAACGCACAAATATGAAATATTCCTGACAATGTACATGAAAAGCACAAATATAAAATATTCCAGAAAAATTCAATGCACACGAAACGCATTAACATGAAATATTCCTGACAATGTACATGAAACGCACAAATATGAAATATTCCAGACAAATTCAATGCACACGAAACGCACAAATATGAAATATTCCTGACAATGTACACGAAACGCACAAATATGAAATATTCCTGACAATGTACATGAAACGCACAAATATGAAATATTCCTGACAATGTACATGAAAAGCACAAATATAAAATATTCCAGAAAAATTCAATGCACACGAAACGCATTAACATGAAATATTCCTGACAATGTACATGAAACGCACAAATATGAAATATTCCAGACAAATTCAATGCACACGAAACGCACAAATATGAAATATTCCTGACAATGCACACGAAACGCACAAATATGAAATATTCCTGACAATGTACACGAAACGCACAAATATGAAATATTCCTGACAATGTATATGAAAAGCACAAATATAAAATATTCCAGAAAAATTCAATGCACACGAAACGCATTAACATGAAATATTCCTGACAATGTACATGAAACGCACAAATATGAAATATTCCAGACAAATTCAATGCACACGAAACGCACAAATATGAAATATTCCTGACAATGTACATGAAACGCACAAATATGAAATATTCCTGACAATGTACATGAAACGCACAAATATGAAATATTCCTGACAATGTACATGAAACGCACAAATATGAAATATTCCTGACAATGTACATGAAAAGCACAAATATAAAATATTCCAGAAAAATTCAATGCACACGAAACGCATTAACATGAAATATTCCTGACAATGTACATGAAACGCACAAATATGAAATATTCCAGACAAATTCAATGCACACGAAACGCACAAATATGAAATATTCCTGACAATGTATATGAAACGCACAAATATGAAATATTCCTGACAATGTACATGAAACGCACAAATATGAAATATTCCTGACAATGTACATGAAACGCACAAATATGAAATATTCCTGACAATGTACATGAAAAGCACAAATATAAAATATTCCAGAAAAATTCAATGCACACGAAACGCATTAGCATGAAATATTCCTGACAATGTACATGAAACGCACAAATATGAAATATTCCAGACAAATTCAATGCACACGAAACGCACAAATATGAAATATTCCTGACAATGTACACGAAACGCACAAATATGAAATATTCCTGACAATGTACATGAAAAGCACAAATATAAAATATTCCAGAAAAATTCAATGCTCACGAAACGCATTAACATGAAATATTCCTGACAATGTACATGAAACGCACAAATATGAAATATTCCAGACAAATTCAATGCACACGAAACGCACAAATATGAAATATTCCTGACAATGTACACGAAACGCACAAATATGAAATATTCCTGACAATGTACATGAAACGCACAAATATGAAATATTCCTGACAATGTACATGAAACGCACAAATATGAAATATTCCTGACAATGTACATGAAACGCACAAATATGAAATATTCCTGACAATGTACATGAAACGCACAAATATGAAATATTCCAGACAATGTACATGAAAAGCACAAATATAAAATATTCCAGAAAAATTCAATGCACACGAAACGCATTAACATGAAATATTCCTGACAATGTACATGAAACGCACAAATATGAAATATTCCAGACAAATTCAATGCACACGAAACGCACAAATATGAAATATTCCTGACAATGTACACGAAACGCACAAATATGAAATATTCCTGACAATGTACATGAAACGCACAAATATGAAATATTCCTGACAATGTACATGAAAAGCACAAATATAAAATATTCCAGAAAAATTCAATGCACACGAAACGCATTAACATGAAATATTCCTGACAATGTACATGAAACGCACAAATATGAAATATTCCAGACAAATTCAATGCACACGAAACACACAAATATGAAATATTCCTGACAATGCACACGAAACGCACAAATATGAAATATTCCTGACAATGTACACGAAACGCACAAATATGAAATATTCCTGACAATGTACATGAAACGCACAAATATGAAATATTCCTGACAATGTACATGAAACGCACAAATATGAAATATTCCTGACAATGTACATGAAACGCACAAATATGAAATATTCCTGACAATGTACATGAAAAGCACAAATATAAAATATTCCAGAAAAATTCAATGCACACGAAACGCATTAACATGAAATATTCCTGACAATGTACATGAAACGCACAAATATGAAATATTCCAGACAAATTCAATGCACACGAAACGCACAAATATGAAATATTCCTGACAATGTACACGAAACGCACAAATATGAAATATTCCTGACAATGTACATGAAACGCACAAATATGAAATATTCCTGACAATGTACATGAAACGCACAAATATGAAATATTCCTGACAATGTACATGAAACGCACAAATATGAAATATTCCTGACAATGTACATGAAAAGCACAAATATAAAATATTCCAGAAAAATTCAATGCACACGAAACACATTAACATGAAATATTCCTGACAATGTACATGAAACGCACAAATATGAAATATTCCTGACAATGTACACAAAACGCACAAATATGAAATTTGAATTCTTAATTCACGGTTCATCTACGCTGTCAGCAAATTTTAACTCATTCATGGTAAAATACCAATTTATTGTTTAATCCTTATCAACTGTCATTGCATGCATGCATTTGGTAAACTGAAAAAAATATTTCTTAGGCCCGGTTTACACTGGTGCGTTGCGAGAACACTGCGAATCCACTGCGGGTTCCCGCATCGCACCCGACACGCACGGAAGTTCACATTTAAGGCTAGGTTCACACTGCTGCGATGTCAGAGTTCGAATGTGATCCGCACCGCACTGCAAGTGCACATCACAGGACCCTTTTTTTTGTCCGCAGCAGAATCGGATCGCATGGGTGTTCACACCCATGCGATCCGATTCCTTTTTCGAGTTTGCAGATCGCACTGCGATATGCAAACTGATTTGGGGGTGTCATTAACTTTTAATTGACACTCCCAGCAGTTCGCATAGGGCAGTGTGAACTGCCGCCGGAAAACCTGCGATGCCTAAACCCGCAGTGGATTTGCAGCGTTCCCACATCGCAGCAGTGTGAACCCAGCCTAAATCTGAAATAAATAGCTGGTGGTTCTGGTGCCGGACAACAGTAACTTCAAAGATACGTAAGATAGAGCTCTCATGGAGGTAACAGAAAAAATACTTAACTAATATTAGAAAAGCATGATGAAAAGATGAAGTAATATTGACTAAATAGTATATAGGAGGCTTTGTTTTTTCTTTTTGCAAAATCCAAACCAATGTGTTTTAGAGGTTAACATATATATCATTGACCCCCAATATATATATATATATATATTGGGGGTCAATGATATATATTTTAACCTCTAAAACACATTGGTTTGGATTTTGCAAAAAGAAAAAACAAAGCCTCCTATATACTATTAAGTCAATATTACTTCATCTTTTCATCATGCTTTTCTAATATTAGTTAAGTATTTTTTCTGTTACCTCCATGAGAGCTCTGTCTTATGTATCTTTGAAGTTACTGTTGTCCGGCACCAGAACCACCAGCTATTTATTTCAGATTTAAATTATAAATGGTAATGCAATTGCAAGCAAATTTTTACTGTTTTTTTAAAAAAAGTGACCTACCTTTCCTGTGGCAGCACTGGTGGCAGATGCACTGTGACTGGACTGGAGTTGGCGGGCAAAATATGATAATTTATTTATCATAAATAACCGACGATGGGAGTTGGCACGCGATAGGCTGGCTGCGCTGCTCTTCTCAGTGACTCACTGACTCCACCCCCCGGGAGCAGGGAGCTTGAGCACGATGTAGGCGGCGCCGCGGACTACAATTCCCATAATCAATAGCGGCGGCCGTGACCGTCAGACGCGATGTCACCTGACAGGCTGACGTCTGTTACAAGTCAGATTCAGTCATTCAGCGCCGCGGACGGAAACTCAGATAGCCGCGGCGCTGTTAATACTAACAACTTAACTTGGGGGGGCACATGGGGGGGCACACAGTAAAATTGGGGGGGACGTGGCCCCCTCAGGTCCCACCCTGGTGACGCCCATGAATGTCACTAGCATAGTGCCACCCAGTGACAGAAGATAAAGGGTGCAACAAGTCCAGATTTAGAGAGGAATCAATTGATCTCCTAACAATTGGCCAAGGTAACTATTGCCTGGCAACTAAATTTTAAAGCAACCCTGCCTAAACATCAGGGTGCTACATGCATTTAAGATGTGCTTAGTTTCAGTGTAAAAATCAATGATTGACAGCCATGTCCGCATATACAAGCCATTACAAGCCTGCTTGAGTTATGAAGGTTGGCAGGTCATGCTGGGACTTGCAATCTTACCAGAGTCAGAACAGAAGGCAATATTTCCAATGCCCATCTCTATTATAATCCATATTTCATATGATCTGCTCTTCACTTGTACCTTAAAATAGGGCAATGCTACCAGCCGGGCACTGTGTCCTCAAACAAGTATAGCAGCCAAGTGGAGAGTATGTACCCATGTTCCCATCACTAAAATAGTTAACGGAATATTTGGAAGTTCCTCCATGGACATGCTCCCTGGATTCCAAATTCTAGACGGCTCTGCTGCATTCTGCAGAGAGGGCAAGAGGAGTTCAGCCAAAGTTTAGAGGGGCAGAAAATAAAAACATGGACTGTGGTGAAATGAGAGAGATGATGAAAAATACGACAGACCCTTGCAGATTTTGTTTTTATGGACTCAAGCTGCAGAGCAGAAGTCTGCTTTTTTTATTGAGATATAAGAAATAATCAATTATGATATATCTTGCACCAAGTGTGCTCATTTATGATTACATGTTGTATGTTGCAATATGATAGTAAAACTGGTTTATAAATCAAAAATAAAATAAGATATTTCATTTTTGAGAGGGCATCTTTAATTTGAAAAAGGTTATTAAAAATTAAAAATATCTACCTGCTCCTTGTATCTTGAATTCCTAGCCCTGCCTCTCTGCAGCGACCATTATTAAAGTTAAACTCCAGGACTGGACTCTGTAAAGTGGAACTTTCAATAACCAATAACCTTACATGTATCAATATCCAGGTACAGTAAATGTTTCACAAACTTGTACCGTTTATTATTAAAGTGTAACGTCAATCTCTCAATCAACATTGCCTAGTTTAAAGTGGTTGTAAACCCACTTTGTAAACAAACACATACAGGTAAGCCTAGATTAAGGCTTACCTGTAGGTGCATGAAATATCTCCTTAACCTACGCGGTTAAGAAGATATTTGCATTTAAAAGCGGCGACGCTGACATCACGCGCATGGGGTTAATCCCATTCACAAATTCGGCTAGGTCATCGCATTCGACGACGTAGCCGAATTCGACGGCTCATGCGCGAATGCGCGGAGTCACGTCTTCGCCGCTCCAGCCAATTACAGCGCCGGAGCGGCGCTGTGATTGGCTGGAGCGGCGATACCCAGAAGTAACCTTCCGGCTATCGCCGCAGAGATGGCTGCGGCTGAAGAGGGAGACGAGGACGGCTTCCGGGGCCCCGATCTAAGGTAAGTGATGCATAATGAGCTATTATGCTAGTCATATTAGCTCATTATGCCTTTCTCTTACAGGTAGTTTAAAAAAAATAAAAAATTATAAGGGTTTACAACCACTTTAATCCCTATGTGTATAGAAAATAATACCGCGCTACTAAAAAGATCCAGGTATAAGGGTCATCTGCTACAAAGCACTGAAAGGTAAATTCCGTGTGCCTTGAAGTGAATATGGTATATGGGAGTAGTGCTGAGCTGATGTATATAGTGTACTGTGTTTCTGTGCTAAACCTCTATCTTTAAATTATTCATATGACATCCTGGAATTAATTTTGAGGTAACTTACACATAAACATACAGAAAATTAATTGCATTAATAAATTACTAATTTACCCACAAAGGTGTGGTGATGGTAAAGTGCAAAAAAGTGCAAATATTCTGTGACACAGTAATAAATAAATCTAAAAGACAGATAAAATTAATATAATACAAAGTGCATGTGTCTGTGATGGTACTAAGCAGTAGCTAGCTATTAAGTGCAAATGTGCATAAATTATGTTACTAAGCAGTAACAATAAAGTCCAAAGTGGATCCAGTAAAAGTGGCTATCCTTCTTGAGAATGTAAAAGAAAGAAAGGAATGGTAATGTCAATCGTGCATCAAGAAAAATATGGTCCAGGATTGGGAAGAAATCCCTTATTGACGTGCTGTGATTAGTGCTGGATTGTGGGTGGTACAGGTAGCTTCGTGCTTTTCAAACTGTGACTCCTTAAGTATATGGGTGGCCCCTTACCTTACTGCTGTGAGGTTAAAGCATTGGTATATAATAGAGCCTTTTGTCCGACCTCCTCTTATTCAGATGGTCCTTTCACAGCCTTGGCTGGGGTCCTGCCTGGTTCTATGTAGGGCGTTGGGGGGAGGGGGGGGGATCGCGATTCCTATAGAGGCTCCACAGATTCGTGTGCATGTAATGATGGGGAAGAGCGAAGGAATACCAAATAGTGTGATATTGTTTTTTTAAAACATTTAATCACATAGTTTAAAAGTACTCACATTAAAATGTTCAGAGCAGGGTACATCAGATACGAGCGCCGAGCTCGTCCGCGTCACCTCCGGTGCTTGCACTTCCCTACGCGTGTCGTCACTGGTCACGTGACTTCATCAGGGGATAAGAAACAAGCTATGGAGATGTCTTTTATATTGCTGTTTAATTGCATTGCGGCGGCCATTTTCCCAGAGCAAAGTCACAGGAAGTGTATGGCGGCCATTTTTTTGTGGATTTATTTACTACTATGGGCACGGCCATTTTGTTGGTTTGGTATGGAAGATAAGCAAAAAATAAAACTCAAAGGATAATGACATCCTTTATTATGTAGGCAGTGAAACGAAACTGATGTTTGGCTAAAATTATGGTATTAAAAAACCAATATTCACAAATAATAAAAATGCGCTACCAACAATTATGTGCAAAAATCAAAGTGCAAACTGGAATACAATTAATACAAAAAAATGTCCCAAGAAAAATTATCAATTAGTGTCCCAATAAACACAAAAAGAAAAAAATGTGAAGTGACTGTAAATAGGTTGTGAGGTGACTCGCTGCATTCAAAACTTCATAAAAAAAGAAATTGTAGCAGGGAAGGGTTGGAATCTTCCTCCACAAGTAAAAACTGTGAAGTGACTGTAAATAGGTTGTGAGGTGACTCGCTGCATTCAAAACTTCATAAAAAAGGAAATTGTAGCAGGGAAGGGTTGGAATCTTCCTCCAACAGTTTTCCAGCCAGATGACATAAAAATGGAAAGAGTGGGGGCTTACCGACTCCGGTGGATCTCTATTACGGAGATCATACAGGCTCAGCACATCAAAAGCATCCGTCCTGCAGCAGGTCCGCTCTCTCCCTTGGATCGTTCAGGGACACAGTTTCCTTGTAGTCAGGATCGATTTCCCAATGTTTCAGTGTGGATATCAAAAAAGAGATAGGGGGAGACTCATGGTGCAGTATATCAAAAAAAGGGGGCCTTTTATTAAAATAACAGGAGCTGACATCCAGAGTCTCTGAACAAATGTTTTTAAAAAAACGCGGTTTAGATAAGACAACCAGCCGCGGCTCAGGCCACTGAGCTGGAGCGTGGTGACGTCAGAGATGATTGCTCCGCCCATTGCTCCGGGCTGGCATTAGTAAATAGATAGGAAAGTATATCATATTTACTTGTTTTAAGCTTTTTTTTTACGTTTCTTCAGTTACTTCTTGGTTTCTTGTCTAGGCAAATGATTCCATACATCCCAGAAGATTTAAACCAGCCAAGCCTGCAGTCTCATGCTTGTGATATTGTGTTTAACACTTGTTCCAAGCTCCCTGTTTAGCTGACCTGTCTGCTAGTTTGGATTCCCTTGTTGACGACCTTGGATCTTATATCGCATTCCCTCGGAACTCTGCCTGCCTTTTGACTACAGATTTGATCCTGACTATTCTGAACCTTGCCTGCCTTGTACCTGGTCTGTCATTGAACCAATCTGTCTGTCTGCCAACCACAAATACCTGTTTGTTGTGCTCAGTTTACGCCTGCCCTGGCGTGGTGGACAGGCACTATAGAATTGTGTATAAGTCCTGGGGGCAACCAAATACTGGTAGGCCTGCTTGCCTTATAGGAAAGGGGGCTGCTATAGGTGAAGACCACAGAAGCCAGCTATAGTGCCTGACCACCTGCATTAGGGGTAGGTGTGACAGGATTCAGATGGGACAGAATTATCACAGTAAAACAGGTGCAACAATCCAAAAATTCTCTTTAGAGGATAAGTTTAGCAAATAACACAGTTGAAACACTTAGGAATGATCACTAGGCTTGTGCAATTCGTTTCGTAACGAATTGAAATTCGTCCGAATTTAGCAACTTTCGGACATTCGGAAGCATTCGAATTTCCGAACAAAGCAATTACGAATAAGACCGAATCCGAAATAAATTATACCGCAAATAGCGAATGCCCGAATGTCTTCGGCATAATTCGTTATGAAAAAGTTACGAATGTACGAATCCATACGTAGCACAATAACACTCACTCTGCTCTGCTCTCTGCTTCTCCCACACCGTGCTGAACTCCCTCTCAAAATGGTGTACAGGGGCGGAGGTTATAGCCGCATGTAAAAAACGAAAGTAAAATACGAGATTTCGAATCCATTCGAAGCACAATAACACTCTGCTCTGCTCTCTGCTTCTCCCTCACCGTGCTGAACCCTCTCAAAATGGTGTACAGGGGCGGAGCCTATAGCCGCATGTTAAAAACGAAAGTAAAATACGAGATTTCGAATCGTTACAAATAACCGCAATGTATTTAGAAAAGTACAAATCCATTCGAAGCACATTAGGCATAATAGGCAGCGTCGTTGTGAGAGAGACACGGAAAATTACGAATCAACGAACCCAAAAAAAGTTACGAAAGTAGGAGTTGTGTCCAGAATCAACGAAAAACAACGTACTCTACCGAAAGTACGAATTATAAAGCAACAAAAAATTCAACGAAAAATGTCGCTTGCAAAAATACGAATGAGTCCGAACACGAAAAATCCCGTCTAGCAAAATTACGAATGATTACGAATCAACAGGACCGGAAAGAAACGAACCGAAACGGAACGAATTTTTCCGTTGTGCACAAGTCTAATGATCACATCTCCAAGCTTTTTGAAAAGCCATGCAGATGTATCGTGGTAGTATCTTGTGCCTTGTGTGATCTTGACTTTTCACAGCTTAGACCCCTTTCACACTGGGGCAGTTTTCAGGCTCTTTAGCACTGGAAATAGCCTCTGCTAAGTGCCCGAAAACCGCCTCCCATTCATTCCTGTGTGACTTTTCACACTGGGGCGGTGCGCTTGCGGGACATTCCAAAAAGTCCTGCAAGCAGCATCTTTGGGGCACTACCAAAATGCACTGCCCATTGGAATGCATGGGCAGCGCTTTGAAAGTGCTGCAAAACTAGAGTTTTTAACACTTTTTTTGGGTTAAAAGCGCCCCGCTAGTGGCTGAAAAGCAGCGCAAAAGCCCCCCTTAAACAGCACTAAAGCGCCACTAAAACGAGCGCCACTTTAGCGCTAATGGCATGGGTGCTCAGTGTGAAAGGGGTCTTACTGTTTTGCATGCACTGTGCCACTGCTCTGCCTCCTACCTGCGGTTGGAACTACTAATGAATGTTCACATGCTGGGGTCACCCACCCTGAATTCCCTGTTTTTTGTAAGCTCACCTGTGTATAACCCCCATCCCCACCCACCCCAAACTCATGCAAAGCAAACTCTCCCACTGCAAGCCTGTATTTAAAATGTTTTGCAAAGTATGCAAAGATTTATTGTTTAATTAAATGAAATGTCAGTGTTATTTTCATTGTTTATTGTGATTATATTTATTAATTTTTTTCACAAGAAAGTGATTCTATTTATTTAAGGCTTATTCATACCCCCAGGTCTAAAATTATGTACTGAGTAGAATGACCCATGTCACTCTAGGGGGGTTTGCATGGGGAGGGGAGAGGGAGGGGGGTCTACCTGCAGCAGTGGAACCTTTGCTGCTAATTGTTTTATATGATTTTGTACTGACCCTTTTGCACTCAATGAAGGGTGAACAAGGTCACTTTGCAATGTGATTAAGTTCCCACATTTAATTTAATTATCAATTGAAAAAAGTTTGAATGAATAAACCCGCTATTTTTGCTCTATGTACTATCAAATTGTCTCATGGGATTTCAGTCTTCAATCAATTTTGTTTTTGATCTAATTATTTTTTCAATGTATTCAAACTATTTTGATCTGTAAAATCGATGGAAGTTTTCTGGTTTATTGATGTAGCCACCCTACCCTAAGCAGGAGTGATTCTATAATTCGGTGCTGCTAGTCTATAACCAGCCTAAGCTGAACTAATTGTTCTGATTTATTCTTTGCAAAAGTGTAAGAAGATTCATATGAAAATTGATGCCCCCCTTGCCAAGTACTAGGTAGTTTTTTGCCAGTGGGGCATGCTGGGAGAGAATATAAATATTTGGGTGTGACCTTGTGAAGGTCACTTTCCTTTTGGCTCTTGCCTAGGGGAGGGTGAATGCTGGAAGTCTGGTCCTCCTAGACCTGGTGCTTAGGGAGGGCATCCATGTTTTTGTGAAACAAGTCCTGAGACTGGGACCTGGGCTCACACGGCCTACTGGAGTTGGTTTTCTCAGGAGGAGTGGGGCAAATATTAGGAAGGAACACCAGGATGCTCATAGGCAGTAGTGATAACATTGTATTTCTGTTAAAGTGGTAGTAAAGTATTTTCTATGCAGGAAAAAAATGGTTCCCCCAGCATGTTTAAGTCATAATGTACTAGTATGCAGTGCATACTAGTATATTATGACAGACTTACGTCCAAATGGAGCTCTCCAGCGCTGCACTGTCACGGCCCTCCCCTGCCCCTGGTGCTTCCATCTTCGCCCGGACTTTCTTCCGGGTCCAGATCAGGCATCAATGATGTCACTCCCGCACATGTGCATGGGAGTCAAATTGCAGTAGATTGCAGAGCGGACCATAAATGTGGTCTGAGCTGTGCATGTGTGGCTCAGATCACATTACCTGCTGACAGACAGAGGGAGATTTATGACAAAAGAGACCTCTAGGGTCTTCTCTGTTATAAAAACCCTGCCTTTCAGCGGATTTTGCAAGTACGGAGTTTACTACTACCTTAAGAACAGCATGTATTTTCTGAACTTGCTGAAAATGTTTGTAGCCTGAAATATTACAACTAACATAACAACCAAATCTACTGATAAACTGCAATTTATTACAGTTATTATGTACTGCAAATACTTGCCAGAAAACACGTTATTAAGTACCCAAAAATACAATAATAATCCATGGTTGATTAGCAATCTTCTCACCCCTGTGTTCCATTGATTTTGAACACAACTTCCGTGAAGTCAGAAAGAGGGTGGTCCTAGAACCATGGAAGACACCAGCTTGCAAATTTAATGACACAAATTCAGGGCCATTCACAAGATGACAAATGCATTTATCTAGTATGGCATCCATCTGCATGAGAAAATGGCACAATTAGAATTGGAGCCATTCAACAGGTGTGTGCTTAGTAAGTTTTGAAAATAATTGGAACATCGCTTTAAAAATTAGCTATATATAAAACAGTTCATACTTTGCTGGGATGACCACCATGTGTTCATGGGGTGCCTAAACTATAATGCGTAATCTTGAGAGTTGTTATGCTCTGGTATTTCAATAGGATTTCCTTAACATCTGTTGTTCTAGCCCTTTTTCAAGTGCAATCCTGAAATAGAGTGGAACATGAAGGACAAATAAATGCAGGATAAAAGTCTCCAATACAGCCCAGAGCGGAATGCTCATTAGGAAATGGCGGAATGCACAGTGCCGTAATCAGATGCCTGGCAGAACAGATCACACTCCAGTTTGTTTAATGGAATCTTTGTCATTACTGAGCTATGACAGAGTTTTAGCCATTCATAGCACACATCTTTCATGAGAACTTGTCTGCAACTGTTGTCAGAATCAAGACAGTTCATCCCTGCACAGCTATCTATTCCACTATTAGAACAAGCATATCAAACTGGTGTTTTTTTGGGCTTCATGTGACCCTCTCGTTGTCTCTGTGTGGCCCTACATACTTTTGCAGCTATTTTTTTTTAGATCAGCCTTTCTCAACCTTTTGACCCCAAAGGAAACCTTGAAATAATTTTCAGGTCTTGGAGAAAGAACCCTTGCTAAAACCAATTCATTGGTAATCAGTGGTAAAAAATGCACTTTACATTGGTGGCCAGTATAAAGAATGACCTCCTTACAGACAGCTAAAAAAAACTAAGATCATTGATGTCTTACAGCTGGCTCTGCCAATCAGTGTTGCCCTGATAATAAGCAGACACCATAAAATGGGGGTTCAATCAGCCACAGTTCAAGGAACCCCTAACAACAACTAGAGGAACCCCTAAGTATCCATGGGACCCTAGTAATGAATGGCTGTTTAGAGAATGTTTAAACGTAAACTGTCAATTTCCACCGATTCGTTTGCCTGCCGGATTGTTAGCTAAAAACTCTAGATCAGGGTTTCTCAACCAGGGTTCCATGGAAGCCTAGGGTTCCTCGAGAGGTTTTAGGGGGTTCCTTGAGCACTGAGCAATTTCTGACTCTCGGATAAATTCCCACTGACACCATTGATCTTTTTAGCTATCGGTGAGGGGGTTATTCTTCCCAATGACCACAAGTGTAAGGGGCATTCTTCCCACTGACCATCACACTAATGTATCATGGGTTGTAGATATAGTCATTATTAGCAGGTGTTCCCTGAGACTGAACTGTTCAAGGGTTCTTCTTTGTTGAAAAGGTTGAGAATGGCTGCTCTAAAGTATCACAGAGTATGAATATAATGTTATGTCTATGCAAGATCCTTTTTCATAGCTTATTTGCTTTGCAGTACATGGGAGAGCCAACTACAAGTTGTGAAGTACTGTTGTACTTCATTATTTCCAGTGTAACGCCCTGCTCCCAATGAATGTGCGCTATATGTTAAATTATAGTTATCTGAGCAATAGTTTGGCTCAGAGGGATTGTGTTATAAATTTCACTCTGTTTCAGTTCAGCTGGTTGTGTGATTTCCCTCCTGACAGTAGCTGTCGCTTCCACCGCTAGTCAGGATTGGAAAGGCTACAGGCTGGACGTATTGGGTACCTCTTTCCTAGCAAGCAGCCCAGGGGGCGTAGTGAACCTGCTGTGCATGCTGGGAGGGGGTATTTAAGTAACAGATGCCATTAGGGCAAAGAGAGATTCTGGGGTTGTGTCTTCGGTCCCCACCTGAGGGCCCTCATGGCCTCAGGGAAGAGTTGGCAGTTTCCGCCTAAGGGCCACGTTGGCCTGAGGCTTCGTTACTGACGGGTAGTCCCAGGAGTTGCTGGGGCCTACTGATCCAGGGATGATCCTGTGTCGCCTTGCCTGCTGGAAGGGACCAAGTAATTGAGGACTCAATTGGAGGATGCACCTGGATCCTAATCTACCTCACAGTGCTGCCGGAATGGCTGAAAGATTCTAACACTGAGAGCTGTGTTCTTCTATTCAGAAGGTAACCGAAGTAAAGGTTATTCCAAGTCTGTGGCAGAGACTGTTCTAATTACACCAAGTCTGTGGCAGAGACTGTTCTAATTACACCAAGTCTGTGGCAGAGACTATACATGATCAAGCTGTACATCGGCTGCAAGGCCAGTGAGATTGGGCCTATCCGATGTCTGCTGAGTCCAGCGTGGAGGCAGTTATTCCTCTGGACCTAGGAGAATTCTTATGAGTCGCAATTAGGGTACCTGAGTCCTCCCCATCCCTTCATCCCCTCTGTTGGAAACTTTATTTCAAATAAACCCTTGAAAGAGACTTTGTGTTGGTGCAAACTTCTTCTAGACAACTCTTCAAGGAAAACCCCTGAGATGAGCATACGGAACAGAGAGGTAACGTGCAAGGTCCAAAATTAAACCAGCGGCCCCTGCCGGGGTATTGCTATACCAGTAAAAAAAATTGTTAAACTGTATGTAACATCCAAACTTTTATTTTAGTTTGGTAAGGAGAATAGAATATTATAATGAGGGAAATTTCCCTTTTGGAGAGCAATCACCAGAATAGGTGTCTCTAGTGGGAGATTTCCCCTTAGCTCTTGTTCTGGTGACAAGTGAATATTTTAAATTTTTTTGCTCTGAGTGAAACTGGTCGCCAGGACAAATAGTGGGGTGAATCTCCCCAAAGAACCACAAACAGCAATAAAAATGCAACAGTGGTTATAATCCTTCCCTACTTTCCTGTCCACGCCCTTCCTCATGACATTACCATGCCATTGCTGGGGTATTCAGAACATGTGAGGATCCTACTAATAGACAACAAATTTTCAATGTCCACAGCACCAGACAGAAAAGTGGACACTCTGAGCAAAACCCTCTCACCCTACATTCCAGAAGACACAGGACACAGCATGTCACGTGACTACACATTTAGGTGAGCATTTGGAACATTTAGATTACGGTTTCAGGAAATAGCTAGTGTTCTGACTCAACTACAAAGCGATAAAGTTCATCTCCAGGTTTAAGTAGGCCTTACTCAAGCTGGTTTGATATTCATCCCTTGCATCGATACAGGCAGTTTAACTCAATGAATAAACTCACAGTTAGGACGACAGACGATGAATCCTTTCAAATGTTCCGTTTAATGATGGATATTCATAGGTAGAAAAACGTTGCAGTTGTAAGCCACATGTAAGATGTTTAGCATGGAAGATATATAGGAGTAATGACCAGAATCAGGAAGTGGAGGAGATATATAAAGAACTACGGTGAGAGAGAGAGTTCAACTAGAAAGAAGGGGACAGATCTTAAAGACACAGAGCAAGAATAATCACATAGTGTAACACAACACTCCCCGTCTGAAATCTTTAGATTTCATAACCTTAAACTAAAATATATATTTTCAAAAAGTCCAATACTGACAAATGTCCTGGAACCTGTAATGAAAAACATGCAACAAGCAAATAATAAACGTAAGTTCAACAGGATGAAGAACATAAAGTCACAGTATGATGTCTTCAAATAATTCCAAAGTTCTGAGTAGAACCTGTAGATGGCAGCAATGTACTCCCCGCCGTGCCAACAGCATGGCTAGTCCTTGCACAAGTCTTGTTGGTTGGAGGGTAGACAGTGGAGGAGACCTTGCGTGGAGAGTGAAGAAGTTTCTGCTTTTGACTGCTGGGTTGCATTTTTGGTTATTTTTGGCTCTTTTTCCTTGCAGCTTTTTAACACCTTTTTCTGGCACATTTTAAACAGCCTTTTTTTTCTCTTTTTTTCCTTCAGCCTACTAATTAAGGGGAGTGGTTAATTGGTCACAGGTGCTTGAGGCCTATATAAATTTCTGTAGAGCACATGTGAAATTGCCAGTCTTGTTGGTTGGAGGGTAGACAGTGGAGGAGACCTTGCGTGGAGAGTGAAGAAGTTTCTGCTTTTGACTGCTGGGTTGCATTTTTGGTTATTTTTGGCTCTTTTTCCTTGCAGCTTTTTAACACCTTTTTCTGGCACATTTTAAACAGCCTTTTTTTTCTCTTTTTTTCCTTCAGCCTACTAATTAAGGGGAGTGGTTAATTGGTCACAGGTGCTTGAGGCCTATATAAATTTCTGTAGAGCACATGTGAAATTGCCAGTCTTGTTGGTTGGAGGGTAGACAGTGGAGGAGACCTTGCGTGGAGAGTGAAGAAGTTTCTGCTTTTGACTGCTGGGTTGCATTTTTGGTTATTTTTGGCTCTTTTTCCTTGCAGCTTTTTAACACCTTTTTCTGGCACATTTTAAACAGCCTTTTTTTTCTCTTTTTTTCCTTCAGCCTACTAATTAAGGGGAGTGGTTAATTGGTCACAGGTGCTTGAGGCCTATATAAATTTCTGTAGAGCACATGTGAAATTGCCAGTCTTGTTGGTTGGAGGGTAGACAGTGGAGGAGACCTTGCGTGGAGAGTGAAGAAGTTTCTGCTTTTGACTGCTGGGTTGCATTTTTGGTTATTTTTGGCTCTTTTTCCTTGCAGCTTTTTAACACCTTTTTCTGGCACATTTTAAACAGCCTTTTTTTTCTCTTTTTTTCCTTCAGCCTACTAATTAAGGGGAGTGGTTAATTGGTCACAGGTGCTTGAGGCCTATATAAATTTCTGTAGAGCACATGTGAAATTGCCAGTCTTGTTGGTTGGAGGGTAGACAGTGGAGGAGACCTTGCGTGGAGAGTGAAGAAGTTTCTGCTTTTGACTGCTGGGTTGCATTTTTGGTTATTTTTGGCTCTTTTTCCTTGCAGCTTTTTAACACCTTTTTCTGGCACATTTTAAACAGCCTTTTTTTTCTCTTTTTTTCCTTCAGCCTACTAATTAAGGGGAGTGGTTAATTGGTCACAGGTGCTTGAGGCCTATATAAATTTCTGTAGAGCTCATTTAGAGCCTGCTCATTTTGAGTTGCTGGAACTCTGTCCAAGTGGAACTGGACTAAGTGGTGAGTTAAAATCAAGAGTTGAAAACAGGAGGTTAAAACAGGGGTCATAGTAGATGTGTAGTGTGAGTACCTGGGTGTTGTCTGAGTAGTGTGTGTGGATCGTTAGTACTTGTGTATTGTAGGTGCACGCTGGTCTGCGAGTGCACGCGGGTCCGTGGGTCTGCGAGTGCAGGTGGGTCTGCGAGTGCACGCTGGTCTGCGAGTGCACGCGGGTCCGTTGGTCTGCGAGTGCACGCTGGTCTGCGAGTGCACGCGGGTCCGTTGGTCTGCGGGTGCACGCTGGTCTGCGAGTGCACGCGGGTCCGTTGGTCTGCGAGTGCACGCTGGTCTGCGAGTGCACGCGGGTCCGTTGGTCTGCGAGTGCACGCTGGTCTGCGAGTGCACGCGGGTCCGTTGGTCTGCGAGTGCACGCTGGTCTGCGAGTGCACGCGGGTCCGTTGGTCTGCGGGTGCACGTAGGTCTGCGAGTGCACGCGGGTCCGTTGGTCTGCGAGTGCACGTTGGTCTGCGAGTGCACGCGGGTCCGTTGGTCTGCGAGTGCACGCGGGTCCGTTGGTCTGCGAGTGCACGCTGGTCTGCGAGTGCACGCGGGTCCGTTGGTCTGCGAGTGCACGCTGGTCTGCGAGTGCACGCGGGTCCGTTGGTCTGCGGGTGCACGTAGGTCTGCGAGTGCACGCGGGTCCGTTGGTCTGCGAGTGCACGCGGGTCCGTTGGTCTGCGAGTGCACGTTGGTCTGCGAGTGCACGCGGGTCCGTTGGTCTGCGAGTGCACGCTGGTCTGCGAGTGCACGCGGGTCCGTTGGTCTGCGAGTGCACGCTGGTCTGCGAGTGCACGCGGGTCCGTTGGTCTGCGGGTGCACGTAGGTCTGCGAGTGCACGCGGGTCCGTTGGTCTGCGAGTGCACGCTGGTCTGCGAGTGCACGCGGGTCCGTTGGTCTGCGAGTGCACGTTGGTCTGCGAGTGCACGCGGGTCCGTTGGTCTGCGAGTGCACGCTGGTCTGCGAGTGCACGCGGGTCCATTGGTCTGCGAGTGCACGCTGGTCTGCGAGTGCACGCGGGTCCGTTGGTCTGCGAGTGCACGTGGGTCCGTTGGTCTGCGAGTGCACGTGGGTCCGTTGGTCTGCGAGTGCACGCGGGTCCGTTGGTCTGCGAGTGCACGCGGGTCCGTTGGTCTGCGAGTGCACGCGGGTCCGTTGGTCTGCGAGTGCACGCGGGTCCGTTGGTCTGCGAGTGCACGCGGGTCCGTTGGTCTGCGAGTGCACGCGGGTCCGTTGGTCTGCGAGTGCACGCTGGTCCGTTGGTCTGCGAGTGCACGCGGGTCCGCGAGTGCACGCAGGTCCGTTGGTCTGCGAGTGCACGCTGGTCTGCGAGTGCACGCGGGTCCGTTGGTCTGTGGGTGCACGTGGGTCTGCGTGGTACCTGTGTATTGTCTTGTTGAGTACCTGTGTATTGTCTTGTTGAGTACCTGTGTATTGTCTTGTTGAGTACCTGTGTATTGTCTTGTTGAGTACCTGTGTATTGTCTTGAGTACCTGTGTATTGTCTTGTTGAATAGTTGGGTCAGGAAGCTAGTGTTAGGTAATTTGGACAGGGTATAATCTCGAATCCTCATTAAATTAATAGGTACGATGCCCAGCGGGTGTGGCGAGGCGACTCGGTGTACATCTTGCAGCATGTATGCATTCCTTGATCATCTGATCGAGGGCGATTACTGCTGTGCAAAATGTAAGCACATTGTTTCCCTGGAAGCCCAGGTTCTGAATCTAGGGAAGCAACTGTCAGCACTGGGAAGTCCCTCCACACTAAAGGAGAGCTGGATACGTACCCGGCAGGTGATGGCAGGGGCCAGCACAGAGGTGGGTGGAGTCAAAGAGGTGCAGGCACTAGAAAATAGTAGATGGGTGACAGTCAGGAAGGGTAGAGGGCGAAGTGCCAGGGAGGCCGATCCAGGGCTGGAGCATCCCAATAAGTATGCTCCATTGAGTGACATTGGTGAAACCAGTCCGGGACCAGCACTGCTGGAGCTGAGGGACTCTCCTAGCTGCCAGGGGAAGAACTCCTCCAGTGAGAGTGGGGGGGAAGCGAAGGGAAAGGAAAGACAGATTCTGGTGGTAGGGGACTCAATTCTTAGAAGGACAGAGAGGGCAATCTGTAACAAAGACCTGAAGCGCCGAACTGTATGTTGTCTACCGGGCGCTCGGGTTCGGCACATCACGGATCTGGTGGACAGATTACTGGGAGGGGCTGGGGAAGACCCAGCTGTCATGGTGCACGTTGGCACCAATGACAAAGTCAGAGGTAGATGGAGTGTCCTAAAGAACGATTTTAGGGACTTGGGAGCTAAATTGAGGAAAAGGACCTCCAAGGTAGTATTCTCGGGAATACTACCGGTACATCGAGCCACACCAGAAAGGCAGAGGGAGATTAGGGAAGTGAACAAGTGGCTGAAGAGCTGGTGTAGTAAGGAGGGGTTTGGGTTCCTGGAGGACTGGGCCGACTTCTCAGTCGATAACCAGTACTATAGAAGGGACGGACTGCACCTAAATGAGGAGGGTGCAGATCAGCTGGGAATAAGGATGGCCAAAAAGTTAGAGGGGTTTTTAAACTAGGTGACAGGGGGGAGGGTCCAGAGATAGTGAGAGTCAGCGGGGAACATATTCTAAAGGGTAGTATTAGGGGCATTAGTGGTAGGGTAACCAAAGAACATAAACCCAAGGTAAGTATAGTAGCAAGTCCTAGTTGCAATCTGGGAACACCCAAGAGGATAGTATGTGACCGGTCAAATAATATTAATGCATTAAAGTGTCTGTTCACCAATGCCAGAAGTCTGCCAAGCAAAATAGGTGAGTTGGAAGCTCTGGTGCATGAGGAGAGCTATGATGTAATCGGTATTGCTGAAACTTGGCTTCATTCCTCACACGACTGGGCTATTAATATTCCGGGCTATGCACTCTTTCGGAAAGACAGGGTAAAAAGGAAGGGTGGAGGGGTCTGTCTCTATGTGAGAAGTGATCTCAAAGCGAGTGTGAAAGAGGACCTGGTGGATGGAGAGTGTGATGAGTCTGAAGCATTATGGGTAGGACTGCATACAGATGTGCGTAGTTCAAAGCTAATCATTGGAGTTTGTTATAGACCACCCAATGTTAATGAGGAGTTAGAGACTCAGCTCCTTGCACAGATGGAAAGGGCTGCAAGGGCTGGGACGGTGATAATAATGGGGGATTTTAACTACCCAGAAATTGACTGGAGTAATGGAACTGCTGGGACAGTTAAAGGGCAAAAATTTATAAACCTATTGCAGGACAATTTTATGGTCCAGTTTATTGAGGCCCCAACTAGGAATGATGCTCTGTTGGACCTGGTAATCTCAAACCATGCAGAGCGTATTACTAATGTTCAGATAAAGGAACACCTGGGTAGCAGTGACCATAACATGATTTCATTTGATGTTAGTTGTAAGCAAAAATCACATACAGGAAAGATAAAAACACTTAATTTCAAGAGAGCAAATTTTCCAAGGATGAGTGCTGCTCTCCAGGACTTAGACTGGGAAGGAATATTGGCATCAATGGGCACAGAACAGAAATGGGAATTCTTCAAAAAGACTGTTTGGGAACTCACTGCAAAGTATATTCCCATGGGCAATAAGTTTAAAAGGCTAAAAATAAAACCTATGTGGCTCACTGACAAAGTTAAAAAAGCTATAAACTATAAGAAAAGAGCTTTTAAAAAATATAAAAATGAGGGAACACTAGTGTCATTTAAATGTTACAAAGAATATAACAGGATATGTAAAAAGGAAATCAAGGATGCAAAAATTCAAAACGAACGACAGATTGCAAAAGATAGTAGGACAAACCCCAAAAAATTCTTCAAATATATTAATAGTAAAAAGGTCAAGTCTGAGCATGTAGGCCCTTTACAAAATAATCTAGAGTGGGTGACTGGGGACAAAGAGAAGGCTAATTTATTAAATACTTTCTTCAGTTCTGTGTATACAAAGGAGCATGGGGGAGCTCATGTCCAAAATGGGGGTGGTAGTGACACAGCCCCAAATCCACAATGGCTCAAAAGTGATATGGTCCAGAAATATTTAGATGGAATAAAGGTGGATAAAGCACCTGGACCAGATGGCATACACCCACGGATCCTAAAAGAATTGAGCTCTGTAATTTCAAAGCCATTGTATTTAATTTTTAGGGACTCATTAATGACAGGAATAGTACCACTGGATTGGCGCAGGGCCAATGTGGTGCCTATATTTAAAAAGGGAATTACGTGTTTACCAAGTAACTATAGACCTGTTAGTTTAACTTCTATAGTTGGGAAAATACTGGAGAGATTAATAAAAGACCACATAGATGAGTTCTTGCTGGAAAAAAACTATTTAAGCAACAGACAGCATGGATTCATGAAAGACAGAGGTTGTCAAACAAACCTGATTTCTTTTTATGAAGAGGTAAGTAAGACCTTGGACAGAGGGGTGGCAGTGGACGTGGTATACTTGGATTTTGCAAAAGCGTTCGATACAGTTCCCCACACACGGCTCATGTGTAAGGTAAAGTCTACAGGATTGGAAATATCAGTTTGTAAATGGATAGAAAACTGGCTAAAAGACAGAATTCAGAGAGTAGTGGTTAATGATTCTTACTCTGAATGGTCCAAGGTTATCAGTGGTGTACCCCAAGGTTCAGTGCTGGGACCCTTACTTTTTAATATGTTTATAAATGATATTGGGTCTGAGATCAAAAGTAACATTTCTGTCTTTGCAGATGACACCAAGCTATGCAGTGGAATAACGTCCTTACAGGATGTCGCCAATTTACAAGCCGACCTCAATGCTCTGTCTAATTGGGCGACTATGTGGCAGATGAGGTTTAATGTTGATAAATGTAAAGTTATGCACTTGGGGGCTAATAATATGAATGCATCATACATACTAGGGGGAGTACAACTGGGGGGATCCGTAGTGGAGAAGGATCTGGGGGTTTTGGTAGATCATAAGCTCAATAATGGCATGCAATGCCAAGCTGCGGTTTCCAAAGCGAGCAAAGTCCTTTCTTGTATTAAGAGAGGTATGGTCTCCAGAGAGAGAGATATCATTTTGCCCCTGTTCAAATCATTAGTAAGACCTCATCTGGAATATGCAGTTCAGTTTTGGGCCCCAGTTCTCAAAAAGGATATTGGGGAACTGGAGAAAGTGCAGAGAAGGGCAACCAAACTGATAAGAGGCATGGAGGAGCTCAGCTATGAGGAGAGATTAGAGGAACTGAATTTATTCTCTCTTGAGAAGAGGAGATTAAGGGGGGATATGATCAACATGTACAAATATATAAGGGGTCCATATAGTGAACTTGGTGTTCAGTTATTCACTTTACGGTCAACACAAAGGACAAGGGGGCACTCTTTGCGTCTAGAGGAAAAGAGATTTCACCTCCAAATACGGAAAGGTTTTTTCACAGTAAGAGCTGTGAAAATGTGGAATAGACTCCCTGCAGAGGTGGTTCTGGCCAGCTCAGTAGATTGCTTTAAGAAGGGCCTGGATTCTTTCTTAAATGTACATAATATAACTGGGTACTGACATTTATAGGTAAAGTTGATCCAGGGAATATCCGATTGCCTCTCGGGGGATCAGGAAGGAATTTTTTCCCCTGCTGTAGCAAATTGGATAATGCTCTTCTGGGTTTTTTTGCCTTCCTCTGGATCAACTGTGGGTATAGAATTGGGTATATGGGAGTGTACGATATATGTTTATTTTTATTTTTTTATTTTTATTTTTTACGGTTGAACTGGATGGACTTGTGTCTTTTTTCAACCTGACTAACTATGTAACTATGTAAGTCACTCACCTGGCAAAAGGAGTACTAACTCTGTGATTGGTCGACTAAAGGTTTGTGTCGATCCTCCCTTGGTTACCTTGACTTCTACCTTCCGGGCTTTGTTATCGTCGCTGGGCATAACTTTAGTAATAAGATCCATAGGCCACTCATTCCGACAAACTTTCTTGTCTTTTAGAAGGATGAGGTCTCCAACCTTAAGATTCAGCTTAGATGCTTGCCATTTGTTACGACCTTGAAGGTGGTGAAGATACTTTTTCTTCCAGCGATGCCAGAACACATTGGCTAGATGTTGCACCTGCTTCCATTGATCCTCATAACGGTGCGACCGCAGCTTCTGTTTTGTACTTACAGAAGTGTGGAGTGAGGTGTTCACAGTTCTTATTTCCTTATCATCTTCAGGGTTTACTAGCCCATAGGTGGTGTCAATAGGGAGTAAGTAAGAGTCCTCACACAGAAATCTTGGAGGTGACAGCCATAAGCTGTCCTGAAGAGCGGCAGGTGACACGGCTCTGGTCCCACAGTCAGCTGGGTTGAGTTCAGTGGGAACGTGATGCCATTGACTTGGTAGAGAGAATCTCTTGATACGTTCAACCCTGTTGCTGACGTACACATAAAATTGTTTTTTTTGGTTGTTTATGTAACCAAGTACTACCTTACTGTCTGCATAGAAGGTGAAAGAATCAATTCTAGTGTCCATTTCACTTCGTATGACCTCGGCAATTTCTACTGCTAGCACGGCTGCACAAAGTTCAAGTCTTGGTATGGTATGTGCAGGCTTGGGTGTGAGTTTTGCCTTGCCTAGGACAAAACTACAGTGTGATTCTCCATTCAGTTCAGAGGTCTTCAAATAGGCTACTGCAGCAATAGCTTCAACTGATGCATCAGAGAAAATATGAATCTCTCTCCGGTTAGCAGTTGAAGTCGATCCTGGAACATAGCAACAGGGAATCTGAAGTTTTTCTAGTGACTTCAAAGAATATCTCCACCTTTCCCACTTGTGTTGATTCTCACTAGGCAAGGGAGTATCCCAGTCTATGTTCTCAGTAGACAACTGTCTTAGTAAAATCTTACCTTGAATGGTAACTGGAGCAAGGAAACCCAGTGGGTCATAGATGCTATTCACCACGGACAGGACTCCTCTCTTAGTGAAGGGTTTGTCACAAGTTGACACTTGGAAGGTGAATTTGTCTTGCTTGATGTTCCACAACAAACCCAGACTTCGCTGTACAGGAGGCACATCTGTACCTAAGTCAAGGTTTTTTAGACTAGTGGCATAGTCCTCAGAGTGAAAGGCATTCATAAGTTCCTGGCTGTTGGATATAATCTTGTGTAGTCTAAGGTTTTCTACAGACAGCATCTCCTTTGTTCTGGTGAGAAGATCAATTGCTTCTTTAGCAGTTGGAAAGGACTTAAGTGCGTCGTCAACGTAGAAGTTTCTTTCAACAAATTGACGGGCATCAGATCCATATTCAACTTCTCCAGTCTGAGCTGTTTTCCTTAGCCCATAAGTTGCCACTGCTGGGGAAGGACTGTTACCGAAGACATGTACCTTCATGCGATAATCTATAACTTCCTTGTTGAGGTCATTGTCCTTGTGCCATAGAAACCTGAGGTAGTTTCTGTTGTCTTCTCTGACGATGAAGCAGTGAAACATCTGTTGAATGTCGGGCATTACTGCTACAGGCTCTTGTCTGAAACGAATCAAGACTCCTATTAGACTGTTGTTCAAGTTGGGTCCCGTAAGGAGCATGTTGTTAAGAGAAACACCTTCGTGCTGAGCACTGGAATCAAAGACAACTCTGATTTGGTCTGGTTTGCGTGGGTGATACACGCCAAAGGATGGCAGGTACCAGCATTCTTCTCCCTCCTTTAGTGGGGGAGCAGGCTCTGCATGATCTCTGTCAAATACATTTTGCATAAAGTCCACAAAGTGCCTTTGCATCTCTGGTTTCCTTCTTAAGTTTCGCTTTAAGGAGGAGAATCTACTGATGGCCTGCTGTAAGTTGTTGGGCAATCTCTCTCTTGGGAGACGAAAGGGTAGGGGTGCTACCCAGTTATTGGAGTCATCTTGAAAGAACTCATTGTCCATTACCTTGATGAATTCTTTGTCTTCCATTGAAGGAGCCAGTATGTCATCTTCACTGGTTGCTTTAAACACTGTAGAGCCGAAGTCGCCATCATGGCAGGAGAAAGGGCTTGTGTCACCTGAGATACCATGTTGCCATTCGTGGCTGGCTATCTTCTCTTTCACCTAGTAGTGATGTGGGCATGGCTCAAAGTAAGTGTTTCGGCCATTTGGCAGAACATTTGTCTTGAATGACGAAATGTTGGTAGGTTTTTCATTTTGCCTATGCAGACATTGCCTATGATGACCCACCCTAGATCCGTGCGCTGGGCAAATGGGGCATCTGGGGGTCCACTGACTTGTCTGTGTACATTGTGAACTCTTAGAATGTCTCTTCCTAACAGAAGAAGGATCTGAGCATCTTTGTCAAGCGGCGGTATCTCATTTGCTATTACCTTGAGGTGAGGGTGATGGAAAGCAGCAGCTGGAGTAGGGATTTCTTCCCTGTTAGCAGGTATCTGATTGCACTAAACAAGTGTAGGTAAGGGTAATTGCAAGTTACCTTTGAGAGAAGATACCATGAGTCCATGAGCCCTTCTTCCAGAAACCTCTATAGTTCCACTACAGGTACCCAAGGTGTAAGGATGAGCTTCGCCTTTTATTTCAAATAGATTGAACAATTCCGATTTTGCAAGTGATCGATTGCTCTGATCGTCTAAGATAGCATATGCCTTTAGAGACTTTTCTGGTTGATCCTTGTGGTATATGTTCACCAAGCATATCTTAGCACAGGATTTACCACAGCAGTCTTCTCCACAAACTTCAGTGCAGGATGAAGAAATGATGGTAGAATTAGGCACTTGGTCTGTATTCTCCCCGCCATGCGTTAACCTGGGAGGAGTGTTGGCAGGTTGTGCAGAGCTGGGCTCAAGAGGATGGAGGGCTTGCACATGTTCTTCAGAGCCACACTCTATGCACTTGATGGACACATTACAGTCCCTTGCAAAATGTTCTGTAGAAGCACAGAACCTGAAACATACCCTAAATGTCTTTAAAAGCTCCTTGCGCTTTTCCAGAGGCTTTTTCCTAAAGCCGATACATTTATTGAGGGGGTGTGGCTTCTTGTGTATGGGACACTCTCTGTTAGGGTTTTCAATCTTCCTACTCTGTTTGTTCGTGGCCAGAACTGTGGTAGGAGTGGGAAGGATGTCAGTATTTTTCACGGACACTGGGCCTCTATGGTTTCTATAGTTGCCCTGAAGACTGGTACTCTTAGGAAAGGGTGAGAAGAGGCTGTACTCACCATAGGAAAAACTTGGATCGTTCTTGGTCTCTGCAATTTCCCTGATGAATTCACAGAAGAAAGAGAATGGAGGGAAGGAAACCTTGTTCTCTCTTTTGTATGATGACCCTAGTGCAGTCCATTTCTCTTGCAAACCATATGGGAGCTTGGAGACAATTGGGTTTACCCCTCTTGGAGTGTCAAGGTAACTGAGTCCAGGTAGTTTTGGGTCTGTCTTGGCTAGCTGAAGCTCAAGGAGAAGGTCACTCAGTCTCTGGAACTCCTTGTTGTCCTTACCGGATATCTTTGGGAAAGTTTCCAGACGTATGAACAAAGCATTTTCTATAGCTTCTGGACTCCCATAACTTTGCTCTAGTCGCTCCCATGCAGCATTGAGGCCTGCAGTAGGATTGTCCATGAAAACCGATCTTAATGGCTTAACACGTGCAGCAGATAGAGGACCAAGCCATTTGATCAGCAGATTCAATTCTTGATCAGCTGTAATGCCAATATTGCTGATTGTAGTTCTGAAGGCACATTTCCAACTTCTGTAGTTCTCAGGTTGGTCATCAAAACTTGTAAGACCAGTCTTTGTGAGCTCTCTGCGAAGCATGTACCTCACAAACTCTTCTGTCTCAGTTGTCTCCGCCTTTATGTGAGATGCTGTTGGCTGTATGGTGCTGATTGCGTTATCTTTGACATTGTTGTTAAAGGACACAGGGAAATATGGTGCAGCAGATGCATCCAGGTGAGTTGCTTGCTTGAAGTCAGTTGTTCCAATGGTACGTTGATTCAAGGCTGTACCGATGACTGGAGATTGATGACTTGCCTGAAGCTTGCGCTGATGCTCTGTGACGTATGAAGGCAGGCAAGGTAGACAGGTAGGAAATGCAGTGGAGTGATTTTGAGTGCAGGAAGTTGCTGGAACCTCTTTAACTTGAAGCTGTGAAGGAGTCTCTATGTAGTCGGGAGCATTGGAGACAATGGAGTGTGCACTGCAGTGGCTTAGGACATAGTCTTTAGTGTGTTTGAGGGGGTCTTCCATATCTGCTATGTTTAGGTTAATGCTGTCTTTCTCACTTGCACCTTCGTCTGCACTGATAGCTTGCTGTAGGACCCTTAGCTTTGCCATAGCTGCGTCATGTTTACACTGTTCATTTAAGATTTCCATTGTTGCTCTTTGTCGTGCTGACTGCGCTTCCAACTCTGCCCTTTGACGTGCTGACTGCGCTTTCAACTCTGCTCTTTTTTCTGCATATGTCACCTGCACTTTGCTGGCTTCCACTTCAGCGCGGGCATTAATAAGTCGCTCACTGAGTGTTGAGTATCTTGAACTATGGGATCTTGATGAGTTTTTAGAATGTCTGGTGGAAACAGATCTGTGAGATGCAGTGTCCTGTAACAGCTTTATTTTTGCTTCTGCCTTTAATCTGGTTTGCTGGATAAAACTGTCTCTTTCAATATTGAGAGCATTGACACGCTTTAATTGCATCATCCCACTTTCTGTATTCATGTTTTGTAAGACATTAGTGAATTTGCTGCTGGTAAGCTGATAAAGCTCATATGAGGCAGAAAGTTGTTTAATGGCGCCCTCTAGTGTCAGTAGTTCACGTTCAACAGACACTGTATTGGCTTCAGCAAGGATTTTCTCCCAGACTAATTCCAAGCTATTTGACAATTCAGTCCTTGAAGCTTCATAATTCTCCATTACTTTCCAAGTGGGTTTAACTGAGCGTTTGGGTAACTCAGTTTCTTCAGGAACTTGTGGGGAGGTAGATGTGAGTTCACATGCAGAAGCTTGGTCACTCATGATAGCAGACTGACTGTGAAAGCAGGCAGGATCTGTGTGCTGAAATATGACACTGTGCAGATTGTCTCAGGCTATAAGGCTGCCATGTGCTGCTCTGTCCCTTCTGTCTTGCTATGAGGGCAGTAAATCTTGTCTGTTTCAGTTCTGACATGCAGAAATCTTGTAATTAGGCTGTGAAACGCAGTTTTTCTACTGTTCTGTCTCAACTACAAAGCGATAAAGTTCATCTCCAGGTTTAAGTAGGCCTTACTCAAGCTGGTTTGATATTCATCCCTTGCATCGATACAGGCAGTTTAACTCAATGAATAAACTCACAGTTAGGACGACAGACGATGAATCCTTTCGAATGTTCCGTTTAATGATGGATATTCATAGGTAGAAAAACGTTGCAGTTGTAAGCCACATGTAAGATGTTTAGCATGGAAGAAATACAGGAGTAATGACCAGAATCAGGAAGTGGAGGAGATATATAAAGAACTACGGTGAGAGAGAGAGTTCAGCTAGAAAGAAGGGGACAGATCTTAAAGACACAGAGCAAGAATAATCACATAGTGTAACACAACATCTAGAGGACGCTGTCGATTATTGCTTGTGGGGGATTTACTAACTGGAGAACGGCTTTAATTTTAAATCCTTACTGAAAATGTTTTTTTCTTTTTTTTGGTGGGGAGGGGGTTACTTCTGCTAAATATTTCCAATGGGTAAGGAAAGGTTAGATCCGCTGTCAAGTCTGTATTACTGTTTAAAGCTATATCTGGTCTTGAGGGAAAATGTCCTCAGTGGGAGAATGAACAGCAAAAAAAAAAAATCGAGTTCTTCCCTACTCTATTCAAAACTAAAAATAATAATATGCTATACACATAGTTTAGCAATATTCAGTAAATTAATAAAAAACAGTTTTCAGGAATAACAAATATAATTTCCTCCAATTGCAGTTATTGTGTGAGTTTGTTAAATGAAAGTAGAACTAAAGGCAAAACATTTTTTTAATTTTTAATAGAGGTTAATGTTTGCCATCTGTGTCCCATTGGGGAGATTTCCCTTCACTTACTGTCCCATAGCCACAACAGGAAGTGGTAGAATACCCCTCCACCATGAGGGGAACACCAGCTGTCACCAGGGTCATAAGAACTCACATCCCCATTGGAAGATATCCCCAATATTCCTGTTCTGCGGACAATCCAAAATTTTAGATTTTCTTTTACTTTCATTTTCAGCAATACTAGTAAATAGGACAAATAGAGAGGGTGAATCTCCTCCCTAATGGGGCCACAGACAGCAATAAAACCTAATAGATGTTCTAATACCTCTCTACTCTATCCAAAACAAAAAAAGTTTTGTTTTTAGTTATACTTTACGCATAGATACCTCCCAACCGTCCCGGATTCCGCGGGACCGTCCCGTGATTTGAAGTAAGTCCCGGGGTCCCACGGATCTGGGCTGAAGTCCTGAGTTCCACTCAGTAGGGGTATCTCACACACAGCACCAATTGAGGAAGCAATCTCTGCTCCCCCCCTCCTCAATGCAGTCACCAGTTGTTAGGACAGCCCGTGTCCTAGCAACCAATTACATAATTTGCAGGCCTCTCAGCTCCGCCCTGTCTTTGGCTCCCAATCCTGCCTCTCAGCGGCGCCTTTGCCGGTACTCAGCAGCTCCAATCCTGTCTGCCAGCGGCCCCGATCCTGTCTGCCAGCAGCCACAATGCTGGCTCTCAGCGGCTTGTGGAAGATAAGCGGAACTCTTTCTCACACAGAAGCACTCTACCTGCTTCTGTGTGTTTGTGCCAGGCTGGTGGGTGCCCTGGGTCCCGACAACACAACTGCCCACATTGGTGATGCCAGAGGTGTCTTTCCCCACCTGTCAGGACTGTAGCATGGAGCCAGTGAAGTGCTGTGAAACTCCTCCTCCACTCCATGCTACAGTCCTGACACTCTGAGCTGTCAGCGGCACTGTGCTTAAAAAAAAGCACCTACCATTCTGCATTTATAAGATAGCTTGGGGGGGCATTAGTAAGAGAGGGGGTGGAATTGGTGAGAGAGCTAGGGGGGATTGCTGAGAAAGCTGGGGGGATTCGTGAGAGCTGGGGGGCATTATTAAGAGAGGAGGGGGCATTCATGATAGAGCTGAGGGGGCATTAGTAAGAGAGGAGGGGCAGCATTGGTGAGAGACCTGAGGGCATTTCTCAGAGAGTTGGGGGGCATTGCTCAGAGAGCTGGGGGGGGAATTGCTGAGAAAGCTAGGGTGGGGCATTGGTAAGAGAGCTGGAGGGGGGCATTAGTAAGAGAGGAGGGTGTAATTTGTGAGAGAACTGTGAGGGAGCATTAGTAAGAGAGGAGGGTGGAATTGGTGAGAGAGCTGGGGGGGGGCATTAGTAAGAGAGGCGGGGGGAATTGGTGAGTGAGCTGGGGGGCATTAGTAAGAGAGGAGGGTGGAATTGGTGAGAGAGCTGGGTGGGCATTAGTAAAAGAGGAGGGTGGAATTGGTGAGAGAGCTGGGGGGGCATTAGTAAGAGAGGAGGGTGGAATTGGTGAGAGAGCTGGGGGGCATTGCTGAGAAAGCTGGGGGGGGAGCATTACTAAGCGAGGAGGGGGGCATTGGTGGGAGAGCTGGGGGAAATTAGTAAGAGAGGAGGGGGAGCATTGGTGAGAGAGCTGGGGGGGCATTGCTCAGAGAGCTGGGAGGGGGGATTGCTGAGAAAGCTAGGGTGGGAGCATTGGTGGGAGAGCTGGAGGGGGGTATTAGTAAGAGAGGAGGGTGGAATTGGTGAGAGAGCTGGGGGGGGCATTGCTGAGAAAGCTGGGGGGGAGCATTACTAAGCGAGGAGGGGGGCATTGGTGGGAGAGCTGGGGGGAATTAGTAAGAGAGGAGGGGGAGCATTGGTGAGAGAGCTGGGGGGGCATTGCTCAGAGAGCTGGGGAGGGGGGATTGCTGAGAAAGCTAGGGTGGGAGTATTGGTGAGAGAGCTGGAGGGGGGGTATAAGTAAGAGAGGAGGGTGGAATTGGTGAGAGAGCAGGGGCTGGGGGCATTAGTAAGAGAGGAGGGTGGAATTGGTGAGAGAGCAGGGGCTGGGGGCATTAGTAAGAGAGGAGGGTGGAATTGGTGAGAGAGCAGGGGCTGGGGGCATTAGTAAGAGAGGAGGGTGGAATTGGCGATAAATCTGGGGGGGCATTAGTAAAAGAGGAGGGGGAGCATTGCTCAGAGAGCTGGGGGGCGGATTGCTGAGAAAGCTAAGGTGGGGGCATTGGTGAGAGAGCAGGAGGGGCATTTGTGAGAGGTGAGAGAGCTGGGTTTTGTTTAACTACACCCCTTAAGCCCCTCCCATCATTAAGACTTTGGCTACACCCACATTTTGCCATTACGCGCGCCACAGCTCACTTACTCTCTCATTCTGAAGTTCAAAAGTTGGCAGGTATGCTTTACGTATGAATTTAAAAAAAGTATAGAAATTAATTGTTTCCATTGTGTAGCGGGTATTTGAATTTAGGGGAGGCATCTGGGTGGTAGTGTAACCCAGATGCACTGATTGTTAGGGAATCTGAGACCCTTTTATGGTTCTTGGAGGACTCTGGTGGTGTGAGGTTCCCTGCGGCCTGCAGGTGGCGCTGTCGCCCTGGGCTGGAGCTGAACACTCACCGCAAGACTGCATCCCCTTTTGTCCTTTCCTGGCGCTGGTACAGCGGGGCAGGGAACCTGCTGTGACGCAAAGGGAGAGGAGATAAAAGTGGCAGATGCCCTGACCTTGGGGTTCAGAGTCGGAGGATGCAGCCGCGCCCAGGCACCTTCAGCCTGGGTGCTGGCGTTCCAGAGTTCCGGGCCCAGGTGCCCTTGACCTGGCCGGAGCGGGCGATGTGAGGTCTGCAAAGAATTTCTCTTTGAGGTGGAGCCATCCACAGAAAGGCCTCGCGCCTTCCACCTCCGGAGGGAGAGATCGATGCCTATGCGTTTCCTGCGCGCACTGACCAGGGCAAAGGGACTGCCCCAAAGGAGATTAAGAGAGAAAAATCCGAGGATGCTGCCACGGTTACCACAAGCTCCCTGCTCCCACCGCCGAATAGGAAAGTTGGCCTGGTGATGGCATCCTGTGGTCGTGGAAGAGCTTGGCCCCGTCACTTGCCTGGCCTGGATGGATCCAGAGGGAAGATCCCTGGACATCCCTGTTCTTCAAAAGGCCCAGGTGAGCCAGGGGTTGGGACTGTGTGTGTGGTTGGAGGTATCGGGAGCCCACGGTTGGTGGAACCCATCGAGGGGGGTGATTCCGAGTCTACGGGGAATTACTTGCCCGCAGAGTGTTATGACACCTCCGACCTAGAGTCACTATCTGATGCCGGTGATGATGGGGAGATAGATGAAATCTTCCACAAGAAGGGATGGGACAAGATGAAGTTACCCTCGTCCCGTGTCACAAGGACCCACCTATGTCCATTGGGGATAGTACGCCCCGGGTGGAGGCCTCGGAGCCTAGGGAAGAATCGGGTCCCCTGCCTACATGTCCGCTTCTTGAATCATCGAGTGTTTCACCTGCTCCTGTTGCGGGAGTGCAACGCGCATCACTGCGGGCTCCTAGGCCCAAATCTACCGAGGTGGTTGGAGTACCTCGTCATCCTGAATCAATCGTTCTGCCTGGAGAAGGAGATCGTGCCACAATGCCACCCTTGGCAAGGCTGCAGCGTCTCTTCTGTCAGAAGGTTGCCCGAGAATATGGGTGGGAATACCTATATCTACCCCGAGAATTGTTCTATGAAGTGGAAGTTTTGCGGCAGCGGTGGTATGACGAGTTTGTCTGGACAAAGCTTAAGGTACCTCACGCACGCCGATACCTCTCGTGTTCCCCTACAGTTACCAGAAAATTCAAGGACTGTAAGGCGGAGTGGATGTTGGGAAGGCACATCCATGCTGACAGGGTGGTTATCTGTCGGAAGGATGGAGGGAACATTGAGTACAACGTGGAGGCTTTATCTTTTTTTTTTTTTGCTGAACTTTCCAGAGTATTTGCTGGAACACTGGGACTGTGCCCTACATTTTGGGTATTTTGCTCTTTGGAGAAATGGGAGCTGTTATGGTTGTTTTGTTCTCCTTCTTTCTCCTTTCATCAAGAAAATAAATCAGTGACTTTGGGGCATAGCTAGTATAGGGTCACAATACAGAGAAAAAAAAAAGAAGAGAGAAAAATTCATCTGGATTTGATAGGTGGCGGTGTTGCGCAACGATTGTGGTTTTTTTCTGTACACTATACACCATGATCATTGGAGCGAGTGGGTTTCTCCTTGGATAGACCCATTCCTTCCAAGAAAACATATACATTGTGTTAGGATGTGTGTTTTCTTTTCTTTTCCCTCTGCAGGAGATTCGTCTATCAAGGCTGCTGAGAGTGGGGTAGTTCTTAAATAGCGAGGGGGGGAAATTTCAATGTGTAAAGTAATTTAAAGTTTTTGATACCAAGCTCATTGTTTTATATTCCTGTTTCCCTTTCCCGTTTTAGGTCCTGGCACAATTCATGACTAAATTGTGGGGTTGGATTCTATGTGTAGTTTGGTCTCTGGGTCAAACCTATGTCGAACTTATGTTACTACTCTTTGGAGACATGGGTTTGCACCGGACACTGGGGACCAGTGTCAAATCGCCAGGGGGAGAGTGTAGCGGGTATTTGAATTTAGGGGAGGCATCTGTCTGGTAGTGTAACCCAGATGCACTGATTGTTAGGGAATCTGAGACCCTTTTATGGTTCTTGGAGGACTCTGGTGCTGTGAGGTTCCCTGCGGCCTGCAGGTGGCGCTGTCGCCCTGGGCTGGAGCTGAGCACTCACCGCAAGACTGCATCCCTTTTTGTCCTTTCCTGGCGCTGGTACAGCGGGGCGGGGAACCTGCTGTGATGCAAAGGGAGAGGAGATAAAAGGGGCGGATGCCCTGACCTTGGGGTTCAGAGTCGGAGGACGCAGCCGCGCCCAGGCACCTTCAGCCTGGGTGCTGGCGTTCCGGAGTTCCGGGCCCATGTGCCCTTGACCTGGCCGGAGCGGGAGATGGAGTCCATCCCAGGCACCTTTAGCCTGGGGTGAGGTACTAATGCGGAAGCCTGGGACTCAGTACCTTCGACTGGGTTCCGTAAGGGTGGAGGAATCCGAGGGGGCCCTAATGCCTTGGGTGCCCGTGTCTGAGATTGAGGAGGCCGGTGAGCGGAACTTCTCTCTGGAAAGTCTGGCGCAGCATTTGCTGGTGACGGAGAGGCCTCCGGTAACTCTCTTGGACGGATGTCTTCCCTCTGACAGGGGCTGTGATAGCGAAGGTAATTCATGCTCTTGTTCTATATAGTCGGTGGCAGTGACTATACATCATAACCATTGGTGACACCACAGTGGTTAGCTCTACTTAAAAAAATTGTGCCTTGACCTACTCCCCACAAATACTGAAGTGTTCTCTGGGTCTCAACCTGTCTGTGCTGTATGACTATTTATTGCTGGAAGAGAATAAATACGAGTTGGACCTTTTCAGTGTGTGGAACTCTGGTTACTAGGAGCAAAGGGAGTCATTTCGAGGAAAGGATTTGACTCTGGGACACATACACAAAACCCGATAGTTCTGGCTTTCACCTCCAGTCTCTCTGGAGGACATGGGCCGTGGTGTATCGCATCCCTCCCCCCAGTACTAACCCCCCTAGACAAGTCAAACAAGCCGAGAATGAGAAGGGGTGAGAGGGGTGAGGTCGCTACAATTGTTTTTGTGTTTGATATAAGGACGAGATGAAACGTGAAGTGGATTTCACAATTCTACATGGTGAAAGCCCGTTATTTCCTGAAAAAAAAGGGTGTCTCACTGCTTCTGCCAGGTTTCCTAATCTACTTAAAAAAACTAATGGAAAATCCAGCAGCAATGTCCAGATTCCATAAAGTAGACATTGCATCAGAAATATTATTAATATTTTTATTATTATGTTTAAGTGTAATACTTACAAGTATGTATTACGTTCTTCAGAGCTGACAGTAACCCTGTGAGCCATCTTTGTTCAGGCAACATCTATATCCTCAGCTGAGATGCCATCTCAAGGATGACAAACTATGGAGATGATTTACTAAATGCAAATAGACTGTGCACTTTGCAAAGTGCAGTTGCACTCCCCATGTGCAGTTGCTCCAGAGCTTAGTAAATTAGGTAAAGCTTCACTTTGCAAAGAATACCCAATCACGTGCAAGTAAAATTACAAGAAAACAGCATTTTTGCTTGCATATGATTGGATGATAGAAAACAGCAGAACTTCTGCTCATTTACTAAGCTCTGGAGCAACTGAACTTTGCAAAGTGAACAGCCTATTTCCCTTTAGTAAATCAACCCCTATGTCATAGGTGTGCACCCCAAATGTATTAAAACATGGAGGGTGTTAATAGAGCAGTGGATGGTGTCAGTAGTTTTTTATTTTTATTATTATTTTTTTTATTTTTTTAGGAGCCCTGTTGGGGTTCTTTGGTGAAATATCAGCAGGGGGAATCTGCACCACACATGGTGATTGTGGTGTGCCCAGGCACACCCGGCACACACCCCTGCGCATGTCTATGCCCCATGTGACTTGCTACAAAGTTAGAATGTTGCAGTCTGATCACTGGGGGAGAGAAGACTAAGGGCTCTTTCACACGGGGCGGATCCGTGCAGATCCGCCCCGTGAAGCTCCGCTTGCTCAGCGGGGATCGCTCCGTTGATCCCCGCTGAGCCGACGGATGACTGGGCGGTCCCCGCACACTGTGCAGGGACCGCCCTGTCAGAGCGCCGCTCTCCCCTATGGGGAATCGGATGATGACGGACCGTAGAGTCCGTTGTCATCCGATCCGCTCCGCCGACGGAAGGAAAAATAGGGTTTTCCTCCGTCACACTTTGGCGGAGCGGATGTCAGCGGACATGTCTCCGCTGACATCCGTGCCTCCATAGGGGTACATGGAGGATCCGTTTCAGGTCCGCCTAAAAAACTGACAGGCGGACCTGAACGGACCTCCGTGTGAAAGGGGCCTAAGAAATTGCTTTCTCCTGCCTGCAGAAGACTGATAACATTATCTACCTCAAGGCAATGTCACTTCACTGGAGTTCGAGGACTGATTTTTCAAAGCAGAACTAAACTGCATGTGAGCACCACAAACCAAAAATGTTGTTTAACCACTTAACGACCGCCCACCGCCGATTTACGTCGGCAGAATGGCACGGACAGGCAGAATCACGTAGATCTACGTGATCGCCTTTGTGCAGTTGGGGGGTCCATCCGGACCCCCCTTCACTGCAGTGAGCGGCCGTTAAGTGTTCGGGAGCGATCAGGCATGAGGGGGGGGGGCGCTCGATTCCGCCCCCCCCCTCGCGATCGCTCCCGGCCAATGAAAATGCTTCCTCCGCCATGTGATGTAAACAAGGCTGGAGGAAGTGATGTCATCTCCCTCGCCGCGGTCTTTCCGTTCCCGGCGCCGAGCAGAGAAGAAGCAGGTTAGTGCACCAACAGTCCACTGACACGTAGGTACACATAGGCACACAAATCACCCCCCAGTCACCCCCAGATCACCCCCCAGGTCACCCCAAAGCCCCCAATCACAGTGTCACTGATTGCAGTGATCATTTATTTTACTGATCACTGCATTTAGTGTCATCTGTGATTGTAAAAAGTTGCAGGGCAGTTAGGATTAGGCCCCTTTAGGTCCAGGGTAGCCCCCTAACCCCCCCTAATAAAGGTTTAACCCCTTGATCACCCCCCCAGGTAACCCTTTCACCCCCTAACTTCAGCGTCACTAAGCGATTGTTTTTCCGATCGCTGTATTCGTGTCGCTGGTGTTTTAGATAGGCAGTTATTTTTTTTTAGGTTCGCCGCAGGTTTTTATTAGTGTCAGGTACCCCCATATATTATTTTAACCCCCTGATTGCCCCTAGAGTTAACCCTTTCACCAGTGATCGCCGTATAAGCGTCACTGGTGTCACTGGTTAGCCAGTAAGTTATTTAGTTATTTAGGTTACCCGTCAGGTTTTTATATAGTGTCAGGTACCCCCATATTTAACCTAATAAAGGTTTTAACCCCCTGATTGCCCCTAGTTAACCCTTTCACCAGTGATCACCATATAAAGGTTACGGGTGACGCTGGTTGATTAGTTTGCTTTTTATAGCATCAGGGCACCCGCCGTATATAACCCAATAAAGGTTTAACCCCCCTGATCGCCCGGCGGGTGAGATCAATTAGGTTTTAGCGCCAGAGAGGGTCTGCGTCGCCCCAGGCAGTGTTAGGTTAGTGACAGTAACGCTAACACCCACGCGCAAAGCATACACCCCCCTTAGTGGTATAGTATCTGATCAGATCTATACTAGCATCCCCAGCGGTTTAGGGTTCCCAAAAACGCAGTGTTAGCGGGATCAGCCCAGATACCTGCTAGCGCCTGCGTTTAGCCCCTCCGCCCAGCCCAGCCCACCCAAGTGCAGTATCGATCGATCACTGTCACTTACCAAACACAACACACATAACTGCAGCGTTCGCAGTGCTTGGTTTTTGGGGCCCTGTACGCGGCTAGGCTCCCAAAAAGTCCCACACATGTGGTATCCCCGTACTCAGGAAAAGCAGCAGAATGTATTTTGGGGTGCAATTCCACATATAACCATGGCATGTGTGAGCAATATATCATTTAGTGACAACTTTTTGTACATTTTTTTTTTCTTTTTGTCATTATTCAATCATTTGGGACAAAAAAAAAAAAATATTCAATGGGGTCAACATGCCTCTCAGCAAATAGCTTGGGGTGTCTACTTTCCAAAATGGGGTCATTTGGGGGGGTTTTGTGCCATCTTGGCATTTTATGGCCTTCAAAACTGTGATAGGTAGTGAGGAGTGAAATCAAAAATGTATGCCCTTAGAAACCTTGAAGGCGGTGCTTGGTTTTTGGGGTCCCGTACGCGGCTAGGCTCCCAAAAAGTCCCACACATGTGGTATCCCCGTACTCAGGAGAAGCAGCAGAATGTATTTTGGGGTGTAAATTCACATATGCCCATGGCATGTGTGAGCAATATATCATTTAGTGACAACTTTGTGCAAAAAAAAAAAAGTTTGTCATATTCCCGCAACTTGTGGCAAAATATAAAATATTCCATGGACTAAACATGCCTCTCAGTAAATAGCTTGGGGTGTCTACTTTCCAAAATGGGGTCATTTGGGGGGGGTTTGTGCTATTTTGGCATTTTATAGCCTTCAAAACTGTGATAGGTAGTGAGGAGTGAAATCAAAAATTTGCGCCCTTAGAAATCCTGAAGGCGGTGCTTGGTTTCCGGGGTCCCGTACGTGGCTAGGCTCCTAAAAAGTCCCACACATGTGGTATCCCCGTACTCAGGAGAAGCAGCAGAATGTATTTTGGGGTGCAATTCCACATATAACCATGGCATGTGTGAGCAATATATCATTTAGTGACAACTTTTTGTAATTTTTTTTTTTGTCATTATTCAATCACTTGGGACAAAAAAAAAAAATATTCAATGGACTGAACATGCCTCTCAGCAATTTCCTTGGGGTGTCTACTTTCCAAAATGGGGTCATTTGGGGGGGTTTTGTACTGCCCTGCCATTTTAGCACCTCAAGAAATGAGATAGGCAGTCATAAATTTAAAGCTGTGTAAATTTCAGAAAATGTACCCTAGTTTGTAAACGCTATAACTTTTGCGCAAACCAATAAATATACGCTTATTGACATTTTTTTTACTAAAGACATGTGGCTGAATACATTTTGGCCTAAATGTATGACTAAAATTGAGTTTATTCGATTTTTCTTATAACAAAAAGTAGAAAATATATTTTTTTTTCAAAATTTTCGTTCTTATTCCATTTATATCGCAAAAAATAAAAATCGCAGAGGCAATCAAATACCATTAAAAGAAAGCTCTATTTGTGGGAAGAAAAGGACGCAAATTTCATTTGGGTACAACATTGCATGTCCGCACAATTTACAGTTAAAGCAGCGCAGTGCCGAATCCCAAAAACAGGCTTGGTCCTAATGGCCCGAAATGGTCTGGGGCTTAAGTGGTTAATTCATTTTAATATTCAAAACAAACTTTCCCATCCATTCTCCATGCTTTATTTTGCTGAGAAATCACTTTGAAAAAAAAAAAAAAACCCCTAGCATTTATTTTATTTTTTAACAACAAGGTTGGTTTTTATTGAAAAAAAAAACATGGTATAATACAAGTGTAGCGGGTATACACTTTTCTGTGTATTTAAAACTGGCAGAGACACCAGTGATGTGCAGTTCCCTGCAGCCCTGCGGGTGGGGCTGTCGCCTTGGGCTGGGGTTGAACCATTGCTCTGTGCTGTGCTCCCTTTTTGTCCTCCCTCGGCAGCGGTATGGTGGGGCGGGGAACACGCCGTGCTTGCTGGGAGAGGGTATAAAGGGGCCGGCCATCTTTGTCACGGGGGTTCGAGTCCCAGGCACCTTCAGCCTGTGGGCGGTGGTTCGTGTCGGTCCTCTAGGCGGGCCTAGGCCTAGAGGACGTTCGGAGGTCGTGTTCCATCCCAGGCACCTTTAGCCTGGGGTGAGGTACTCAGATGGAGGTCTGGAGCTCAGTGCCCAACACTGAGTTTCCACGAGGGAAGGAGATCCTAGGGGACCCTGGGAGAGGGTACCCGAATCCGGAGGGCGTAATGGACCGGTGGGAGATACTTGCTTGAAGACCCGGTGCAGCATATTGCCGGTGTCAGGTGAGCCTCCATCGGAGACCGCCTGGAAGGAAATCCCCCTTCGCTCGGAGACCGCAACCCACTTTCAGGAAGGAAAGTGGAGAAGTCATTGTGCCTGGGCCTACTCGCATCCACACCCCCCCTGTCTGTTCTGTTCGTTGAGGGAGTACAACTGTCTGTGCATTACTCTGTCGTTGGAAGAATAAAGGAGTGTTGGACTTTTATTGGTGTGGGGCTCAATTACTGGGAGACACTATTCCACAGAAGAAGCGGAGGCTCCAAACACCGAACACCGTCCCGAAGGTAAAGAAACTTTGCTCACACCACACAAACATCTGCGGTGAAAGCTTGGCGTGGTGACCCCGCACTCTCTCCTTCAGAGTACCCCTAGACAAAAGCCAGAGCAAGAAGAATAGCGAGGAGAGAGTGGAGGTCGCTACACGTGGGGGCTCGTCCGGGATGTGTTCGTGCTACTACGGAGTTTGAACGTGTCTGCCCGGAGGAGTTCCGAGTAGGTCGGCCATATTATTGGCCAAAGTGCATCCCTGCTCGAAGTCGTGGACATGACCCAGTGAACGGAAAGGCCCGCGCAGAAGAGCGAGGAAAGGGGGGAGCTCAGCCGTGTGAAAGACTACACGTGGGGGCTTCTATTTGCACTGCGCCACCAGGCACACCCCACCGCTTAGTTCGTGTGCGTGATTTAGGAAGAAAAAGCCCGCGAACTGGAGCAAAGGGGAGGAGTCCAATATGTGTGAAGGACTACACGTGGGACGTTGGCGCAAAACTTTGCAGTGCGCGATGGACCAACAGCAAGTCACCATGTTCGGACAAACAGCGTGGGTTCCACTTCATCCTTATACCACGTCTTTGACTGCTGCTGCTCCGGTGACTGATACAGGGATTCGGCTAAAGCCAAGGGGACGATTTGCCCTGTATTCATGCATGGATGTTGAGGCCCTGGGTGTGATTTGTCCCGGCTGCTCTGGACTGGTGTGTCATCTGAAGCCATTCGGGCGATGCAAAGTCCGTGGGGAGTTCCTATTCGAGGTAGATACAGTCATTGAGAAGCCAGGAACCATCTACCCCGGCCGTACCACAGGCAGCACCACTCAAGTTGGAGGAATCACTGCTTTGACAGCCATCCCTGTGCGCACTGCAGCGACTGTGGAGGAGGTCGCGAGTACTCAACGGGAGAAATCCGAGGATGCTGACTCGGTCACCACTGTCTCAAAGCGTCCACCGCCGAAGAGAAAGACCGGCATGGTAGCCCCGTCCAGCGGTTGCGGTGGACCATCTCGCCTGCCTACGCCCGGCCCGGATGAATCCGGTAAGAAGAGTTCCGGACGTCCTGCCTCAAGAAAAGGCCGAGGTAAGCCAGGCAGAGGGACTTGGTGTGTGGGCAGAGGTGTCGGGGATCCACAACCCTGTGTGTCCGTGGGGGGTGGTAGTCCCGTTTCCACTACAGGCTACATACCCGCGGAGGAGTGTGACACCTCCGACCTAGAGTCACTCTCCTATCTGGGAGACGATGTCGCCATAGACGAACTGTTTGCTCAAAAGGGCTGGGACAAAGTACCTCTCGCCTCGTCCCGCAGAACCAGGGACCCACCCATGTCTACAGGGGATAGTACACTCCGGGTGGAGGCACCAGCGCCTGAGGAGGGGTCCCGTCCCCAGCCTACTCTTGCCTTCCCGGTGCCTCCTGCACCTAATGCCGGGGAAAAGAGACTGTTGTTGCGGGCACCTATGCCCAGACCAGATGTAATCAAGGCCCCTCGCCCCCCGGACTCAATAGTTTTGCCCGGCGAAGGGGACAGAGCCACTATGCCTCCTCTGGCGAGACTACAATGCCTATTTGGCCAGAAGGTTGCTGCTGAGTATGGATGGGAGTATCCGTACTTGTCCAAGGAGCTATTGTATGAAGTGGAAGTTTGCCGGGAGCGCTGGTACAATGACTTTGTGTGGACCCACCTTCAGGTTCCAAACGCCTGCAGGTACCTTGCGTGTTCCCCCAAGGCCTCTCAGCGCTTTAAAGATTGCAAGGCAGAATGGATGCTGGGACGACATATCCACGCGGACAAGGTGCTGATCCGACGCAAGGAAGGGGAAGATGTTGAGTACCATCTGGAGACCATGGATCAACACTTGAAGCCACTTGTCCTGCCGCACCCTCTATTCTATCTATAGGAGAAGAGAGACTCCGTTTTTGTTCTTTATGCTGCTGAACTTTCCGGGGTTGTTGTTCTTGTTACCCAGAGGAAGAAGGACTGTTCCTGTTTGTTCTTAAATTCTCCAGCAAGAAATCATGGACTCTGGGGTAGATAGGGCCCAAGAGAAGAAGGAAAGTTCCACGAGTGCAGTTACCGCGATGCTGTCACCAGGTGGCAGTGTTGCGCATCGATATCACTGTTCACACACACACACTTTATGAAGGAAAGGATTTCTCTGAGGAGAAGTTTTTTCATTCTCACACGAATACATGTGTCAGGGTTTATGTGTGTTAACTTTCTTTTCCCCTCTGCAGGAGAGCATCCCATCAAGACCACTGAGTATGGGGTGGGTCTTAGTCAGGATGGGTGGGGAAAAGTGTAATGTGAAAATGTGATTTCAAGGTTGTTGTTAAGTGTTGTTGTTTCCCTTTCCCTCCCTTTTCATGTGAGGCTCAGGCACAACTGCTCTAGCTAATTTTGTTTTCTAAAGTTTTTGGATTTTTTACAATTTTAAGTCGGTCTCTGGATTGGACTATGTCAGCCCTTGAGGGCATGGTTTGTTCCAGACACTAGGGAACAGTGTCAAATCACCAGGGGGAGAGTGTAGCGGGTATACACTTTTCTGTGTATTTAAAACTGGCAGAGACACCAGTGATGTACAGTTCCCTGCAGCCCTGCGGGTGGCGCTGTCGCCTTGGGCTGGGGTTGAACCATTGCTCTGTGCTGTGCTCCCTTTTTGTCCTCCCTCGGCAGCGGTATGGTGGGGCGGGGAACACGCCGTGCTTGCTGGGAGAGGGTATAAAGGGGCCGGCCATCTTTGTCACGGGGGTTCGAGTCCCAGGCACCTTCAGCCTGTGGGCGGTGGTTCGTGTCGGTCCTCTAGGCGGGCCTAGGCCTAGAGGACGTTCGGAGGTCGTGTTCCATCCCAGGCACCTTTAGCCTGGGGTGAGGTACTCAGATGGAGGTCTGGAGCTCAGTGCCCAACACTGAGTTTCCACGAGGGAAGGAGATCCTAGGGGACCCTGGGAGAGGGTACCCGAATCCGGAGGGCGTAATGGACCGGTGGGAGATACTTGCTTGAAGACCCGGTGCAGCATATTGCCGGTGACAGGTGAGCCTTCCATTGGAGACCGCCTGGAAGGAAATCCCCCTTCGCTCGGAGACCGCAACCCACTTTCAGGAAGGAAAGTGGAGAAGTCATTGTGCCTGGGCCTACTCGCATCCACACCCCCCCCCCCCTGTCTGTTCTGTTCGTTGAGGGAGTCCAACTGTCTGTGCATTACTCTGTCATTGGAAGAATAAAGGAGTGTTGGACTTTTATTGGTGTGGGGCTCAATTACTGGCAGACACTGTTCCACAGAAGAAGCGGAGGCTCCAAACACCGAACACCAACCCGAAGGTAAAGAAACTTTGCTCACACCACACAAACATCTGCAGTGAAAGCTTGGCGTGGTGACCCCGCACTCTCTCCTTCAGAGTACCCCTAGACAAAAGCCAGAGCAAGAAGAATAGCGAGGAGAGAGTGGAGGCCGCTACACAGATAATACCCCTAGCATTTCTAACTGTGGCCATCTTGAGTAAGGGCAGATGATTCATGTAACATTTAAATCCATCTGTCCTTAGTTCAGGCATGCATGCAGAAGGGTGTGCTTAGCTGAGAAAACCCCTCCTCCCCTTCTGAAGACTCCTGGGATGTATGGGATCATTTGCCTAGACAAGAAACCAAGAAGTAACTGAAGAAACGTAAAAAAAAAAGCTTAAAACAAGTAAATATGATATACTTTCCTATCTATTTACTAATGCTAGCAGCATAGGGATTAAAGTGATTGCAATAATAAATTACTAATTTACCAACAAAGGTGTGGTGATGGTAAAGTGCAAAAAAGTGCAAATATTCTGTGACACAGTAATAAATAAATCTAAAAGACAGATAAAATTAATATAATACAAAGTGCATGTGTCTGTGATGGTACTAAGCAGTAGCTAGCTATTAAGTGCAAATGTGCATAAATTATGTTACTAAGCAGTAACAATAAAGTCCAAAGTGGATCCAGTAAAAGTGGCTATCCTTCTTGAGAATGTAAAAGAAAGAAAGGAATGGTAATGTCAATCGTGCATCAAGAAAAATATGGTCCAGGATTGGGAAGAAATCCCTTATTGACGTGCTGTGATTAGTGCTGGATTGTGGGTGGTACAGGTAGCTTCGTGCTTTTCAAACTGTGACTCCTTAAGTATATGGGTGGCCCCTTACCTCACTGCTGTGAGGTTACAGCATTGGTATATAATAGAGCCTTTTGTCCGACCTCCTCTTATTCAGATGGTCCTTTCACAGCCTTGGCTGGGGTCCTGCCTGGTTCTATGTAGGGCATTGGGGGGAGATCGCGATTCCTATAGAGGCTCCACAGATTCGTGTGCATGTAATGATGGGGAAGAGCGAAGGAATACCAAATAGTGTGATATTGTTTTTTTAAAACATTTAATCACATAGTTTAAAAGTACTCACATTAAAATGTTCAGAGCAGGGTACATCAGATACGAGCGCCGAGCTCGTCCGCGTCACCTCCGGTGCTTGCACTTCCCTACGCGTGTCGTCACTGGTCACGTGACTTCATCAGGGGATAAGAAACAAGCTATGGAGATGTCTTTTATATTGCTGTTTAATTGCATTGCGCCGGCCATTTTCCCGGAGCAAAGTCACAGGAAGTGTATGGCGGCCATTTTTTTGTGGATTTATTTACTACTATGGGCGCGGCCATTTTGTTGGTTTGGTGTGGAAGATAAGCAAAAAATAAAACTCAAAGGATAATGACATCCTTTATTATGTAGGCAGTGAAACGAAACTGATGTTTGGCTAAAATTATGGTTCTAAAAAACCAATAAAAGGGCATTAAACCAGATTGATTTAAAAAATATTTAAATTGGGAGAAATTTTGTAGTCCCAATTTAAATATTTTTTAAATCAATCTGGTTTAATGCCCTTTTATTGTTTTTTTAATGTAAAGCGTGGAAAAATTCGCGCATCCCCTATGCTGCAAAAAAACAAAGGTTCAAAAAAACTCTGGTGCAAATAAATAGTTATTTCAAAGGAATATGATCCTTATAAGAGACTAATGAAATATAAGTGATGGGTGCTGCATCATAAAAAATAACTGGAATATACAGCTATACAAAAATATTCACAAATAATAAAAATGCGCTACCAACAATTATGTGCAAAAATCAAAGTGCAAACTGGAATACAATTAATACAAAAAAATGTCCCAAGAAAAATTATCAAGTAGTGTCCCAATAAACACAAAAAGAAAAAAAATGTGAAGTGACTGTAAATAGGTTGTGAGGTGACTCGCTGCATTCAAAACTTCATAAAAAAAGAAATTGTAGCATTGAAGGGTTGGAATCTTCCTCCACAAGTAAAAACTGTGAAGTGACTGTAAATAGGTTGTGAGGTGACTCGCTGCATTCAAAACTTCATAAAAAAGGACATTGTAGCAGGGAAGGGTTGGTACACGCTCCTGACAATTCCTTTGCAAGCATTTTCTCTGGCATCTCCTTTCCCGAGTCCATTCAAACATTTACAAACATTACTGAGCCTTGATGAAGGGGGAAGAACACATTTTGCCCTTGAAATTCGTTGGCTGTCTTATGAATCAAAGTTTACTTTAAAAAAAGCAGCACTAGGGGCATTACTTATTGGATGTATGTTGTGTCCCTTGCGCTGCTGTGTCCTGGTTTAGCAGAAATCTTCTTCCTCTGAAGCCCTCTCCACCCTTTAAATCATTGGCCCATCCTTTATTCCTAAATCACAATTCATTTATAGAAGCAGTAGTATGGCTTCTATGAATGGAGCTGGACAGAAAGGACAGGCAGAGGTGGTATCTCTTGATAAGAGCCTATGACAGGTCCCTTAGTTCTATTAAAAGAGAAGTATGGGATTTTTTTTTTTCTTTTTAAATCATACTTACCCAGTCCGATGCTGCAACTGTTCCCCCGCCGGCTCTAACACTGAGACCTGACGATCGCTCAGTTCTCACAGCTCCCTGAGCAGAGAGCTGGTGACTGTCAGTCCCTGGCTTTCTGCAGGAGCAGCCGACTCAGGTTCTCAGCGGCTCGCTGAGAGGCTGAGCCAAGTGCTAGTCCAGGCATGTGGGCGAATCCCAACTTCATTGTTGCGATCTTCCCCAAGCCTGGACCAGCTCTGTGACGTTAGCAGACAGCGGACTTCAGCTGAAAACGTGCCACAGGATTGCAAAACCATCTGCACACCTGTGATCCACAGAAGTACAGCCAAACAAGCTTTGGCTGTACTTCTCCTTTAAGCCCCATCGCACTGCAAGAATATGGTGGTGGGGCTGGGGGGCATTGGAAGAGGAAGATTTCTGCTAAACCAGGACACAGTAGTACAAGGGGCACATCACATTGAAGGTAGGTAACATGTCTTATAATAAAAAATCTATATATGGTGCTGCGCTCCAAAATTAAAGTGCTGCAGTATAACGTACAAAGTGCTACATTTACTAGATCATAAACACTTTAATTTATGCGAAAATATTCATTAAATGCATACATAAAAAGATAATGTAATAAAATAATGCATAACAAATCTAGTATACTGAACAATAAATGAGTGATAAATATTCCAGGTGAAATAAATAAAAATTCTTACAATATGGTGCGTGCACCAAAACAATATAAATCTAAACGTAATAAAGTACAAGTGCCATAAAAGTTCACAGTGAATGGTATCTTCAAAAGAAGGTGCTGGTGATTAAAGGGCTTGAATTCAACTAGCATAAGTGACGATGTGACTTGGGTGATGCTTTTTTTCAGTGCAATTTTACCTAAAGGTGCAGTGGCTCTTTACCATACTGCTGTAAGGTAACAGCATAAGAATAGGATGATCCAGATTCTAGGGTTCTGCAAACGATCTCCCTAATTATTTCCTTATCAGTTACGATCTGTATGGACTTTGCGGCCTAACGTCACTTCCGGGGCCCGTCTATTCCTAAATCTAGTACATGTACCACTTTATACTGTAGCACTTTAATTTTGGAGCGCAGCACCATATATTGATTTTTTATTATTGTAGCGACCTCAACCCCCTTTACCTGCCTTTGGCTCCTCGCAGGTAGAGAGGGCACACCACGCCACAAGCCCGTACCCTCCTGGGTGAGGAGGTTGAGCGGTGTTGTTAGCGGGTCTCCACACCCAGAAACCGAAATCCTCCAGAGTATGATTCTCACCTCTATAATACACAGAGATAAGTCCCTGTTCTCCTCAGTAACTTGAATGTCCACACCAGCTGCAACTCCAACGCAGAGTTTATTTTCTCTTTGCAAAATAACAGTCTCTGATAGGAAAAGGTTGGAGTAAATGACAGGACAGCATAAGGTGTGGGAGAGGTCCAGGCACAAACACAATCACTTCACTGCTCGGATTCTCAAGCAGACTCAGCCCAAATGGATAGTCTCCCTAGGTAGGGACTAGCAGCCAAATGGTACTCCAACTTAAACTCACAGACCTGGTGAATTTGGTCTCTGCCACAGACCTGGTGAACTTGGTCTCTGCCACAAACCTGGTGAACTTGGTCTCTGCCACAGACCTGGTGAATTTGGTCTCTGCCACAAACCTGGTGAATTTGGTCTCTGCCACAGACCTGGTGAATTTGGTCTCTGCCACAGACCTGGTGAATTTGGTCTCTGCCACAGACCTGGTGAATTTGGTCTCTGCCACAGACCTGGTGAATTTGGTCTCTGCCACAGACCTGATGAATTTGGTCTCTGCCACAGACCTGGTGAATTTGGTCTCTGCCACAGACCTGATGAACTTGGTCTCTGCCACAGACCTGGTGAATTTGGTGCTTCAAAACCATTTGGTGGTCCTCTTCATTTGATGGTCACTTTCCATTTCATGGCCAATGCCACTTGAAAGAGCCATTAGCAAGTCACTCTATGTAAGGAGAAGACATCCCTCTAGAGAGTTACCAGGACCCTTCCTTCACCGTGACTTCTCACCGGTCCCTCTGAACAGTTCCTCCCCCGGCCTCCTCGTCTAAGATACAGGTCCCCTCGCAAGGAGGCACCCTGGGATTCCTCGATCCTTGCTGGGCCCCAGCCGAAGGTGCTGGGCCCAAGGCCTTTGCTGCAGTCCCAGGGCTAAAGGTGCCTGGGACTGATTCACCGACCTCCGCCCCTGGGCCAAAGGTGCCCAGGGCAGACAGGAACACACTCCTGGGGTAGGACCCCCAACCACGACAGAATGGACAGAACCCCGAACAGGTAGCGTCTACCCCTTTTATATCCTCTCCCAGCATGCACAGCAGGCCCGCCACACCTACGGTACGGCTACCGAGAGGGGACACACAAGGCACAGCACTGTATCAGTGGTTCAACCCCAGCCTACTATGGCAGCGCCACCTGCAGGCCACAGGGAACTACACACCGATACTCTCCCTGCGGACAGAAATGGTTGACAGAATTCTGACAATTGGTGTGTTTGAGCACAACTACCACTCAAACACTTCCCCTAAATTTAGAACCCCGCTACATTATATTGTTTGTTGGGTGGTGTTTGACCCGGTTGGTGCTTGCTGTAAACTAAACTAATTATATTTATTTAGTTCAGGTAGCGCAGGAATAACTATTGTATTTATTAGGTAACATTCCTTGTGCTGATTTTTTTATTTTTATTCAAGTAAACATAGGCTTTAAAGCTGTTTTTGATTCCTTTATGAATTTGGTCTGGCACTCCGTCTTTTGGTTTAGGCTTTAAATAGAATCCATCATTTTGGCAATTTCAGGCAAAATTGGCAATTAGTTCTCTTGACACACACACACTCACTAATCCTCTTTTTTGCTGCATTTTGAATATTCCATAACTCCGGAGCCCTTGGACATAGCAAGGACTTTAAGAATGGGGGAGCATGTGACTTTTTCCCCTTATTCCCCCCACGCAGGTCTGAGAGGCCATTCATGGCGAAGGTAAAAATCAATGGGTGGGGTAGTAGGTGAGGGTATCAAGAGAACCCGTCACTTTGTACAGAATGGGCACTGTGATTGACCTTATTGCACATAACTTTCAGGCGGCCAAAGCTCCTCAGGCTGTCCATATACTTATTTCAAATGAGAGCTTGCTTTGACACGTTTGTACCTGATAATGAGATAATACTCAGATCGTTAATCGGATGTAATATGGCCCAATGATTCTCTTTCAATTTACCTTTTATTACTTTTTTCCCCTCTTCCTCTCCTTCATATTCATCTGCACCTTTTTATAATTGTTATGCAAATATCAAACACGGTCACACTTAAATTTGTAAAGCAGATGGCACAATTCTGGCATTAAAGGGATTATATGAGAGCGGCACGCACCAATTTAATGAAATGTTATACGTGGGATTATAGATCCAGCCTGCAGTCCATCGGTGAATATTATTAAGACTCCTTTTTCTGCAGGCTGATTCTGCATCTCAAAGGTCACGTAACTAAAAGTCTATTATTCTTGTCTAACGCTAGATTTGCCAAAATGCGCTTTTGCATAACCCCATTATACAATAGAAAACAAAAGCCTTGGAGAGAGTGATGCTTGGCATGACATTGCTTTCCTCTGGGGCTTCAGTCTCTTCCCCACGGGCCAAATCTAAAAGCTGTAACTTCCAGATTGTCTGAATCATTTTTTATTTATTTTTTATTAAAAAGGGCCTAAGAAAAGGTACATCTGCTCCTGTGATTTTTTTTTTCTTTTTAAATACATATCTTCCTTAACCACTTAAGGACCGGCCATGGCATATATACGTTGGCAGAATGGCACGTACAGGCATAATCACGTACCTGTACGTCCCCTTTAACTGCCTGCCATGTGGTTGCGCGCGCGCGCCGCCGGTGGCGCGCTCGCGACCCTGCCGCCATCCCCGTGAGTCGGACCGCCGGTCCCGTGGACTCGATCACAGCGGGGATCCCTGCGATCGTCTCACGGAGGGATGGAGCGGGGAGATGTTAGTCTCACGGAGGGATGGAGCGGGGAGATGTTAGTCTCACGGAGGGATGGAGCGGGGAGATGTTAGTGTAAACACAACATCTCCCCGCTCGCCTACTGACACTGTCACTGATCTCCGCTCTGTGTAATCAGAGCGGAGATCGGTGACGTGTCACTCGTAGCCACGCCCCCCCTCAGTTTGAATCACTCCCTTAGGCACACTTAACCCCTTCAGCGCCCCTAGTGGTTAACCCCTTCAATGCCAGTGTAATTTTTACAGTAACCAGTGCATTTTTATAGCACTGATCGCTGTAAAAATGACAATGGTCCCCAAATGGTGTCAAAAGTGTCCGATGTGTCCGCCATAATGTCGCAGTCACAATAAAAATCGATGATCGCCACCATTACTAGTAAAAAAAAAAATTATTAATAAAAATGCTATAAACTACCCCCTATTTTGTAGACGCTTTTTTGCGCAAATCAATCAATAAACGCTTATTGCGATTTTTTTTTTACCAAAAATATGTAGAAGAATACGTTTCGGCCTAAACTGAGGAAAAACATTTTTTTTTAATATATTTTCTGGGGATATTTATTATAGCGAAAAGAAAAAAATATTGCATTTTTTTCAAAATTGTCACTCTTTTTTTGTTTATAGCGCATAAAATAAAACCCGCAGAGGTGATCAAATAGCACCAAAAGAAAGCTCTATTTGTGGGAAAAAAAGGACGTCAATTTTGTTTGGGAGCCACGTCGCACGACCGCGCAATTGTCAGTTAAAGCGACGCAGTGCCGAATCGCAAAAAGTGGCCTGGTCCTTAACCAGCCAAAATGGTCCGGGGCTTAAGTGGTTAAAGCAGCGGATACAGGGATACATTTGTTGGATATTTTATTACATAGTCGCTCCAGTGTATGTTATTTTTACTTTGTGTTGTGTTGGTGTGCTGAGACAAATACTATTTTATCTGGAGGCATGAAACTTATTCGGATGATTGTGGCACGTATTTCATACAGAAGAAAGTTGGAACATTTATGATCATTCATTATGTGCTATTGTATAGTGTATATTACTTATAGGTATAGTCTAAAATAGGGAGTATATAGAGGATTGTTTACAGTCTTATTTAGCCTCCTCTGCTTCGGAAGATTATACCCCCTTCATGACCAGGCCATTTTTTTGCTTTTCAGCACTGCCAATTGCGTGGTCATGCAACACTGTACCCAAACAAAATTTTAATAATTTTTTTTATGCAAAGTAGAGCTTTTTTTTGGTGGTATTTGATCACCACTGGGCTTTTTGTTTTTTATGATAGAAATGGAAAAAAAACGAAAATTTTGAAACAATTTTTTTTTTACTTTCTGCTATAAAACATATCCAATAAAAAAAATCATAAAATCTAATTTATTCATATATTTTGGCCAAAATGTATTCTGCTACATGTCTTTGGTATATGCAGGGCCGTCGGAACAGGACAGGCAAAACAAGCAATTGCTTGGGGCCCCGAGCTGGCCTAGGGCCCCAGCCTGCTGCCTGTCACTGTCCTCGATTTTCGCCCGGAGCCGATCCGCGGATTGCAGCCTTAGGAAAGGCCGCGGCTTCGGCCTAGCTCCGGAGCGGCGGCCATCTTGGTACACCCGGCGGTGACAGGCCGCCTCTATTGCTTATGGGAGTTGTAGTCCACAACGGCGGCTACGTGCTGATGCTCTCTGCTCCTGGGGGGAGGAGTCAGTGTCAGTCACAGTCACTCAGGAGGGCAGCGCAGGCGTGCTACAACTCCCATTGCGGTCGGATCATATTTTGCCCGCCAGACAGTGCCTCTGGAAAAGGTAAGTCAGTGAATGACTTTTTAATGGAGTGATAAAGTCTCTAATAGTTCCACAAATAAAAAAGTAAATAAGTTTTCTTGAAAAGTAGTAAAGAATCTGTCTTTCTTTGGCTCCACAAGCATGTACTTGTACATGATTTCTGTTCTTCTGTCCAGTAATTCAGCCAGATCAGGATCCCTGATTATTAGTGCGCGGCTGCAAACAACTTCCTGGTCACAGCAGCCTGCTTCTCCATCCCAATCCCCACTATTGGAGAAATGTCCAGTATCAGGGTTTTTTTTATTTTTTTAGAAATAATAAAAAAAAAAAAACCCTGATACTGGACATTTCTCCAATAGTGGGGATTGGGATGGAAAAGCAGGCTGCTGTGACCAGGAAGTTGTTTACAGGAGAAAAGCGCACGAATATTCAGGGATCCTAATCCTGGCCTGGATTACTGGACAGAACAGAAATCATGTACAAGTACATGCTTGTGGAGCCATAGAAAGACTGACAGATTCTTTACTACTTTTCAAGAAAACGTATTTACTATTTTATTTGTGGAACTATTAGAGACTTTATCGCTCCATAATTATTTTTGAATATTTCTATTATTTTAACAGTGGACATTACAGGGGGAGATGTGGACAGTACAGGGGGGAGATCTGGATATTACAGTGGGGGAGATGTGGACATTACAGGGGGAGATGATGTGGACATTACAGTGGGGGAGATGATGTGGATATTACAGTGCGGAGTCCCCCTGTCCATCCCACTGTCCATAAACAGTCCTAAGCAGCATCTTAATGTTAATGTGAGTGTGTATGTGTTTTAAGTATGTTGGATTATATGCAACAGCAGTATTTGCACTGTAAACCTTTTTTATTTATATAAAGTGTGGGTGAGCTTAAACTGTATCGCTATGCTGTGGTTCCTGTAGGCTTTGCGTGAGTGCGCGGGGGGGGGGGGGGGGTTGGGGGGCCTCCATGTCCATTTTGCTTGGGGCCCCCAAATTCCTTCAAACGGCCCTGGGTATATGTAACAATAGGTAAGAAAAAATTGCGCCCCCAAAAAAATCCTCAAACCACCACTGCTCACAAAGAATATGTGTGTGCCTATAGCTGCTACTTAGAAAATTAAGCAAGTATTGTGATATCTAAATGAATAAATAGTAGCGCTAAGTTTATAAACAAATATAAACAAAATCTAAAGTCTATAACACTATGTGAAAAATGAATACCACTAAGTGAATATATTGAATATATAAAAAACACAAAATATTGCAAACACAGAATATTACTATTGTGACAATAAAAAATTATTGCTTAAAAGTCCATCAAAAAATTGTGTAAATATTAAGCAAAATAAAAAAATTCAAGTCCATTAAGTGATGGTGTATATCCAAGTGATTGAATAAATCCAAGTGATTGAATAAAATCTTCCTTAAATAAACTTAAACTGTACCTTCCACCACACCATTCGTGATTCCTCTCCCATAAGAAATAAACTCACCAAAAATATATGCCTTGCATTCTCATGCTCGGCAGAAAAGCTTAGTGAACCAACCAGGGTTAATAGACTTGCTCCACCGGTGCTCAACCAATCGTGAGTTCCACATGTATAATTAAAAATGCTTCCAATAGTTAAGTATGTAAAACCAATTTATTTAAAAATAGCAGCACACTCTTCAACCATTGCACTTACATCACTTCAAAGTAAAAAACAGCACCATGAAATCACACACATGTCTTTGGTATAAAAAAAAATCCCAATAAGTTTTTAATTGATTGGTTTGCTTTAAAGTTATAGCCTCTACAAACGATGGGATACATACTGGAATTTTTTATTTATTTTGTTATTTATACTAGTAATGGCGGCAATCAGTGACTTATAGTGGGACTGCTATAGTGCGGCAGGTAATTTGACACTAACTGCTGGTGGGGAACTGATTAACTGCCACTGACATAATAACCAGTGACACTAATACAATGATCAGTGTTAATAATATACACTGCCACTGTACCAATGACACTGGCTGGGAACGGGTTAACATTTAGAGGCAATCAAGGGGTTAACTACGTTTACTGTGTACAGTTTTTACTAAGCGATGTTACGGTTTTTACTCCCTGCTTAAGTGGGTGGTAAAATTGTGGCTTAACTTCCTGCTTCTACAGCCCCCTGGTTGCCAGTATATATGAGGCCTTAAGCCTAGTACACACTGGCCGAATGTCGGGCAGCATCGGCTGGTTCAATAGAAACCAGCTGACCTTTGGCCCATGTGTACCAGAGCCAGCTGTGTACACTGTGAACAGCCGTGTGTACGGCTGTTTGGTCGGCTTCTTTCGAAGGGGCATGATCGAAAAAGGTGTGCTGATCTGCCCCCAATCACAGTTCTCAGCCAATGGCTGAGAGTGCTGACCAGATTGTTCTGGTGGGGGGGCCACCCCCCTGTGAGAACACAATAGCACAGCAGGGCAGATTGATGTACTAACATTGGATAGTTAGTAAAGCGGCTCCTCCTGCCTGTCAATTGTTTTTTTGTGCAGCCTTACTGGGTTGAACAAAATAAAACTACTAGTGTGTACAAAGCTTTAGGCTAAACGGTGCTGCTACTGTTATGCAAATTTAGACTATTTGTCAAAAGTCAGAAGCTAAACCCCCATCTTTATCTCTAAACACTTCTCCTGGCAGCTGTGCGGAGAGCACTGATCCATGACTGTCACAGGACAGGCACTGACTATAGGATTGGAATTGATGTCTTGGATTCACGTTCTTTATACTGAACAAGATCTGTGGGGGAATAACTGAGGATCATGGGACAGATTGGAGCACTGGGAATGAATCAACGTGTGTTACATCAGAGTAACAGCGTAAATCCGGTACATATTTTTAAACTTTTTTTTTTCACTGCATCTTATTTATGTATTTATATACTCCTTGTTTTGCAAATAAATATTGAAAGTGGTTGTTAGCCTCAGACATGAAACATGAACAAAGCATATCCCTCTATAGTGTGTTCTTGTCTCAATCCAGAGCATTAAGTGTGATTTCTGTCTGCTGCTTCGTTCCTCTGTTAACCACTTCCTGACCACACTATAGCTGAATGACGGCTTCTGGGAGGGCATCATATGTCGTCTTCCTGTGATCACGCCCACTGCGGCGCACGGGCTGCATGCTCTGTGATTGCAGATCGGGGTAAAGGGTCAATCACAGTGGCCCTTTACCACATGGTCAGCTGTGTCCAATCACAGCTGATCACGATGTAAATACAAGCCGGTTATCGACATTCCTTTACTCACACAGACAGCGTGAGGAGAGGAGAGCCAGTAACCGGCTTGTGTATTAGGGACATCTACACTGATAATCGGGGCACTGATTATCAGTGTCCTGATTATCAGTGCAACCCCCACAGTGCCCATCAGTGCTGCCAATAAGTGGCCCCCAGTGCTGTTAATCAGTGCCCACCAGTACCTCCTCATCAGTGTCACCTATCAGTGCCACCTATTAGTGCCACCTATCAGTGCAGCCTCATTGGTGTCCATCAGTGCAGCCTATCAGTGCTGCCTACCAGTGCCTCCTCATCAGTGCCTACTCAACGGTGGACATCAGTGCAGCCTAACAGAGCCCATCAGTGCCGTTTATCAGTGCAGCCTCATCAGTGTCTCCTCATCAGTGCCACCTATCAGTGCCCATCAGTGCTGCATCATCAGTGCACATCAGTAAAGGAGAAAAATTACCTGTTTGCAAAATGTTATAACAAACTATGAAAACTGTGTTTTCTTTTCAACATTTTCAGTGTTTTTTTATTTATTTACCAAAAAATAAAAGACCCAGTGGTGATTAAATACAAAAATATACACCAAAAAAACTGTATTTGTGTGAAAAAATGTCATATGGGTACTGTGTAGCATGACTGCGCAATTGTCATTCAAAGTGTGACAGCAGTGAAAGATGAAAATTGGCCTGGGAAGGAAGGGGGTAAAAGTGCCCAGTAGGCAAGTGGTTAAAGGCATGAGTCACTTCTGACAAGTTTTCCTGACACCAAAAGGAAAACAGTGACAGGGGAGGGAGTTCCAGCTGATTGACAGTCTCAGCTCTGTTCCTGTGTGCTGTGTGAAGGGGGTGTGTCCCTTCCCTCCAATCATCTCTCAGAGCTCTCCCCACTGAGCACTGCAGAGTGTAACTTCCGCTCTCTGCCTCCTTTTTTTCTTACATCTCAGACAAGCTTTATAAATTCTGGACTCTGAAAGGATGTGGAGAAAAGAAGACTGCAGATAAACAGCTCCTCCAATCATCTCTCAGAGATCTCCTAACTGATGTAATATCAGCTCACCACCCCCTACTTATCTGAGCTGAGGGGACTGGACATGAAAATTATCCTAAAGCTCCACCTACTGGTTGGATATAAGAATACAAAATATTCACATGCAATTAGACATGTGCACTGCCGAAAAATTGGTTTGTTTTCGTTTCATTTTTTTTTTTCCGGGTCATTTGTTATGATCGCAATTCGTAAATTAGTAAATTCGTAAATTAAAAAATTAAAAAATCTGAAAATAAGAAAGAAAATTTGAAAGAATAACTAACTAACAAACTAATAATAACTGACTATTAAATTATAGGTATTGGAATTTCCTTTCAAATTTGGCTGTTAGTGAACGTAACAAATACGAAGTTATCCGAAGTTACGAATTATCCGAAATAACGAATGCCGTTATTTAAACAAATGGGACGGAACAAATTAATAATAAATAATAATAATAAAATGTTTTTTATTATTATTGTTATTTATTATTATATACTTGTTATGTTTCATTCGTTTTAGGTATGGCATTCGTTATTTCGGATAATTCGTAACTTTGGATAAATTTGTATTCGTTACGTTCACAAACAGCCAAATTTGAAAGGAAATTCCAATACCTATAGATTAATAGTTAGTAATAGTTACGTTATTATTAGTTAGTTATTATTTCAGATTTTCACATTTTTGGTATTTCCGAATTTACGAATTTTCAAATTTACGAATTTTCAAAAAAATTAGTTAAACGGGTTTTCTTTAATTAGAATTTTACAAAATTCGTTAAAAAACGAATTCGCAATTAAACAAATTGCACATGTCTACATGCAATATTACCTAATAGCCTGAAGAAAAATATAAAGAAAATTGTTAGTCCCGGACACAATAAAAAGAGGAGCAAAGTATATAAAATTATTATTATTATTATACAGGATTTATATAGCGCCAACAGTTTGCGCAGCGCTTTACAACATGAGATATATGAACCCGCATGACATTCCCTTTAGGCAAACTCAAGAGCTTCTAATCTCTTGTTTGACATTTAGAAAAACACAGAAAATATTTGAAAGAGTGATTTGTGTATTTGTTTTATTAAACATTTCAAGTATCTTGTAATTTTATTTTCGCAAATCCTCTTACACTTTGTAACTTAAACAGAGAAAATGTGGCCAATCTTTAATACTCTCAGTGGGAACAAAGCATATGGGTCTTGTGTTATTGCTTGGTGGGGATTATTATAATAACTGTAATTGTGGAACTGTTATGACTTCTCTGCTCTTCAGTTCGTCGCAAGCATGCTGTTGCTAAGCAACCCAGGTACAGCGCGTTACTTGGAAGGCTTCATCTCCTCGCAATATGTCAGATAAGGGTCTGTATGGCGATACTTACAAACCTGTAAAATTCTTTTTTTTTTTTAATGCAAAATATCAATCTCCAAACACCTTTGTAGGAAATTACTTCATGTATATGTCAATGAACAAAGCAGATGACTTATACATACTGGATGTATTCTAGCCGCTTGAAGACCAAGCCATTTCTGGCACTTTTTGTTTAGAAGTTTAAATTAGTATTTTTTGCTAGAAAATTACTTATAACCCCCAAACATTACATATTTTTTTTTAGCAGAGACCCAAGAGAATAAAATGTTGATCGTTGCAATAATTTATGTCACGTGGTATTTGCGCAGCGGTTGTTCAAATGCAATTTTTTTGGAAGAAATACACTTAAATGAATTTAAGAAAAAAAAAAAAAACACAATATACTCAGTATACACAGTATACCCCACTTTATGAAAGATGATGTCACACCAAGTAAATAGATACCTAACTTGTCATGCTTTAAAGTTGTGCACGCTTGTGGAATGGAGACAAAGTATGGTACTTGCTTACAAAGTATGGTACGGCACATTAATCTCCATAGGTGATGATTTAATTTTTTTACAGGTTACCTGTTTAGAGCTACAGAGGAGGTCTAGCACTAGAATTATTGCTCTCGCTCCAACGTTCGCATCGATACCACGTGTGGTGCAAACACCATTTATATATGTGTGTGTGTCTTACGTATGCGTTCGCTTCTGCGTGCGAGCACAGAGAGATGGGGGGCTTTGAATTTTTTTTTAAATTATTATTTATTTATTTTTTATTTTTTTACACTGTCCCTTAAATTTTTTATTTTTTTGATCACTTTTATTCCTATCACAATAAATAATACAAAATAAGGAAATAAGGATGACAGGTCCTCTTTATGGAGAGATCTGGGGTAAAAAAAAAAATATATATATATATATATATATATATATATATATATATATACCGGTATATATCCTCTTTACTTTTAAAAGCAAAAGATAAAAAAAAAAAGATCTTTTGATTTAAAAAAAAAAAAAAAGTTTACTTCCGCCTTAGACCAGAAGTGATGTCATGACATTGCTTCGGTCCTCAAAGGCCATAGAGGCGATCAGAGATGATCTGGTCTCTGGTAGCTTCTGTGACCAGCCAGCCGTACTGTCAGATCATTTCTGGGGTGTGCCCATGAAAACAGTAGGCCGGAGTAACACTGGCAAGTGACGGGAGGGTAGGGGTGGGAAAACAATCCAGTGGCTAATGAGCCACTCAGACCGCTTTCACGAGAAAGCCAGCCACTGGCTGAAAAAAAAGTTACCGGGGCTATGGCTGATAGCTTCAGCCATAACCCCAGTAAACCACTTGCAAACCGCAATATGTATATATATATATATATATATATATATATACGTATTGTGGTCGTCAAGTGGCTAGATAAGTTTGCATAGTTTAACCACTTGTCCCCCGCCCACTGTCAATTGACGGCGGGCGGAGAATACTCTCGTTCTGGGAGGACGTCATATGACGTCCTCCCTTTAAAACGAGCTAGGAGGCGTGCGCTCGCCGCCAGCGGCGCGCGCCCGCCGCGTTCACAAGGCCCCGGTGCGCGTGCCCGGCGGCCGCGATTGCCGCCGGGCACCCGCGATTGCCCGGGAAACGAGCAGGAAAGTGGATCTCTGTGTGTAAACACAGAGATCCACGTCCTGTGAGGGAGAGGGGACCGATGGTGTGTCCCTAGTACATAGGAACAACCATCGGTCACCTCCCCCAGTCAGTCACCTCCCCCCACAGTAAGAACACATTGAGGGAACATATTTAACCCCTTCCCGCCCCCTAGTGGTTAACCCCTTCCCTGCCAATCACATTTATACAGTAATCAATGCATTTTTATAGCAGGGATCGCTGTATAAACGTGAATGGTCCCAAAAATGTGTCAAAAGTGTCCGATGTGTCCGCCGCAATATCGCAGTCACAATAAAAATTCGCAGATCGCCGCCATTACTAATAAAAAAATAAAAAAATAAAAATGCTACAAATCTATCCCCTATTTTGTACACGCTATAACTTTTGCGCAAACCAATCAATACGCGATTTTTTTTTTTACCAAAAATATGTAGAAGAATACGTATCGGCCTAAACTGAGGAAAATTTTATTTAAAAAAAAAAAATGGGTATTTATTATAGCAAAAAGTAAAAAATAGTGTTTTTTTTTCCAAACTGGACGCTCTTCTTTTGTTTATAGCGCAAAAAATAAAAACCGCAGAGGTGATCAAATACCACCAAAAGAAAGCTCTATTTGTGGGAAAAAAAGGACACAAATTTCGTTTGGGAGCCACGTCGCACGACCGCGCAATTGTCATTCAAAGTGTGACAGCGCTGAAAGCTGAAAAATGGCTTGGGCAGGAAGGGGGTTTTCGTGCACAGTAGAGAAGTGGTTAAAGGCGACCTTTACCCAAAAATAGTACTGTGTCTAGTCTGTCTGCTCCTCCTCTCTGTCTCTTTTATAATTGAAAAATAAAAACTTTTTTGTAATATTTGCCCCTTTAACATATTAAGACATATGTGCAGCAAATGGTGGTCTTTCACGCCCACATGTCGCACATATGTGCCGCTGGGCAGTTGATGTTTATGTGCTGAGAGGACTCTCTCTGTGCACTTCCAGCACAAAGACAGCTATTGCCCTGGGGTAAAGATCGGTAGCCAGGGGGACCGGCTTCCGATCACGTGACCATTGTGATATTTGGTAACATGGTCGCCGATCATTCTCGCCCCCCCCCCCCTCCCAGGCATTCTTAACTGTTTAAAAGGACACTAAGCAGTAGGGATGAGCTCGGTGTTCGAGTCGAACATACGTTCGACTCGAACATCGGCTGTTCGATCGTTCGCCGAACAACGAATGATTTGGGCCGTTCGCGCCTAATTCGCGGCCCACAATGCACTACGCCATCGCAGTGTCATCCAGGCGCTGTGATTGGCCAAGCATGCACTGTGACCCCGCATGCTTGGCCAATCACAGCGCCGGCAGCGAGGAGAGCAATGATTGGCCACAGGCAGGATGCCTGTGGCCAATTATTGCTGAGGGTGTTTAGTACACGCCCCACACTATAAAAGGCCGCCAGCACGGCGGCCTAGTGTAGTGTGTTCCGGAGCAGGGAAAGAGAAGCATAGGCAGGGACAGTGACATTTTTTTTTCTTGCTTAACCTGGATTCCTTTAGTTTAGGGAAAGAGAAGGATAGGTAGGGAGAGTGTCAGTGTGTTTTACTGTGCTAATCCTTGTTTGTAGGGACAGGGAAGGACAGTGAGGGAAATTCTCCTTGTGCTATACTGTGCTAAAGCATTGATCATCAACCATCTTTAAAAAAACATTTTTTCTAGGGACAGAAAACTATAGGTAGGGAGAGTATCAGTGTGTTTTACTGTGCTAATCCTTGTTTGTAGGGACAGGGAAGGACAGTGAGGGAAATTCTCCTTGTGCTATACTGTGCTAAAGCATTGATCATCAACCATCTTTAAAAAAACATTTTTTCTAGGGACAGAAAACTATAGGTAGGGAGAGTGTCAGTGTGTTTTACTGTGCTAATCCTTGTTTGTAGGGACAGGGAAGGACAGTGAGGGAAATTCTCCTTGTGCTATACTGTGCTAAAGCATTGATCATCAACCATCTTTAAAAAAACATTTTTTATAGGGACAGAAAACTATAGGTAGGGAGAGTGTCAGTGTGTTTTACTGTGCTAATCCTTGTTTGTAGGGACAGGGAAGGACAGTGAGGGAAATTCTCCTTGTGCTATACTGTGCTAAAGCATTGATCATCAACCATCTTTAAAAAAACATTTTTTCTAGGGACAGAAAACTATAGGTAGGGAGAGTGTCAGTGTGTTTTACTGTGCTAATCCTTGTTTGTAGGGACAGGGAAGGACAGTGAGGGAAATTCTCCTTGTGCTATACTGTGCTAAAGCATTGATCATCAACCATCTTTAAAAAAACATTTTTTATAGGGACAGAAAAACTATAGGTAGGGAGAGTGTCAGTGTGTTTTACTGTGCTAATCCTTGTTTGTAGGGACAGGGAAGGACAGTGAGGGAAATTCTCCTTGTGCTATACTGTGCTAAAGCATTGATCATCAACCATCTTTAAAAAAACATTTTTTCTAGGGACAGAAAACTATAGGTAGGGAGAGTGTCAGTGTGTTTTACTGTGCTAATCCTTGTTTGTAGGGACAGGGAAGGACAGTGAGGGGAATTCTCCTTGTGCTATACTGTGCTAAAGCATTGATCATCAACCATCTTTAAAAAAACATTTTTTATAGGGACAGAAAACTATAGGTAGGGAGAGTGTCAGTGTGTTTTACTGTGCTAATCCTTGTTTGTAGGGACAGGGAAGGACAGTGAGGGAAATTCTCCTTGTGCTATACTGTGCTAAAGCATTGATCATCAACCATCTTTAAAAAAACATTTTTTCTAGGGACAGAAAACTATAGGTAGGGAGAGTGTCAGTGTGTTTTACTGTGCTAATCCTTGTTTGTAGGGACAGGGAAGGACAGTGAGGGAAATTCTCCTTGTGCTATACTGTGCTAAAGCATTGATCATCAACCATCTTTAAAAAAACATTTTTTATAGGGACAGAAAAACTATAGGTAGGGAGAGTGTCAGTGTGTTTTACTGTGCTAATCCTTGTTTGTAGGGACAGGGAAGGACAGTGAGGGAAATTCTCCTTGTGCTATACTGTGCTAAAGCATTGATCATCAACCATCTTTAAAAAAACATTTTTTCTAGGGACAGAAAACTATAGGTAGGGAGAGTGTCAGTGTGTTTTACTGTGCTAATCCTTGTTTGTAGGGACAGGGAAGGACAGTGAGGGAAATTCTCCTTGTGCTATACTGTGCTAAAGCATTGATCATCAACCATCTTTAAAAAAACATTTTTTATAGGGACAGAAAACTATAGGTAGGGAGAGTGTCAGTGTGTTTTACTGTGCTAATCCTTGTTTGTAGGGACAGGGAAGGACAGTGAGGGAAATTCTCCTTGTGCTATACTGTGATAAAGCATTGATCATCAACCATCTTTAAAAAAACATTTTTTCTAGGGACAGAAAACTATAGGTAGGGAGAGTGTCAGTGTGTTTTACTGTGCTAATCCTTGTTTGTAGGGACAGGGAAGGACAGTGAGGGAAATTCTCCTTGTGCTATACTGTGCTAAAGCATTGATCATCAACCATCTTTAAAAAAACATTTTTTCTAGGGACAGAAAACTATAGGTAGGGAGAGTGTCAGTGTGTTTTACTGTGCTAATCCTTGTTTGTAGGGACAGGGAAGGACAGTGAGGGAAATTCTCCTTGTGCTATACTGTGCTAAAGCATTGATCATCAACCATCTTTAAAAAAACATTTTTTATAGGGACAGAAAACTATAGGTAGGGAGAGTGTCAGTGTGTTTTACTGTGCTAATCCTTGTTTGTAGGGACAGGGAAGGACAGTGAGGGAAATTCTCCTTGTGCTATACTGTGCTAAAGCATTGATCATCAACCATCTTTAAAAAAACATTTTTTATAGGGACAGAAAACTATAGGTAGGGAGAGTGTCAGTGTGTTTTACTGTGCTAATCCTTGTTTGTAGGGACAGGGAAGGACAGTGAGGGAAATTCTCCTTGTGCTATACTGTGCTAAAGCATTGATCATCAACCATCTTTAAAAAAACATTTTTTCTAGGGACAGAAAACTATAGGTAGGGAGAGTGTCAGTGTGTTTTACTGTGCTAATCCTTGTTTGTAGGGACAGGGAAGGACAGTGAGGGAAATTCTCCTTGTGCTATACTGTGCTAAAGCATTGATCATCAACCATCTTTAAAAAAACATTTTTTCTAGGGACAGAAAACTATAGGTAGGGAGAGTGTCAGTGTGTTTTACTGTGCTAATCCTTGTTTTTAGGGACAGGGAAGGACAGTGAGGGAAATTCTCCTTGTGCTATACTGTGCTAAAGCATTGATCATCAACCATCTTTAAAAAAACATTTTTTCTAGGGACAGAAAACTATAGGTAGGGAGAGTGTCAGTGTGTTTTACTGTGCTAATCCTTGTTTGTAGGGACAGGGAAGGACAGTGAGGGAAATTCTCCTTGTGCTATACTGTGCTAAAGCATTGATCATCAACCATCTTTAAAAAAACAATTTTTATAGGGACAGAAAACTATAGGTAGGGAGAGTGTCAGTGTGTTTTACTGTGCTAATCCTTGTTTGTAGGGACAGGGAAGGACAGTGAGGGAAATTCTCCTTGTGCTATACTGTGCTAAAGCATTGATCATCAACCATCTTTAAAAAAACATTTTTTATAGGGACAGAAAACTATAGGTAGGGAGAGTGTCAGTGTGTTTTACTGTGCTAATCCTTGTTTGTAGGGACAGGGAAGGACAGTGAGGGAAATTCTCCTTGTGCTATACTGTGCTAAAGCATTGATCATCAACCAGCTTTAAAAAAACATTTTTTCTAGGGACAGAAAACTATAGGTAGGGAGAGTGTCAGTGTGTTTTACTGTGCTAATCCTTGTTTGTAGGGACAGGGAAGGACAGTGAGGGAAATTCTCCTTGTGCTATACTGTGCTAAAGCATTGATCATCAACCATCTTTAAAAAAACATTTTTTATAGGGACAGAAAACTATAGGTAGGGAGAGTGTCAGTGTGTTTTACTGTGCTAATCCTTGTTTGTAGGGACAGGGAAGGACAGTGAGGGAAATTCTCCTTGTGCTATACTGTGCTAAAGCATTGATCATCAACCATCTTTAAAAAAACATTTTTTATAGGGACAGAAAACTATAGGTAGGGAGAGTGTCAGTGTGTTTTACTGTGCTAATCCTTGTTTGTAGGGACAGGGAAAGACAGTGAGGGAAATTCTCCTTGTGCTATACTGTGCTAAAGCATTGATCATCAACCATCTTTAAAAAAACATTTTTTATAGGGACAGAAAACTATAGGTAGGGAGAGTGTCAGTGTGTTTTACTGTGCTAATCCTTGTTTGTAGGGACAGGGAAGGACAGTGAGGGAAATTCTCCTTGTGCTATACTGTGCTAAAGCATTGATCATCAACCATCTTTAAAAAAAACATTTTTTATAGGGACAGAAAACTATAGGTAGGGAGAGTGTCAGTGTGTTTTACTGTGCTAATCCTTGTTTGTAGGGACAGGGAAGGACAGTGAGGGAAATTCTCCTTGTGCTATACTGTGCTAAAGCATTCCTCATCAACCATCTTTGAAATCCTTGTTTTTTGGACAGTCAGGGAAATTGTCATTGTGCTATTCTGTGCGAAAGCAATCATCCTCAACCATATTTAGAAATCCTTAAGTAAAGGGACAGAGAAGGACACCTGAAGGTAGCCCTTATTGCTTTTTTCCCATCTCCCTGCAGGCCATCCATTAGAATGTCTGGAAGGCAAACAAGGAGAGGCAGACAGTCAGGAGGCAATAAAAGAGGGCAAGCAGGCTCTGTGTCTGGGGGCAACAGTGCTGGTCGTGGACGCGGTGCATTGTCATCAGCACATGGCCATGGGGCACGCTTGTCCTTCTTTTCGGCAGCTGGACACGTTGAGCCACATCATGCCGAAGACTTGGTAGAGTGGATGACCAAGCCCTCCTCCTCCTCCTCATCCTCTCTCACCCAGGCTCAGGGTACTGGCAAAGCAGCTGCCAAAGCGTCCTCTTCCCTGGTATCAATGTCAGACTCATCATCAGTCACTCCTTCCCTAGACCCACCATGTCCTCCTCCTGAGGAGTCCCCCGAACTGTTTGAGCACAGTGTTGGGTACATGCTCCAGGAGGATGCCCAGCGTTTCGAAGGGTCTGATGATGAAACCCAGCTAGAGGAAGGCAGAAGCGTGAGAGCAGACAGAGGGGATGCTCAAGAAGGACACCAGTCTGGCAGTCATGTTCCAGCAGCTGCAGCATACTGCCAGATTGGCTCCAGTGATGAGGAGGGAGGGGATGATGAGGTCACTGACTCCACGTGGGTGCCTAATAGGAGAGAGGAGGAGGATGAGGAGGAGGCACATCTCCAACGAGGCAGGATGCCCTTTGGTGGCCAGCGTAAGGGCAGTACACCGACGGAATCACACCGCAGAGCTCCGCCTGTGCAGGGCGCTGCCTCTGCCCGTCATTCAAAAAGTTCTTTGGTGTGGGCCTTTTTTGAGGCTAGTGCATCAGATCGCACAGCTGCTGTTTGCAACATATGTCTCAAGCGTATATCGCGTGGCCAAAACATCAGCCGCTTGGGTACCACATGCCTGACCAGACATATGTTGACCTGCCATGCAGCTCGTTGGCAAGCCTACCTAAAAGACCCACACCAAAGAACAAAGCGGACCTCTCCTTGCACCGCATCAGCTGGGATCTCCAACCCCACTATAACTTCAGTCCTCTCTGAAACATGCACTGAGAGGAATGAAGGTGTAGAATTAGGTGTGTCACAGCCAAGTACTTGCGGCCACTCTGCTAGCAGTACACCGACGTCCGATTCTAGCAGGCAAATTTCCCTGCCCCAGCTGCTGGACCGTCGAAAGAAGTTCACTCCCAGCCATCCACATGCCCAGCGGTTGAATGCTAGCTTGGCTAAATTGCTAGCGCTTCAACTGCTGCCTTTTCAGTTGGTAGACTCGGCCCCCTTCCGTGAGTTTGTGCAATGTGCGGTTCCTCAGTGGCAGGTTCCCAAACGCCACTTTTTCTCACGGAAGGCTATTCCGGCTCTCTACCGGCATGTGGAAGGCAATGTCTTGGCCTCGCTGGACAGGGCGGTCAGCGGTAAGGTGCATATTACCGCTGACTCATGGTCCAGCAGGCATGGACAGGGACGTTACCTTTCTTTCACGGCCCATTGGGTCACTCTTTTGGCAGCTGGGAAGGATGCAGGACAAGGTGCAGTAGTGTTGGAGGTTGTTCCACCGCCACGCCTCCAAAATGCTACTACTGGTTGTGACACACCTCTCTCCTCCACCCCCTCCTCTTCTTCTTCCTCCATGGCCTCTTCCTGTGCTTTGTCCTCTGAACCAGCGGTGCTCCGTAGCCGTTCAAGGGGCTACGCAAGTACGCAGGCAAAAAGATGCCATGCCGTGCTTGCGCTGGTGTGTTTGGGGGACAGAAGCCACACTGGGGCAGAGGTCCTGTCTGCTCTGCAGGGCCAGGCCGAGAGGTGGTTGACGCCACGCCAGTTTAAGCCAGGAATGGTGGTTTGCGACAATGGCACCAACCTCCTCTCCGCCCTCCGACAGGGACAACTGACCCATGTGCCCTGTGTGGCTCACATCCTTAACCTGGTGGTGCAGCGGTTCTTGGGCAGGTACCCGGGCTTACAGGATGTCCTGAGGCAGGCCAGGAAAGTCTGTGTGCATTTCCGCAGATCTTATAATGCCAGTGCTCGCCTGGCTGAGCTGCAAAAGGAGTTGAACCTGCCCAAGAACCGCCTTATATGTGACATGCCCACCAGGTGGAACTCAACGTTGGCCATGCTGCAGCGGCTGCACACGCAGCAGAGGGCCATCAATGAGTACCTGTGCGACTACGGCACCAGGACAGGGTCAGGGGAGCTTGGTTTTTTTTCTCCACGCCAGTGGGGCATGATCAGGGATGCATGCACTGTCCTGGCACCATTTGAGGAGGCCACGAGGATGGTGAGCAGTGACAGTGCATGCATCAGTGACACTGTACCTCTTGTCCACCTGTTGGAGCACACGCTGCGTGGAATAATGGACAGGGCACTTGAGGCAGAACAGAGGCAGGAAGAGGAGGACTTCCTTGCCTCTCAAGGCCCCCTTTACCCAGACAGTGTTCCTTCTGTCCCACCCATCGCACAGGAAGAGGAGGAGGAGGAGGAGGAGGATTGTGTCAGCATGGAGGTGGAGGCTGGCACTCAGCATCATCAGCAGCAGTCTTTTAGGGATGATTTACAGTCCCAAGAAACCAGTGGACTTGTACGTGGCTGGGAGGAGGTGGCTGCGGATCATGTCGTCCTTAGTGACCCAGAGGACTCCGGACCGAATGCCTCAGCTAACCTACGCTGCATGGCCTCCCTGATCCTGCAAAGTCTGCGGAAGGATCCTCGTATTCTTCGGATCAAGGAGAGGGACCATTACTGGCTGGCCACTCTCCTTGATCCTCGGTACAAGGGTAAGGTTGCGGACCTTATGTTACCGTCGCAGAGGGAGCAGAGGATGAGACAACTCCGGGAGGCCTTGCAGAAAGGTCTGTGCAACGCGTTCCCAGAGACTGGGAGGTTACAAACTCCTGGTCCTGGACAACGAGTTGCTGAGGCTTCGGCCAGTCAAAGAAGGAGCGGTGGGGAAGGTGGCCGTCTGACCGATGCGTTCAGACAATTCTTTAGTCCACAGCCCCAAAGTATGATCGGTTCCAGCAACCATCGCCAGCGTCTGATAAACATGGTGCAGGAATATCTAGGGGCAAGGTCAGACTTGGACACCTTCCCCACCGAAAATCCTCTGGCTTACTGGGTCTTGAGGATGGATCACTGGCCAGAGCTTGCACAGTATGCAATTGAGCTACTGGCCTGTCCTGCATCCAGCGTTCTTTCGGAACGCACATTCAGTGCTGCTGGAGGATTTGTCACGGATCACAGGGTGCGCCTGTCCACCGACTCGGTTGATCGACTGACTTTCATCAAGATGAACCAGTCTTGGATCACCACCAGCTACCACACACCTGATGCTGATATAACAGACTAATTGATTTTAACGTGTCACATCCCTTCAAGACTGATGCTGAGTGCCTGTGCTGTTATGTTGACTGGCTATCCTCCTCCTCCGAGTCCTCAATGATACGATTGATGATGATAGCTTGGAAGATCATTTTTGTTTATGGGTGCCGCCACCAGTGGCTAAGGCCCAATTTTTCAGCCCCTGTTTAACAGGGGCGTGTAATTACAATTTTTGAAGCAATACTTTGCAACAGGTCTCATTGCTGTGCTCCAAGTACAGTATCTGTGAGGGGTTGGAGTGTTGTGCCACCAGTGCCTAAGGCCCAATTTTTCAGCCCCTGTTTAACAGGGGCGTGTCATTACAATTTTTGAAGCAATACTTTGCAACAGGGCTCATTGCTGTGCTCCAAGTAAAGTATCTGTGAGGGGTTGCAGTGTTGTGCCACCAGTGCCTAAGGCCCAATTTTTCAGCCCCTGTTCAACAGGGGCATGTAATTACAATTCTTGATCTAATAATTCACAGCAGGGCCCATTGCTGCACCCACCAAGAGTAACTCTGAGGGCTTACAGTGTTGTGGCAACGCCACCACCACCACCACCACGAAAGGCCCAATTTTTCAGCCCCTGTTCAAAAGGGGCATGTAATTACAATTCTTGATCTAATAATTCACAGCAGGGCCCATTCCTGCACCCACCAAGAGTAACTCTGAGGGCTTACAGTGTTGTGGCAACACCACCACCACCACCACCACCACGAAAGGCCCAATTTTTCAGCCCCTGTTCAACAGGGGCATGCAATTACAATTCTTGATCTAATAATTCACAGCAGGGCCCATTGCTGCACCCACCAAGAGTAACTGTCAGGGCTTACAATGTTGTGGCACCAGCACCACAATCAAAGGCCCAATTTTTACTACCACTGTTCAACAATTATATGTAATTACAATTCCTGATATAATAGTTGACAGCAGGGCGTTCCAGCACCAACCAAGAGTAACTGTGAGTGCTTACAGTGTTGTGCCAACACCAACAACTAAGGGGCCTATTTCTGCAGAGTATATACGGCAGGTCCCTACTTTCAAACATCCAACTTACAAACGACTCCTACTTGCAAACGCAAGAAGACAACAGGAAGTGAGAGGAAATCTACCCCTAGGAAGGAAAATTCTCTCCTGTAAGAATTAATATGGGAGAAAGGTGTCTCCTCTGTACTGATGCTTTATCACCAATCCTTGTTTCAAGAAAAACACCACATTTCAAAAACAGTTGTCATTGGGACGGAAAGTGAGGTGAAATGTTCTGAACAGGGGCACAGACAGCAAAACAAATGTTACAGGGGTGATAACCCTTACCTATGTTTTCCAAAAAGTTTAAAAATAGATTTTTGGGCTGGAGCTACACTTAAACAATGTACCTGTTCAAAATTACAAACACATTCTACATAAGAACAAACCTACAGTCCCTGTCTTGTATGCACCGCCTGTATACGGCTGTTCAGAGTATATAGGGCCTTTTTTATTTTGTGTGCGGTGGTGTTCCCCTTAATATCCATACAAGACCCAAAGGGGCTGGTAATGGGCTGGGGTAGGGGGGGGGGGTCATGGGGTAGCTATGCCATTTTTCTTAAAGATTTTCATCCATATTACCGGGACCAGACATTACATTAAAGCCGCAAGCAGTTTTAAATGGCTTTTTTTTCCTTTAGAAGTGTCATTTTGTGCAGGGACAGTTCTAAACACGGGAAACACGTGGCACTTCACAGGCATACTTTAGACACCCCCCAGGTACGATATTTAAAGGAATATTTGACTTTTTTTTTCACTTTATGCATCATTAAAATGACTGCTCCCGAAAAACGACCGTTTTTGAAACTTCTTTTTGCATTGATACATGTCCCCTGGTGCAGAACCCGGGTTCCCAAACCCTTTTTAGGACAATAACATGCATAATAGTCGTTATAATTAGCACTTTAGAATTCGAACGTTCGCATCCATTGTATTTAATAGGGTTCTAATGTTCGTACGAACGTTCGGTCCGTTCGCGGGTTCTGGTGCGAACCGAACCCGGGGGTGTTCGGCTCATCACTACTAAGCAGGATGGGCAAAACTTGCGCTAAAGTGAAAAAAATATGAACTGTGAAATAAAACTTGCAGCAGCTGTACAAAAACTGCTAAACACTTGAGATGATGCAAAAAATGATGATAAATTACAGCGCTCGCAAACGTGAAAAATAAACTCATCAAAATAGTGTGCGAATATATTCCAGAAATATTCTATTAAAGTGCTCTTATGCTAAAAATATATACCGTATATATAACACTTGCAACAGTGTAAAAGTTGATAACAAATTCATATATAAACAACACATCAAAATGATATAATTATATATTACAAAAAACGTCCCAATAAAAGTGCTCTTGTGTTCCAATCTTCTAAAAAAGTGCAACGTGCTCCAAATTTCCACTTTAGGGCCAGTTCACACCAGATGCAGTTCCGTGCAGTTCCGTTTTTTTTTGCACCAATACAGTCAGTTACGTTCAGTTTCCGGTCAGTTTCTGCACCGGAAACTGACCAGAAACTGACTGGATCTGACTGCATGGTGTGAACTAGAGCCATTGGAATACATGGAAAACACTGTGCATGCATGTTTCGTGCAGAAAAAAGGCACACGGAACTGTACGGAACTGCATCTGGTGTGAACTGTGTGAGGGGGTTAACTCGGTAGCGGGTGTGTGTGACCCCCTGGTTGGGCTCCCCACACAAAAACAGGGCCAGCAGACGGAGGTTGTGGTTTTCAAAATCAAAAGGTGCGGTTTATTTCTCTATGTACAGTGACAAAAACACAGCAAAGCAAAAAGAAACATAAACAAAATAAATCCTGGTCAGTTTGACCTCTGACTAAACATGCAGGTTTCCTAAACTAACAACTGGGATCAGCCTGGTGCTGTCCTAGTCCCTAAGTCCCTGGTTTAGTAAAAGTCCAAACAAATAGCCACACAGGCTTTGCCTCACCGCACAGGGGTTCACTCTCCCTAGACAGTCCACACAGGTCTGGTTCCAGGCATGAGCTAACATCTAATGAAGCTGGGAGTTCTTATAGAGGCCTAAATGAGCTGACAAGCTTCAGCTGGTCTCATCAACTCCCTGTCTGCACGACGCCCAGCCCTCTCCCTAGAGGTATGAGTCATCCATGAGCCTACTAGCCTCAGCTGGGCTTCATCAACTCCCTAGTTGTATAAGTCGGCGTAAAGCCTGAATCTGGGCGAAATATATCTACCCCCCTGGATGCAACCAGGTGACTTTACCTTCCTGCTGTCACATACCCCCCCTCTTGTTTTAACCTCGGGGTTGGAACACCAGCAATCAGGCATTCATGTACTCGAGACAAAGCATCCACATTCCCCATTTGAACGCCAGGGCGATGCTTTACTGTGAAGTTGAATTCCTGTAGGGCCAGGAACCACCTATTCACTCTTCTATTTGTTTCCTTGTTTTGAGCCATCCACTTTAACGGAGCGTGATCCGTAACCATGTCAAAGTGCCTACCTAGCAGGTAGTACCGAAGGGAATCTAGAGCCCACTTCACCGCTAAACACTCCTTTTCAACCGTGGCGTAATTTACCTCATGGGACTTCAACTTCCTGCTGAGGTAAATGACTGGGTGCTCTTCCCCGTTCCAGACCTGGGACAATACTGCTCCTAACCCCACATCTGACGCATCACTTTGTACGACAAAGTCTTTAGAGAAGTCGGGTGAGTACAACACTGGCTGGCTACATAAGGCTTGTTTCAAGAATTGGAATGCTGCCTCAGCCTCGGGGGTCCATTTAATCATGACCGACCCTTTCCCTTTCGTCAGGTTGGTTAGGGGCACAGCCTTAGAAGCAAAGTGGGGAATGAAGCGCCGATAATAACCCGCGATTCCCAGAAAGGCCCGTACCTGCTTCTTGCTGTTGGGACGTGGCCAACTCTGGATGGCCTCGACTTTGTTGAGTTGGGGTTTTATCACTCCCCTGCCAATGGTGTACCCAAGATATTTGGCCTCCTCCTGCCCAATGGTACACTTCTTGGGGTTAGCCGTAAACCCCGCTTCCCGGATAGAGTCTAGGACTGCTTGCACTTTTGGCAGATGTGAGGCCCAATCTGTGCTATGGACAATTACGTCATCCAGGTAAGCCGCAGCATACTTCCGATGGGGCCTCAGTATCTGGTCCATTTTCCGCTGGAATGTGGCCGGCGCATTCTGTAACCCGAACGGCATTCTCTTATATTGGAACGCCCCGTCTGGGGTTACAAATGCGGTTTTCTCTTTGGCCGACTTGGCCAGGGGAATTTGCCAATACCCTTTTGTGAGGTCAAGAGTCGTCATGTATCGGGCTGTTCCCAGCCGGTCGATCAACTCATCTATACGTGGCATGGGGTAGGTGTCAAATTTTGTAACTTTGTTCAACTGACGAAAATCGTTACAAAATCGCCAGCTCCCATCCGGTTTAGGCACCAACACAATGGGACTAGACCAATCACTTTGGGACTCCTCTATCACCCCTAAGTTCAGCATTTTCTGTACTTCCTCCCGTATTGCCTCCCGTCGGGCCTCTGGGATCCGATAGGGTTTTAACTTCACCCTTTCACCGGGCGGGGTAATAATATCATGCTCTACCCCAGATGTTTGTCCCGGCAGCTCAGAGAACACCTCCTTGTTGCGAAGCACAAACTCCTTAACCTCCTGTTGTTGGGGTTGTGACAAGGTGGCTGCTATTCCAACCTCCGGAATCACGCAACCAGTTTGAGCTGGTGACCAAGTTTCTGCGACTAGGGACTCTCTATCCCTCCAGGCTTTCAACAGATTAACGTGATATATCTGTTCGGGCTTTCGCCTTCCTGGTTGTCTGACCTTGTAATTCACTTCGCTCACTTTTTCCATTATCTCGTAGGGGCCTTGCCATTTGGCAAGGAATTTACTTTCAACCGTAGGGACAAGTACCAATATCCTATCCCCCGGGGAAAAGGTACGGGTCTTTGCTCCACGGTTGTACACTCTCTGCTGTGCCAACTGCGCTTGGGCCAAATGTTCCTTCACGATGGGCATTACCTGTGCAATTCGATCTTGCATCAGGGCGACATGCTCAATCACACTCCTGTGGGGAGAACTCTCACTTTCCCAAGTTTCCTTGGCAATATCCAACAGCCCTCTTGGGTGTCTCCCATACAGTAACTCAAAGGGGGAGAATCCCGTAGAGGATTAGGGCACCTCCCTAATAGCAAACATCAAATAAGGAAGTAGACAGTCCCAATCCTTTCCATCTCTATCCACCACTTTCTTCAACATTTGTTTTAGGGTTTTGTTGAATCTTTCAACCAGCCCATCGGTTTGGGGGTGATACACAGATGTACGCAATTGCGTCACTTTGAGCAATTTACACAGCTCTTTCATAACCCGGGACATAAAGGGTGTACCTTGGTCCGTAAGCAGTTCTTTACAAATACCCACCCGGCTAAAAACAAGAGATAGCTCTTTGGCTATGGTTTTGGCCGAGGTATTTCTGAGAGGGATCGCTTCTGGATAACGGGTGGCATAGTCCATTATAACCAATATGTACTGGTGCCCCCTAGCGGACTTGATTATAGGACCTACCAAATCCATTGCGATTCTCTCAAACGGGACCTCAATGATGGGTAGAGGGACCAGCGGGCTACGGAAATGTGGCATCGGGGCCGACCTCTGACACACAGGGCAGGAGGAACAATAATTTTCTATGTCCTTCATCACCCCAGGCCAATAGAATCTCTGTAATACCCTCTCTCGGGTTTTCTCTGTCCCCAGATGACCTCCAAGAATGTGCCCATGGGCCAACTCCAACACCAACTTCCTGTAAGGTTTGGGCACCACAAGCTGCTCAACGGTTTCTTCTGCCCTTTTTGCCACCCGATACAGTAGGTCCTTCTCTACGCTGAAGTATGGGTAAGTGCAGGTATTATCTGGGTTCACTAACTCGCCATCTATTTCCACTACGTTTTCCCGTGCCTTTATTAGGGCGGGGTCTTTTAACTGTTCTGTGGCAAAATTTTCCCTGTGAACCTCCAGATCAGAAAACTCCACAGACGGTAGGTTTTCGTCTGAGGAGGTGGGCTCCTCTCCAGTTTCTTGAGTCTCCCCTGCCAATACTGACAAGGGAAATTCTGGAGAGTCCTCACCACTCTCAGAGGAGTTCTGGCTATCACATTCCTGGTACATAGGGGCACCAGTGGGGGGCTCAGGATCATCCCACAGTTCCCAGAACTTCGGAAAATCTCTTCCCACAATGGCATCATGCGGTAATTGAGATACTAACCCCACTGGATGAGAGAGGGTACCTTTGGGGGTCTCGAAACACACTGTAGTCACTGGATACTCTCGGGTGTCCCCATGCACACAAATAACAGCTACCTTGCTATTCCCAGAGACCTCTGTTTTAACTAATTCAGCCTTTATCAGGGTCACAAGGCTACCTGAATCCAGCAATACCACAACATTTCTACCATTAATACACATTTTGCATAAATGTTTCTCAGTTCCCCGAATGGCAGTGCATGCGACTGTCGCACACAGCGACTGACGTCTGTCCATCAGAAAGTCACATTGCATGGGTTCCTCCACAACCGGGCAATTTGCTGCAATATGTCCCGCTTGCCGGCAGCGGTAGCAAACAATCCATTTGGCTGCCTCTTGAGCCCCTGACTTCCCAGGCTGTTCTCGCCAAACTTTGGGTAGAGCTCCCACCCTCTCACTCTCTCCACCCTCACCCCTTGGAATCCTCTTATCCGCCCCTGGGGATGGTCTGGTCTTAGGGTGGAAAGTCCGAGAGTCTCTGGAAGAGGCCGTCAGGTTCTCTGTAGCCAAGTATTTCTCTACACGATCCACAAGACCACCGGCCGTCTCTGGGTCTCCATGGCTTACCCACTTTTGGATGGCAGTAGGAAGAGCTCTCAAAAACCGATCCATTACAACACGTTCCACAATCTCTGGTGCGGACAAAGTCTCTGGCTGTAGCCACTTCCTGCTCAGGTGAATGAGATCATACATTTGAGACCTGGGGGGTTTTCCAAGCTGGAAAGTCCAGTTATGCACACGCTGAGCCCTCTCCCTAGAGGTATGAGTCATCCATGAGCCTACTAGCCTCAGCTGGGCTTCATCAACTCCCTAGTTGTATAAGTCGGCGTAAAGCCTGAATCTGGGCGAAATATATCTACCCCCCTGGATGCAACCAGGTGACTTTACCTTCCTGCTGTCACAACTGCCACTTATGGTGTGACACACTCCCCTTCTGTGTCCCCACTCACCAGATCTATTGGACCCCTAGCTTTTCAGTCTGAGGGTCAAACAAGCAGAGATCCAGCAGCGACTGATGGCTTGAACAGTTTATAAATGGAAAGAAAGGTGAAGTTCTATAAAATAGGTGTTTATTGCGCAAATATTGATTTCTACTTACAAAACACAGAAGTAAAATGGGCATGTATGTAAATCCAAGAATACAATCCAGGAACACTGCATCCAGCATGCATTCCACCTAAACCAGAAGTGACGTCATATGGACTCAGCTGGTAAGCAGAGAAAGAGAGTTCCCTCCAGGTGTATTTGTCTAGAAACGCCAGGAAGTGTGCACCGATCAAAACCTGGTGCGTGGGCTGGGCAGAGGTAATCTGTCCACAGTGTAGCCCCAGAATGATAGCGTGACCAAGCTTGAAGCTTGGACAGTGCGCGTACTAGCGAGCCTGTGTGGAACCTCTCCTGGGAGCTGTCTCTTTCTCTGCTTACCAGCAGACTGTGCCTTGTTTAAATACCCCGCTGTTGTTTACTATGATTTCTACAAACTCAACTGGCTATCTGTCTTAGACATACTGCCAGTGTGTTGGTATCCAGGTTCGTGTTACACTATTCAATACGACCTGTTTACTATTATGCTCCCGAAGAAGCGTTACGATACGCGAAACATGTAGAGCAGAGCAAGACTACGTTTCTGCATACTGGACCCATGACTAAGGCTATCCACTTCCTACTTACACCGTTCAACCAATTTCTTTGTTTGTTGGATATGTATCTCTTATAATTTGAGTTTACCTATGTTACTGTAGCTCTTGGAAGTGAGATTAGAAGCACTATTCTGGGTCATGTATTGATGATCATTATAATGATATTTTCAAATGTATTAATGTACTTTTACAGTTTTTCTACAAATAAAAACCCCTAGATTTTTTACATGATTTACCTACTGTATGTGCCGTTAAAAGTTAATTTTTTAGTTCAATCAGTGTTCCTCCATTAATATCGGGACGTTGGCACATTTATACTAGTGCATCCACAGTGTCACCCTGTGAGGATGCACATTTAAGCATTTCTTTCAAAATGTTCATATTTCATGTCTGAAGTTCACAACCACTTTAAAGCACTTGCTGAATCATTGCCTAGGCAAGGATGACATGTCTAGCCATCCCCTGCCTCCTGATGATGTCTGCTTTACATCCCAAGGGGCATGATTTTGGTGTTTCAGCAGGACACATCGCACAGATCTGCAACATATTCATAGATTGGTAGAATCCATAGAGCCCAGCATGGTCTTCCTCTAAGCCCAAAGTTCTTCTTCATGGCTCTGCTCCTATGCCACCACCTTGAATCACAAGCTCACACATTAGCAGACATACCACCGCTGTAAGGTTCCTGGCAAAAACCTGCAGCATGCACAAGCTTGCAATCCAACATGGCAGCACAAAGGGATAGTCACAAAGAAGAACTTTGGGCTGAGAGGAAGACAATGCTGGAATCCATGGACTAGTAGGTATGTATTTTTTAATACATAGAGGATGAAGTTCCTCTTTAAGAGCATGAGAGACACGAAAGTTGCCCATAGATGTGGCAGATTTGATGCAGGGATCAGGCCTTCTTTTCCAAAATGTCATTGTTTTTTTTCTTTCTGTTTTCTTACAATAAACAATATTGGAGCTGTGAAATTAATGACCTGACCAAATTCTGGTGGTCAATCAAACTCAGATTGTTTTGTTTCCTGATGATTACTTGCAATCATATGTAAAATTCTTGGGGGATGGAAAGTGGTCGAAATTAACAAACATTGTCACATGTACAGCCAGCTACATGAACAATGGGTACCTCCATTTGATTGAAACACACTTCAAAGGCATTATAGTAGATCTCTATTTACCTGAATGGTTTAGTGTGGATGACAGCTGTGTTTGAGCTCCATTGCATTTCTCTGAATGCGGCATGGACCCACTGGAGATGCATTTGCATTGCAAACAATACAGATCAAACCCAGCCTTTTGCATTCAAACACGTGTTTGAGCTGTGCTGAATTTATTTGTAAAAGTCAGCATTTGACATGAACACTGGTATAGACCAGCCTTTTGTTCAGCAAGATGGCCTTTAAGAGCAAGACTACCCAAAATGCATTTTTCTATTTTGGATGGAGTGGGGCAGGTTCAATGACACATCTATTGTTATACGCAATTCAGATAAGGGGTGGCCTGGTTGTGGTCATGGATGTCAATATGTATAGGGATGTGGCCATCAGACAAAAAGATGGAAAAACATACCTGAGGTTTAAGAGTGACCCTACAAAAATATATATTTCACCACCTCCCCAAAACCCATAAAGGTCCGGATCCTCTACATGGTAGACCAATTGTTGTGGGAATTGGCTCTCTGAACGAGAGGTTGAGCCAGTGGTTAGATGGACAACTTCAACCACTAGTGTGTTCCTTGCCCAGTCACCTAAAGCAGTTGTCATCAACCCTGTCCTCAGGGCCCACTAACAGGCCAGGTTTTATGTATTACCTTGGGGAGATGCAGACTAGAATACTGCAATCACTGAGCAGCAAATGTGATATATTTCAGTTATCTTGGCCAAATCAGGCCTGTTAGTGGGCCCTGAGGACAGGGTTGATGACCACTGACCTAAAGGATACTAATGACCTACCTAGTCTTATGAAAGATGTTTCTTGGAGTCGGGATCATGCCTGGGTAACGTGATGTTGTAAATTTGTACTCAAGTATTCTGCATAATTTGGCTATAGAAGCCATATCGTTCTATTTGGATTATCTTACTGATTTGTCGGTCCTACAACGAAAATTGGTTTTGGAGGTTCTAGAATACTTGCTTACACATAATTATTTTATTACCTATTTATGGGTTGGTGGGAGCGGTCCCACATCTAAGGAGATAGAAATCCTTTTAGACCTTATATCCATGTGTTCCTTCACTACATAGATGACCTCCTGTTTATTTGTGATAGGAGGATGGGTAACCTTGAATAATTTTTGTCTTTTTCTAAATTTGAATACCAACAATTTAACGTTTACGGGACATATGGAGGAGAGAGAGATCCCATTTCTAGATATCATTGTAGTAGCATCAGGGGACCGGGTTATCACTAGACTTTATAGAAAGCCCTTAGCTGGAAATACTCTCCTGATGGCGCAATCAAGTCACCCTAAACACGTGATCAAAGGTATACCAGTCGGACAGCGTCGCACGGCCACGCAATTAAAGAAACGCAGTGCTGCATCGCAAAAAATGTCCTGGTCATAAAGGGGTAAAACCTTCCAGAGCTGAAGTGGTTAAAGTGGTTGTAAACCCTCAGAGACAACTTAATCTGTTTACATTGTAGATAACACAGGCAGCTGATCGCTGCCCGTGAAAGTGCACTTACTTCTGTATTTTCGTTGTAAATTGTCTTTTACTGTTAGATGATGTCATGCGAATAATTATAACAGCTCTTAAATAATTATTTTGGTTTTTTTTTTTTTTTTTTTCTTTTAAATTTAACATCCTATTAGAAATTGTCACTAAAGATTAGATATCTTTTATAGCACTTGTAATGGGGTTTTATCGTTTTTTTTTTTTTTTGTTTTTTTTTTTCCTTTTTCTGTTGTTTCTTCTTTCTATATCTAAAATTTTCCCCTATTTACATGTAGCGGGGGTCTAAAATATAGGGGGAAGTGCATGGGTGGTAGTATGATCCAATGCACCCTGATTGCTAGAGAATTGGGAACTATTTACAGTCTGGAGGACTCTGGTGGTGTGAGGTTCCCTATGGCCTACAGGTGGCACTGTCGCCCTGGGACGGGGTTGAGCCCACACTGCAAGACTGTGCCTTTTATTGTCCTTTCCTGGCGCTTGTACAGTGGGGCGGGGAACCCGCTGTGATGCAAAGGGAGAGGAGATAAAAGGGGCGGACGCCCTTACCACGGGGTTCAGAGTTCGGAGTCTGAGGATGCAGCCGCACCCAGGCACCCTCAGCCTGGGTGCTGGCGTTCCGGAGTTCCGGGCCCAGGTGCCCTCGACCTGGCCGGAGCGGGAGATGGAGTTCATCTCAGGCACCTTTAGCCTGGGGTGAGGTACTATGGTGGAAGCCTGGAGCTCAGTACCTTCGACTGAGTTCCGCGAGGGTGGAGGAATCCGAGGGGCCCCTAACTCCTTGGGTGCCCGTGTCTGAGACGAGGAGGCCGGTGAGCGGAACTTCTCCGGAGAGTCCAGCGCAGCATTGCTGGTGACGGAGAGGTCTCCGGTAACTGTCTTCCCCCTGATAGGGGCTACACTAGCGAAGGTAATCCATGTTCTGTTCAATATAGTCAGTGGCAGTGACTATTCGCCATTAGTGACACCACAGTGGTTAGCTCTATCTAAAAGGATTGTGCCTCGACCTACCCCCTACAAATACTGAACTGTTCGTTGGGTCCCAACCTGTCTGTGCTGAATGACTATTTATTGAGAAGAATCAATACGAGTTGGACCGTTTTCAGTGTGTGGAACTTCAGTTACTGGAAGCAAAGGGGGGTCATTCAGTAAAGGATTTGACTCTGGGACATACACACAAAGCCCGATAGTTCTGGCCGTCACCTCTACACATTGGAGGACATGGGCCGTGGTGTATCTCATCCCTCCCCCCAGTACTAACCCCTAGACGAGACAAACAAGCCGTGAATGAGAAGGGGTGAGAGGGGTGAGGTCGCTACATACATATTTCACTAGCATAGAAGAAATTGCCACTTGAGATTAGAAGATTTTCCCCTTTCCCTGGGTCTCTTATTTTTTATTATTCTCTTCCTATTAGGTCGAGATGCTGAGCACAAAAACTTAATGTCACAATAGAAACTGTCACTAGTGATTAGATATTTTTTCACACTTTTCCTAGCACTTGTAAAGGGGTCTTTTTTTTTTTTCTCCCTCCTCTCCTTCCCTCTATGGATGTTTTTAATAAGCGGTTAGAATACGGTTAGAATACGGAGGATATTAGATAGGGTAAATTTTATACAGGATAGCTAGATCTTTCTTATAGTACAACGAATCGGAATGATATATTTACAGGCAGGGGAGAAATTGAGATCGAGTAAATGTCTTATCATGTATATGTGTTTTAATGTCTATGTATAAATGTATGTAATAAATGTTGGAAAAAATCAATAAAGAAGAATTGAAAAAAGATGATGTCATGCGCGATTGCGCAGTAGGATCTCCCATTAACGGCACCTAAAGTGTGCTGTTCCTGCATGTCGGGAATTATACTGTGCGTGAGCTTCCCCTCTGAACGGCACAGAGGAGAAGTCTTGCAATGCTGCAGTGTTTCTCTCCTTCCTGATACCTGATACGCTACGGCGCATGTGCGAGATTTCGTAAGGAAAACAGAGTAAGGGCGGAAGTGACGTAGGGAACAGATACAGCAAACAGCATTAAGAATGGCGCGGCCAATACCCGGAAATGAAGAGGAGACAAACACCCGAATAAAAGGTATTTGCAGACCTCGTTTAGGGCCGTTTTCAAGCGATTATCCATTGTAATGAGCTATTGAATGTAGAAAATGAAAAAAAAAGAAAAATCGTCCGGGGTTTACTTCCTCTTTAAAGTATGTCTTAAAGCAAAACTTTTTTCTCCAGTTTTGGGTAGTGATATTCTTGGATTGTTTTCTTTTTTTTTTTTTTGTTTAGTGTCACTGGTAATGTCAGTGTCAGTTAGTCAGTTCCCACAAAGTGTCAGTTAAGCCCTGTACACACGATCGGATAACCTATGGATTTTCGTCCGATGGATTTGTCCATCGGAAATCCGATTAAACTGTTTTTCATCAGTCTTGCCCACACACCATCAGTCAAAAAACCGACCATTCCAAACGCCGTGACGTAAAACACTCCGATGAGCCGAGAAAAATGAAGTTTAATGCTTCTGAGCATGCGTCGACTTGATTCTGAGCATGCGTGGGTTTTTTAACCGATGGACTTGCCCATAGACGATCGGAAATTACCATCGGTTTTTTGATCCATCGGAAAATTTTAAAACAAGTTCTATTTTTTAAAACCGATGGGAAAAAGACCGATGGGTACCATACACGATCGGTTGGTCTGATGAAAACCATCCATCGGACGGTTTTCATCAGTCAAACCGATCGTGTGTACAGGGCTTTTAGTGTCAGATAGCCCGCTGCACTATCACAGTCCCACTAAATTCACTGATCACCACCATTACTAGTATAAAAAAAAAATCCTGTATATATACCCTCGTATACACTTATTGGGATTTGTTTTTTTATTTTTACCAAAGACCTATATCAAAATACATTTTGGCCTAAAATTATGAAGAAATTCGATTTTTGTATCTGATATGTTTTATAACAGAAAATAGAAAATATCCTTTTTTTTTTTGTTTATATAATAATAATAAAAAAAAACTTAGTGGTGATCAAATACCACCAAAAAAAATCTCTATTTGTGTGAAAAAAAATGATATAAATTTTATTTGCATACAGTGTTCCATAACCGCACACTTGTCAGTAAACCACTTGCCGACCATGCTATAGCCGAATGACGACTACATCATGGCCAGCAAGTTCGGACACTGCTGATTACAGATTAAGGTAAAGAGCCAATCAGCGGCGCTATACCACATGATCAGCTGTGTCCAATCACAGCTGATCACAATATAAATGGAAGCCAGTTATCGGCATTTATTTCCTCGTGCTGACAGCAGTGCCCACCAGTGCTGCCAATCAGTGCCCATCAGCGCCTCATCAGTGCCGCCTACCAGTGCCCATTAGTGCCACCTATCAGTGCCACCCATCAGTGCTCATCAGTGCTGCCTATCAGAACAGTGCCATCAATGCCCACACCACAAGTGCCGCCTCACCATTGCCCATCAGTGTAGCCTTATCAGTGCCCATCAATGCCAATCAGTGTTGCCTCATCAGCACACATCAGTGAAGGAGAAAAATTACCTGTTTGCAAAATGTTATAATGAAGTACGTGTTGAAAGCTGAAAATTGGACTGGGCAGGGAGGGGGTAAAAGTGCCCAGTAGGCAAGTGGTTAAAGTGCTGAATAACAAAAAATACCCTGATCATGTAGGGGGTAAAATCTTCAAGAGTTTAAGTTGTTAATCAAAGTCTTCCAAAAAAAGATCCCACCAATAATTTTTAGTCTTTCAGATTTCACCCATCAGAAAGAAATAATGTGATTAGCGTATTTGGGTAGCACGAACAGTTCTTAAATGGCACTCTTTAATTAGTGAGGACAAACTGAAAGATCATTGTGTACTGTAGACCAATCTATTCTGTTTTCTTAGGAAGAAGAGGGGTGACTCCTGAATGACGCACATCTAGATGTCCTGTGAGGTGAGTGGAGTGGCAACCTATTCTGTTTTCTTGTCTGGTACACATATTAAAGTGGAGTTCCACTCAAAAATGGAACTTCCGCTTATCTGTCTTCTCCCCTCCTCTGGTGCCACATTTGGCACCTTTCTGGGAGGGGGGGGGGGCGGTTACCTGTTTTTGACAGGTCCCCCTTTCCCTCCTCAGAAGTTCGGCCCCCTCCTCCTTCCTCCGCTGCTGGGCCAATTAGAAAGCGTGCTTCGCGCATGCACAGTAGGGGACTGGCTGTGAAGCCGCAAGGCTTCACGGCTGGATTTCCCCTACTAGGAATAGTAGGGGGAACACCCGACAGCCGATCCGAAAATCGGCTGGGGTGCCGACATCGCGGGAACCCTGGACAGGTAAGTGTCCTAATATTAACCACTTAAAGTGGATGTAAACCCAAAAATGTTTATTTTGTTTTGCTGTCACAATGTAGAGTATAAGATTTCCTATCATTTGTGCCAGGTCTTGCCACAAAGAGTTAATCCAGCTTTGAGCAATCCTCTTTTATTGTTCAGTGAGATAAAACGGACAAACAGAGAAAAACCTTTGTCCGTTCCGCCCCCTTGCTTTGAGTGACAGGTTATTTACATATCTCGTGCACTAGCTTTAGACAGGCATTATTTTTTAATTCCCAGCCCCACTCCTTTTCTGAAGTCATGTGGTTACTTTTCTGGATTTTGACTGGATGTTAGTGATCATAGCAGAAGGAATACACAGGAGAAAATGCATGTTGACAAGGGGATTGTAGAGGTGGGCGGGGAGTCTACTGACATCACGACTCCACCCACCGAGCTCCAGACAACAGATCCACCCACAGAATCTGCAGTTTTTCAGTTCTTATAACAGACAGAGGGGAAACATTTGACAGATAAGGATACATGCAGGAGGCATCTATATCCTTATAGATCAGCACTATGGAAGTAGTTTAGAAAGGATGAGAGTGGGTTTACATCCATTTAAGGACCGAGCCTCTTTCTGAGATTTGGTGTTTACAAGTTAAAAACAGTTTTTTTGCTAGAAAATTACTTAGAACCCCCAAACATTATATATACTGTATTTATTGGCGTATAACACTCACTTTTTTACCCTGAAAATAGAGGGTAAACTGTGCCTGCGTCTTATACGCAGGGGGCTGTGGAAAGTTTTTTTCCTGAAACTTCCCTCTTAAAGTTAGGGTGCGTGTTATATGCCTGTGCGTGTTATACGTCAATAAATACGGTATATATTTTATTTTCTATGACCCTAGAGAATAAAATTGCAATACTTTCTGTCACACCGTATTTGCGCAAAGGTCTTACAAGCGCACTTTTTTTGTAAAAAATAAACTTTTTTAAATTGCAAAATAAGACAACAGTAAAGTTAGACCAATTTTTTTATATTGCGAAAGATAATATAACGCAGAGTAAATTGATACCCAACATTTCACGCTTCAAAATTGCGCCCGCTCGTGGAATGGCGACAAACTTTTACCCTTAAAAATCTCCATAGGCGATGTTTAAAAAATTCTACAGGTTGCATGAGGAGGTCTAGGGCTAGAATTATTGCTCTTGCTCTACTGATCGAGGCGATATCTCACATGTGTGGTTTGAACACTGTTTTCATATGTGGCCGCTGCTCATGTATGCGTTCGCTTCTGCACGCGAGCTCGTCGAGACGGGGCACCTTTACATATTTTTTTTCTTATTTATTTTACCTTTATTTTTTAGTTTTACACTGTTCTTTTTAAAAAAATAATTGTGTCACTTTTATTCCTATTACAAGGAATGTAAACATCCCTTGTAATAGAAAAAAGCATGACAGGTCCTCTTAAATATGAGATCTGGGGTCAAAAAGACCTCAGATACCATATTTACACTAAAATGCAATAAAAAAAATTAAATGTCATTTGAAAAAAATAAATAAAAATGTCTCCTTAAGAGCATTGGGCGGAAGTGACATTTTGACGTCGCTTTCGCCCTACAATGGTATGGAGACGGGTGGGGGCCATCTTCCCCTCACTCGTCTCCATACCAAGCCAGGGAGAGGACGCGATCGCCTCCGATGCTACCGGCGGCTCCGGTAAGCGACAGAGGACGGCAGAAGGGGCGGCCCTCTCCCGCCGCCGATAAAAGTGATCTTGTGGCGAATCCGCCGCAGAGACCACTTTGATCTGAAAGCGAACCTCCCGCTGAAGAAGAGGATACCGGGGTTATGGTAGCTAGCTGCTGCCTTAAAGCGGAGGTCCACACAAAAATGGAACATCCGCTGTCCCGATTCCCCCCCCCTCCAGTGTCACATTTGGCACCTTTCAGGGGGGAGGGGGGAGCAGATACCTGTCTAAGACAGGTATTTGCACCCACTTCCAGGCATAGATCCCTGCACTATCAGCGGGAATCTATGCCACGTCCAGCGCCCCCGCTGTCTTCTGGGAGACACACGGGTCCCAGAAGACAGCAGGGACCAGTGGCATTGCGTAGCGCGAGTTGCGCATGCGCAGTAGGGAACCAGGAAGTGAAGCCGCAAGGCTTCACTTCTTGATTCCCTTTCCCGAAGATGGCGGCAGCAGCATCCGAGAGCCGAGGCAGAGATTGGCTTCAGGTGCCGACATTGCGGGCACGTTGGACAGGTAAGTGTCCTTATTTTAAAAGTCAGCAGCTGCAGTATTTGTAGCTGCTGACTTTAAAAAAAAAAAAAAAAAATTGGCGGACCTCCGCTTTAACAACAGTATTCCTCTTCAAAGTAACGACGTATAACGACGGCGGGCGGTCCGTAAGTGGTTAATAGTCAGCAGCTACAGTATTGTTACTTATAGATTACGTTTTATAATTTTCCTGATTTGGAGTAATAGCCTCCCTGTTATTTTTCTGTATTCTCCTATAATAAAATGGATGATTCTTACTCCCAAGAATTTTGAAAGCTCTGGGATGTTAATGTTTAACTGAAAAGATTATGTAATTCAAACCACATGAGCATTGCCTGGCTATCCTCTCATAATATCGCAACACATCTTGAAAAATGTCTCCCTGTTTTTCCTCGAAATATTTGGCATTTCTTTGGCCCGAAAACAGCAACCTCCACAAATAATGGTCATGCTACACGGTAATGAGGGCACTGATGAATAGTATGTCTAAACACATCTTATTTAGAAGATGTATTGAAACGTACTTGCTAAGTCATATGGTGTCCCGTCTACAGGCCAAGACACTTTCACTCTCTTCAGCTCTTCATTTATCTAAATAGCTGTAATTGTGTTCTTTATCGGATAATTAAAATATCATTTGCTCAAACTGTCCCGCCTCCCATAGCTCAAGAGCAACATTCCAAGCTGAACGCCAGAAAGATATTAAAAAACACCAATGAATGCACTTTTGTATTTCTGAAAAATAATTAAAAGTGTTTAAATGCAACTAGTAGAATACCTGAATTTGTCTTTTTCAGGCACTTGTAATGCCCTGTGCAGCAGCACTCAGGCTGGGAATAAGTGCTGTGAAAAAGGCTTTTTGCCGAAACGCGTCTGCTTGTCCTTTTTTTACTTGTCATGACACAATAAAGATCACAGATGTTATATCCAGCAGTGCCGACTCTTCCTTCAGTTTTTCTCTGGCTGGGAGAATCCTTTGAGATTTTTTAGTGGGGGTGCCAATACCAACTTTTTTCATGACGTCTCATGAAAATGCTTCGGATACAGAAACCAATACTTTGCAGTGCAATTTGCATCACAGTGGTATAGTGGGTAGCACTCTCACCTAGCAGTAAAAAGGGTCGCTGGTTTCGAATCCCAACCACGACACTACCTGCCTGGAGTTTGCATGTTCTCCCTGTGCCTGCGTGGGTTTCCTCCTGGTACTCCGGTTTCCTCCCTCCAAAGACATGCTGGTAGGTTAATTGGCTTCTGTCCAAAATTGGCCCTAGTATATGAATGTGAGTTGGGGACCTTGGATTGTGGGCTCCTTGAGGGTAGGGACCGATCTGAGTGTGCGATGTATGTGTGGAGCGCTGCGTAAATTGACGGCGCTATATGGGTACCTTAAATAAATAATAATATAATAGATGAGCATCTTAATGAGATGTACAGGGATAGGGAGAATTGTAGACAAGCACCCACACTCACTCAGGTTTAACTGGATGGACTGGTGTCTTTATTCAATCTTACTAACTATGTAACTATGTAATACAAAATGAATGGGCGCAAATTGCACTGCAAAGAATTGCAGGCGTTTTGAAAAGGAATGAACTACGATTCCTGTCCAAATCGCATGCGGTTTCCCACACTGCTCCTGTGTGATCCTAGGCTTGTCATAGTGAAGTTTACACAGGAGCGGTGTGGGAAATGTCTGAATGGACACAGGGAGCTGTGACTCAGCTCGAGTGCCCCCATAGCATGCTGCTTGCTGTGGGGATACTGAACAGGGGGGAGGGGCCAGTATCACAGAAGAGGGACCCGAGAAAATGAATATCTGGGCTGCTCTGTGCAAATCCACTGCAACAGAGCAGGTAAGTATGATATGTTTGTTATTTTTATAGGAAAAAAAAACGAGACTTTACAATCACTTTACTTTTTACTAATGTAAATCATAGCTTAAAATATTATTTCTTGTATTGATTCATTTCAATACATTTTTTTCCAAATAGTTCTTTATACACTTAGAACAGCAGCGATGGTGATACCATCATCTGAAAAAAATGATCTGAAACAGAAAATGATGAGAAACCTCTCCGATGAGCATAGACCTCAACCAAACACTACTTTCCTCATTTCTAAAGGCCCATTTACATTTGATTACAGGGTCATAGTGGATGTGTATGGATTGTTTTTGGAGAATAAGGGTATCAGTTAGTGTCACTTTAAAGGGGTTATAAAGGTACATGTTTTTTCACCTTAATGCATTCTATGCATTAAGGTGAAAAAACATCCGCTCATTAGCGGCCCCCCCGAGCCCCCGTTTACTTACCTGACCCCTCGAAAGTCCTGCGCCGTGAACGTGCTGGCTTCTCAGCTCATTCATTGGTTGATTGAAAGCAGCGCAGCCATTGGCTCACGCTGCTGTAAATCATATCCAATGACGCGTGCGCCAGGGGGCGGGGCCGAGTGATACAGTGAGCGGCTATAGCCGCCGGCTGTATCACGGGAGTGCGCCCGAAAGATCTTTCCACCATGCGAGGGAGCTCGCATGATGGTGGAAAGTTCTTGCGGGGAGAAGCCGAAACAGCCGCCGAGGAACCCCAGAAGACCAGGTTTGGGGACACTCTGTGCAAAACGAGCTGCACAGTGGAGGTAAGTATAACATGTTTATTATTTAAAAAAAAATAAAATAATTCTCTTTAGTGTTCCTTTAAGGTTTATTAAAAGACCACATAGATGAATCTTTGCTAGAAAAAAACATTTTAAGCAAAAGTCAGCATGGGTTCATGAAAGACAGAAGTTGTCAGACAAACCTGATTTATTTTTATGAAGACATAAGTAAAACCTTGGATCGAGGAGTGGCTGTGGATCTGGTATACTTTGATTTGGCAAAAGTGTTTGACACAGTTCCCCACACACTGATAACGTGTAAGGTAAAGTCTACAGGCTTGGAAAGATCAGTTTGTAAATGGATAGTGTAACCTGGGGGACAGGTAGCCGGTACAAAAGCTCCCTGGGATGAGCAGGCACAGATACCAAGTCCAATGAATTAGTGACAAACAGTGCGGTGTTTATTTGTGATATTTACAAAGTCTATTTACAGGTGCTGTACAGTGTTCCAAACAAACAGGAACAAAAGTAGCCAAACAAAAACCTAGCCGTGTCTCGGCACTAACTATACAGTATTTACAGATCCTAACTACCAGACTGAGCAAGCCTACAGCTTGCCAGCTTCCACATTAGTTTTCATCAACCTTTAGCTCTCCTAGACAGCAGTTGTCTGTGTTTCCCAGGCCAAGAGCAAAGGCTGTCTGCTCAGGTGAGCTTAAATTGACCTGGGAGAGAGGACCAACACCCGAACTGGATACTGGCTCAGAGATCCCTGAATGTGTAAGAGAGGAGCCTGGGAGATGTATAAACCCCGAACAGGACTTTTCCTGGCTCTCTCTGGGACGCTCTGCTACACATCCTCCCCCCTTGTTTCAACCCCAGGGTTGGGACACCTGTGGCCCAACAGGAGTGAACCCGGGACAGGGCATCTGCATTCCCCATCTCAACACCTGGCCTGTGTTTTACAGTAAAGGAGTAATCCTGTAGAGTCAAAAACCACTGGTTCACCCGTCTATTAGTCTCCTTCTTTTGGGCCATCCATTTCAGGGGAGCATGGTCAGTTATTAACTCGAACTGGCGTCCTAACAAGTAGTACCTGAGCGCGTCCACAGCCCACTTTATGGCTAAACATTCTTTTTCAATGACTGCATACTTTTTCTCATGGTCATTTAGCTTTCTGCTTAGGTACACCACAGGGTGTTCTTCCTCATTGTGTACCTGTGATAGTACTGCCCCGATACCAACATCAGACGCATCCGTCTTAACCAAAAAGTTTTTGGAGAAATCGGCGGAGTATAGCACTGACTGTGCACAAAGAGCCTTCTTCAGGACTTGGAAAGACTCTTCTGCTACTGGGGACCATTTCACCATTACGGAGTCTTTCCCTTTCGTAAGGTCTGTCAGTGGGGCAGCTATAGTTGCAAAATTCGGTATAAACCTTCTATAATATCCCGCAATCCCAAGAAAGGCCCTGACCTGCTTCTTGTTTGCAGGACGTGGCCACTCCTGGATGGCTTCTATTTTATTCACTTGGGGTTTAATGACTCCCCGGCCAATAGTATAGCCTAAATACCTGGCTTCCTCCAAACCAATGGCACATTTTTTTGGATTTGCCGTAAAGCCTTCCGTGAAGAGGGAATCAAGGACAGCTTGGACACGGGGCAGGTGAGACTCCCAGTCAGTGCTATGCACCACTATGTCATCCAGATAGGCTGCAGCATACTGACAGTGAGGTCTTAGGGTCCTGTCCATAGCCCTCTGAAATGTTGCAGGGGCATTTTGCAACTCAAAAGGCATTTTCTTATACTAAAACGACCCCTCCGGGGTCACAAACGCAGTCTTTTCTTTGGCACTCCCAGTCAGGGGTATTTGCCAATATCCTTTGGTCAAGTCCAAAGTGGTCAGATAATGGGCCTTGCCAAGTCGGTCTATAAGTTCGTCTACCCTGGGCATTGGGTACGTGTCAAACTTTGTCACTGCATTCAACTTCCTGAAGTCGTTACAGAATCTCCATCCGGTTTTGGGACTAACACGATGGGGCTAGACCAGTCACTATTGGACTCCTCAATGACATCTAGCTCCAACATTCTTTTAACTTCATCACTGATGTCCTTTCTCCTCGCTTCAGGAATTCGGTATGGTTTGAGCTTGACACGGACCCCAGGTTCAGCAACAATATCATGCTGAACTGCTGAAGTCGTGCCAGGTAACTCTGAAAATGTATTTCTATTCCTTATCAGGAACTCTCTAGCTTCCTGTTTTTGGGAATATGACAGGGTGTCTGGAATCGTGACCTCAGGGACCAGAAGGGACCCAGTACCCTTAGGCGTTCCCGGGAAGGACCTCACAGTTAACACCAGTCTATCCTTCCAGGGCTTTAACAGGTTTATGTGGTAAATCTGTTCGGGCTTACCTTTACCTGGTTGATAGACCTTGTAATTGACTTATCCAACTCTTTCAATTACTTCAAAGGGACCCTGCCACTTAGCCAGGAACTTGCTCTCAACAATGGGAACTAACACGAGGACCCTGTCACCAGGTGAGAAAACACAGAGTTGGGCCCGCCTGTTGTATATCCTCTGTTGGGCTGCTTTTGCCTGCAGTAAATGTTCTTTTACCACCGGCATGATTGCTGCAATCCTGTCCTGCATTTGAGCGATATGCTCAATGACACTTTTGTGAGGTGTCTGCTCCCCCTCCCAAGTTTCCTTGGCTATGTCTAAGAGTCCCCGAGGGTGTCTCCCATAAAGCAGCTCAAATGGAGAGTACCCCGTAGAGGACTGGGGAACCTCCCTGATGGCGAACATCAAGTATGGTATCAGGAAGTCCCAGTTTTTCCCATCCTTATCAACAACCTTTTTTAACATATTCTTTAATGTCTTATTGAAGCGTTCCACCAAGCCATCCGTTTGAGGATGGTACACCGAGGTTCGTAACTGCGTCACCTTAAATAACTTGCACAGCTCCCTAGTTATTCGTGATATGAATGGGGTGCCCTGGTCTGTAAGGACTTCTTTAGGGATGTCAACCCGACTGAACACCATAAACAGCTCTTTGGCAATGTTTTTAGCAGACGCGGTGCGTAAGGGAACGGCCTTGGAGTAACGGGTAGCGTAATCCATGATCACAAGGATATGCTGATGACCGCGGGCAGATTTGGGGAGTGGACCCACAAGGTCCATGGCAATCCTCTCAAAGGGCACTTCAATAATGGGCAAGGGCACTAAAGGACTTCGGAAGTTGGGCTGTGGGGCTGACATCTGACACACAGGACAGGATTGACAATAATTATCTATATTTTTCTGTATCCCAGGCCAGTAAAACCTGCGCAACACCCTTTCAGTGGTTTTCTCAACCCCTAAATGGCCTCCTAGCAAGTGCCCATGGGCAAGTTCCAACACCACCCGTCTGTATGGCTTAGGGACTACCAACTGTTCAACCACTTCATCATTAGATTTACATACACGATACAGTAAATCCTCATTACTGCAGAAATATGGAAAACAGGACCTGTCCCCTGGTTCGACAGGTACTTTATTAATCACTATTACATTTTCCCAGGCCCTGGCAAGGGTAGGGTCTTTTCTCTGCTCAGTACCAAAATTTTCCTTGTGCACATTAAGATCAGCAAATTCCAACGTAGACTCAGATTCAGCAGGCGGCTGTCCAGCTCTACTGGTTGTGGGGACTTCTTCAAACTCCTCCAGCTCTCCTGCCATAACTGAGAAAGGATAACCTGGAGAGCCCTGAGAGGAGTCCCCTGAACCCACAATGTCAGTAGCGGCCAGGAATTCTTGCTCTGCGACTGAGTCAGGTACTGCGACCGGGTCGGGACAATCCCACAGTTCCCAAAACTTAGGGAAGTCCCTACCAATGATGGCCTCGTGCACCAAGTGGGGCACAAGTCCGACAGAATGGGTCACCGTACCTAAGCCAGTTTTAAACTGAACAGTGGCTATTGGATACTCATGGGTATCCCCATGTACACAAATCACAGCAACTTTTTTAGCATGAAAATTCACAGTTTCAACCATCTCAGCCGTAACCAAAGTAACTAGACTTCCAGAGTCCAGCAAGGCCGTAATAGGCTTATTATTAACAGTCATTTGACACATGTGTTTTCCCACATTTGGCACTGCAGCGCATGAAACAGAAGCAAACATAGACTGCCTTCTAATAGATAGATCACACTGATCACACATAGATCATCTGTCAATGGACAGTTTGCTGCAACATGTCCCAGTTCTTGGCAACGAAAACACCTGATGTTTCCCCAGTTTGGTTTGCTGACAGGCAGTGGCTTCCCTTGTTTGGGACGCCAAACTTCAGTTCTGGCACCAAAAATCCTCCCCCCTATTTCCTTGCCATGCTTACCACCCACTTCCCCTGGAACAGTCTTACCGGTTGCCTGGGGAGACCGTGGCATTGGGTGGAAAGTCCGTGCAGCTGTAGGGGTGGTGACCACTTTCTCTGCAGCAAAGTACCTCTCAACGAGCTCCACCAGGTTGTCTGCCGACTTCGGGTCTCCTTCACTCACCCACCTTTGCAGGGGAATTGGCAGTGACCTCAGGAATTGGTCCATGACCACACGCTCCACTATTTGTGGCGCAGACAGGGACTCCGGCTGTAGCCATTTCCTCACCAGGTGGATTAGATCAAACATCTGCGATCTTGGGGGCCTCTCATATTGGAAGAACCAGCTGTGGACCTGCTGAGCTCGAACAGCCAAGGTGACACGAGTCGCGCCAGGATTTCCCGCTTGACCTTCTCATAATCTCCCGCTTCTGCTGACTCCAGATCATAGTAGGCCTTCTGCGATTCTCCAGAAAGCAAGGGGGCGATCAGTCCTGCCCACTGGGTTTGAGGCCAACCTTCCCTCTCAGCGGTCCGTTCAAACGTTAGTAGGAAGGCCTCTGGATCATCATCTGCAGTCATCTTAGAAAGAAAGCCACCCACATGGATGGCTGAGGGCTTGTCTCCAATATCATTCATTTTCGCAGGTGACCCCTGTGCTAGTGTCTCCACAACCTCAGTAAGGGTTTTCCTATCCACTTTTGCAGCAGTGACAAGCTGTTCAAACAGCCTCTGCGATTGCTCCTGTACAGCACCAATCTGTTGGCACAGCAGCTTGGTTTGCTCCTGTGCGATAGCGTTTGCTTGCTTTTGTGCAGCGTTTGCTTGCTGCAATGCAACATTAGTTTGCTGTTGTGCCGCGTTTGCTTGCTGTTGTGCAGCGTTGGATAACAGCATTTGTTTGAGGATTTCCTCCATGTTGTCACTTTAGGTACTGGCCTATTAAATAGTAACTTACTACTGCTGCCCGCATTCTCCACCATATGTAACCTGGGGGACAGGTAGCAGGTACAAAAGCTCCCTGGGATGAGCAGGCACAGATACCAAGTCCAATGGATTAGTGACAAACAGTGCGGTGTTTATTTGTGATATTTACAAAGTCTATTTACAGGTGCTGTACAGTGTTCCAAAAGAAACAAACAGGAACAAAAATAGCCAAACAAAAACCTAGCCGTGTTTCGGCACTAACTATACAGTATTTACAGATCCTAACTACCAGGCTGAGCAAGCCTACAGCTTGCCAGCTTCCACATTCGTTTTCACCAAACTTTAGCTCTCCTAGACAGCAGTTGTCTGAGGTTCCCAGGCCCAGAGCAAAGGCTGTCTTCTCAGGTGAGCTTAAATTGACCTGGGAGAGAGGACCAACACCCGAACTGGATACTGGATCAGAGATCCCTGAATGTGTAAGAGAGGAGCCTGGGAGATGTATAAACCCTGAACAGGACTTTTCCTGGCTCTCTCTGGGACGCTCTGCTACAATAGGAAACTGGCTAAAAAAATGAATTCAGAGAGTAGGGCTTAATGATTCTTACTCTGAATGGTCTAAGGTTGTTAGTGGTGTACCCCAAGGTTCAGTGTTGGGACCCTTCCCTTAACCACTTGCCTACAGGGCACTTTCACCCCCTTCACCCCCTTTTACCCCCTTCCTGCCCAAGCCATTTTTCAGCTTTCAGCGCTTTCACACTTTGAATGACAATTGCGCAGTCATGCAACATTGTACCCAAAGGAAATTTTTATAATTTTTTCCCCACAAATAGAGCTTTTTTTTTGGTGGTATTTGATCAGCTCTGCGGTTTTTATTTCTTGCGCTATAAACAAAAAAAAAGGGACATGTTTGAAAAAAACACAATATTTTTTTACTTTTTGATATAATTTATATTTTTTTAAACAAATTTTTTCCTCAGTTTAGGATATATATTCTTCTACATATTTTTGGTAAAAAAATCGCAATAAGCATATATTTATTGGTTTGCGCAAAAGTTATAGCGGCTACAAAATAGGGAATAGATTTATAGCATTTTTTTTTTCACTAGTAATGGCGGCGATCAGCGATTTTTATCGTGACTGCGATATTGCGGTGGACACATCGGACTCTTTTGACACATTTTTGGGACCATTCACATTTATATAGCGATCCCTGCTATAAAAATGCATTGATTACTGTATAAATATGACTGACAGGCAAGGGGTTAACACTAGGGAGCGATCAAGGGGTTAATGTATTCCCTAGGGAGTGATTCTTACTGTGGGGGGAGGGGGCTGACTGGGGGAGGTGACCGATGGTTGTCCCTATGTACAAGGGACACACCATCGGTCTCCTCTCCCTGACAGGACATGGATCTGTGTGTCACGGTCTTGCTCAGTTACTGGGCAATCGCGGGTGCCCGGCGCCCCCCCTAGTGGATTGGGAATATAAATGATATAGGGTCTGGGATTAAAAGTATAATTTCAGACTTTGCAGATGACACTGGAGGTGAGCTGCCATCTAGATAAAGGAAGGGCCGTAGATGGGGTGTATCTTGATTTTGCAAAAGCATTTGACACAGTTCCCCATAAACGTTTACTGTACAAAATAAGGTCCGTTGGCATGGACCATAGGGTGAGTACATGGATTGGAAACTGGCTGCAAGGGCGAGTTCAGAGGGTAGTGATAAATGGGAAGTACTCGGAATGGTCAGGAGTGGGAAGCGGGGTCCCCCAGGGTTCTGTGCTGGGATCAATCCTATTTAATTTGTTCATAAACGACCCGGAGGATGGGGTAAACAGTTCAATCTCTGTATTTGCGGATGATACTAAGCTAAGCAGGGCAATAACTTCTCCGCAGGATGTGGAAACCTTGCAGGAAGATCTGAACAAATTACTGGGGTGGGCAACTACATGGCAAATGAGGTTTAATGTAGAAAAAGGTAAAATAATGCATTTGGGTGGCAAAAATATGAATACAATCTATTCACTAGGGGGAGAACCTCTGGGGAAATCTAGGATGGAAAAGGACCTGGGGGTCTTAGTAGATGATAGGCTCAGCAATGGCATGCAATGCCAAGCTTCTGCTAACAAAGCAAACAGAATATTGGCGTGCATTAAAAAGGGGATTAACTCCAGATATAAAGCAATAATTCTCCCACTCTACAAGACTTTGGTCCAGCCTCACCTGGAGTATGCTGTCCAGTTCTGGGCACCAGTCCTCTGGAAGGATGTACTGGAAATGGAGAGAGTACAAAGAAGGGCAACAAAGCTAATAAAGGGTCTGGAGGATATTAGTTATGAAGAACGGTTGCGTGCACTGAACTTATTCTCTCTGGGGAGGAGACACTTGAGAGGGGATATGATTTCAATTTACAAATACCATACTGGTACACAATAGGGATAAAACTTTTTTGCGGAAGGGAGTTTAATAAGACACGTGGCCACTCATTAAAATTAGAAGAAAAAAGGTTTAACCTTAAACTACGTAGAGGGTTGTTTACTTTAAGAGCGGCAAGGATGTGGAATTCCCTTCAAACAGGTGGTGGTTTCAGCTCGATGGCATCTATAGTTTAAAAAAACTATTAGATAAGCACCTGATTGACCGCAACATACAGGGATATACAATGTAATACTGACATATAATCACACACACAGGTTGGACGTGATGGACTTGTGTCTTTTTTCAAACTCACCCACTATGTAACTATGTAACACTAAGCTATGCACTTACAGGATGTCTCCAATTTACAAGCCGACCTCAATGCACTGTTTAATTGGGCAACTAGATGGCAAACGAGCATAATATTTTTAAATGTAAAGTTATGCACTTGAGGGCTAAGAATATGCATGCATCAGACATACTAGGGGGAATACAACTGGGGGAATCAATGGTGGAGAAGGATCTGGGTGTTCTGGTAGATCATAAGCTTAATAATAGCATGCAATGCCAAGCTGTGGTTTCCAAAGCAAGCTAATGCTCCATACACATGATCATTTTTCATGCCGTTAAAAATGCCATTAAAAAAAATGGCCATTAAAAATGATCGTGTGTATGCTCCAGAGCATTTTTTAACGACGTGAAAAACGGGCATTAAAAATTTCGAACATGCTCTCTTTTTTCACGTCGTTTTTCATGTCGTTTTTTTTAACGACGTGAAAAACGATAGTGTGTATGCTTTAACGACGTGAAAAAAAATGCGCATGCTCAGAATCAAGTATGAGACGGGAGCGCTCGTTCTGGTAAAACTAGCGTTCGTAATGGAGATAGCACATTCGTCATGCTGTAACGGACTGAAAAGCACTAGACTGAAAAGAGCGAATCGTCTCTCAACAAACTTTACTAACATGAAGGGTGGCGCCATTCGAACGGAACTTCCCCTTTATAGTGCCGTCGTACGTGGTGTACGTCACTGCGCTTTTCTTGAACATTTTTTAAAATGATGGTGTGTACGCAAGACAGGCTTGAGAGGAAACAAGAAAAAAAATGACGAGAAAAACGTCAGTTTTAAAAATGACATTAAAAATGATCGTGTGTATGGGGCATAAGTCCTTTCTTGTATTAAAAGAGATATGGACTGCAGAGAGAGACATCATTTTTCCCCTGTACAAATCATTAGTAAGACCTCATCTGGAATATGCAGTTCAGTTTTAGGCACCGGTTCTCACAAAGGATATCGGGGAACTGGAGAAAGTGCTGAGAAGAACAACCAAACTAATAAGAGGCATGGAGGAGCTCAGCTATGAGGAAAGATTAGAGAAACTGAGTGTATTCTCTCTTGAGGAGCTTATGGGGGGACATGATCAATGTGTACAAATCAGGGGTCCATATAGTGAACATGGTGTTGAGTTATTCACCTTAAAGGAGTTGTAAAGTCTCAATGTTTTTCACCTTAATGGATTCTAAGCATTAAGGTGAAAAACCTTCTGTGATGCAGCTGCCCTCCAGAGCCCCCCTTTCACTTACCTGAATCGATCTTTCCAGCGGCGAGCACGAGCCCAGCAGCTCCAGCCACTGTCTCGGGTCCTCATTGGATAGATTGATAGCAGCAGGAGCCATTGGCTCCCACTAATGTCAATCAAATCCAGTGACATGGGAGCCGGGGGGCAGGGCTGAGTCCTGCTGTCTGTGTCAATGGACGCAACAGCAGGAATTGGGAGCATGCCTGCACGAGTGCCTGTCAGGGCTGGGCTCAGCCCTTCCTTCTCTGAGCTGGCCGATCAGCTGTTGGCTAATTGCCAGCTCCTATCTCTCCACAGTGACTCACCTGTTGATGATATCCTGCTCGTCAGTCCTGCCTACTTAAGCCGTCCAGCTCACTTGGTCTCTGTCTTTGCCTTGGTCAACATCACAGAGACTATCTCCTGCGTTCCTGTTCAAGACTTGCTCTATTGTAAATTGAAGAAGTGCGAATTCCATCGGGAACAGGTTAAATTCCTGGGTTATGTCATTTCCACTGCTTGTTTTTCGATGGATCCAGAGAAACTTTCAGCAGTCCTACAGTGGCCTCGTCCTGTGGGTTTACATCCTCTGCAGCTTTTTCTTGGAGCTTTGCCAAGTATTATCGGAAGTTTATTCGTAACTTCTCGTCTCTGGTCAAGCCCCTGACTGATATGACCAGAAAGGACGGTAACCCACAGAGTTGGTCTCCGGAGTCCATTAAGGTCTTTGAGAGTCTCAAGGCTGCCTTTGTTTCTGCTCCTGTGTTGGCACATCCTGATCCTACGTTGCCTTTTATCCTCGAAGTTGATGCTTCTCAGACTGGAGTTGGCGCCCTTCTGTCTCAACGTCCTAGCTCTGAGAGCGCTATGCATCCGTGTGGCTACTTTTCCAAGAAACTGTCACCTGCGGAGTGCAATTACGAGATTGGTGACAGAGAGCTGTTTGCGATCATTTTAGCCCTGAAAGAATGGAGACATCTCCTCAAGGGTACCACTGTGCCGGTTCTCATTCTTACTAACCATAAGAATCTCACATTCTTGTCTGAGGCTAAACGCCTGTCTCCCAGAAGGGCGCAATGGGCTCTTTTCTTGTCAAGTTTTAATTACATTGTTTCATTCTTACCCGGTACTAAGAATGTAAGGGCTGACGCTCTGTCACAACAATTTTCCTCCACTTCCAAGATGGAGTCGGTTCCGGTTCCTGTGATTCCTCCTGATCGTATTCTGGCTACGGTTTGCACCAGTCTCACTTCTCCTTTGGGTGACAAAATTCTTGCTGTTCAGGTCCATGCTCCTCCTGAGAAACCTTGTGACCGCTGCTTTGTTCCAGAGAGTCTCCGTACTGCCGTGCTCCAGACTTATTATTCTCCCAAGGCTGCTGGCCACCCTGGGAAGAATCAACTCTTTTGGGCCATTTCCCAACAATTTTGGTGGCCTAGTCTACGTGCTGATGTAACCGCCTTCGTAGCTGCCTACAACCCATACCCAATGGAGAGAGGCCCTGGACCCACCTGTCTATGGATTTCATTGTGGAGTTACCCAACTCCCAGGGCAACACAGTTATCCTTATGGTGGTTGACCGGTTCTCGAAAATGTGTCACTGTATTCCACTTAAGAAGTTGCCCACTTCTAAGAAACTGGCTTCCATTTTTGCTCGGGAGATCTTTCGCTTACATGGGCTACCCAAGGTTTGTCTTGGAACAGGGGTAGTCAGTTTGTGTCCCATTTCTGGCGAGCCTTTTGTGCACAGTTGGGAATTCAGCTTGCTTTCTACTCTGCGTATCACCCGCAGTCTATTGGGGCCGCAGAACGAGCCAATCAGTCCTTGGAGCAATTCCTACGTTGCTCACAAAAGTGCCTTGAATTCTGCTTCCCGATTGTCCCCGTTTATGGCGAACTATGGTTTCCAACCTTCCATGTTGCCTGACTCGTTTGTTCTGCAGAGCATTCCTGCATTAGAAGAGCATCTCCGTGGTCTTTGTTCCACTTGGGCACAAGTCCAGGAGGGTTTGCGACATGCTAATGATAGGTACAGACTCCATGCTGACTGCAGACGCCTGACTGCGCCCCCCTACCAGGTTGGGGACCGGGTCTGGCTGTCATCTCGCAACCCCTGACTTTGTGTTCCTTCCCTGAAGTTCGCACCTCAGTTTATTGGGCCTTTCCGTATCCTTCGCAGAATTAACCCAGTGGCTTACGCGTTGGACCTTCCTTCTAGTATGCATATCTCAAATGTGTTTCATGTCTACTTTTGAAACCTTTGGTCTGCAACCGCTTTACCACCTCGGTGCCACGTCCTCACCCTATATAGGTTGAGAACCATGAGGAGTATGAAGTACAGTCCATTGTTGACTCCCGTAGGTTCCGTGGGCGCATACAGTACCTGGTGCATTGGAAAGGGTACAGTCCGGAGGAACGCTCTTGGGTCTCATCCTCGGACGTACGTGCCCCTTTCCCCCTCCGTGATTTCCATAGATGTTTTCCCCTCAAGTCCTCCGAGGGGGAGGGGTCGTTGAGGAGGGGGTACTGTCAGGGCTGGGCTCAGCCCTTCCTTCTCTGAGCTGACCGCTCAGCTGTCGGCTTATTGCCAGCTCCTATCTCTCCACAGGGACTCCCCTGTTGATGATATCCTGCTCATCAATCCTGCCTACTTAAGCCGCCCAGCTTACTTGATCTCTGCCTTTGCCTTGGTCAACATCACAGACTATCTCCTGCGTTCCTCTGGAAGACTTGCTTGGCTGAATTTCCTTCTGGCTCTAGATCCTGCTTGCTGTTCTACTACGTATATCTCTGGCTCTCTGACATTTGGCTTGGCTGACTATCCGATCCGGTTCCTGAACTCTGACTATGTTTTGACTATGCTTACTCTGTTTATCTTTTTATTATTATTATTATTAAACAAGTGTGATTTAACTGTACTTCTGTGTCGGTCTGATTCATGGTTTCTGTCAGTGCCCCCATGGAATGCGGCTCTCCCGATGTGAAGGAGGAGCCAGGAGCGCCGCCGGGGGACCCCAGAAGATGAGGACCAGGGCTGCTCTGTGCAGAAAACCATTGCACAGAGGAGGTAAGTGTGACATGTTTGTTATTTTAAAAAAACCAAAGCTTTACAATCACTTTAACCACTTGCCGACCGCCGCACACACATATACGTCGACACAATGGCACGGGCAGGCAAATGGGCATACCTGTACGTCCCTTTAGATTTGCCGCATGCCTCGTGAGTGTTTTTTTAATATATTCTTTGGGGATATTTATTATAGCAAAAAGTAAAAAATATAGAATTTTTTTCAAAATTTTCGCTCTATTTTTGTTTATAGCACAAAAAATAAAAACCACAGAGGTGATCAAATACCACCAAAAGAAATCTCTATTAGTGGGAAAAAAATGACATCAATTTTGTTTGGGAGCCACGTTGTACGACCGCGCAATTGTCAGTTAAAGCGACGCAGTGCCGAATCGCAAAAAGTGGCATGGTCTTTGGCCAGCGAAATGGTCCGGGGCTTAAGTGGCTAAGGTGAATCACAGAGGACAAGGGCCCTCTTTAAGTCTGGAGGAAAAGAGATTTAATCTCCAAATATGGAAAGGCTACTTCACAGTCAAGCCCTGTACACACAGGCGAGAATCCCGTCAGGAAAAAAACATTGTTTTTCCTGATGGGATTTCTGGCAAGCTTTTCTTGCCAAGCCCTGTGTACACACACACATTCAAAAGAACCGCTGTTCTTTTGAATAGCAAGAACGCGGTGACATCATCGACTACGACGAGCATGCGCTCGTCACATTCGATGCCGTCGCCGCCATCTTGCTTCACCCTACACTACCCTTGTAAGCTACCGCGCATGCGTCGAAGTCTCATCGAGCATTCGCGGGCTTACCTGGGGACAGGTAAGCATACAAGCCTCGTACACACAAACGGTTTTCTCGTCGGGAAACAGGCCGACGAGAATCCCGACGAGAAAATAGAGAGCTGGTTCTCTATTTTTCTCGTCGAGATTCCTGGCAGTTTTCGCGTTGAGAAACCATATACACAAACGGTTTTCTCTGCAAAAAGCTCTCCCAGCAGTTTTCTTGCCGAGAAAACCGGCCGTGTGTACGAGGCTTCAGAGCTATAAAAAAGGTGGACTAGACTCCCTCAAGAGCTGGTTCTGTCCAGCTCAGTAGATTGCTTTAAAAAAGGCCTGGAAACTTACCTTAATGTACATAATATAACTGGATACGAAAATTTTTAGGTAAAGTTGATCCAGGTAATAGCCGATTGCCTGTTTGGGGATCAAGAAGGATTTTTTTCCCCCGCTGGAGCGACTTGGATCATGCTTTGCTGTTTTTTTTTGCCTTCCTATGGATCAACTGTGGGTATAAGATTGTATGATTTATTTTCTCCTTTTATTATTATTTTTGAACAAGATGGACTTGTGTTAAGTAAACCAAAAAAAATCAAGTATGGTTAATGGCACTCACCAAAGGAGCTCTGGGCTTATGTAAATTGCATGGGTTATAAATAATCAATTTTAAAAGCAGGGGTTCAGTAGATTCTGAGTGTGAGGTCTTTCACTGACTGCCATGGGCCAGCTGGAGAGTTTTTTTTATTAAGTTCTTTCTATTCTGGCCAAGTGTTGCTTCCTCTGCTATGTCCAAGTCTTGTTTAGATATGTGTTTCAGTAACTTCCTGTGCAGCGACGTATGAAAAGCTTATTGAAAATCCAATCACACTGCAAACCCTGCAACAATGACTGAAATTCCTTTTGTCTAGCACCTGTGTCATGTTCAAGCCAAAGTCAGCTGTATGTGAAAGACATCAGTGAAATAAAAGAACAGGTACGTTATACTTTAATGTCTTAGTGAAACAGATTTTTTTTTCCTGAGCTTTTTATTGAAAATTAGGGATGAGCCGAAATACCCCCCCCCCCCCCCCCGGTTCGGTTCGCAGCAGAACATGCAAACAGGCAAAAAATTACTTAGAAGACGCGAACACCGTTAAAGTCTATGGGACACGAACGTGAAAAATCAAAAGTGCTCATTTTAAAGGTTAATATGCAAGTTAAAAAAGGAAAAAAAAAAATTCCAGCGATGTAATCCTTCAACGACCCAACGATACACGCCGCCACAATCGATTCCGCCTCCATGGGAGGCGGCCACCGAATGACGTGAGACCCGCTTGACAGCTCTTAAATAGCCGAGGGCGGGGCCACCCGTGACGTACGCGGGTGACCCCGCCCCCTCTGATGCAACGGGGAAACGCTGCGGGGTTACCCAGTGACATGTACAGGTGACCCCCCCTCTGACGCCACGGGAGTTTCCCGTGGCATCAGAGGGGGCGGGGTCACTCGTGACGCCACGGGGAAACAGCTGGTAAGCCCGTTGCGTGTTGAGGGCATGTGGCCTGGTACGGTTCAGGAGGGGGGACGCTCTCTCGTCCCCCCCTTTTCCTGCGGCCTGCCAGGTTGCGTGCTCGGATAAGGGTCTGGTATGGATTTTTGGGGGGAACTCCACGCCATTTTTTTTATTTTGGCGCGGGGTTCCCCTTAAAATCCATACCAGACCTGAAGGGTCTGGTATGGATTTTGAGGGGGGCCCCTACGCCATTTTTTTAAATTTTGGTTCGGGATTTCCCCTAATATTCATGTTAGACCCAAAGGGCCTGGTAATGGACTGGGGGTGTGTATGTGTAAAATGATGGTGACTGCGCTGTGTGAGGAGGGGGGTGAACTACTTTTTTTCCTCCACCCTGCTTCACTTCGTCTACCAGCCACATTTCACCTCCCCGCTCCTCACTCCCCTCTTTCCCCCCCTCCTCACAGCGCAGTCACCATCATTTTACATATTCATAATTTTTTTCTGTTAGGATCAGATCCAAAGTATTCTTTATATTAGGCACGTTAGACAGCGTGGGAGTTCCCCCCCTTTGAAAATGGACGGGGGGGGGGACCCATGACGTTTTTTTCAATTACTTTTATCTGTATTGTCGGGACCCGACAAATCATTATAGCCGCGAGTAGTTTTAAATGACTTTTTTTCCTTTAGAAATGTCATTTTGTGCAGGGACTGTTCTAAACACGGGAAACATGCTCTACTTTACAGGCATTCTATAGACACCCCCCAGGTACGAAATTTAAAGGAATATTTAACTTTTATTGTTTCACTTTAAGCATTATTAAAATGACTACTCCCGAAAAAACGTCTGTTTTTAAAACTTTTTTTTTGCATTGATACATGTCCCCTGGGGCAGGACCCAGGTCCCCAAACACTTTTTATGGCAATAACTTGCATATTAACCTTTAAAATTAGCACTTTTGAGTCCTCCCATAGACTTTTAAAGGGTGTTCCGCAGCTTTCGAATTTGCCGCGAACACCCCAAATTGTTCGCTATTCGGCGAACGGGGCGAACAGCCAATGTTCGAGTCGAACTCATGTTCGACCCGAATATAACGCTCCTCTCTAAATATGTAATAGGTGATAATCCTGTCCTGAAAGGGGCCGGACACATGAATAGGGGTTCAAAGGTTCCCATTGCTGCTCTCTGGAGACCCGAACCCCTCCCCTTTTATAATACATGGTAAGGAAGGCCGGACCCCTAAAAGCCTGCAAAATTGGCCACAAAAGGTGGCAAAACATTAACCCCCCTTCTTCCTGCTTGGGCAGCCGAGCTGGCTAGCTAACTACAATAGGCATCCTGTCCTTCATTGCAGATTAGGTTATAGGGCCTCTAGGAAGATGAGACAAAGTACTACATGTGCTTTGTCCCATCAGGAACAGAATAATGTAATGTAGCACACAGACCCCCTTTTACCTGCCTTGTTCTTCGGCTCTTCACAGGAAGAAGGAGCTCACACCATGCCACAAGCCCATACCCTCCTGTATTAAGAGGTTGAGCGGTGTTGTTGGTGGGTCATTTCACAGTTGAGCCAGAGAATGTTTTTCTCACCTGTGTGGATAACAGATTTGAGTACTTGCTTCCCCCAGTGAATAGAATGTCCACACTTGCTATAACTCCAACAGAGAGTTTATTTCTTCTTTCAGCAAATAACAGTCTCTTGATAGAAACAAAGGTTGGAGCAAGAAAAGGATAGCCCAAGATGTGGGGAAAGGTCCAGGCACAATCTTAGTCACCTCACTGTCCAGCTTCTTGAACAGACTCAGCCTCAAATGGATAGTCTACTTAGAACAAGACTAGCAGCCAAACGACACTCATGCTTTACTCAAGGTCTCTGCCACAGACCTGGTGAAATTGACCTTGGCCGAGGGAGAAGACATCCCTCTGGAGAGTTACCGGGACCCTTTCCTTCACTGTAACTACCGCATCAGTCCTTCGGAACGGTTCCTCCCCCGGCCTCCTCTACTCAGATACGGGTCCCCTCGCAAGGCGGCACCCTGAGACTCCTCGATCCCCGATGGGCCCCAGCCAAAGGTGCTGGGCCCAGGCCTTTGCTGCAATTCCTGAGTCCTTGCATCCAGGACGGACAGGAACAGCAGAGTAGTACCTCACCCTGGGACTAAAGGTGCCCAGGATAGAACCGGAACAGAGAACACCTGCCCCTGGGCCTAGGGTGCCCAGGACGGACTGGAACCAGAACCAGGGGTAGGACCCCACCGACTAACCCCGAACAGGCAGCGTCTGCCCCTTTTATCTCCTCTCCCAGCGTGCACAGCAGGTTAACCCCGCCCTACCGTACGTTTGCCGAGAGGGGACACAAAAAGCACAGCCCTGTACTAGTGGTTCAACCCTAGCCTACCATGGCAGTGCCACCCGTAGGCCACGGGGAACTGTGCACCAATACTCTCCCTGTGGATAAAATGGTTGTAAACCCTGATAAATCAAGGTGTTTGGGCATATTACCTCCCAAACACTTCCCTTAAATTGAGGACCCCGCTACAGTAAAAAGAAGTGATAATTCTTCAAGTTAATTTAATTTTCAGGTTTTACATGCTGTGACAGCAGGCAGGTAAAATCACCAGGTTGCATCCAGGATGGAAGATATATTTGTCCTAGATTCAGGCTTTATGCCGATTTATACCACTAGGGGGAGTGCTGGGAGTCTTGCAGGGGAAGAGTTAATGAGCCCAGCTGAAGTAAGTGGGCTCATTAGGGCCTCTACAAGAACTCCCAGCATGCTAAGGGAGATGCTCCAACCTGGAACCAGATCTGTGTGGATATTCTGGGGAGTGTGATCTCTATGCGGTGAGCCAAAGCCTGTGTGGTTAGTGCTAAGAACTTCTAAAAGCAGGGAGCTAGGGACTGGGACAGCACAAGGCTGTACCCAGTTGTTAGTTAGGGACACCAACGTGTGTAGTGAGCGGTCAAGTTGACCAGGATTTATTTTCCTGTTTCTTTTGATTTGCTGTATTTTTTTGGTCTGTATATAGTTCAAATAAAACCACACCCTTTTGTTTTCTCCTACCACTGTCTGCTGTGCCTGTTTTTGTGTGGTGAACCCATCCAGGGGGTCACACACACCCGCTGCTGAGTTAGCCCCCTCACAATGCATATCCAAAAAACACTAAAAAGGCAGCAGCTTCCCCTTGAGAGTCAGCAGATAAACTATGTCCCTTTTGGATACACATAGACATCACAAAACTGCTGGCCAGCCATTGTGGTGGGAACAGTTGACCTGGCAGCAGGTTAACTGACCCTATCTTCTTCTAATAAGCTGGTGCCAGCAGCATCTCCCCCTTCTCCTCTCTCTAGAAGTGAAGCTGAGCTGACAAGCTCATGGAGCGTTCTGCGGTGCCTATTGAACCATCTACCCTGGAGGCAATCGGAAGTCTGACTGCCATCTAATGTGTGTGCATGTATTTAGTTAGTTCAAACTAAACATTTTTATGGCCAACTGGAGTATCTCTTTATGGAATCCGTATTGATGTCTCAATAAAAATACTTAAAAAAATAATGCTTTTTTAGGTGATTATGTATGAAAAGTGTTTTATTAGGAACATTTCTTGTTCATCTTTGAAACAAAGCTGGCTGATTGCTATAAACAACAAGTTTTTAGATCAACATACATAACCCCCCCACCCCCCCCCCCTTTATAATAATCCCCCTATCATTGTCCTAATTTATCAAAGTGTCAGAAATTAGAATTGTCTGGTCTGCCTCAGAGTAATGATTCAGATTTTAACTTTCCTTCTCCAGCATAGAATCTGATGGGTGCCTGAGAGCCAGTACACACAGTTCTTATTTCAGATTTTTTTTTTTTAATGAGTGATTGGGAGCCCAGGTCATATCCAGCTCACAATGTGCGCTCAGAAGGAATCTTGGTTCTGTTTGCTGGTCCCGAGACATGAATAAAAACACATGTGTAAGCACGTTGTCAATAATTAGCGGCAGCTGCAGGGTGGGGAACACGTTGGTCGAGTGTCGGCCAAACACAGCTCGTCGAGAACCCAACGTTCTTTCACTGTACGACGCAAAGGAAATGAAAATCATACTAAAACTGTATAAACAAAATATGTGAAGAGAAGTAACGTTTGGTGATATAAAAGCCTGGATGAGGTAAGCAGGTGTCGATGTCACACGCAAGGGTGGTACACAGCCGAAGCAGACTGAGTAAATGCAATGGGACCCAGCAGCAAACTGGGCCCACCGCAGGGAGTAAACATTATATGTGTAAGTTAAAGGAGAATTCTGCTAAAATAATATGATCATAAAATGCATTGTATTTTCAGAATAAAGACAACCCTTGCAATAAAAAAAATGGCTGTGTGTAATCTTTTCTTCTCCTCAGCTTGGCATACAGTAGTTGAACAGTTTTTACATTTTTAAAAAATGCATTTCAGTGAACCAGTAGGAGCTCCTTCCAATGCTTTATGTGTTAGTCATAATGATGCATAGCAGGGGCAAAGACACAACATGGCTGACCCCCATTGGGGAGTCCTAGAGGACAATACTGGGTGTCGGGTGTAGGATATCATCTAATTCACACATTAGCACACCAGAGAAACTGATAATAGGTTATGTAGAAATATAAACATCATTTGTAAACCATAGAGCAGTTTTTCATTTAGATCCAAGGGGAGCTATAGTCTTTGTTAAAGCAGAATTGTGGGTATAATTACTACTAATAAAAATGTCTCAATCACAGCTAATGCAGAATATATGCTCGCTGTACTAGGGGATAATGAAATAGACCGCTATCCTAATCCAGAGCCCCATGACAGCCATCTGTCCAATGCTGAAATATTGTCAGGCACTCCCATGTCAACGTGTACATTGCAGGACTATGTCACCATGTACAATGCAGGCAGCCACTGGTCCGGCATTGTATATGATGCTGTTATTAGAGGAGACCCCGCAAGAAGACCAGCTTCAGGGGTCAAGAAGTGCAAGAAGAGTGGTCAAAATAATTTAAAGCGAAACTTCACCCTACCTAGCTAAAAAATGTGCTTACAGTGCCTTGAAAAAATATTCATACCCCTTGAAATTTTCCACATTTTGTCATGTTACAACAAAAAACGTAAATGCATTCTATTGGAATTATGTGTGATAGACCAGCACAAAGTGCCACATAATTGTAAAGTAAAAGGAAAATGATAAATGGTTTTCATTTTTTATTTACAAATAAATATCTGAAAAGTGTGGCATACATTTGTATTCAGCCCCTCTGAGTCAATGAACCACCTTTCACTGCAATTACAGCTGCAAGTCTTTTTGGGGATGTCTCTACCAGCTTTTCACATCTAGAGAGTGAAATTGTTGCCCATTCTTCTTTGCAAAATAGCTCAAGCTCTGTCAGAGCATCTGTGAACAGCAATTTTCAAGTCTTGCCACAGATTCTCAGTTGGATTTAAGTCTGGTCTTTGACTGGGCCATTATAACACATGAATATGCTTTGATCTAAACAATTTCATTGTAGCTCTGGCTGTATGTTTAGGGTCGTTGTCCTGCTGAAAGGTGAACCTCTGCCCCAGTCTCAAGTCTTTTGCAGACTCTAATGCCGCGTACACACGATCATTATTCACGGCGGTTAAAAAACCGCCGTGAATAATGTCATTTAAAACGGGGGAACAGCTTGTTCCCCACACACGGCCGTTTTTCACATCATTTTTTCTCTTGACGAGAAAAACGACCGTCTGTGGGCTCCGCGGCAGTGTTTCCCTATGGGAAACACTGCCGCGGAAAACATGTCGAAAAAAACGATGAGAAAAATTAGAACATGTTCTAATTTTTCTCGTCGTTTTTAATGCCGTTTTTCTCGTCGAAAAAAACGACAGAAAGCCCACAGACGATCGTTTTTCTCGTCGAATGGGAAAAATTTCGTTTTTCTCGTCGAGAAAAACAAAATGTTTTTCCTTTCGACGAGAAAAACGATCGTCTGTGGGCTTTATGTAGTTTTTCTCGACGAGAAAAACGGCATTAAAAACGACGAGAAAAATTAGAACATGTTCTAATTTTTCTCGTCGTATTTTTCGACATGTTTTCCGCGGCAGTGTTTCCCATAGGGAAACACTGCCGCGGAGCCCACAGACGGTCGTTTTTCTCGTCAAAAGAAAAAATGACGTGAAAAACGACCGTGCGTGGGGAACAAGCCTTTCCCTCGTATTTAATGACATTATTCACGGCGGTTTTTTAACCGCCGTGAATAATGATTGTGTGTACGCGGCATAACAGGTTTTCTTCTAAGATTGCCCTCTATTTGTCTCCATTCATCTTCCCATAAACTCTGACCAGCTTCACTGTCCCTGCTGAAGAAAAGCATCCTCACAACATGATGCTGCCACCACCATATTTCATGGTGGGGATGGTGTATTCCGGGTGATGTGCAGTGTTAGTTTTCCACCGCACACAGTGTTTTGCTTTTAGGCCAAAAAGTTAAATTTTTGTCTCATCTGACCAGAGCACCTTCTTCTACATGTTTGCTGTGTCCCTCACATGCCTTCTCGCAAACTGCAAATGGGACTTTTTATGGCTTTCTTTCAACCATGGCTTTCTTCTTACCACTCTTCCATAAAGTCCAGATTTGTGGAGTGCATGACTAACAGTTGTCCTGTGGACAGATTCTCCCACTTGAGCTGTGAATCTCTCCTCCAGAGTTACTATGGGCCTCTTGGCTGTTTCTCTGATGAATGCTCTCCTTGCCCGACCTGTTAGTTTAGGTGGGCGGCCATGTCTTGGTAGGTTTGCAGTTGTGCCATACTCTTTCCATTTTCGGATAATGGATTCAACAGTGCTCTGTGAGATGTTCAAAGCTTGGGATTTTTTTTAAAACCTAACCATGCTTTAAACTTCTCCACAACTTTATCCCTGACCTGTCTGGTGTGTTCCTTGGCCTTCATGATGCTGTTTGCTCACTAAGGTTCTCTAACACAGCCAGTGGCGATCACCCCGTAGCACCCCCCCTCTGCGGGAGACACAGCCAGCAGAGATCACTCCGCAGGAACAACCCCCCACCCCCCGCGGGAGACACTGACACATCCAGCGGCAATCACCCCGCAGCACCCCCCCGGCAGGAGACACAGCCAGCAGCGATCACCCCACGGGAGACACAACAGCCAATGGCGATCGCCTTACCTAGTGGAGGCATAGAGGAGACACGGAGGAAGGCAGAAGGAAGAGCCGGGCCGCTGCAGCGAGGACACAGGCATTCTCCTTTTGGCCGATTGGAACACAGAAGTGTCTCCTAAAACACGATTGGCCGGGGAGTCCAATAGGGGCTTCCTGATGTGGCAGAATGTGGCAGAAAAGCAAATATTCATTCGCTAGTGTCACACAACTGGGTGAGATCAGGGCACAATCTCTGAGCCCCGAGCCCACCCTATTTTAAAGCCTATTAGAGCCTCTGGCTATAATCAGGTGCTTCAAAATACACACACCCTGCCTATCCCCGCAATTGTAATTAATGTGTCTGGCGTCTTGAAAGGGGCCGGGCACATGGATAGGGAGGGTGGTGTTAGGGGCGGCGGCGCCTGTGCATGGACCGCCGCTGGATTTTAGCTAGGGGTATCAGAGTAAAGGGGGCTGAATATAAAAAAGCATGCCACACTTTTCAGATATTTATTTTGAAAAAATGTTCAAAAATAATTTATCATTTTCCTTCCACGTCACAATTATATGCCACTTTGTGTTGGTCTATCACATAAAATCCCCAAAAAATACATTTACGTTTTTGGTTGTAACATGACAAGATGTAGAAAATTTCAAGGGGTATGAATACTTTTTCAAGGCACTGTATAGTCCCTCGTAATTGTTCCTGTATGCAAATTATAAAGTACATACTTACTAGTCCATGGAACCCAAGAGTGTCCTCTTTCAATCCAAATGTTGCTTTGTTTTTCTGCCACCACCATCTTGGACTGACATCCCACACATGCATAGACATACTGCATTTTTTGCCAGGTTCTATAGATAGATCTAGTGTGTCTAAACATGCACAATATCGCTCAAAACCCCTGGGTGTGCACAGACATTCTGTCCGGCTCTGTCAGGTCTTATAGACTGGCATAGATCTGCTGCTTTTTGTGCATGTGCAATCTTCCCAGATAAAGCTATACCTTACAGTACCTCCGCTGCTGCCTGCGTTGTCAAAGACCGGTCCTATTTTGAGAAATTACCCCTGAAATCCACAGGGAAACCAACACTTCTGCTCTCACTGGTTTATTTCCCTGATTTAAAGTGGAGCCTTATCCATAAATAAGACTACCTCTCCTCTGACTCCACCTCCCCCACTATTACATAATTGTGATTTTTTGTTTTTACCAAGAAATAATTTTATACTGTTTACTTACTGCATCTAGGCGAGGGCAGTTTTATATCTAGTCTGGTTGAAAAAAGACACAAAGTCCATCTAGTTCAGGGGTCGGCAGCCCCAGCCACGCATGCCAGACATGGCACGTGGACACCCTTTGGATGGCATGCGAGAGCGACCCTGGGAAACCCACCTCCCACACTTAAAAGTCAGTCTAGTTGAGCGGCTGTATAGAGGAGAAGCAGTGCACACTTGGACAACTGTTGGGTGGCATGTGAGAACGATCCTGAGAGACCCACCTTCCACAATTTCAGCCAGTCAGCGGCAGTATAGAGGAGATTCAGCAGTGGGGCTGGTCCCCGCCCACCTCTCTTACCACCGGCATCAGTGAGCACTTTCCATTGATTCCAACTGTGCAGTGAGAGAGTCGGGTGCATTTTTTTTTTCCTTCCGTGGCAGTCTCCTAATCAGCGGTCCTATGGCTGGGCTTTTCCATGTGTGCACCTGCTGTCTCTGAGCCCTCCTCTGCTGAAGTAGCCATGTGACTCAAGCAGAAGAGGAGACCATGTTAACTGTGGACTGGGTATTTAACAGGCTGCATAAGAATATTACAAGCTTTGTAGGTACTTGTAGTTGGCATTACTCACAAAACCTGTTATAAAGCTTTTTTTTGTCAAAGACAAATATAAAGCAGTGCTTCTTTATACCAGGATTTGTGAGAAATGCTATATACCAGGCTTTGTGAGAAATGCTGTATACCAGGATTTGTGAGAAATGCTATATACCAGACCTTGTGAGAAATGCTGTATACCAGACCTTGTGAGAAATGCTGTATACCAGACCTTGTGAGAAATGCTGTATACCAGACCTTGTGAGAAATGCTGTATACCAGACCTTGTGAGAAATGCTGTATACCAGACCTTGTGAGAAATGCTGTATACCAGACCTTGTGAGAAATGCTGTATACCAGACTTTGTGAGAAATGCTATATACCAGGATTTGTGAGAAATACTATATACCAGGCTTTGTGAGAAATGCTATTTAGCAGGATTTGTGAGAAATACTTTTTTTCTGGCTTTGCAGTAGTCACAAAGCCAGTTATAAAGAAGTTGACATTGTTTTATGTAGCCGGCACTTTCAATTTTTTAGATTTTTTTTTTTTTTTACACACTATGCTCAAAAGGTTACCTACTTCTGATATACTTCAACCAATAAACAGGGGGAAAAAAACAAAAAACATTTTTTTCCAATCCTATGTATACAATCCCCTACCCACAGTTGATCCAGAGGAAGGCAAAAAACAAACAAACAGCAAAGCATGATCCAATTTGCTCCAGCAGGGGAAAAAAAAATCCTTCCTGATCCCCTGAGAGGCAATCGCATGATCCCTGGATCAACTTTACCCATAAATGTTAGTATCCAGTTACATTATGTACATTTAAGAAAGAATCCAGGCATTTTTTAAAGCAATCCACTGAGCTGCCGAGAACCATCTCTTGAGGGAGTCTATTCCATATTTTCACAGCTCTTATTGTGAAGAAACCTTTCCATATTTGGAGATTAAATCTCTTTTCCTCCAGACGTAAAGAGTGCCCCCTTGTCCTCTGCGATGACCTTAAAGTGAATAACTCAACACCAAGTTCACTACATGGACCACGTATGTATTTATACATGTTGATCATGTAGCGGTCTCCCCAACTTCCAAGGGCCTGATGGTGACCCCCAGAGCCAGGGAGAACTGATATTCCACCTCAGAGTGCAGGTTACTAAGTATAGTGGGTGTGGTGCTCAGTGAAAAAATTGGGCGCCAGTCACTTTTTGTAAAAATTAACAAAGAAAGTTTTATTTCTCTTAACAGGAATGGTGGGAGAGAGCGTGAGGGCTCAGGACACCCTTAGGCAAATGCAATAGCAATTAGGCAAACTCCGTAGACAAAAATAGAACTAGGCAGACAGCAATACAGATAAAGGGCCTTTAAGCTGAATGCAGCAATCTGTATCTTGTAGCAACTGCTGTCTCCTATAGCAACAACTTTTCTCACAGTATCCTACTGTAGATCCTCCAGTTTAACTCACAGTATCCCCCTGTAGATCTTCCAGCTCAACTCACAGTATCCCACTGTAGATCCTTAAGCTCAGCTCGCCATCTTTCACTAGACTTCTTGGACTCTCAGCCACCTGCTGGATCCCTCGAGCTTCATCTACAGCTAACCACTCTAATTATCTTCAAGCTTTACTTACAGATACCCGCCATACTCTTTCAAGCTTTACTCACAGCTACCTGCTGTAGTCCTGGATGAGTCTTCACTGAAGCTTTCCCACTTACTTCACCGCCCCGTCTAGTAAATCTTCTGCTCTGGTACTCCTTCGAAACTTCATCCAGTCAAATTTGCCTCTGGTAACAGGAGTGGTCGTCCCTTTGTGGCAACTGCTTCTCCTTTACCTCCGGAAACGATCAGGCTCCCCTCGGGGCTGAGCCTCTAACACACTCGGCCCCCCCCCCCCCCCAGGCTTCGGGATTAACCTTTGCTGCTCCTCCTTTGCGAAACCCTGAACTACTGGATAGGCCTTACATAGACCTAGCAGCCATTCATTTCAATGGGCAGGAGTGGTGTATAGGAAAAAGTGGGGAAAAAACTGCGCTAGAATCCAAATGAAGAAACAAAAAGCTGCTAGCACTCAAACAAAGTCAAGCATAAATAGAAAATAAATAGTGCAGCGCTAAAAATCAACAATGAATGCTGTGCATGCTGTAAATGCCACAATATGAATTGTATATGGTGAACAAATAAAGTGAAGTAAAACCTGAATGGTGAAAAAAGTTCAAGGAAGCCAAGGCTTCAATAAGTGATGTGAAGAAAAGTCCATGTGGAATAAACACAATAAAGGAAAATTCTTCCCATTGGATGGCACAGAGTACAGGAAAAAAACAGGTTGTCTGCTGTAATTCTCAAACTCTTCACGAGGTGAACAAATTAGGTACTTGTCATGGATATGCAGTAGTGTTTGTCTGTCAGCTTACCTTCCTTCCCATGTGTTCATCTTAGAGGCCTGAGCCTTTTCACCTGGCTTCCTTTATAATCTCCTCCCAGCCAGACTCCACCCCAGGCCCTATCACAGAACACTATATTAACCTGTGCACTGCAAGCCTGCTTTGCTGATCAACGTGTTTGTTAGGTATTGTGTGTTTGGGTTCCTGCCTGCCGTGTGCTACGTCTGTCTCTCTGTTACGTTATTGGCTTGTCCCCGACTATCCCTGTCTGCTCGTGACCCTTGACCTTTGGCTCGTTCTTCGTTATCCTTGTCTGCTTGTGGCCCCTGACCTTCAGCTTGTTATTCGGTTCTCTCTTATCGTGTGCTGCTGCTTCCCTCTTTTCCCCTTATCCTACGGGGCGTGAGCTAGGAAACTCCAGGGGCCGCGACCTGGTCCCAGCCTGCAGCATAACATCCTCACCACTAGAGGCCCTGGAGAAGACCAGCTGGGTCTTAGACTCCGCGCCCTGGGGCATCTTGGCTCTAGCTCCCGTTAGGATCCCGGTTGTGCTCCTCTGGTCCCGCTTTCCACAACCACCCAGTTTCCTATCCGCAGAAGCCAGCCATAGGGTTCACTACCTCGCGGTGCACTCCTGTCCCCCTACGGTGTGCATCTGTCACCTGGCCACAGGTGACCCTGACAGTACTCTTACCGAAACAGGTGGACTCATCTGTTATACAACAGTGGGTCATACAGGCTTGTGATCCCAGGTGATCTGGATCAGTGTTAGGAGGATCTTTATGGTCCCGAGACACCTGGATCAGTCCTGGAAGAGATGATTCGGTAGGCTGGAATACGGAATTCACGCTTCCTCCACTGGCAGATGGATATCAAAAGTGGATCGGTGCATGCTCCAAAAAAGTAGAAAAAGGAAAAAAAAGAGATGCTCCCAATGGTGCAGGTCAAACCAGATATGGTTTATTATATAAAAAGTGCCATACAAAATGACAAGTAAAAGTGATCACAATAAAACAAGTAAAAGGCAATGTGGGGTGCAGTAATGCTCGCCCGACGCGTTTTGACTCAAACGGTCATCAACTGGGGCACATTGCCTTTTACTTGTTTTATTGTGATCACTTTTACTTGTCATTTTGTATGGCACTTTTTATATAATAAACCATATCTAGTTTGACTTGCACCATTAGGAGCATCTCTTTTTGTTCCTTTTTCTACTTTTTTGGAGCATGCACCGATCCACTTTTGATATCCATCTGCCAGTGGAGGAAGTGTGAATTCCATATTCCAGCCTACCGGACCATCTCTTCCAGGACTGATCCAGGCGTCTCGGGACCATAAAGATCCTCCTAACACTAATCCAGATCACCTGGGATCACAAGCCTGCATGACCCACTGTTGTATAACAGATGAGTCCACCTGTTTCGGTAAGAGTACCTCATTTGTTCACCTCATGAAGGGTTTGAGAATTACAGCAGACAACCTGTTTTTTTCCTGTACTCTGTGCCATCCAATGGGAAGAATTTTCCTTTATTGTGTTTATTCCACATGGACTTTTCTTCACATCACTTATTGAAGCCTTTTGGCTTCCTTGAACCTTTTTCACCATTCAGTTTTTACTTCACTTTATTTGTTCACCATATACAATTCACATTGTGGCATTTACAGCATGCACAGCACTCATTGTTGATTTTTAGCTGCACTATTTATTTTCCATTTAGGAGCGGTGTATAAACCGCTACTCCATCGCCCCATAGATGCTGCTTGCAGGACTTTTTTTTAACGTCCTGCCAGCACAGCGCCCCAGTGTGAAAGCACTCTGGCTTTCACACTGGGAGACTGCAGGGGAGGAATTTTTCAGGTGCTTTACATGCGATATTTTTAGCCCAAAAGCCCCTGAAAAACACCTCAGTGTGAAAGGGGTCTTAATCTCCTCTTCTCAAGAGTGAATAAATTCACTTCCTCTTATCTTTCCTCATAGCTGAGCTCCTCCATGCCTCTTATCAATTTAGTTGCCCTTCTCTGCACTTTCTCCAGTTCTTTTTGTGAATTGGTGCCCAAAACTGAACTGCATAATCTAGATGAGGTCTTAATAATGATTTGTACAGGGGGAAAATGATATCTATGGAATCCATACCTCTCTTAATACAATTATAATACAGCTAAAATACACAGAGTGATTTTGCTCACACCATGGGGTCTGCAGGACCTGGCAGAGACCAGCAAATGCATAAAATCGATCTGCATAAATCATCCTCACCTAGACAAGGATGCAGGGAGTAAAAAGCATGAAAATTAAAACATCTGGAAATATTAGTATAGTAACTGGTTACATTTAAACATTTGTTCTACTGTCTGTTTTCTTTTTTGGTCGGATTGGGCAATAATCCAATGTCTTTGGGGCATGACGACCCCACACATTATCAAAGAACAAAATGATCAGGCAGAGGAACCTCGTTGTTTTCCCAATTGCCAGTTTTGTCTGTCCCTAAAACATTTAATAATATGCACAAAAAAAAAAAAATGAAAAACAAAAATAGATTGGGGTTGATTAAAGCAGTAGAATCTTTTCATCTACCAAGGTACATTTTTGCTTTACAAAGTGAATGCTAGTGAATAGAGTGACGCTGTTTTTAGGTTAAATACCCAATCATATAGGAGGGAAATAAAAAAAGAGAATTTTTCCAGCACATTATTTGGTATTACAGTGAGCTGAATACAGCAAGGTGATCATCTTCTATTCCTTTAGTAATCAACTTCATTCTGAGATGGTAAAATGATACATCTGATCTTTCTCCAATGTCTTTTGCTATCTTTAATCTATTATTTTAGTGTATCTGTTCTATATCAGAACATACACTTGCTTTACCAATATTCAGCTATCCAGCTGAGCCTGTAACTATTACGTATTCTTGTGTCTATCAGGGAAATGTCATCTTGTTGATAGTCACAGATGGCTTGCCTGGTTTGAGATTATAATTTTTGTCCTGCTGCCAGGATTTCATCCTCCAGCTTTGGATTCCCTCCAGATTTCACAGGAGTCCCTGTCTGTAATGACCTCAAAGTGACCATTCGCAGTGTACCGCCCAGCGTTTTACTCTGGAGAGGAAAGCGATTAAACTGCAGCTCTTTGTGCAGTTTTTTCTCCTGATTTTAGTATTTGGGATGACATCATGTGCTAATAATTCACACACACACAGACAGTGGAATGTCGTGTCCTCTTGTCATATGCTAGTCATACATAGGTCATGGCAGTTTATTGTACTGCTGAGACAACCTGCTGTCCTACAGCTGGTCTGGGAGTAGAAAACAGAACATATAGAAATAGCACAAGGCACCTGACTGGTAGGGCATGCTAAATAGCTGCCAACATATTTTTTAGAGATATTTTATTATTCAACTAAAGCTGTGATAACTGAAGGCCTTGTAGACAGCTGGAGTAGGGATGCATCCAGTGGTGTGCCTTTGATTTCATGTGCCCCTTGAGTTGTCATCACAGGATAATGAAATACAGGAAGCAATTCCACAACATCAAAGCTTGCATGGTGTCACTGGCCCATTTTCACTGTCAATGAAAATAGCGCCTTATCTGTGTTGAGGGACTTGGTTCAATACACCCTTTCAGCCATTGCTTTTGGAAGTGATCAACAACAGTTGTAGGGATCATGCATCAAACACCCTCCTCTCTCCTTTAAAGCCTAAATGTACACATTCCTCCCTCATGTGTCTTGCGGGACAAATAACACTTTACACAAATTTAACATAGTAATAACTTTTAGGGATGAATTCCAGCTTGGATCTAACTATGCATATAGCATACCTATGGAATCCTTGTGGAAGATGGAAATCACTGTAAAAGACACCGCTGCTACAATGATCGCCACTAGCTTCCGAGTCCCATGCCGAGCAGCTGCATTGTGAATGCATGAGGTCGGCTGCGCAGCATGGGCACCATTCAGAGTACACTTTTCATTTTCTCAATGAATTGTAACATAGGGGGATGTTTAGCTCAGTGATAGATGCATTGTAGGTGAGTTCACAGCCAACAGGAACTAAGGTTTAAGGGCGCGGTAGCCCACTTTTATTGAAAGAAACAGAAAGTAAAGTTCATACATGCATTTGGTTTCCCACACAGGGGTTCTTCTCCCAAAAACATCAACACATGAAAATGCCAATCCACCTGGCTCTTAAGGCTCGCTCAGCCTTGGGCGCAGTTCCTTGCTGCACAGGCCCACTCCTGGCCTCTAGGAAGGGCTCTCCTGACACTCCAGGCTTCCACACTCCTCCAAGACTTACAGTCCCCTCTGGTCCCCAAGACTCTCTTCCAGTTGTCTCAGCTATAGTCTCCCCGACTCTGTCAGCTGGCCCAACCCTCTCAGTCTACTGACCTGGAACCTCTCCCACATGGATAAACGTCTTAAGGATGTTGCCTGAGTTCTTTTTTAGTAGCACACTTCCTTCCAGCAACTGCTGTAACACCAACTCCTTTTCCACTCACACTGAGCTATCTTCAGCTCTGCCTTATAACGGGTGTGTGCACCTGGCCACACACTCAACCTGCAGAGCTCCTAGAAAACCCGGACACATGACTGAAGACTCCATCCCTCCCAATGCACTTTGAAGTCTTCATGTTTCCAGCCCCAATCCAGACTTACAAAATCCAGAGAAAACTTAAAGCATAGTTTTCTCTGCTCAGCAATCTTTTGCTGGAACTTCTCAAATAGCTTCTTTGAGAGTCCTGTGTCCATTTCAAACACATTTCTTCTAAGCCAGGGGCTCTCACCCTCACATATCCCCCCCTATGTTTCGATCCGGAGGGAGGAACACCAGCACACGTCATCAGGGTTGGGACACCTCTGTGCTGGCTGTCAGCCGCGTAGGCCCAACCCTTTTTTCGGGTGCGCTTCCAGCCAAGTCCTTCCTTAACTCTCCATAGGATCCTACTCGTTTTTATTCTACGCTTTCTCCCTCTTCTGGGGTTCCTGGGCTTATTTGCTTTTCTCTGGGGAACTCTGCCTTCCCTAATACCCTCACTTTCTTGATATAGGGGACCTGTTCCTAATACTTTGCCTGATGGGGAACCACCTTTTCCTTCACCGATACCAGTTTTTCCCATCACAACAGTTTTTTTTGGTTTAACAACTTTTCTGAGGTTACCCACGGCAACTAAACCCTTGTTATCAGTAACAACCAGTGACATACCACAAATTCTGATGTTGCCACTTCCAATACCATCAGTGGCTCCCCTCACAGTGTCTCCGGGTACTTTAATTTGTACCTTTGTGCGAATGACATGAAAAATCTCTGCTACTGCCACGTCTATTTCGGGCCCTTCCTTCACGTGAGGTCTAGTGGGTGAGGCAGTGTCCGTGCCCTCTACTGACGACTGCTCAGCCGCACTTTGGACCACATCAGCAGAACTTTTCCTAGTCACAGCATCAGGCGGAGAGACTTCTGATGTTTTCAAACGTTCTCCTGAGCGCCTTCCATCCAAACCGGTAACTGGAAGCACCCTCTCAGAGAACCTTGAGACCATTTGCCACACTGCTAATAAATATGGTACCAACCAGTTCCTCTCGTGATTAACATCAAGCATAGCTTGTACTACTTGGCTCCCCCTACTGGTACTATGCAGTACCACCTTGTCCGACCACGGTGGAGACACCCAGGTGTACAGCAAATGTGTTTTTTGCACTTCAAGAATTTTCAACAACACATTTGTCATCTTTATGCAATCCACATCTACATGCAAGACCTTTCTAGGGACTTTTCTATTATCAATGACGTGGAGGGGCTCATCCACTGAAGCTGGAAAGGTAGGGACATATACAGTGACCTCCACTTCACTGGCAGTATCGGTCTCCACAGCTTGGTGCTCAACTGGAGCGCTGTCAGATGTGCGTCTCACATTTACCCTCTCTGTCCCAGCATCAGCGAGCCGCTGCAGGTCATACGTCAAATTGCCATTTTTGCACTCACTATTTTCCAGCGGTTGGGCTGCATATAACCCAACTGCCATGCATGCGCCCTTAACCGGTCCTTCTGATTGGAGGGGGCCAATCTCTGCCGGGGCCAACACGCCCTTGGCCACTGGCCACCCTGCAATCCCTCCATTGGGCATAGCAGGTGTCATGTCCACATCTGTGTTACGTAACCTAGCCTTATTCAGCATGGCTAGCAATTGTTTGGCCCAGCTGTCCCAGTCAGTGGTACTTCCCTGACAGGTATCCTGAAGCAGTGCATCACCTGTTCCAAGAGGCACCAAAGGAACCTGGGACTCATTACCCAATACTGTACATTTGTTATCTCTACACGCATCACATTGTACAAGCACAGTTTCACTTATGTCACATTGGGACAATGCTTTGTCACAAAACGCAGGGTGCAATACACTATTTTGACCAGATTGTTCTGGTGGCGCTACCATCACATCCAGCTTTATACTACCAGCTTTACCAGGGTGAACAACTTGTTCACCAATCTGGTCACATACCAGGCGGGTGGTCTGCACCCACACATTCTCATTGTGTGGGGCAGTCACTCCTTGTTCCCCCAGAGAAGTGCCAGAGCGGTCCTGGACAACCTCCAGTTCCAACACAGGGAGATCCCTAGAGGTTTCCACAGACAACCCTGCAGCTCTGCCTCTGGTGGTCATGGAAGACATCCTACTTACAACCTTTTTAGTAAACTCATTACCAACATTATTCTCAAACATGACATTTCCAGAAATACATTTCTCAACCTTTAGAGGATCATCATGATACTTAGACATAGCTGTAGCTATTGTGGGTGGCCCTTTACCCACTTGAGCAGCTCCACAGCTGACCTGGGAAACCCTCTGCTCCAACACTGTGGGCTCCTGGGAGGTTTCCCCGGGCAACCCTGCAGCACCTGTCTCTGTCACTAGGAAACATGGTATATGGATTTCTTTGGTCACCCCTAGTACAGCTCTTCCAGCACTCTGCTGGATTCCACCAGGAACATACAGAGTCCCCATGTCCTTTTTAGTCTCTAGTCCTGCTGCCAGTTGGGCTTTACTCTGTGCCTTCCCCCTACTCTGGGTAGCACACTGTAGCAAGTCCACCTGTACTGTGGATCTCCCCGCTGAACACACTTTAATTTCATTGGGTTCTGTCCCATAAACTACAACAGTCTTACCAATTCCTGTAGCCGGTGTCATAGCCTTCATTTGAGTGCGTTGTCTCTCATCTGTGGTGTCTCCACAGGCTGACTCTTCCATGTGGTCAATCTAGCAACACTGCAGCCTTTCCGGACCCACCAACACCCCCTACATGTAACACAGGATCCCTGTTGCTAGGGGTAACAGCAGACCAGCACTCCAAAGATGGTTGGCTACACCTCCTGGTGAATACAGACTGTTGTGCCCTTCTTTCTGGGCTGACCACTTCACATAAGCGGCCATAATACACATCTTTATATTCCTCATGCTCATTGGTACCCCCTGCAGGCCACACAGACTTCTTGCCACTGTTGCCAGGGGTGACAACCGATATGCTTGCAGAAAACGCAGGGCTGGTACACCGATGCACACTCATGCTCTCCCGAGCCACCGCTCGACTGGTGCTTTGTTGTCGCAGTGATGCGTCTCCCGTTGCTATGGGCGATGACCTCTCTTTGCTGGAGCCCATGATGCGATGGAACTCTCCTCTGAGAAGGATTTCCTCTTTAAACTTGCAGTAGTCATCCTGGTCCCCATCCATCAAATGGTAAACCGACCGGAACTCTATCTGTAACAAGGTTTGCAGCAATTTTGGCCACCGATTCCTAGGCCATTTTCTCCTTACAGCGACTTTTTCTAATTTTTCCAGGAAGTCCCCAACCTCCTCTGTGGGCAGCATGGGCTGCATGTAATCAGAGGCCAAGATCATAGCCCCTTGAACTGCATCTGACTCTTTAGTCTGGTTCCGCTTGAACCACTCATTCACGGTCTCATACACCACTGGCCCCTTTTGACTGGCCCTCCTAGGCGTAGACATCTTCTCAGGCCACGCTGAGCTCACTTCCCCTTGAACTTAATTTAATATGAACTTCTTGTGTTTTGACTGCCTCATCTTTGCAGTCACATGCACAGGAGTTTGTTACACAGTTCACAGTAGTAAAAAGAAAAAATTCTCACAGGTACACTACTTGCATGCAACAGTCCATCCAATAAACTTCTGCACAATGCAGTTCGCCTGGCTGCCACACACAGCTAGCAGCAGTTCACTGTAGAGAAAAAAAAATTGACTTTTCCTTTACAGGTACACCACCTGCAACACGCAATGCCTTTTGCCTGGCTGCACTTCCACAGACAGCCAACAGTTCCTGACTTGAACTCACTATGGAGCAAGGACCCGGATTCCACCGTCTTGTGCCCGCTGAATCCACCACTGTAACATAGGGGGATGTTTAGCTCAGTGATAGATGCATTGTAGGTGAGTTTACAGCCAACAGGAACTAAGGTTTAAGGGCGCGGTAGCCCACCTTTATTGAAAGAAACAGAAAGTAAAAGTTCATACATGCATTTGGTTTCCCACACAGGGGTTCTTCTCCCAAAAACATCAACACATGAAAATGCCAATCCACCTGGCTCTTAAGGCTCGCTCAGCCTTGGGCGCAGTTCCTTGCTGCACAGGCCCACTCCTGGCCTCTAGGAAGGGCTCTCCTGACACTCCAGGCTTCCACACTCCTCCAAGACTTACAGTCCCCTCTGGTCCCCAAGACTCTCTTCCAGTTGTCTCAGCTATAGTCTCCTCGACTCTCTCAGCTGGCCCAACCCTCTCAGTCTACTGACCTGGAACCTCTCCCACATGGAGAAACGTCTTAAGGATGTTGCCTGAGTTCTTTTTTAGTAGCACACTTCCTTCCAGCAACTGCTGTAACACCAACTCCTTTTCCACTCACACTGAGCTATCTTCAGCTCTGCCTTATAACGGGTGTGTGCACCTGGCCACACACTCAACCTGCAGAGCTCCTAGAAAACCCGGACACATGACTGAAGACTCCATCCCTCCCAATGCACTTTGAAGTCTTCAAGTTTCCAGCTCCAATCCAGACTTACAAAATCCAGAGAAAACTTAAAGCATAGTTTTCTCTGCTCACCAATCTTTTGCTGGAACTTCTCAAATAGCTTCTTTGAGAGTCCTGTGTCCATTTCAAACACATTTCTTCTAAGCCAGGGGCTCTCACCCTCACAGAATGCAAAGTGTTCTCTGACTGGACAAGACAGAAATTGTGATGCCACAGGCCCGCCTCTCCACGTCATCCAATCAGAGAACACTTTGCATTCAGAGATATCCAGCTTCCAGGTGAATTGGACAGGTATGGTATTGGCATAGTTACATTACTGGACCAATGTAACTAGGTACTGTATATACTCGAGTATAAGCCGAGTTTTTCAGCACATTTTTTTGTGCTGAAAAAGCCCCCCTCGGCTTATACTCGAGTCAGGTTCTCCTCTCCCTGCGTGTCAGTTTTGATGAGGGAAGGAAATCTGATTATGCTGTAAATTGCCCCCTCTGATTCACAGCAGGGCTGTATGTATAGGAAGTCCGCGCCGTCCACGGTAACAAAGCCCCGCCTCCTCCTCGTCTGTCCGTGATGAGGAGGAGGTGGGGCTTTGTTACAGTGGACAGCGCAGACGGCGTGGATGGCGCAGACTTTCTATACATACAGCCCTGCTGTGAATCAGAGGGGACAATGTACAGCGTAATCAGGTGCAAATCCCTTCCCTCCTCATCAATACTGACATGGCGGATCAAAGGTACATGGGGTAGTGAGGCTGAAAATGGGCACATTGAGGCTAATAATGGGTACAGTGAGGCTGAAAATGGGTACAGTGAGGCTGAAAATGGGCACAGTGAGGCTGAAAATGGGCACAGTGAGGCAGCAAATGGGCACAGTGAGGCAGCAAATGGGCACAGTGAGGCAGCAAATGGGCATTGTTGACCCTCTTTTCCACTTACAGTAGCTGCTGCATTTCCTATCCTAGGCTTATACTTGAGTCAATATGTTTTCCCATTTTTTTGTGGTAAAATTAGGTGCCTCAGCTTATATTCGGGTCGGCTTATACTCGAGTATATAAAGGTAAATATGTCCATATTTCAAATTCATCTTTAACTATGAATTAAATGTTGTTTTCCATTAAAGCGGAGCTCCACCCAAAAATGAAATCTCTGCTTGTTTGCACCCTCCCCCTTTCCACTACCACATTTGGCACTTTTTGGGGGAGGGGAAAGCGGGTACCTGGTGTTGGCAGGTACCCACTGCCACTTTTGGCTCAGATTGCCACATAATCTACGAGCATGTTTGGCCCCTCTTCCTTCCCCCCGCAGTCTTCTGGGCAACTTAAAGGTCCCAGAAGACTGCGGGACCATTCACGAAGTGCAGCGAAACTCACGCATGAGCAGTGGGAAACACACTGCCGGTTTCCCTTTCTTACAATGTCGGCACCTGCACCTAAAGCCTGTTGAAGAATCGGCATGGGTGCTGACATTGCTGGATCCCTGGACAGGTAAGTTTTCTTATATTAAAAGTCGGCAGCTACAGTATTTGTAGCTGCTGACTTTTAATTTTTTTTTAAGGCTGGATCTACTCTTTAACTTGAAGACACCAGTCAGGATAAAAATTTACCTTGTACCTCTATCAGTTGGCAACCACTATTCCCATTTCCCACCCTGAGCTGTTTTCTCCTTGTTCCTTCTTCCTGCATCACATTTCTTCCCACTTCACATTACTTTACAACAAGATTACCATTTAACAGGATCCATGCCACATATCTTTGCAGAAGACACTGATCAGGCCTCTTGAGGTTCAGCAAAATGGTAACACTTCCAAATGGTGGCATAACAGTACATGATAACACTCCCCCTTTGCTACCTTCACTTCAGGGCCACTGTGGTGCATACACCTTTCCTGGGGTGGGACACCCCCAACAGGTCTACTCCAGAATAGTTGAAGTCTGTTAAGCCCTGTACACACGATCGGATTTCCTATGGATTCTAATCCGATGGATTATTCCATCGGAAATCCGATGAAGCTGACTTCCATCAGTCTTGACTACACACCATCAGTCAAAAATCAGACCGTCCCAAACGCTGTGACGTAAAACACTCCGACAAGACGAGAAAAATTAAGTTCAATGCTTCTGAGCATGCGTCGACTTGATTCTGAGCATGCGTGGGTTTTTTATCCGAAGGAGTTCCACACAGACGATTGGAATTTGCTATCGCTTTTTTTCCCATCGGATAAATTTAAAACATGTTCTATTTTTTCTCACCAATGGAAAAAAGACCGATGGGGCCCATACACCATCGGTTTGTCCGATGAGAAAAGTCGGACTGTTTTCATTGGTAAAACCGATCGCGTGTACACGGCATAATTCAAAAAAAGGGTCCCACCAAGGGGTTATGTTGTCCTGATAATGATCACATCCTCCTGTCTGTAGTTCCCTGACTCGGCAACCCGACCCCACCACTCTTCCTTCTGTATTTGTAGATCCCAAAAATAACTTGAACAGGAAGCCACACCCGAAACCGCCAAAGCATCCTCTCTCCATTCTGCAGCTCTGGCTAACACCTTTTCGTTTTGTATAGATCTGCATTTGGCTTGAGTTAAGCCCCTTTACAGTATTATTCAGACTGGGAGAGGGTGGGGCAGTACTTGAGGCCAATCAGGTATACTGTGTGGGTGTGTGCAGGGTGGTGAGGCTGCAATAATTCACACTCAGTCCAAGAGCAAGTAACGGAGCGTATATTGGAGCCAATGAAAAACAGTTCACAACAAGTCCAGCGGAAGGAAACTCAACCGGGAACACTCACGGATTCCAACAGCGTGTACCTAAGCAGGTTTCAGACTGGCGTCGTTTGTCTAGAGGGGCAGAATACAGTCTGGCATGTCCCAAATGGGAAGGTGTCCAAGGAGAGAGACAGGTCCCTAAGGCTTTCCCTACTTGTCTGGAAACTTTCTCTACTGCTATCAGTGTCCCTGACAGACAGGTGGCCTGTCCCTACACTACCCACACACTAGAATGTGCACCAAACCCAGGAGCCAGTGTCTTAAATAGACTTTTCCACACCTAAGATGGCCACTAGAGTCACATGGGTCAGCCAGAATCCATAGAGGAACCATGTTCCTCCCGACTTCCTCTTCCTCTGCAACACCGGCAGTGGAGAAAATGGACGGACCTGCCTACATGCACGTAGAGGAGCTAACAAGAAACATACTGACAGAAGAAAAGAGCAGAGAGATGACCTCATCAGTCTGTTGGTGCAACTTCATTGTCCAATCACAAAATGGGAGTGGAGAGGTAATTTTATATGTTGCCTTACTGCAGTAGAAAAAAGCCAGGTCTCCAAATTGCTGCTTGCTGTGGGGGCACTCAACAGGAGGGAGGGGCCAGGAGCACCGAAGAGGGACCTGTGAAGAGGAGGATCTGAGCTGCTCTGTGCAAAACCACTACACAGAGCAGGTAAGTAGAACATGTTTGTTATTTTTAACAAAAAAAACAAATGAGACTTTAGTTGCACTTTAAAGGGGTTGTAAAGGTTCGTTTTTTATTTTCTAAATAGGTTCCTTTAAGCTAGTGCATTGTTGGTTCACTTACCTTTTCCTTAGATTTCCCTTCTAAATGTTTTCTTTCTTTGTTTTCTTTGTCTGAATTTCTCACTTCCTGTTCCTCCTCAGTAAGTTGTTCAGTAAGCTGTTCTGGCTGACTAAACACGGCTCGGATGATGGAGGCAAGCTTACTGAGGAGAAACAGGAAGTGAGAAATTCAGACAAAGAAAAAAAACATTTAGAAGGGAAATCTAAGGAAAAGGTAAGTGAACCAACAATGCACTAGCTTAAAGGAACCTATTTAGAAAATAAAAAACTAACCTTTACAACCCCTTTAAGTGCAATATAGAACTTTACAGCAGTCAAAGTAAGTGCTAAAAGTAAGCAATAAACAGTCTGGAGGTGCCAGCATAGTAATGAGAAGCCATAAACAATAAGAAAATGGTTGAAAAATCCAACATCCATAAAAAAAAAAAAAAAAAAAAAATTGTATAGCTTGCAGCAAAGTTCAATAATTCCCTCAATGTTTTTTACTTAATTTTTTTTTCTTATAGTACATACTTATTCCCTGGGTTCCTAGCCCCTGCGCAAGCTATCTTTATCATTATTCTTGTTTAATTTCTGCATTTGTTAATTTAGATTTGGCATGTATTGCGTCATGTGTCTCTGCATAAATTAATGGGGCAAAGGGAATGGTTAGAGATGAGGGACTAGTTGTTAATTTTTGATAAAAAAAAAAAACGTAATTAGCTTTTCATCCGCCCATTCCGCTGTTGAGTGGATTAAAAAGGTACCGCAAAGATTACATACCGGGGGAGTGTAAAGGTTCCCTTTAAGATCCTATTCAAAAACAGTGCAAAATTTTAATTTTTTTATAGTCTTATTGTCAAGAGATTTTTTCATAGGCACATTAAGAGCCGTGTTCGTGAAAGAAGAGCTGCTATTTTCACTTCTATTCCTTTGTGCCAAAAATAAATCCTTTCTTCCCCTATATACATTAGTGCATCTAGGAAATCTTTGAAACTGTTGCCTTACTGGAAGCTGTAGGTGGCTTAAAATAGAATATGTGTAATAATTGTTCCTTAAGTTGTCATTTCGGAGACTTTGGCTGCCAGAAAAGCAAGTCCAAAGTCCTCTCCGCCTAACCTGAGACTCTGAGTCAGTGTTAAGAGCACTCAACAAACATCAGGGTGTTCCACTATTTATTATAATACGGGATGCCGCCATTATTTGTGTTTTATGATGAATGATGACCAATATCATAGTGTCACTGCTTATCGTTTATTTTGGTTTGACTTTTTTTAGTTTGTTGCAAGTACTGCGACCTTTAATTTGGTAAGTACAGGAAATGGTTACTCAACAGCCAGCAATGACCTCATGTATAAAAGAGTACCACCCCGCCTGTTTGGTGTTTACTTGGGCATCAGTAACACAGATCTGCAGAGAAGAAGAACAGAATGGAAAATAAATCAGGTTAGCAAAAATAAAAACATAAAACAATACATCATAGTCATACAATGGATGCACATCGTTGTATCTGCCATATAGGGAGACTATAAAGTCATGTGAAAAAAGTAAGTACACCCCATAGAAACTGTTGACTTTTTCAATAGTCTTTATTTATTTATTACAAGTACTTATATAGAACCATCAATTTACACATATATTGTACATTCACATCAGTCCCTGCCCTCAACAAGCTTACAAAATAAGGTCCCTAACTCAGATTCATACATACTCTGGTCAATTTAGACAGGTGCAAATTAACCTACTAGCATGTCTTTGGAGTGTGGGAGGAAACTGGAGTACCTGGAAACACGTACAGGCACAGGGAGAACATGCAAACTCCAGGCAGGTAGTGTTGTGGTTGGGATTGTGAACCTGCAACCCTAGTCCTGCTAGGCAGAAGTGCTAACCACTGTGCTGCCCACCACTTAGCTGCTTTAGGGATTAGAAGCAAAGTTTTTGGCAGGGTGCAGCATGTCGTGGCAGCAGTAAACAAACACAGAGTGGTTGGGATTTGAACCCATGACCCTAGTGCTGCTAGGTGGAAGTGCTAACCACTTAGTCACTGTGCTGCCCAACACTTAGCCACTTTAGCGATTTCAAGTAAAGTTCTGAGCAGGGTGCAGCATGGTTTGGCAGCAGTAAACAAACACAGAGTCTGAGTTAGGTAATGAAGTTATATTATAACAGGGTTCAACACAACTTATTAAGGCCTGGCAGGTAGGCACACCCGTCTGGAGCCACTTACGAACTGTGACAGCAGTCTGAAGGCTTGAAGATGCCAACAGTATCTGCAATGAGGAGCAGAATGGGCCTGGCCAGTCCACACCCAAAAGGAAGGCTTCCTAAAGAGAGGTAGATATAGTCCCTGCGCTGTCCCTGCTCCTCGGGAATCTATCCCTACCTCTAAGCACTATCCCTGTCTGACCGGGAACCTGTCCCTTCACTGGCCACTTACATCAATTGCTCCAAACCCGGGAGCCAAAGTGTTAAACAGACTCTGCCTGACCCAAGATGGCTGTTGGAGTCACATGGGGTGCCAACATCCAATTGGTCAGTTCCTCACAACAACCTGAAGTGGGGAATACAGACTGCACCTGCCTACAAGGATGTCATTCATCTGTCATGGAAGGAAAGTTCGAACATGCTTTTCCAACTGCCAGATGGTATAGCATACAATAAGGTTGATTTACTAAAACAGTAGAGTGCAAAATCTGGTGCAGCTGTGCATGGTAGACAATTACTTCTAACTACAGTTTTCAATTAAACTTTGTAAAAAAAAACAGGAAGCTGATTAGTTTCTATGAAGAGCTGCACCAGATTTTGCACTCTCCAGTTTTAGTATATGAACCCCAATGTGTAGCTCCGAAATACAAAAGGTTACTTATTCTAGTGTTCAAAAATCACAGTGCAGCTAGAAGTAGAACTTCTGAAGGTGGTCGAACCACAAATAGACCTTTTCTGTTGTATATACTGTCATCACTGACAGTGTTCTGGAGGTCCTTCATACATTGCTTCTGATGACCCAACTATGAATATGAACCATCAGCAGCCTCACCAGTATTCACAATCATCCATAAATTTGTGGCCAATTCAATTTTTTCAGTACAACATATCCTGGCTGTACAGAGCCCGTGGGAGCAACAGCATGTTCTTGCTTGGAATTGAACACAAAAGAAAAGAGGATGTCTAAATGTTTTGCAGGATAGTACCCTATCTGTTTATTTGGTTTTCTAATAGGTGCTCCACTTTTCCCCTATACAAAAACACACTGCTAGACTAATTGGTTTCTGGCCTAATTTGCCTGAGATAGTTTGTATAAGAGAGTGTAGTAATGTGTCTGCGAGTGGCATGCCACCCATGTTTTTGTTATTCTTGAGGGCAGGCCAGGTACTTTAAATCACATCAAAACAGTATGGTTCACCAAGAGTGGTTGTGTTTTGATGAAATATGGATATAGGTTGGGTGGATCTGGGTAGGGTTTGGTATAGGTTATACACTGGTGGTATTTAATAGGAAATCTAATATCAAAATAACAAAATACTATATATACAGTGCCTTGCAAAAGTATTTACCCCCCTTGGCATTTTTCGTGTTTTGTTGCCTCACAACCTGGAATTAACATGAATTGTTTGAGGATTTGCATCATTTCATTTACAGAAAATGCCCACAGCTTTGAAGATGTTTTTTTTATTGTGAAGCAAACAACAAATAGGACCAAATAATTGAAAAAGTCAATGTGCATAACTATTCGCCCTCCTAAAGTCAATACTTTGTAGAGCCACCTTTTGCGGCTATCACAGTTTCAAGTCGCTTTGGATAAGTCTCTATGAGCTTGCCACATCTTACCACTGGGATTTTTGCCCATTCCTCCTTGCAAAACTGCTCCAGCTCCTTCAAGTTGGATGGGTTGCGCTTGTGAACAGCAATCTTTAAGTCTGACCACAGATTTTCTATTGGATTGAGGTCTGGGCTTTGACTAGGCCATTCCAACACATTTACATGTTTCCCCTTAAACCACTCAAGTGTTGCTTTAGCAGTGTGTTTGGGGTCATTGTCCTGCTGGAAGGTGAACCTCCGTCCTAGCCTCAAATCACACACAGAGTGGTACAGGTTTTGCTCAAGAATATCCCTGTATTGAGCACCAACCATCTTTGCCTCAACTCTGACCAGTTTCCTTGTCCCGACTGCTGAAAAACATCCCCACAGCATGATGCTGCCACCACCAAGTTTCACTGTGGGGATGGTGTTCTTTGGGTGATGTGATGTGTTGGGTTTGCGCCAGACATAGCGTTTTCTTTGATGGCCAAAAAGTAACATTTTTGTCTCATCAGGCCAGAGCACCTTCCTCCATACATTTTGGGAGTCTCCCACATGCCTTTTCGCAAACTCAAAACGTGCCATTTTGTTTTTTGCTGAAAGTAATGGCTTTCTTCTGGCCACTCTGCCATAAAGCTCAACTCTATGGAGCGTACGGCTTATTGTTATCCTATGTACAGATACTCCAGTCTCTGTTGTGGAACTCTGCAGCTCCTCCAGGGTTACCTTAGGTCTCTGTGCTGCCTCTCTGATTAATACCCTCCTTGCACGGTCTGTGAGTCTTGGTGTGCGGCCGTCTCTTGGCAGGTTTGCTGTTGTGCCATATTCTTTCTATTTGGTTATGATAGATTTAATGGTGCTCCTAGGGATCATCAAAGATTTGGATATTTTTTTATAGCCTAACCCTGACTTGTACTTCTCAACAACATTGTCCCTTACTTGTTTGGAGAGTTCCTTGGTCTTCATGGCAGTGTTTGGTTAGTGGTGCCTCTTGCTTAGGTGTTGCAGCCTATGAGGCCTTTCAAAAAGGTGTGTATATGTAATGACAGATCATGTGACACTTAGATTGCACACAGGTGGACATCATTTCACTAATTATGTGACTTCTGAAGGTAATTGGTGGCACCAGAGCTTTTTATGGGCTTCATAACAAAGGGGGTGAATACATATGCACATGACAATTATTTTTTTATTTCTGAAAAATAGTTTTATTTATATATTTTTCTAATTTTTCTTCACCAACTTAGACTTTTGGGGTGAATACTTTTTCAAGGCACTGTATATATATTGTGAAGGACTAGCATCAAGTGTAGAGCTTGAAGGACACCGCCACTCGCTGGTTCTTCTTTTTAAGGGCTTTGTTTGCCCATTTTTATTAAAAGAAGTCAAAACAAAATGAAAGGTTTCCCTCGCAGGGATTTCGGTACTGCTTTTCAACAACAAACTGACATTCAGCCTCCTGGCTTATACATATAGCAGTGCTGCTCAGGCCTTCCACTTCAGGCTCTTGTCTGTCTCCTATAGACTACTCCATCTGCAACACCATCCATTTGGATAGCAGCCCCTTGCTGCTCTGACCCTCAGACCTGGGTCTCTGGCTTCCACTGTGCACACAAGCACTCTCTGACTTCTCCAGTGCACACTTGCACTCTATGGCTTCCCCAGTGCACACCTGCACTCGTCGGGAGGGTGGGGCCCAGAATGCTGGTCCTGATTCTACTATCAGGCCCACACACACCTGAACAATCAGTGTGCAGTTGAGTCTCAAAACCCGGATCCAGGACTGGGGATTTCATCCCACCCGGATCTCTAAGAAATCCCCAAGCTCCGGGTCCCAAAGTGGATTTTAGTAAATCATGAGGAAACTGAAAAGCCAGTTTCCTCCCAAACAAGCAAATACCCTGGAGCCCCTCAACCTGCCTGGTTGAGAATCCTGTATTCATACACTGGTGGGGTACCACACTACCACATACCCTCCCCCCTTGTTTCGATCCGGAGGGAGGAACACCAGCACCCATCATTATGGTTGGGACACCTCTGTGCTGGCTGTCAGCCACGTAGGCCCAACCTTTTTTCCGGGTGCGCTTCCAGGTATGTCCCAGCTTGGATCTTAACAGGGTCCTATAATTCCGTATACTCTGCCTTCCCTCTCTTCTCTTTGGGTCCCTGAGCATACTCTCCTCTCTAGGGGAAACTCTGCCTACCCTGATCCTACCTTTCAGCTTACGTAAATAAGTTTTATCTTTCACCACAGGTCTTTCAGGTTCAAAAACCTCTCTCTTGTTACCCAGGGCAACCACATTGCTTTTAACAGCGCCAATTATTAAATCATATATTTTAATGTCACACTTTCCAACGCAATCAGTGCTGTCCATCTCAGTGCTTGTTAGTACCAGATCTGAGGAGGGACCACACATAGGCGAGAGATTAAATCCCACAGGACTAAAGCCAAGTTCTACCTCACCTGTTGTCCAACACTCCATGGGTAACTAATCTAACAGATGACACTGATCTAGGCACAAACTACTTCTTTCTGATGTACACATTACATTGTTGCAGCATCCACCTATAGCACTTTTTCTCACAGTGTCTCCGGGTACTTTAAGTTGTACCCCTTTCTGAGTGATAGAAAGCATCTCTGCTAGTGCTGCATCTATTCTGGGCCCTTCCTTCTCATGAGATTTAGCGGCTGAGACAGTATCTGCGCCCTCTACTGACCACTGCTCAGCTGCACCTTGGAGCACACCAGCAGAGATGTTTCCAGTCACTACACCAGCCGGAGAGACATTTGATGACTCCAACAGTTCTGAGCGCCTTCCAGGCCACTCAGTAACTGGGAGCACCCCCTTAGAGAACCTCAGAACTATTTGCCACACTGTTAACAAGCTTCCCAGCACAGCCTGTACCACCTGGCTCCACCTATTGGTACCACGCAGCACCACCTGGTCCGACTGCGGTGGAGACACCCAAGTGTACAGTGAGGGCACTTTTACCAACTCCAGCATTTCTAATAAAGTTTTTGTCAACTCTATGCAACCAATGTCTAAATGCGTGACCTTTTTGGGAACCTTTCCCCTGTCCAAGACTTGGAGGGGCTCATCCATTGCAGCTTGTGAGGTTGAGACATTTGAAGAGACCACCATCTCCTTGAAGGTACCCCTCATCCCAGCCTGTTGCTCCCCTGGAGCCCTGTCAGACACATGTCTCCCCTTCACCTCTAACGCTACACCAATGAGCCTCTGCGAGTCAACATTAGTCACATTGTCAACTTGACACTTGCCACTATTTAGTTGCTGGGCCGTGGACAACCCATCTGCCATGCCTGCGCCCAGAACCGTTCCTTCAGACTGGAGGGCATCAGCCTTTGCAGGGGCTGGCGTGCCCTTGAGCACTGGCCATTCTGTGATCCCTCCACTGGGCACAGCAGGTGTTCTGTCCACAACTCTGTCACACATCATTGCTTCGTAATTCCTTGTCACTTGGCCTAGTGCCGCAACTGCTTCCTTGCACCAATCATCCCAGTTTCCTGTGGTTCCATCACTGGTGCTCCACAGCACTGCATCACCTGCTCTAGAAGGCCCAACAGGAACCTGGGATTCACTAGCCAAAACAACACACTTGTCACTTCTATCTACCTCACATTGTGATAATATTTTTTTTCTCACATCACACTGGGAGATTGCATCCTCAACCAAGGCAAGGTGCAATACTTTATTTTGAACACCTTGCTTTGGTAGCGCTACAGACACATACAGCTCTTCATTTTCAGCTTTTGCAGGCTGATCTAACCCCTTGACAACTGGGTTACACTTAGGGTTGTGGGGCTGCGCCCACACACACTCACTATGTAATACAGTCTTCCCTTGTTTCACCAGAGTAGCACCACAACCATCCTGGAAAACCTCTGGCTCCAACACATGGAGGCCCCATGAGAGTTCCCTGGACAATCCTGCGCTTCTGGTTGTCATGGGAGATATCCTACTCCCATCATTGGTAGTAAACACATTTCCAACATTTTCAGACATGACACTAAAGAAAACACATTTTTCAATGTCATGATCACCAATACCATCACATTTGCCAACAGTAACACTTTTGTCAGCATAACCATCAGAATTTTCACTACGTGTAGACATAACTGCTACTTTTGGGGATTGTATATTACCCACCAAAGCCTCTGAGTGACTCCTCACAGCGCCCTCCATTTTTAAAGGGGCACCCTTTCCTACATGGGCAGCTCCAAAGTTGACCTGGGAAACGCTCGGCTCCGTCACTGCCGGCTTTTTGGAAGTCTCCCTGGGCAACCCTGCAGTACTTGTCACTAGGGAACATGGCACAAGCACTGTTTTGGTCATCCCTAACTCTATTTTCCCAGCCACCTGCTGGACTATAGCAGGCACATGCAGAGTCCCCATGTCCTTTCCAGTCTTTAGCCCTGCGGCTAGTTGGGCTTTATTTTGTGCCTCCCCACTGCTCTGGGTAGCACACTGCCGCAAGTCTATGTCCATTGGCACTGCGGATCTCCCCACTGGATCTACTCCCACTTCACTGGGTTCAGTACCATAAACTGGAACAGTCTTACCATTTTCAGTGGCTGGCATCATAACCTTCACTTGAGTGCGCTGTCTCTCAGCTGTATCCATACCAGTTACTGTCTCTTTGGGGCCATATGGCGACACTGCAGCCTTTCCAGACTCTTCAGCGGTGTTCCAGAACCTTGGGCAAGTAAAGATCCCATGCCCTACTTGACCACATTCCAAGCACGGTACTGGACGACTTTTCCCCAGTGCGTTTCTTTCCTGATGATTCTTTCCAGGCATAACTTCCACTCTCGTTGCCATGGGAGATCGCAGTCTCCCAGCAGAGCTTTGCTGGCTCTCTCCAACATGCTGTATTGGCTCCTCCGGAAGCCACTTGTCACGACCCATGGGAGGCACACCCCTTGGTCCACAGACAGCCCGACTGGCCTCCTCTGTGTTGCTATGGGCAACCACTCTCTCTCTCCTGGCCTTTGATCAGCCTTTCTTCTGGCATATAACACAGGCTTCTCAGACCTTTGTTTTGCTAGGTAGCTTTGCACTGGAGCCAGGGACAAAAGGCACTTGGAGACTGCATGCCCCCACTCACTGCACCGCAAACAGCGCACTTGGTTCCATGTCTTGTCAGGGTTTCCCACCCTGCATCTGCTGGACCCTGTCTCACGCTGTGTCACTTTCACACTTTTCGCAACAGCTGCTGGTTTAACTGCAGCAGCGTTGCCCGGGGCAACAACACCCCTCTCCCAGGCATGGACATTCGGCAGCTCTCTTTTTGTATGGAAGGTTGGCTTGCCTTCCACTTTAGCTTGGTCCAATCCTGCCAGATGTCGCTTGCACCAGTCCACTGCAGATTCAAACGCTGGTGGACTCTCCACACTAGCCGTCATCTGTGCATTCATTGCACCAGGGTTGCTAGGGACAACAGCAGCCCACTTTTCCCTTGGAAAACAATGTTTAGGCATGTATGGGGTTCGATCAGGCGGTAACAACCCCTCCAGCCACAGAGCTCTTTCTCTTGCTTCAGCAAGGATCGCCTCCTTTTTCTGCTTTGACCGCCCCATCCTTGCGGTGTTGCACACAGCAACCAGCAACACAGTTCACAGCAGAGGGAAGAAAATGTGATTCTCCTTTCACAGGTACACAACCTGCATGCAACACAGTCCATCAAACTTCTGTGCAATGCAGTTTGCCTGGCTGCCACACACAGCTAGCAGCAGTTCACTGCAGAGAAAAAAAAAATTGACTTTTTGTTCACAGGTACACCACCTGCAACAAATTGGAGCACTGTCTCTTTAAGGCTAGTTTACCTTTCGCTTGCAGGTTCTCTTCACTTGCACACACACAGATTATGCAGTCTCATGCACCAAAAACACAGTTCATATAACAGATGAACTTACTTGATTGTAGGGATCTCAGATTGTGCCAAAATTCTCCGCCACTTGTGAAGGACTAGCATCAAGTGTAGAGCTTGAAGGACACCGCCACTCGCTGGTTCTTCTTTTTAAGGGCTTTGTTTGCCCATTTTTATTAAAAGAAGTCAAAACAAAATGAAAGGTTTCCCTCGCAGGGGTTTCAGTACTCCTTTTCAACAACAAACTGACATTCAGCCTCCTGGCTTATACATATAGCAGTGCTGCTCAGGCCTTCCACTTCAGGCTCTTGTCTGTCTCCTATAGACTACTCCATCTGCAACACCATCCATTTGGATAGCAGCCCCTTGCTGCTCTGACCCTCAGACCTGGGTCTCTGGCTTCCACTGTGCACACAAGCACTCTCTGACTTCTCCAGTGCACACTTGCACTCTATGGCTTCCCCAGTGCACACCTGCACTCGTCGGGAGGGTGGGGCCCAGAATGCTGGTCCTGATTCTACTATCAGGCCCACACACACCTGAACAATCAGTGTGCAGTTGAGTCTCAAAACCCGGATCCAGGACTGGGGATTTCATCCCACCCGGATCTCTAAGAAATCCCCAAGCTCCGGGTCCCAAAGTGGATTTTAGTAAATCATGAGGAAACTGAAAAGCCAGTTTCCTCCCAAACAAGCAAATACCCTGGAGCCCCTCAACCTGCCTGGTTGAGAATCCTGCATCCATACACTGGTGGGGTACCACACTACCACAATATATATACATATATATATATATATATATATATATATATATCATTTAGTAAGAGAATTAGAGAATTATTTGCAAGGAATAGTATACCAGTGTCTGAAATCTGAACATACTGATATTAACGTTGAAGAATGGATTCTGGGAGCGATGGAAGCTGCTTTTTTTGTGTTTAAAAAAAAAAGCCTTGATAAATGGAGTAAGCTCACTATGGTTTTAGGTTATGTAGAAACTGAGAAGATGGCTAGAAAAGTTCTAAGCTTTACAATTGGAGGCTAGATGGCTGTGTACCAGAATTTACAACGTCATCTGTTCTACTACTAACCTTGGTTTCATTCTTAAAAGAGAAGTATGGGCAAAAAAAGAGAATGACTGGGAGACTGCTGCTATCAATGTATTACCAATGTAACAGTGCTATAAAATCATACCTAAACTTCAGCTTTCAAGTGTCATTGACCCAACATCATTACAAAACGATAAACAAATAGTGTATTACATGCTGTTCATACTCTCTCAGTCACTATGAGATTTGTTTTTTGTATTCCAGTGGTTCTCAACCTCAGTCCCCAAGTACCCCCAACGGACCATGTTTAGGGAACTTCCCTTAGATAAAATAGCTCTTATCAATACCATGTCATTGATATTGATTTAAAACAGTTGTGCAAAGTAAAGGAAAACCTGAAAACATGGCCCGTTGGGGGTACTTGAGGACTGAGATTGCGAACCACTGCTGTATTCTACAAAAAACCTGGTTAGTCCTGCTGCTCTCTATCCTTCCCTCCCATCCATGTCCCCACTGCAGTTGAGGATTTTGCAGAGCAGGGTTGGCAGCTAGTGCACATGTTCAGTTTTCAGGGTATCTCTCCCCTGAGCACTTTCCCCCTATCACATCTGAGCAGCCCATGTGACTATAGAGTCACACATGTGGGCGTATACACAGTGGAAAATGACAGCCCACCCCCTCCCTCCTCCTCCATGCCCACTTACCAGCTAATCACAATGGGGGATATTACATCTTGATTGATGGAGGCTTCACCTCCATGTAATTCTAAGACACAGGCTGGAGGGGTGTGACACAACCTGTAACTGGCCTGTAACTAAGATTTCATTTTAAATATATATCTGTATGACAATTTAAAACAGTTTATTGATATTAATTATTTATTTTTATCCCAAAGGCTGTTTTATTATTTTGAACATGTGACCAAGAGTTGGGTCATGTGACAGCTGTATATCAATTAGGAAAAAGGTACAACCCTTTTTCCTAATTCAAATAATTACAGTGCCACTATCCACATACAGAAAGAGAAATGAGAATGTAAATTGTGTGTTTAGTATCACTTTAAGTGATTAGTCATCTAAAGTTCCTTTGGGGCTTTTCTTTGCCTTTTTTCAGTTCCTATATGTTTTTCCCGGGATTTACCTTATAGAACTTGGTGACTCATTGTAAAACAATTCCATGAAACACAAGATTATGGACTGTAAAATTAACTCTATTGTAATTATCTTTTTATGTTATGAAACCCCAGAAATATTTGAAATAGGCTGAGAATAAAGTTCATAGAAGGCAAAAATGTACTGTGATATTATAGTGTGGGTAAAATAGAGACAACTAATGTCCAAATACCGAACCAGAACCTGACTTCAAACCTACCCACCACTTGGTGAGATCACCACTTTTCATAAACAAGTTTTTTTTGTATTTATTCTAGTGAATTTGAACACTGTCCCAATGTGTATATATGTGTATTATATTATTTTTACTTTTAACAATGGGGCACTATTCCTCTCACTGATACCAATGATGGGGCACTATTTCTCCTATTGACACCAATGATGGGGCATTATTCTACCCACTGACACCAATGATGGGGCACTATTCCTCCCACTAACACCAACAATGGGTACAATTTCTACCATTGACACCAAAAATGGGGCACTATTTCCCACTGATACCAACGATGGGGCACTATTCCTTCCACTGATACCAACTATAGGGCAATTCCTCCCATTGACACCAACAATAGGGAACTATTCCTCCCACTGATACCAACGATTGGGGCACTATTTCCTACTGATACCAATGATGGGTACTATTCCTCTCATTGACACCAACAATAGGGCACCATTCCTCCCACTGACACCAACAATAGGGCACTATTCCTCCCATTGACATCAACAATGAGGCACTATTCCTCCTTCCACTGGCCCCAACAATAGGGCACTATTTATACCATTGATACCAATAGTGGGGCATTATTCCTCCTCCCACTGGCCACCGACGCCATGTAATTTTTTTATACTCTCAGTGATCACCAGATCCGAGAAGTTGCTTACCCCTTATGACACCGGGACATTTTCTACGCCCACTGGCCACAATCTAGCCCCCCCCCTAAAATCTGAAGGCAGTAAACTGGCCCTTTGTTTAGAAAGTTTGGAGACCCCTGGTGTAGAGAAACTTGAGTGTCCTGCAAAAAGCCCTGACATTAGTGGCGGCTAGTAGGGGGGGGGGATAGTATGTCGGTGGGACGGTCGGTCGCACTTACCCTATAGTGGCTTCTTATGCTCAGTGGGGGCCTCCCGTTCCCCTGCTCTATACTGGTCTCCACGGCGCTGGCTGCTCCCGTTTCCTCCCTCCATCTTGGCGGCCAATCGGGAGTCTTCTCTTTTCGGCCAATCAGAAAACGGGTCTCAGACCTGCTTCTGATTGGCCGGATTGAAGATCAGTGTTACAACAGCGAATATTCAAGTAACACTTGGGTGGGCTCATGGCGCAATGCTCTGCGCCACGAGCCACCCTATTTTGCAGCCTATTAGAGCCTATGGCTTTAATCAGGTGCTTCAAAAAAACACCCCCGCCGCTGCAATTCAGGCGCCCGGCGTCCTGAAAGGGGCCAGACGCCTAAATAGGGGGTGGCCGCGACGGCCATCGATAGATTGATGCTATGCATGAATCTATCCATTATTCATATAAGGGTTGGTGAGGATAGAAGGGGCAGCGCCTGGGCGCCCCTAATGGATGGGCTGCCACTGCCTGACATCTTCCCTACGGGACACCTAATATGGAAGGCAGACTGTTAGGCGGGTTTTCTCATCCAGCATCAGTACCTGACCTCCCATGCTATTTTGGCTGAATGGGCCCACATTCCCACAAGGAGAACATATAGGTAAAATGGTCAGGTGTCCACCATATACTAGATAGTGTCAATGAGTGATGTTTTTAAGGTTAGCCTTATAGGATGATATGAAAGTAGTGTGCAGGGAAGAACTAATAGGCACTGAGTGATGACTAGACTACATATGGAAAGTATGAAATCCATGAAAGTAAGGTTACATGGCAGAGCTTGTTTCTTAGAAACATGCTAAAGGATGTGGTGGATATTTTGAACATTTCATATTCATATCCTGGACTCTAAATAAAGCACCATGCCCCCAATGGATGTATATGTAGGGGGATGGGTATAACCGTATATGATGTTACAGGAATATATATATTTTGTGATATAATGCCAAGTTATATTCTAAAAGGACAGTTTTACAGTCTACTGAGAATATAAATTAGGTTTTAAGGTGATACTTAAATATCCTTTGTCTTGAAAGGGCCAGTACAGATAGCAAGACTCCATCACCGCAGGGGCCCTTAGCTTATATTGTTTTCAAAGGTCTGATCATCTCCTGCCAGTTGAGAACCCAAATTAGGTTTCAGGTGATACTTAAATATCCTTTGTCTTAAAAGGGCCAGTACAGATAGCAAGACTCCATCTCCGCAGGGGCCCTTAGCAGGCTAATGTGGGCTGAAGGTAGATCTGAATTTGCTAGGCGAAAATGGCTTAAGATTTCAACCAATCAGGTGGTCAGCTTTAAACCAATGAGACCACGGGATTTTGGATCCTGGTTGATGGGGGGGGTAGGCATAGAGGGGGTATAAATCAGTCAGCCAGAGCCATGATTAAGCTTTTTTTGGAGAATGAAGACCTGACCTGAACAAGACATGGTGACGTAGTATCTCTCTCCCCCTCTCCCCCCTCTCTCTCTCCCTCTCCCTCTCTCTCCCTCTCTCTCCCTCTCTCTCTCTCTCTCTCTCTCTGCCTCTCTGCCTCTCTCTCTCTCTGCCTCCCTCTCTCTCTCCCTCTCTGCCTCTCTCTCTATGCCTCCCTCTCTCTCTCTCTCTCTCTCCCATTTTTTTATTTATGTAAACTTTATTTAGAATTTTTTCAAGTAATCAGACAAATAGACTTTCAACATAGTACAGAAAGAGGGAGACAAGGACATCACATAAAATATCGGGCCGTATACCAGGTACACATATTCAGTATAAACGTAGCAACAGTCCATGGGCATACCCATTTCGGGAGACACATCTGGGGGAATGATTATTAACATATTTTACCCATGTTATAAATTCGCTCAGCAGTGGGTTACCCCTGTCATCCCTGTCGGGCACACCCACACCTGTGAAGGGTAAATGCCTCCAAGCAAACATATAAATCAGACCGAACCACTGGGTATTGTGCCCATATACCATGGAGGAGTAGAGAGGGGAAAACTTAAATTAAGGAGGGAGAAATCATACAAGGACAATAAACTGGGGACAAAAAGAAAAAGAAAAACATCCGCTACTTGCACTATGCAAGGTATAAACTGTAGCAAATCTCCCAAGGCTCTACCGCTCCTCTACTCCTGAACTTCCAGCAAATCGGACTCCCGCCTGCTCAGCCCCACACCCGAGGTGGCCGAGTCCGGCAGGGGCCCTGGTTTAGTCAGCCCATCCGGGCTTGCATAATGTATCCAGGTGGCCCAAATGGAGTAGAACTTTTCATACTTGTCTTTATACTGCGCCATCCACTCCTCCGTGGCTATGATTTTATTCACCAATGCCACCCATTCAGAACGGGTAGGCACCTGTGGCGTCTTCCAATGAATCGGAATTAACCGACGGGCCGCGTTGAGCAGATGGGGCAATATGGACTTGCGATACTGGCTGATGGGAATAGTGGGGAAGTGTAGCAAGGATTCCAACGGGGAATCTGGTGATTCCACATCTAGAATGAGCTTAATTTGCGCATGGACATCTTGCCAGAAGGGCTGTATTCTGGGGCATTCCCACCAAATGTGGAGGAAAGTGCCCCTGTGGCCACAACCTCTCCAACACGCGTCTGGGAGAGAAGGATAGATCTTAGTGAGTTTGGAGGGTACCCTATACCACCTGGTTAGGACTTTATAGCTATTCTCCTGCATTCTCGTATCAACCGTGCTCGAATGTGTGAGTCTATACATGTGGTCCAGCTGAGGCTCGGTAAAGACGTGCTGAAGGTCCCTCTCCCAGTCCCGGATGAACCCCGGTTTCCCTTCAGTATGTAGGGATTGTAGCAAGTTATATAGCACTGAGATAGCGTGGGGGATAGCAGAAGTCGACATACATAGTCGTTCGAAGGGAGAGACTAGGGTGGGCGATCGAACCCCTTGGGGTAGACTGGCGAGGAAGTGCTGAAGTTGTCGGTAACGCCACTCGTCCATGGGGAAGTGGCCGTATTGTTCCCTCAGAGTGACCAGAGGCAGCAGGCCATGGTCCTGTATAAATCTGCCACGTCTGGACTCCCCGTCTGCCGCCCAGGTCCGAAAGAAGGATGGGTGTTCCCCAGGAGCAAACCAGGGGAAGCCACCAAGGGGTTCCAAAGGGGAAGTCGTAGGAGCGAGCAACCCCCCCTTGTTCAAGGCATCCCAAGTCGCCAGGGCGTGATCGGCCAACGGAGAGACCAGTGCTGATAGGCCCCTACTCTCCCGAGGAACCCACGGGGCGTGGGACAGAATGCGCCCCGCCAGGAACTTGTCCAGGGACACCCACAGTTTGTGGTGGACACTATGATACCAGTCCAAAATGCGCTGTAGGGCTATAGCCTTGTAGTATCTACGGACCACTGGGACCCCATTCCTCCCCTCGACCTAGGGCGCTGTAATGTGCGGAGTGCCAGCCGTGGGCATTTCCCACTCCAGATATACTGAATAAATAGGCTATTGAGGGTTGAGAAAAAGGCCCGGGGTAACGCAATCGGCACCATCTGCAGGGAAAACAATATATGAGGTAACACAGTCATTTTTAGAACACTGACTCGGCCCATCCATGAAAATGCAGCTTTGTCCCATCTTTTCAAATCCACAGCGGAGAGCAGTGGCGCGAAATTACAGTCATAGAGCCAAGAGCAGGCTGCGGGCAGATGGACCCCCAAGTATTTCAGAGATCTTGGGCACCAGGTGAAAGAGAAGGCCGATTGCAACTGAGTGCATAACCCCGGGGGGATATTCAGGGATATTCAGGGACAGGATCTCCGACTTGGCATAGTTTATCTTGAAGTTGGCCAGTAGGTTAAATTCCTTCAACTCTGCCATAATGTTAGGTAGTGAAATTAGGGGTTCGGAAACATAGAATAAAACATCATCCGCATAGGCGGACAGTTTATGTTACCTTTAATATTATTATTGAGGCAAATCCTATTAAGCAGTGGTTCGAGTGTTAGAGCAAACACGAGGGGGACAGCGGACAACCCTGCCGCGTCCCATTGCTAATCGGGAAGGCGTCAGATAGAAGCCCATTCACCTTTACTCTGGCGGACGGGGAGCTATACAGGGAGGATATCCAGGCCAGCATGTTGGGACCCAAACCGAGCCTGGTCAGCACTGTTCTCATGTACGTCCAATCCACCCTGTCAAATGCCTTCTCGGCATCAGTGGAAAGCAAGGGACAAGGGTGTGTCGTCGCCTGCAATTCGACCCAGTGTATCAGTTAGAGCGCCCTATTGGCATTGTCCCTGGCCTCCCTGCCCATAATAAATCCTGTTTGGTCAGGGTGGATAACCGTCGGGAGGATCGGCTTAAGTCAATTGGCCAAAATTTTCGCCAATATCTTAATGTCTGTGTTTAAGAGCGATATAGGCCTATAGCTCCCCGGCAAGGAGAGATCTTTCCCCTCCTTTGGTAGGACGGTGATGTGTGCCATAAGCGCCTCAGAGGACATTGCCGTACCGGAGGCCAGGGCCGTAAAGTAAGCACACATGGGGCCAGGCAGCACCTCCGCATATTTCTTATAGTAGGCATTGGTATAGCCGTCTGGGCCAGGGCTTTTCCCATTAGGGAGGTCCTTCACCACCGCCTGAATCTCCGATAAGGCAATAGGGGCATCCAGCTGCTCGCCAACTGAGGCTTCCAGCTGTGGGGACTGTGCTTCTGTGAGGTATTGGAGGACTCGGGCCACCCATTGGGGTTCTGAGGAGCCGGGCAATGAATCTGGGAGATGGTACAACTGAGCATAAAAATCCTTGAATGCAGCAGCTATTTTGGAGGAATGGACAACCGGTGTCCCTGTCGCTGAGGTAAGTTTTTGCATGTGGCCAGAAGCACGTTGACTCTTCAGGGCTCTAGCCAGCATCCTCCCACATTTATTACCGAATTTGTAAAATTTGTGTGCCATGTGTCTTAAACGTGCCTTAATTTTAGTGTCAAGTAATGTAGCTAAGTCCTGGCAAAGGGAGTTCAGTTCTACCGCCATTACCGGGGTAACATTTCTCTTATCCGTCATTTCTGCCGCACGGATTTTGGCCAATAGGGTCTGTAATTCCCCCTCTCTAGCTTTTTTCAGTCTCGCCCCTTGGGATATCAGTTCCCCCCGAACCACCGCCTTATGGCCTTCCCAAACGGATCCCATGCCCACCTCTCCCGGCTTATTTTCTGCGAAATACAGGGAAATGGTGTCTGAAACCTTTTTTTGAGCGACCGCATCATCCAGGATGCAATCGTTCAAACGCCATGTCCATGTCCGTGCCTCCACCGATGAGGGAGACAGGGAAATGGAGACCGGCGCATGGTCAGAAATGGTAATGGACCCAATGGAGGCCCCATACAGGGAATCAAGGGAGAACTGGTCCATCATCAAAAAGTCTATACGGGTATAGACGTTGTGCGTGGCCGAGAAATAGCTGTAGTCTCTGTCAGTCGGGTGAAGCAATCTCCAGCAGTCCACCAGATGGTGTGCCTGCAGGGATTTTCTGAAATGTTTCAGAAAGGCGAATGAGTGCTTTGAACTGCCCGAGGACGTGTCTATGCATGGGTCAGGGCTGACATTGAAGTCTCCCCCCAGGATGAGCTGGCCTTCCCGGAAGGTAGACAAGGATTCCAAGACAGAGTCTAGGAAGGTAATCTGTCCACTATTCGGGGCATACACAGTGGCAAAGGTAAATTTATGGTTATTAATGGTACCCTTAACAAACACGAATCGGCCCTCTGGGTCAAGCAATTGATCCGTCATGACAAAGGGACAATGTTTGTGTACTGCTATGGCAACCCCCCTAATTTAGGACGAGGAGAGTTACTGAGGAACCAAGAAGTGTACAGGTGCGTGGGAAGGCGGGGGACCGAGTCAGTGCAAAAATGCGTTTCCTGCAAAAAAAGGATGTGTGCCCCCGTGCGTTTCATCTCAAGCCACAACTTACTGCGTTTCGACGGGGAGCCCAGACCACGCACATTGTAGGATACGACCTTCAAGGCAGCCATGGTAGAAAATCAGGGAGTGGAGCCACCCAACCGGCGACGGGAGGGAGAAGGGACCCACCGCACACCCCAGCCAGCAGCCCGGAGCACACGGAGCACATTGAGCACGTGCAGAAGCCTAAAAAACTAATTACAATTATAGCAGATGTGAACAACAAAAAGCACAAAAAACATTGAGAACAAGAACATATAAACAAGAAAAAACAAGAGGCCCAAAGGGCGCAACATAGTACAACTGTGCCACTGGTTGGGAGCCACCACCCCCCTCCCAAAACGGGGAGACGGCGGAGGCCAGCGAGCAGAGGCAGTCCCCAAAAAGGGGGCATAACTCCAAGGAGTTGACCTATGGGGGGAAAAGTGACGAAGCACAGGGAGCGAGTCCGTTAGGTGACCCGCGGACAGTAGGCAGTGTGAAATCAACCCCTAAATACAGGGGAGAACATTGACACGGCAGCTAGGGGGGGGTTCAGGAACCAACTGAAAACGTCTCAGGAGCCATCAGTAGAAAATGCAGCAGCTCACGCCTCCCCCCTTGGAGCGGAGTGTGTCCAGGGGGGCCTCACCTAGGACCACGGTGGCGCTTGCGGCGACGGCCTGGGAGCCACTGTTCAGAGCGGGTGGGAAGAGGTATGTCAGGCGATGACCTCCAATCCGGAATGTCCACTTGAGGCAATACCAGGGACTCCAGGAAACGGGGTAAATCACCTTTGTTACGGAGAGTATGCGTCTGGCCATCCTTGGTAGCGGAGAGGCTGAATGGAAAGCCCCACCGGTAAGGTAATTGGGCATCCTGCATGGATTCCAGTAGCGGCTTAAGAGCGCGGCATTGCATCAGCGTGCGCCTAGAGAGATCCGGAAAGAAGGTCAACTTAGCTCCATCAAAGTCAACATGTCTGACCCCTCTGACTTGATTCATGATGCGGTCCTTAAGCGAGTATTTGTGTAGTTTACAGATAATGTCTCTAGGTTTATCAGGTCTATTTCAATAGTCGGGTGCTTGGCAGCCCAGTATTTGCTTAAAGACCCCTTGCAGGGTGGGAATAATGTCTCTCGGGCCTGTCACCTCAGACAGGCCTCTAATGCGAATGTTGTCCCTGGGGCTCCTGTTCTCAAAATCGTCCATTTGATCAAGTAGGGCCTCAAGCCTGCGATCCTGCCTTTTACAATGATCAGTGAGAGCCTGCAGTGTAGGAGTAGTTTCTTCCCACTGTGCTTCCAGGGTCTCCACTCTACCCCCCAAGTGTGCTGTAACTACTTGAAAGTCCTTAATGTCCTGTCTCAGGGCCTTTTCCACTTTATTAGCAAACCGCTCCAAGTCAGCCTTAGTGGGGAGAGAGAGTATGTGTGAGCGGATGTCCTTATCCTCCCACGGATCCCCTCCATTTGCGGGCTCTTCAATGCTTTCAGAGCCGGAGGGAGAGGGGGAGGAAAGTAGAGCAGACACAGCATGTGTGGGGAGCTGATGGGGGAGGCAGCACTAGCAGCGTGGGCGCCGGGCGCCATCTTGGAATTACTTGCCGTGTCGCTGCGGGTCCCAAAGTAGTCATCCAGCGATCCAGATCGGCCCCGAGATGTCCACTGAGGCTGCGGAGAAGGTTTGCGCTTTGAAGGCATATTTTGTTGATCGAATCCCCCCAGGGAAGCCGCCGTTCGGGCTGTATGAAAGCGCGGGTCACACGGAGCTCAGGGAGAGCACGTCCTCACTCACTCATGCCGCGGCCACGCCCCCTCTCCCATTTTTAAGAAGATTAATCTTACTTCTTGTTTGCCCTCTTGTTCCTATTGGTATTATTGTGTAACATTGGTATCATCTTGATATTAGGTGGTATCATCCCTGTATAAATAAATGTAATTGTTTTCTCTTTTTGCACCGCTATCGTTTGATTTCATTTTATATAGACAAAAGGTTTTAATCACTTATTTTAAGCATTTAAGTGAGACATATAGGTCCGTAACAAGGAGCATAGGGAGAATTATGTAGAAGAAACACTTCCAGTGTAAAGGAACAATGGCTGAGCATTACTAAAACTGATACATGTGTAGCAGGGTCTCTTTTACGGCCCCAGGACTACGTTACCCAGAACCCCATTCGGCCCCAGGGCGGAGGTACCACCGCAAAGACTCATGGGAGGGGTTACTTAAGTGAGAGGAGAGGCGGAGCTCACTCTCTTGGGACGCCGCACTTCAAGCAACAAGTCATCCTGTGCGAATCGGCTGCGGGGCAAGGCCTGAAGCCTGAGGCCTTGCTTGAAGACCGAAGAGCCTTCCACCATACTGCGGAGCCTGGGTGGACCCTGACCCGTCGTGATAGGATGCCAGTTGGATCGGGGACCCGATCGGAGCAGACGCTGTGTGCGACACACATGCGGTGGAAGTCCCAGGCTGGGATCGTGCCTGGAGTGGTGAGCGGGCACTTGCCCATATCAATAGACTGAGTTGTGATCAGGCCTGTAGACTGCCTAGGCCTACTGTTCGCTCACCAGTGTTTCTTAGGGGGTCCGGTAGCGGGACAGAGTTGAAGTACCTACCCCCCCCCATTTTACCCTGTTATTTCAAGTTACCACCCAATGTGGATTACAAATGGTCATTTCTTCAAGTGCACCAACGAAAGCTGGCCGGTGAAGAAACCTTCCTTCTGTAGGAAAAAGAGACTCATTTCCATCCCATGTCAGGCTTGACTTAGGTGGGGAGTTAGAAAGTTTGTGTTACTGCGCCATAGGGGCGCGCACGCCATAATAGCTCCGCGTGGTGGATACTGCGCGGCGCCATATTATTGTGCTGCACCTATTACATTGATTGATGCAGGGCTCTGCAGGCCCATGTGTATGTTGCATGTTATACTTTGACTCATTCGTTACCAGTAAAGCTGATATATATATATTTATATTCTTGCCTCAGCGTGTTGTCTGACTGCTTAGGGATTATTAAGTACAATACACCTGAGAGTGATAGGAGTTTAACCCTAGACTAACTGTGCCAGAGTGGGTCGAGTAAGATTGCCGGGGGTTGGCGGTACTGTATACAGGGCCCGAAATCAAACCAGCGGCTCTCTTAACTGGGGGTAGCGCTACACATGGAAGCTGACTTGTGACAGCAGTGTTAACAGAAGGTGACTGCTTCCTATAGGCCACGTTCATATCTGTGCGTTTTTAACAAGTGCGTTTTTGGAAAGGGTCAATTACTTTTTTGCCCACAGCAGGTTGCATTTTTGGTTCCATAGACTTCAATAGAAATGCAGCAGAAATGCATCAAAAATGCATAAATTGTTTGCATCTGGCTCCTGCCCCTCTCTCTTCCACAATTGGATTTTCTATTACTGTTTTTTACCAGGCAAGAATGACATTGCACCCAATCAATAGATGTGCAGATGTGCTGATGGGCTCCGCCTGGCTTTCAGTACCCGGCAGAAACTTTCAGCAGATCCTGCATGTGCGGGTTTGTATGTGCACAAGTGCAGAGATGGCGCACTTAAGGAGGTACAGGACTTCTGATCGGTCTGCGCATGTGCAGATTTTTTGGCGCGTGCGTCCCTTTTTTGAGACCAAATCCCTCTGTCCCTCGTTCATCCTCAGTTGTTCCCTCTTTTTTGGTCTAATATGTAAATCTCTATACAAAATGTACTATTTTACTACCGAAAGTGTTATGCTGCACTAAACTTTTTATCTCACCTCTATATTACTACATTTGTTATTTTGAAAAGCTAATGTAGCGGGTGTCAAATTTAGTGGGGTGTATCTGGGCTATAGATGGCCCAGATACATTGATTTTTAGGGATTTATGGACACTTTGGAGTGTGGGAGGTATGAATGGTGTCATGTTTCCTGCGGTCCCTGGGTGGCGCTGTCGCCTAGGACCGGGGGTTGAACTGCCATTCTAGAGCCGTGCCCCTTTTGTCCTCTCGCGGCAGTAGTACGGACATAAAGGGGGGCGGACATCTTGCGCACGAGGTCCATTCCCCAGGCGCCTTCGGCCTGGGGGCTGCTGCAGTTCGTCTGTGCCCAGGTGCCCTCGCCTGGGCGCGTGGAGTCGAGTTCCATCCCAGGCACCTTCAGCCTGGGGTGAGGTACTTTACAAGGAGGCCTGGGGCCCAGTACCTTCGACTGGGTCCCGCGAGGGCGAAGCATTCCTAAGGTGCCCCCGGTATTGGGTGCCTGAATCCAGGGCGTAAGGGACCGGAGACGTGACCTCCCCGAAGAGCCAGCGCAGCATTTGCTGGTGACGGTGGAGGCCTCTGGTGACCGTCCGGATGAATGTCTTCCTCTGACAGGGGTCGTTTGTTCTAAAGGAGGTACTTCATGTTCTTATGGTCTGTGGCAGAGACCCATCTTCATCAGGTCAGTGGCAGGCCTCATCTAAGGCCTGTGGCAGGGGCCTCAACGTTCACCCAGGTCAGTGGCAGGGACTAAATTCATGCGCCAAGCCTGTTTGCACTAAACCGAACAGGAGAAACTCTATTCATTGTGTTGTGCCTGGACCTACTCTTCCCACACCCTGTCTGTTCTTTTAAAGTTCAACCAGCCTACCGATTGATCAAAGCAATAAAACAGAGTTGGACTTTTTATGGTGTGGAACTCGTGTTACTGGAAGCTAAGTGTCCCTGTCAGTGACAGTGGCAATCATCCTCCATAGGAGAAGCTGAGGCTCCGGCCTAAAACGCAGACCCGAAGGTAAACGGTTTAGCTCATATCTCTGCATACTACATCAGAGAGCAGAGCAGGTGGTGTGCATCTTCCCCCCTTCTCCCAGATACCCCTAGACGAGTAAAACCAACCATAAAGAGAGGGGAGAAGGTGGGGGAAGACCGCTACACGTGGGGGCTCCAAGTCCGGGATTTGTGTTTATGCAATGGAGCCGAAGCTATCGGAGTTTGAACTTTGCTGCCCAGAAGAGTTCCGAGTAGGTCGGCCACATTGGCCACTGCGCCAGCAGGCACACCCTCCCTGCACAGTTCGTGGGCGTGACATTGAGAAACCCCGCAAACTGGTGTGCCAGAGGGGAGGAGTCCGGCCATGTGAAGAGGTACACGTGGGGACTTTGGCACCAGTTATGCAGTGCGCGATGGAGCAGCAATCAGTCACTATGCTCAGCAATGCCTCGTGGGTTCCAGTCTCAAATACTACGAGGACGACTTCAACTGCTGCTCCGATCACAGATACGGGGATTCGGCTGAAGCCCCGGGGACGATTCGCCTTGTACACCTGCAAGGATGTTGAGGCCCTGGGTATGATTTGTCCCGGATGTTCAGGACTGGTGGTACAGTTAAAGCCATTCGGGCACTGTGAGGCCTGCGGGGAGTTCACATTTGAGGTGGAGCAATCCATAGAGAGACCTCGGGTCTTCCACCTCAGCCCTACATCAGGCGCCGCCACTCAACAAGGAGAAATCAATGCTTGGACAGCCATCCCTACGCGCACTGTAGAGACCTCCGTGGAGGTCGCGAGCAAAGAGATGGAGAATGCAAAATCCGGAGATGCTGCTTCGGTCACCACAGTTTCCCTACTCCCAGCGCCAACAAGGAAGGTCGGTCTTGTGAGAGCTTCCAGCGGCCGAGATGGAGGACAACCCCTGCACTTGCCTGGCCCGGATGGATCCGGTAGGAAGAGTCCTGGACATCCCTTCACAAGTTTGGGTCGAGGTAAGCCAGGGAACGGGACTTGGTTTTGGGACGGAGGTGTCGGGGATTGACGGCCCCTTGAGCCCATGGGTTGGAGTGATTCAGTGTCCACTACCAACTACCTGCCCGCGGAAGAGTGTGACACCTCCGACCTGGAGTCGGTCTCCAATGTGGGAGACGACATCGTCATAGACAAATTATTTGCTGAGAAGGGCTGGGACAAGATGCCTCTCTCCTCATCCCGTAGAGCCAGGGATCCACCTATGTCCACAGGGGATAGTACACCCCGGGTGGAGGCACCAGTGCCTGAGGAGGGACCCCGTCCCCTGCCTGCCCTTCAGTCCCTGATGCCTCCTGCACCTACCACCGGGGACAAGAGACTCAAATCAGAGATGGTCAAGGCACCTCGCCATCCAGATTCGATCGTCCTGCCGGGCGAGGGAGACCGCTCTACCATGCCTCCCTTGTCTAGGCTACAACGTTTGTTCTGCCAGAAAGTTGCCAACGAGTATGGATGGGAGTACCCATACTTATCTAAGGAGCTACTTTATGAGGTAGAAGTCTGCAGGGAACGCTGGTATAATGACTTTGTGTGGACACACATTAAAGTCCCACACGCACGCAGGTACCTCGCTTGTTCCCCAAAAGAATCTCAAAGATTTAAGGACTGTAAAGCAGAGTGGATGTTGGGTCGGCACATCCATGCTGACAAAGTGTTGATTCGACGGAAAGAAGGGGAGGATGTCGAATATCACATAGAGACTGTGGATCAACATTTTAAACCCCTTGTCTTGCCGCATCCCAGATTCTACCTGTAGGAGAAAAGACTACATTCCTTTGTGCCTTGCAAGTTTGCTGAACTCTCCGGGGTTTGTTTTCCTACCGGCAAACCCAGGAACTGTACCCGAGTTTAACGGGTGTTGTGCTCTTTGGAGGAATGGGGGGACTGTTGCTGTTGTTTTCTCCCTTCTTTCCTCCTGCAAAGTGATCATGGAATTTGGGGTGTAGTTAGGGCCAAAGTACAGAAGAAAAAAAAAAGTTTGTTCAAGGATTCAACAAGTGCTTTTACCGTGGCACTGTCACCAGGTGGCAGTGTTGCGCAACGTTATTCACTTTACACCACATACTTCTTGGAAGGAAAGGATTTCTCTTTGGGGAGATTTTTTCGTTCCAACACTCACACGTGTCAGGGAAGTTGTGTTTGATTTCTTTTTTGTCCCCTCTGCAGGAGAACGTCTGTCAAGACCGCTGAAAATGGGGCAGGTCTTAGTTAGTGATGTGGGGGGAGGAAATAAAAATAATGTCAATGGTGTTATTGTGATATGTATACTGTTGTTTCCCTTTCCCCTTTCCTTTCCATGTCAGGTTCAGGCACAACTACCATTTTTTCCAAATTTACATTTTTGCGCATTTTTGAAGCAGTCTCTGGATTGGGTTATGTTGGCTCCCTTTGGGGCATGACTTGGTCCAGACACTGGGGACCAGTGTCAAATTGCTGGGGGGAGAGTGTAGCGGGTGTCAAATTTAGTGGGGTGTATCTGGGCTATAGATGGCCCAGATACATTGATTTTTAGGGATTTATGGACACTTTGGAGTGTGGGAGTTATGAATGGTGTCATGTTCCCTGCGGTCCCTAGGTGGCGCTGTCGCCTGGGATCGGGGTTGAACTGCCATTCTAGAGCCGTACCCTTTTTGTCCTCTCGCGGCAGTAGTACGGCGGGGCGGGGAACCCTCTGTGCCTGCTGGGAGAGGATATAAAGGGGGCGGACATCTTCCGCACAAGGTCCATTCCCCAGGCACCTTCGGCCTGGGGGCTGCTGCGGTTCGTCTGTCCAGGCGCCCTCGGCCTGGGCGGGTGGAGTCGAGTTCCATTACAGGCACCTTCAGCCTGGGGTGAGGTACTTTACAATGAGGCCTGGGGCCCAGCACCTTCGACTGGGTCCCGCGAGGGCGAAGCATTCCTAAGGTGCCCCCGGTATTGGGTGCCTGAATCCAGGGCGTAAGGGACCGGAGACGTGACCTCCCCAAAGAGCCAGCGCAGCATTTGCTGGTGACGGTGGAGGCCTCTGGTGACTGTCCGGATAGCTGTCTTCCTCTGACAGGGCTCGTTTGTTCTAAAGGAGGTACTTCATGTTCTCATGGTCTGTGGCAGAGACCCATCTTCATCAGGTCAGTGGCAGGCCTCATCTAAGGCCTGTGGCAGGGGCCTCAACGTTCACCCAGGTCAGTGGCAGTGGCCAAATTCACAGTCGGTGGCAGCGACTGTGCGCCAAGCCTGTTTGCACTAAACGGAACAGGAGAAACTCTATTGTGTTGTGCCTGGACCTACTCTTCCCACACCCTGTCTGTTCTTTTAAAGTTCAACCAGCCTACCGATTGATCAAAACAATAAAACAGAGTTGGACTTTTTATGGTGTGGAACTCGTGTTACTGGAAGCTAAGTGTCCCTGTCAGTGACAGTGGCAATCATCCTCCATAAGAGAAGCTGAGGCTCCGGCCTAAAACGCAGACCCGAAGGTAAACGGTTTAGCTCATATCTCTGCATACTACATCAGAGAGCCGAGCTGGTGGTGTGCATCTTCCCCCCTTCTCCCAGATACCCCTAGATGAGTAAAACCAACCATAAAGAGAGGGGAGAAGGTGGGGGAAGACCGCTACACTAATATAAAGAAATAAAAAGGTAAAAAAAACAATCATTTTAAGCATATTAGTAGACATTTGTTTCGGTCTGAATGTAAATTCGGATGAAGTTTTGGGTATTTGGAGATTCAGGTGTATCCGAATCTCCGAATAAAATAGTGACAAATTTAGTTGAAATTTGTTTTGTTTATTCATTTGCTAGCGATTTCCGAATTTCGACCGATTAGATATCTGTGTGAAGAATAGCTGGTTGTCACGCAACCGGCCGGGAAGCCGGCTATCGCGTTCTTAACAACCGATGACTCATCAGCGTGGGGTCCCCCCTCCTGAACCATACCAAACCACATGCCCTCAACATGGGGGGTGCCTTGGGGCAGGGGGGGGGCTTGTCACAAGGGCGTGGGGTCGCCTGCTGACTTCATTGGGTGACTCCGCCCCTTACCTATTTAAGAAATGTCAGACAGAAGAGTGAACAGTTGGCGGGGAGCCTTCGACGAGGCCAGAGTTTTTCTTAGTTTTTTTGGGGTGCAGCAGGTGGCGTGATGGAGGAGGGTTCTACATCAGGGGACATTGTTTTTTATTTTTTAATAAAGGAATTGTCAAAAACTCTACTGTAGTAGACTGTACTGTCTTTATTCACTTTTTTAGTGAATGGGTAGGGGTACGATGTACCCCATACTCATTCACATAAGGGGGGCTGGGATCTGGGGCCCCCTTGTTAAAGGGGGCTTCCAGATTCCGATAAGCCCCCCGTCTGCAGACCCCGACAACCACAGCCCATGGTTGTAGGGAAGAGGCTCTTGTCCCCATTAACATGCCCCCCCTGCCCCAAAGCACCCCCCATGTTCAGGGCATGTGGACTGATATGGTTCAGTCAGGAGGGGGTGGTGCTCACTCACCCCTACTTTCCTGTCCTGCCAAACTGCATGCTCGGATAAGAGGCTGGTATGGATGGGGGGGCCTACGCGTTTTTATTTTTATTTTCTATTGCAGGTATTCTTTTGTTTACATTTCAGCTCTCAGCATGGAAGTCCGCTGGCAGCTGATGAATAATCGGTTGTTAAGGACGCAGTGGCCGGCTTCCTGGCCTTCTCCTTAACAACCAGCTATTCTTCACAGGATTTGAATCGGTCAATAATTTTTGACCGAATTTGAATAGTTTTGAAAATGTGAAATTCGTTAAAAAATTCATAAACAAAACAAAATTAGTAACATAACAAATCTATCCGAAACAAAAAACTAAACAAAATTTTCCGTTCTGCACGTCCACATATTAGGGCCGGTGGAGCTGTTCTTTGCTTATAAACTGTGTGCTGAAAGGTGTTCCTCTTTATCATTTCAGAAAGTTGGAAGGTATGTGTGTGCAGAGATGTGCCGCAGTGCTCTGCCAGGTCCCAAAGGCTGAGAAAAGAAAATCTGTGCATGCGTTGGATCATCAAAGATGGCAGCGATGGTAAGAGGGGACAGGGCTAGCAGTAAGGAGACTGAAGTTCCTCTTTATTCACCACATTCGAGCAGAATCAAGTATATATACGTGATTCTGCACTTCTGGGTTTCGAGCGCGAGCACACGCCGCCGCCGGCTCATTCCCACTGTGATTTTACACAACGGGAGTCAATCAGCTGGTCCCGCAAACCCGATGTCCGCTGGGACCCGCCGATCGTTTGGTACTCTGGCAGGATGACAGTCTGCCTATGTGTAAACAAGGCACACTATCATTCCACGAGTACAGACGACATGGATCATGTGTTTCTGTGATGCAGAAACACCAATCTATGTCTTCATGCAGTGAAAGCACCTCCCCCACAGTTAGTAAACACTCCCTAGCCACACATTTAACCCTTCGATCGTCCCTGATGTTAACCCCTTCCCTGCCGGTGTCATTAGTACAGTGACAGCACATTTTTTTTAGCACTGATCGCTGTATTGGTGTCACTGGTCTTCAAAAAGTGTCAAAAGTGTGAGTTAAGTGTCCGATTTTTCTGTTGCAATATCGCAGTCCTGCTATAAGTCGCTGACCGCCGCCATTACTAGTAAAAAAAAAAAATCTATAAAAATGAGAGAGGGAATGATCTGGTCATGAAAGGGGGGTAAAGTCTTCTGGAGGTCAAGTGGTTAAATTCTCAGTATGGAAATATTGAACAAAAAATGCATACTGCTCTGATGCTGTAAAGTTAATTTAAGTAAATTCTGATGGGGTGCTATGGGTTACTGCACTTTGGTCCTTGCATTAGATGAATATGTCTGACACAGAGGATGTGTCACCTAATTAGGACAGTTTGTAGGTGATAAGGAGTGCAGGGCTTCATGAACAGAAGGTGACATTTCTCTGCCATATTCTTTGTGAAGCCTCCATAACAAGTGACCGGGCAAGTCAATCGACAGCGAGGGAGTGAGCGTATATCACTCAGGACCCTCCCACGATTACTGGTAAAGCCTTACTATTAATAATAATAATAATAATTCTAAAAATAATAATAGTCAGTGATAGAAGAGCACTTTGGTTCTGCCATACAATAGTAGCTAAATACAGGGCAATGTGGGGCATTGGAGCTTATGTAGGAATTACAGGTGTGTCTTGTTTAATGATATGACTCATAATTTTTTGTTATATAAATAGAAAAGTCGATCATAAGTCTTACGCACCTCTTTGCTCTGAGACTTTTAATGCATCTCATTAATGCCATAAAATCATAAAACACATTCATTGTTTCACATTTAGAACACACATCACTAACCGGCCTCATGGTATAAAGCCTAACTAAGCCAGTTGGTTTTGATGTGGACTGATTGGAGAAGACTTTAAATTCCGTTCACGTTTGCTGTTCCATATTATTGTTACTAAACTTGAAATAGAGATTTGCAGATTAACCACTAGTTGGAGCAAACATTCAATTCCTTTCCTAAAGCCCACCTCTGGGCATAACCTAATGCATATTAACATATATTGATAATGTAGCGCCCTGCTCCCAATGACTGGGCGCTATGTCAAATTTAGTGGGTATCTGAGCCAATAGTTAGGTCTCAGATTTAAGTGATTATGCTAAATCAGCCTCTGTTCCGGCTGTGGCTGTGTCAGGAAGATTTCCCACTGTTTGCCTGTAGGTGGCATTACCAACTCAGGCCAATGTGGAAGACTGGGGGGTAATAGTGCAGCGCTACATGTAGACCAGTAAGAGCTGGACTATAACTCAAATGTGACCATAAATAGAAACACACAAAAAAAGGAGGAAAAGGGCAGGCTGAACGCCCCACCCAATGTGCAAAGTGTCCACAGCGCTAAACAAAATAATAAGTGTCCAAAACAGTGGATAAATAATAAATAACATGGAATGGATGTAAAAATTCTGGCACAATTCTTCACGTGGATGATGACATATATGTGCGCTTACCAGAAACGTTGGACCCGAATGTCATACGACAGCGGATCAATCGAGCTTGGGAGTATCTCCAACAGCTGCTCCACAGGAACGTCACCGGCTCTCTGATGGATGATGAGGTGTACCGGCTGGACGGTCAGATGTCCTCAATCCTGGATGGAACTGATGGATCCAATACTTCTTGGGTCTCTGATACCCTCAAGGCTGGAGATCTTACCAGAAGGTTGGTATTCTGGATCCTGATATTCAACCAGACGGTGGGATACAATCAAGCTTGGATAAAGAATACCCTGACAAGGGTATTGTAAAGGACCAACTGGAGAAAACTGAAAAAAACTTTTCTTCACCGAATTCATGCAAAGAGAAGAAAAAAAATAGGGGGCTCCAATGGCGTAGGTCAAAAAAATGGGTTTTTAATTAAAAAAAACACCAACATACAGAAATAAAAAGTGATCACAGTTCATATATTCAAAGGCAACATGGGAAGCAAAATGCATAGCACCCTCTATTTTTTTTGAATTTGTCACATTCCAGTACAGATGCTTCACCTCTCTTCGTAGAGTTGTTATTATTTATGTGTTTTTTGGGTAGCGCATTTATTTCTTTTTACCAATGTGGAAGGCTGACAGGCCAGAGTGTATTGGGTATCTTTCCATGGGAACAGTTCAGTGGGCGTGGTCTACCCACTGAGCATGCCGGGGAAGGGTACTTAAGGGGCAGACGCCATCTTTTGGGGACCTTCGTCTCCTCGCGGCCCTCCTGGCGTGGAGAGTTTGTTGTGTGATTTTGGCCTCGGGACCATGTTGATCCGAGGCTGCAACTCTACCAAGTAGGCCCAGTTATGCTGACTGGGCCTACACCTTGAAGGTGATCCTGTGCTGTCCGTCCTGCGGGAGAAAGCCACTCAATGGAGGAAACCAGGGGAGGACCTGTCCTGGAGAAGACCGAGCGGAAGGCTGGTGTCTTGAGGAGGGCCTGGTAATTCTATTGGAGGATGCACCGTAGCTAAAGTTCAGCTTGCAGTCTGCCGGGTCGGCTTAAAGGCTCTTGACTGTTTGGCTGGAAGTTCGGGTGTTAAGTCCTGTGGCAGAGGATCCCGGATTATCCATTTTTGTGCACAACCAGTCTTTGGCAGAGACTGGTCCTGATCATTGTCCGAGCATCATTCCGGCTGCTAGGCCAGGTGAGAGGGACCTATCCGGGTGAGCAATATCCACTCCAGGAAGAGTGGTATATGACTGTATCGTTGAGGAGTTTTTTTTCCAGTGATCTGTACTGCGTACCTGAACCTACCCCTTCCCTTCACCCTTCTACTATTCTTCAAATGTTTTATGCAAAGGAAAATAAAACCTAAAAGCTTAAGGTTTTACATCTTGTGTGGACATTGGAGTTTTTACAGACTTTCCTCCCCTAGACAACGAATACTGAGGTAACGTGCAAGGCCCAAATTAAAACCAGCAGCTCCTACGGGGGTGTGCTACAATAATATTACAGTGCATCCGGAAAGTATTCACAGCGTTTCACTTTTTCCACATTTTGTTATGTTTCAGACTTATTTGTTTTCAATTTCCTTTTATTGATCCCTTTTTTTTTCTCAAATACAAAAAACGAAACTTTTACATTTGTAAAAAATTCACTTGCGATATACATTGATTCTCTTTGATTATTCAGTATGCTGAATCTTGATATATACAAGTTACTTTATCCTTAAAAACAAATAACCTCCAACATTCATCCACATGTTACAGACTTATTTGAAAATGGATTAAATTCATTATTTTCAAAATTCTAAAAACAATACCTCATAACGACCACGCGAAAGAAGTTTCTTTGAAATCTTTGCAAATTTATTTAAAATAAAAAACGAAAAAAAAAATCACATGTACATAAGTATTCACAGCCTTTGCTCAATACTTTGTTGAAGCACCTTTGGCACCAATTACAGCCTTCATGCTATTTTGAGCATGATGCTACAAGCCTGGAACACCTATTTTGGGGCAGTTTCTCCCATTCTTCTTTGCAGAACCTCTCAAAACTCCATCAGGTTGGATGGGGGGCATCAGTGCACAGCCATTTCCAGATCTCTCCAGAGATGTTCAATCGGGTTCAAGTCTGGGCTCTGGCTGGGCCACAAAAGGACATTCACAGAGTTGTCCCGTAGCAACTCTTTTGTTATCTTGGCTGTGTGCTTCAGGTCTTTGTCCTGTTGGAAGATGAACTTGCACCCCAGTCTGAGGTCCAGAGCCCTCCGGAGCAGGTTTTCATCAAGGATGTCTCTGTACATTACTGCATTCATCTTCCCTTCGATCCTGAATAGTCTCCCAGTTCCTGCCGCTGAAAAACATCCCCAAAGCATGATGCTACCACCACCATGCTTCACTGTAGGGATGGTATTGGCCAGGTGATGAGCGGAGCCTGGTTTCCTCCAGACATGACGCTTGCCATTTAGGCCAAAAAGTAAAATCTTTGTTTCATCAGACCAGACAATTTTGTTTCTCATGGTCTGAGAGTCCTTCAGGTGCCTTTTGGCAAACTCCAGGCATGCTGTCATGTGCCTTTTACTGAGGAGTGGCTCCTGTCTGCCCACTCTACCCTACAGACCTGATTGGTGGAGTGCTGCAGAGATGGTTGTTCTTCTGGAAGGTTCTCCTCTCTCCACAGAGAAACACTAGAGCTCTGTCAGAGTGACCATCGGGTTATTGGTCACCTCCCTGACTAAGGTTCTTCTCCCCTCCAATCGCTCAGTTTGGCCGGGTTGCCTGCTCTAGGAAGAGTCCTGGTGGTTCCAAACTTCTTCCATTTACGGATGATGGAGGCCACTGTACTCATTGGGACCTTCAATGCTGCAGAAATTTTTCTGTACCCATCCCCAGATCTGTACCTCCATATAATTCTGTCTCAGACAATCCCTTGGACTTCATGGCTGAAGAATGATCAGTGGAAACAGGATGCACCTGAGCTCAACTTTGAGTGTCATGGCAAAAGCTGTGAATGTTTCTTATGATAATTTCATTTTTTTATTTTTATTAAATTTGCAAAGATTTCAAACATACTTCTTTCACGTTGTCATTATGGGGTATTGTTTGTAAAATTTTGAGGAAAATAATAAATTTAATTCATTTTGCAATAAGGCTGTAACATAACAAAGTGTGGAAAAAGCGCTGTGAATACTTTCCAGATGCACTGTATCTTATGTAGCGATACCTTCAACTAAGAAGGCCGCAAATTTAGTTTGGGCCCTGAGAGCAGCTCTGCCAACCCCCGGCAATGTACTCGACCCCCTACTGGCACAGTTAGTATTGGCAGCAATATATCTACTCTTATACTGTATGAGTAACCCAGACACCAAGACAATAATAGTATAAAAGGTATATGATTTACTTAAGCTTTTGATAAGAAAGGGGTTAACATTGGTAACAGTTCACAGATATATATATATTGCAGAGCCCTGCAGCAATAACACACTATGCATATGAGGCGAACAGTAACAAGTGCGCCACGTGGGCGACCGTTAACTAGGCGTCCTGTGGCGCAGTAACCAAATGAACTAACTAGCTGACCAGGCCTGGCTCAGATATCTACAACTTAGTCTATAGGGGATTATGTTCTTTTCTTCACCGGCAGGTCTTTGACGGTGGTGCACATTAATAGAGTATCATTTGTAATCCAATGGGAAAGGTAGAGATGGAGTAAACACTTTACTATGTCAAGTGTTAGTTCAGCTCCTTTGAGGTCCTCTAATGAGAGTATCAGAAATAACTTGTGGGCCACGGCAGTCTATAGGCCTATCAACAACAACAGTATATGGCTTGGGCGTACGCCCTCTCACCCGCCCCGGACACGGTCCCAGTCCGGGGGAACTCCCACCGACTGTGTCACGCACACACACAGTGTCTCCAGCGATCGGGTCCCCGATCCGGTCCAGGCTGTAGACAAGCGAAATCCGGAACCACCCAGGCTCGCAGTGGGGTGGAAGGCTCTTTGGTTCTGCGCAAGGCCTCAGGCTTCAGGCCTTGCACTCCGACACATCCGCACAGGAGGATCAGTCTCTGAAGTCTTGTGTCCCAAAGAGACCGAGCGCAGCCGCGGCTCCCCTTATATAACCCCTCCCATGAGTCTCTGCGGTGAACACTGCCGAATGGGGTTCTGGGTGATGTAGTCTCCCGGAAGTAAAGGGGAGCACCCCGCTACACTCCCCCCACTTGAACTCTTTGGTCCCCAAAGATAAACCTTAACCAAAACTATATACAACTCTAGACAATTCTGCAAACGAAGTGGGTATAGGGAATTCCCACCAAAACTGAGGGGTGGAACTCCCTCGCCCACAGGTCACATTATCATGGGTGGCCTGCCTAACTGTGCCAGAGAGTGAGCTGGGGTTGCCCTCCACCAAATGGACAGTGGAAGGATCTGGATTTTCAGCATTTCTCCTAGCAGTAACTACAGAGTCCTCCGAGCTATTCCCCATTTGTGGGTAGGTCAGCTTCTTAGGAGGCCGGATGACTCTTCGAGTCCTTTGCTCTCTTGGGACTTCTGGCTCTGGCGCCACAGGCTCCTCTTCCTCGGAGTAACTACCACGGGCATCTTCCCAGTGGTCTGATGAAGGACTAGATGGGATGAACTCTGTGGCCTCTGGGTTCAGTGTTCCATCTTTTGTTATCTTGGCTGTGTGCTTCAGGTCTTTGTCCTGTTGGAAGATGAACTTGCACCCCAGTCTGAGGTCCAGAGCCCTCCGGAGCAGGTTTTCATCAAGGATGTCTCTGTACATTACTGCATTCATCTTCCCTTCGATCCTGAATAGTCTCCCAGTTCCTGCCGCTGAAAAACATCCCCAAAGCATGATGCTACCACCACCATGCTTCACTGTAGGGATGGTATTGGCCAGGTGATGAGCGGAGCCTGGTTTCCTCCAGACATGACGCTTGCCATTTAGGCCAAAAAGTAAAATCTTTGTTTCATCAGACCAGACAATTTTGTTTCTCATGGTCTGAGAGTCCTTCAGGTGCCTTTTGGCAAACTCCAGGCATGCTGTCATGTGCCTTTTACTGAGGAGTGGCTCCTGTCTGCCCACTCTACCCTACAGACCTGATTGGTGGAGTGCTGCAGAGATGGTTGTTCTTCTGGAAGGTTCTCCTCTCTCCACAGAGAAACACTAGAGCTCTGTCAGAGTGACCATCGGGTTATTGGTCACCTCCCTGACTAAGGTTCTTCTCCCCTCCAATCGCTCAGTTTGGCCGGGTTGCCTGCTCTAGGAAGAGTCCTGGTGGTTCCAAACTTCTTCCATTTACGGATGATGGAGGCCACTGTACTCATTGGGACCTTCAATGCTGCAGAAATTTTTCTGTACCCATCCCCAGATCTGTACCTCCATATAATTCTGTCTCAGACAATCCCTTGGACTTCATGGCTGAAGAATGATCAGTGGAAACAGGATGCACCTGAGCTCAACTTTGAGTGTCATGGCAAAAGCTGTGAATGTTTCTTATGATAATTTCATTTTTTTATTTTTATTAAATTTGCAAAGATTTCAAACATACTTCTTTCACGTTGTCATTATGGGGTATTGTTTGTAAAATTTTGAGGAAAATAATAAATTTAATTCATTTTGCAATAAGGCTGTAACATAACAAAGTGTGGAAAAAGCGCTGTGAATACTTTCCAGATGCACTGTATCTTATGTAGCGATACCTTCAACTAAGAAGGCCGCAAATTTAGTTTGGGCCCTGAGAGCAGCTCTGCCAACCCCCGGCAATGTACTCGACCCCCTACTGGCACAGTTAGTATTGGCAGCAATATATCTACTCTTATACTGTATGAGTAACCCAGACACCAAGACAATAATAGTATAAAAGGTATATGATTTACTTAAGCTTTTGATAAGAAAGGGGTTAACATTGGTAACAGTTCACAGATATATATATATTGCAGAGCCCTGCAGCAATAACACACTATGCATATGAGGCGAACAGTAACAAGTGCGCCACGTGGGCGACCGTTAACTAGGCGTCCTGTGGCGCAGTAACCAAATGAACTAACTAGCTGACCAGGCCTGGCTCAGATATCTACAACTTAGTCTATAGGGGATTATGTTCTTTTCTTCACCGGCAGGTCTTTGACGGTGGTGCACATTAATAGAGTATCATTTGTAATCCAATGGGAAAGGTAGAGATGGAGTAAACACTTTACTATGTCAAGTGTTAGTTCAGCTCCTTTGAGGTCCTCTAATGAGAGTATCAGAAATAACTTGTGGGCCACGGCAGTCTATAGGCCTATCAACAACAACAGTATATGGCTTGGGCGTACGCCCTCTCACCCGCCCCGGACACGGTCCCAGTCCGGGGGAACTCCCACCGACTGTGTCACGCACACACACAGTGTCTCCAGCGATCGGGTCCCCGATCCGGTCCAGGCTGTAGACAAGCGAAATCCGGAACCACCCAGGCTCGCAGTGGGGTGGAAGGCTCTTTGGTTCTGCGCAAGGCCTCAGGCTTCAGGCCTTGCACTCCGACACATCCGCACAGGAGGATCAGTCTCTGAAGTCTTGTGTCCCAAAGAGACCGAGCGCAGCCGCGGCTCCCCTTATATAACCCCTCCCATGAGTCTCTGCGGTGAACACTGCCGAATGGGGTTCTGGGTGATGTAGTCTCCCGGAAGTAAAGGGGAGCACCCCGCTACACTCCCCCCACTTGAACTCTTTGGTCCCCAAAGATAAACCTTAACCAAAACTATATACAACTCTAGACAATTCTGCAAACGAAGTGGGTATAGGGAATTCCCACCAAAACTGAGGGGTGGAACTCCCTCGCCCACAGGTCACATTATCATGGGTGGCCTGCCTAACTGTGCCAGAGAGTGAGCTGGGGTTGCCCTCCACCAAATGGACAGTGGAAGGATCTGGATTTTCAGCATTTCTCCTAGCAGTAACTACAGAGTCCTCCGAGCTATTCCCCATTTGTGGGTAGGTCAGCTTCTTAGGAGGCCGGATGACTCTTCGAGTCCTTTGCTCTCTTGGGACTTCTGGCTCTGGCGCCACAGGCTCCTCTTCCTCGGAGTAACTACCACGGGCATCTTCCCAGTGGTCTGATGAAGGACTAGATGGGATGAACTCTGTGGCCTCTGGGTTCAGTGTTCCATCTTTTGTTATCTTGGCTGTGTGCTTCAGGTCTTTGTCCTGTTGGAAGATGAACTTGCACCCCAGTCTGAGGTCCAGAGCCCTCCGGAGCAGGTTTTCATCAAGGATGTCTCTGTACATTACTGCATTCATCTTCCCTTCGATCCTGAATAGTCTCCCAGTTCCTGCCGCTGAAAAACATCCCCAAAGCATGATGCTACCACCACCATGCTTCACTGTAGGGATGGTATTGGCCAGGTGATGAGCGGAGCCTGGTTTCCTCCAGACATGACGCTTGCCATTTAGGCCAAAAAGTAAAATCTTTGTTTCATCAGACCAGACAATTTTGTTTCTCATGGTCTGAGAGTCCTTCAGGTGCCTTTTGGCAAACTCCAGGCATGCTGTCATGTGCCTTTTACTGAGGAGTGGCTCCTGTCTGCCCACTCTACCCTACAGACCTGATTGGTGGAGTGCTGCAGAGATGGTTGTTCTTCTGGAAGGTTCTCCTCTCTCCACAGAGAAACACTAGAGCTCTGTCAGAGTGACCATCGGGTTATTGGTCACCTCCCTGACTAAGGTTCTTCTCCCCTCCAATCGCTCAGTTTGGCCGGGTTGCCTGCTCTAGGAAGAGTCCTGGTGGTTCCAAACTTCTTCCATTTACGGATGATGGAGGCCACTGTACTCATTGGGACCTTCAATGCTGCAGAAATTTTTCTGTACCCATCCCCAGATCTGTACCTCCATATAATTCTGTCTCAGACAATCCCTTGGACTTCATGGCTGAAGAATGATCAGTGGAAACAGGATGCACCTGAGCTCAACTTTGAGTGTCATGGCAAAAGCTGTGAATGTTTCTTATGATAATTTCATTTTTTTATTTTTATTAAATTTGCAAAGATTTCAAACATACTTCTTTCACGTTGTCATTATGGGGTATTGTTTGTAAAATTTTGAGGAAAATAATAAATTTAATTCATTTTGCAATAAGGCTGTAACATAACAAAGTGTGGAAAAAGCGCTGTGAATACTTTCCAGATGCACTGTATCTTATGTAGCGATACCTTCAACTAAGAAGGCCGCAAATTTAGTTTGGGCCCTGAGAGCAGCTCTGCCAACCCCCGGCAATGTACTCGACCCCCTACTGGCACAGTTAGTATTGGCAGCAATATATCTACTCTTATACTGTATGAGTAACCCAGACACCAAGACAATAATAGTATAAAAGGTATATGATTTACTTAAGCTTTTGATAAGAAAGGGGTTAACATTGGTAACAGTTCACAGATATATATATATTGCAGAGCCCTGCAGCAATAACACACTATGCATATGAGGCGAACAGTAACAAGTGCGCCACGTGGGCGACCGTTAACTAGGCGTCCTGTGGCGCAGTAACCAAATGAACTAACTAGCTGACCAGGCCTGGCTCAGATATCTACAACTTAGTCTATAGGGGATTATGTTCTTTTCTTCACCGGCAGGTCTTTGACGGTGGTGCACATTAATAGAGTATCATTTGTAATCCAATGGGAAAGGTAGAGACGGAGTAAACACTTTACTATGTCAAGTGTTAGTTCAGCTCCTTTGAGGTCCTCTAATGAGAGTATCAGAAATAACTTGTGGGCCACGGCAGTCTATAGGCCTATCAACAACAACAGTATATGGCTTGGGCGTACGCCCTCTCACCCGCCCCGGACACGGTCCCAGTCCGGGGGAACTCCCACCGACTGTGTCACGCACACACACAGTGTCTCCAGCGATCGGGTCCCCGATCCGGTCCAGGCTGTAGACAAGCGAAATCCGGAACCACCCAGGCTCGCAGTGGGGTGGAAGGCTCTTTGGTTCTGCGCAAGGCCTCAGGCTTCAGGCCTTGCACTCCGACACATCCGCACAGGAGGATCAGTCTCTGAAGTCTTGTGTCCCAAAGAGACCGAGCGCAGCCGCGGCTCCCCTTATATAACCCCTCCCATGAGTCTCTGCGGTGAACACTGCCGAATGGGGTTCTGGGTGATGTAGTCTCCCGGAAGTAAAGGGGAGCACCCCGCTACACTCCCCCCACTTGAACTCTTTGGTCCCCAAAGATAAACCTTAACCAAAACTATGTACAACTCTAGACAATTCTGCAAACGAAGTGGGTATAGGGAATTCCCACCAAAACTGAGGGGTGGAACTCCCTCGCCCACAGGTCACATTATCATGGGTGGCCTGCCTAACTGTGCCAGAGAGTGAGCTGGGGTTGCCCTCCACCAAATGGACAGTGGAAGGATCTGGATTTTCAGCATTTCTCCTAGCAGTAACTACATGTCATGGATATGCATTAATGTCTGTCTGCCATCTTACCTTCCTCCTCATGTGTTCATCTAGAGACCAGACCTCCTTCACCTGGCTTCCTTTATAATCTCCTCCCAGCCTGACTCCACCCCAGGCCCTATCACTGAACACTATATTAACCTGTGCACTGCAAGCCTGCTTTGCTGATCAACGTGTTTGTTAGGCATTGTGTGTTTGGGTTCCTGCCTGCCGTGTGCTACGTCTGTCTCTCTGTTACGTTATTGGCTTGTCCCCGACCATCCCTGTCTGCTCGTGACCCTTGACCTTCGGCTCGTTCTTCGTTATCCTTGTCTGCTTGTGGCCCCTGACCTTCGGCTTGTTATTCGGTTCTCTCTATCGTGTGCTGCTGCTTCCCCTTATCCTACGGGGCGTGAGCTAGGAAACTCCAGGGGCCGCGACCTGGTCCCAGCCTGCAGCGTAACATCCTCACCACTAGAGGCCCTGGAGAAGACCAGCTGGGTCTTAGACTCCGCGCCCTGGGGAATCTTGGCTCTCGCTTCCGTTGGGATCCCGGTTGTGCTCCTCTGGTCCCGCTTTCCACAACCACCCAGTTTCCTATCCACAGAAGCCAGCCATAGGGTTCACTACCTCGCGGTGCACTCCTGTCCCCCTACGGTGTGCATCTGTCACCTGGCCACAGGTGACCCTGACAGTTTGATCAGCCATGAACCCGGCTGACATCCCGCTTCCCGCGGATGATCCATTGCAGGGCATAGTTCGCAGACTTGAGACCCAGGAATCAAATCAGACCCAGGTGATGCGATTCCTCCAGGATCTGGCTTCTCGATTCGAGCAGCTTCAGGTCTCCTTGGGAACCCCGAATCCGCAACCCCAAGTACAACCAGCGGCTGTACCTATCGCACCAGTCGCAGCCTCACACTCACTAAGATTGCCAGCTCCGTTCCGTTTCTCTGGGGACTCCAAGGCCTGCAGGGGGTTTCTCAGCCAATGCACTATTCATTTTGAGCTTCAGCCTCAAAGCTTCCTATCTGACCGGGCTAAGGTAGCCTATATCATTTCCCTCCTCTCCGGTGAAGCTTTGGCCTGGGCTGCCCCCCTGTGGGAGAGGAACGATCCGGTGGTTTCCAGTCTGTCCGAATTCTTGAAGCTCTTTCGTAACATCTTCGAAGAGCCGGCTCGGGCTTCTTCAGCGGCTAGTGCTGTCTTACGTCTTCGCCAAGAATCTAGTTCAGTGGGGCAATATGCTCTTCAGTTCCGTATCCACACAGCTGAATTGAGCTGGAATAATGAGGCCCTGGTCGCTACCTTTTTACATGGCCTCTCTGACCGAGTGAAAGACGAATTAGCGGGAAGAGCCATTCCCGTCGGTCTGGACGATGTAATTTCATTATGCAACCAGATCGACATTCGTTTTCAAGAGAGGTCCTTAGAAAAAAGACGCCAGCACTCTCTGGGTCCTAGCCAGTCTGAGCTCCCCTCCCTTCATTCCGTGGAGCATCCTCTACCTGCTGAAGAACCTATGCAGCTGGGCCGGACCAGACTAACCCCCGAAGAACGTGCTAGGCGCAGAACTCTGGGCTTGTGCCTCTATTGTGGGGGCAAGGGTCATTTTCGTGACTCCTGCTCGCTTCGTCCGGGAAACGCTCGGGTCTAATACATTTGGAAGGTGGAGTATTGGACCCAGAAACATCACCTTCTCGCCTGCTCTTGCCGGTGTCCCTTCATGTAGGCACTTCTCCTCAGTCAACCCTTGCATACCTGGATTCCGGGGCTGCCGGCAATTTCATGGATTGGAGAACTGCTTCTTCTATGAAGCTTACCCTTTCACCTCTCACTACCCCATTGGTAGTCTCGGCAATTGATGGTACTGTTCTCCCAGGGGGACCTATCCGCTTCCAGACCCTCCCTGTTAAGATGTCGGTAGGGACACTCCACCAGGAGTGGATATCCTTCCTTATCTTACCCAAGGCCTCAACGCCTATAATTTTGGGTCTCCCATGGTTACAGCTCCATTCTCCTCATGTGGACTGGACTACTGGACAGATCCTGGCTTGGGGTCCCTCCTGTTCCTCCTCCTGTCTACCCAAGGTTGCCCCCTGTGAATCTGAGCCGGTCATTCATTCCAGGTTGCATAACCATTTACATTTCTCTGTCCCTAACCACCCTTGGACGCACAGCCAGGCTAGCTTGTCTACAAGTCCTGCAGTCGCTACGTCTTGCGATGCGATTCAGGTAGTCGCTACACCTGACTCAGCTATTCACTCTGCCTCTGTACTAGTTATGCCAGTCCAGCCCATGCCCAGTGAGCCTCTTACTTTTTCTTGTTCGGGACATTCTGCTTGTCCTTCAGCTATTCAGCTTGACTCCGGCGACATGTCACCTTCTAACCAACCTGACTTCAGGGTTCCACTGACATCTGCCCAGTCTGATGGTCCTGTGCAAGATGACCAGTTCCCCTTTAAGGGTCTAGGGGACCCTCCTCAGATTCCTGTTGATCCTCTCATGCCCTTGCTTATTCCTAGAGAGCCTTTGGTCCTCAATAGATCTTCTTGTCATCTCCCTACCTCGTTTTCGGTCTCTGAGGATAATTTTAAGTACGAGGTTAGACAAGTTCTGGATTCTCGGCTCTGCAGAGGCATTCTTCAGTACCTTGTGCATTGGAGAGGTTTTGGTCCTGAGGAGGCGTCTTGGATCGCTGCATCTGATGTCGCTGCACCTCATCTGTTGAGAAGGTTTCATCAGAGATTTCCCTTTAAGCCTGGGTCCAGGCGGGGGAGGGCCCATAAGAGGGAGGGTACTGTCATGGATATGCATTAATGTCTGTCTGCCATCTTACCTTCCTCCTCATGTGTTCATCTAGAGACCAGACCTCCTTCACCTGGCTTCCTTTATAATCTCCTCCCAGCCTGACTCCACCCCAGGCCCTATCACTGAACACTATATTAACCTGTGCACTGCAAGCCTGCTTTGCTGATCAACGTGTTTGTTAGGCATTGTGTGTTTGGGTTCCTGCCTGCCGTGTGCTACGTCTGTCTCTCTGTTACGTTATTGGCTTGTCCCCGACCATCCCTGTCTGCTCGTGACCCTTGACCTTCGGCTCGTTCTTCGTTATCCTTGTCTGCTTGTGGCCCCTGACCTTCGGCTTGTTATTCGGTTCTCTCTATCGTGTGCTGCTGCTTCCCCTTATCCTACGGGGCGTGAGCTAGGAAACTCCAGGGGCCGCGACCTGGTCCCAGCCTGCAGCGTAACATCCTCACCACTAGAGGCCCTGGAGAAGACCAGCTGGGTCTTAGACTCCGCGCCCTGGGGAATCTTGGCTCTCGCTTCCGTTGGGATCCCGGTTGTGCTCCTCTGGTCCCGCTTTCCACAACCACCCAGTTTCCTATCCACAGAAGCCAGCCATAGGGTTCACTACCTCGCGGTGCACTCCTGTCCCCCTACGGTGTGCATCTGTCACCTGGCCACAGGTGACCCTGACACTACAGAGTCCTCCGAGCTATTCCCCATTTGTGGGTAGGTCAGCTTCTTAGGAGGCCGGATGACTCTTCGAGCCCTTTGCTCTCTTGGGACTTCTGGCTCTGGCGCCACAGGCTCCTCTTCCTCGGAGTAACTACCACGGGCATCTTCCCAGTGGTCTGATGAAGGACTAGATGGGATGAACTCTGTGGCCTCTGGGTTCAGTGTTCCATCTGTAGTGCCTTCAGTCGGTGGAAGATCTATAGTGGAATGTTTCTGGAGTTGGGGAAGGCCACAACCAATCAAGTTCTCCTTCTTCATCTTCACTAAGTTGAGAGGCCTCTCCATCTTCAGCTCGGGAGGTCTGTGACCGAGTGTTCGGCCTGGGAGTATCCAGAACAGAGACCGGTTCAGGGGAATCTCTCACGGGGGGTATCCTGACTGCCTCAGCAAGTGGGAGCAGGTGGTTTTGATGCCACGTCTTCAGTGGGTCTACCTTTCCTTATGGCTTCAACTTGTAGACAGGTAGGCCCGGCAACTTCCTACAGACGACATAGGGTTCAGATCTCCATCTGTCTGCAAGTTTGTGTATCCCAGGGACCCCCAGATTGCGTAACAGTACTCTAACCCCAGGCTGTAGGTCTTGTATCCGGACCTTCAAGTCGAAGTTTCTTTTGTTTCGAGCTCCTCTTTGATCTGAGGCTGCTTGAGCTTGTTCATAGGCCACTTTCAGGCTGTGTCTGAGCCTGTCCACATATCCTTTGTGGGATGTGGCTGAGGAATGGTCCAGAGAGGTGCCAAAGGCCAAGTCCACAGGTAGTCTCGCCTCTCTCCCAAACATGAGTCGATATGGGGAGTAGCCTGTAGCATCACTAGTGGTGCAGTTGTAAGCATGTACTATGGCTGCTATGTGTTTGCTCCAATGTTGCTTCTTCTCACTTTCCAGAGTCCCCAACATGTTGAGCAAGGTTCGGTTAAACCTCTCCGGCTGAGCATCTCCCTGTGGGTGGTAAGGTGTAGTTCGGGTTTTCTTGATTCCTAACGAATCCAGGAGTTTCCGGATCAGCCGACTCTCAAAGTCCCTTCCTTGATCTGAATGGAGTCGCTGTGGCAGCCCATAATGGACAAATGACTTCTCCATAAGTACCTTGGCTACTGTGGAAGCCTTCTGGTCTTTGGTTGGGAAAGCTTGGGCATACCGGGTGAAATGATCGGTTATCACCAGAACATTCCCTAGTCCACTCAGGTCGGGTTCGAGGCAGAGAAAATCAATGCATACCAGATCCATTGGGCCTTGACTTTGTAGATGGCCCATTGGGGCAGCTTGATGGGGTAAAGTCTTCCTCTGGATGCAGCGTGCACATGAATGGCAGTATTCTTCTACTTCTGCCCTCATACAGGGCCAATAGAACCGATTTCTGACGAGTTGAAAGGTCCTTTCCGCCCCTAGGTGGCCATGATTGTCATGTAGGGCAATCAGAGCAGTCTCTCGATGTTTTTCCGGAAGGAACAATTGCCATTTATCTTCCAGGTCATCAGAGGGGCCCTGTCATGGATATGCATTAATGTCTGTCTGCCATCTTACCTTCCTCCTCATGTGTTCATCTAGAGACCAGACCTCCTTCACCTGGCTTCCTTTATAATCTCCTCCCAGCCTGACTCCACCCCAGGCCCTATCACTGAACACTATATTAACCTGTGCACTGCAAGCCTGCTTTGCTGATCAACGTGTTTGTTAGGCATTGTGTGTTTGGGTTCCTGCCTGCCGTGTGCTACGTCTGTCTCTCTGTTACGTTATTGGCTTGTCCCCGACCATCCCTGTCTGCTCGTGACCCTTGACCTTCGGCTCGTTCTTCGTTATCCTTGTCTGCTTGTGGCCCCTGACCTTCGGCTTGTTATTCGGTTCTCTCTATCGTGTGCTGCTGCTTCCCCTTATCCTACGGGGCGTGAGCTAGGAAACTCCAGGGGCCGCGACCTGGTCCCAGCCTGCAGCGTAACATCCTCACCACTAGAGGCCCTGGAGAAGACCAGCTGGGTCTTAGACTCCGCGCCCTGGGGAATCTTGGCTCTCGCTTCCGTTGGGATCCCGGTTGTGCTCCTCTGGTCCCGCTTTCCACAACCACCCAGTTTCCTATCCACAGAAGCCAGCCATAGGGTTCACTACCTCGCGGTGCACTCCTGTCCCCCTACGGTGTGCATCTGTCACCTGGCCACAGGTGACCCTGACAGTTTGATCAGCCATGAACCCGGCTGACATCCCGCTTCCCGCGGATGATCCATTGCAGGGCATAGTTCGCAGACTTGAGACCCAGGAATCAAATCAGACCCAGGTGATGCGATTCCTCCAGGATCTGGCTTCTCGATTCGAGCAGCTTCAGGTCTCCTTGGGAACCCCGAATCCGCAACCCCAAGTACAACCAGCGGCTGTACCTATCGCACCAGTCGCAGCCTCACACTCACTAAGATTGCCAGCTCCGTTCCGTTTCTCTGGGGACTCCAAGGCCTGCAGGGGGTGTCTCAGCCAATGCACTATTCATTTTGAGCTTCAGCCTCAAAGCTTCCTATCTGACCGGGCTAAGGTAGCCTATATCATTTCCCTCCTCTCCGGTGAAGCTTTGGCCTGGGCTGCCCCCCTGTGGGAGAGGAACGATCCGGTGGTTTCCAGTCTGTCCGAATTCTTGAAGCTCTTTCGTAATATCTTCGAAGAGCCGGCTCGGGCTTCTTCAGCGGCTAGTGCTGTCTTACGTCTTCGCCAAGAATCTAGTTCAGTGGGGCAATATGCTCTTCAGTTCCGTATCCACACAGCTGAATTGAGCTGGAATAATGAGGCCCTGGTCGCTACCTTTTTACATGGCCTCTCTGACCGAGTGAAAGACGAATTAGCGGGAAGAGCCATTCCCGTCGGTCTGGACGATGTAATTTCATTATGCAACCAGATCGACATTCGTTTTCAAGAGAGGTCCTTAGAAAAAAGACGCCAGCACTCTCTGGGTCCTAGCCAGTCTGAGCTCCCCTCCCTTCATTCCGTGGAGCATCCTCTACCTGCTGAAGAACCTATGCAGCTGGGCCGGACCAGACTAACCCCCGAAGAATGTGCTAGGCGCAGAACTCTGGGCTTGTGCCTCTATTGTGGGGGCAAGGGTCATTTTCGTGACTCCTGCTCGCTTCGTCCGGGAAACGCTCGGGTCTAATACATTTGGAAGGTGGAGTATTGGACCCAGAAACATCACCTTCTCGCCTGCTCTTGCCGGTGTCCCTTCATGTAGGCACTTCTCCTCAGTCAACCCTTGCATACCTGGATTCCGGGGCTGCCGGCAATTTCATGGATTGGAGAACTGCTTCTTCTATGAAGCTTACCCTTTCACCTCTCACTACCCCATTGGTAGTCTCGGCAATTGATGGCACTGTTCTCCCAGGGGGCCCTATTCGCTTCCAGACGCTACCCATTAGGATGTCGGTAGGGATTCTCCACCAGGAGTGGATATCCTTTCTTATTCTACCCAAGGCCTCTACCCCAGTTGTATTGGGCCTCCCTTGGCTACAGCTCCACTCTCCACATGTGGACTGGGTCTCTGGGCAGATCCTGGCCTGGGGTTCCTCATGTTTCTCGTCGTGTCTTCTCAAGGTGACCCCCAAGGAGAGTCTTCCGGTTGCTGCCACTTCTGTTTCTTCTGATCTTCCCGCCGCATACAGCGATTACCGGGATGTGTTCTGTAAAAAATCAGCTGAGGTGCTTCCTCCCCACAGGTCTTTTGACTGTGCTATTGATCTTGTCCCCGGAGCAACTCTACCCAGGGGTCGTACCTACCCTCTGTCCATCCCAGAGACCCAGGCCATGTCGGAGTATGTAGCAGAGAATCTGGAGAGAGGGTTCATCCGGAAATCCTCATCGCCTGCAGGGGCAGGGTTCTTTTTTGTTGCCAAAAAGGATGGTACCTTAAGACCCTGCATCGATTATCGGGGTTTAAATGCGGTTACTATTAAAAATCGATACCCCTTACCCTTAATATCTGAGCTATTCGATAGGTTGAAGGGTGCCTCCATTTTCACCAAGTTGGATCTCAGAGGCGCGTACAATCTCATTTGAATACGGGAGGGTGACGAATGGAAGACTGCATTTAACACTAGAGACGGGCATTACGAATATCTGGTGATGCCTTTTGGTCTGTGTAATGCTCCAGCCGTGTTTCAAAACTTTGTCAATGAAATCTTCAGAGATCTGCTGTACCAGTTTGTTGTCATCTATCTGGATGACATTCTGATCTTTTCTGAAAATCTGCTCGTCCACAGAAACCATGTCCGCACTGTACTTCAACGTCTTAGAGAGAACAATCTCTATGCCAAGCTGGAGAAATGTTCCTTTGAATGTTCTGAGGTCCTGTTTTTGGGGTGCTTTGTCTCATGTTCGGGGCTTCGTATGGACCCTGGGAAGGTCTTGGCTATCACCAACTGGCCTCTTCCTGCTAGCCTCAAGGCCACACAGCGCTTTCTTGGCTTCACTAATTATTATAGGCAGTTCATAAGGAATTACTCTTCCATTGCCGCGCCTATTATCGCTTTGACCAAGAAGGGTGTGAATGCCAGAGACTGGCCTCCCGAAGCTGTCTCTGCATTTCACAACCTGAAACAGGCCTTTGTTTCTGGCCCCCTCTTGAGGAGACCAAATCCTGGGAATGCATTTTTTATTGAAGTGGACGCTTCCTCAATGGGGGTGGGAGCTGTGCTTCTTCAAATCTTTGAGAAGAGACGCCAACCATGTGCGTTCTTCTCCAAAAAAATTTCTCAGGCAGAGAGGAATTATGCCATCGGTGATCGGGAACTTCTCGCAATTAAATTGGCGTTAGAGGAGTGGCGTCATCTCTTGGAGGGTTCCCCTCACTCCATAACGATCTTTACCGATCACAAGAATTTACAGTATCTACAGAATGCTAAACGTCTGAATCCTAGACAGGCCAGGTGGAGTCTCTTCTTTGCCCGTTTTAATTTCACGATTACCTACAAACCTGGTTCCTGCAACGGTCGGGCTGATGCGCTCTCTAGGTCATTTGACACTTTGGACGAGGAGTCCGCCCCTGAACCTGAGCCGATCATTCCCACCTCATGCATTGTTGCCCACTCTACCACCCTGAAGTCTAAAATTCCGCCTGGTAAGACCTTTGTCCCCACTGAGCTAAGAGCTAAGATCCTTCGTTGGGGACATGATTCCAAGGTGGCAGGGCATTCTGGATTCCTCCGATCCTTCCTACTCATCAGTCGTCACTACTGGTGGCCTAATCTCCGCTCAGACGTCAAAGACTACGTTAAAGCTTGTCATGTCTGTGCTCAGTCCAAATCCTCCACACAAGCTCCTGCTGGTCTCCTCATGCCCTTGCCTATTCCTAAGGAACCCTGGGCCCATATTGCCATGGATTTTATCACCGATCTCCCACTGTCTGAGAATAATACAGTCATTTGGGTGGTAATCGATCGATTCTCCAAGATGGCTCATTTTGTTCCTCTTCCTGGTCTTCCTTCTGCCCCTGCCTTGGTTCCCATTTTCATTCGAGAAATTCTCCGCCTACATGGGGTCCCTTCTCATATTGTTTCCGACAGGGGAGTCCAATTCACGTCTCGTTTTTGGAGAGCCTTTTGCAAATCCCTCAATATTGTCTTGGATTTTTCTTCTTCTTACCATCCCCAATCCAATGGACAGACTGAGAGGGTTAATCAGGAGTTAGAGGTCTTTCTTCGCACCTTTGTGTCTTCTCACCATGACGATTGGTCCTCTCTACTCCCGTGGGCAGAATTCTCCCATAACAATCATGTGAATACCAGTTCGCAGAAGACACCCTTTTTCACAGTTTATGGAAAACACCCTCAACTTCCTCTTCCTATGATCTGTTCTCCAGACATTCCAGCTTTGGCTTCGGTTCAGGAGTCTCTCAATTCCGTTTGGGGTCACGTTCATGATTCCCTCCGGGCAGCTGCTGAAAAATTCAAAGGCTTTGCAGACCGCCGCAGGCGTAAACCGCCTTCTCTTCAGCCAGGGGACAAAGTCTGGCTCTCTACCAGGAACATCAAGCTCCGAGTTCCTTCTCTGAAGTTTGCTCCACGATTCATCGGTCCTTACACGGTAACTGCTAAACTGAATCCGGTTTGTTTCAAACTCCAGATTCCTAAGAGCCTTAAAATCACTAACTCCTTTCATGTTGCTCTTCTAGAGCCTTTAGTCCTCAATAAATTCTCTCGTCCTCTTCCTACCGTGGCGCCTGTCTCGGAGGATAATCAGGAGTACGAGATCAGTCAAATTCTGGACTCCCGACTCTGTAAAGGCGTTCTTCAGTACCTCGTTCATTGGAAAGGGTTTGGTCCTGAGGAGAGGTCTTGGATCACTGCATCTGAGGTCTTTGCACCTCGTCTGTTAAAGGAGTTTCATCTGAAGTTTCCCTCTAAACCTGGGCCCAGGCGGGGAAGGGGGAGGCCTCGTAAGAGGGAGGGTACTGTCATGGATATGCATTAATGTCTGTCTGCCATCTTACCTTCCTCCTCATGTGTTCATCTAGAGACCAGACCTCCTTCACCTGGCTTCCTTTATAATCTCCTCCCAGCCTGACTCCACCCCAGGCCCTATCACTGAACACTATATTAACCTGTGCACTGCAAGCCTGCTTTGCTGATCAACGTGTTTGTTAGGCATTGTGTGTTTGGGTTCCTGCCTGCCGTGTGCTACGTCTGTCTCTCTGTTACGTTATTGGCTTGTCCCCGACCATCCCTGTCTGCTCGTGACCCTTGACCTTCGGCTCGTTCTTCGTTATCCTTGTCTGCTTGTGGCCCCTGACCTTCGGCTTGTTATTCGGTTCTCTCTATCGTGTGCTGCTGCTTCCCCTTATCCTACGGGGCGTGAGCTAGGAAACTCCAGGGGCCGCGACCTGGTCCCAGCCTGCAGCGTAACATCCTCACCACTAGAGGCCCTGGAGAAGACCAGCTGGGTCTTAGACTCCGCGCCCTGGGGAATCTTGGCTCTCGCTTCCGTTGGGATCCCGGTTGTGCTCCTCTGGTCCCGCTTTCCACAACCACCCAGTTTCCTATCCACAGAAGCCAGCCATAGGGTTCACTACCTCGCGGTGCACTCCTGTCCCCCTACGGTGTGCATCTGTCACCTGGCCACAGGTGACCCTGACAGGCCCCTTCGGTAGACCACTCCCTGATGCACCTGCAACCTGTCCCACTCTTTCCTCAACAGGCGAGCTTCCTTTGAGGAGTGGCGCAGGAGTCTATTTGGATCCTGATTCTCCAGGGCTTCCAGAACCAATTTCCCCATGGGGTCTTCTAATTGGTCGCATCTCAGTTCCTTCTTGGACAGTTTCGGCAGATTGTCTTCCTCCACTTGGGTTATTCCACAGTATTGTTTGGGGACTCCTACCATGGTAACTCCTATCTCTTCCGCCCTTGAGCCTCCTCTGGCTTGTAATTCAGCCCCTTGACAAAGGGCCCGCACCCCGTCAGGTGCCACTTGAGTCCAGTCTTCTGTGTCACTGGTGGGGGCATGAGATCTTCTGGACAGAGCGTCTGCATCTCGATTTCCAGCCCCTGGCCTGTACTTTAGGCTGAAATTGAATCCAGACAGTGTGGCTAGCCACCTATGTCTAGTGGCGTCCAGCTTTGCTGTGGTGAAAAGGTAGGTAAGGGGGTTGTTGTCGGTCTTCACAGTGAACTCCGCCCCATACAGGTAGTCTTTGAGCTTGTCTACTACCGCCCACTTAGGGCCAGGAACTCCAGCTTGTGAGTGGGGTAGTTTTTCTCAGAGGGGGTCAGGCTCCTGCTCACGTAAGCAACAGGCCGCAGTTGTCCTTCGTGTTCTTGGTAAAGTACTCCTCCCAGACCATCATGACTAGCATCTACGTGTAGTTCATAGGGTTTGGTTGGGTCTGCGTAGGCCAAGACTGGGGCAGTGCTTAGGCTCTTCTTCAATGCCTGGAAGGCCTCTTCACACTTCTGGTTCCACTGATCTCTGACTGACTCTCCCGGCTTCCTGGGCCCTGAGTCATCCTCTTCCCCCTCAGTCCTGAGGAGTTCATTCAATGGTCTAGCAATTCGGGCGAATCCTTCCACAAACCTCCTGTAATAGGAGCAGAACCCCAAGAAGGATCTGAGTTCTGTTACTGTGGTGGGTCTTGGCCAGGAGGTAACTGCCTCCAATTTCTCAGGGTCTGTGGCCACCCCTTCTTCAGACACTATGTGCCCCAGATAGTTCACAGAAGACTGGTAGAACCGACACTTCTCAGGCGAAAGCTTGAGTCCCTCCTCACTGAGTCTTCTCAACACTTTTTCCAGCCTCTCTTTGTGTTCTTCCAGGGTTCTCCCAAAGACAATGACATCGTCCAGGTATACAAGGACTTCAATAAGGTTCATGTCTCCTACAGTCTTCTCCATGAGACGTTGGAAAGTAGCTGGGGCTCCAGACAGACCTTGGGGCCTCCAGTCGAATTCAAAGAATCCCACCGGGGTTATGAAAGCTGTCTTCTCCTTGTCTTCTGGGTGCATAGGGATCTGATAGTACCCACTCTTGAGATCCATAACGCTGAACCACTTGGCTCCAGACAAGCTCTGTAGGGCATCCTCTATCCTCGGAGTGGTGTATTGGTCGGGTATGGTTCTCCTGTTAAGAGTCCTGTAGTCGATACAGAGCCTCAATGATCCATTCTTCTTCCTGACCACCACTATCGGGGAGGCATAGGGGCTTCTAGACTCCCGGATTACACCAGTCCTCTTGAGTTCTGCGAGTTGTTCCCTTAGATCCTCCAGATCTGCTAGTGGGACCCGCCTGACCCTCTCTCTGAAGGGATTATCTCTTGGAGGCGGATCCGATGGGTGGCACTCCTTGCACACCCCACATCGAACTCATCCCTGGAGAAGATCTTCTCCCATCTGGTCAACTGGGCCTTGGCTCTCTCCTTCCAAGCCCTGGGCAGGTTTGGGTATTCCATGCATAGCTTCTCCCAAGCATCTCCTCCTTCGCCCGCCCCCTTTACTTCCGACAAGTTGACCGGGGGGCGCAGGGCTCACCTGGCCTAGCAGCATCCTGGCTGGGATTTCCATGGGTCCATCTGTATTGTTCCTAACACTCACGGGAACTCTACAATGGGCCTTCTTCAGGGCCTTCAGCGGAATCACTTCTGGTATCACTTCCAGGCCGGGGAGCTCTTCCCTTGGGTCAGACTCCAACATGACAAAAGGTCCAGGTTGCTCCCAAGTAAGCTTCACGGTGGCCCTGAGACAGGTTACTTCACCGGGCTGCAACACCACCCCTTCTCTTCCAAGTCTCCACACCTTCCCTATCCCCTCTCCAGGGGTCTTCTGCTCTAGGACCAGCCGCTGATAAGCCGTCTTCAGCATGGGGTGAATCTTGGTTGCCGCTGACCCCTTCTCTTCCACTAGAGGGGTCAGAAGTCTTCGGACCAGGTCCGTGTTTGTCCCTATTATAAGAGAACTCTTGTTGGCTCCTGACGGCCAAGGGCACACTACCGCCAGAGTATCAATCACTTCAGCTTTTCCAGCCACGGATGGGTCAAAGATCATCCTGACAGGCAAATAGCCATCGTAGGGGAAATTCTGGGTCCCAATCCCACATATCTCTAGTCCCTCTATCTTCTGGATGGGCAGGTGACTCAAGTGCTTCTCGTAGAAATCTCGGTATAACAGGGTCACTTGTGCCCCAGTATCCAAGATGGCTCTGGTGTAGATTCCCTCCACTTGAAGGTGCACTATGGGAGATGGGCCTACTAGCCTCTCCGGATATGGCCTGGCAGGGGTTGCCTTCTTCTGGCCCCTTCCCTTCGGACTTTCTCCCATCCAGTTCCCTTTGGACTTTAATCTCTCTTGAGCCTGGTATGCATTAATTTCCCCCCTCTCAATGGGTGTACAGACCCGCTGAGGGATATTATTGATTTTCCTAGGTGTGCACCCCCTCTGGGGAGCGCTGTGCCTCTTCTGAGGGGTCTTGCCCCCTTTCTCTGGGGTGTATCTTTGTTGAGGAATGATGTATTTCTTCTGAGGCGTCTTATCTCTTCTTTCCTTCTGCTTCGCTTTCAGCTTGGAGCTCACTGAAGGTGATGGGCACCCGGTTGACTCCTTCACCGGGGCCCTCTGGAGTTTCCCGCCGGCTTGCAGTTGTCCAGCTTCTTCTTCTTGGGACTAGAACAAGTAGCCGCAACATGGCCAATTCCTCCACAGTTAAAGCAGACTATATCGACCCATTCTTGTAAAGATGCGGGTGCCGAAGCAATTGGGAACAGTTCCTTCCGTGGTACCTCTCTCTTGGGACCCTCTGTGTCTTTCGTCATCAGAGAGGTCAACATTTCTAACACCTTGGACATTTGTGCTTTTAAAGTGTCTACCTCTGAGTCTCTTTCAGTAGTCATCACTGGGTTGACTAGCACCTGTGCGGGGACAACATTTGCCTTAATCATTTGCTGGTCCTGTTGTAGCGCCTCCTCATCTCTGATGATTTTTATCAAGTCAGCATAAATCAGCAACGTTCCTCCTCCCGAGGTTTTCAGGTGCAGCCAAACTGGATCCGAGCGTAACGCTCCCTTTAGGACTTGCTTCATTCTTGCCGCATCTGCATCTTGGGGCTTCATTCCCTTCTTCAACACAATCTTGCACAGCAACCTGTTTAGTCTCCTAACATATTCTGACAGTTTTTCCCTTGGCTGTTGGAAAGTATGTTCAAATTGGTATACCATCTCTGTCACCTTTTCCACTTGACCAAACTCTTCCTGTAGCATAGCTAGACAGTCTTGAGCCGTGCAATCGGCATTCCCAAACCAAAAACTTTTCACTGCTTCTGCTGCTGCGCCTTTAAGGCTTTCTATCACTCGTTGCCTCTTCTGCGCTTCAGGCACCTCCCATGCCTCTACTGCCTGTAATGCCTGCTCCACCCAGGTATCAAAATCTTCTTGCCCTGCAGGGACAGGGAGCTTCCCTGAGAATGTCTTCAATCTCCGGTAGCTAGTTTCTACATGCACTGTGTTTGTCTTCTGACATTTGATTAGCAGATCTCCTATCGCCTTTATCAATTCTGGTGCTATAGCAGTGGCAGGTGCGGGTGTCACCGGGGGCGTCACCCTGTCTCCCTTTACTGGTGAGGCGCGGGCCGCAGCCTGCAGTGATCCCGTCGGTGATGGTTCCTTCTTTATAGTTAAAGCAGGCGCCACCCTATAGGTTCTATTATCTGGCGTCTTTACACACTTGTACTTGCAAGCCTCTGGTATCCCGTCTCCATATTCCACTAGTGCATACTGATATGAAGTATCCGGGTCTGCCTTTATATCTATCACCCATGGTGTGTGACCTGGGGACACTGACTTCATCAACTCCTCTACCATGTCAGTCTTCCATTCCTCCCCTGGGAGGCTGATGACTATTGAGTTGTTTGGCTCTGCCCTTACGGCTTTGCACCACTCTTCTATGGCTTGTGGATCCATGGGGTCCATGCCGGTACTTCTGGCGTTCACCTGCTGTATCAGGATCCCGGACGAGCCCCCACGTGTAGCGATACCTTCAACTAAGAAGGCCGCAAATTTAGTTTGGGCCCTGAGAGCAGCTCTGCCAACCCCCGGCAATGTACTCGACCCCCTACTGGCACAGTTAGTATTGGCAGCAATATATCTACTCTTATACTGTATGAGTAACCCAGACACCAAGACAATAATAGTATAAAAGGTATATGATTTACTTAAGCTTTTGATAAGAAAGGGGTTAACATTGGTAACAGTTCACAGATATATATATATTGCAGAGCCCTGCAGCAATAACACACTATGCATATGAGGCGAACAGTAACAAGTGCGCCACGTGGGCGACCATTAACTAGGCGTCCTGTGGCGCAGTAACCAAATGAACTAACTAGCTGACCAGGCCTGGCTCAGATATCTACAACTTAGTCTATAGGGGATTATGTTCTTTTCTTCACCGGCAGGTCTTTGACGGTGGTGCACATTAATAGAGTATCATTTGTAATCCAATGGGAAAGGTAGAGATGGAGTAAACACTTTACTATGTCAAGTGTTAGTTCAGCTCCTTTGAGGTCCTCTAATGAGAGTATCAGAAATAACTTGTGGGCCACGGCAGTCTATAGGCCTATCAACAACAACAGTATATGGCTTGGGCGTACGCCCTCTCACCCACCCCGGACACGGTCCCAGTCCGGGGGAACTCCCACCGACTGTGTCACACACACACACAGTGTCTCCAGCGATCGGGTCCCCGATCCGGTCCAGGCTGTAGACAAGCGAAATCCGGAACCACCCAGGCTCGCAGTGGGGTGGAAGGCTCTTTGGTGCTGCGCAAGGCCTCAGGCTTCAGGCCTTGCACTCCGACACATCCGCACAGGAGGATCAGTCTCTGAAGTCTCGTGTCCCAAAGAGACCAAGCGCAGCCACGCCTCCCCTTATATAACCCCTCCCATGAGTCTCTGCGGTGAACACTGCCGAATGGGGTTCTGGGTGATGTAGTCTCCCGGAAGTAAAGGGGAGCACCCCGCTACACTTACATCAAGCTGATATATTTTAGGCCTCATGCATACTGGGCACTTGGACCCTGTACAGGGGATTACGGCTTTTTCATGTGTGTGAAAGACGCAGGCGCACCATCCAACCTTGCTGCCAGAGTCGGGGATGGATGATGCAGTGAGCAGTACTATCGTTTAAATTTGGGTACTTATACTTATTAAAAATAAACTTAAAGATGTATTAATGAAAACAGATCTGCGTTAATGTGTGTCTTTTATATCCGCCTAAATTCAGCTATACCCCTTTCCTATCCCCTCCCAGTGGCCCTTTCAGTGGGTCTTAATGCACTGAGGTGGGACAGGCTTCCTGATCATGTGATCACCACAGCTGGCTGTTACACTAGTCACAGGATAGTCAGCCCATTCCATTGACTCTGCATCATAAACAGAGAGTGGTAGCTGTCTGTGGCAGCTCAGTCACTGTCCTGGGAATACGCAATGAGTACCCTTATAGCACAGAAATCTTGGAACCCCAAGGGCACATAAGTGTGGTGCATGGATGTTAGAACGGTTTTTCAGCCCCTCCCAAAAAAAAAATTATAAGTCAGCAGCTTCAAATACTGTAGCTGCTGACTTTTAATAAAAGGACACTTACATGTCCAGGGATCCTGCGATGTCCTCACCCAAACCGGTTCTTCACCGGTCTTCGGGTCCCCGGCGCCGCCATTCTAAGTTGGCTGGAAGTTGGCTGTGAGTCCCTGCGGCTTCACAGCCGGCATCCTACTGTGCATGCGCGGGCCATGCTGCACTGTGTGAATGGTCCCGCAGCCTTCTGGGACCAGTGACGTGTCCTAGAGGCTGCAGGCAGGGGGGGTGGCGAAGCTCCGCTCAGATCGTCTAGGCCAGGGGTGTCAAACTCAATATTATTGTGGGCCGCATCAGCATTACGGTTGCCGGTTTTATCTGTAAAACTAGATGACCAAAGCACCCCCTCCCTTACATCAGATGTCAAGACCCCCCCCACCATCCAAACCCAAAGAGTCACACACCCATACTTCCCAACTTCCTGAGATGCGAATAAAGAACACATATTTGCAAAAGTATTTAGGCATAGGACACACCCCCTACTATGCCCTTCTTGAAACGTGGAAGCTCAGCTATAGCTATCTGCCTCCTCCCTGTCCCTGTACCTGTCCCCACTTCTGGGAGACCTCATCGCAGCGAAATCATTAGGAAGTTTGACCCCCCCTTCTCCTTCCCCCGCCGCCGGGCCATTCAGAAAGCACAGCATGCTTCACGCATGCGCAGTAGGGAACCGGCTGTGAAGCCTGAAGGCTTCATTGCCGGTTTCCCTTACAAGCAATGGCTATAGCAGCACCCGAGAGCAGATGTAAAAATTGGCTGGGGTGCCGACATCATGGGATCCCTGGACAGGTAAGTGTCCTAATATTAAAAGTCAGCAGCTACAGTATTTGTAGCTGCTGACTTTTATTTTTTTCTGAAGGCACCTGGAGCTCCGCTTTAAAGGAGAATTGTACAAAACAAATGTTTAGTTAAACCCACGAGTGCTTTTTTACCACTACTATTCCTTTATATTGGCCTTTGGAATTTACAAATGCAGCAATTTAGAAATTGGATGAAAGGTTTAGCGCTGGGAATTTATGGGAAACACTTTTTGGTAGATAAATAGTGCATTTTATGTACAATTATAAAGATCAGACCAAAATGAGGGACAAATGAGGAGGAAAGAGGGACACAGGGACTTTGTTCTAAATGAAGGACAGTTCCTCGTAAACAAGGACAGTTGGGAGCTATGCACACCTCCCTTACATCACAGTGCCCCCCAATTGCGGGATGCAATTGCATTGTTTGTAATGGCTACTTTTGTGTCTGCAGCCCACAGAAGCAGAACATCAGACAAGCTTTATTTCTTCCTGCAGGCCCAGAAAATAAGAGAACTTTATTTTCTTCTTCCAAAAAAAAACTCATGGAAAGCTTCCCACTTTCTGTATTTGTAACTGAGTTTTGTTAAAAGCCCGGAGCTTTCCTTTAAAGTGATACATGAAAAGGTTTCCCAGACTGCAGAAATATAGAACAAATGCGCCATAAAACTTTTATGTATATAAGGGCAGACACAGCTATTGATTGATAAAAACTGGTTTCCTCAGAGGCATAATATTAATGGAATATATTATTCATCTCATCTGGTATCACTCGGGCAATTAAAATATTTCTGTGAATCTAATCTGCGTGCAATAGTTTAATGGATGGCTCATAAATAAATAATAAAGGTATAGATTTTATTTTTTATTCTCACACTAGGGAAGATTTATCAAGGTCAGTGCAGATTACAATGTAATTAAGCTGTACATAGATATGAATGTACTATGCAGTCAGGGCCGCTGATAGGCCAGTTGTACCGGGCCCGGCCAGCAGACCCCCCCCCCCCCCCCCGTTTAGATTTTACGTTTTTTTGTTTGTTTCTGATCCCTAATTGCAGTATTAGGTGGCGGCAGGGAAGGGACTTTTTTGTGTATTTCCGGCACGGAAGAGTACCTCTTCCGCGTCCGCTTCTCGTGCTGGCTCAAGTCCTGGCCTGCACGTCGTCTGTGTAGTGCCGTCCTCCTGGCGCCACGGAGTGATTCCTTCCTGTCTCTGAGTCTCTCCACGTGAGAAGTAGCAGTAGGGCGACTTAGGCGAGCAGCGGCAGCAGAGGATATCGGCAGAGGAATCCTATCTAACTGACCCTCAAGTCCAGGCAGCAGCAGCCATCAGGGAAGAAGTGACTCCTTGGGCCCAGGCAGCTAAAAATTACACAGGTGTGTGCTTGGGGGGGGGGGGGGCTTCAAGATCTCCTACTACTACTGCAGCAGCAGCATGTATACATTATGGAATGATTGGCATCGACGTCATTGGCATGGGTGGCTCTGTCTGCCCATAACGCATGTGCTGCCTGCAGAAAAAGTGCCACCTATGCCATACCGTCAATGCCGTAATGTGCTGCAGACAGTGCCACCCATGACGCTAATGCCATAACGCATGTGCTACCTGCAGAGACAATGCCTACCCATGCTGCCAATGGCATCATGCCATTGGCGGCATGGGTGGCAGTGTCTGCAGCACAATATGGCATTGGCGGTATGGGTGGCACTGTCAGCAGGTAGCACATGCGTTATGGCATTAGCGTCATGGATGACACTGTCTGCTGCACATTATGGCATGGGTGGCACTGTCTGCAGCACAATATGGCATTGGTGGCACTGTCTGCAGCACAATATAGCATTGGCAGCATGGGTGGCACTGTCTGCAGCACAATATGGCATTGGCGGCATACGTGGCACTGTCTGCAGGTAGCACATGCATTATGGGCCATAACGCATGTGTTGCCTGCAGAGACAGTGCCACCCATGCCGCCAACGGCGTAATGTGCTGCAGACAGTGCCACCCATGACGCTAATGCCATAAAGCATATTCTGCCTGCAGAGACAGTGCCACCCATGCTGCCAATGGCATTATGCCATTGGCGGCATGGGTGGCACTGTCTGCAGCACAATATGGCATTGGCGGCATGGGTGGCACTGTCAGCAGGTAGCACATGCGTTATGGCATTGGGTCATGGGTGGCACTGTCTGCAGCACATTACGGTATTGGTGGCATGGGTGGCACTGTCTGCAGGTAGCACATGCATTATGGCCCATCACGCATTTGCTGCCTGCAGAGACAGTGCCACTCATGCCGCCAATGCTGTAATGTGCTGCAGACAGTGCCACCCATGCCGCCAATGCCGTAATGTGCTGCAGACAGTGCCACCTGTGACACCAATGCCATAATGTGCTATGCCGCCAATGCCATAATGTGCTGCAGACAGTGCCACCCATGCTGCCAATGGCATTATGACATTGGCAGCATGGGTGGCACTGTCTGTAGCACAATATGGCATTGGCGGCATGGCAAGGGTGGCACTGTCTGCAGTACATTATGGCATTGGCAGCATGGGTGGTACTGTCTCTGCAGTACATTATGGCATTGGCATGTCCCGCTGTCAAGTCACTGGGCCAGGGGGTGGGGCCAGGGGTGGAGCTGAAGGAGTGACCAGGGACGGGACCAGGTGTGGAGCTGAAGGGGACCCCGTCAGGTAGGCTGTACGGGGGCCCCATGATTTCTATCAGCGGCCCTGTATGCAGTGTATGTATATCAGAGCTGATATTATAATACATGACTATACTATTACTATAGAAGACAGGCCTATTTTCATAATGGGGCATAGACCCAAAAAGGTTTGCCATAGACCTATTATTAATTAAGTATTGTTAGGGAAAGTGGACCTTTTATTAAAGCCCAACTCCAGGAAAACTAAAAATTCTCCCCTGCAGTGAGGCTGCGCCTACAATGCAAAGGTTAAAGTGGTTGTAAAGTCAGAAGGTTTTTTACCTTAATGCATTCTATACATTAAGATAAAAAGCCTTCTGTGTGCAGCAGCCCCCCTAATACTTACCTGAGCCCATCTAAATCCAGCAATGTTGCACGGCTGCCCGGGGCTCCCCTCCTCATTGGCTGAGACAGCAGTGCGGCACCTTTGGCTCCCGCTGCTGTCAATCAAAGTCAGTGAGCCAATAAGTATAGAGAAGTGGCGGGCCCGGACCGTGGCTCATTGTCTGAATGGACACAGGGAGCTGCGGCTCAGCTTGGGTATCCCCATAGCAAGCTGCTTGCTGTGGGGGCACTCAACGGGAGGGAGGGGTCAGGAGCACCGAAGAGGGACCAGAGAAGAGGAGGATCGGGGCTGCTCTGTGCAAAACCACTGCACAGGGCAGGTAAGTATAACATGTTTGTTATTTTTAACTAAAGAAAACAGAGACTTTAGTATTACTTTAAATGCTCATTCACGTTTAGAGGACAGGAAAAGCAGTTTTACTCACCCAATACTCCACTCCTCCAGCAGATGGCACTCCCCTATGCTCTGGCAGTGGACTGTTCCCCAGCATCATCACTAGATTTGTCTTCAGAGAACGTCCAGCCACTGGAGTACAGGGAAGAAAAACCGTCGGGACAGGTCTTGCAGAGGAGCCTGTGAGAGCGAAGGGTCAGGTAAGTAAAACTGTTTTTCCAGTCCCTAATGCCCCGTACACATGATACGAAAATCGGACGACAGATCGTCCGACTTTTTTCGTTTACTAGTCGCAAGTAGAAATTGAATAGGTTACTAAAGTCACGAAAATTCTTGTACGACAGAAAAAAAAAATCGGAAGTGATGTCATGTGTTGTGATGTATTTGTATTGTATTTTCTGACGACAACTGTACTGACTAAATGAAAATCAAACAATTAGGTAACGTACGAGGAAAATTTTCATGCATGTCCGATAAAATAATATCGGATGAACTGTCATGATTGGCTCACAGAAGCCCTGTACAAATGATCCGATTATCGTACGATTCTTCCTCGGACGACATTTTTCGTACGATATTCGGATCGTGTGTACGGGCCATTAGACATAAACACGCATTTAGCCATTGCAGTACGGAGGCAACCCCACCGCTGGTAAGAATTTTTAATTTTCCTGGAGTTTAGTGTTAACTTTAATAAATTAATAAATTCTTGACATTCCACAAAATCCAGCAACAGCATCATTAAATTGATTGTAAACGATTACCTTGTAAAACAACCCATTTCGTTTAACCAGTTGTCAACCGTCCGCCGTCAATTGACGATGGCAGGAAGACACTGTTATTCTGGGCGGACGTCATATGACGTCGCGCCTTTAAAATCCACTAGGGGGCGTGCGTGTGCAGCCGCGTCACTGGGCACCCGATGCGCTTGCCCGGCGGCCACGATGGCCGCCGGGCACCCGCGATTGCCCAGTAACCGAGCAGGACCGTGGATCTGTGTGTGTAAACACACAGATCCACGTCCTGTCAGGGAGAGGAGACCGATGGTGTGTCCCTTGTACATAGGGACACAGATCGGTTTCCTCCCCCAGTCAGTCCCCTCCCCCCACAGTAAGAATCACTAATAGGGAACACATTTAACCCCTTCCTCGCCCCCTAGTGTTAACCCCTTCCCTGCCAGTCATGTTTATACTGTAATCAATGCATTTTTATAGCACAGATCGCTGTATAAATGTGAATGGTCCCAAAAATGTGTCAAAAGTGTCTGATGTGTCCGCCGCAATATCGCAGTCACGATAAAAATCGCTGATCGCCGCCATTACTAGTAAAAAAAATTTAAAATAAAATTAAAAGGCTATAAATCTATCCCCCATTTTGAAGACGCTATAACTTTTGCGCAAACCAATCAATATACGCTTATTGCGATTTTTTTTACCAAAAATATGTAGAAGAATACGTATCGGCCTAAACTGAGGGAAAAAAAATGGATATGTAGCGGGTATATGCTTTCCTATTTTTGAATCTGGTGGGGAAACTGTGATGTGTGGTTCCCTGGGGCCCATCGGGTGGCGCTGTCACTTTGGGCCCGGGGTTGAGCCATCGTTGCGGTGTCGTATCTCTTTTGGCCTCTCTCAGCGGTTGTATGGTGGGGCGGGGAACCCGCTGTGCTTGCTGGGAGAGGGTATAAAGGGGCATTTTTGGTGGCAGGGAGTCGAGTCGAGGCGGAGCCCCAGGCACCTTCAGTCTGAGGGCGGTGGTCGTGTTGGCGTCCTGGGCGGTCTAGGCCTAGAGGACGTTCGGAGGTCGTGTTCCATCCCAGGCACCTTTAGCCTGGGGTGAGGTACTCGGATGGAGGTCTGGAGCTCAGTGCCCACCACTGAGTTCCGCGAGGGAAGGAGGTCCTAGGGAACCCCGGGAGTGGGTACCCGAATCCGGAAGGCGTAATAGACCGGTGGGTAGTGATGAGCCGAACACCCCCGGGTTCGGTTCGCACCAGAACCCGCGAACGGACCGAAAGTTCGCACGAACATTAGAACCCTATTAAATACAATGGATGCGAACGTTCGGATTCTAAAGTGCTAATTATAACAACTATTATGCATGTTATTGTCCTAAACAGAGTTTGGGAACCCGGGTTCTGCACCAGGGGACATGTATCAATGCAAAAAGAAGTTTTAAAAACGGACGTTTTCCAGGAGCAGTCATTTTAATGATGCATAAAGTGAAAAAAAAAAAGTCAAATATTCCTTTAAATATTGTACCTGGGGGGTGTCTAAAGTATGCCTGTGAAGTGCCACGTGTTTCCCGTGTTTAGAACTGTCCCTGCACAAAATAACATTTCTAAAGGAAAAAAAAGCCATTTAAAACTGCTTGCGGCTTTAATGTAATGTCTGGTCCCGGTAATATGGATGAAAATCTTTAAGAAAAATGGCATAGCTTACCCCATCACCCCCCCCCCCCACCCCAGCCCATTACCAGCCCCTTTGGGTCTTGTATGGATATTAAGGGGAACACCGCACACAAAATAAAAAAGGCCCTATATACTCTGAACAGCCGTATACAGGCGGTGCATACAAGACAGGGACTGTAGGTTTGTTCTTATGTAGAATCTGTTTGTAATTTTGAACAGCTACATTGTTTAAGTGTAGCTCCAGCCCAAATACCTATTTTTAAGCTTTTTGGAAAACATAGGGAAGGGTTATCACCCCTGTAACATTTGTTTTGCTGTCTGTGCCCCTGTTCAGAACATTTCACCTCACTTTGCGTCCCAATGACAACTGTTTTTGAAATGTGGTGTTTTTATTGAAACAAGGATTGGTGATAAAGCATCAGTAGAGAGGAGACACCTTTCTCCCATATTAATTCTTACAGGAGAGAATTTTCCTTCCAAGGGGTAGATTTCCTCTCACTTCCTGTTGTCTTCTTCCGTTTGCAAGTAGTAGTCGTTTGTAAGTTGGATGTTTGAAAGTAGGGACCTGCCGTATATACTCTGCAGAAATTGGCCCCTTAGGTGTTGGTGTTGGCACAACACTGTAAGCCCTCACAGTTACTCTTGGTGGGTGCTGGAACGCCCTGCTGTCAACTATTATATCAGGAATTGTAATAACATATAATTGTTGAACAGTGGTAGTAAAAATTGGGCCTTTGATGGTGGTGCTGGTGCCACAACACTGTAAGGCCTGACAGTTACTCTTGGTGGGCACAGCAATGGGCCCTGCTGTGAATTATTAGATCAATAATTATAATTGCATGCCCCTGTTGAACAGGGGCTGAAAAATTGGGCCTTTGGTGGTGGTGGTGGTGGTGGTGGTGTTGACACAACACTGTAAGGCCTGACAGTTACTCTTGGTGGGCACAGCAATGGGCCCTGCTGTGAATTATTAGATCAATAATTATAATTGCATGCCCCTGTTGAACAGGGGCTGAAAAATTGGGCCTTAGGCACTGGTGGCACAACACTGCAACCCCTCACAGATACTGTACTTGGAGCACAGAAATGAGGCCTGTTGCAAAGTATTGCATCAAAAATTGTAATTACACGCCCCTGTTAAACAGGGGCTGAAAAATTGGGCCTTAGCCACTGGTGGCGGCACCCATAAACCAAAATGATCTTCCAAGCTATCATCATTAATCGGATCATTGAGGAGGAGGAGGAGGATAGCCAGTCAACATAACAGCACAGGCACTCAGCATCAGCATCAGTCTTGAAGGGATGTGACATTTTAAAATCAATTAGTCTGTTATATCAGCATCAGGTGTGTGGTAGCTGGTGGTGATCCAAGACTGGTTCATCTTGATGAAAGTCAGTCGATCAACCGAGTCGGTGGACAGGCGCACCCTGTGATCCGTGACAAATCCTCCAGCAGCACTGAATGTGCGTTCTGAAAGAACGCTGGATGCAGGACAGGCCAATAGCTCAATTGCATACTGTGCAAGCTCTGGCCAGTGATCCATCCTCAAGACCGAGTAAGCCAGAGGATTTTCGGTGGGGAAGGTGTCCAAGTCTGACCTTGCCCCTAGGTATTCCTGCACCATGTATATCAGACGCTGGCGATGGTTGCTGGAACCGATCATACTTTGGGGCTGCGGACTAAAGAATTGTCTGAACGCATCGGTCAGACGGCCACCTTCCCCACCGCTCCTTCTTTGACTGCCCGAAGCCTCAGCAACTCGTTGTCCAGGACCAGGAGTTTGTAACCTCCCTGTCTCTGGGAACGCGTTGCACAGACCTTTCTGCAAGGCCTCCCGGAGTTGTCTCATCCTCTGCTCCCTCTGAGACGGTAAGATAAGGTCCGCAACCTTACCCTTGTACCGTGGATCAAGGAGAGTGGCCAGCCAGTAATGGTCCCTCTCCTTGATCCGAAGAATACGAGGATCCTTCCGCAGACTTTGCAGGATCAGGGAGGCCATGCAGCGTAGGTTAGCTGAGGCATTCAGTCCGGAGTCCTCTGGGTCACTAAGGACGACATGATCCGCAGCCACCTCCTCCCAGCCACGTACAAGTCCACTGGTTTCTTGGGACTGTAAATCATCCCTAAAAGACTGCTGCTGATGATGCTGAGTGCCAGCCTCCACCTCCATGCTGACACAATCCTCCTCCTCCTCCTCCTCCTCCTCCTCTTCCTGTGCGATGGGTGGGACAGAAGGAACACTGTCTGGGTAAAGGGGGCCTTGAGAGGCAAGGAAGTCCTCCTCTTCCTGCCTCTGTTCTGCCTCAAGTGCCCTGTCCATTATTCCACGCAGCGTGTGCTCCAACAGGTGGACAAGAGGTACAGTGTCACTGATGCATGCACTGTCACTGCTCACCATCCTCGTGGCCTCCTCAAATGGTGCCAGGACAGTGCATGCATCCCTGATCATGCCCCACTGGCGTGGTGAAAAAAACCTGAGCTCCCCTGACCCTGTCCTGGTGCCGTAGTCGCACAGGTACTCATTGATGGCCCTCTGCTGCGTGTGCAGCCGCTGCAGCATGGCCAACGTTGAGTTCCACCTGGTGGGCATGTCACATATAAGGCGGTTCTTGGGCAGGTTCAACTCCTTTTGCAGCTCAGCCAGGTGAGCACTGGCATTATAAGATCTGCGGAAATGCACACAGACTTTCCTGGCCTGCCTCAGGACATCCTGTAAGCCCGGGTACCTGCCCAAGAACCGCTGCACCACCAGGTTAAGGACGTGAGCCATACAGGGCACATGGGTCAGTTGTCCCTGTCGGAGGGCGGAGAGGAGGTTGGTGCCATTGTCGCAAACCACCATTCCTGGCTTAAGCTGGCGTGGCGTCAACCACCTCTCGGCCTGCCCCTGCAGAGCAGACAGGACCTCTGCCCCAGTGTGGCTCCTGTCCCCCAAACACACCAGCGCAAGCACGGCATGGCATCTTTTTGCCTGCGTACTTGCGTAGCCCCTTGAACGCCTACGGAGCACCGCTGGTTCCGAGGACAAAGCACAGGAAGAGGCCATGGAGGAAGAAGAAGAGGAGGGGGTGGAGGAGAGAGGTGTGTCACAACCAGTAGTAGCATTTTGGAGGCGTGGAGGTGGAACAACCTCCAACACTACTGCACCTTGTCCTGCATCCTTCCCAGCTGCCAAAAGAGTGACCCAATGGGCCGTGAAAGAAAGGTAACGTCCCTGTCCATGCCTGCTGGACCATGAGTCAGCGGTAATATGCACCTTACCGCTGACCGCCCTGTCCAGCGAGGTCAAGACATTGCCTTCCACATGCCTGTAGAGAGCCAGAATCGCCTTCCGTGAGAAAAAGTGGCGTTTGGGAACCTGCCACTGAGGAACCGCACATTGCACAAACTCACGGAAGGGGGCCGAGTCTACCAACTGAAAAGGCAGCAGTTGAAGCGCTAGCAATTTAGCCAAGCTAGCATTCAACCGCTGGGCATGTGGATGGCTGGGAGTGAACTTCTTTCGACGGTCCAGCAGCTGGGGCAGGGAAATTTGCCTGCTAGAATCGGACGTCGGTGTACTGCTAGCAGAGTGGCTGCAAGTACTTGGCTGTGACACACCTAATTCTACACCTTCATTCCTCTCAGTGCAGGTTTCAGAGAGGACTGAAGGTAGAGTGGGGTTGGAGATCCCAGCTGATGCGGTGCAAGGAGAGGTCCGCTTTGTTCTTTGGTGTGGGTCTTTAAGGTAGGCTTGCCAACGAGCTGCATGGCAGGTCAACATATGTCTGATCAAGCATGTGGTGCCCAAGCGGCTGATGTTTTGGCCACGCGATATACGCTTGAGACATATGTTGCAAACAGCAGCTGTGCGATCTGATGCACTCGCCTCAAAAAAGGCCCACACCAAAGAACTTTTTGAATGACGGGCAGAGGCAGCGCCCTGCACAGGCTGAGCTCTGCGGTGTGATTCCGTCGGTGTGCTGCTCATACGCTGGCCACCCAAGGGCATCCTGCCTCGTTGGAGATGTGCCTCCTCCTCATCCTCCTCCTCCTCCTCTCTCCTATTAGGCACCCACGTGGAGTCAGTGACCTCATCATCCCCTCCCTCCTCATCACTGGAGCCAATCTGGCAGTATGCTGCAGCTGCTGGAGCATGACTGCCAGATTGGTGTCCTTCTTGAGCATCCCCTCTCTCTGCTCTCATGCTACTGCCTTCCTCTATCTGGGTATCATCATCAGATCCTTCGAAACGCTGGGCATCCTCCTGGAGCATGTACCCAACACTGTGCTCAAACAGTTCGGGGGACTCCTCAGGAGGAGGACATGGTGGGTCTAGGGAAGGATTGACTAATGAAGATAATGATACCAGAGAAGAGGACGCTTTGGCAGCTGCTTTGCCAGTACCCTGAGCCTGGGTGAGAGAGGATGAGGAGGATGAGGTGGGCTTGGTCATCCACTCTACCAAGTCTTCGGCATGATGTGGCTCAACATGTCCAGCTGCCGAAAAGAAGGACAAGCGTGTCCCATGGCCATGTGCTGATGACAATGCACCGCGTCCACGACCAGCACTGTTGCCCCCAGACACAGAGCTTGCTTGCCCTCTTTTTTTGCCTCCTGACTGTCTGCCTCTCCTTGTTTGCCTTCCAGACATTTTAATGGATGGCCTGCAGGGAGATGGGAAAAACAGCAATAAGGGCTACCTTTAGGTGTATACTGTGCAGGAGGCTTAGCAACAATGACACTGACACTGTCCCCTGCCTATCCTTCTCTGTCCCTAAACACAAGGATTTGCAATATGCTTCAGCAAGATTGGTTTAGCACAGAATAGCACACTGACAGTTTCCCTCACTGTCCTTCTCTGTCCCTACAAACAAGATTTAGCACAGAATAGCACACTGATAGTTTCCACGAGTGTCCTTCTCTGTCCCTAAACTCAAGGATTTCAAATATGGTTCAGCAAGATTGGTTTAGAACAGAATAGCACACTGACAGTTTCCCTCACTGTCCTTCTCTGTCCCTACAAACAAGATTTAGCACAGAATAGCACACTGATAGTTTCCACGAGTGTCCTTCTCTGTCCCTAAACTCAAGGATTTCAAATATGGTTCAGCAAGATTGGTTTAGAACAGAATAGCACACTGACAGTTTCCCTCACTGTCCTTCTCTGTCCCTACAAACAAGATTTAGCACAGAATAGCACACTGATAGTTTCCACGAGTGTCCTTCTCTGTCCCTAAACTCAAGGATTTCAAATATGGTTCAGCAAGACTGGTTTAGAACAGAATAGCACACTGACACTTTCCCTCACTGTACCTCTCTGTCCCTAAACTCAAGGATTTCAAATATGGTTCAGCAAGATTGGTTTAGAACAGAATAGCACACTGACAGTTTCCCTCACTGTCCTTCTCTGTCCCTACAAACTAGTGATGAGCCGAACACCCCCGGGTTCGGTTCGCACCAGAACCCGCGAACGGACCGAAAGTTCGAACGAACATTAGAACCCTATTAAATACAATGGATGCGAACGTTCGAATTCTAAAGTGCTAATTATAACAACTATTATGCATGTTATTGTCCTAAAAAGGGTTTGGGAACCCGGGTTCTGCACCAGGGGACATGTATCAATGCAAAAAGAAGTTTTAAAAACGGTCGTTTTTCGGGAGCAGTCATTTTAATGATGCATAAAGTGAAAAAAAAAAGTCAAATATTCCTTTAAATATCGTACCTGGGGGGTGTCTAAAGTATGCCTGTGAAGTGCCACGTGTTTCCCGTGTTTAGAACTGTCCCTGCACAAAATGACACTTCTAAAGGAAAAAAAAGCCATTTAAAACTGCTTGCGGCTTTAATGTAATGTCTGGTCCCGGTAATATGGATGAAATTCTTTAAGAAAAATGGCATAGCTACCCCATGACCCCCCCCCTACCCCAGCCCATTACCAGCCCCTTTGGGTCTTGTATGGATATTAAGGGGAACCCCGCACATAAAATAAAAAAGGCCCTATATACTCTGAACAGCCCTATACAGGCGGTGCATACAAGACAGGGACTGTAGGTTTGTTCTTATGTAGAGTCTGTTTGTAATTTTGAACAGGTACATTGTTGAAGTGTAGCTCCAGACCAAAAATCTATTTTTAAACTTTTTGGAAAACATAGGTAAGGGTTATCACCCCTGTAACATTTGTTTTGCTGTCTGTGCCCCTGTTCAGAACATTTCACCTCACTTTCCGTCCCAATGACAACTCTTTTTGAAATGTGGTCTTTTTCTTGAAACAAGGATTGCTGATAAAGCATCAGTACAGAGGAGACACCTTTCTCCCATATTTATTCTTACAGGAGAGAATTTTCCTTCCTAGTGGTAGATTTCCTCTCACTTCCTGTTGTCTTCTTGCGTTTGCAAGTAGGAGTCGTTTGTAAGTTGGATGTTTGAAAGTAGGGACCTGCCGTATATACTCTGCAGAAATAGGCCCCTTAGTTGTTGGTGTTGGCACAACACTGTAAGCACTCACAGTTACTCTTGGTTGGTGCTGGAACGCCCTGCTGTCAACTATTATATCAGGAATTTTAATTACATATAATTGTTGAACAGTGGTAGTAAAAATTGGGCCTTTGATGGTGGTGCTGGTGCCACAACACTGTAAGCCCTGACAGTTACTCTTGGTGGGTGCAGCAATGGGCCCTGCTGTGAATTATTAGATCAAGAATTGTAATTACATGCCCCTGTTGAACAGGGGCTGAAAAATTGGGCCTTAGGCACTGGTGGCACAACACTGCAACCCCTCACAGATACTGTACTTGGAGCACAGCAATGAGCCCTGTTGCAAAGTATTGCTTCAAAAATTGTAATGACACGCCCCTGTTAAACAGGGGCTGAAAAATTGGGCCTTAGGCACTGGTGGCACAACACTGCAACTCCTCACAGATACTGTACTTGGAGCACAGCAATGAGCCCTGTTGCAAAGTATTGCTTCAAAAATTGTAATGACACGCCCCTGTTAAACAGGGGCTGAAAAATTGGGCCTTAGGCACTGGTGGCACAACACTGCAACTCCTCACAGATACTGTACTTGGAGCACAGCAATGAGCCCTGTTGCAAAGTATTGCTTCAAAAATTGTAATTACACGCCCCTGTTAAACAGGGGCTGAAAAATTGGGCGTTAGGCACTGGTGGCGGCACCCATAAACAAAAATGATCTTACAAGCTATCATCATCAATCGTATCATTGAGGACTCGGAGGAGGAGGATAGCCAGTCAACATAACAGCACAGGCACTCAGCATCAGCATCAGTCTTGAAGGGATGTGACATGTTAAAATCAATTAGTCTGTTATATCAGCATCAGGTGTGTGGTAGCTGGTGGTGATCCAAGACTGGTTCATCTTGATGAAAGTCAGTCGATCAACCGAGTCGGTGGACAGGCGCACCTTGTGATCCGTGACAAATCCTCCAGCAGCACTGAATGTGCGTTCCGAAAGAACGCTGGATGCAGGACAGGCCAGTAGCTCAATTGCATACTGTGCAAGCTCTGGCCAGTGATCCATCCTCAAGACCCAGTAAGCCAGAGGATTTTCGGTGGGGAAGGTGTCCAAGTCTGACCTTGCCCCTAGATATTCCTGCACCATGTTTATCAGACGCTGGCGATGGTTGCTGGAACCGATCATACTTTGGGGCTGCGGACTAAAGAATTGTCTGAACGCATCGGTCAGACGGCCACCTTCCCCACCGCTCCTTCTTTGACTGGCCGAAGCCTCAGCAACTCGTTGTCCAGGACCAGGAGTTTGCAACCTCCCAGTCTCTGGGAACGCGTTGCACAGACCTTTCTGCAAGGCCTCCCGGAGTTGTCTCATCCTCTGCTCCCTCTGCGACGGTAACATAAGGTCCGCAACCTTACCCTTGTACCGTGGATCAAGGAGAGTGGCCAGCCAGTAATGGTCCCTCTCCTTGATCCGAAGAATACGAGGATCCTTCCGCAGACTTTGCAGGATCAGGGAGGCCATGCAGCGTAGGTTTGCTGAGGCATTCGCTCCGGAGTCCTCTGGGTCACTAAGGACGACATGATCCGCAGCCACCTCCTCCCAGCCACGTACAAGTCCACTGGTTTCTTGGGACTGTAAATCATCCCTAAAAGACTGCTGCTGATGATGCTGAGTGCCAGCCTCCACCTCCATGCTGACACAATCCTCCTCCTCCTCCTCCTCTTCCTGTGCGATGGGTGGGACAGAAGGAACACTGTCTGGGTAAAGGGGGCCTTGAGAGGCAAGGAAGTCCTCCTCTTCCTGCCTCTGTTCTGCCTCAAGTGCCCTGTCCATTATTCCACGCAGCGTGTGCTCCAACAGGTGGACAAGAGGTACAGTGTCACTGATGCATGCACTGTCACTGCTCACCATCCTCGTGGCCTCCTCAAATGGTGCCAGGACAGTGCATGCATCCCTGATCATGCCCCACTGGCGTGGAGAAAAAAAACCAAGCTCCCCTGACCCTGTCCTGGTGCCGTAGTCGCACAGGTACTCATTGATGGCCCTCTGCTGCGTGTGCAGCCGCTGCAGCATGGCCAACGTTGAGTTCCACCTGGTGGGCATGTCACATATAAGGCGGTTCTTGGGCAGGTTCAACTCCTTTTGCAGCTCAGCCAGGCGAGCACTGGCATTATAAGATCTGCGGAAATGCACACAGACTTTCCTGGCCTGCCTCAGGACATCCTGTAAGCCCGGGTACCTGCCCAAGAAGCGCTGCACCACCAGGTTAAGGACGTGAGCCACACAGGGCACATGGGTCAGTTGTCCCTGTCGGAGGGCGGAGAGGAGGTTGGTGCCATTGTCGCAAACCACCATTCCTGGCTTAAGCTGGCGTGGCGTCAACCACCTCTCGGCCTGGCCCTGCAGAGCAGACAGGACCTCTGCCCCAGTGTGGCTTCTGTCCCCCAAACACACCAGCGCAAGCACGGCATGGCATCTTTTTGCCTGCGTACTTGCGTAGCCCCGTGAACGGCTACGGAGCACCGCTGGTTCATAGGACAAACCACAGGAAGAGGCCATGGAGGAAGAAGAAGAGGAGGGGGTGGAGGAGAGAGGTGTGTCACAACCAGTAGTAGCATTTTGGAGGCGTGGCGGTGGGACAACCTCCAACACTACTGCACCTTGTCCTGAATCCTTCCCAGCTGCCAAAAGAGTGACCCAATGGGCCGTGAAAGAAAGGTAACGTCCCTGTCCATGCCTGCTGGACCATGAGTCAGCGGTAATATGCACCTTACCGCTGACCGCCCTGTCCAGCGAGGCCAAGACATTGCCTTCCACATGCCGGTAGAGAGCCGGAATAGCCTTCCGTGAGAAAAAGTGGCGTTTGGGAACCTGCCACTGAGGAACCGCACATTGCACAAACTCACGGAAGGGGGCCGAGTCTACCAACTGAAAAGGCAGCAGTTGAAGCGCTAGCAATTTAGCCAAGCTAGCATTCAACCGCTGGGCATGTGGATGGCTGGGAGTGAACTTCTTTCGACGGTCCAGCAGCTGGGGCAGGGAAATTTGCCTGCTAGAATCGGACGTCGGTGTACTGCTAGCAGAGTGGCCGCAAGTACTTGGCTGTGACACACCTAATTCTACACCTTCATTCCTCTCAGTGCATGTTTCAGAGAGGACTGAAGTTATAGTGGGGTTGGAGATCCCAGCTGATGCGGTGCAAGGAGAGGTCCGCTTTGTTCTTTGGTGTGGGTCTTTGAGGTAGGCTTGCCAACGAGCTGCATGGCAAGTCAACATATGTCTGGTCAGGCATGTGGTACCCAAGCGGCTGATGTTTTGGCCACGCGATATACGCTTGAGACATATGTTGCAAACAGCAGCTGTGCGATCTGATGCACTAGCCTCAAAAAAGGCCCACACCAAAGAACTTTTTGAATGACGGGCAGAGGCAGCGCCCTGCACAGGCGGAGCTCTGCGGTGTGATTCCGTCGGTGTACTGCCCTTACGCTGGCCACCAAAGGGCATCCTGCCTCGTTGGAGATGTGCCTCCTCCTCATCCTCCTCCTCCTCCTCTCTCCTATTAGGCACCCACGTGGAGTCAGTGACCTCATCATCCCCTCCCTCCTCATCACTGGAGCCAATCTGGCAGTATGCTGCAGCTGCTGGAACATGACTGCCAGATTGGTGTCCTTCTTGAGCATCCCCTCTGTCTGCTCTCACGCTACTGCCTTCCTCTAGCTGGGTTTCATCATCAGACCCTTCGAAACGCTGGGCATCCTCCTGGAGCATGTACCCAACACTGTGCTGAAACAGTTCGGGGGACTCCTCAGGAGGAGGACATGGTGGGTCTAGGGAAGGAGTGACTGATGATTTGTCTGACATTGATACCAGGGAAGACGACGCTTTGGCAGCTGCTTTTCCAGTACCCTGAGCCTGGGTGAGAGAGGATGAGGAGGAGGAGGAGGGCTTGGTCATCCACTCTACCAAGTCTTCGGCATGATGTGGCTCAACATGTCCAGCTGCCGAAAAGAAGGACAAGCGTGTCCCATGGCCATGTGCTGATGACAATGCACCGCGTCCACGACCAGCACTGTTGCCCCCAGACACAGAGCCTGCTTGCCCTCTTTTATTGCCTCCTGACTGTCTGCCTCTCCTTGTTTGCCTTCCAGACATTCTAATAGATGGCCTGCAGGGAGATGGGAAAAAAGCAATAAGGGCTACCTTCAGGTGTCCTTCTCTGTCCCTTGAAACAAGGACTTTCACAGTGAAAGAAACTGACACTCTCCCTACCTACAGTTTTCTGTCCCTAGAAATTTTTTTTTTTTAAGCACAATATAGCACAAGGACAATTCACTCACTGTCCTTACAGGTCCCTGGAAACAAGGACTTGCAGAGTGAAAGAAAAAAAACACTCTCCCTACCTACAGTTTTCTGTCCCTAGAAAAAATGTTTTTTTTAATCACAATATAGCACAAGGACAATTCACTCACTGTCCTTACAGGTCCCTGGAAACAAGGACTTGCAGAGTGAAATAAACTGACACTCTCCCTACCTACAGTTTTCTGTCCCTAGAATAAATGTTTTTTTTAAGCACAATATAGCACAAGGACAATTCACTCACTGTCCTTACAGGTCCCTGGAAACAAGGACTTGCAGAGTGAAAGAAAAAAAACACTCTCCCTACCTACAGTTTTCTGTCCCTAGAAAAAATGTTTTTTTTAATCACAATATAGCACAAGGACAATTCACTCACTGTCCTTACAGGTCCCTGGAAACAAGGACTTGCAGAGTGAAATAAACTGACACTCTCCCTACCTACAGTTTTCTGTCCCTAGAATAAATGTTTTTTTTAAGCACAATATAGCACAAGGACAATTCACTCACTGTCCTTACAGGTCCCTGGAAACAAGGACTTGCAGAGTGAAAGAAAAAAAACACTCTCCCTACCTACAGTTTTCTGTCCCTAGAAAAAATGTTTTTTTTAATCACAATATAGCACAAGGACAATTCACTCACTGTCCTTCCAGGTCCCTGGAAACAAGGACTTGCAGAGTGAAATAAACTGACACTCTCCCTACCTACAGTTTTCTGTCCCTAGAATAAATGTTTTTTTTAAGCACAATATAGCACAAGGACAATTCACTCACTGTCCTTACAGGTCCCTGGAAACAAGGACTTGCAGAGTGAAAGAAAAAAAACACTCTCCCTACCTACAGTTTTCTGTCCCTAGAAAAAATGTTTTTTTTAATCACAATATAGCACAAGGACAATTCACTCACTGTCCTTACAGGTCCCTGGAAACAAGGACTTGCAGAGTGAAATAAACTGACACTCTCCCTACCTACAGTTTTCTGTCCCTAGAATAAATGTTTTTTTTAAGCACAATATAGCACAAGGACAATTCACTCACTGTCCTTACAGGTCCCTGGAAACAAGGACTTGCAGAGTGAAAAAAAAAAACACTCTCCCTACCTACAGTTTTCTGTCCCTAGAAAAAATGTTTTTTTTAATCACAATATAGCACAAGGACAATTCACTCACTGTCCTTCCAGGTCCCTGGAAACAAGGACTTGCAGAGTGAAATAAACTGACACTCTCCCTACCTACAGTTTTCTGTCCCTAGAATAAATGTTTTTTTTAAGCACAATATAGCACAAGGACAATTCACTCACTGTCCTTACAGGTCCCTGGAAACAAGGACTTGCAGAGTGAAAGAAAAAAAACACTCTCCCTACCTACAGTTTTCTGTCCCTAGAAAAAATTGTTTTTTTTAATCACAATATAGCACAAGGACAATTCACTCACTGTCCTTACAGGTCCCTGGAAACAAGGACTTGCAGAGTGAAAGAAAAAAAACACTCTCCCTACCTACAGTTTTCTGTCCCTAGAAAAAATGTTTTTTTTAATCACAATATAGCACAAGGACAATTCACTCACTGTCCTTCCAGGTCCCTGGAAACAAGGACTTGCAGAGTGAAAGAAACTGACACTGTCCCTACCTACAGTTTTCTGTCCCTAGAATAAATGTTTTTTTTAAGCACACTATAGCACAAGGACAATTCACTCACTGTCCTTACAGGTCCCTGGAAACAAGGACTTGCAGAGTGAAAGAAAAAAAACACTCTCCCTACCTACAGTTTTCTGTCCCTAGAAAAAATGTTTTTTTTAATCACAATATAGCACAAGGACAATTCACTCACTGTCCTTACAGGTCCCTGGAAACAAGGACTTGCAGAGTGAAATAAACTGACACTCTCCCTACCTACAGTTTTCTGTCCCTAGAATAAATGTTTTTTTTAAGCACAATATAGCACAAGGACAATTCACTCACTGTCCTTACAGGTCCCTGGAAACAAGGACTTGCAGAGTGAAAGAAAAAAAACACTCTCCCTACCTACAGTTTTCTGTCCCTAGAAAAAATGTTTTTTTTAATCACAATATAGCACAAGGACAATTCACTCACTGTCCTTACAGGTCCCTGGAAACAAGGACTTGCAGAGTGAAATAAACTGACACTCTCCCTACCTACAGTTTTCTGTCCCTAGAATAAATGTTTTTTTTAAGCACAATATAGCACAAGGACAATTCACTCACTGTCCTTACAGGTCCCTGGAAACAAGGACTTGCAGAGTGAAAGAAAAAAAACACTCTCCCTACCTACAGTTTTCTGTCCCTAGAAAAAATGTTTTTTTTAATCACAATATAGCACAAGGACAATTCACTCACTGTCCTTACAGGTCCCTGGAAACAAGGACTTGCAGAGTGAAAGAAAAAAAACACTCTCCCTACCTACAGTTTTCTGTCCCTAGAAAAAATGTTTTTTTTAATCACAATATAGCACAAGGACAATTCACTCACTGTCCTTCCAGGTCCCTGGAAACAAGGACTTGCAGAGTGAAAGAAACTGACACTGTCCCTACCTACAGTTTTCTGTCCCTAGAATAAATGTTTTTTTTAAGCACACTATAGCACAAGGACAATTCACTCACTGTCCTTACAGGTCCCTGGAAACAAGGACTTGCAGAGTGAAAGAAAAAAAACACTCTCCCTACCTACAGTTTTCTGTCCCTAGAAAAAATGTTTTTTTTAATCACAATATAGCACAAGGAGAATTCACTCACTGTCCTTCCAGGTCCCTGGAAACAAGGACTTGCAGAGTGAAAGAAAAAAAACACTCTCCCTACCTACAGTTTTCTGTCCCTAGAAAAAATGTTTTTTTTAATCACAATATAGCACAAGGACAATTCACTCACTGTCCTTACAGGTCCCTGGAAACAAGGACTTGCAGAGTGAAATAAACTGACACTCTCCCTACCTACAGTTTTCTGTCCCTAGAATAAATGTTTTTTTTAAGCACAATATAGCACAAGGACAATTCACTCACTGTCCTTACAGGTCCCTGGAAACAAGGACTTGCAGAGTGAAAGAAAAAAAACACTCTCCCTACCTACAGTTTTCTGTCCCTAGAAAAAATGTTTTTTTTAATCACAATATAGCACAAGGACAATTCACTCACTGTCCTTACAGGTCCCTGGAAACAAGGACTTGCAGAGTGAAATAAACTGACACTCTCCCTACCTACAGTTTTCTGTCCCTAGAATAAATGTTTTTTTTAAGCACAATATAGCACAAGGACAATTCACTCACTGTCCTTCCAGGTCCCTGGAAACAAGGACTTGCAGAGTGAAAGAAAAAAAACACTCTCCCTACCTACAGTTTTCTGTCCCTAGAAAAAATGTTTTTTTTAATCACAATATAGCACAAGGACAATTCACTCACTGTCCTTCCAGGTCCCTGGAAACAAGGACTTGCAGAGTGAAATAAACTGACACTCTCCCTACCTACAGTTTTCTGTCCCTAGAATAAATGTTTTTTTTAAGCACAATATAGCACAAGGACAATTCACTCACTGTCCTTAGAGGTCCCTGGAAACAAGGACTTGCAGAGTGAAAGAAAATAAACACTCTCCCTACCTACAGTTTTCTGTCCCTAGAAAAAATGTTTTTTTTTAAGCACAATATAGCACAAGGACAATTCACTCACTGTCCTTCCAGGTCCCTGGAAACAAGGACTTGCAGAGTGAAAGAAAAAAAACACTCTCCCTACCTACAGTTTTCTGTCCCTAGAAAAAATGTTTTTTTAAATCACAATATAGCACAAGGACAATTCACTCACTGTCCTTACAGGTCCCTGGAAACAAGGACTTGCAGAGTGAAAGAAACTGACACTCTCCCTACCTACAGTTTTCTGTCCCTAGAATAAATGTTTTTTTAAGCACAATATAGCACAAGGACAATTCACTCACTGTCCTTCCAGGTCCCTGGAAACAAGGACTTGCAGAGTGAAAGAAACTGACACTGTCCCTACCTACAGTTTTCTGTCCCTAGAATAAATGTTTTTTTTAAGCACACTATAGCACAAGCACAAAACACACTGACACTCTCCCTACCTATCCTTCTCTTTCCCTAAACTAAAGGAATCCAGGTTAAGCAAGAAAGAAATAACAGTCACTGTCCCTGCCTATGCTGCTCTATCCCTGCTCCGGAACACACTACACTAGGCCGCCGTGCTGGCGGCCTTTTATAGTGTGGGGCGTGTACTAAACACCCTCAGCAATAATTGGCCACAGGCATCCTGCCTGTGGCCAATCATTGCTCTCCTCGCTGCCGGCGCTGTGATTGGCCAAGCATGCGGGGTCACAGTGCATGCTTGGCCAATCACAGCGCCTGGATGACACTGCGATGGCGTAGTGCATTGTGGGCCGTTCGCGTCACTCGAATTTGGCGCGAACGGCCCAAATCGTTCGATCTTCGTCGAACGATCGAACAGCCGATGTTCGAGTCGAACGTATGTTCGACTCGAACACGAAGCTCATCCCTACTACAAACAAGATTTAGCACAGAATAGCACACTGATAGTTTCCACGAGTGTCCTTCTCTGTCCCTAAACTCAAGGATTTCAAATATGGTTCAGCAAGATTGGTTTAGAACAGAATAGCACACTGACAGTTTCCCTCACTGTCCTTCTCTGTCCCTACAAACAAGGATTAGCACAGAATAGCACACTGATAGTTTCCACGAGTGTCCTTCTCTGTCCCTAAACTCAAGGATTTCAAATATGGTTCAGCAAGATTGGTTTAGAACAGAATAGCACACTGATAGTTTCCCTCACTGTCCTTCTCTGTCCCTACAAACAAGATTTAGCACAGAATAGCACACTGATAGTTTCCACGAGTGTCCTTCTCTGTCCCTAAACTCAAGGATTTCAAATATGGTTCAGCAAGATTGGTTTAGAACAGAATAGCACACTGACACTTTCCCTCACTGTACCTCTCTGTCCCTAAACTCAAGGATTTCAAATATGGTTCAGCAAGATTGGTTTAGAACAGAATAGCACACTGACAGTTTCCCTCACTGTCCTTCTCTGTCCCTACAAACAAGATTTAGCACAGAATAGCACACTGATAGTTTCCACGAGTGTCCTTCTCTGTCCCTAAACTCAAGGATTTCAAATATGGTTCAGCAAGATTGGTTTAGAACAGAATAGCACACTGACACTTTCCCTCACTGTACCTCTCTGTCCCTAAACTCAAGGATTTCAAATATGGTTCAGCAAGATTGGTTTAGAACAGAATAGCACACTGACACTTTCCCTCACTGTCCTTCTCTGTCCCTACAAACAAGGTTTAGCACAGAATAACACACTGACACTCTCCCTACCTATCCTTATTTGTCCCTAAACACAAGGAATCCAGGATTAGTAAAGGAAAAAAAATGACACTGTCCCTGCCTATGCTTCTCTTTCCCTGCTCCGGAACACACTACACAAGGCCGCCGCGCTGGCGGCCTTTTATAGTGTGGGGCGTGTACTAAACCCCCTCAGCAATAATTGGCCACAGGCATCCTGCCTGTGGCCAATCATTGCTCTCCTCGCTGCCGGCGCTGTGATTGGCCAAGCATGCGGGGTCACAGTGCATGCTTGGCCAATCACAGCGCCTGGATGACACTGCGATGGCGTAGTGCATTGTGGGCCGTTCGCGTCACTCGAATTTGGCGCGAACGGCCCAAATCGTTCGTTCTTCGTCGAACGATCGAACAGCCGATGTTTGAGTCGAACGTATGTTCGACTCGAACACAAAGCTCATCCCTACCGGTGGGAGATACTTGCTTGAAGACCTGATGCAGCATATTGCCAGTGACAGGTGAGCCTCCCATCGGAGACCGCCTGGAAGGAAATTCCCCCTCGCTCGGAGACCGCAACCCACTTTCAGGAAGGAAAGTGGAGAGTTCATTGGGTCTAGGGCCTATTCGTTCCCACACCCCCCCCCCCTTGTCTGTTCTATAGAGAAAAGAAGGAGTTCAACTGTTGTGTATACTCTGTTATCGGAAGAATAAAGGAGTGTTGGACTTTATGGGTGTGGGGCTCATTTTCTGGCAGACATTGTTCCAAAGGAGGTGGAGGCTCTGATGCAGGACACCAGCCTGGAGGTAAAAGAACTTTGCTCACACCACACAATTACTTGCGGTGAAGGCTTGGCGTAGTGACCTCTCTCTCTCCTCTAAAGTAACCCCTAGACAAGAGACAGACGAGCTGAACCGAGAGTGATAGGGAGGAGGGTGCTAAAGATATTTATTCTAGCAAAAAGTAAAAAATATTGTGTTTTTTTTCAAACTTGTCGCTCTTCTTTTGTTTATAGCGCAAAAAATAAAAACCGCAGAGGTGATCAAGTACCACCAAAAGAAAGCTCTATTTGTGGGAAAAAAGACGCAAATTTTGTTTGGGTACAGCGTCGCACGACCGCACAATTGTCATTCAAAATGTGACAGCGCTGAAAGCTGAAAAATGGCTTGGGCAGGAAGGGGGTTTAAGTGCCCAGTAGAGAAGTGGTTAAAATAAAAAGCAAAGTATAAGTATAGATAAGTATAGATATAAAAAATATTATAAATACCGGTACCTTTTTTCCCTTTTTTATAAATGATCAGTTCTCAGCTGGGGGAGGAGAAACATCAGGACACCAATCTTCCTAGTGAACGGATGGGAAGCGGTGGCATGTCAGGACAAGTCTGATTATTGGAGGAGAGCATACGGAGTTCCCAGCATAGCTAGAGAACTGACCACGTTGTGCTATCCTGCTTAGTGTGGTCATTTTTTAATAGGAAAGCAGAGGGACTAGCGGGAGCACCAGGGATTTCACACAAAGGAAGCAATACAAAGAGAACAGGATACTTCCTCATACATTGTACAGCAGGAACATATTAGGAATATGAAATGTTGGGGTAACAAACATTTTAAATTAAAAAAATAAAACTCTAGAGGTGATGTCATCAGAATGCTGCAGGCTCCTCTCCTTCCTGCAACACATAGCTGCTGAAGGGGGCTAAGACTATACAAGACCCAGAGTTCCCCTGAAATGCGTTGGATAAAAAGTGTATTTCTTTCCGGCGAGGCGCTCCAATCCTCCATTGATCAGAGTATAAAATTGTAACTTTGTAGCATAAATTAGTTTTGGCCGAAGTTCAGCAGTTTTCACACTTCCAGATGTAGATTCTCTTTGATAGAGATTTGTAAATGTTCCCTCTAGTGGTCACCTGTATATCAGGGAATGTGATAAATATTTCTGCATCATGACTGCTGTAATGAGCCTGATCAGACTAAGACCCCTTTCACACTGGGGCGTTTTTCATGCGGTTTAGCGCTAATAATAGCGCTGTTATACCGCATGAAAAAATCCTGCCCTGTGCCTTCAATGTGAAAGCCCGAAGGCTTTCACACTGAAGCGGTGCGCTAGCAGGACCGCTCCAAAAGTCCTGCTAGCCGCTTCTTTACAGCGGTAAAGGAGTGGTGTGTTCACCGCTCCTTTACCGCGGTCTCCCATTGAAATCAATGGGACAGCGCGGTAATACCGCCCGCAAACCGTGGCAATAGCCGCGGTTTGCGGGCGGTATTAACCCTTTTCCGGCCGCTAGCGGGGGTTAAATTAACCCCCCTAGCGACCGCATACCGCGGTAAGAACGACAGTATAGCAGCGCTGAAAATCGCGCTGCTATACCGCCACCGCTCCTGCCCGCCCCAGTGTGAAAGGGGCCTAACGCTGGCTATAGGCGGCTCGATTTTCTCCATTTAGCCCATGGACTGAATGAGGAAAAGTCAGTCAATTCTCCAAATCCATGCTAACAGTGCAGATGGAAGGAAATCCATTGCTGGGAATTGTACTCAGGCAGCCGTGGCACTTGCATCTGCCTAAATAAAGTAGGATGCCATCACTGTTCAGCTGATAATGCCCCATCCGGCTCAAGCTAGGTGGTGCTTGCAGGGCTACCCAAAGCTTAAATTTTGACTTATTCAGAAGGAATCATCTGAAATTCAAGCCTTATAGACATTTTTGCAAATGTAATTATGCTACAAACAAAAATTGCACACAGCCTTATGCCCCGTACACACGATCGTTTTTAATGTCATTTTTTAAACCAACATTTTTCTCCTCGTTTTTTTTCATGTTTCCTCTCAAGCCTGTCTTGCGTACACACCATCATTAAAAAAAACGATCAAGCAAAGCGCAGTGACGTTCAACACGTACGACGGCACTATAAAGGGGAAGTTCCGTTCGAATGGCGCCACCCTTCATGTTAGTAAAGTTTGTTGAGCGACGATTCGCGCTTTTCAGTCCGTTACTGTGTAATGAATGTGCTATCTCCATTACGAACGCTAGTTTTACCAGAACGAGCGCTCCCGTCTCATACTTGATTCTGAGCATGTGCGTTTTTTTCACGTCGTTAAAGCATACACACTATCGTTTTTCACGTCGTTAAAAAAAACGACATGAAAAACGACGTGAAAAAAGAGAGCATGTCCGGAATTTTTAATGGCCATTTTTCACGTCGTTAAAAATGCTCTGGAGCATACACACGATCATTTTTCAGGGCCATTTTTTAAAATGGCAGTTTTAACGGCATGAAAAACGATCGTGTGTACGGGGCATTAAGGATTAACTTAGCTCTTTCCCCTCCCACCCCCAAAAAATGCCTAGCATTTGTCCCTGTCTCAAAATTGAAAAAAAAAACATAATTACTAGCTCATGGAGCATGGAGTCCAGCATTTTCTTGCTTGAAGCATAAATGTCCAAATCAGTGGCGGCTGGTTTTGTATTTGGGGGGGGGGGGGGGGGCGGCAAACAACCTACGCTGTCGGTCGGGTCACCAGCACCCACCCGCTGGCGGTCGGTCGCTCATCCAGCCCCGCACTTACCCCATCTAGGTCATGGGCGGGCAGCGTTCTTTTGGGCAGCAGCTTCCATTGCGTCTCATCCTCCTCTGCATCACAGCGGCTTCTGCTGTGTGTCTCCTCCCTCCTCCTCCTCCTAGGCTTCCAATAGGATCGTCTGTCCTTTCAGCCAATCGGGTGACGGGTCTCAAGACCCGCTTCCTGATTGGCCCAGAAGGAGGATCAGTGTGACAATAGTGAATATTCATCTGCTATTGTCACACAACTGGGTGGGCTTGTAGCGCAGTGTTCTGCGTCCCGAGCCCATCCTTTTTTGAAGCCTATTAGAGTCTCTGGCTCTAATCACGTGCTTCAAAACCCACCCCCCCCATTGGAATCCATGTGTTCGGCACCCTGCATGTAGATTAGGGGGCTGGACGCATGGATGGGGGGGGGGGTGCACCCCTAATGGGCGGGCTGCAAATGGTCCAAATGCTGCTCTATCCTAAATAAAAAAAAAGTTTTTCTTATATTTCTACTTTAAAGTTCCTCCGATAATTGTCTCTGCTCTCTGCTGATACTGCTGTATCTTGTCCTCGCAGGGGGCATTACCAACGATACCAAAGGGGCACCAAATTCTGACCGATAACACTCTCCACAGTGATTTTCTGTATTTAGCTGGTCTTCTACCTCACATTCTTTGAGATTCTGAGCAGACATCTGGCTTCACAAAATATGTGAAAGATTAACATCTCCACTTGCTTGTCATCACCTTCATGATGCTCACAAAGAATTATTAAATCTCCATCCAATGAGCAGTCAACAAGCCCCTCAGCTGCTCTAATGTGACTGAGCTTCCTCACATATTTCCATTCAAGAAATAATTATTTCATCTGCAATAAAGCCGTGTAAAGTATATTGTGTGAACAGGTGCTGTGCTCTTTAACCTCCTTATGCCTGAGAGTAACTCATACCTCCGTCATTAGAACACATTTCGCAGTTCTGCTCTGTGACGGTGTAAAATATTATTTTTCAACAGTTTTGCTTGTCAAAGTCATTTAAGGTCTTAAAGTGTTACTAAAACCCCCAACAGTAAAATCAGTCTGTATATGCAGTAAAGAATGCTTGTTATACTCACTGTAAAAGGGCTGTTTAATCCTGTCTTCTCTGATCCATCCTTCTTCCACTGTCCCCAATCCATCTCCTCATAAGACAGAGCCTTTGGAGTCACTCTGCACATGCTCATTTTGGTAGAGAGTTTTTTTTTGTTCTTGGGAGGGTGCATGTGATCAGCATAGGGCCAATCAGCACTGTCCAGACAGAAGGTCAGGGTTCCTGCAGCCTCATAGGGCAGTCAGAGTAGAATGAAAACTTGCAAGCTTTAACCAGACACTGATAGAAATCACAAGACTGCTATATACTGCTGATGAGAAAAGGTATTTAGCAGTTTATATTTACTAAAACAATTGCATTTTCATGTTCCATGTGTACTTTTGTAGACCAGATGTAGTGAATGCAGGCTCCTGGGTTTAAAGCAACATTTTAAGTTTGCCAATAAAATAAAATACAAAATGTTTTTGTTTTTTGTGCACAACCTTTCCCAATCTTTCTGTAGTTATTCTGAGCTAATAAATACACGCACAAAGAGTTACTCCAAAGATTTTCCCTCGAGCCTTTACCACGCCATCTTCACATACTTTGCATATATTATGTTACCCTTTAATGCCTAGGGACAGCAATCTATTTTCAACTTTCATTTCCATTTTTAAACTATTTTTTACACAACAAAAGGTATTATTTTCACTTTCAATAGAATTTTATTGAAAATTTTAAGTACAAAACATAGCATGAAAGAGCTGTTTGTGATTTCCGAGAATGTGTTAGACAGCTGGAACGTAGCTGCCGAAGATCTGATAAAATCCTACAGTAGAAGTAGCATATTAATAAACAAAACTTGTAGCCTGCAAGAGTAGGTATCAAAGGGCCAGGTAACTTTGTTGCAGGCATAAAACATTTAGGCCCCTTTCACACGGACGGATAGAATGGTGCTTTTAGCTGCGGATTTTCTAGTTTTCTACCGCAGCTAAAAGCACACAATGCTTTCCTATGGCCCCATTCACACACAGCGTTTAGCTGCGATTTCGTTACATGCGGTTTGGTGCGAATAGAAAAAATTGAATTGAATGCGTCCATTTGCGATGTAGCGCAGCTATATGCACATAACTGCAGGTAATCGCAGTCTTTTGTGTCAACTGCGGATAGCAGCGTGATAAAAAAAAAAGAACAACAGGAAGCACATCATAATCAGTAGGTATAAAAAGGGTTGCTATAAGAATGACTACCGCAGCTAAATGCGGCCGCATGTAACCGCACGTAAACGCAGGTAATCGCAATGTACAAATGCAGCTAATCGCAGTGCATGGAGCCTTGAATTTCACAGAACATTTTACATGCTTTTAACTGCGGCAAAACAGCTGTCCGTGTGAAAGGCGCCTAAGCAGATCAAAACATCAAGTCTGAATAAACAGCATGATCTGCAACAATAAAATAAGAAAAAATAAAAAAAAAATAGTAAAGAAGTATATCCACAGTAGGAAGGTGAGAAAGAGAGGTGGGGTGAAGAGGAGGGGAGTGAGCATCCAAAATGTATTATTTTAAATATTATTATGGGACACTTTATTAGGTCTACTTATAAAACATTTGCATAGCCATTCGTCCAGTAAATTTGCATGTACCCTTGTCCTGTACAAATTGGGCAAAGAGAAATGTTCCTTAGGCTATTTTATTTCTTCTGAACGAATGTTCTTTTATTTAGGGCAATAGTAAAATACAACATTATGGCCACTAGATGGAGCTGAGGAGCATAGGAAATACTCTGAAAAAAAAAAAAATATGATGTAACAATTTTAGAGAATGCTTGAGTAATATTAGCAAATAAATAAGTAAAACAAACTTAAAGCGGAGTTCCACCAATATAAAAGTCAGCAGCTACAAAAAGTGTAGCTGCTGACTTTTATTAATCGGACACTCACCTGTCCCAGGTTCCAGCGATGTGGGCGTACAAAGCCCCGCTTGTCTCCCCCTCCTCTCTGTGGCGCCGGCATTGTGACTGTGGGCGCCCGGCTGTGGCTTCACAGCCGGGCACACACTGCGCATGCGCGAGCCACGCTGCACGCCGTGATTGGCCAGGCAATCATCTGGGACCTGTGATGTGTCCCAGATGATTGCCGAGAGGTAGGGGGAGAGGTGAACTTCCTTCCGGTGCCCTAGGAGGAAGTGGGAGCTGGAATCCTCTAAAAAGAGGGTTTCCGCTCCCCCCCCCAAAAAAAATTACATGCCAAATGTGGCATGTCAGGAGCTCACCTTCCCTTAAAGCGGAAGTTCCATTTTTGGGTGGAACTCCGCTTTAAAGTCTCACTTTAGCCTGCTGCCCAACCCCCCCCCCCCATGAATCGCTGTAATAAAAGAAGTACCTACCTAAATGCCCTTTTTACTCACCTAAAGCTGCAGTCATGTGATGTTCCAGTCCCAGAATTTCTCTCTTCTTCTGTGTACAGGAGGCAGGGTCCTTCTTTGAGTGTCCTTGTCACGGATTGTGTAATAGACATGTGCGATTAGTTTCGTACGAATCGGAAATTCGTACGAATTTTTCGAAATTCGTACATTTGTACGAATCCGAATTACGAATTTTTATGAATACGAATTCTGTACGACATACGAAATTTCGTTTACGAATTTCGGATCCAAATGATCCGAATCCAAACTACCAAATAAAGATTTTCAACTAATACGAAACAAACAAACAAAAAAAAAGTTACGAAAGTAGGAGTTGTGTCCAGAATCAACGAAAACAATGTACTCTACCTCGTCCGAAAGTACGAATTATGGTATTGAGCTTCCCTTTAATAGTGCCGTTGTATGTCTTATACGTCACCGTGTTCTTGGCGTTCGGAATTTCCGACAACATTTGTGCGACCGTGTGTATGCAAGACAAGTTTGAGCCAACATCCTTCGGAAAAAAAATACACGGTTTTGTTGTTGGAATTTCCGATCGTCTGTACGCGGCATGAGTCCGTAGAGTTCAATATTAACGATTCATACGAAATTCGTATTTCGTACGAATCCGAATTAAATTCCGTACACGAATTGAGAATTACGATTTTTTTTTAATACGAAACAGAACGGAACGAAACGAAACAAATTTTTTGACGGCTCCCATGTCTATTGTGTAATATGGAAACTTCCTATTGGCTGTCTATCGTGGGGGTTCTCGGGATCCCAAATAGCAATCTCATAGTTAATGTCAGCAAAAGATGACCAGCCAGCACACTGCAGTGCTGGATTACCAGTACCCCATACGTGGAAACTTTGAGGGACCTGGAAGGTGGGTTTACAGTGAGTAATACTTTTCTTCAACAGGTAGTCATTTTTAAAATAAATCCTCAAGAGGGAGAATATGGGGTGGGAGGTAATTTTTTGAGGCTTCTGCTTGGGCTCATTTATATTCTGTGCACTGAGGAGGGAGTAGGTCTCCTCCGGCTACCATCTTATGACAGGACAACATTATGTCCTGGACCTCTCTATCCTCTACTTCCATATAGAAGTAACCCAGTATACGCAGTATTTTCTTTTTTCCTTATGGAAATAAGTGTCGCCTTAGATTGCTGTAATGATACGATGTCATTGTAAGGGACCATGAACCAGGCAGAGACAGAAAATGCAGTTAAAATCACACCTTTAATGTTATAATGAAAATAAGACAGATCAGGAATGTAGCCAAAAACAGAAGACAGGGTTAGGAAGCCAAAATGGGTAATCAGACGAGCTGGGATCAGAAAGCCAGGAAATAGCATTGTCAAAAGCCAAATATGAAGATCAGGAACCAGAAGAAACATCAGCCAGGCAAAGTCATAACAGGAACACAGCAGAGATGTTGACCAAGCGAAGGCAACAGAGGGAATGAACAAGGCAGTTTAAATAGCAAAAAGGGGCTGACTGTATACTGGACTAATGAGGTAAGTAATGGTAACCAGGTGAGTCACTGCGGAAGCAATGAGTGGTTGGTAATTAACTGACAGTTGAGCAGCCTTGAGCATTGAGAAGAGAGCTGCTAAAAGCTCAGCCCTGACAGTCATAAACAAATAGTGACCACTATACTGGAATCAACAGAATTGCATGGATATCTTGTAGCTCTTTCACTGCCAGCCCTGATGAAGTGGAGCTATCTATGAAACGCGTTGACCACAATCTGTTACCTGTGAAACAGGACACTCAATATAAAGCAAATATAGGTGGTCTTTGTTGTGTGTCAAAAAAAGATTATTATTGTGTGCACCATATGTGATTCTTTTAAACGTTTTATACAATGCAATTATTAAATCTGGAATATTTTTTTTCATATTCATGTGTTGAAGATATGTCCATGGGTGCCGGCCTAGTTCTTTTTGTGCTGTAATCATTCTTTGAATATATCATAGGGCTCACTTTTAGCACTGTGTACAAAAAACACATGATGTGGAGCTGTAAAGGGTCCCCGCCAACACCACTAGACAAATGCGGGACACAGAAAATATTTGCTGTTGCAAAGGCGTGCATAGTGTCGTAAACCTGAAAATCTACTAAAGGAAATTGATGAAAAAGAATGATTTAAATGTTGTATTCTCTGTACAAAGTAGGAGTCTGGAAATAGGACTTTGGTGTTTTATCTCTTGTATTCTCAACAAAGAATTCCTTTCATACCAAACTTGGTTCTTTGGAAATATTTGAATTAACACAGGGAGGCTCTGTTTATAAAACTGCGCTTTTCTTCTAACAACTGCATAGAATTTATATAATTTTAACACAAAATAGATCCATGCGTATACAATAGTCTGCCTGCTTGATACATACTGCAAAGCTATTTTCAAAAAATATATACATTTTTACCAAAGAAACAAATGCTGTTTATCATACTCGAGAGAAGAATGTATTCTTACAAAGTAACAGTTCTAAAAAAGTATGAGCTTGTGATAATACTGTTAACATTATGAAGCTATGCTTCAAATTTTTTTTTTTATTACAGGTAACTTATATAGAGCTGTCAATTAACGCAGCGCTTTACATATATATTGCACATTCACATCAGTGAAGATTAGGGATGAGCTCGGTGTTCGAGTCGAACATACGTTCGACTCGAACATCGGCTGTTCGACCGTTCGGCGAACATCGAACGATTTGGGCGGTTCGCGCAAAATTCGAGTGACGCGAACGACCCACAATACACTGCGCCATCGCAGTGCAATCCCGGCGCTGTGATTGGCCAAGCATGCACTGTGACCCCGCATGCTTGCCAATCACAGCGCCGGCAGCTAGGAAAGCCATAATTGGCCACAGGCAGGTTGCCTGTGGCCAATTATAGCTCGGGGGGTTTAGCACATGCCCCACACTATAAAAGGCCGCCAGCGCGGCGGCCTTGTGTAGTGTGTTCCGTCGCAGGGAAAGAGAAGGATAGGCAGGGACAGTGTTGATATTCTTTGTGCTATTTTTGTGTGCAGGGAGAGAGAAGGATAGGCAGGGAGAGTGTCAGTGTCATATTCTTTGCTAAACCTTGTGTGCAGGGAGAGAGAAGGATAGGCAGGGGACAGTGTCAGTGTCATATTCTTTGCTAAACCTTGTGTGCAGGGAGAGAGAAGGATAGGCAGGGAGAGTGTCAGTGTCATATTCTTTGATAAACCTTGTGTGCAGGGAGAGAGAAGGATAGGCAGGGGACAGTGTCAGTGTTATTGTTGCTAAGCCTCCTGCACAGTATACACCTGAAGCTAGCCCTTATTGCTGTGTTTTCCTGGTGTGTTACACTAACAGGCATTTGCAGCACTTACAGCGGGCGGAGTGTGCCTCCTGCACATTATACACCTGAAGTTAGCCCGTATTGCTGTGTTTTCCTGGTGTGCTACACCAACAGGCATTTGCAGCACTTACAGCGGGCGGAGTGTGCCTCCTGCACATTATACACCTGAAGTTAGCCCGTATTGCTGTGTTTTCCTGGTGTGTTACACCAACAGGCATTTGCAGCACTTACAGGGGGCGGAGTGTGCCTCCTGCACATTATACACCTGAAGTTAGCCCGTATTGCTTTGTTTTCCTGGTGTGTTACACCAACAGGCATTTGCAGCACTTACAGCGGGCGGAGTGTGCCTCCTGCACATTATACACCTGAAGTTAGCCCGTATTGCTGTGTTTTCCTGGTGTGTTACACCAACAGGCATTTGCAGCACTTACAGCGGGCGGAGTGTGCCTCCTGCACATTATACACCTGAAGTTAGCCCGTATTGCTGTGTTTTCCTGGTGTGTTACACCAACAGGCATTTGCAGCACTTACAGCGGGCGGAGTGTGCCTCCTGCACATTATACATCTGAAGTTAGACCGTATTGCTGTGTTTTCCTGGTGTGTTACACCAACAGGCATTTGCAGCACTTACAGCAGGTGGAGTGTGCCTCCTGCACATTATACACCTGAAGTTAGCCCGTATTGCTGTGTTTTCCTGGTGTGTTACACCAACAGGCATTTGCAGCACTTACAGCGGGCGGAGTGTGCCTCCTGCACATTATACACCTGAAGTTAGCCCGTATTGCTTTGTTTTCCTGGTGTGTTACACCAACAGGCATTTGCAGCACTTACAGCGGGCGGAGGGTGCCTCCTGCACATTATACACCTGAAGTTAGCCCGTATTGCTGTGTTTTCCTGGTGTGTTACACCAACAGGCATTTGCAGCACTTACAGCGGGCGGAGTGTGCCTCCTGCACATTATACACCTGAAGTTAGCCCGTATTGCTGTGTTTTCCTGGTGTGTTACACCAACAGGCATTTGCAGCACTTACAGCGGGCGGAGTGTGCCTCCTGCACATTATACACCTGAAGTTAGCCCGTATTGCTGTGTTTTCCTGGTGTGTTACACCAACAGGCATTTGCAGCACTTACAGCAGGCGTAGTGTGATTCCTGCAAAATATACTCCTGAAGCTAGGCCTTATTGCTGTGTTTTCCTAGTGTGTTACACCAACAGGCATTTGCAGCACTTACAGCGGGCGGAGTGTGCCTCCTGCACATTATACACCTGAAGTTAGCCCATATTGCTGTGTTTTCCTGGTGTGTTACACCAACAGGCATTTGCAGCACTTACAGCGGGCGTAGTGTGATTCCTGCAAAATATACTCCTGAAGCTAGGCCTTATTGCTGTGTTTTCCTAGTGTGTTACACCAACAGGCATTTGCAGCACTTACAGCAGGCGTAGTGTGATTCCTGCAAAATATACTCCTGAAGCTAGGCCTTATTGCTGTGTTTTCCTAGTGTGTTACACCAACAGGCATTTGCAGCACTTACAGCGGGCGGAGTGTGCCTCCTGCACATTATACACCTGAAGTTAGCCCATATTGCTGTGTTTTCCTGGTGTGTTACACCAACAGGCATTTGCAGCACTTACAGCGGGCGTAGTGTGATTCCTGCAAAATATACTCCTGAAGCTAGGCCTTATTGCTGTGTTTTCCTAGTGTGTTACACCAACAGGCATTTGCAGCACTTACAGCAGGCGTAGTGTGATTCCTGCAAAATATACTCCTGAAGCTAGGCCTTATTGCTTGTTTTCCCTGCAGGCCATTAGAATGTCTGGAAGGCAAACAAGGAGAGGCAGACAGTCAGGAGCCAATAAAAGAGGGCAAGCAGGCTCTGTGTCTAGAGACAACAGTGCTGGTCGTGGACGCGGTGCATCGCCATCAGCACGTGGCCATAGGACACGCTTATCCTTCTTTTTGGCAGCTGGACGTGTTGAGCCGCATCATGCCGAAGACTTGGTAGAGTGGATGACCAAGCCCTCCTCATCCTCCTCATCCTCTCTCACCCAGGCTCAGGGTACTGGCAAAGCAGCTGCCAAAGCGTCCTCTTCCCTGGTATCAATGTCATCATCAGTCACTCCTTCCCTAGACCAACCATGTCCTCCTGAGGAGTCCCCCGAACTGTTTGAGCACAGTGTTGGGTACATGCTCCAGGAGGATGCCCAGCATTTCGAAGGCTCTGATGATGATACCCAGCTAGAGGAAGGCAGTAGTGTGAGAGCAGAGAGAGGGGATGCTCAAGAAGGACACCAATCTGGCAGTCATGTTCCAGGAGCTGCAGCATACTGCCAGATTGGCTCCAGTGATGAGCAGGGAGGGGATGATGAGGTCACTGACTCCACGTGGGTGCCTAATAGGAGAGAGGAGGAGGATGAGGAGGAGGCACATCTCCAACGAGGCAGGATGCCCTCGGGGGGCCAGCGTAAGGGCAGCACACCGACGGAATCACACCGCAGAGCTCCGCCTGTGCAGGGCGCTGCCTCTGCCCGTTATTCAAAAAGTTCTTTGGTGTGGGCCTTTTTTGAGTCGAGTGCATCAGACCGCACAGCTGCTGTTTGCAACATATGTCTCAAGCGTATATCGCGTGGCCAAAACATCACCCGCTTGCGCACCACATGCTTGACCAGACATATGTTGACCTGCCATGCAGCTCGTTGGCAAGCCTACCTTAAAGACCCACACCAAAGAACAAAGCGGACCTCTCCTTGCACCGCATCAGCTGGGATCTCCAACCCCACTATACCTTCAGTCCTAAACCTGCACTGAGAGGAATGAAGGTGTAGAATTAGGTGTGTCACAGCCAAGTACTTGCGGGCACTCTGCTAGCAGTACACCGACGTCCGATTCTATCAGGCAAATTTCCCTGCCCCAGCTGCTGGACCGTCGAAAGAAGTTCACTCCCAGCCATCCACATGCCCAGCGGTTGAATGCTAGCTTGGCTAAATTGCTAGCGCTTCAACTGCTGCCTTTTCAGTTGGTAGACTCGGCCCCCTTCCGTGAGTTTGTGCAATGTGCGGTTCCTCAGTGGCAGGTTCCCAAACACCACTTTTTCTCACGGAAGTCTTTTAGGGATGATTTACAGTCCCAAGAAACCCGTGGACTTGTACGTGGCTGGAAGCAGGTGGCTGCGGATCATGTCGTCCTTAGTGACCCAGAGGACTCCGGACCGAATGCCTCAGCTAACCTATGCTGCATGGCCTCCCTGATCCTGCAAAGTCTGCGGAAGGATCCTCGTATTCTTCGGATCAAGGAGAGGGACCATTACTGGCTGGCCACTCTCCTTGATCCACGGTACAAGGGTAAGGTTGCGGACCTTATCTTACCGTCGCAGGGGGAGCAGAGGATGAGACAACTCCGGGAGGCCTTGCAGAAAGGTCTGTGCAACGCGTTCCCAGAGACTGGGAGGTTACAAACTCCTGGTCCTGGACAACGAGTTGCTGAGGCTTCGGTCAGTCAAAGAAGGAGCGGTGGGGAAGGTGGCCGTCTAACCGATGCGTTCAGACAATTCTTTAGTCCGCAGCCCCAAGGTATGATCGGTTCCAGCAACCATCGCCAGCGTCTGATATACATGGTGCAGGAATACCTAGGGGCAAGGTCAGACTTGGACACCTTCCCCACCGAAAATCCTCTGGCTTACTGGGTCTTGAGGATGGATCACTGGCCAGAGCTTGCACAGTATGCAATTGAGCTACTGGCCTGTCCTGCATCCAGCGTTCTTTCAGAACGCACATTCAGTGCTGCTGGAGGATTTGTCACGGATCACAGGGTGCGCCTGTCCACCGACTCGGTTGATCGACTGACCTTCATAAAGATGAACCAGTCTTGGATCACCACCAGCTACCAAACACCTGAAGCTGATATAACAGACTAATTATTTTCAAATGTCACATCCCTTCAAGACTGATGCTGATGCTGAGAGACTGTCTTGTTATGTTGACTGACTATCCTCCTCCTCCTCAATGATCCGATTGATGATGATAGCTTGGAAGAACATTTTTGTTTCTGGGTGCCGCCACCAGTGGCTAAGGCCCAATTTTTCAGCCCCTGTTAAACAGGGGCATGTAATTACAATTTTTTATGCAATGCTTTGCAGCAGGGCTCATTCCTGCACTCCAACTAGAGTATCTGGGAGAGGTTGCAGTGTCGTGGCACCAGCACCAGTGCCTAAGGCCCAATTTTACAGCCCCTGTTTAACAGGGGCGTGTAATTACAATTTCTGATGCAATACTTTGCAACAGGGCTCATTGCTGTGCTCCAAGTACAGTATCTGTGAGGGGTTGCAGTGTTGTGGCACCAGTGCCTAAGGCCCAATTTTTCTGCCCCTGTTTAACAGGGGCTTGTAATTACAATTCTAATAATTCACAGCAGGGACCATTCCTGCGCCCACCAAGAGTAACTGTGAGGCCTTACAGTGTTGTGTCAACACCACCACCACCACCACCAAAGGCCCAATTTTTCAGCCCCTGTTCAACAGGGGCATGCAATTACAATTCTTGATCTAATAATTCACAGCAGGGCCCATTCACGCGCCCACCAAGAGTAACTGTGAGGGCTCACAGTGTTGTGGCAACACCAACATGTAAGGGGCAAATTTCAGCTGAGTATATACGGCAGGCCCCTACTTTCAAACATCCAACTTACAAACGACTCCTCCTTGCAAAGGGAAGGATACAACAGGAAGTGAGAGGAAATCTACCACTAGGAAGGGAAATTCTCTCCTGTAAGAGTTAATATGGGAAAAAAAGTGTCTCCTCTCCACTGATGCTTTATCGCCAATTCTTGTTTCAATAAAAACCCCAAATTTTCAAAAAACATTTGTCATTAGGACGGAAAGTGAGGTGAACTGTTCTGAACAGGTGCACACTGCACAGACAGCAAAACAAATGTTACAGGGGTGATAACCCTTCACTATGTTTTCCAAAAAGCTTAAAAATAGATTTTTTGGCTGGAGCTACACCTAAACAATGTACCTGTTCAAAATTACAAACAGATTCTACATAAGAACAAACCTACAGTCCCTGTCTTGTATGCACCGCCTGTATACGGCTGTTCAGAGTATATAGGGCCTTTTTTATTTTGTGTGCGGGGTTCCCCTTAATATCCATACAAGACCCAAAGGGGCTGCTGATGGGCTGGGGTGGAGGTGGGGGGGGTGTGATGGGGTAGCTATGCCATTTTTCTTAAAGATTTTCATCCATATTACCTGGACCAGACATTACATTAAAGCCGCAAGCAGTTTTAAATGGCTTTTTTTCCTTTAGAAATGTAATTTTGTGCAGGGACAGTTCTAAACACGGGAAACACGTGGCACTTCACAGGCATACTTTAGACACCCCCCAGGTACGATATTTAACCACTTGTCCCCAGCCCACTGTCAATTGACGGCGGGCGGAGGACACTCTCGTTCTGGGAGGACGTCATATGACGTCCTCCCTTTAAAACGAGCTAGGGGGCGCGCGCGCCGCCACGTTCCCAAGGCCCCGATGCGCTTGCCCGGCGGCCGCGATTGCCGCCGGGCACCCGCGATTGCCCGGGAAACGAGCAGGAAAGTGGATCTCTGTGTGTAAACACAGAGATCCACGTCCTGTGAGGGAGAGGGGACCGATGGTGTGTCCCTTGTACATAGGGACAACCATCGGTCACCTCCCCCAGTCAGTCACCTCCCCCCACAGTTAGAACACATTGAGGGAACATATTTAACCCCTTCCCGCCCCCTAGTGGTTAACCCCTTCCCTGCCAATCACATTTATACAGTAATCAATGCATTTTTATAGCAGGGATCGCTGTATAAATGTGCATGGTCCCAAAAATGTGTCAAAAGTGTCCGATGTGTCCGCCGCAATATCACAGCCACAATAAAAATCGCAGCTCGCCACCATTACTAATAAAAAAAAAAAAATGCTATAAATCTATCCCCTATTTTTTAGACGCTATAACTTTTGCGCAAACCAATCAATACGGGGCTATTGCGATTTTTTGTTTTTTTACCAAAAATATGTAAAAGAATACGTATCGGCCTAAACTGAGGAAAATGTTATTTGAAAAAAAAAAGGGTATTTATTATAGCAAAAAGTAAAAAATTTTGCTTTTTTTCCAAACTGGACGCTCTTCTTTTGTTTATAGCGCAAAAAATAAAAAGCACAGAGGTGATCAAATACCACCAAAAGAAAGCTCTATTTGTGGGAAAAAAAGGACGCAAATTCCGTTTGGGAGCCACGTCGCACGACCGCGCAATTGTCATTCAAAGTGTGACAGCGCTGAAAGCTGAAAAATGGCTTGGGCAGGTAGGGGGTTTTTGTGCACAGTAGGGAAGTGGTTAAAGGAATATTTGACTTTTTTTTTTTCACTTTATGCATCATTAAAATGACTGCTCCCGAAAAACTGCCGTTTTTAAAACTTCGTTCCCAGACCCTTTTTAGGACAATAACATGCATAATAGTCGTTATAATTAGCACTTTAGATTTCGAACGTTCGCATCCATTGTATTTAATAGGGTTCTAACGTTCGTGTAAACTCTCGGTCCGTTCGCGGGTTCTGGTGCGAACCAAACCCGGGGGTGTTCGGCTCATCACTAGTGAAGATAGATCTATGTTTCCCAAATGAAATCTTTGGTCACAGCATACACTTTTATTTCATAACATCAGCATTGTAATACATACAAACAATAGTTATATTGATACTCCAATATAAGCTTACTGCGTCATTTTAACTGACAATTGCGCGGTCGTGCGACGTTGTACCCAAACAAAATTGACGTCCTCTTCTCCTCACAAATAGAGCTTTCTTTTGGTGGTATTTGATCACCTCTGCGGTTTTTATTTTTTGCGCTATAGACAAAAAAAGAGCGACAATTTAAAAAAAATTGCAAAATTTTTTACTTTTTGCTATAATAAATATCCCCAAAAAATATTAAAAAAAATATTTTTTTCCTCAGTTTAGGCCGATATGTATTCTTCTACATATTTTTGGTAAAAAAATAAATAAAATCGCAGTATGCGTATATTGATTAGTTTGCGCAAAAGTTATAGCTTCTACAAAATAGGGGATAGATTTATGGAATTTTTATTATTCATTTTTTTTATTAGTAATGGCAGCGATCTGCGATTTTTATCATGACTGCGACATTGCGGCAGACACATTTAGTAAAGAAATTTTCCTCAAATTGGGATTTTAAATGGACCATAGGCAGTAATTTATAAAAATTATTACAAGTTTGTTAATGAATATAAGAAAATTGCATGACACATACAGTACTCAAACACAAAGCAGTATAAACTGGACAATGATAAAAACAAGCACATGAGAATGGGGACAAATTTCGGAATTAACGAATTTCTCTAAATTTGTGAAAAACAAATTAGAAACTAAACGAATTGCACATGTCTAGTGATCCCTCAACCGCACATACACGCTGGCTGCAGCTTCATGGACCAAGATAGTTCCCACGTGTCATGGTGAGCATATAGGACATTGGTTTGGCCATTAAGTTAGTTATGACGTGTCTCAAATTTACGTAGACTCATCAAATAAGGAAGGTGTATCCCTCCGAGAGTAAGTTACATCCGTGTTGGACATAGACTATAATAGTCTCTGCCTGTCAAAGGATCACGATAACCGCATGCAAAAAGGAACGGGTCTATCCTCTTAATCCAGGTCCTCATATACTCTTGTGCATGGAGTGAAGTGATGCAGCTCCTATCGTCCGTCAGGACACTTTTGACACTATTTTGGGACCATTGTCATTTATACAGCAATCAGAGCTATAAAAATGCACTGATTACTGTGTAAATGACACTGGCAGGGAAGGGGTTAAATACTAGGGGGCGATCAAGGGGTTAAGTGTGTCCTAGGGAGTGATTCTAACTGTGAGGGGGATGGTCTTGCAACAACATGACAGAGATCACTGCTCTCGATGACAGGGAGCAGTAGATCCCTGTCATGATGCTAGGCAAAACAGGGAAATTCTTGTTTACATAGGCACGATCGTGGCCCCCGGCGGACATCGAGTCCACAGGACCCGTGGGCACGCTCACGGAGCACCCACAATGCCGTGATTTAAAGGGGACGTACAGGTACACCCATTTGCCCATCGCTGCCATTTTGCCAACGTATATCGGCGTGCAGCGGTCGGCAGTTGGTTAAATGAAAACTGGGTCATGGACAAGTGATAGCACTTAAGCTGGCCATAAAACAACCAAGCAAACTAAGCTGCTAGCACAAAAGTGTATGTAGCGCCACCCCCGTAGGGGCCGCTGGAAGATGACTGTCCCCAGAGGTTGCCCTGACCTTGCAAGCCTCCCGACACCTCTGACACCCTGGGTTCTGACATTATTCAAAGAGAGATTGCGAATGCAAAAGACACTAAAGAAATATCAGAAATTGCAAATGGATACTTTACTGGATATTATTAAAGTGTTACCAAAGCCAGTAATATGAAAATAGTTAATCCGACCCCCCACAGTGCCCACAGCTTATAAATCTTCTATTTACATTAAAATATTGCCACTATATATACCTTTTTGGGTGATCTGTATACCATGGTTACATCATAAACTGCACAGTTTCTTCAGTGCTGAGAGTTCAGGAAGGTGGAGATTTTCACAACAGCCTGTATACACGCCCACATGTGTGATGTCAATATCATGTGACCTGGCTATCTCTGAGAACAAGAAACTGTTCTCTCCAGCATTAAAGACACAACTGAGCATGTGCAGGTTGGCTATTGCCTGTGTGTTAGCTGGCTTTCCCCAGATAGACAGTGCAGGAGGGGAGGATCTGTGCATACCAGGGGCGGATCCAGGGGGGGGGCAACGGGGCATTTGCCACCCCCGAGAAATTCATTTTAGTTGCGGAACTTGCGGGCGTCTGAGAGACTGAGCGGGCGGTAGTTGCAGAACTTGCGGGCGCTGGGGAGTCTGAGCGGGCAGCTCCGCGTGCGAGTGACAAAGCGGGCGGGTGACAGCGTGGGCTGCATGGTGCCTCGATGTGTGAGCGGGCGGCTCGGCGGCGAGTGAGAGTCAGAGAGTGGGCAGTCAGCTGGTCGGCTCTGTGAGTGAGCGGGCGGATGGCCAATCAACAAGACGGCGGCTGGGGGAACAGAGAGATGACATCATCTCTCACCGCCCCGTGCCCGCCCTGCATCCCTGCAGTAACTTCCGCCCTCACTATGCAGGCAGCAGAGAGATTTCATCATCTCTCTGCTGCCTGACTCTGACAAGCAAAACACCACCTTAGCAAGTGACAATGCGCAAGGTGTGGCAGGTGAGGTGGCAAGTGACATTCCGCAACTTGTGGCAAGTGATAATCCGCAACATGTGGCAAGTGACAATCTGCAACTTGTGGCAGGTGACGTGGCAAGTGGCAATCTGCAACACGTGGCAGGTGACGTGGCAAGTGACAACCTGCATCTGGTGGCAGGCAAGTGACATTCCGCAACATGTGGCAGGTGATGTGTCAAGTGACAATCTGCAACATGTGGCAGGTGACGTGGCAAGTGACAATCCGCAATGTGTGGCAGGTGATGTGGCAAGTGACAAGCTGCATCTGGTGGCAGGTGACGTGGCAAGTGACACACTCGGGGCACCCACTGATTCTGCATTATGGTGAGTTGAACCACAATGTAATAATATAAATAATGCGCTTCAATCATCCTGAGACCATAACAACCATGGTGCCATGATCATTGAAGCGCTAACACCAGTCATTTCCCTGATAAATTGCCCCCCCAAAAAAATATTTTCTGGTAGTGCCCCTCCCGAGACTAGACTCTGGATCCGCCCCTGGTGCATACAGGATAAAACAGCCTTTTTACACAAGCCCTTAAGTTCCACAGCGAGTATAACAAGCATGCTATGCTGCATATACAGACTGATTTTACCGTTGTGGGTTTAGTAACACTTTACGTTAAGAAGGGGAAGAAAATGTAGTTTGTGGGTTTTCCCCAAATTGCAACTTTAGCATAAACAGAGCTACAGAGATATACAAGGAAATGGCAATACCAGTGAACCTGGCGGTAGCAACCAACAAATCTCAAGGGAGACCTATAACCCTAAGTGTGTCAGGGTCACCTGTGGCCAGGTGACAGATGCACACCGTAGGGGGACAGGAGTGCACCGCGAGGTAGTGAACCCTATGGCTGGCTTCTGTGGGTAGGAAACTGGGTGGTTGTGGAAAGCGGGACCAGAGGAGCACAACCGGGATCCCAACGGAAGCGAGAGCCAAGATTCCCCAGGGCGCGGAGTCTAAGACCCAGCTGGTCTTCTCCAGGGCCTCTAGTGGTGAGGATGTTACGCTGCAGGCTGGGACCAGGTCGCGGCCCCTGGAGTTTCCTAGCTCACGCCCCGTAGGATAAGGGGAAGCAGCGGCACACGATAGAGAGAACCGAATAACAAGCCGAAGGTCAGGGGCCACAAGCAGACAAGGATAACGAAGAACGAGCCGAAGGTCAAGGGTCACGAGCAGACAGGGATGGTCGGGGACAAGCCAATAACGTAACAGAGAGACAGACGTAGCACACGGCAGGCAGGAACCCAAACACACAATGCCTAACAAACACGTTGATCAGCAAAGCAGGCTTGCAGTGCACAGGTTAATATAGTGTTCAGTGATAGGGCCTGGGGTGGAGTCAGGCTGGGAGGAGATTATAAAGGAAGCCAGGTGAAGGAGGTCTGGTCTCTAGATGAACACATGAGGAGGAAGGTAAGATGGCAGACAGACATTAATGCATATCCATGACAGTACCCTCCCTCTTACGAGGCCTCCCCCTTCCCCGCCTGGGCCCAGGTTTAGAGGGAAACTTCAGATGAAACTCCTTTAACAGACGAGGTGCAAAGACCTCAGATGCAGTGATCCAAGACCTCTCCTCAGGACCAAACCCTTTCCAATGAACGAGGTACTGAAGAACGCCTTTACAGAGTCGGGAGTCCAGAATTTGACTGATCTCGTACTCCTGATTATCCTCCGAGACAGGCGCCACGGTAGGAAGAGGACGAGAGAATTTATTGAGGACTAAAGGCTTTAGAAGAGCAACATGAAAGGAGTTAGTGATTTTAAGGCTCTTAGGAATCTGGAGTTTGAAACAAACCGGATTCAGTTTAGCAGTTACCGTGTATGGACCGATGAATCGTGGAGCAAACTTCAGAGAAGGAACTCGGAGCTTGATGTTCCTGGTAGAGAGCCAGACTTTGTCCCCTGGCTGAAGAGAAGGCGGTTTACGCCTGCGGCGGTCTGCAAAGCCTTTGAATTTTTCAGCAGCTGCCCGGAGGGAATCATGAACGTGACCCCAAACGGAATTGAGAGACTCCTGAACCGAAGCCAAAGCTGGAATGTCTGGAGAACAGATCATAGGAAGAGGAAGTTGAGGGTGTTTTCCATAAACTGTGAAAAAGGGTGTCTTCTGCGAACTGGTATTCACATGATTGTTATGGGAGAATTCTGCCCACGGGAGTAGAGAGGACCAATCGTCATGGTGAGAAGACACAAAGGTGCGAAGAAAGACCTCTAACTCCTGATTAACCCTCTCAGTCTGTCCATTGGATTGGGGATGGTAAGAAGAAGAAAAATCCAAGACAATATTGAGGGATTTGCAAAAGGCTCTCCAAAAACGAGACGTGAATTGGACTCCCCTGTCGGAAACAATATGAGAAGGGACCCCATGTAGGCGGAGAATTTCTCGAATGAAAATGGGAACCAAGGCAGGGGCAGAAGGAAGACCAGGAAGAGGAACAAAATGAGCCATCTTGGAGAATCGATCGATTACCACCCAAATGACTGTATTATTCTCAGACAGTGGGAGATCGGTGATAAAATCCATGGCAATATGGGCCCAGGGTTCCTTAGGAATAGGCAAGGGCATGAGGAGACCAGCAGGAGCTTGTGTGGAGGATTTGGACTGAGCACAGACATGACAAGCTTTAACGTAGTCTTTGACGTCTGAGCGGAGATTAGGCCACCAGTAGTGACGACTGATGAGTAGGAAGGATCGGAGGAATCCAGAATGCCCTGCCACCTTGGAATCATGTCCCCAACGAAGGATCTTAGCTCTTAGCTCAGTGGGGACAAAGGTCTTACCAGGCGGAATTTTAGACTTCAGGGTGGTAGAGTGGGCAACAATGCATGAGGTGGGAATGATCGGCTCAGGTTCAGGGGCGGACTCCTCGTCCAAAGTGTCAAATGACCTAGAGAGCGCATCAGCCCGACCGTTGCAGGAACCAGGTTTGTAGGTAATCGTGAAATTAAAACGGGCAAAGAAGAGACTCCACCTGGCCTGTCTAGGATTCAGACGTTTAGCATTCTGTAGATACTGTAAATTCTTGTGATCGGTAAAGATCGTTATGGAGTGAGGGGAACCCTCCAAGAGATGACGCCACTCCTCTAACGCCAATTTAATAGCGAGAAGTTCCCGATCACCGATGGCATAATTCCTCTCTGCCTGAGAAAATTTTTTGGAGAAGAACGCACATGGTTGGCGTCTCTTCTCAAAGATTTGAAGAAGCACAGCTCCCACCCCCATTGAGGAAGCGTCCACTTCAATAAAAAATGCATTCCCAGGATTTGGTCTCCTCAAGAGGGGGCCAGAAACAAAGGCCTGTTTCAGGTTGTGAAATGCAGAGACAGCTTCGGGAGGCCAGTCTCTGGCATTCACACCCTTCTTGGTCAAAGCGATAATAGGCGCGGCAATGGAAGAGTAATTCCTTATGAACTGCCTATAATAATTAGTGAAGCCAAGAAAGCGCTGTGTGGCCTTGAGGCTAGCAGGAAGAGGCCAGTTGGTGATAGCCAAGACCTTCCCAGGGTCCATACGAAGCCCCGAACATGAGACAAAGCACCCCAAAAACAGGACCTCAGAACATTCAAAGGAACATTTCTCCAGCTTGGCATAGAGATTGTTCTCTCTAAGACGTTGAAGTACAGTGCGGACATGGTTTCTGTGGACGAGCAGATTTTCAGAAAAGATCAGAATGTCATCCAGATAGATGACAACAAACTGGTACAGCAGATCTCTGAAGATTTCATTGACAAAGTTTTGAAACACGGCTGGAGCATTACACAGACCAAAAGGCATCACCAGATATTCGTAATGCCCGTCTCTAGTGTTAAATGCAGTCTTCCATTCGTCACCCTCCCGTATTCGAATGAGATTGTACGCGCCTCTGAGATCCAACTTGGTGAAAATGGAGGCACCCTTCAACCTATCGAATAGCTCAGATATTAAGGGTAAGGGGTATCGATTTTTAATAGTAACCGCATTTAAACCCCGATAATCGATGCAGGGTCTTAAGGTACCATCCTTTTTGGCAACAAAAAAGAACCCTGCCCCTGCAGGCGATGAGGATTTCCGGATGAACCCTCTCTCCAGATTCTCTGCTACATACTCCGACATGGCCTGGGTCTCTGGGATGGACAGAGGGTAGGTACGACCCCTGGGTAGAGTTGCTCCGGGGACAAGATCAATAGCACAGTCAAAAGACCTGTGGGGAGGAAGCACCTCAGCTGATTTTTTACAGAACACATCCCGGTAATCGCTGTATGCGGCGGGAAGATCAGAAGAAACAGAAGTGGCAGCAACCGGAAGACTCTCCTTGGGGGTCACCTTGAGAAGACACGACGAGAAACATGAGGAACCCCAGGCCAGGATCTGCCCAGAGACCCAGTCCACATGTGGAGAGTGGAGCTGTAGCCAAGGGAGGCCCAATACAACTGGGGTAGAGGCCTTGGGTAGAATAAGAAAGGATATCCACTCCTGGTGGAGAATCCCTACCGACATCCTAATGGGTAGCGTCTGGAAGCGAATAGGGCCCCCTGGGAGAACAGTGCCATCAATTGCCGAGACTACCAATGGGGTAGTGAGAGGTGAAAGGGTAAGCTTCATAGAAGAAGCAGTTCTCCAATCCATGAAATTGCCGGCAGCCCCGGAATCCAGGTATGCAAGGGTTGACTGAGGAGAAGTGCCTACATGAAGGGACACCGGCAAGAGCAGGCGAGAAGGTGATGTTTCTGGGTCCAATACTCCACCTTCCAAATGTATTAGACCCGAGCGTTTCCCGGACGAAGCGAGCAGGAGTCACGAAAATGACCCTTGCCCCCACAATAGAGGCACAAGCCCAGAGTTCTGCGCCTAGCACGTTCTTCGGGGGTTAGTCTGGTCCGGCCCAGCTGCATAGGTTCTTCAGCAGGTAGAGGATGCTCCACGGAATGAAGGGAGGGGAGCTCAGACTGGCTAGGACCCAGAGAGTGCTGGCGTCTTTTTTCTAAGGACCTCTCTTGAAAACGAATGTCGATCTGGTTGCATAATGAAATTACATCGTCCAGACCGACGGGAATGGCTCTTCCCGCTAATTCGTCTTTCACTCGGTCAGAGAGGCCATGTAAAAAGGTAGCGACCAGGGCCTCATTATTCCAGCTCAATTCAGCTGTGTGGATACGGAACTGAAGAGCATATTGCCCCACTGAACTAGATTCTTGGCGAAGACGTAAGACAGCACTAGCCGCTGAAGAAGCCCGAGCCGGCTCTTCGAAGATATTACGAAAGAGCTTCAAGAATTCGGACAGACTGGAAACCACCGGATCGTTCCTCTCCCACAGGGGGGCAGCCCAGGCCAAAGCTTCACCGGAGAGGAGGGAAATGATATAGGCTACCTTAGCCCGGTCAGATAGGAAGCTTTGAGGCTGAAGCTCAAAATGAATAGTGCATTGGCTGAGAAACCCCCTGCAGGCCTTGGAGTCCCCAGAGAAACGGAACGGAGCTGGCAATCTTAGTGAGTGTGAGGCTGCGACTGGTGCGATAGGTACAGCCGCTGGTTGTACTTGGGGTTGCGGATTCGGGGTTCCCAAGGAGACCTGAAGCTGCTCGAATCGAGAAGCCAGATCCTGGAGGAATCGCATCACCTGGGTCTGATTTGATTCCTGGGTCTCAAGTCTGCGAACTATGCCCTGCAATGGATCATCCGCGGGAAGCGGGATGTCAGCCGGGTTCATGGCTGATCAAACTGTCAGGGTCACCTGTGGCCAGGTGACAGATGCACACCGTAGGGGGACAGGAGTGCACCGCGAGGTAGTGAACCCTATGGCTGGCTTCTGTGGGTAGGAAACTGGGTGGTTGTGGAAAGCGGGACCAGAGGAGCACAACCGGGATCCCAACGGAAGCGAGAGCCAAGATTCCCCAGGGCGCGGAGTCTAAGACCCAGCTGGTCTTCTCCAGGGCCTCTAGTGGTGAGGATGTTACGCTGCAGGCTGGGACCAGGTCGCGGCCCCTGGAGTTTCCTAGCTCACGCCCCGTAGGATAAGGGGAAGCAGCGGCACACGATAGAGAGAACCGAATAACAAGCCGAAGGTCAGGGGCCACAAGCAGACAAGGATAACGAAGAACGAGCCGAAGGTCAAGGGTCACGAGCAGACAGGGATGGTCGGGGACAAGCCAATAACGTAACAGAGAGACAGACGTAGCACACGGCAGGCAGGAACCCAAACACACAATGCCTAACAAACACGTTGATCAGCAAAGCAGGCTTGCAGTGCACAGGTTAATATAGTGTTCAGTGATAGGGCCTGGGGTGGAGTCAGGCTGGGAGGAGATTATAAAGGAAGCCAGGTGAAGGAGGTCTGGTCTCTAGATGAACACATGAGGAGGAAGGTAAGATGGCAGACAGACATTAATGCATATCCATGACAAAGTGCAAGAGGGGGAAGAACAGAATTTTTTACAGTCAGCTCCCTCTAAACCCTGATGCCACAGGCGTAAAGAAATAACAAAATACAAAATGCGCAATCTGAGTGAAAGTTCCCTTTTAAGGTAAACAGATGTTGAGGGCTGATTCCTTTGTGTGTTTGCAGGAAGGAGTCCTTGAAGTAAAGTTATCCAGAATCTTCAGCTACAAAGGGGCCCAAAGGTGTTGCTGTGCAATGGCGACCAGCAAAGGTGAATAGCTGTGCAAAGGCCCTCCCAGCGGAGGGCCTTCGATGTAGAAAGGATAGGATAAAAAAGGTGTCTGCATGCAGTGTCTTTGAAAATAATACTAAGGGTGGGCTTCTGCCCGCTTACCAATCCTGAGGATACCAAGGCTCAGGGAGATAGGGTGTCCTGGAACAGGCTCTTGAAGGATTTGCAACCAGTTGAAGATGCCTGGCTGTGCACCTGACAACCCAGGGATTCAGCAGCGTCTCTGTGTGGGTGAAGATGAGAGTCACTGAATGGTCAAACATTCCCATAGACACACTCCTAAACCTTGTGGACAGGCTTCTTAGAAGAGTTGAAGCCGTTATAGCTGCAATGGGTGGGCCAACTCAACATTGAACCCTACGGACTAAAGCTGGGATGCCATTCAAGTTAATGTGCGTGTAAAGGCAGGTGCCCCAATACTTTTGGTAATATAGGGTATGTGTGAATGGACACATAGGCTAACATGCAGGGGCATTTAGAGGCAGGAAAATAAAAATGCCAGACGCCCCTAACAGCCATGTTAAAAAGTCCAGGTGGCATGAGGCCAAAGAAAAGGAAATCTCTAAACGCATGCTTTATGTATCCTTTGTGAGCTTGCTCACATTGCAACTGTTTTGAGGAGCTTGGCATGCAGTTCTGACACTCAGTAATTGACAGATCCAAAAGAATGTCCTGAGCTGCATGTCACATATGGGGGCAGGGTGTTACGGGCCAGCATGGGGCCCCAGGCACTTTATGAGGTCTGGAAGTTGAGGCTGTTTATTTCCTATTATTTCTTCTCCTTCTACCCCACCACCCAACCAGGAAAGCCATCCAGCTGCCATGGAATGCTGCCTGTATAAACTTGGTTTGAATGCTCTTCTGTGAACAAACCCTAAAAGTTCTGAGATTTACAAAGTTTAATCATGTTTTTTCTATAATGAGAAGTTTATCAAAAATATAAGCAGCAGTACCCATCTCTACCAACACTGTACACAGCAAACATAAAGATATAAGTAAACCATGAACCAGTGACAGAATACCTGACTATAAACCTAACAAACAGAGAGCATAACTACAACTAACAATATACAAAATGGGGAACATAGAAAGACAGGATAAACCGGTGGTACAGAAGGCAGATGGGAAGAGGGAACCAAAACTGGGAAAAGGAACAAGGGAGAGCAGGAACAAAGCAGCGAGGTACTGGGTACAAGGTACAGGACAGAAGCAAGGTCAGGACAGGAGCAAGATCAGGATTACTGGCAACAAGATCTGGCAGGACAAAACACTGAAGCAAGAGGCACCAAAAGGGAAGGACCTTAATACCCTCCCAGCAACCAGCATCAGGTGGAGATTGATTACTGGATATTGCTGGCTGCTGGAAGACACTGTGATTACAACTCTCCACCCAGGGAACCACAGTGCCACCAGCAGGCGACACAGGTCTTGACAAGGACACACAATAGACCATAATAATGTAGTATTTACAAGGTAGTCAGTTTTGAAAGGTTTTAAAGCGGTAGTGAACCGCAAAAAAAAAAAAATTTCCCTGCAAATTAATGTCATAATGTGCTAGTATGCACCGCATACTAGCACATTATGAAAGACTTACCTGAAAATGAAGACCTCCAGCGGCACACTGTCATCGCTGACAGGGCTTGCATCTTCACTCTGTCTTCCTTCCGGGTTTGACTGGCCGAGCCGTGATGACGCCACTACCGCGCGCATGGCTCTCTCTATGGATGACATGCCGTCCATTAAGAGCGCAATGCGCATGTGCTGCTATAGTAAATATCTCCTAAACAGTGCACGTTTAGGAGATATTTACTGTACCCACAGGTAAGTCTTATAAGATAACTAAAATACATCACAGATGATATCATTTGCTGCTCAGTGATTGCAGTATTCTAGTCTGCATCTCCCCAAGGTAATACTTAAAATCTGGCCTGTTAGTGGGTCCTGAGGACAGGAGTTGAGAACCACTGCTTTAACCACTTAAGGATAGGCTCACGGTTATATACGTCGGCAGAATGGCACGGCTGGGCAAAGTGACGTATATTTACATGTGTGTGCCCCTGCCGCGAGCTCCGTGACTGTGCCCGCGGGACCCGCGGACTCGATGTCCGCAGGTGTCCCGCGATCGTGTCACAGAGCTGCAGAGCGGGGAGAGGCCAGTGTAAACAAGCATCTCCCCATTCTGCCAAGTGACACTGACACTGATCGTATGCTCCCTCTCATTGGGAGCAGCGATCAGTGACGTGTCACTCTTAGCCACGCCCCCTAACAGTTATAATCACTCCCTAGGACACACTTAACCCCTTCCTAGCCCCCTAGTTTTTAACCTCTTGACTGACAGTCACATTTATACAGTAATCAGTGCATTTTTATAGCACTGATCGCTGTATAAATGTGAATGGTCCCAAAATGGCGTCAAAAGTATCCGATATGTCCACCATAATGTCACAGTCATGATAAAAATCGCTGATCGCCACCATTACTAGTAAAAAAATTTATTAATAAAAATGCCATAAAACTATCCCCTTTTTTGTAGATGCTATAACTTTTGTGCAAACCAATCAATAAACGCTTATTGCATTTTTTTTTACCAAAAATATGTAGAAGAATACGTATCGGCCTAAACTGAGGAACAAATTAGTTTTTTTATATATTTTTTGGGGATATTTATTATAGCAAAATTGTTGCATTATTTTTGTTTATAGCGCAAAAAAGAAAAATAATAAAAACTGCAGAGGTGATCAAATACCACCAAAAGAAAGCTATATTTGTGGGAAAAAAAGGACGTCAATTTTGTTTGGGAGCCACGGTGCACGACCACGCAATTGTCAGTTAAAGCGACGCAGTGCCGAATCGCAAAAAGTGTCCCGGTCATTTGGCAGCCAAATGGTCCGGGGCTGAAGTGGTTAAAGTGTCATTAAATACACATGATGAAAAACTATCAATAAATGGTGTATTACATGCTGTTCATACTCATTCAGTCACTATGGGATTCATTTTGTCTATTCTGCAAAAAAAAAAAAAAACTGGTTGATCCTGCTGTTCTCTGTCTCCCCCTTCAGTCCATGTTCCCAATGCAGTTAGGGATTTTGCAGAGCAGTGTTGGCAGCTAGTGCACATGCTCAGTTTTCAGTGTATTTTCTACTCTGAGCATTTCCTTCTCATCACAGGCAGCCGCAGCCCATGTGACTATAGAATCACACATGTGGGCATATACACTCTGGTAAATGACAGCCCACTCGCTCCCTCCTCCTCCATGCCCATAAACCAGCTAAACATTATTGGGTGTGATATTACATCTTGACCGATGGAGGCTTCACCTCCCTGTTATTCTAAGATACAGGCTGAAGGGGCGTGATGCAGCCTGTGAAATCCACCTACACCATATTATTGCCAAAAAATAATAAAGATTTGATTTTAAACATATGTAGCGTTACCTTCAGTTAAGAGGGCCGCAGATTTAGTTTGGGCCCTGAAGACAGCTCCGCCAACCCCCGGCAATTTACTCGACCCCCTTCTGGCACAGTTAGTCTAGGGTAATATATATATATATATATATATCTTATGCTCTATGGTTAAATTCAGACACCAATGCAGTGATAGAATAATAACGAGTTTACTTCTACTGGCAAAAAAATCAACAGTTATCACAAATCACAGGAATATATCTGCAGAACCCTGCAGCAATAAACACACTATAACTAGTCAGATATGGCGCACACGCGCCACGTGTAACAGTACTTCACTATGCGCCCTATGGGGCAGCAACTAAATAAACTATCTAGATGGCCAGGCCTGACCATATAACTCAGTCTCTAGGGGGGGTAAAATTCTTTGCATGCAAGTCTTTAAACGGTGGTACACATTTCAGGAACACATTTGTAATCCAAGGGGGGGGGGGGGTAAAAATGCCAACACAGTACACTCCACTAGAGATCCGTTTGACTCAGTTCTGCTATGGATCCCCAGTGGGGAAAAAGAACTGAAATAGGAACTGGTGGGCCACGGCAGTCTGTAGGCCTAACAATGGTATACAGTATTTGTGGATTGAGCATGTGCTCGCTCACCCCTCCGGACGCGATCCCAGTCCGGGAACTTCCACCTGCTGTGTCTCCACACACAGCCTCTGCAGCGGTCGGATCTCCGGCTCAGCAGCGGTTGAAGAAAACGAGTCAGATGCCACCCAGGTTCGAGATGGGGTGGAAGGCTCTTTTGGGTAGCAGCGCAAGGCCCCAGGCTTCAGGCCTTGCACCACAGCGGATCCGCACAGGAAGATCTTTCCACTGAAGTCTCGTGTCCCAATAAGGCCGAGCTCTGCCTCGCCTCTTCCTTATATAACTCCTCCCATGAGTCTCTGGGGTGGAAACATTGTCGAAAGGGGTTCTGGGTAAGGTAGTCCTGGGAGTCTTAAAGGGGACCCCGCTACACACTCCCCCCACTTAAACTCTTTGGTCCCCAAAGATAATTCTAGCATACATTGTGTACAGCCCTAGACAACATTGCGTAAGATGTTGGCATAGGGGATTCCCACCAAAACTGAGGGGTTGAATTCCCTTGCCCACAGGTCACACTATCATGAGTGGCCTGCCTAACTGTGCCAGAGAGTGAGTTGGGGTTGCCCTCCACCAAATGAACAGTGGAGGGATCCGGATTCTCTGCACTCCTCCTGGCAGTGACCACAGAATCTTCTGAGCTCTTCCCCATTTGTGGGTAGGTCAACTTTTTTGGAGGCCTTATGACTCTTCGAGTCCTTTGCTCTCTTGGGGTTTCTGGCTCTGGCGCCACAAGCTCTTCTTCCGTAGCAGGTTTGGGCAACACGGCGGGCTCTGGAACATCTGCTGCAGGAGCCGAGGGATACATAGAGTCTCTAGGGTCCCCTTCAGAGTAAGTATTACAGGCATCTTCCCAGTAATCTGATGAAGGACTAGATGGGATGAACTCAGTGGCTTCTGCATTCAGTTTGGAGCTCACTGAAGATGATGGGCACCCGGTTGACACCTTCACCGGGGCCCTCTGGAGTTTCCCGCCGGCTTGCGGTTATCTGTTTTCTTCTTCTTGGGACTGGAACATGTAGCTGCCATATGGCCAATTCCTCCACAGTTACAGCAGACTATATCTCCCCATTCTTGTAAAGATGCGGGTGCTGAGGCAATTGGGAATAGTTCCCTCCTTGGTACTTCTCTCCTGGGGCCCTCTGGGTCTTTTGCTATCAGAGAGGTCAACATCTCTAACACCTTGGACATTTGTGATTTTAAGGTATCTACCTCTGAGTCTCTTTCAGGGGTCATTACTGGGTTGACTAACACCTGTGCGGGGGCAACATTTGTCTTAATCATTTGCTGGTCCTGTTGCAGTGCCTCCTCATCTCTGATGATTTTTATCAAATCAGAGTAAGTCAGTGACATTCCTCCTCCCGAGGTTTTCAGGTGCAGCCAGACTGGATCAGAGCGCAACGCTCCCTTTAAGACTTGCTTCATTCTTGCCGCATCTGTATCTTGGGGCTTCATTCCCTTCTTCAACACAATCTTGCACAGCAACCTGTTCAGTCTCCTAACATACTCTGAAAGTTTCTCCTTCGGCTGTTGGAAAGTATGTTCAAATTGGTAGACCATCACTGTCACCTTTTACAATTGACCAAACTCTTCCTGTAGCATGGCTAGACAGTCTTGAGCTGTGCAGTCTGCATTCCCAAACCGAAAACTTTTCACTGCTTCTGCTGCTGCGCCTTTGAGGCTTTCTATCACTCGTTGCCTCTTCTGCACTTCAGGCACCTCCCATGCCTCTACTGCTTGTAATGCCTGCTCCACCCAGGTATCAAAATCTTCTTCCCCTGCAGGGACAGGGAGCTTCCCTGAGAATGTCTTTAGTCTCCAGTAGCTAGTCTCTACATGCACCGTGCTTGTCTTCTGACATTTGGTTAGCAGATCCCCTATGGCATTTATCAGCTCTGGTGATATGGCTGTGACGGGTGCAGGTGCCGCCGGAGGCGTCACCCTGTCTCTTCTTTCAGGTGAGACACGGGTTGCTCCTTGCGGTGATCCTGTTGGTGATGGCTCCTTCTTTATAGTCATGGCGTGCGTTAACCTATAGGTTTTGTTGTCTGGCGTCTGCACACAGTTGTGCTTGAAAGTCTCTGGCATACCGCCGCAGTACTCCACTAGTGCATACTGATACGAAGTATCTGGGTCTAGTTTTATCTCCATCACCCTCAGTGTATAATCTGGGGACACGGACACCATTAGCTGCTCTACTGTCTCTGTCGACCACTCCTCTCCCGGGAGGCTGATGACTACCGACGTGTCCGGGTCTGCTCTGGATGTTTCACACCACGCTTTTACAGTTAGCGGGTCCATGCCGGTACCTCTGGGGTCTTCTTTTGCTGTATCAGGATCCCGGATGAGAACCCCCACGTGTAGTGTTACCTTCAGTTAAGAGGGCCGCAGATTTAGTTTGGGCCCTGAAGACAGCTCCGCCAACCCCCGGCAATTTACTCGACCCCCTTCTGGCACAGTTAGTCTAGGGTAATATATATATATATATCTCTTATGCTCTATGGTTAAATTCAGACACCAATGCAGTGATAGAATAATAACGAGTTTACTTCTACTGGCAATAAAATCAACAGTTATCACAAATCACAGGAATATATCTGCAGAGCCCTGCAGCAATAAACACACTATAACTAGTCAGATATGGCGCACACGGGCCACGTGTAACAGTACTTCACTATGCACCCTATGGCGCAGCAACTAAATAAACTATCTAGATGGCCAGGCCTGACCATATAACTCAGTCTCTAGGGGGGGTAAAATTCTTTGCATGCAAGTCTTTAAACTGTGGTGCACATTTCAGGAACACATTTGTAATCCGGGGGGGGGGGGGGGGTAAAAATGCCAACACAGTACACTCCACTAGAGATCCGTTTGACTCAGTTCTGCTATAGATCTCCAGTGGGGAAAAAGAACTGAAATAGGAACTGGTGGGCCACGGCAGTCTGTAGGCCTAACAATGGTATACAGTATTTGTGGATTGAGCATGTGCTCGCTCACCCCTACGGACGCGATCCCAGTCCGGGAACTTCCACCTGCTGTGTCTCCACACACAGCCTCTGCAGCGGTCGGATCTCCGGCTCAGCAGCGGTTGAAGAAAACGAGTCAGATGCCACCCAGGCTCGAGATGGGGTGGAAGGCTCTTTTGGGTAGCAGCGCAAGGCCCCATGCTTCAGGCCTTGCACCACAGCGGATCCGCACAGGAAGATCTCTCCACTGAAGTCTCGTGTCCCAAAGAGGCCGAGCTCCGCCTCGCCTCTTCCTTATATAACCCCTCCCATGAGTCTCTGGGGTGGAAACATTGTCGAAAGGGGTTCTGGGTAAGGTAGTCCTGGGAGTCTTAAAGGGGACCCCGCTACACATATATTTACATGACAAGTTAAAACAGTTTATTGTTATTAATTATTTATTTTTACAATGTATTCCAAAGGCTGTTTTTTTTTTTTTTTGTACATGTGACCAGCAGCAGAGGACTAGAAGCTCCTCGTGATTATGTTTCCCTGCAGTCAGGCTATGAAAGATCTGAGTCATGTGACAGCTGTATATCAATTAGGAAAGAAGGTACTTACGGTAGATGTTTTTTTTTTATTAAAATACTTACAGTGCCATCATCCACATACAGAAGTAGAAGGAATAATGTAAAATAAACAGTGTGTGTTTAGTATCACTTTAACTTCCAAATGGTAAGTTTTTTTCTGGTTGCCCCTCAACCGGAAGTTTTACTTTACATGGCATGGCTGCCAACTTCCAGGTTCTTACAGCACTGCAGCCTAGCCCCCCAACAGCAACCGGCCTCATCCTGGGTCATAAAATCTACATGATCATGTGAAGTCATAGGTGTAGATATATACTACTGTTCTGCATACATATGGAATTGTTTATCATTACATTATTCTGATAAAAATGGCCCATTAAGGAGAAGGATGAGCAGATAGAAGCTGTCCCAATGACATCATTGTCTTTTTATATCTTAGATGCTCAGGTACTAGGGGAAATGACAAATTCCCTCTGCAAGAAGGTATTATAAAGGCAAGGCAATGGGGAGAATTATAGGTGTGAGTCTGTGCTTTCATGAGCTCACAGGTTTGAAGAACATTTTTCAGTGCCTTGTCATTTTTCACAGGAATATTTCAAGGGTTATTACCTATGAAGAATTTAATAACTTATATAATTTAATATCATTTTAATTTTTTTACTCTGGTATTCCTGAAATTGGATCCCCATATGCACTCCCTTTTGTTCCTACAGGTTATAAACATGGTTCTGTTAGCCTTTCTGTAGCCCCCACCTTTGACACAATTAGGTACATTTGCAGATTCCTTTATAATTCTTTATATTCCTTTATATTCCTTTGCAGATTCCTTTATAAAGGTTATGTTCTAAGGCCCCTTTCACACGGGCGGCTGTTCTGCCGCAGTTAAAAGCATGTTTCTTTCTTTTGAAATTCAAGACCCCAGGCACAGCGATCAGCTGCATTTGTACACTGCTTTTAGCTGCGTTTACGTGCGTTTACATGCGGCTGCGTTTAGCTGCGTTTAGCTGCGTTTGGCCATTATTGTCATCCCCATAGCAACCATTTTTATTTTGATGTGCTTCCTGTTGTTTTTTTCTTTTGTTCACGCTGCTATCCGCAGCTGACACAGTGCACTGCGATTACCTGCAGTTATGTGCAGATAGCTGCGCTACATCGCACCTGGACGCATTCAATTCTATTTTTTCTATTCGCACCGAACCGCATGTAACGAAATCGCAGCTAAACGCTGTGTGTGAATGGGGCCATAAGAAAGCATTGTGTGCTTTTAGCTGCGGTAGAAAACTAGAAAATCCGCAGCTAAAAGCACCATTCTATCCGTCCGTGTGAAAGGGGCCTAATTGTGGTCACCTCAGCAATGTGTGTCTCAGAGCAGGCGGTCCTTTCCTGTTGTATACCTTGCCTGGACTGCACATAAATAAAGTTGTTCTGGGGTGCAATCCCTCTTTTCTTCCCCAGGTTGGTCTCTTTTTTTCCACTTTAATCAGAATATTGTCTTCCCCTCTATCCCTCCCAGAAACATTCTAAAGCAAAATTTGCTTCAATCTTCGGATGGGGTGTGTGCCACCTGAGGCTACTTCACAGCTACAGTTTCCCCTTAGAGAATTGTATTCCCTCCTTATCCTCTATAATGCCCCCCCAGGGGCCTTTCCATCTTTTGTTCAACAATTGCTAGATGGATTACACAAACAATTTCAAATGTCTATAGTCTGAAGGACAGAGTTTCCGTCTTTTCCTGTTAGAGTGGTTGTAAAGGCTAAAGGTCTTTTACCGTCATGCATTCTGTGCATGAAGGTAAATAACCTGTGTGCAGCAGCCCCAGCTCCCTCAATACATACTTAAGCCCCATCTCGATCCAGCGATGTGCATGAGAGCAGCGGCTCTCCTGGCTCTATTCCTCCTCATTGGCTGAGATAGCAGCAGGAACCATTGGCTTCCCCTTCTGTTAATCACAGCCAGTGAGCCAACAAGGAGAGAGCGAGGCGGGGCCGAATGGACACAGAGCAAAGGCTTGGGAGCAAGAGTGCTGGGAGCATGAGTGCTGCCAGCACTGAGGAGCTACAGTTCATTGAGGGAACCATGAATGCCAACATGTACTGTGACATACTGAAGCAGAGCATGATCCCCTCCCTTCAGAGACTGGGCCGCAGGGCAGTATTCCAACATGAAAACGACCCCAAACACACCTCCAAGACGACCACTGCCTTGCTAAAGAAGCTGAGGGTAAAGGTGATGGACTGGCCAAGCATGTCTCCAGACCTAAACCCTATTGAGCATCTGTGGGACATCCTCAAACGGAAGGTGGAGGAGAGCAAGGTCTCTAATATCCACCATCTCCGGGATGTCATCATGGAGGAGTGGAAGAGGAATCCAGTGGCAACCTGTGAAGCTCTGGTGAATTCCATGCCCAAGAGGGTTAAGGCAGTGCTGGAAAATAATGGAGGCCACACAAAATATTGACACTTTGGGGCCAATTTGGACATGTTTACTTAGGGGTGTACTCACTTTTGCTGCCAGCGGTTTAGACATTAATGGCTGTGTGTTGTGTTCAGATATTTTGAGGGGACAGCAAATTTACACTGTTATACAAGCTGTACACTCACTACTTTACATTGTAGCAAAGTGTAATTTCTTCAGTGTTGTCACATGAAAAGATATAATAAAATATTTTCAAAAATGTGAGGGGTGTACTCACTTTTGTGAGATATTGTATGTGAAGGGAGCCTAAAGCCTCGTACACACGATTGGACTTCAAACAAACTTTTCCCTGGATTTTTGTCCGAAGGGAGTTGGCCGGGCACACCCATAGCATACACACGGCAAGACTTTTCTGCAAACTTTTCCAAAACTTTCCCAACATCACGTGGTTTTTCTGATCTTTTCTGCTCTTTACCCTTTACCCTTTGGTCAACTTCTGCTATTGTTGGTTGATTTTAACATTGGTTCTGGGCATGCGTGTTTGTACGTCGGACAAAAGTCCGATGGACTTCTGTACACACGATAGGACTTTGCACCGTAGGACTTTTGTTGCCGAAAAGTTTGTCCGTTTGCAGAGCGAACATTTGTCCGATGAAAACCGAAAAAGTTTGTCCGATGGAGCGTACACACGTTAAACATTTTTTGCAAACTTGCTCATTTTGAAGTTTGTTGTCAAAAAGTCAGATCGTGTGTATGAGGCTTTAGGCTTACTTTATCAGATTTTCTAGTGCTACTGATAAAGTAAGCCTAAACCCCGCTACATTTGTTAATTTTCAAATGGTGGATGTCCAGACCTTTCCTGATGCCAGCTTCTACCACAAGATTCATCAAGCTGCACTTTAAAATTTGAGAATTCTCTCTTTTAATTTTTTTCTTTAATCATCTTTGCATTTGATTGCCAATCCCTTCCACTCTGCATTTGAATGAATTATGGATATCCCATGATCGATGAATAAAGTCTTGTGTCCTGCACTGTACAATGAATACAATAGTAATTTTGACTAGCTTGGAAATCTTTTCTAACAAAGACTGGCAATTCATGATTGTAATTATTATTTTTGTTTACAATTGTTTTCTTTCAGTGATAATACTTTCTTTATTTTGTCGACGATCGTAACCACACCTCTAAATAGAGTCTAACCGATCCTACGTGTACTACATTTGCTGGAATATCTAAGTGCACTCATCCTATCCCCTCTCCACCTAAATACGGTAATGTGATTTGTTATTACCCTGATGATAATTTTGTTCAATTTTTTTTATTTTAAGCCATTCAGGGGAAAAAAAAGCATAAAACTGCAACATATCCCGTGATAGTTCAGGAATTTTCTTCTGGGCTATCTCTATCACACTTTCTCAATATACCATTGCACAAGATCTGTGGTGTGGCAGCCTCTCACACTGATACACTAACTGATTGTAGAAGTGTCCTCAACAAATATCATGCAACTGAAAAATATGTTTTTCCTGCATTGCATCTAAATCAAATATATTCTCCTTATTTATTAACCATTGCGTGTCAATGTTCAAGTATCCAAAAACACTCACTACTTTATTCTAAAAAAATAATCTCCAGTTTTAGCCTCATTTGGATGCCTAATGCATTCTGTGTGCTTACATGCACACAACACAACAATGCGTTTCTGAATTCCTCAAGGCTTTAGATGCCCACTTGACCAATGAAAATAATTAGGTCATTTTATTTACATTTAAGAACTACGTTAGCGGTAATTATTTATGTCCACATACTGCAGGGGTGCCCAATCTTTTGAAGAGCGAGTTCCACTTAAGTGACTTGGTAACCGGTCGCGGGCCACAATGAACAGAGCAGGCAGATGACAGGTCCATGTCCACTCTGCATATGCAGAGCAGACAGGGGCACAGCCCACTCTACTCTATTGGCCCTCCAATCCGATCTTCCCAGATGGAATGGGACGGATCCCCCTTCTGCTTTTTTTTTAAGCGGATCGAATTAGAGGTAGGTGGGTGTAAACGGCTACAAGTCCGTTTACATCTGTGGCTCAAATGAGGTGAACGAAGGGTCCGATTGGGTCGGACTGATCGTGTCAAAGGGGCCTAAGGCTGCTTTCACACTTATGCGCTGCGGTATGATCCACACCGAGGGTGCAGCGCAGTGCACCTGTGGCTTTCCTGCGGGTTAGCTGCACTTAGACTTCTATTATATTGTGCAGGCGTGGTGTACTTTCTCAAGTGCACCAACCCACAGGTAATAACAGAAGTCTATGGCTGAGTGCAGGTAACCTGCATGTGTTCTGCGCTGCACCTGTGGATCAGTTTGAAAACAGCCCAGCAGGGCCGCTGATAGGGGGGGACCACCAGTCCTCCTGTAGGGGGCCCGGGCACACAGGGGGGCCCGAACAGCAGGAGGCGTTGTTCCTGTAATTGCATCCCGCACCGATCCCCCTTCCTGTTCTGCTTACTTCTGATCCCACCCCCCCACCCCTGTGCCCCCCTGTCACTGTGCCACACCACTTCCTTCCGTGGCACTGCCAGCTTCCCTGTCCTTTAAAAAAAAAATGTCAAAAATAATATTTAAACATTATTATAATAAATAATTTTTAAACACTGTAAAATAAAATTATTTAAAAAATGTATTATTATTATTTTTTTAATTATAAATAAAAAAATAAAAATAAATAAAAAAAAACAATTAGAAAAAGGCTAATTCACACAGGTTTTCTGTTACGTTTGTGTCGGCTAATAATGATTTTAGTGTATTTTTTGTGAAAATATTGTTTTGATAATTGGGGGGCACTGCCAGATAGGCTGTATGGGGCCCCATGATTTCTAACAGCAGCCCTGTAGCCCAGTAACCACTGCAGAACCGATATGCCCATAATATATACACTGGGATTTTAGTGTTAACCTTACCTTTAATAACAGTCTTCCATTCAGGTATCACCAGCTGTTGCTGTCCCAGGCCGAGAGAATTTGGTATCACTCCACCTGTGACAGGAGTTGGCGCTATACATGAAGCATCGGCTTATGCCAACCGGCCATCCAAGAGCAGGAGGTTGCGGGCCACATCAGAGGGCTCCACGGGCCACATGTGGCCCCCCGGGCCACTGTTTGGGCACCCCTGACATACTGTATAATATGGAAACATATTGATATCATCTGTGCTTTAAACAGGGGTGGGCAACCTGGGGCCCGCCAGCTGTTGCAGAACTACAAGTCCCATCATGCCTCTGGGTGGGAGTAATTGTAACTGCCAGCCTTACAATGCCTCATGGGAAATGTAGTTCTACAACAGCTGGAGAGCCCCAGGTTGCCTACCCCTGCTTTAAAAGATACAGTTTTCCATTCGTTTTTTGTCTTTCTTAGTTGTCAACACTAGTATTTCCTTCCTTGGTTCTGTAAACAGCTCACGTCATGCCAATTGTTTAAGGTGCATAGCTTACAGCACAGTGTTCCTAATTAATTGTTAAAATTGTATTGATTATTTTGTGTATTTTAATGTTTCAAATCATGACAAATATTTATTAGATCAATGATACACCCTTTTGTAGGACCTACTGTACCTATGCATACATGACAAATATAATCATCACCTTGAGTTATGCTTTACATGCATTTTATACATTGCATTTTTTTACTTATTTAAGTCTTAATACTTGTAAATAATTCATTTTAACATTAAGTATTACTTATTGAAAATGTACAATGTATTAGTATTATGATCTATGAAAGTGATATAATAACCACACTTTAAGTGAAATAATACAGTGCCTTGAAAAAGTATTCACACCCCTTGAAATTTTCCACATTTTGACACGTTACAACCAAAAATGTAATTATATTTTATTGGGATTTTATGTGATAGACCAACATAAAGTGGTACATAATTGTGAAGTGGAAGGAAAAGAATAAATGTTTTTTTTTAATTGGAAGTGGTTTAGTGGAACCAATTGCCTTCAGAAGTCACCTACTTAGTAAATAGAGTCCACCTGTGTGTAATTTAATCTCAATATAAATACAGCTGTTCTGTGAAGCCCTCAGAGGTTTGTTAGAAAACCTTAGTGATCAAAGCATAATGAAGGCCAAGGAACACACCAGACAGGTCAGGGATAAAGTTGTGGAAACGTTTAAAGCAGGATTAGGTTATAAAAAATATCCCAAGTTTTGAAGATCTCACGGAGCACTGTTCAATCCATCATCCGGAAATGGAAGAAGTATGGCACAACTGCAAACCTACCTAGACATGGCCGTCCACTTAAACTGACAGACCGGGCAAGGAGAGCATTCATCAGAGAAGCAGCCAAGAGGCCCATGGTAACTCTGGAGGAGCTGCAGAGATCCACAGCTCAGGTGGGAAAATCTGTCCAAAGGACAACTATTAGTCGTGCACTCCACAAATCTGGCCTTTATGGAAGAGTGGCAAGAAGAAAGACATTGTTGAAAGAAAGCCATAAGAAATCCCCTTTGCAGCTTGCGAAAAGCCATGTGGGGGACACAGCAAAACATGTGGTGCTCTGATCAGATGAGACCATAATTGAACTTTTTGGCCTAAAATCAAAATGCTACGTGTGGCGGAAAACTAACACTGCACATCATCCTGAACACACCATCCCCACCGTGAAACATGGTGGTGGCAGCATCATGTTTTGGGGATGCTTTTATTCCGAGTTCATGGGAAGATGGATGGAGCCAAATACAGGACAATCTTAGAAAAAAACCTGTTGTGCCGCATACACACGATCGTTTTTCATGCCGTTAAAAATTCAATTTTTAAAAATGGCCATTAAAACCGATCGTGTGTATGCTCCAGAGCATTTTTAACGGCGTGAAAAAGGGCCATTAAAAATTTCGAACATGCTCTATTTTTTCACGTAGTTTTTCATGTCGTTTTTTTTAACGACGTGAAAAACGGTCTTGTGTATGCTTTCACGAGGTGAAAAAAACCGCGCATGCTCAGAATCAAGTATGAGACGGGAGCGCTCGTTCTGGTAAAACTAGCATTTGTAATGGAGATAGCACATTCATCACGCTGTAATGGACTGACAAGCACGAGGCTGAAAAGCGCGAATCATCGCTCAACAAACTTTACTAACATGAAGGGTGGCGCCATCTGAACGGAACTTCCCCTTTATAGTGCCGTCGTACGTGTTGGACGCCACCGCGCTTTGCTCGAGAGTTTTTTTAAATGAACGTGTGTAGGCAAGGCAGGCTTGAGAGGAAACAAGAAAAATCACGTCGAGAAAAACTTAGTTTTTTTAAATGACATTAAAAACGATCGTGTGTACGCGGCATTAGAGTCTGCAAAAGACTTGAGACTGGGGCGGAGGTTCACCTTCCAGCAGGACAACGACCCTAAACATACAGCCAGAGCTACAATGGAATGGTTTAGATCAAAGCATATTTATGTGTTAGAATGACCCAGTCGAAGTTGAGACCTAAATCCAATTGAGAATCTGTGGCAAGACTTGAAAATTGCTGTTCACAGACGCTCTCCATCCAATCTGACAGAGCTTGAGATATTTTGCAAAGACGAATAGTCGAAAATGTCACTCTCTAGATGTACAAAGCTGGTAGAGACATCCCCAAAAAGACTTGCATCTGTAATTATTTTGCACAGAGCAACGCCAATCCTCCTCTTCTGGGGTCTCCCGCTGGCACTCCAGGCCCCTCCTCTTCATGCCCGCTTTCCATGGGAGCACCCGTGCGGGCTCGCTCCCGAGTCCTGCTGCTGCACCCATTGACACAGACAGTGGGATTCAGCTGCGCCCCCTGCTCCCGTGTCACAGGATTTAAATGACAGCAATGGGATGGCTCCTACTGCTATCAATTTGTCCAATGAGGAGAGAGACAGCAGCTGGAGCCACTACGTTTGTGCACATCGCTGGATTAGATCGGGCTCAGGTAAGAAAAATGGGGGGAGCTGCAGCACAGAAGGTTTTTCACCTTAATGTATAGAATGCATTAAGGTGAAAAATGTTTAAGGCTTTAGAACTAGGGATGAGCCGAACAACCCCTGGTTCGGTTCGCACAAGAACATGCGAACAGGCAAAAAATTTGTGCGAACATGCGAACACCGTTAAAGTCTATGGGACACAAACATGAAAAATCAAAAGTGCTAAAAGGGACTCGGGTACTGTCCCAGGGGACATGTATCAATGCAAAAAAAAAGTTTTAAAAACAACCGTTTTTTCAGGAACAGTGATTTTAATAATGCTTAAAGTGAAACAAAAATAAAACCACTTCAATACCAGGCACTTTCGCCCCTTCCTGCCCAGAACAATTTTCAGCTTTCAGCGCTGTCACATTTTGAATGACAATTGCGCGGTCATACTACACTGTACCCAAACATAATTTTTATCATTTTCTTCCCACAAATAGAGCTTTCTTTTAGTGGTATTTGATCACCTCTGGGGTTTTTCTTTTTTGCTAAACTAAAAAAGATCAACATTTTTGATAAAAAGTTTTCTTAGTTTCTGTCATAAAATTTTGTTTTCCCATTCACTGGCGGGCATTAATGAGGCGGCACTGATTAGTTGGCACTGATGATATGTAGAATTGATGGGCACCGATAGGCGGCACTGATGGCACTGATAGGTGGCACTGATGGGCACTGAAAGGCGGCTGTGATGGGCACTGACAGGCGGCTGATATGCAGCACTGATGGGCACCAATAGGCGTCACTGATATGCAGCACTGATGGGCACTGATAGGCGGCACTGATGGGCACTGACAGGTGGCTGTGATGGGCACTGACAGGCGGCTGTGATGGGCACTGACAGGTGGCACTGATTGGCACTGATAGGTGGTACTGATTGCCACTGACAGGTGGCACTGACAGGTGGTACTGATGGGCAGGTGCTGATTAGTTACTGACAGGTGTTACTGCTAAGCACTGATTGGCACTGTAATGGGCACTGATTGGCACTGTGGTGGGCTCTGATTGGCACTGTGGTGGGCACTTTATTGGACACGGGCAGGGAGTTATGATGGGCCACTGACTGGGCACCGATTGGCAGCTTATAGGTACATCTGATGGGGCTGTGCTGATAATCAATGTGCTGGTTATCAGCACAGACCCCCCTCTAACAGGGAGCGCCGTCGATCGGCTCTCCTTGTCAGCGCAAACCGAGGAATGCCGTTTAACAGCACCTCCTGGTTCACGCGATGATCATCTGAGAAGCCTCTGACAGAGGCTCCTTATCATGATCGGAGATGTGGTATGTCGGACTGACACGCAGCACTCGCGATCACCGGCATGTTATCCTGCTGGACGTCATATGATGTCAAATTCTGCCAACCCCCCGCCCGCAGACCCCCACAACCATCGGGCAAGGGTTGTGGGGATGAGGCCCTTGTCCCCATCAACATGGGGACAATGTGCTTTGGGGGTACCCCAAAGCACCCTCCCATGTTGAGGGCAAGCAGCCTGGTATGGCTCAGGAGGGGTGGGGGCGCTCTCTCGTCCCCCCCTATCCGGACCTGCTAGGTTGCATGCTCGGATAAGGGTCTGGTATAGAATATAGGGGGAGCCCATTTTGGCACGGCGTTCCCCTTAAAATCCACACCAGACCTGAAGGGCCTGAAATGGATTTTTGGGGGACCCCCACACCATTTTCTTTTACATTTTGCCGCAGGGTTAAGGGGAACTGTGTTATATATACTACACTGCCTGCACTGACTGAATATAGAATCTACACTGAATATCTAGTCTACACTAAATGCAGAGTATATATATATATTAAATAAACTGCCTGCATGCCACTAACTAGCCTGCTTGCCTAGTCTAGCTCAATCTATCTCCGTCCACACACTATACACGGCCGCCATGTTAGCAGCCTTATCAAGTGTGGGGCATGGACTTAATCCCCCTGAGCCATAATTGGCCAAAGGCAACCTGCCTTTGGCCAATTATGGCTTTCGCAGCAGAGCGCGCTGTAATTGGCCAAAGCATGCAGGTCAGGTGCATGCTTTGGCCAATCATCAGACGTCAATGCGTCTCGCAGTGCATTATGGGGCGTTCTGCAGAGCTTGAATTTCCCGTGAACGCCCCATATGTTCGGTTAGTTTGCGAGCAAACGAACATCCATTCAATGTTCAAGTCGAAATTACGTTTGACTCAAGCATCGGGCTCATCCCTATTTAGAACCACTTTAAGCTGAAATCGGTTGAACTCCATGCACTATGCAAATGTTTGAACAAGTCAGAAGCTTTGAATTGATACAATCCAATGTCTAATAATCAGTTAAAAATATTTTTGATGCCTCAGCTAGAAAAATTTAAAGCTACAGTTTAGGTATGGGAATTTGAACCAAGTATGTATGATCCACCTAAAAGCTAGAAATCACTTTAGTAGGCACTGCTACTTAAAGCGGAGGTCCACCCACCGCTGCAAAAATTATGGACGGTGTCAGTAGGGCAGTGGACAGTGTCAGTAGGGCAGTGGACAGTGTCAGTAGGGCAGTGGACGGTGTCAGTAGGGCAGTGGATGGTGTCAGTAGGGCAGTGGACGGTGTCAGTAGGGCAGTGGACAGTGTCAGTAGGGCACTGGACGGTGTCAGTAGGGCAGTGGACAGTGTTAGTAGGGCAGTGGACGGTGTCAGTAGGGCAGAGGACGGTGTCACCTGGTGAGAACTGTATATATGGATGGTGTATGGGGGGGGGGTGGAGAACGATATATATGGATGGTATATGGGGGGTGAAGAAATGTATTTATGGATGGTGTATGGGGGGGGAGAACTGTATATATGGGGGGGCTGTATATATGGATGGTGTATGGGGGGAGAACTGTATATATGGGGGGGAGAACTGTATATATGGATGGTGTATGGGTGGGGGAGAACTGTATATATGGATGGTGTATGGGGGGGAGAACTGTATATATGTGGGGGAGAACTGTATATATGGATGGTGTATGGGGGGACTGTATATATGGATGGTGTATGGGGGGGGACTTGTATATATGGGGAGGACTGTATATATGGATGGTGTATGGGGGGGAGAGAATTGTATATATGGGGGGACTGTGTATATGTATGGTGTATGGGGGGGAGATCTGTATATGTGGATGGTGTATGGGGGGGAGAACTGTATATATGAGGGGGACTGTATATATGGATGGTGTATGGGGGGGAGAATTGTATATACGGGGGGGACTGTACCTATGGATGGTGTATGGGGGGAAGAATACTTTTGGGTGGAACTCCGCTTTAAGCATTCGCTTCTGGGTGCCATTCAGGGAACACTTTGGGGTTGATTTACTAAAACTGTAAAGTGCAAACTCTGGATAGAAACCAATCAGCTTCCAGGTTTTTTTGTCAAAGCTTAATTGAACAAGCTGAAGTTAGAAGCTGATTTTTGCATTTTCTCAATAAAAGCAAAGCGTGTTCTGATTGGATAAGGTGGAGAGGTGGGGTGATGGTGTCACAATCCCACAGTAACCCCACAGATGTGGCACATACATACTTACATTGGCTCAAGGTGGACCAATGTAACTATGTAAAAATTGTCATACCTCAACTTCAGCTTTAGGCCCCTTTCACACCAGCGGACCGTATGTCCGCTTTTTCATCCATCCGTTTACGGATGAAAAAGGGACATACATTGGTCCCTATGAGATCGCGGGTGTCAGCGGATGAACATCCGCTGACACCCGATCTCATCCGGGTCCGCAATCCTCCAATTCTGCAGACGGAGGAAAATCCTATTTTTTTATCCGTCTGCAGAGCGGATCGGATGAACGCGGACAGACAATCCGTGTTCATCCGATCCCCCCATAGGGGAGAGCAGAGATCTGACAGGGCGGTCCCTGCACAGTGTGCGGGGACCACCCTGTCATCCACTGGCTCAGCGGGGATCCCCGCAGAGCAAGCGGAGGTTCACGGGGCGGATCTTCACGGATCCGTCCCGTGTGAAAGGGGCCTAAGGTGCACTTTTTAATCGCCTGTAACATTTTCTGCAAACATTGATTGCAGCTGCTTGGAATAATAATACGTCTTTATGGAGAAATCCAAAAATCTTTCCCCTATCTCTTGTTTATCATAGGGATCCAGTTACAACACAAGCTGGATTTAATTTACAGTAGCGTTCTGTCCTTGTTAAGGCTCCATTATTGTAAGAGATGAACCCTAAGCAGGAACATTTCTCATTAAACTATAATATGCACTTTACCTCCACTCTGCTAGATGTTTTTTTTTTTTTTTTAATGGTTCTTGATACAAGCCAGATGCTGTGCTTTATTGGATTACATTTTACATCTGATCAAAAAAAGTAGTGGGCTGTGACTTTTCACAACAGTCCAAAAACCCATTATTGTAAGTTCCTGTTCAAGTGTTTGTGTTGTTTGTTCACCGTCCCTTGCTGATTTAAAAAGATGAAGGGAGTGTCCCAAAAACTATTGTCTGGCAATAGAGATCTAAGCGGAAATAACTGCAGATTAACTGGCTCCCATATTTAAATCTGCAGCTGCACAATAAAAAGGCTCCTCTGTTGGTGTAACATATGCTCTATGAGCAATAATACTAGAATATTGTCAAAAGAGAAACACTGTATGGGTAACCACCAGGGGACTGCTAGTAGGTCAGCTCTTTAAGAGAAAAAGACAAAAGCGCTTCTTTGAAATAAAAAAAAAAAATGACAAACAAAACCGCAAAAATGTCAGTTACGGGCGGCAAACTTTATTTGCCAACACATCTTCTTTATCATGAACATTTCTGGGACATTGCCTTGTCCACTTGTGTTGCCAAGTATGCACACTTGAATTAATTTATTAGGGAAACTATATGTGTTGGGTCAGTTTTTATTTTATTAAAGCCTAACTCCATGTTTTCTATAACCCCCCAGCACAAGCTTACCATAAAGCGGGTCTCCAGCTTTTACAGTGTATAAATCCTGCAGCCTTCTGGTTTGCCCCATGAGGTCATGGGTCTTTCTTTCTTCTTCTACTCCAGGGCATTATAAGTGGGTGGTCCGTACACCCCAGACGATGCAATTTGTTGCGAAACGCGTCGGGAGATTCCACTGCTGCCACTATTTGATTTGACTAGCGCTTGTTCCACCACTTTGATGTAAGTGTATCTACCTACATTAAATTTCGTTTAGAGACGGTATTATGCTATGTGCCCTTTTCTTTTCCTCCATACCACTATTTGTTCCTTGTCCTGGTTCACCATCATCGGGCTACCAATTTCCAAGCTTCTATCTACCTTCCTACCATATTTGATGTGAGTGATGTTCTGGTGGACTCATCTGCAGAGGATCGATTCATCAGGGTGATACACACTCAAAGCTTGATGTGACCTTCCAGACATATGTCTGTTTGGGTCCACAGATTCTGGTAAGCCTCCTCTATATCGGTGGTGGTCATCCTCACTCTTCTCGAAATTTTGGGATTATCACACATTCGTCAAGAATTTGTTTTGATTCTACTTATCAGAGACTTTTTATTATTAGAATTTCATATGGACTTTTGTTATTTGATTTTCTGTCTCAGCACTTTATATCACTGGGTGTTGTATTTATATGCATTAGCGCTACATTTTTCTGTTTTTGGTCTGTACTCCAGGACTGAGCTGGGCTCATGTAATGACTTGTGATCACGGTTCTGTTCAGGTGTTCTGTGAGCCCAGGCTGGCATCAGTGACCGCTTGGGCTCACAGGAGGTGAGTTGGATCATAATGGGCAACATTCAACCTGGAAGAAGACTGACAAAAAGCACAGATCTGCAAGGGACAGCACCAGGCAGAAGGTGAGTGTTGCAACATATGTTTTTTATTTTATTTTAATACAGTTTTTTTAATTTGACAATGGAGTTGGGCTTTACTTTTTATTTTTATTTTAAACTCTTGTTTTATATCTTTTTTTTTCATTAGAAATGATTTACAGAGCACTAGGGGTTACTTAAAGTGTTACTAAACCCACAACAGTAAAATCAGTTTGGATATGCAGTAAAGCATGCTTGTTATACTCACTGCGGAACTTAAGGGGTTAATTTAATCCTGTCTTTTCTGATCCTCCCCTTCTTCCACTGTCCCCAAACCATCTCCTGATAGTACAGAGGCTAGGAGACAAGCTGCACATGCTCAGTTTGGTGTGTAGCGGGTATCCCAAATTTGGGGGTCGCTATGTTCTAAATTTAGGGGTAGTACGAGCCATAGTTGGCTCAGGTTCTCTAATTTGCTAGGTATGGACTCTGTTCTGCTATGGTGTTGCCTGATGTATGGTTCCCCTTGTCCTGTGGTGGCGCTGTTGCCCAGGTCTTGGGTTGAACCACGGGTGGCATTGTGGTGTGATTGGGTGTCCTCTCGTGGTTACCGTGTGGTGGGCGGGGTTTTGCCTGCTGTGCATGCTGTGAGAGGGTATATAAAGGATGGTGTCAGTGGGGCAGTGGACGATGTCAGTAGAGCAGTGGACGGTGTCAGTGGGGCAGTGGATGGTGTCCGTAGAGCAGTGGATGGTGTCAGAAGAGCAGTGAACGGTGTCAGTAGAGCAGTGGACAGTGTCAGTGTTTTTTTTTTACCATATTTTTTTTATTAGTCCTGTTGGGGGGGCTTTGGTTTTAGGTCTCTGAATGAACACAGGGGTCCCCCTACTGCCTGTACACTACAAGACCCAGCATGTCCAGGACTCACCCTCCCCCATGCTGGCTCCTATCACAACCCCAAATATAGGATTTTCCCAGTACAGGGGGAGTCAGAAGCAGTTTCAGTTTCCCTCAATGTGTAGAAGACCAACCAGCCCTGTGTCCCACACTGCAGAATGTTCTAACATTCCCGCTTCCACCCGCCCCCGCTCCACTCTTACCAAGTCACACTTCTTTGGCTCCAGCTAGAGAGCATGTTTATCCTCCAGCGGGCCCCGCCATGACAGGTGGTGGGAGAGGCGGTTGTAAGCGAAGAGGGAGGTGAAAAGACACAAGCGGCGTCTGACTTGAATGGAGAGGTGAGGGAGGAGACAAGGGAGGAGGGGGGGGACCAATCTGTTTCTGAGACAGAAGCGCAGAAACAGGGAGGACACAGAGTTCGGAGGCAGTGCGCAGAAGGCGGGTCTGTGCACCAGAAAGGCAGAACGTTCACCGCAGTACTGCCTGTCATTCCACGCAGTACATGACCCGCCTCCTCCACTCAGCAGCCCCATCTCACCTGTGTGAAAGGGAGGTGAGTGGTCTGCCTGTCACATACTGGTATGCGAGGTGATGCCCGCTGCCCACACAGAGACGCATTGACATTGGATCTAATGTGAGAGGGAGCCCGCACCACCCCCCCCCCCGGAGCAGGGGCCGGGTCGCTATGGCGACTCCGCGGCTGTATCCCTTCATGCTGCCCACTTGTCAATGCTGGCTGCCGCCCCTCTGTAAATGCCATTGGGTCCCATGGTAGGGCCGGCCCTGTCAGGACCCTCACCAGTATCCCCTTTGGCTGACACCTGTCCACTGACTTCACTAGTCGGAAGGGATGACCCTCACAGAACAGGCCCCTAGATGCAAATCTGTACTCACAGTAGCCAGGAACAGAGCTTCCTAGACACATCTCCCTTCTAGCAGCTCTGAAGGACATCTGGGTTGCAGCTTCTGCAGCTCCAGCCCTCAGGTCGACTACCTGAGGCCGCATAGCAGTCTGTACAGAGGAGGGGCAGCAGCCCCCTCCCTCTGGGACCCCGCTCTCCAGCCGAAGACCCCAAGCACATGTGTCCTAGGCATATATACAGTCACCCAGCATGTCTTGAGGCACCGTCTTCTGCCAATGGCCAGGGCTGTAACTACATCTATGCTCCCATTTGTCAGGTTTCCTCCCACTTTCCAATATGCCTCATCCTATTGGACCAGTGTGAAACAGGCAGACAACATGAGCAGCATCTGAGCACACTGAGCAGACCCTATTAATGGATCACTGCTCCCTGGTAGACAGAGAGCATCTAAATTTACCTAACAGCCCCCCTGTTAGGCAGGGAAATCCAAAAACTATACTCTCTCTAGCACCTACCTAAGAGGGTGATACATCTGTGATAGACCAACACAATGTGGCACATAATTGTGAAGTGGAAGGAAAATGGTAAACAGTTTTCATTTTTTTTTTACAAATAAATAGTGTGGCATGTATTAGTATTCAGCCCTCTTTACTCTGATACCCCTAACTAAAATCTAGTGGAACCAATTGCTTTCAGAAGTCATTTAATTAGTAAATAGAGTCCACCTGTGTGTAATTTAATCTCAGTATAAATACAGCTGTTCTGTGAAGCCCTCAGAGGTTTTTTAGAGAACCTTAGTAAACAAACAGCATCATGAAGGCCAAGGAACACACCAGACAGGTCAGGGATAAAGTTGTGGAGAAGTTTCAATCAGGGTTAGGTTATAAAAAATATCCCAAGCTTTGAACATATCACGGAGCACTGTTCAATCCATCATCCGAAAATGGAAAGAGTATGACACAACTGCAAACCGACCAAGACATGGCCGTCCACCTAAACTGACAGGCCGGGCAAGGAGAGCATTAATCAGAGAAGCAGACAAGAGGCCCATGATAACTCTGGAAGAGCTGCAGAGATCCACAGCTCAGGTGGGAGAATCTGTCCACAGGACAACTATTAGTCGTGCACTCCACAAATCTGGCCTCTATGGAAGAGTGGCAAGCAGAAATCCATTGTTAAAAGAAAGCCATAAGAAGTGCCATTTGCAGTTTGTGAGAAGTCATGTGGGGGGACACAGAAAACATGTGGAAGAAGATGCTCTAATCAGATGAGATTTACTATTTGGCCTAAAAGCAAAACACTATGTGTGGTGGAAAACTAATACTGCACATCACCCTGAACACACCATCCCCACTGTGAAACATGGTGGTGGCAGCATCATGTTGTGGGGATGCTTTTATTCAGCAGGGACAGGGAAGCTTGTCAGAGTTGATGGGAAGATGGATGGAGCCAAATACAGGGCAATCTTAGAGAAAAACCTGTTATGCCGCGTACACACGACCATTTTTCTCGTCGGGAAAAATTAAATTTTTTCTCTTTGACGAGAAAAACGACCGTGTGTGGGCTTTTGGTAACTTTTCCTGACGAGAAAAACGGCATGAATCACGACGAGAAAAATCAGAACATGCTCTAATAGGGAAACACTGCCGCGGAGCCCACACACGGTCGTTTTTCTCGACAAAGAGAAAAATGTCGGGAAAAACGGACGTGTGTAGGTAACCAAGCCGTTCCCTCGTTTTTCCCCTCGTGATTCACGGCGGTGTTTTCACCGCCGTGAATCACGATCGGGTGTACGCGGCATTAGAGTCTGCAAAAGACTCGAGACTGGGGTGGAGGTTCACCTTCCAGCAGGGCAACGACCCTAAACATACAGCCAGAGCTACAATGGAAAGGTTTAGATCAAAGCATATTTATGTGTTAGAATGGCCCAGTCAAAGTCCAGACCTAAATCCAATTGAGAATCTGTGGCAAGACTTGAAAAATTGAGGTTCACAGACATTCTCCATCCAATCCAATCTGACAGAGTTTGAGTGATTTTGCAAAGAATGGGCAAAAATGTCACTCTCTAGATGTGCAAAGCTGGTAGAGACATCCCCAAAAAAGACTTGCAGCTATAATTGCAGTGAAAGGTGGTTCTACAAAGTATTGACTCAGGGAGGCTGAATACAAATATACCCCACACTTTTCACATATTTATTTGTAAAAAAATCTGGAAAACCATTTATTATTTTCCTTCCACGTCACAATTATGTGCCACTTTGTGTTGGTCTATCACATAAAATCCCAATAAAATACATTTATGTTTTTGGTTGTAACATGACAAAATGTGGAAGATTTGTATGAATACTTTTTCAAGGCGCTGTATACTGGATACTAAATACAGGGCTTTGTAACTATGAATCAATTATTGTATTTAAATGAAATGTGCATATTTTTCCAGCTATGATAAAGTGACCTTTTGTACTTCATATACATTTGAAATGTATTCATTATCTGGGGATTAAGCAGTTCTTTAAATTCCTCTGTTGATTCCACAGAAGTTCTGAGGCCATAACCACACAAATGGAAATGATTTTTTCTCAGCACAGACTATTTTAATCCTGTGATATCATGCCTCCTTCACAAATACAAACTGTGATAACAAAAAATAGATGTTCCCAAAGCTTCCCACACAAAGTGACAAAACAATTCTTCACAGCCCTGGTAGGAACCTTCATCTCATGGAGATTTTATAAAAATTCATTGCAAAAGATCACTGTACACTAAGGGGAGGGATACTATTTGATTCCCATGTTCTCAGGAAGACATGAAGGCCTACCTGTAGGGCCAGGACAAGGGGTGGGCAGGAGGGGAAGCTGCCCTGGGCATTGTGGTATCGTGTGAGGTAGGGGGCATCATGAGACTATTGGGGGGGGGGGCGGGGATTTGTGTTGGGAGGGGGAATTTGGGGGCAAGAATTGCTCTAGGAGGGGAAATTTGGGTCTGTGTGCTAAGATCCCTTTCACACTGGGTCGGTTTGCAGGCGTTATAATGCTAAAAATAGCACCTGTGAACCGACCTGAAACAGCCGCTGCTGTCTCTCCAGTGTGAAAACCCCGAGGACTTTCACACTGGAGCGGTGCGCTAGCAGGACGGTAAAAAAAGTCCTGCTAGCAGCATCTTTGGAGCGGTGTGTATACCGCTCCTCCACCGCTCCTGCCCATTGAAATCAATGGGGCACAGTGGCTATACCGCCGGCAAAGCGCCTCTGCAGAGGTGCTTTGCGGTGGTTTTTAACCCTTTCTCGGCTGCTAGTGGGGGTAAAACTGACCCGCTAGCGGCCGAATAGCGCCGCAAATCCGCCGCCGCCCCTGCCCCAGTGTGAAAGGGGCCTAAGAGTGGTGATTTAGGAGGAATTGTGTTGGGAGGGGGATGGGGGAAGAGTATTTGTACTAAGAGGGGGTGGTTTGTGCTAGAAGAGGTGATATGGTAGAGGGGGAGGGGAATTGTGCTAGGAGGGGATTTTTTTTCAGGGGGGGGGGGGGTTGTGCTATTAGGGATGAATGGGGAGGACTTGTGCTAGGAGGGTACATATTTGTTTGGGGGTGATTTGAGCTAGTAGGAAGATGGGTTGGGGATTGTGCTAGGAGGGGGGATTTGGAGTAGAGGGGGGGGGGGGAGAGAGGATGTGTACTCGGAGAGGAAATTTGAGGAGTTTGAAGGGTAGAGGATTTATGCTAGAAGGGATTTTTTTTTTTTGGGGGGGGGGGTGGCATTTCTGCTGGGGGGGGATTTCAGCAGGGGAAGCAGATTTGTACTGGGAGGAGGGGAGATTTATGCTTAGAGGATAAGCATGCCGATTAGTGCTAATTTTTCTTTTTTCTTGGGGGGGGGGGGGGTTTTGCTCACACATCTTGGGGGGTGAAGTTTGGCATGTTCGCCCTGGGCTCTAGAAGACCTTGTCCCAGGATTGCTTTTAGCTGATTTTATATCTACAGACATGTTTGTTTTTATTCATTTCTAATTTCTATTACATTTTGCATTTGAAGCAGGGTGGTTAAAAATCAATTAAAAAAAAAAAAAAAAAAAAGAAAAATATGATTTTTTTGATTTAAATCAGATTTTTTTGATTTAAATCAGATTTTTTAGATTTTTATCAAATGTAATCTAAAGTTAGTTTTCTATTTAAGATACATTAATAATTTTGTTTATTCAGCATGAAATGGAGCTTAGTTATGTAGCATGAGGCTGTATATTCTACAATATTTACATTTTTGGTAAACTCATTTAATGAATCCAAGCTTTGCAAGCTGAGATAACATGCACTGCATTGATGCATTCACACAATTTCACAGTAACCATGAGATAAAACAAAGTTCAAGAATAATCCCTTATCCCATTGTTTTGCAAACCTATGTACACTTCAAACTGTATGATTGTTAGAAGAGAAATGCATCTGTACTCCACTCTAAGGGTGAGGAGGAAGGACAAGCAATAAAAATGAAAGTGAAACCTTCTAAGCAGTAAACCGTGTGATCTTTCTGCACATAGCTTGAAGTTCTTTATTCCTCCCTTGAGGAGCAAATTGACAGTAGGCCATAAAAGAGACCCAGTTTGGGAATCGTTACTAACATGACAGCTTATTATTCTAAATAGGAAACCTTCAGTTTGATTCTAACTAGGGATGAGCCGAACACCCCCCAGTTCGGTTCGCACCAGAACTTGCGAACAGGGAATACATTTGTTTGAACATCCGAACGCCGTTAAATTCTATGGGACTCGAACATGAAAAATCTAAAGTGCTAATTTTAAAGGCTTATATGCAAGTTATTGTCATAAAAAGTGTTTGGGGACCCGGGTCCTGCCCCAGGGGACATGTATCAATGAAAAAAAAAGTTTTAAAAACTGCAGTTTTTTCAGGAGCAGTGATTTTATTAATGCTTAAAGTGAAACAATAAAAGTGAAATATTCCTTTAAATTTCGTACCTGGGGGGTGTGTATAGTATGCCTGTAAATTAGCGCTTGTTTCCCATGCTTAGAACTGTCTCTGCACAAAGTGTAATTTCTGAAGGAAAAAAAGTCATTTAAAAGCACTCGTGGCTATAATGAATTGTCAGCTCTTAAGGGGAACTCCACGCAAAATTTAAAAAAAAATGGCGTGGAGTTCCCCCCAAAAATTCATACCAGACCCTTTATCCGAGCACGCAACCTGGCAGGCCGCAGGAAAAGAGGGGGGGACGAGAGAGCGCCCCCCCTCCTGAACCGTACCAGGCCACATGCCCTCAACATGGGGAGGATGCTTTGGGGGTTTGTGACCCCTCAAAGCACCATGTCCCCATGTTGATAAGGACAAGGACCTCATCCCCACAACCCTTGCCCGGTGGTTGTGGGGGTCTGCGGGCGGGGCTTATCGGAATCTGGAAGACCCCTTTAACAAAGGGCACCCCCAAATCCCAGCCCCCCCTATGTGAATTGGTAAGGGGTACATTCTACCCCTACCATTTCACAAAGAAAGTGTAAATTAAAAAAAAAAAACACAAAGACACCGTTGGGAAAAGTCCTTTATTAAAAATAAAAATTTTTTAAAAAGATTTTAGCGGTGGTAATCTCGGTATCCTGCGAGTGCTTTTAAGCTTGTAGCTTGTCAATCAGCAACTGGCCATGCCTAGTCCAGCCCTCAGCTTTTTGGATTGACAGCACTGCCTCTGTAGCTAAAACTCTCCCACTGTGAGCTGCAGTGTCTGCGAGGGGGAGCGTGTGAGACACAAATGAAGGATGATTTGTCTCAGTCAGGGAAGTAAAGGAAGGTTTTGTTTACTTTATGAGGCTTGTGCATCACATAGTAACTGGATTTGGTGCTTGTTTAGACTGTCATACAGGAGCTTTAGAATAGGTAATCGGCTGAATGATCAGAAAAGGAGTAAGGGCTCGTTTACCCTTGATTCGACTTTAACACACATTAAAGCGCCTACTGCTTCAACATGCTTTTTTTAAGTGTTTTTGATGCTTTAGGGATGCTTTTTTGAAGCGTTAACCACCTGCTGACCGCTTAATGTAAATATTCTGCGAGCAGACGGTAGGTACAGGCACAATCGTATATACAGTATGCACGTGATCAGCCTTTTTCCGGAACTCAATTTGGCAGCTGATTTCAGCCACTGATTTCGGTGTCCAATCACACACAGAGCTCTGTGTTTACAAAAACACAAAACTCTGTGTACTGTGAACAGCAATCTCGCTGTTTCTTCTCTCTGTAAAGCAGAGAGAAGAAACAGCCAGATAGTAAATGAAAAGCAGCACACATTACACACATTACAATTAGTTAGGCAAACATTTAACCCCTTGATAGTCCCTAGATTTTAACCTCTTTCCAGCCAGTGTCATTAGTACAATGTCAGTGTATGGTATTATCACTGATCACTGTATTAGTGTCACTAGTGGCGTCAGTGTCCGTTAGTGACCCTCTCAGATAGCAAGATTGCCCACCACCCTACATTACCAGTATAGTATCTTAGCTGCGTAAATTCTATTATATATATATACCATAGTTTGTAGACGCTATAACTTTCACACAAATCAATATAAACTTATTGTAATTTTCTTTTACCAAAGACTTACTTTTTGGTATTTTTTTATTTATATAATAAATAAAAAAGCCAGTGGTGATCAAGCACCATCAAAAGAAAGCTCTGTTTGTGTGAAATAAATTATATACATTTTATTTGCATGACTGTGCTATTGCCAATTAAAGTAGTACAATGATGAATAACAAAAACTGCGCTGGTCATGAAGGGGTAAAACCTTCCAGAGTTTGATTGGTTAATGAAGCCTGGCAAATGCCCTGCGTGTGTTGATTTTCTTTTTTTTTTAAAAGGGCCTGGCAGAACCTCAACTCATTAGTACCCCTGTTCAGCAGATCACAAGCTCATTAGTATTTCTGTTTAGCAGATCCACAGCTTATTAGTACCCTCGTTCAGCAGATCCCCTACTCAGTAGTACTTCAGCTCTGCTGATTTCCCACTCAATAGTACCCCCAGTTTTGCTGATTCCCCATTCAGTAGTAACCCCCAGTTCTGCTGATCCCCTGCTCAGTAGTAACCCAAATCTCTGCTGATCCCTCACTCAGTAGTAACCCCCAGCTCTGCTGATCCCCTGCTAAGTAAGAACCCCCAGCTCTGCTGATCCCCTGCTCAGTAGTAACCCCCAGCTCTGCTGACCCCCTGCTAAGTAATAACCCCCAGCTCTGCTGATCCCCTGCTAAGTAGTAACCCCCAGCTCTGCTGATCCCTCACTCAGTAGTAACCCCCAGCTCTGCTGATCCTCCTCTCTCTCTGGTCCCTGCTAACCTCCTGCTATATTGTTCCCATGCTGCCCACCACATGTGACATCTGCTAGTTTCTGCTCTGGTCCCTCAGCTCCTCTGAGGATCCTCTGATGCTCAGTCCTCACTCTCGACACACAAACACTTCAAACTGAGGGAAATTCCACATCAGTGTCACATGAAAATAAGCAATAAAGTGACACAGAAATAGAAATTAAAGCAGAAAAATCTAAAAGTTCCCAAAATAATAATAATAATAATAATAATAATAATCTGCAATTGTCAGGGCCATACCAGGGGGGCCCCCTGATGACATCAATATGACGAAAGGCCTAGGAGCGTGACCAAGGCATAGCTTTACTGCACTGAGAGAGAGGGCAAGCTGACAGTGGAAGATGGGAACTTTAAAGTTATATAGGCTCATGTCTGGTCTTAATACATGTGAGTGGCTTTCTGTTTTTATGCTTTTTTTAAATAAAACAGTGAGCACTATACAGGTTCTCCTTGTCTTATAAAATGTAAAACACACTGAATCATCCATCCACCCACCTGAGCTGCTAACGTTCTTCAGGAGTCAGAGTCCTTGCTGATTAGGAAGGAAAGGAGTCCATCTAGTGTTGGAGCGCATATTGACATTATTATTATTTATTATTATACAGAAGTTATATAACGCCAACAGTTTGCGCGGCGCTTTACAACATCAGGGAAGACAGTACAGTTTGTGGGGGTCAATACAGAAAGGTGAGAGTTTGCCCATAAGGGATTCAACGTGGTGGAGGTATTTTCTACTTGCATGCTATTGCAGCACTTACCTGGGAGTGATATATGTGACAAATTGTATGGGACTACTACATTCAGGATTATATGGACTTTAGTTGTTTTATTGTTTATGATTGGTTGATAGTTTATTTTCTGATTATTTGATGATTTCTGAAAACACATACAGCATCAGATTACAGACATTGGTTATTACTCACAGGTAAATTTTCCCTGATAGTGCAGCATTTATTCTTTTATACACATTCAAGTGATTTTTTTCACTTCATGCTTGCAGCTTGTGTGCAGATAATCACATACACAATTTTTTTAGACTCACACACAGTGTTTAATAAATAATAAACAAATAGTGCAGCGCTCAAGTGCTAATATAGTACATACAATTGTACTGCAATACTCTAAAATAATAAATAACGAAACAAAGTCCAAAGAAACAAAAGAAAAATAGCAAATTCAGTAGTCACCAGGGGCACTGATGACGTTAGATGTGACGAAACATGTAGGGCGGAGCTATGTACGCGCACCACTACGCATGCGCAGTTGCATGTTGGCCATCTTTTTTGTTGGAAAGCCCGTTCTGCCGGCGTTCGTCATGCCGGATGTATGTGCTATACTGCCTATAGACATGTGAGTGCATCCTTTTTTGTTTTAATAAAAGAGTATTGATTTCAACAAGCTCACACTATTGAAGTGTTTCTGTTGTATGTATGGCCTGGATCCGCTCTGGAATTAGTGTATAAATCTCTACCTGGGTGCTGGAATTATTTGTGGCTGCTACTCTGAGAAGAATCCTCTTGCTTGCCAGAGATGCTGGGTTAATTTTACAAAAAAGCGCATTTTGACCACTCTAACTAAGGGGTCACATTGTGTCCGGTAAGCAGAGCATGAGAGTGAGAGGTGTCACTTGGCTTGCCTAAAGACTCTTAATTCCATCACGGCTGTGGGACTACTGAATTTGCTATTTTTTTCCTTTGGAGTATTGCAGTACAATTGTATGTACTATATTAGCACTTGAGCACTGCACTATATGTTTATTGTATAATGAAAAGCTTTTGTATCTGACACAGTGCACAGCAGCTGTATTTTTTTACCTTCGCGCAGATTTACACCAATTTTTTACACACAGTGTGGACTTTATGCCCTCTAACGTTTTTTTTTTTTTGCACCCCCAGTTTAGACCTTGATCTGGATTATAATAAATGTTTGCTTTTGGGTTTAATACTGCTTTAAATTAATAGGAGTAGACTAGAAATAATTGAAATACAATGTGGAAATTAATATATTTTGACCATAGATATGCTTTATAAATAAGCATTTACAGTGTAAACTAAAGTAAATAGTAGCGCTAAACAGTATAAATAAATACACCCAGTGACAGGTGATAGTGATCAACACTAATACATAAACAACTAATAATAAAGTTTGTGCAAAAATAGTCCATAAATGAGACTGGATTGTCTCAAACAAGGAAAGCTAAATATATTGTGATGTGAGATCTTCAAAACTTTCACCACACCGCGTGCACTCAGTGTTTCCACTCCCCTTTGGTTAAAAACTCACCAAATGATGATGCCTTGCACTCTCATGCTCGGCAAAACAGCATCAACCCTTACAGGGTTAGATATCCACCGATATCCAGACGTGACACCCGATATCATGGACTCTCATCCAATGACTGCAGAAGATCCGTGGTGTCTTTTCAAATATGCTTTTGTTGCTCTTACACTTGGTTGAAGGAACTTGTCCAAATATTCTCCCAATCTGGATGTAACAGATCCAGGGGGATACTTTAGTTTATACTGTAAATGCTTATTTATATTTATTTCATTTAAAGTAGCAGCTGATGCACATTTAGGTTACTTTTGGCGCAGTGGTGGTACTTGAAGAGTGGTTGTACAGATCTTTTTGGACCAGTTTTGTCATAGATATGCTTTAACCGTTTGACCACCAGAAGGTTTTACCCCCTTCAGGTCCAGGCCATTTTTTGCTATTTAGCACTGTGCTAATTTAACTGGCAATTGCTTGGTCATGCAATGCTGTATCCAAATGAAATTTACAGTATATAACTTTTTTTCACACAAATCAAGTTTTCTTTCGGTGATATTTGATCACCACTGGGTTTTTTTTTTGCTATATATACAGTCAGGTCCATAAATATTGGGACATCGACACAATTCTAATCTTTTTGGCTCTATACACCACCACAATAGATTTGAAATGAAACATACAAGATGTGCTTTAATTTGAGGGTATTTACATCCAAATCAGGTGAACGGTGTAGGAATTACAACAGTTTGTATATGTGCCTCCCACTTTTTAAGGGACCAAAAGTAATGGGACAGATTACCAATCATAAATCAAACTTTCACTTTTTAATACTTGGTTGCAAATCCTTTGCAGTCAATTACAGCCTGAAGTGTGGAACGCATAGACATCACCAGACGCTGGGTTTCATCCCTGGTGATGCTCTGCCAGGCCTCTACTGCAACTGTCCTGCTTGTCTTCAGCAAGTGAAATGCATGCTCAATCGGATTCAGGTCAGGTGATTGACTTGGCCATTGCATAACATTCCACTTCTTTCCCTTAAAAAACTCTTTGGTTGCTTTCGCAGTATGCTTCGGGTCATTGTTCATCTGCACTGTGAAGCGCCGTCCAATGAGTTCTGAAGCATTTGGCTGAATATGAGCAGATAATAATATTGCCCGAAACACTTCAGAATTCATCCTGCTGCTTTTGTCAGCAATCACATCATCAATAAATACAAGAGAACCAGTTCCATTGGCAGATATGGAGAGGCGAGTGGTGTTAGATTTTTTTTGGGCCTTGCGGCGAATTACACCCTACGAATGGATCCCCGACCTCCGTTCTCTAAGGTAGTTAGTCTTTCACTTGAATAAAGCCAATGTCCACACATGAGTAAAAAAACCTAAGCAGTTAGGTTTTATTCTAAACTACTAGCTCAGACCACCCCTAAATTTAAGTATATAGCGCCCCAGAATTGGGGGGGGGGTGCTACATATACAAATTTAAAAAAAAATATATATATATATATATATATATATATATATATATATATTTTACTTCCTGCTATAAAACATATCCAATAAAAAAAAAATCTAATTTCTTCAGACATTTAGGCCAAAAAAGATTCTGCTACATGTTTTTGGTATAAAGAAAATCACAACAAGTGCATATTAATTGGTTTGTGTGAAAGTTGTAGTGTCTACAAACTATAGTATGTATACTGGAATTTTTATTTATAATTTTTTTTTATACTAGTAACAGCGGTGACCAGCGACTTATAGTGAGACCGTGATGGTGAAGTGGGCAATTTGACACTAACTAGCTGGGAGGTACACTAACTGACACTGACATCACCAGTGACAATAATACAGTGATCAGTGATAATACTATACACTGTCACTGTACTAATGACACTGGCGGGGAAGAGATTAACATCACGGGGTAATCAAGGGGTTCAGTGTGTGCCTAACAAGCGTTAATGTGTGGATTACGTGCTGCTTTTTACTAAATATCTGTTTGCTCTTTCTCCCTGCTTTGCAGGGAGAAGAAACGAACAGATTGTTCCCTCAGAGTCAACACAGGGCTCTGGGCTGTGATTGGACACCAGGTTTCAGTAATAAATCATTGGCTGAAACCTATTGACAAAATCCTTCTGTGTCCAATCACAGCGGGAGCCGACTGGGGAGGGGGCTTTAACCCGGAAGACCTGCTGAGTTTCTTGTAGTAATTTATAGTCTGCTCCTGAAAAGGCCATAAAGGCAGCATAAATAAAGTGAAACTAATGTCAAAACTCATTCTTGGAGAACTGATTGGCTGCTCACCCACAGAAATGAGATTCTCAGACTTCATTGCTCTGTGATGAACAGGTACACTTGAAGAAAAAAAATGACTTCCAATTAAGTATGGTCTGACTTTGTATTTCCAGCCATTCACATTTCAACAGGTCTGCCAAACCAGAAACGTGAGTTGCGGAATAACGTGTTTGTGAGGTCTATTTGGACGTGATTTCTTGGTTACAAAAGCTTTGTAGCTGTGCTACAGTGTAAACCTGAAACAAGAAACCCCGTTTTCGGCCTTTTACTGAGGGAAGCTTCCAGATGTTACTGAACAAATACAGCAAAGACTGGAGCCGGTTCTGAGTCATAGGGTGTAACCATTCATTGTAGAACTGAAGAGAGATACTAGATAAACTGAAACATTCCAAGAGGGGCTCTTCATTTTTACAGGGCCATTCAGCAGCCATGTTGGCTCACTGCACTTCATATCTCAATGTGTCTTCCATAGTAAATACTTGGAATCCCTCACCAGATTCTCCTCCCAGGAAATTGGTTGCAGTTGCTTGTGAAGTCTAAAGCCTGGTACACACGATCGGATTTTCCGCGGACAAAGCGTAGGACTTTTGTCCGAAGGGCGTTGGCCATGAACTTGTCTTGCATACAAACGCTAAAGAATTGTTGGCCACGAAACTACGTGGTTTTTCAGCTCTTTAGCGACACCCTTTGGGCAACTTCTGCTAATGTTGTATTATGGTTAGCATTGCTTCTGAGCATGCGTGTTTGTACTTTGGATTTTTTTCCGATGAACTTCTGTACACAGGATTGGATAATCCGACAACACACATTTGTTGTCGGAAAATTTCAAAGCATGCTATCCAACATTTGTTGGCGGAAACAGCCTGCCATCACACAATTCCCGTCGGAAAATCCGATCGTGTGTACGGGCCTTTAGGCTCTATTCACACTAATGCCTTTTTTGATGCATTTTGCAGAAATGCAGGGAAATTTTTTAACATGGGTTCCTATGGAACATGTTCACGTCAATGCATTTTTGTGCCTCTGTGTTTTTGGAAATGGTCGGGGACTTTTTTTCCCACAAAATGCAGCGTTTTGCATGTAATAGAATTCAATGGACCCGCATCTAAAATGCAAGTACCGCATTTTTACCGCGATTTTGCAGCGATTTGCGTTTTTTATTTCTTTTTCGTACACTGTATATAGCTGGTTGCTAAGGAGGGGGCTGGGAAGCTGGCCGCCGCGTCCTTAACAACCGATGAGTCATCAGCTGTCAGCTGGCTTCCCGCTCAATGTAAAAAACAAAAACAAATGCCGGCTAAAAAAAAAAATCGTGAAAAAAAACAGCCTGGATTCGGAGGGGACCCCCATGCCAAAATAAAAAAAAATGGCGTGAGGGTCCCCCCAAAATCCATATCAGACCCTTATCCGAGCATGCAGCCCGGCAGGTTAGGAAAGGGAGGGGACGAGCGAGTGCCCCCCCTCCTGAACCATAATAGGCCGCATGCCCTCAACATGGGGGGATGGGTGCACCCCAAAGCACCTTGCCCTCATGTTGATGGGGACAAGGGCCTCTTCCCGACAACCCTTGCCCGGTGGTTGTTGGGGTCTGCGGGTGGGGGGCTTATCGGAATCTGGAAGCCCCTTTTAACAAGGGGGCCCCCAGATCCCCTCCCCCCCTATGTGAATGAGTATAGGGTACATTGTACCCCTACCCATTCACTAAAAAAAAGTAGTGTAGTGTTAAAAAATACAGTAGACAGTTTTTGACAAGTCTTTTATTAAAAATCTTCTTCTTCTTCTCTGCTTCTTCCTCCATCTTCTCCCGCATCTTCATCCTCCGGTCTTCTCCTTCTCCTCCTGCTTCTTCTTCCGATCCTATTCTGTCTTCTTTGTCCGGTGTTCTTCTTCCTCTGCCGCCGCTCCCGCCGACGACCCTCCTCCGATGCTGCGTCCCGCTGATCTGTCAGCGCCGATGTCCTGCATTTCTTAAATAACGATGGGGCCACGCCCCCTTGTGACGTCACAGACCCATCATGCCCCGGGCGGTGATGTCACAAGGGGGCGTGGCCGCCGGATGACGTAATATGATTGCCACGCCCCATCCTTATTTAAGAAATGCAGGACATCGGGGCCGACAGATCAGCGGGACGCAGCATCGGAGGAGGGTCGTCTGCGGGAGCGGCGGCAGAGGAAGAAGAACACCGGACAAAGAAGACAAAAGAAGAGCAGAAGAAGAAGCAGGGTAAGAAGGAGAAGACCAGAGGATGAAAATGCAGGAGAAGATGGAGGAAGACCAGAGGAAGAAGCGGAGAAGAAGAAGAAGATTTTTAATAAAAGACTTGTCAAAAACTGTCTACTGTATTTTTTAACACTACCCCATACTCAGTCACATGGGGGGGGGACGGACGGAATCTTCACGAGCCGCATTTTCGTGTTAGGGTGTGACACGCCTACAAATGAATGCCCCGCCCCCTAATTATAAGAAGGCACCGCCAACATGCGAAAAAAGTGTCCCGGATTTTTTTTTGCAATGTTGCCAACTATGCATTGAGATATCAGACCATTTACCAAACTTTTTAGACATAGCTCATATGTACACAGATTCAAATATTGTTCCTGTTTGTGGACTTTCGTTTCCATAAAATGTCATAGCTGAGTAAATCATAACAAAGGAAATGGGTCAGCGGGAATGATGTGAATGTCTTCAGTCTTTATGCTGTGAGCTTTGAGGATGAATTACTTTAAAGTGCTTTTAGCTAGAGAGGTTAGTGAGGGCTCATTTTAAAGGCATATTGAACCTTAAAATAATGAAAAAATGCACCAATACTGAAAAAAATTAAATAAATTGTGTATATTCATTTTTGGCATTTGTGCCTGCAAAGCATTGCAGCTGCCATCAGTCGACTGCAGGTGCGATGCACCAGCTCCTGAAGACTATCCCTCCAACCCAAGTTGCAGACTGTCAGCTACAGGGAAGTAAACAATGAACTACATATGTGGTGACATAATCCAACTTGTGCACCATTAAGCCGTGGTGGCAGATGAGACATTTAGTCTCTCCATTCACAGATCTCTGTGAAAGAATAATGCAAATGTGCAGGCCGCATTTTAACAATTCATGGAGAAAAACCCTCAGATAAGTGGGGGGATGGTGGAAAAAATGTCAATATGTTATAGGTAAAGCTGGCCTTACACATGTAAACCTGTTCAAACATTTAAAGGGACAGTGTTAAAATAAAAAATAAATAAAAATGTAAACCCCCCTATCTCTCTGTGCTCGCGCGCAGAAGCGAACGCATACGTAAGTCGCGCCCGCAAAGGTAAACAGTATTCAAACCACACATGTGAGGTATCTCCACAATTGCTAGAGTGAGAGCAATAATTCTAGCACAAGCCCTCCCCTGTAACTCTAAACTGGTAACCTGTAGAAAATTTGTTTTTACAGGTTGGGATGTCTGAGTATAGGACTGGAAAGAAGAGGGATTACTGTGACGCAGTTGGTCAGCTTAAACATGCATTGCAATATGTATGAACTAAATATCCCTGTTTTTCATTGCATAGTTTACTGGGATAGGTGTAGCAATGGGCAGAGAGTCCATCCAGATCTTGTAGTGTTAATATGTGGTGCCACCCCTTTACTTTGAAAAAGTCACGTGTCCAGTGATGTAACGCGTAAGGAGGAGCCATCAACCTCAGTGCTGTGTGAGCACGGATAGCTAAGTGAGGAGCTCTGTTATGCAACTGACCTTCCCTATATGCGATCATATTGCGGGGCATGTGTGAGTGCAACTGTGTTTTTATTACACATATGTCGTTCCCAGTTCATTTATTTGCGCAATGAGTTTTTTCACTCTTTTCTTTTTGAGCAGCACGGGTCTGTGAAGGATTGAAAGTAATGAAGGTTTGAAAGCAATCCATCAGATCATTGGAGACTCTAATCCTGATCACCTGGGTATCGTTGTCCTACTGATTTCTATTTTCACCAATGAGTGGTGTCTGATTTTTTTTCTTAAACTCTAATAGATATTTGGAAAGCACTTTCATTTATTTTTGGAACCACTTTATTTAATCATTTATTTTAGTGGAGGTTCACTGGATATTAATATAATTGTTTATGTTGCGGCCTCCTCACTCCCCTCTTTGCATCAGCTCGTCTTTCTCTTGTCTAGGGGTACCTCAGAGGGGAGAGAGCGGGGTCACCACGCCAAGCCTTCACCACATGTGTCCGTGCGGTGTAAGCAAAGTTCCTTCTCTACCTTCGGGTCAGTGTTGTGCACCTGGAGTTACCTTGAACAATGTCCACCAGAAAAGAGCCCCACACTATTAAAGTCCAACACTCCTTTATTCTTCTCGAGTGAACAGCACAATCAGTTAGACTCCCTTAAAGAACAGAACAAACAAGGAGGTGTGGATGCGAGTAGGCCCAGACACAATGAACTCTCCACTTTCCTCCCTGAAAGTGGGCTGAGGTCTCCGAGCAGGGGGGGGGGTTTCCTTCCAGGCGGTCTCTGATGGGAGGCTCACCCGTCACTGGCAATCTGCTGCACCCGGTCTTCAAGTGAGTATCTCCCCCCGGTCCATTACACCTTCCGGATTCGGGTACACAAACCCTGGCTTCCCTAGGACCTCCTTTCCTCGCGGAACTCAGTGTTGGGCACTGAGCTCCAGACCTCCATCCGAGTACCTCACCTCAGGCTGAAGGTGCCTGGGACTCGACCCTGTGACAAAGATGGCCGGCCCCTTTATACCCTCTCCCAGCAAGCATGGCGGGTTCCCCGCCCCACCATACCGCTGCCGAGGGAGGACAAAAAAGGAGGCACGGCACACAGCAATGGTTCAACCCCAGCCCAAGGCGACAGCGCCACCCGCTGGACCGCAAGGAACTGTACACTGCTGGTGTCTCTGCCAGTTTTAAATAGAGAGAAAAGCGTATACCCGCTACACTTACATATTGGATCACTGTGCAATAATTAAGGTTGATGATAGCGCTTTATTAACCCTTACTTCTATTTTCTTTTTGTGATATTAGTACACAACACAATAATGGCAGCAATCATCATTTGATCATCTTAATTTTTGATTCACGTTTATTTATTCATTTCAGCGCTCTAGTAACTTTAACACCCCTTTACATACCTCCCAACTGTCCCTGATTTTGAGGGACTGTCCCTGATTTGGAGCAATGTCCCTCTTTCCTCCTCATTTGTCCCTCGTTTTGGTCTGATCTATATAGATGTATATAAAATGCACTTTTTATCTATCAAAAAGTGTTTTCCAGCGCTAAACCTTTCATCTGATTTCTAAATTGCTGCCTTTGTAAATTCCAATATAAAGGAATAGTAGTGGTAAAAAAGCACTTATGGCTTTAACCAATCTTGTTTTTTGTACAATTCTTCTTTCAGGGGGCGTGGCAAGGCGTGTGTCCTATGCCTGCATACTTTTGCTGATAGGTGTCCCTCATTCCCATCTCAAAAAGTTTGGAGGTATGCCTTTAGCACCTGATAGTTTAAATACACGTACAAGCTATTGGGATTTGAGCACAGGTGTATCTTTTCTCTGTCTCACAAGACTGGCTGAACATATCCTAGGCATATAGGACAGTTCCTATATATGTATCTGATTGCCTGGAGTTCATCTTCTTGTAGAAGAGATGTGGTGCATCTCATACAGACTGCCCAGATGAAGTTATGTCTTTTTACATCCTATTGTTCCATGCTTGACTGATAACAGTTAACATTTAACAATGTAATACCTTTTGGTTGAAATGTAAAGCCATTTATTTCTCGAGAAATCATATTATTTGAAATGGAAAAAGTGAACCAGGCCTGCTGGCCGGAGTAAATGGAGCAGTTGCCTTTCTCTGTGAATCACATTGTGCATCTCCATCCAGCACTAATAAGATTTCAGTGGCAGCTCCAGCTCATAATGAAGTCCTTATGATGTAACGACAGAAACAATTCCTAACAGAGGCCAGCCATGAAGGCATAGCGGTAACTTATGTGCAGTCGGCCAAAACAATCGTCCGGCGCTAGAGGCCAACTTCACCTACAAAAGCGACACTTCATTCTTGGGTGGGGAGCGGTGAGGTTAAATAATCATCAGACTCTCTATATTTCTCTGAGACCGTAGTGGAGACATTTTCATGCAGTATATTCTGTATCTGCTCCTCCCATGTAATCGGTCATAGGAGGTGGACTCCACGATTACTTGTTTATACTACATTATGGAAAATGTAGGAGGTAGAATGATACCATCATTTGGCCATGGAATGGCTACAGAAGCTGGGTGGGGCTGGGAATTCTGGTGGAGATATCATATACAGTATATGCACAGTATGTGTGTGTATATATTAGGGTTGTCCCGATACCACTTTTTTAAGACCGAGCACAAGTACTGATACTTTTTTTTCTCACTGATACTGATTACAGATACTTTTTTTTATTGTCATGTGACAGCTTGACTGATGGGCACTGATAGGTGGCACTGACTGATGGGGACTGATAGATGGCACTGACTGATAAGCACTGATGGGTGGCACTGATAGGCGGCACTGATAGGTGTCTGGCACTGATGGGCGTCACTGACAGATGGCACTGATAGGTGGCACTTATGGGCACTGATAGGTAGCACTGATGGATGGCACTGATAGGTGGCACATATGGGCACTGATAGATGGCACTGACAGGTGGCTGGCACTGATAGGCGGCACTGATGGCACTGACAGGTGGCTGGCACTGATAGATGGCACTTATGGGCACTGATGGCTGGCACTGATGGGCAGGCACTGAAATGCAGCAATAAATTACATGAGGAAAGGATTTTGAAATGCTATGCTGCGACACCCATCTTGGTACACCCTGCACTCTGCCGCAGTAAGCTGTTTGATGTGATGTATGTGAAGAGACAGCACAAGACATTACTGTACAGAAGCCATGTTTACTGAATGACCCAGCAGGAACAGGAAACACCACACAGGAAGAAGTACAACAGAGATGCACCATAGAGTTGCATTTAAAGAAACATATCCATAACATAAGCATCAGTACACATCTTGTTACACCCAGCCCGAACTATATGGGCTGGGTGTACCAAGATGTGCGCTGCTGGCTTACTGCGGCCAAGTGCAGGGTATACCAAGATGGGCGTTGGGATGTCCAAACTGATGGCGACCGAATGTGACAGCTACGGTCACCGATCCTGATGCGGATGCGCCCTGCACCCAGCCAGCCCCACTGCAGGTGAAGACTTGCTCTCCGCTCCGCTGACTTTGCCAACCCACTGACTCCACCCAGTGATGCCGCCCGCCCACTCCGCCTACTGACTATAGGGACAACCCTAGTGGACAGAGAGAGAGAGCTTCTTATTTCTGTGAATCTTTGGGAGAATTTACCGTATTTATCGGCGTATAACACGCACCCTAACTTTAAGAGGGAAGTTTCAGGAAAACAATTTTCCACAGCCCCCTGCGTAGGCACAGTTTACCCTCTATTTTCAGGGTAAAAAGGTGAGTGTTATACGCCAATGAATACAGTACTTTTTTGCCATTTTGTATATATCTAAACCCATCCTGGAATGCAGTGGCTGCATTACTTTTGTTAAAGCGGAACTTCATTCTCTCAATTAACATTTTATAATTTTAATCCTTATGCTGCTGGTATTAGTAAATACATAGGAAGGTATATAATAACTTGTTTTAAACTTATTTTTCATTTCTTCAGTTACTTCCTCATTTCCAGGTCTAGGCCAATATAATGTCATACATCTTCAGGAAAGTAGGAGGGACTTTCTCAGCTAAGCACAACCTCCTGTCTGTATGCCTGAGCTAAGGGCAGATGTAACCCAGGAAGTAAATGCTACATGAATCACCTGCCCTTACTCAAGATGGCCATTGCCAGAAATGCTAGGGGGTGTTTTTTAAAATGATTTCTCTGCAAAATAAAGAACTGAGACATGGATGGATGGGTGAGTTTGCTTTGAATACTAAAAATGTATTTAATAGTGTTTTTGGTTTGTGGTGCTCAGATGCAGTGAAGATCCTCTTTATACTGAGCCTTTTTTTCCTTATATTTTCACTGGTTCAACCTGCCAATAACACACTTCCTGTCCTAGGGTGACTCACTCACTGTGCTGCATCTATGGAGGAGCAGCAGCATTGTCACCATAGGACAGGATGTGTAGGATTACAGAACACCTCCCTCTCTTATCTCTATAGGCAGAAGTGTTCTGTAGTTCACAAAAATGAACTGAGTAGGGCCGATAACAAACCATATTTGTTAAATTTTTGCCTGGAGTCACTCTAAAGTCAACCTGAAGAATTCCTGTGCATTTTGAATTCCATCTCACTTTCTGTGTTGGTAACAAGGGTCACCGGTGCAAATAGAGGAGGTGGTCTCCACATAAGAATGCATCCAGCAATAAAAGATTGACAGAGCATCTAAACCTTCCCCACTTTATCCAAAATGTAAAAAAGATTTTGCCTAAAGATACACTTTAACTGGTGTAGCGGGTATGTACTTTCCCGGGTGTAAATTTGAATTTGGCAGAGACATTGGTGATGTGAAATTCCCTGCAGCCCAGTAGGTGGCGCTGTTGCCCTGGGCTGGGGTTGAATCATTGCTGTGTGCTGTGCCTCCTTTTTGTCCTCCCTCGGCAGCGGTACGGTGGGGGGGGGGGGACCCGCCGTGCTTGCTGAAAGAGGGTATAAAGGGGCCGGCCATCTTTGTCACGGGGGAAGTCCCAAGCACCTTCAGCTTGCGGACGGTGGTTCGTGTCGGTCCTCGGGGTGGCCTAGGCCTAGAGGACAACCGGAGGTCGTGTTCCATCCCAGGCACCTTTAGCCTGGGGTGAGGTACTCGGATGGAGGTCCGGAGCTCAGTGCCCAACACCGAGTTCCGCGAGGGAAGGAGATCCTAGGGAACCCCGGGAGTGGGTACCCGAATCCGTGAAGGCGCAATGGACCGGGGGGAGCTCCTCACTTGAAGACCCGGTGCAGCATATTGCCGGTGACAGGTGAGCCTCTCGTCGGAGACCGCCTGGAAGAAAATTCCCCCTCGTGCTGAGACCGTAACCCACTTTCAGGAAGGAAAGTGGAGAACTACATTGTGTCTGGGCCTATTCGCATCCACACCTCCTTTCCTGTTCTGTTCCTACTAAGGGAGTTCAACTGATTGTGTTCATTCAAGAAGAATAAAGGAGTGTTGAACTTTAACCTTCCTAGCGGTATTCCCGAGTCTGGCTCGGGGTTAAATTTCAGCACCAAAAGCGGTAACCCCGAGCCAGACTCGGGCTGCGTCGCAGTGATCCAGGCAGGAGTTACTTACCTTGTCCCCTGGATCCTGCGATGCTTCCCCGCTGTGTGACCGAGCCGTCATCTCGCTCGATTCACACACTGCCGAATGCCGCCGAGCTCCGTTCCCTGCGACGTTACGACGCACGGGGACGGAGATCGGCGCCAAATTCAAAAAAGTAAAAACACAGTATACATACAGTACACTGTAATCTTACTGATTACAGTACTGTATGTAATAATTACACACCCCCATTGTCCCTAGTGGTCTGCCCAGTGTCCTGCATGCACTTTTATATAATAAAAACTTTTTTTTTCTGCCTGGAAACTGGAGATTGTCCATAGCAACCAAAAAGTGTCCCTTTATGTCAAAAGTGGTTTTAGACCAGCTAAAAAACAGTGATAATAAATTAGAATCACTCGCAGAATTAAGCGATAGTGATTTGTGGGGAAATTCGTCATCAAACACTGAAAAACACTTTTATTATTATTATATTATTATTTTTTATAATTATTTTATAGTTATTTATTTTATTATAATGTATAATTTTGTTTTTTGAACTTTATCATACCCGGGATGTTTACTAGACTCTGGTTTGGACAGATTTAAGTGAGTTATTCCTAAGAATTACAGGCCTACAATATAAAACGCCAAATTTCCATGCAGAATAATGGTACCGCTTTCAGCACCTAAAATCTGACAGAATCATACCGCCAGGGAGGTTAATGGTGTGGGGCTCATTTCCTGAAAGACATTGTTCGAGGTGACTCTTGGAGGGAGGATCCAGGTGCACAACACTGACCCGAAGGTAATACAAGAACGTTGCTTATACCGCACTGACACATGTGGTGGAGGCCAGGCGTGGTGTCCCCACTCCCTCCCCTCTAAGATACCCCTAGACAAGAGAAAGACGAGACGAGAGAAAGAGGGGAGTGAGGAGGGCGCTACACGTGGGGGCTCGTCCGGGATAGTGTTTGTGCACCACAGTATTGAACGTTTCTGTTGGAAGAGTTAAGCGAATAGGCAGGCCTTCATTGGCCGAAGTGCATCCCTGCTCGAAGTCGTGGACATGACCCAATGAAGGGAAAGGCCCGCGCAGAAGAGTGGAAAGAGGGGGAAGTTCAGCCGTATGAAGTACTACACGTGGGGGCTTCTATTGCACTGTGACACCAGGCACACCCCCATCGCTTAGTTCGTGGGCGTGACTCAGACTCAGAAAAGAAGAAAAGCCCGCGAACTGGAGCAAAGGGGAGGAGTCCAATACGTGTGAAGGACTACACGTGGGACATTGGCGCAAAAACTCTGCAGTGTGAGATGGATCAGCAACAGGTCGCCATGTTCGGACATACATCGTGGATTCCAGTTCACCCTTCCACCACGACATTGGTTGCTGCGGGCACCTATGCCCAGATCAGATGTGATCAAGGTCCCTCGCCACCCGAACTCGATAGTTTTGCCTGGTGAAGGGGACAAAGCTGCCATGCCTCCTTTAGCAAGATTGCAACGGCTGTTTGGTCAGAAGGTTGCTGCAGACTATGGATGGGAGTATCCATACTTATCGAAGGAACTGCTTTATGAGGTGAAAGTGTGCCGGGAGCGCTGGTACAATGACTTTGTGTGGACCCACCTTCAGGTTCCCCACGCCCGCAGGTACCTGGCATGCTCTCCAAAGGCCTCTCAACGTTTTAAAGACTGCAAGGCAGAATGGATGTTGGGACGACACATCCATGCAGATAAAGTGTTGATCCGGCGCAAAGAAGGAGAAGATGTGGAGTATCATCTGGAGTATCATCTGGAAACCATGGATCAGCACTTGAAACCACTTGTTCTGCCGCATCCCCGCTTTTACCTGTAGCAGAAAAGAGACTCCGTTCTTATCATGTTGCTGAACTTTCTGGGGCCCGTTGCTTTTGTGCCCAGAGGAATGAAGAACTGTTCCTGTTGTTTTTCACTTTCCTGAAAGAGATTATGGACTCTGGGGTAGATAGGGCCGAAAGGAAAGAAGAAAGTTCCACGAGTGCAGTTACCGCAGTCATTTCACCAGGTGGCAGTGTTGCGCAACGTTAAGACACTTTTCATGCACTCACTCTTTGGAGAAAAGGGATTTCTTCTCGGAGAAGTTTATTTTCCATTACACGAATACAGGTGTCAGGGTTATGTGTGTTAATCCTTTCTTTTCCCTCTGAAGGAGAACATCCCATTAAGTTTCTGAGGATGGGGTGGGTCTTAGTCAGGATGGGTGGGAAAAGTCAAATGTATATATGTGATTCAAAGTTATGAATCAGTGCTGTTGTTTCTCTTCTGTCTTTATTCCCTTTCTTTACAGGGCTCAGACACAATGTTTCAGTTGGATAGTTTTTTTCAAAAGTTTTATATTTTTGTACAATTGTTAGTCGGTTTCTGGATTGGATTATGTCAGCCGTTGAGGGCATGATTTACTCCAGACACTGGGGACCAGTGTCAAACCACCAGGGGGAGAGTGTAGCGGGTATGTACTTTCCCGGGTGTAAATTTGAATTTGGCAGAGACATTGGTGATGTGAAATTCCCTGCAGCCCAGTAGGTGGCGGTGTTGCCCTTGGCTGGGGTTGAAACATTGCTGTGTGCTGTGGTGGGGGGGGGAACCCGCCGTGCTTGCTGGGAGAGGGTATAAAGGGGCCGGCCATCTTTGTCACGGAGGAAGTCCCAAGCACCTTCAGCTTGCGGACGGTGGTTCGTGTCGGTCCTCTGGGTGGCCTAGGCCTAGAGGACAGCCGGAGGTCGTGTTCCATCCCAGGCACCTTTAGCCTGGGGTGAGGTACTCGGATGGAGGTCCGGAGCTCAGTGCCCAACACTGAGTTCCGCGAGGGAAGGAGATCCTAGGGAACCCCGGGAGTGGGTACACGAATCCGTGAAGGCGCAATGGACCAGGGGGAGCTCCTCACTTGAAGACCCGGTGCAGCATATTGCCGGTGACAGGTGAGCCTCTCGTCGGAGACCGCCTGGAAGGAAATTCCCCCTCGTGCGGAGACCGCAACCCACTTTCAGGAAGGAAAGTGGAGAACTACATTGTGTCTGGGCCTATTCGCATCCACACCTCCTTTTCTGTTCTGTTTCTACCAAGGGAGTTCAACTGATGTGTTCATTCGAAAAGAATAAAGGAGTGTTGAACTTTAATGGTGTGGGGCTCATTTCCTGACAGACAATGTTCGAGGTGACTCTTGGAGGGAGGATCCAGGTGCACAACACTGACCCGAAGGTAATACAAGAACGTTGCTTATACCACACTGACACACGTGGTGGAGGCCAGGCGTGGTGTCCCCGCTCCCTCCCCTCTAAGATACCCATAGACAAGAGAAAGACGAGACGAGAGAAGGAGGGGAGTGAGGAGGGCGCTACACTGGTAAAAGGGCAGTCTACCCAATCATTGGATGTGGGGGCTGCACCTGTTTTCTTTTATTTGCCTTTTTTCACTTTGCTTTCACCTGGTAATCTGGCCAGTAGCACATCTCATGTGTTAGAGTGCCTCCACTCTGGATGAAGGAGCACAGGGGGCACAGCAGACAGCAGAATTGTCAGTCTGGGGAAGAGGAAGTGTTAAATGTACTAGCACATTTAAATACACTATCCTTTTGGGATAAAGGTTTTACATAAATAAATAACAGCTGATTATTGGAAGCACCCCTACCAGTGTTGAATGGTTAGTCCCATCCATGTAAACAGTGGTCTCCAAACTTTGGCTCAGGTGCCACATGCGGCCCCCTGCTTACTTTTATCTGGTCCTTGGGGCACTGTTCCTCCCACTAACACAAATGATGGGGCACTATTCCTCCCACTAACACCAATAAGGGGGTGCTGTTCCTCCCACTGACACCAATGATGGGGCGCTATTCCTCCCACTGACACCAATGATTCTGTACTGTTCCTCCCACTAATACGAATGATGGGGCACTATTCCTCCCACTAACACCAATAAGGGGGTGCTGTTCCTCCCACTGACACCAATGATGGGGCGCTATTCCTCCCACTGACACCAATGATTCTGTACTGTTCCTCCCACTAATACGAATGATGGGGCACTATTCCTCCCACTAACACCAATAAGGGGGTGCTATTCCTCGCACCGACCCCTATAATGAGTTATAATTTCTCTCACAGACAAAAATAATGGGGTACTCTTTCTCTCATGGACACCAACGATGGGACATTGTTCACTCCCACCAATGCCAGGACATTTTCTACTCCCACTGCAACAGTCTGGCCCCTCTAAAGTCTGAAGGATAGAAAAATGGCCTTTTGTTTAGGAGGTTTGGAGACCACTTTTGTAAACTGATACAAAGGTTTACTTTAACCAGCAAAGAGCCACTTCTAATGAATATATCACTTGTGAATGGACTACACCTTGAACAGTAGACTAAAACATGAACATTTTGCTGTAAAAATCTAAATTTGCACACCATTCTGTGACCAGTCATGTGAGCCAAGTGGTTTCTTTCAATGCAATAGGGTCACTTCTTATTTTGGCTCGATCCCCTAAGCCCCTTTCCCAGAGACCATGCTTGTCATTGGTTAAATCATTTACAGCAGTTGTTTTAATATACAGTAAAACCTTGGATTGCAAGTAACTTGGTCTGCAAGTGTTTTACAAGATGAGCAAAATTTTTAAATACATTTTAACTTGATTAACGAGCGAGGTTTTGCAATACGAGTGATCCGACTTGTGAGACCCCAATCCGTTTGACATGTGAAATGCCATTTTAGTCAATAAGAGCGGTCTTAATTAGCACTACTGAAGTCGCTCCAACTTTAGAAAAGGTTCTTGTACTATTTCAAGTTGACTTCTGTCCGACTTGTGCCCATAGACTTTAATGGAAGTTGCCTCCAAGTCCGATCCTCATCTTAATTGATGTGATTTGGATCCAACATTACAGGAAGATTACACAGGCATTCCCTGAATTTGCTTCAAATTTGAGCTGAAGTCGCCTGGCAAAGTAGCACTGTAAGTTGTGTGACTTGCAGTCGTGGCAGTGTGAACTGAGCCTTAAGCCCTGTACACACGATCAGATTTCCTATGGTTTTTAAACCGATGGATTTTTCCATCGGAAAACCGATGAAGCTGACTTCCATCAGTCTTGCCTACACACCATCAGTCAAAAAACCGACCGTTCCAAACGCGGTGACGTAAAACACTCAGATGAGCCGAGAAAAATTAAGTTCAATGCTTCTGAGTATGCGTGGGTTTTTTATCTGATGGCGTTCCCCACAGACGATAGTAATTTGCTATCGGTTTTTTAACCATCGGATAAATTTAAAACATGTTCTATTTTTAAACACCAATGGAAAAAAGACCGATGGGGCCCATATACGATCGGTTTGTCCGATGAAAAAAAGTCCATCGGAGTGTTTTCATCGGTAAAACCGATCATGTGTACACGGCTTTAGTGTACCAATATGGTTACATTTCTGGACTATAGACTGAAGGACTTTACGAATAAATGGTTGTGGAACGAATCATCTGAGTTTCCATTATTTCTTATGGGGAAATTCACTTTGATATACGAGTGCTTTGGATTACAAGCTCATTTCCAGAACGAATTATGCTCGCAATCCAAAGTTTTTCTGTATTGTAGTCTGCCATTATTGTTTTATGACATCATAGAAGTAGGAAGCTAGACAGGCCGACTTCTTCTTACAATTTGCCATTGAGTATTCTGAGAAGGGGGGGCCGTGATCTGAGACCATCTCTCAGCATCCTGGGATTTGGCCATTTCATTCAGGAGTAGAGAATCCTCAGCTTTTGACACATTCCCAGACTATGACATGGCCACTGACTATAGATAATACCTGCTTTGATCACCCACTCTGCTCAGGAGTGACCGGTGGACAAACGTTGGCCCTTCATTAGTCAGGGTGCTGATAGCTGACTTTCACAGCTGATCACCCAGCTGCAAATTCACAATATCTCAGCAGCATGTCAGTTAGCTGCAGGTAACACGCTGAAAGGAAAAATTGCAGAACAACAGTGCGTTACTTCTAGAATCAATAGTCTTATTTTTTCCTCAGCATTCTCTGTGTTTCTATAGCTGATTGATTCATTGTTCACATTGCTTCCTGTAACGTTGAGCAAATACTCTGTTTTGCGCTCTATTTATTGACCGCTAGTTGAACCTTTACTGTGAAGTCATGAGGTAACACATGACTATGTGGGCACAGCAACACATTCTTCATTGTAAAAATATGCAATGTTGGTAAGTACAAAATGCACAACATTCCAAACAACTCAATATGAAACAGGGTTAAAGACAAGAAAATGGGACTTTCAATATGAACTAAAACTTCCCCAAAGAAACTACAGGGGGACCGACGGGAGTCGGACGTTTTTTTGAGAAAAACAGTACTCGAAATAGATTTTCAACTTGAAATGGATTTATTTTTACCCAAAACATTTGAGTTACTTATTTAGTTATGAAAAATAGTGTAATTTATCCACCTGCCGACCGCTGCACGCCGATATACGTCGGCACAATAGCAGCGGTAGGCAATTGGGCGTACAGGTACGCCCCCTTTAATTTGCCGCGCGCTCCGTGACCGTGCCCGTGGGCCCCACGAACTCTATGTTCGCCGGCGGCCCGCGATCGTGTCACGGAGAGGCAGAACGGGGAGATGGCTATGTAAACAAGGCATTTCCCTGTTCTGCCTAGTGACAGGACAGAGATCTACTGCTCCCTGTCATCGGGAGCAGTGATCTCTGTCATATCACTGGTAGCCCATCCCCCCCACAGTTAGAATCACTCCCTAGGACACACTTAACCCCTTGATCGGTCCCTAGTGTTTAACTCCTTCCCTGCCAGTGTCATTTACACAGTAGTCAGTGCATTTTTATAGCACTGATGGCTGTATAAATGACAATGGTCCCAAAATAGTTTCATAAGTGGCCGATGTGTCTGTCGCAATATCGCAGTTCCAATAAAAATCGCAGATCACCGTCATTACTAATAAAAAAAATTATAAATAAAAATGGCATAAATCTATCCCCTATTTGTAGACGCTATAACTTTTGCGCAAACCAATCAATATACGCTTATTGCGTTTTTTTTTTTTTACCAATAATATGTAGAAGAATACATATCAGCCTAAACTGAGGAAAAAAATATTGCTTTTTTTTTCAAAATGGTCGCTCTTTTTTTGTTTATAGCGCAAAAAATAAAAACCACAGAGGTGATCAAATACCACCAAAAGAAAGCTCTATTTGTGGGAAAAAAGGACGTTAATTTTGTTTGGGTACAACGTCACATGACCGCACAATTGTCAGTTAAAGCGACTCAGTGCCGAATCGCAAAAAGTGCTCTGGTCAGGAAGGGGGTAATTTCTTTCGGGGCTGAAGCAGTTAAAGTACGACCATCCTCTTGAATGCAGCCTTTAATCCTTCGCTTGAAATTGTCTATCACTTGGGCCAACAGCTGTTGATCAATCGTGAGCACTTCTTGTCAGATGGCATCTTTCAATTCATTAAAATTACGAGGTTTGTGAGTGTACACATGGCTCTTCAGGTACCCCCATAGGAAGAAATGACATGATGACACCCCACCGAGGACTGTGTTGCAACTGGGAATAGTCCGGTGTCAACCAACATTGAATTCTTGACAAAATAGCTGCTGCATTACTGTGATAGACTCACCATTTAAAAAAACAAAGCTGTCGTACGCAAACAATGTAACATCCACTGCTTCATTGTGACTGAATTAACACGTCCCCCTCCCATCAGCACTTACAGTGTACTACCTATTCTAAAAATGTCCGATTCCCATTGTTGGTCACTCTGTACAATGACCCATGCCAGCCATTTAAATGCTTGGTCGTGCCAGAATCTTTTAGAGGCTGGCCCCCTGTGCGGTGGAAAGACTCTGTGTTAGGCCGCGTACACACGGTCGGAAATTCCGCCAGAAAAAGTTCGATGTGAGCTTTTGGTCGGAAATTCTGACCGTGTGTATGCCCCAATTGGACTTTTGCTGTTGGAATTTCCGCCAGCAAAAGATGGAGAACAGGTTCTCTATTTTTCCGACGGAAATTCTGTTCGTTTGTATGCAAAATACGCATGCTCGGAAACAATTTGACGCATGCTCGGAAGCATTGAAATTAATTTTCTCGGCTCGTCGTAGTGTTGTACGTCACTGCGTTCTTGTCGATCGAAAGTTCAGAGAACTTTTGTGTGACTGTGTGTATGCAAGCCAAGCTTGAGCGGAATTCTGTCAGAAAAACCATCCAAGGTTTTTCCGACGGAAATTCCGACCGTGTGTACGGGGCATTAAAGTGGTTGTAAAGCTTTGTTTACAACTTTATGCTAAAGGTAAGCCTATATTAAGGCTTACCTGTAGCTAACATGGATATCTCCTAAACCTGCACAGTTTAGGAGATATCCTTGTATTTGCATGTGCCAACGTCATTCGGCACATGCGCACTTAAGCCAACTGAAGCAATAGACTATGTGCCGTTGCTTCAGTTGTACTGTGCCGTTCCCGCGCGCATGCGTCATTGCGTCTCCGGCCAATCACAGCGCCGGAACCGCAATACACAGGAGACACTGCGGGACAATATGTCGGTGGCCGGAGGGGGAGACGTGGGTGGCTGCGGGGGCTTCAATCGGAGGTAAGTACTACATAATGAGCTAGTATGCTATGCATACTAGCTCATTATGCCTTTGTCTTGCAGGGTCTTTTTCTTTTTTTTGAGGAGGCTTTATTTCCTCTTTAAAGTTTCATAGAAAACTATACATTTTCTGGGCTCTATTTAACCTAACTTATGCAACCACTCATCTTTTCATAGCATGATATGCCTTGAATGGATGAGCGTGTGTGTCATGAGCTTCTCTATGCTTGTCCTCTCCTACCCCTCTTTTTCTTGGGAACCCATCTTCATCCGATGGCTCCCCTTCCTGCCCTTCTACAACACAGCATTAACCTTTTTTTGATTGACATACTGTGTTATGCAACTACTTTTGCCCTGATCCCCTGCAAAACACGTTGGGACGTACAGTATCTCCTGCCTTATACTCACTTCATCATCCAGAGAACTTTAAATTAACACCGCTGGCACTTTATCCACCTATAATATATTGTGTTGTACAGGCTGAGAACACCTGGGATCCTGAACACAGGTATCCACGGTATACTTTTTTTTTTTTTTAAGAATAAAGTGAAAGATACGAATACATGAACAAAAGGCTATAAGCAATATGCTTGCCGCACCATGGCCATTTTAGGACGAGTGAATGGGGCCTTAGACTGGCTTACACTGCTGACCCTTTCTCTACCAGACTTGCTGTATGATAGTGAATGGCAGACTTGCTGTTGAAGGGATTACAGGAAATTAATAGTATAATTAATTAATATGAAGACCAAAGTTTGCACATAATACTGTACAAGCTCCATTCAAACAATCAAAGTTCACTTTGATTTTAATCAATACATAATTGAATCACATTGTGATATTTTATTTTCTGCCCAAAATACAGCTTTATAAATTACAATTATCCTAAAAACTTAACCAAAAATGTGTACTAAAATGTTACAATTTATTAGCTTGGTCTATATCTCTGCTATTCACATATCGTTTGCCAATGATATTGGATTGTTTCTGTAATATAATAATATGTCCTTATGCTTCTATTTTCTTTTCACCATATTATTTTTGCACTGTTGGTTGTGTATTTATATTTTATGTACATTGATAGTATGTTTATGTATAAATGTGAGTTAGGGACCTTATATTGTAAGCTCCTTGAGGGCAGGGACCGATGTGAATGCATTATAAAAATATGTAAAGCGCTGCATACATTGACGGCGTTGTAGACGTACCAGTAATAAATAAATAAATGAATAGTAATATAATAAATATGACCTTATGATTCTATTTTCTTTTCGCACTATTAATTGTATATTTATATTTTGTATACATTGATAGTGGTGTTGATGGATTGGGGATGTAGGAAAGATTGGTCCAGCTGGTCTCAATATCCCTAGGGGTGTTGGATGGACATGTGGCTCATTGGTATCCCTGTAGCCCTCAGTCCCTGGACTATAAAGCTTTTAGTTTAAGTGGTTGATTTTTGTAGTTTACTATCATGATCCATGGACTCCTGCGGTATTGAGAACATTGAGGATGGTATATATAGGGCTTTGGTGAGGATTGGTAGTGGTTTTAGTGCCTCTATAGGGGGTCTGCTTAGAAGTGTTTATGTATTGTTTTGCTTTGGACCAGCTATTGGTGTTTGGTTTGTGTGTGGGTCAGGTTATGGTGATTGGTCCTTGGCAGGGTGGAGCTAGCTGAATTCGTTGCCCATATTTCCCTCCATATTCGGAGTGCCAGTTGCCTTGGCGACAGGTCATTGCGCATGCTCTGTTTGCACATGATGTCTCTGTTCATAATTGGAAACTTCTGAATGTTGTGCTTAGCATGCAGTTGCATACACATTGCTATGTACATTATATATATTTTAGCATATGTTGAGTGGGTCCCCTGTACTCACCAGTCGTTGACTGACGTGAATTTTATTATGCATATAGGTTGTAAAGACATGGTGGCCCATTGACCTGAGCTCCTAGGTGCCCATCCTGCCTCTTTCAGTTTGACGACTGGTGGGGCCACTTTTTCTTCCCCCAACTCTGCACCCCACAGCACCAATCTTTTTAATTGAGTTTGTAATGGTTTTAATTTTTTGACTTGTGAGTAAAAATGTAATTCAAATATATTGTATACATCATAAAGAAATTGATAATTCTAGAATATTTTTTTTTTTACCTATACTGTATATAACCCATTTACCCATATTTAAGGCTGCATTCCCACCTGAGCAGGGCGACTTTCAGGTGTTTTTATTTGAGAGTTTTCAAAAGTTTTTGGAAGTGTATTACAATCGTTTTACAGCTTCGGGAGTTTTTGTTTAGCTAATAGAAAGCACTCTAGAAGGAGGAGAGGTGGAGGAGGTTAGGGGTGGAAAGCTGCTGCTTGAGCAGAACACATGCGACAAAGCGCTCATGTTGTCCATTTTCAGGCATTCCTTTTGAATCTATGGGCCTCCAATCTGCCAAAAAAAACCTCATGTACTTTGAGTGACAGGCATTTTGTTTCAGGCGACAGAACTCTCAAATGTGAAAAGGGGCCATTGAAATAAATGGGATTTGCCTTGTTGAGCTTTTGAGCTTCAAGCTGAAAATCGCTCAGGTGTGAGTGGGGCCTAAGAGAGATGTGGTGCTCTGTATACCCAATAACACCTTCTTCAATGGAGTATTAAAGAAAAAATGTATAGTACCTGCAAAACAGACAATTACCAATTGCAAGCAGTGTAAGTAGTTGAATTTGACTTGACATCAGCCTCTTGCAATTCAAGAGTCAGAGAGATGACCTCATCAGGCTGCTGCTTCTCCTTCACTGTCCAGTCACAGGATGGGAAAGGAACAAGACCTGTTATGCCCCGTACACACGATCGGTTTTCCTGATGGAAAAAGTCCGGTGAGAGCTTTTGGTCGGGAATCCTGACCGTGTGTATGCTCCATCTGACTTTTTTCCAACAGGAAAACGGCCAAATACGGCCGGCAAAAGATAGAGAGCTGGTTCTCTCTTTTCCCGTCGGGATTTCCGACTGACTTTTTCCCTTCGGAAATCCAGACCGCGTGTACGGGGCATTAAGTGTTCTTGCACTTTGGCAGAGAAAATAATCAGGTCTCCTGGCCTGCCAGACAGGCCTGTGCTGTGTGGCAGAGCCCTGTCTTAATCTCAAAAAAGAACATGGACATAAATTCAAATGCTTTTGCAGGTAAAACAGCTCATTTATATGTATATCATCTGTGTATTTAACCGTCTCTCTGGAGTTCAGTTTTAATTTAAAATCTTTTTGTTTTTCATCCATAGTTTCACTTCATTGCAGTATAACAGTTTATCTAAACGAAAATGGTAAATAAAGACAAACTCTGAAGCATAACACTACTGAATGAGATTTATTTATACTATAATTAGAATTCCATTTCATTCAATATAATTCCTAAAATAGTCCTTACAATCTCCCAAACTGTCACAAACACTTCTTTTAAAAAAATAAAACAAAAAATAAAACGGAAATGACTGTCACACTTTATATTTTTCTTTGCCGTTTTCACTGATGAGACATATATGCTGAAAAATAAAAATAAACATGATTACTCAGAAATTCATAAAAACACACATTTTAAGGGTAAAAACAACAGTACATGAAAATGTTATTCAATAAATTAAAAGATCAGCTCACTAACACAATGTGATGATATATACAATGTTTTTTTACTCAGATGTACTCATATCACAGCATCTTTTAACCATATGATTCTATATACCGTGGTTTGTGATTTTCTAGATGTTGGTGAAGTGCCTTTGTGTTCGCTTTAACATCCAATCATGTGCAAACCATCTGCAGCACCCTCTAGTGTGCTAGAATAAGTTTTTGTTAGTGTAGGAAAATTGTTCAGGCTTGGCTGGCAGCTAAGCCTGTGTTTGTTATCTGGGTTGGTTGAGTGACTCAAAGAGGGCTGGATAACTAACTGCCCGCATCTCTGAGACCTCCCACTACTTCTGGAACTTGCTGGAAACTTCCAGAACAATGGGAGTGGAGGTGAGGAGGAGCTGCCTGGAGTATTCATGAGGGCCATGACCAATCAACAGATGGTTTAGCAGGGGATAGGCCCCCTCAAATACTTTGTCAGTCCAGCTGGGGCAGCGGAGTTAAGGTGGAAGCTGGAGATGGAGTCTTAGGAGGCTGTCGGAGACCCTTGAGGGTAACCCCTAGTTCGGGGGGGTGACCCCGGGTCTGGGAGCTCGGGTGTGGAAGGGACCCTTTTCATGACACACAGGGGTGTCCTGACCATAGGCACAGGAGCAGGAGAACGACACCATAAGTACACTGCTGGCAAATCTCCAGGGAGGAAGACAGCCGAGTGGCTGGTGAGTGAGACAGTTGGGAGGACTGAAAGGTATCCTGAGAGGCAGACATGGGAGTAAGTCACACATGTGCAAGTCACAAGCAAGTCTCAAGTCTTAACCTTCAAGTCTCAAGCAAGTCCCAAGTTACTGTGACGAAAAGCAAGCAAGTCAAGTCGAGTCCCTGCTAGAAGTCAAGCAAGTCAAGTCAAGTCATTTATTTTGGTCAAGTCACAAATCAAGTCAAAATACTGATCAACCCCATACTGTATAAAAATAATAGGAGGGATAACAATAAATAATATTGGTTATGTGCCCATGCCTCACTGTGCCTCACTGTGCCCATGCCTCACTGTGCCCATGCTTCACTGTGTCCATGCTTCACTGTGCCCATGCCTCCCTGTGCCCATGCTTCACTGTGCCCATGCTTCACTGTGCCCATGCCTCACTGTGCCCATGCCTCACTGTGCCCGTGTCTCACTGTGCCCGTGTCTCACTGTGCCCGTGCTTCACTGTGCCCGTGTTTCACTGTGCCCATGTTTCACTGTGCCCATGCCTCACTGTGTCCATGCTTCACTGTGTCCATGCTTCACTGTGTCCGTGCTTCACTGTGTCCGTGCCTCACTGTGCCCGTGTCTCACTGTGCCCGTGCCTCACTGTGCCCATGTCTCACTGTGCCCAATGCCTCACTGTGCCCGTGTCTCACTGTGCCCAATGCCTCACTGTGCCCATGTCTCACTGTGCCCAATGCCTCACTGTGCCCGTGTCTCACTGTGCCCAATGCCTCACTGTGCCCGTGTCTCACTGTGCCCAATGCCTCACTGTGCCCGTGTCTCACTGTGCCCATGTCTCACTGTGCCCGTGTCTCACTGTGCCCATGCTTCACTGTGCCCATCAGCCGTGTACCTGATCGGCGGCATCTCGGCGCCCATTCCAGTATTCAAAAGCCGCGCCTCCTCCTCGTCTGTGATAGGCGGAACACTCAATTTCCCAGCATTCAGTGTTCCGCCTATCACAGACATCCGCTCATCCTCATAACACAGACGAGGATAAGAGGATATCCGTGATAGGCTGAACACTGCCTGCTGTGAAATTGAGTGTTCCGCCTATCACAGACGAGGAGGCGCGGCTTTTGAACACTGCAATGGCCGCCGTCTGTCTGCATGACACGCTGATCGGGTAGGCAGACGGCGGCTTGTGGTTAGTGTTAGTGGTGCCAAGTCATTGCAAGTCATATAGCCCAAGTCAAAGTCAAGTCGCAAGTCATTAGTGACAAGTCAAAGTCAAGTCGAGTCATTTATTGAATTCTGTCAAGCAAGTCGCAAGTCCTCAAACAGGTGACTTAAGTCAAGTCATGTGACTCAAGTCCCCCACCTCTGCTGAGAGGTATCCTGAGAGGACTGAGGAGAGCAGCCTGGGATGGATGCAGAGTCAGTCTGGGAGGACTGTGGAAAAGTAGCCAGGAGGGCTACTGAAAGGGGCAGCTGCAGCCAGGTGAGCTAGCAGTGCCTGGAGAGGTGGTGCTGGGATCAGTAGCCACAGAAGTAGGACAGCTGGGCACTAGGACTTTGCTACACAAACAAGGGGCCCGCAGTCCTGCCTGTAAAGGGCTTTTGCTGTCAATCTGACTGAGCCATATTGTCAGATCACCTAACAGTATGCCAGCTGGTCCTGGGAGCTGTAGTGCTGCAATCAAGATTTGTGCAGGATGAAGAGGAGAAGTGTATATACAGACTTTTTATAGTTGTGTCCCTGAAGAGTTTGTTTGCTAAAAGTGAAGTGCGCATCCCATAATATCCCTAGCCAAGTTTATTCTCCTCAATAAAACATAATAAAAAATAGGATTTTTATAACAGCTTACCTGTAAAATCCTTTTCTTGGAGTACATCACGGGACACAGAGCGACATAGTCATTACTAATGGGTTATATAGACACCTTCAGGTGCTGGCACTGGCAACTTCCAAAACCGGAAGTACCCTCCCCTATATAAGCCCCTCCCATCCGTTAGCACCTCAGTTTTGTAGCAAAGCAATAAGTGTCCCTAAAGAGGGGTGGGAGCTCTGTGTCCCGTGATGTACTCCAAGAAAAGGATTTTACAGGTAAGTTGTTATAAAAATCCTATTTTCTTTCTCGTACATCACGGGACACAGAGCGACATAGTCATTACTAATGGGATGTCCTAAAGCAATGCCCAACGAGGGGGGGGATACACCATACATAAGCTGAGCGCTATCAGACATGAGGATCTTTTGCGGCCTGCAACACACTGCGCCCAAAGGCGACATCCTCCTGACTTCTAACGTCCACCTGGTAGAACCTAGTAAACGTGTGTACTGAAGACCATGTTGCGGCCTTACAGATTTGAGCCAGGGAGGCCTGGTGATGCACTGCCCATGAAGTTCCAACTGCTCTCGTGGAGTGCGCCCTAACTTTGAACGGAGGCGGTCTCCTTCTCAAGCCATAGGCTTGCATTATGACCTGTCGAATCCACCTGGCTAAAGTAGATTTTGACGCTGCCTGACCCCTTCTGGGGCCTTCCGGCAGAATAAACAAAGTATCCGTTCTGCGAATCTGAGCAGTGGCTTTTAGATAAGCTTTAACTGCTCTTACTACATCCAAAGAATGCAATAACTTTTCCTCTACCGAAGTAGGTTTGGGGAAAAAAGAAGGAAGAACCACATCTTGGTTCAAATGAAACCTCGATACCACCTTAGGAAGAAAGGCTGGATGAGGGCGTAACACTACTCTATCCTTATGGATAACCAGATATGGCTCCTTACAGGACATAGCTGCTAATTCCGACACTCTTTTAGCCAAACAAATGGCTACTAGAAAAATCAATTTCCTGGTGAGAAGAACCAAAGAAATATGCTGTAATGGTTCAAATGGTTGTTTCTGTAGAACCGACAGAACCAAGTTTAGATCCCATGGACATATGGGAATATTAACCGGAGGACTAATACGCATCACTCCTTGTATAAAGGCTTTGACTAGTGAATGCGAAGCCAAGGGCCTTTGAAAAAATATTGACAAGGCCGAAATCTGACCCTTGATAGTACTCAAGGCAAGCTTCCTATCTACAGCCCATTGTAGGAAGTCCAGAATCCTACCTATTACGTATTTACGTGGATGCCATTTCTTGGCCTCACACCAGGCGATGTACGCCTTCCAGATTCTATAGTAGATCTGCCTGGATACCGGCTTCCTGGCATTGATCATGGTAGATACCACAGCATTAGAGAGCCCTCTCTTTTTTAGAATGTGGGCTTCAATAGCCAGGCCGTCAAACCTAGGGCTGGTAAGGAAGGGTGGTATATCGGTCCTTGCGAAAGCAGGTCCGGACGACGTGGGAGAGTCCAAGGACTCCCCACTGACATTTTACAATCTCCGCGTACCACGCTCTTCGGGGCCACGCTGGAGCCACCAGAATCACTGGTTTCTTTTCTACCCTGATTCTGCGGAGTAATCGAGGAAACCATTGTGGCGGTGTGAATGCATATATCAGCTTGAACTGATCCCAAGGGAACACTAGGGCATCCGAGCCGCAAGCTAGGGGATCCCTTGACCGAGACAAACCTGTCCACCTTTGCGTTGAATCTGGATGCTAGAAGATCTACATCCGATGTTCCCCACTGCTGACATATTGTCCAGAAAACCTCGGGGTGAAAGGACCCTTCCTCTGGGCATAATTGCTGGCGACTTAGAAAGTCCGCCTTCCAATTCTCCACTCCTGGAATGAATACCGCAGATATGGCTGGGACATATCTTTCTGCCCATTTCAGGATGTAATTTACTTCCCTCTGGGCTGCCCGACTCCTGGTGCCCCCCTGATGATTGATATATGCCACTGCTGTGGCATTGTCTGATTGAATTCTGACAGGGGACCCTTGGAGTTTGGATGTCCATGCTACTAGGGCATACCGGGCTGCTCGTATCTCTAAGAGATTGATGGGCAGGGCCTTTTCTGCATCCGACCATCTGTCCTGGAGAGACTATTGCTCCAGTACAGCTCCCCAGCCTATAAGGCTGGCATCTGTAGTGACCACCTTCCAAGAAATCGGACTGAAGGATTTCCCTTTTTCTAGATTCTGGGGAACCAACCACCAACGGAGGCTCTTGCGAACGGAAGGGGACAAGGACATTGTAAGTCTAGGGCCTGAACTTTTTTGTTCCAGGCTGACAGTATGGCCCCTTGCAAATTCCTTGAATGGAATTGACCGTAGGGTACTGCTTCGAATGATGCCACCATTTTTCCCAGCAGCCTCATGCACAGGCGTATGGACGGCTGTCTTTTTTGTACCCACTAAGTGGATCAAATCTTTCAAAGACAACACCTTTCCTCGAGGCAAGAATATTTTTCTCTGGCCTGAATCCAACCTTAGCCCCAAGTATTCCAGACTTTTGACTGGTTTTTAGGGCTAACTTGTCTCGGTTGATAATCCAACCGTGAGATTCCAGATACTTGATTGTCTTGTGAACGACCACGTCTAGTTTTTTCACTGAGTGGTCTATCAGCAACAAGTCATCTAGATATGCCATTATCATTACACCTTGTGTTCTTAGATTGGCCAATAAAGGGCCAGAATTTTTGTAAACACTCGTGGTGCTGTGGCCAAACCGAAGGGTAAGGCTCTGAACTGAAAATGGCGCCCTTCTACTGCAAAGCGTAGAAATTTTTGGTGGACTGGAAAGATGGGAATGTGCAAATAAGCATCTTTGATGTCGATCGCGGCTAACCAATCCTCCCCTTGTAGGGCAGTGGCCACCGATCGGATCGACTCCATCGGAAAGTCCTGATATACAGGAATTTGTATAGCCCTTTTAGAATTAATATGGGCCTCCCGTCCGCGTTTGCTTCGGGACTGTAAAGAGGTTTGAGTAAAACCCGAACCCTCATTCTTCCAGGGGAACCTCCATAATTACTCCTTGGAGCAATAGTTGTTCTAGTGCCAACAGGAGGGACTCTCTCTTCCGGGGATCCCTTGGCACGTTTGACCTCAAAAATGGGAAGGAGGAGAGTCTTTTAACTCCAAACTGTATCCCAAACATACTGCGGAGAGCACCTATCTGTCTTGATCGTGTCCCGCCAGGTCTCTTGCGAACAACTGGAGTCCTCCCCCCACCCGACTGAGTGGGGCAACCCTTCAATGAATTTAACTTTGGGGGAGGTTTTGTACCTCCCCTGACCCAGGGTTTCTCATTACCCTGCTATTGTCCCTGTTTTTTACCCCCGGGAATTGACCGAGGAGGCCGTCGGAACTGTTACACAGCCGATGCCCCAGGGACTGGAGAAGCAGGCCTCTTAAAGAGGGACCTCTAACTCTGTTTTTAACCGGCAAGAGCGTATTTTTACCGCTGGAAATTTTCTGGATATATTTGTCCAGGTTTTCCCTGAATAAGCGTTCACCATGAAATGGGACGCTAACCAGCCATTCTTTACAGGGAGCTTCAGCAGACCAGTTTTTGAGCCATAGAAGCCTACGCATATGTACTATAGACAGCGTAAGGCGGGAGGCCTGATGGACTGAATCCTTTATGGCGTCAACCGCAAAGCCTAAGGCTCTAGGTAGATCAGCTAGGGCAAAGCCTGCTGATCTGTCAAGTCCCTCAAGACCTGTTTCAACTGATCCTTCACTGCTTAGCAGACCCCAATAGCTGCTACTGCTGGTTGTGTCACCAAGCTTGCTGTAGAAAGAAGCAGACTTTCATAAGGACTCCAATCTTTTATCTATTGGGTTCTTGACATTTGGACATTATCCACTGGACATGTCAGTGATTTATACATACAAGAGATGGCTGCGTCCACTGAAGGGACCTTCCATTTTTTTTTTTTTTTTTTTTTTGATGAACTTATCCTCCATGGGATAGACCACCGGAAATCTCTTGGGGGAATAAATATTTTCTCAGGACGTTCCCAATCCTGGTAAATAAGCCCTTTCAGTAAAGGGTGAAGTGGAAAAGAACAGACAGTCTGGGGGCTTCTAGCGACCCCAACGAGGATACAGTAGTGGTTGATGGTTCCGCAAGGTGCATTTTTAATGCTGATCGGACCATGTTAGTCAGAGACTGAACCCATAATCTTTCAGCTTGAGATGCTGAGAAAAGGTTCCCCCACTGTTGATTCCTCTATAACAGAATCAACCTCATCCTGATCCCCTTCAGGCAGGTCGATCCCTGTATGGGACTGTTGCTCTGCTAACAGGCACTCTGAAGGAGGAGACGGAGATGGGGCGTGCTTTCCCTGACAGGGAGGCAGCGATCAATGTTGACAATCTCTCTCTAATCCTCCCAGAGCTGAGGAAAAAACCTCCTCTGTTACATACACAGGAGCAGGTGAACTGAGGACAGCCACAGTACCAAGTACCCCTGCGGGGTCTCTACGGTCACTTACCTCTGAACTTCAGGGGAGACTGGTGCAGCAGAAGCATGCCCAAGATCCTCAGAGCCCGATGAGACCCCCTTCGCTTCCTGGAAGATTCAGTTCTGGAGCTTCTGGACGGCATATTCCTAAGCCTAAAGCTGAGGTATTCCAGCCATAATACACCACTTTTACTGAGAATAGTCTAGCACAATTGCTGCTATATCACAGTTGGTGTCTACTAAAGTGCCTTTCTAGGGGATGCCTGCATCAACCGCCTCTGTGTGCCTTTATACTGTTGCTAGCTCTGTCTGTGCACTTCAATAGCCAGCTATAATGTGCTTTAAAACACGCTGGACGCCCGCACATGCGCAGTAGCGCCGCGGCGCACACCTGAGCGTCATCCACCCGCTCCGCCTCTTTTTCCAGATCGCCTCTATGAATAGAGGCGCGTGTACGCGCACGCGCGCGGGCATGTGCGCCTTCGGCGCCTTTTTTGAAAACAACAAGGAGCTAGATGGGAGCCAGGGTCCCTTTGCCGCAGGGCCCGGGGATGGATGAGCGCAGCAACAGGGCAGAGGAGACAGCTTCCCAGGAGAGAACATACCAACTGCCTGGATTTGATTCTGGACGAAAAAAATCCACATTACAAGAAAAAGAACCATAGCGGCCTCTAGTGTCTAACACAGGTACCGCGGTCTTACATTTTTTTTTTTTTTTCTTGCCTACTATTAAAATTTTTACATTTTCTCAGTAGTAACAGGCATACACAGAATATTAGCGGGAATACCTTAGGTAACAGGCAGAAAGACAAAATAGGCTTGGGGGTCCCTCAATAGAACCAAGTTCCCGAGGGCCCCCACTTACCTTTTCCTCGCCGCAGGACTCTGTTTGGTCCACAGAAGCCCAAACTTCACCTATCACGGCAGGCATTGTAATCAAACCTTCAGGGACCGGGTTCCCAAGGATTCCACTCCCCTGGACCTGTATAGCACCCTGCACAGAAAACATCTTGGTCGTGGGTATGACCAGAGCTCTGGATCCCAGGGTCCAGCTCTCCTAAGAGAAGCATTACAGGCAAAACCTTGCTCTTCTCTGCAAGGCCCGGGTACCGACCGTTTAGCTATGAAGCTTTTTTGGTCGGATCCGGAATAGCTTACTGAGGCCCAAAAGAACCTGTACGCAAGCTCAGTGAAAAACACATGTTTCTTCTTGGCCAACACCTTAGACACTGGCAAAAAACTGAGGTGCTCCCGGATGGGAGGGGCTTATATAGGGGAGGGTACTTCCGGTTTTGGAAGTTGCCAGTGCCAGCACCTGAAGGTATCTATATAACCCATTAGTAATGACTATGTCGCTCTGTGTCCCGTGATGTACGAGAAAGAAAACAAAGCACTGGACTGTTTCGACTCAAGTGTTCTGTGAAGATGCGGTGTGCCTGGCTGTGCAGGGTGGGGATCTCTTTACACTTGGGGCTCCTTGGGTAGTGTGCTACACATCCAATCCATGTTGTTTTTTTTAACCACTTGTTGACCTGGTAGGTGACTGGACTTCAAGTGGTTTTACTGGCATTATGCAGGCATTACCTTGGTACTGTTTTTTAGAGCCGACAGTCGATTCTCTTGTTAAATCAATCCTTGTGGCTAACTAGCCACTGGATAGGCTTTTACAAGGACTACCCCCCCACCCCTCTTTTTGTGGCTTTACCAGGACCTCCCTTCCTACCGGGAGTCCCCATTGACCAGCCCGTGCTTCCGCTGGCTGATCACAGAGCCGAACAAAGACCGGATCGGCTTTGTTCGGCTCTGTGATACAGTAACCCAGAAGTGATGACCTGATATCGATTCCGGTTTACCCGGATGAAAACGGTGCCAATGTCAAAAAGAGGAGGGATCTTAAAGACCCCAGATCTCTCCATAAAGAGTAACTTCCACATGCTTATTGCTGTCACAAGGAATGTTTACAGCAATAAAAGTGATAAAAAAAAATAAAAAATTATAGCGACAGTGTAAAAATATAAATAAGTCCCCTGTTGTGTTACACTATGTGATTATTCTTGCTCTGTGTCTTTAAGATCTGTCCCCTTCTTTCTAGCTGAACTCTCTCTCTCACCGTAGTTCTTTATATATCTCCTCCACTTCCTGATTCTGGTCATTACTCCTGTATTTCTTCCATGCTAAACATCTTACATGTGGCTTACAACTGCAACGTTTTTCTACCTATGAATATCCATCATTAAATGGAACATTCGAAAGGATTCATCGTCTGTCGTCCTAACTGTGAGTTTATTCATTGAGTTAAACTGCCTGTATCGATGCAAGGGATGAATATCAAACCAGCTTGAGTAAGGCCTACTTAAACCTGGAGATGAACTTTATCGCTTTGTAGTTGAGACAGAACAGTAGAAAAACGGAGTTTCACAGCCTAATTACAAGATTTCTGCATGTCAGTACTGAAACAGACAAGATTTACTGCCCTCATAGCAAGACAGAAGGGACAGAGCAGCACATGGCAGCCTTATAGCCTGAGACAATCTGCACAGTGTCATATTTCAGCACACAGATCCTGCCTGCTTTCACAGTCAGTCTGCTATCATGAGTGACCAAGCTTCTGCATGTGAACTCACATCTACCTCCCCACAAGTTCCTGAAGAAACTGAGTTACCCAAACGCTCAGTTAAACCCACTTGGAAAGTAATGGAGAATTATGAAGCTTCAAGGACTGAATTGTCAAATAGCTTGGAATTAGTCTGGGAGAAAATCCTTGCTGAAGCCAATACAGTGTCTGTTGAATGTGAACTACTGACACTAGAGGGCGCCATTAAACAACTTTCTGCCTCATATGAGCTTTATCAGCTTACCAGCAGCAAATTCACTAATGTCTTACAAAACATGAATACAGAAAGTGCGATGACGCAATTAAAGCGTGTCAATGCTCTCAATATTGAAAGAGACAGTTTTATCCAGCAAACCAGATTAAAGGCAGAAGCAAAAATAAAGCTGTTACAGGACACTGCATCTCACAGATCTGTTTCCACCAGACGTTCTAAAAACTCGTCAAGATCCCATAGTTCAAGATACTCAACACTCAGTGAGCGACTTATTAATGCCTGCGCTGAAGTGGAAGCCAGCAAAGTGCAGGTGGCATATGCAGAAAAAAGAGCAGAGTTGGAAGCGCAGTCAGCACGTCAAAGGGCAGAGTTGGAAGCGCAGTCAGCACGACAAAGAGCAACAATGGAAACCTTAAATGAACAGTGTAAACATGACGCAGCTATGGCAAAGCTAAGGGTCCTACAGCAAGCTATCAGTGCAGACGAAGGTGCAAGTGAGAAAGACAGCATTAACCTAAACATAGCAGATATGGAAGACCCCCTCAAACGCACTAAAGACTATGTCCTAAGCCACTGCAGTGCACACTCCATTGTCTCCAATGCTCCCGACTACATAGAGACTCCTTCACAGCTTCAAGTTAAAGAGGTTCCAGCAACTTCCTGCACTCAAAATCACTCCACTGCATTTCCTACTTGTCTACCTTGCCTGCCTTCATACGTCACAGAGCATCAGCGCAAGCTTCAGGCAAGTCATCAATCTCCAGTCATCGGTACAGCCTTGAATCAACGTACCATTGGAACAACTGACTTCAAGCAAGCAACTCACCTGGATGCATCTGCTGCACCATATTTCCCTGTGTCCTTTAACAACAATGTCAAAGATAACGCAATCAGCACCATACAGCCAACAGCATCTCACATAAAGGCGGAGACAACTGAGACAGAAGAGTTTGTGAGGTACATGCTTCGCAGAGAGCTCACAAAGACTGGTCTTACAAGTTTTGATGACCAACCTGAGAACTACAGAAGTTGGAAATGTGCCTTCAGAACTACAATCAGCAATATTGGCATTACAGCTGATCAAGAATTGAATCTGCTGATCAAATGGCTTGGTCCTCTATCTGCTGCACGTGTTAAGCCATTAAGATCGGTTTTCATGGACAATCCTACTGCAGGCCTCACAGCTGCATGGGAGCGACTAGAGCAAAGTTATGGGAGTCCAGAAGCTATAGAAAATGCTTTGTTCATGCGTCTGGAAACTTTCCCAAAGATATCCGGTAAGGACAACAAGGAGTTCCAGAGACTGAGTGACCTTCTCCTTGAGCTTCAGCTAGCCAAGACAGACCCAAAACTACCTGGACTCAGTTACCTTGACACTCCAAGAGGGGTAAACCCAATTGTCTCCAAGCTCCCGTATGGTTTGCAAGAGAAATGGACTGCACTAGGGTCATCATACAAAAGAGAGAACAAGGTTTCCTTCCCTCCATTCTCTTTCTTCTGTGAATTCATCAGGGAAATTGCAGAGACCAAGAACGATCCAAGTTTTTCCTACGGTGAGTACAGCCTCTTCTCACCCTTTCCTAAGAGTACCAGTCTTCAGGGCAACTATAGAAACCATAGAGGCCCAGTGTCCGTGAAAAAGACTGACATCCTTCCCACTCCTACCACAGTTCTGGCCACGAACAAACAGAGTAGGAAGATTGAAAACCCTAACAGAGAGTGTCCCATACACAAGAAGCCACACCCCCTCAATAAATGTATCGGCTTTAGAAAAAAGCCTCTGGAAGAGCGCAAGGAGCTTTTAAAGACATTTAGGGTATGTTTCAGGTGCTGTGCTTCTACAGAACATTTTGCAAGGGACTGTAATGTGTCCATCAAGTGCATAGAGTGTGGCTCTGAAGAACATGTGCAAGCCCTCCATCCTCTTGAGCCCAGCTCTGCACAACCTGCCAACACTCCTCCCAGGTTAACGCATGGCGGGGAGAATACAGACCAAGTGCCTAATTCTACCATCATTTCTTCATCCTGCACTGAAGTTTGTGGAGAAGACCGCTGTGGTAAGTCCTGTACTAAGATATGCTTGGTGAACATATACCACAAGGATCAACCAGAAAAGTCTCTAAAGGCATATGCTATCTTAGACGATTAGAGCAATCGATCACTTGCAAAATCGGAATTGTTCAATCTATTTGAAATAAAAGGCGAAGCTCATCCTTACACCTTGGGTACCTGTAGTGGAACTATAGAGGTTTCTGGAAGAAGGGCTCATGGACTCATGGTATCTTCTCTAAAAGGTAACTTGCAATTACCCTTACCTACACTTGTTGAGTGCAATCAGATACCTGCTAACAGGGAAGAAATCCCTACTCCAGCTGCTGCTTTCCATCACCCTCACCTCAAGGTAATAGCAAATGAGATACCGCCGCTGGACAAAGATGCTCAGATCCTTCTTCTGTTAGGAAGAGACATTCTAAGAGTTCACAAGGTACACAGACAAGTCAGTGGACCCCCAGATGCCCCATTTGCCCAGCGCACGGATCTAGGGTGGGTCATCATAGGCAATGTCTGCATAGGCAAAATGAAAAGACCTACCAACATTTCGTCATTCAAGACAAATGTTCTGCCAAATGGCCGAAACACTTACTTTGAGCCATGCCCACATCACTACTGGGTGAAAGAGAAGATAGCCAGCCACGAATGGCAACATGGTATCTCAGGTGACACAAGCCCTTTCTCCTGCCATGATGGCGACTTCGGGTCTACAGTGTTTAATGCAACCAGTGAAGATGACATACTGGCTCCTTCAATGGAAGACAAAGAATTCATCAAGGTAATGGACAATGAGTTCTTTCAAGATGACTCCAATAACTGGGTAGCACCCCTACCCTTTCGTCTCCCAAGAGAGAGATTGCCCAACAACTTACAGCAGGCCATCAGTAGATTCTCCTCCTTAAAGCAAAACTTAAGCAGGAAACCAGAGATGCAAAAGCACTTTGTGGACTTTATGCAAAATGTATTTGACAGATATCATGCAGAGCCTGCTCCCCCACTAAAGGAGGGAGAAGAATGCTGGTACCTTCCATCCTTTGGCGTGTATCACCCACGCAAACCAGACCAAATCAGAGTTGTCTTTGATTCCAGTGCTCAGCACGAAGGTGTTTCTCTTAACAACATGCACCTTACGGGACCCAACTTGAACAACGGTCTAATAGGAGTCTTGATTCATTTCAGACAAGAGCCTGTAGCAGTAATGGCCGACATTCAACAGATGTTTCACTGCTTCATCGTCAGAGAAGACAACAGAAACTACCTCAGGTTTCTATGGTACAAGGGCAATGACCTCAACAAGGAAGTTATAGATTATCGCATGAAGGTACATGTCTTCGGTAACAGTCCTTCCCCAGCAGTGGCAACTTATGGGCTAAGGAGAACAGCTCAGACTGGAGAAGTTGAATATGGATCTGATGCCCGTCAATTTGTTGAAAGAAACTTCTACGTTGACGACGCACTTAAGTCCTTTCCAACTGCTAAAGAAGCAATTGATCTTCTCACCAGAACAAAGGAGATGCTGTCTGTAGCAAACCTTAGACTGCACAAGATTATATCCAACAGCCAGGAACTTATGAATGCCTTTCACTCTGAGGACAATGCCACTAGTCTAAAAAACCTTGACTTAGGTACAGATGTGCCTCCTGTACAGCGAAGTCTGGGTTTGTTGTGGAACATCAAACAAGACAAATTCACCTTCCAAGTGTCAACTTGTGACAAACCCTTCACTAAGATAGGAGTCCTGTCCATGGTGAATAGCATCTATGACCCACTGGGTTTCCTTGCTCCAGTTACCATTCAAGGTAAGATTTTACTAAGACAGTTGTCTACTGAGAACATAGACTGGGATACTCCCTTGCCTAGTGAGAATCAACACAAGTGGGAAAGGTGGAGATATTCTTTGAAGTCACTAGAAAAACTTCAGATTCCCCGTTGCTATGTTCCAGGTTTCACTTCAACTGCTAACCGGAGAGAGATTCATATTTTCTCTGATGCATCAGTTGAAGCTATTGCTGCAGTAGCCTATTTGAAGACCTCTGAACTGAATGGAGAATCACACTGTAGTTTTGTCCTAGGCAAGGCAAAACTCACTCCCAAGCCTGCACATACCATACCAAGACTTGAACTTTGTGCAGCCGTGCTAGCAGTAGAAATTGCAGAGGTCATACGAAGTGAAATGGACATTACAATTGATTCTTTCACCTTCTATACAGACAGTAAGGTAGTGCTTGGTTACATAAACAACCAAACAAAACAATTTTATGTGTACGTCAGCAACAGGGTTGAACGTATCAAGAGATTCTCTTTACCAAGTCAATGGCATCACGTTCCCACTGAACTCAACCCAGCTGACTGTGGGACCAGAGCCGTGTCACCTGCCGCTCTTCAGGACAGCTTATGGCTTTCACCTCCAAGGTTTCTGCGTGAGGACTCTTACTTACTCCCTATTGACACCACCTATGGACTAGTAAGCCCTGAAGATGATAAGGAAATAAGAACTGTGAACACCTCACTACACACTTCTGTAAGTACAAAACAGAAGCTGCGGTCACACCGTTACAAGCATCAATGGAAGCAGGTGCAGCATCTAGCCAATGTGTTCTGGCATCGCTGGAAGAAAAAGTATCTTCACCACCTTCAAGGTCATAACAAATGGCAAGCATCTAAGCCGAATCTTAAGGTTGGAGACCTCATCCTTCTAAAAGACAAGGAAGTTTGTCGGAATGAGTGGCCTATGGGTCTTATTACTAAAGTAATGCCCAGCGACGATAACAAAGTCCGGAAGGTAGAAGTCAAGGTAACCAAGGGAGGATCGACACAAACCTTTAGTCGACCAATTACAGAGTTAGTACTCCTTTTGCCAGGTGAGTGACTTGTGCAAGGACTAGCCATGCTGTCGGCACGGCGGGGAGTACATTGCTGCCATCTACAGGTTCTACTCAGAACTTTGGAATTATTTGAAGACATCATACTGTGACTTTATGTTCTTCATCCTGTTGAACTTACATTTATTATTTGCTTGTTGCATGTTTTTCATTACAGGTTCCAGGACATTCGTCAGTATTTGACTTTTTGAAAATATATATATTAGTTTAAGGTTATGAAATCGAAACATTTCAAACGGGGAGTGTTGTGTTACACTATGTGATTATTCTTGCTCTGTGTCTTTAAGATCTGTCCCCTTCTTTCTAGCTGAACTCTCTCTCTCACCGTAGTTCTTTATATATCTCCTCCACTTCCTGATTCTGGTCATTACTCCTGTATTTCTTCCATGCTAACATCTTACATGTGGCTTACAACTGCAACGTTTTTCTACCTATGAATATCCATCATTAAACGGAACATTCGAAAGGATTCATCGTCTGTCGTCCTAACTGTGAGTTTATTCATTGAGTTAAACTGCCTGTATCAATGCAAGGGATGAATATCAAACCAGCTTGAGCAAGGCCTACTTAAACCTGGAGATGAACTTTATCGCTTTGTAGTTGAGACAGAACATCCCCCAAGTGTTAACTTGTAAAGGCTTTTGAGGCGTCGCCTATGGATAGTAAACTTTACGTTGTTTGTTGCCGTAAAATTTTAAAGCTTGACATATTTGCTTTCTATTTGCTCGGCATAACATCATCTTTTATACGTTACCAAAACATTGGGTTATGTATTGTGTTTTTTTGCATTACAATTCAAAAAAGTAATTATTTTTTTTCTAAAAAAAATTGCGTTTGAAAAACTGCTAATCAAATACCGTGTGAGATATGAAAATTGCAAAACCCACCAATATATTCTCTAAGGCCTCTGCTACAACTATATATAAATGTTTTGGTGGTTCTAAGAAATTTTCTAGCAAAAAATACTGATTGTTACATGTAAACAAAAAGTGCCAGAAAAGGCCTGGTCTTACAGTGGCTGAACTCCAGGCAAATTAAAAACACAATTGAATCCAGTTTTATATATTCATTCAAAATAATAATTAAATGTGAATCCAGTTGTGTTCATTAAAAATTATAATTAAATAATAATTAAACGTGAATCCAGTTATGTATTCATTAAAAATAATAATGAAATAATAATTAAATGTGTTTTTACATAGAACTAGCATATGTACCTGAATCTGTCTTATTAGCCTTCTCTCTTCCCCTGTACACAGATTGGAGAGGGAGTGGCAGCACTTGGAGTCAATCAGCTTCTGCTGCCTGCCTGTGTGCTGGCAGGAGGAGGGCAGGCAGATTTAGCAGAACTGATGTCTCATTAATTTACTGCTGCTCCTTCGTTGTCCAAACAGCAGGCTGCAGACAGAAAAATTAAACCACTGTATTCCTTAACGAACGAAAACAGAAAGTGGTGGTGCCCTGTTGGCTGTACGGTTTAGCAGATATATATAAAAAGTACAGAAATGCTTAGACAGATGAGACCGTTCATGCATGTGTATTTCTGCTGCATATTTAGTGGTTTCCCTGGAATTAGGGCAAGAGGAGGCCGATATCAAGACTGTAATTCAGGGCCAGATCTAGCATATCTGATGGGGGTTCCGTAAAAAAAAGTCAGGGGGCATATTGTCAACACTGTGTGTGAGTCACTGACAGTTGGTCACACAGTGTGATAGAAATGCAGGGAACTTGTACTCCCTGTTCACTCGGCACGCTTCTGTAACACAACTCACAAGGGCACAGCCCACACCAGCACCCCTGTAGATCCAGGCCTGCTGTAATTAATGTCAGATTTTAGTAATGCTTAAAAGCAACTGAAGAGTAGACTGCTCCTTGAACAGAAGGCGTGGAATAATTACCCCTCCTGCCTTCTGTGCCAGAGATCTCTGCAGGAGTGAAGTGATCCTGCCTACTAAAGTTTTTGAAGAACTGGCACTTGTGGGATTGTCCGATTCCAGGTCCCCTGCTACATTAGGTGGTTTGATCCACCAACCTTAAGTCACTACTGTGTCCTGTACTAATGCAGGGCCAATGCATTGAAGCACTGAGTACAACAGGGGGGCAGGAATCTGACACTCCTGGAAGTGTCAGATTCTGCAGGATGTTCAGCTTGTAGATCCTCTTGCAGAGATCCCTGGTGCAATGAGCAAAAGCATTGGGTATTCAATGTTATCTTTGCAGAGGCCAATTTTTTTGTAATTTATTTTAGCTTAGATGCTTAAACCTTAAAAGTTTAAGCACTTAAAAAACAAAGTCAGAACTTTGCATATTAATGTGTTTTTGCACCACCTTATTGAATTCTCTGGAAAATAGTGTAAAATGACAGCGCATTAAACTAGCTTAGATAGAAATAAACCGTACTTGGGGAAAATTTAATTCAACACCTTGTGGTGATTATTAGATCAGTAACGAGTTATAGACCTAATCTTCCCACTTGCATTCAGTTTCCAAGGAGATTCATGGATGTCTTCACTCAACGTCCTAATTAATGGAATCATCCTAACGTGCAGATTGCAGCACTGGATTATTTTTATCCCTTGTGTTTTGTGGATCTGAAACAATGCAATAACTGGGAAAACCTACCGAAAGACAGGAGCTAAAATAAAGTCTGTATGTAATTTATAGGAGAGTCATATTTTTTATTATGCCCAATGTCATGGACTTCTTCATGTACTAACAAAGATAAAGTCAGATTTTTATAAGGCTACATTCACATGGTAGTTTGTGCGCAGCCATGGACAGCCGCCGGCAAGAACCAGTAGCTTGCCAGTGGTTGTAAATACTTCCTGCACACAGTGTGTGTGACTGTCAGATATGTTTTTCACATAGTTACATAGTTAAGCCTCGTACACACAGTCGGACTTCACACTAATTTTTCCGTGGATTTTTGTCTGAAGGGAGTTGGCCGGGCACACCCATAGCATACACATGGCAGGACTTTTCTGCAAACTTTCCCAAAAAACTTTCCCAACATCATGTGGTTTTTCTGCTCTTTACCGCCACCCTTTGGTCAACTTCTGCTATTGTTGGTTGATTTTAACATTGGTTCTGGGCATGCGTTTTTGTACGTCGAATAAAAGTCCGATGGATTTCTGTACACACGGTCGGACTTTGCACCATCGGACTTTTGTTGCCGAAAAGTTTGTCCGTTTGCAGAGCGAACTTTTGTCCAATGAAAACCGAAAAAGTTTGTTCGATGGAGCGTACACACGGTCGGATTTTGTGGAAAACGTGCTCATTTTGAAGTTTGTTGGCAAAAAGTCCGACCGTGTATACGGGCCTTTAGTCTGGTTGAAAAAAGACACAAGTCCATCTAGTTTAACCAATAAAAGGGAAAAAAAAAATCCTATACCCACAGTTGATCCAGAGAAAGGGAAAAAAACCAACAACATATAATTGGCAAGTGGCATTGCTGTTCACATGTACCTGCTCATTCTAGTAGTTAAATGCAAATTCCGAACCTGGACACAGACAGCGTGCATCCAGGGTCGTAATTTGTGCAGAGTTGGCTGCAGCTAATTGACCAGTTTGTATGCAGCCATAGCACAATGTGCTGCTGTGTTTAGCTGCTTATGATTGCAGCAAACTATCTGCGGCTAAACTGCCGTGTGAATGTAATAAAATAGATCTAATTCTCTAACACCTGTGGCTGTAATTTCAGATATTACCTGTGTAGCGACCTCACCTCTCTCTCCCTCCTTCTCTTCTCCATCAATGGCTCTCGTCTAGGGGACCAGGGAGGAGAGTGTGACGCACCACCAGCTCTTATCCTCTTGTGTGTAGAGGTGTGAGCTATAACCTTTTACCTTCGGGCCTGTGCCCCTGTCCAGAGCCAAAACTTCCCTTGAGAATGACCTTTAACTCCCAGAAAGCCAAGTTCCACACCATTGAAAGTCCAACACTTATTTATTCTTTTAGAGCAATAAATAGTCCTTTTAGAGCAGACTGGTTAGACAACGAAAAGACAAGGTGAAGAGGAAGGTCCAGGCACAAACATGAACTTGTTACTCTCCTGTTTCGGTGTGCGCAAACAGGCTTGGCGCACAGTCGCTGCTAGACTTGTGCACAACGGAAAAATTAGTTTAGTTTCGGTTAGTTTCTTTTCGGTCCTGTAGATTCGTAATCGTTCGTAATTTTTCTAGACGGGATTTTTCATGTTAGGACTAATTCGTATTTTCGCAAGCGACATTTTTCGTTGAATCGGAATGATTCGTATTTATGTAAGCCTTATTTTTAGTTGATTTATAATTCGTACTTTCTGTAGAGTACATTGTTTTTCGTTGATTCTGGACACAACTCCTACTTTCGTAACTTTTTTTGGGTTTGTTGATTCGTAATTTTCCGTGTCTCTCTCACAACGACGCTGCCTATTATGCCTAACGTGCTTCGAATGGATTTGTACTTTTCTAAATACATTGCGGTTATTTGTAAAAATCTCGTATTTTACTTTAGTTTTTTACATGCGGGTATAGCCTCCGCTCCTGTACACCATTTTGAGAGGGAGTTCAGCACGGTGAGGGAGAAGCAGAGAGCAGAGCAGAGTGTTATTGTGCTTCGAATGGATTCGTACATTCGTAACTTTTTTCATAACAAATTTTGCCGAAGACATTCGGGCATTCGCTATTTGCGATATAATTTATTTCGGATTTGGTTTTATTCGTAATTGCTTTGTTCGGAAATTCGAATGCTTCCGAATGTCCGAAAGTTGCTAAATTCGGATGAATTTCGATTTGTTATGAAACGAATTGCACAAGCCTAGTCGCTGCCACCAACCGTAAGGGTGGTCGCTGCCACCGACCGGGTGAATTGGACTTGCGGTCTCTGCCACCGACCTCGGTTTCAGTTGGGTCGCTGCCACCGACCATGAGAACGTGGACTACCTTCTTCAGATGCGGCCCCTGTCAGGGTAGTCATCCATCCGGACGGTCACCAGAGGCCTCCACCGTCACCAGCTAATGCTACGCTGGATCTCCGGGAAGGTCACCTCTCTGGTCCCCCTTGCCCTAGATTCGAGTGTCCAATACCGGAGGACACCCTAGGAATCCTCCCTCCCTTGTGGGACCCAGTCGAAGGTACTGGGCCCCAGGCCTCCAGAGAGTACCTCACCCCAGACTAAAGGTGTCTGGGGTGGAATCGCAGCTCCGTCCCCGGGCCGAGGGCGCACGGAGACCACCAGCACTCACACCCAGGCTGAAGGTGCCTGGGCGTGGACCCCGAGCGGAAGGTGTCTGCCCCTTTTATCCCCTCTCCCAGCATGCACAGCAGGTTCCCCGCCCCGCTGTAGCACTGCCGAGAGAGGACAAAAAGGCACAGACCTCCAATGGTGGTTCAACCCCGGCCTCTGGCGACAGCGCCACCTATAGGCCGCAGGGAACTGGACACCACTGATATCCTCCACTGGCATAAATTGGTCCATGAACCCTAACAATTGCTGCATCTGAGCCTGTTAACACTCAGATGCCTCCTCTAAATGTAACCACCCGCTACACCTGCATCTCCAGATGCTGATGAAAGGTGCTATTATACTTCTTCGCAAGCATAAGAATGCTCTTTCAGAGTATAATAATCAAACATATTTACTGTATTTATTGGCGTATAACACTCACTTTTTTACCCTGAAAATAGAGGGTAAACTGTGCCTGCGTGTTATACGCAGGGGGCTGTGGAAAGTTTTTTTCCTGAAACTTCCCTTTTAAAGTTAGGGTGCGGGTTATATGCCTGTGCGTGTTATACGCCCATAAATACGGTACTTTACCTTTTATAATGTGCACTTAAATAATAAGTTCACTTTTTGGAACATGTTACATGTGCCACCCGTATTTAGGGTGGAACATGTAACATGTTCCAGCAGCTGCAGCAGTTCAACCCTCCCTCCCCCCCCAGTGACAGTGGGCGGGCATCCACTGTCACTGTTTTAAAATAACGTGACCGTGCGGTGCTCTCAGTCAGTCATTCTCAGTCCTTTGTGATGGGAAACCACAAGTCCCGACAGGTTTTACGGCTGTCGGCTTGTAGTTTCAATGAACTACTGAAGCCTTTACCGTCAGTGTGTATCTGCCTGCCAGTACAAGGTACGAACAGGCAGACAGATACACTGAGAAGTCTGCAGGAGTCCTGCATGGCAGATTGCAGTGCAATGCTTTTTCAGGCTCTAAGTAAAACAAATAAATGCACATTTTACCTTCAAAAAGATGTGAATTTATTGTTAGGAATAACTCACTTAAATCTGTCCAAACAAGAGTCTAGTAGACATCCCGGGTATGATAAAGTTTGAAACACAAAATCATAAATTATAATATAATAACTATAAATAATAATAAAAAATAATATAAATAAAATTAATTCCCCCCAGGATTCACTATCGTTCAATTCTGCAAGTGTTGTAATTTATTATCGCTGTTTTCTAGCTGGTCTAAAACCACTTTTGACGTAAAGGGACACTTTTTGGCTGTCATGGACAATCTCCAGTTTCCAGGCAGAAAGAACAGTATTTATAATATAAAACTGCATGCAGGGCACTGGGCAGACCACTAGGGACAAAAGGGATGTGAAATGATTTGATACAGTAATGTAATCTGTAAGATTACAGTGTATTGTATGTGTTATGTTTTGTGTACTTTTTAAATTTGCCACTGGGCTCTGCCCCCGTGCGTCGCAACGCTCGCAGGGAACGGAGCCCGGAACACAGAGCATCGGGTGGAGGACGCAGCCCGCGGACACAGCGGGGGGACATCGCAGGATCCTGGGGACAAGGTAAGTAACCTGGACCAGGATCCTGAGATGCAATCCAGAGTGTGGCTCGGGGTTAACACTAATGGTACTGGAATTTAACCCCGAGCCACACTCGGGATTACCTCTAGGGAGGTTAATGAGGATCTACTGTAAATTTTGGAAGCTGTGCACAAAAGCTGAACAGGAAAGGGACTAGTCATCGGTATTACTTGTGGTCTCCCTGCGACTGATATTTCTCTATTACTGACTTACCATGCCTTGTTCTGCACTGTGTCTCTGTGTGGAGGCAGCCATTTTGGTAGAGGCAGGGCTTTGCTTCCTCACGTCAGAGCCTCCAACACAGAACAGCAAGCAGACATCACTAAATCTCACACAGCAAATATATAGCTATGAGGCTGTAGGTAGGTACAGAAGTGCCTCTGAACACTCGCACACTAGGAAGTGCAATTTTATTTTTCAGGAGAAATTTGAGATAAAAGGAACATCTTTCAGAGTATTCCTTAGGCACAAATGCATTTTTTTAAATGCTCCATTTAATAAAGAAAATCTTCACTTTGAGTTGAGGTCTACTTTAAAACGCAGCCTTCCCCTAAAATTCTAACCCTATCCCTCTAAACCCCTGGTTTGGGTTTCCAACCTGTTGCCCAGTGGCCACATACATTTATAAGAACGTTGTAATTGAAGTGATCTAGCAGTCTCAAGTAAAAAATTTGTAGGTGGGATGCAGCGTGGTGCAGCGACAATAACACACACAGTCCCAGTGCGATGAAAGAACTTGTATTAAAAGAATACAAAGACAGTTCACAAATAACCCAGTAGGAAGGCAGCCCAGCCAGGAACACTGACAGGTCCAACAGTGTGTAGAGAGCAGGATTTAGCCGAACGAATGGTGCCTGTTGAGAGGGGCAGAATGCGGTCTGGCTATTCAGAAAAGTTGGGAGCCCTACGCTTTCCCTCCTGGTCAAGAACCTTTCCCTGCCACTAGTTCTGTCCCTACCAGATGGAGTACCTGTCCCAACTTTATCAACACGCAAAAGCTCCAAGCCTGGGAGCCAGGGCCTTAAATAGGCTCTGCCTGACCCAAGATAGTTGCTGCAGTCACATGGTGCGGCAGAATCCAATTGGATTGTTTCTACAGTGACCCAGGAAGCCATATAGGAACTATGTTCCTCTTGACTTCCTCTTCAACTGCAGTGACGCTGTGGAAGAGCACCACCTGCAGTGGAGAATGTAGACTGCACCTGCCTACAAGTTGACAGTCTGTCTCCTGTAGAATGTTCAATTTCCAAACCACAACCACAGCACATCCAGGGTCTCGGACAGTCTTCTAAAGCATTACATAGACTGAATAATATGTGGTCCCCTATATCTTGTAAGTCGGTCACAACTTCTCTAAACTCTATTCTTAACACCAACAGGTACATAAACCCTCTAAAAAAAACTTAAAGTGATTTTTTTTAAATAACAAACATGTCATGTTTACCTGCTCTGTGTAGTGGTTTTGCACAGAACAGCCCCAATCCTCCTCTTTTTGGGTCCCCCGCCAGTGCTTCTGACCTCTCCCTCCTGCCAATTGCCCTCAGAGCAAACAGCTTGCAATGGGGGCACCCAAGCAGATTTGTTCCAAAGGTGGCAGCTCTGCATGTCTACTCACACACAGAGCCACAACTCCACTCTACCCCCCCACCTCATTGGCTCACTAGTTGTGATTGACAGAAGCCAATGGCTTCCGCTGCTGTCTTGGCCAATGAGGAGGGAGAGTCTCGTGCACATCGCTGGAGAAAGATCGGGCTCAGGTATTAGGGGGACTGGGGGGGCTGCTACACAGAGAAGGATTTTTTACCTTCACGCATAAAATGCATGAAGGTTAAAAAATTTCAGCCTTTACAAACACTTTAAATCCTTCTTCAGTATACTGTTGTTACCTTGCACCCAAAGCAACAAGGACTGAATACTAATGGGACCATGCTGAAAACAAACAGCATTAGCTCCTAAGAATACTTTGAAGAGATTTGAGATATTTAAAAAGGTATAAATAAAGATAATACAGTTGAACCTCGGACTGCGAGTAACGCGGCTAACGAGCGTTTCGCAATACGAGCACTGTATTTTTAAAAATCGTAACTTGGTTTGCGAGTGTTGTCTCGCAAAACGAGCACGATTCAGGCCAAAGCGGTGTGCAGTTACCGCGTTTGGCCTGAGGTGGGGGGGCGCCAGGGCCGAGCCCAGCCAAACGGCGCCGTTCGGAAATGCACAGAAAGGCCCAAGGACAGCTATGCTGACCTCGGCAAAACTCAGGAACGAAGTCTTTCTGAGGTTTGCCGAGGTGTCCTCGGGCCTTTTCGGCCGTTTCCGAGGTTCTCTGGCGCCCCCCCACCACCTCTGGCCGCATGCGATATTGCATGCCATTGAATTCAATGCAGAATGAATTATTTTCGTTTCTATTGACTTCAATGGGGAAACTCTCTTTGATATGCGAGTACTTCGGATTACGAGCATTCTCCTGGAACGGATTATGCTCGTAATCCGAGGTTCCACTGTACATACAACATGGATATTCATTTAAAGGAAATTGCTGATAAAAAATCTGATGTAAGCGGCTGATCTTAGACCCGCAGCCTGCATACTTTGTTCTGTGAACTCAACTTTATCAAGAATGAGATGATTGCTTTGAAACTAGTATAAAGGCCTGCAAGTCAGAGGATGGGAGCATCCATCAAAGACAGTAATGGATATAGTGAAAACTATGACCTACAAATGACATTACACTTACCAATAATATTACTGTAAGTGTAGAAAGTAAAAAAAAAAACTCCCAGTAATGCTATTAGTAGGCTGCAGCTAGAGGGAGCTCTAATGATTTGTAATGTGACTTCAGGAGACTGAAACCAACAAGTTCACATTAAAGAGGAACTGCAGTCTGCTCACATAATTTGTAATAAACATCTTTGCCGATCTCAAGCTTCCCTTCAACCACTTTTTATATTTGTTTTTATATATACTGTGATTGTGTACTTGCCAAATATGCTGCAGAAATCTCCCTCCACTGAGTCTGGCTGCAGCCATTTTAACTGTGGGCAGCTGAAGCTGATGCCTGTTCACTTCCTGAATTTACACAGACACATAGAGGCACACCTCCAGCCCTGCAGCTCTCAATGGCCCTCTTATTACTCATCCCCCCTCTCTTCCTGGCAAACTCTCACAAGAGTGAGAAAGAGAGCTGTGCATGATGTCATAAGCCTAGGCTTTTTACCAGACAAGGAACAGGAAGTGGTCTGTATAAGGTTTTTTACTGGCAGAAAAAAAATGTTTTACTATCCAAAGTTAAAACAACAAGAGCAGAAGATTTAATAGATGGCAAGTGAGCAACAGTGTTTTGTCTCTACTGCTTGATACAGCTTATTCACATTTTGTTTATGCCATCTTTGTTCAGTTTTGTATTTTGTGTTTATTCTGACATTCACTTTCTCTGTTAGTATCTTATATGTTAGTACTAGTAACTCGCTAACACAAATTGATGTGCTTTCCCATGTGCTCTGCGCTACTACTAAAAAGAAAGTGATTATCTGTGTAATGTGATCCATTTCTGTTTAAAGTGGTTCTAAAGGCAGAAGGTTTTTTATCTTAGTGAATTCTATGTATTAAGATAAACAACCTTCTGTGTGTAGCAGCCCCCTGAGCCCCCTTCCCCCCAAATACTTAACCTGAGCCCCATCTCGATCCAGCGATGTTGGACGAGAGCCTCGGCTGTCCAAGACTCTCTCTCCTGATTGGCTGAGACTTAGCAGCAGGTGCCATTGGCTCCTGTTGCTGTCAAAGTCAGTGAGCCAATGAGGAGAGAGAGGAGGTGGGGCCGTGTCTGAATGGACACAGAGCAGCGGCTCGGCTCAGGTGCCCCATTGCAAGCTGTTTGTTGTGGGGGAACCCAGCAGAAGGGAGGGGCCAGAAGTGCCAGCGTGGGACCCGAGAAGAGGAGGATCTAGGCTGCTCTGTGCAAAACCACTACACAGAGCAGGTAAGTACAGGTAAGTTTTTAAACAAAAAAACAAGAATTTAATATCACGTTAACACATTAAACTCAGAAAGAATGTAAGCAACAGTGTTTTGTGTCTCCTCTTTGATAGATACTGCAGGCTGCATCTTTGTCATCCCTTGCACTCAGATCACTGATAATCAGGAAACTACATCCATGGAAGTCAATCAAAAAGCAGCTTTTATGTGAATGGGCAGATTGATCTATGATTGTATGATATGGCTTACTGCACACCACTGCCAGGGATGCCAATACAAAATTTGACAGCCGTGCACAGTACTGAGTATGGCTTTCACATTTTGACATGCCGCTGTTTCCGTGCAGTTGCAGTGTCTGCATCCACATCTATAGGCTGCCTTGATACAGCTCAGGTTGGATACAGGCTAACAAAGGCAGCCTGAATGCAGGATAGGTGCTTGCGCCTTTCTGAATGATGCCTGCGGCCGTTCAGACACTTCCGCATTTTTACGTATACATTATCATGATACCACTGAACTACGCACACGGATAGCATAGTTTAAGTATTGTCATCAGTACTTTGTAAATAACACTAATTCATAGGTGAAAATATTTGGGGAGGTTAGCATCACATTAAAAGGAGCTAAGTGATTTGGAAAGCATTCCGCGCTATTTGGTGCGATGTTTGACAAGAACCACCAAATATTTTTTTTAACTGTGCACCAAGTTTAGATGTGCAATAAACATTGTAATCACAGGAAATATAACGCATATTTTACGGTCAGAATTTTTCTAGAGACGGCCTTAGGGCTGGTTCATACCAGAACGCGGTGTGGGAAAGGTGTTCCGTGCATGTTTCCTGCATTGCAGTTAACACATGGTGATCTGTGGGTGCCAATACATTGTTAACGGCACCCCAAATGCAGATCACAAATGCAATGCATTTGCAGGCACCAGATGGCATAATACCCCAGTACCATGCCATTTGGTACAGCCTGTTTTTCAAAAGTAGCGCATGCATTACTTTTTGTGTGTTCCAGTGCGAATTGCAGCCCATTCAAACTAATAAGCTGCCATATTGCGATTCTGGTGTGAACTGACCCTTAAAAAAGAAATCCAGGTATGGATATTTTATAGTCACACTGATCCAGCTTGGACCAATGTAAATACTGTATGTACAGTGGGTATAGAAAAGAATCACCCCCTTTAAAATAATCACATTTTGTTGCTTTGCAGCCTCAAATGAAGACAGACAGTTTTTGTTTTATCCAGCTGTATTTACTAGTGCAACTTATCACATCCAAGTGAAAGATATAACATCAACATGTCAGAAAAAAATAAAAATTCAAAGACAGAATCACCGAGTTGGAAAAAGGATCACCCCCCCCCCCCCCCCCCCTTATGTCAGTATTTTGTTGAACCATATTTTGCTTTAATTGCAGCCTTAAGGCTCCATGTACACAGAAGCTCAAAAACTGTTGTTTTTAAAGCAGCAGAAAACTAGCTTTTATTAGCGTTTTTCAGTGTAGCGTTTTTTCGTTTAAAAAAATAAAAAATATTTTTTTCAATGGACCAAAAAACGCTAAAAAAACGCTCGCGGACAGCGTTTTTGAGCGTTTGTGAGCGTTTAGCGTTTTTTTCTGCCGAAAAAACGGCACTTTGAACGCGAATTTCTTGCGTTCAGAAAAAAGCCCATTAACTCCACTGCTCATTAAAGCTAAAAAACGTTATGTGTACATGAACACATAGGCTAACATAGAGTGCAGTTAATGGGCTTTTTAAAAAAAACGCCAAAACGCCAATAAACTGCAGTTTATCAGCTTCTGTGTACATGGAGCCTTAGGCCCCATGCACACGAGACGCTGTTATTTGCTGTTAAACGCGCGTTCAGAGGCAGTTGGACACTTTTTTCAACTGCTCCTGAACCCATTCAATGTTATCCTATGTGTCCATGCACACAGTCTCGTTTATTGCCGTTTTTAGGCAGTTGCGTTTAACCTCGTTTTTCCAGAAGCAAAAAAATGGGTTCAGACGCAAAAGTTTTCCACGTTTCAGACGCAAAACGCGGCTAAACGCGGCAAAACGCGGGTACCGGCGTTTTGCCGCGATTTCGTTTATTAGCGTTTTTAAAGGTGACCTATTTTTTTACATTAGAAATCTCAAAAATGATGGCAAATGATGAAAAACCATCAAAAAAATATGAAAAAAAACTGTAATTGCTTGCATTGCACTGTAGACAATCCACAACTTGTGGCAGGTGACGTGGCAAGTGGACAATCCACAACTTGTGGCAGGTGATGTTGCCAGGTGACGTGGCAGGTGGAAATCCACAAATTGTGGCAGGTGAGATGGCCAGGTGACGTGGCAGGTGGAAAGCCACAAATTGTGGCAGGTGACGTGGCATGTGACGTGGCCAGGTGACATGGCAGGTGACGTGGCAGGTGACGTGGCAAGTGGACAATCCACAACTTGTGGCAGGTGACGTGGCCAGGTGACGTGGCAGGTGGAAAGCCACAAATTGTGGCAGGTGACGTGGCATGTGACGTGGCCAGGTGACATGGCAGGTGACGTGGCAAGTGGACAATCCACAACTTGTGGCAGGTGACGTGGCCAGGTGACGTGGCATGTGACGTGGCCAGGTGACATGGCAGGTGATGTGGCAGGTGACGTGGCAAGTGGACAATCCACAACTTGTGGCAGGTGACGTGGCCAGGTGACGTGGCAGGTGGAAAGCCACAAATTGTGGCAGGTGACGTGGCATGTGACGTGGCCAGGTGACATGGCAGGTGACGTGGCAAGTGGACAATCCACAACTTGTGGCAGGTGATGTTGCCAGGTGACGTGGCAGGTGGAAATCCACAAATTGTGGCAGGTGAGATGGCCAGGTGACGTGGCAGGTGGAAAGCCACAAATTGTGGCAGGTGACGTGGCATGTAACGTGGCCAGGTGACATGGCAGGTGACGTGGCAGGTGACGTGGCAAGTGGACAATCCACAACTTGTGGCAGGTGACGTGGCCAGGTGACGTGGCAGGTGGAAAGCCACAAATTGTGGCAGGTGACGTGGCATGTGACGTGGCCAGGTGACATGGCAGGTGACGTGGCAAGTGGACAATCCACAACTTGTGGCAGGTGACGTGGCCAGGTGACGTGGCATGTGACGTGGCCAGGTGACATGGCAGGTGATGTGGCAGGTGACGTGGCAAGTGGACAATCCACAACTTGTGGCCAGGTGACGTGGCAGGTGGAAATCCACAAATTGTGGCCAGGTGACGTGGCAGGTGATGTGGCCAGGTGACGTGGCAAGTGGACAATGCACAACTTGTGGCCAGGTGACGTGGCCAGGTGACGTGGCCAGGTGACGTGGCAGGTGACGTGGCAGGTGAACATTGCACAACTTGTGGCAGGTGACATGGCCAGGTGACGTGGCCAGGTGATGTGGCAAGTGGACAATCCACAACTTGTGGCCAGGTGACGTGGCAGGTGACGTGGCAAGTGGACAATTCACAACTTGTGGCAGGTGACGTGGCAGGTGACGTGGCCAGGTGACGTGGCAAGTGGACAATGCACAACTTGTGGCAGGTGACGTGGCCAGGTGACGTGGCCAGGTGACGTGGCAGGTGAACATTCCACAACTTGTGGCAGGTGACGTGGCAGGTGACGTATCAGGTGAAGTGGCAAGTGGACAATCCACAGCTTGTGGCAGATGATGTGGCAAGTGCTACGCTAAATACAAGTACACTGCTGCTCTCTCAGCTGCTGGTCTCCCAAAATGGCTGAAATGGTTAAATAATAATGTTTTTTGAGCTTAGGGAGGGTCTTAGGCCCCATGCACACGAGACGCAGGTGCAAACTCTGCTGAACACACGTTTTTAAACGCTGAAACCGGCGTTTATAAACGCGCGTTTTGCCGCGTTTGCGGCCGCGTTTAGCGGCGTTTAACCGCGTTTGCGTTTATAAGCGTTTCATCATAGACCCTCCCTAAGCTCAAAAAACAGTACATTTTAACCATTTCAGCCAGTTTGTGAGACCAGAGTGAGTAGCAGCAGCTGAGAGAGCAGCAGTGTACTTGTATTTAGCGTATCACTTGCCACATCATCTGCCACAAGTTGTGGATTGTCCACTTGCCACATCACCTGCCACGTCACCTGGCCACATCACCTGGCCACGTCACCTGGCCACGTCACCTGCCACAAGTTGTGGATTGTCCACTTGCCACGTCACCTGGCCACATCACGTGCCACGTCACCTGCCACAAGTTGTGGATTGTCCACTTGCCACGTTACCTGGCCACGTCACCTGGCCATGTTACCTGGCCACGTTACCTGCCACGTCAGCTGGCCACGTCACCTGCCACAAGTTGTGGATTGTCCACTTGCCACGTCACCTGCCACGTCACCTGGCCACGTCACCTGCCACAAGTTGTGGATTGTCCACTTGCCATGTCACCTGGCCACATCACGTGCCACGTCACCTGGCCACGTCACCTGCCACAAGTTGTGAATTGTCCACTTGCCACGTCACCTGCCACGTCACCTAGCCATGTTACCTGCCCACATTACCTGCCACGTCATCTAGCCATGTCACCTGCCACAAGTTGTGGATTGTCCACTTTCCACGTCACCTGGCCACATCACGTGCCACGTCACCTGCCACAAGTTGTGAATTGTCCACTTGCCACATCACCTGCCACGTCACCTGGCCACGTTACCTGCCACGTCACCTGGCCACGTCACCTGCCACGTCACCTGGCCACGTCACCTGCCACAAGCTGTGGATTGTCCACTTGCCACGTCACCTGGCCACGTCACCTGGCCACATCACCTGACACAAGTTGTTGATTGTCCACTTGCCACGTTACCTGCCACAAGTTGTGGATTGTCCACAATGCAATGCAAGCAATTACAGTTTTCTTTTATATTTTTTAATAGTTTTTCATCATTTGCCATCATTTTTGAGATTTCTAATGTTAAAAAATAGGTCACGTTTAAAAACGCTTATAAACGCAAACGCGGCAAAACGCCAGTACCGCGTTTAGCCGCGTTTAGCGTCTGAAACGTGGAAAACTTTTGCGTCTGAACCCATTTTTTTGCTTCTGAAAAAACGAGGTTAAACGCAACTGCTTGTAAACGCCAAAAAACGAGAGTGTGTGCATGGACACATAGGATAACATTGAATGGATTCAGGAGCAGTTGAAAAAAGCGTCCAACTGCCTCTGAACGCGCGTTCAACAGCAAATAACAGCGTCTCGTGTGCATGGGGCCTTATGATGTTTCTTAACTAAACGCCTATAGACGCAAACGCGGTAAAACGCCGCTAAAATCGCGGCAAAACGGGCGTTTTTAAACGCCGGTTTTAGCCTTTAAAAACGTGTGTTCAGCAGAGTTTGCACCGTCTCGTGTGCATGGGGCCTTAGAGCCCATTCACACAGGGGCAACACGACTTCCAGCGCGATTTTATGAGGCAACTCAGACACGACTTGAGTATGAATCACAGCGCGACCTGGAGCTACTTACAAGGCAACTCCAAGTTGCCTGCAGGACTGGAGACATTCCAGTGGCCAATTAAACAAGAATCAGCTCTGTGGGAGGGAGGGGGGAGGGAGAGCTTTGCCTGATAAATGTATGTTTTCTTCCTGGAGAGTCGCTCCTATTAAGACAGTGAGAGGCGACTCCCATTGAAATGAATGGTTACAGGTCACCTAGAAGTCGGATTGAAGTAGTACAGGGACCTTTTTTGAAGTCGGAGCGACTGCAGTAGTGTGCATAAGGACGGCTCCATTAACTTACATTGATTTCTTCAGCCAGCGCGACCTGAGGCGACTAGGGGCGACCTGGGGCGATTTGGAGTCGGATCCAAAGACGCCCCTGTGTGAATGGGCTCTTAGTCTGTTGGGATTTGTCTCTACTAACTTTACACATCTAGACTTTGCAATATTTGCTCACTCTTCTTTTCAGAGCTGCTCAAGTTGTTACATTTGATGGTGACTGTTCGTGGACTGCAGTCTTTAAGTCATTCCACAGATTTTCAATTGGATTTAAAGAGGAAATAAACTTTGCACTCCTAATCACGATTTTCATCTCATTTGATGTGAAAAGGAATTTACAATCCTTGCATAGTATAATGTGTGTGTGTGTGTGTGTGTATATGTGTGTGTATATATATATATATATATATATATATATATATATATATATATATTCGCTGTTTATTTACTGTTTAGAAGTTTGTAAAAAATGTGTCATCCAGGATTCGGCAGCGCCATCTTGAGTATGGTTTCTGACTGATCTTTGGACGTCATTTCCGCCCTTCCTTGATTCCCCCGTTATAATCTCGCGCATGCGTGATCATCTATTATCCAAGCCTCTTTCTCAAGATGATTGCCGCTATAGGAGTCGGTTAACCAGGGTGGTTTACTCCCCCTGCGACGTCACAGTCACAAGGGGAGAATCAGGAAGATGAATGCCCAGTCTAGCGAGTATGCTAAGTAGGGATGAGCTTTGAGTTCGAGTCGAACTCATGTTCGACTCGAACATTGCCTGTTCGCCCAACAGCGAACAATTTGGGGTGTTCGAAAAGTCTATTGGAGAAAGTGCTAATTATAAAGGCTTATATGCATTGTCATAAAAAGTGTTTGGGAACCCGGGTCCTGCCCCAGGGGACATGTATCAATGCAAAAAAAAAGTTTTAAAAACGGCCGTTTTTTCAGGAGCAGGGATTTTAATAATGCTTAAAGTGCTTGAAGTGAAACAATAAAAGTGAAATATTCCTTTAAATTTCATACCTGGGGGGGGGGGGGGGGGGGGGTGTGTATAGTATGCCTGTAAGTCGCGCTTGTTTCCCGTGCTTTGAACTGTCCCTGCACAAAGTGTAATTTTTGAAAGAAAAAAAGTCATTTAAAACTCACGCGGCTATAATGAATTGTCGGCTCCCGGGCAATATAGAGAAAAGTCATTGATTAAAAAAAAAAAAAAAAAATGTGTGGGGGTCCCCCCAAATTCAATTACCAGGCCTTTCAGGTCTGGTATGGATATTAAGGGGAACCCTGCCGCAATTTTAAAAAAAATGCGTGGGGTTCCCCCTAAATATCCATACCAGGCCCTTCAGGTCTGGTATGGTTTTTAAGGGGAACTCCTCGCCAAATGAAAAAAAAAATGGCGTGGAGTTCCCCCAAAAATCCATACCAGACCCTTTATTCGAGCACGCAACCTGGCAGGCCGCAGGAAAAGAGGGGGGGATGAGAGAGCGCTCCCCCTCCTGAACCGTACCAGGCCATATGCCCTCAACATGGGGAGGATGTCCCCATGTTGATGGAGACAAGGGCCTCATCCCCACAACCCTTGCCCGGTGGTTGTGGGGGTCTGCGGGCAGGGGGCTTATCGGAATCTGGAAGACCCCTTTAACAAAGGGGACCCCCAGATCCTGCCCCCCTATGTGTATTGGTAATGGGGTACATTGTACCCCTACCATTTCACAAAGAAAGTGTAACAAATTGTAAAAAAAAAAAGACACCGTTGGGAAAGTCCTTTATTAAAAACAAAACAAAAAAAACATTCCAGCGATGAAATCCAGTGTCCCGCGGTGATCTGATGTCCAGCGCTGTCCACACGAAACGTCATTGGCTGAGACTGAGCGGACCTGATGGGGAACTTTCTCCGCAGTGTATTAAATGAATAGACCCGCCCCTTCTAAAGTTCCCCATCAGGTCCGCTCAGCCAATGACTTAGGTGTAAGGCTAAGCGGACCAGATGCGGAACGTGAGAAGGGGCGGGTCTATTCATTTATTACACTGCGGAGCAAGTTCCCCATCAGGTCCGCTCAGCCAATGACGTAGGCGGGGTCTGACATACGAGGGGGCGGACCTGATGGGGAACTTCCTCCGCAGTGTAATAAACTAATAGACCCACCCCTTCTCACGTTTCGCATCAGGTCCGCTCAGGCTCAGCCAATGACGTTTCGTGTGGACAGCGCTGGACATCGGATCGCCGCGGGACACTGGATTTCATCGCTGGAATGTTTTTTTTTATTTTTTATTTTTTTATTTTTAATAAAAGGACTTTCCCAACGGTGTCTGGTTTTTTTTTTTCAATTTGTTACACTTTCTTTGTGAAATGGTAGGGGTGCAATGTACCCCATTACCAATTCACATAGGGGTGGCGGGATCTGGGGGTCCCCTTTGTTAAAAGGGTCTTCCAGATTCCGATAAGCCCCCTGCCCGCAGACCCCCACAACCACCGGGCAAGGGTTGTGGGGATGAGGCCCTTGTCCCCATCAACATGTTGAGGGCATGTGGCCTGGTACGGTTCAGGAGGGGGGGGTGCTCTCGTCCCCCCCCCTCTTTCCCTGCAGCCTGCCAGGTTGCGTGCTCGGATAAAGGGTCTGGTATGGATTTTTGGGGTTACTCCACGCCATTTTTTTTTTTAATTTGGGGTGGAGTTCCCTTTAAAATCCATACCAGACCTGAAGGGCCTGGTATGGATATTTGGGTGGACCCCACGCATTTTTAAAATTTTTTTTTTATCAATGACTTTTCTCTATATTGCCAGGAGCCGACAATTCATTATAGCCACGAGTGAGTTTTAAATGACTTTTTTTTCCCTTCAGAAATTACACTTTGTGCAGGGACAGTTCTAAGCACGGGAAACAAGCGCTACTTTACATGCATATCATACACCCCCCAGGTACGAATTCTAAAGGAATATTTCACTTTTATTGTTTCACTTTAAGCATTATTAAAATCACTGCTCCCGAAAAAAACTTCGTTTTTAAAACTTTTTTTTGCATTGATACATGTCCCCTGGGGCAGGACCCGGGTCCCCAGACACTTTTTAGGACAATAACTTGCATATTAGCCTTTATAATTAGCACTTTTGATTTTGAACGTTCGAGTCCATTGTATTTTATAGGGTTCTAAAGTTTGCACAAACTTTCTGTCTGTTCGCAGGTTCTGGTGCGGACCGAACAGGGGGGTGTTCGGCTCATCCCTAATGCTAAGCTGTGCCGCAGACAGCGGTAACAGCATCCCGTGGATTGGGAAACGGCACACAGTGTGTGCCGTGAATTGCAGGAGGCATGTGCCGGTGACTTAATCAAACTTTACAGGATGAATTGCAAGCAAATGAAACAAGTAAGAAGAATTTCACAGGCAGCAATCAATAGGTTTATGTATGAGGAGTGCAACGTGCTGAAGTTGCTTTGGAGAATTTACAACCACTTTAAGTCTGGGCTCTGACTAGGCCATGCAAGGTCATTCACTTTTTTCTCCTTCCTCTACTATGTGGTCATTTCTGCTGTGTGCTTTGGGTCATTGTCATGTTGGATGGTAAACCTTCTTCCGATTGACAACTTTCTGGCAGCGGGCAGCAAATTTTCCTCAATAATTTGAAGGTATTTTGCCCCATCCATTTTTCTTCTATCCTGACAAGTGCTCCAGTCCTTGCTGCAGAGAAACACCCCCATAACAGGATATTACCACCCCCCATAACAGGATATTACCACCTCCCCATAACAGCATACTACCACCCCCCATAACAGCATATTACCACCCCCCCATAACAGGATATTACCACCTCCCCATAACAGGATATTACCACCTCCCCATAACAGGATATTACCACCTCCCCATATCAGGATATTACCACCCCCCCCATATCAGGATATTACCACCCCCCCTAACAGGATATTACCACCTCCACATAACAGGATATTACCACCCCCCCCCCAACAGGATATTACCACCCCCCCCATAACAGGATATTACCACCTCCCCATTACAGGATATTACCACCCCCCCATACAGGATAATACCACCTCCCCATAACAGGATATTACCACCTCCCCATAACAGGATATTACCACCCCCATATCAGGATATTACCACCCCCCATATCAGGATATTACCACCCCCCATATCAGGATATTACCACCCCCCATATCAGGATAATACCACCCCCCATATCAGGATATTACCACCTCCATGCTTTACTGTAGGAATGGTGTTATTTGGATGGTGAAATGTATTGGATTTCTGCCAGACATATCGTCTGGTGTTAAGGACCAATTATAAAAATTTTGTCTTATCTGACCACTTTAAACGCACATTTGAAATTTGTGAGGCCACATGGAAAAAAGGTGTCAGATGAGACTAAAGTTTAATTGCAAAGTCTAGAATTGGGCAAATATTGCAAAGTCTAGATGTGCAAAGTTAGTAGAGACATATCCCAACAGATTAAATGCTGTAATTAAATCAAAAGGTGGTCCAACAAAATACTGACATAAAGGGGTGATCCTTTTTCCAACTCAGTGATTCAGTTTTTTTTTTTATTGACATTTTGGCGTTATATATTTTACTTGGATGTTATAAGTTGCACTAGTAAATACAGCTGGATAAAACAAAAACCTTGTCTGTCTTCGTTTCAGGCTGCAAAGCATCAAAATTTGATTATTTTAAAGGGGGGGCGATTCTTTCCTATATGCACTGTGTATGCCATACCTGTCTGATGCCCCTGGAAGCTGGAAGTCACTAAATGGACACCGCTACTCCAGTGATCTCCACTTGCTTCCAGGTTCCATGCGGAAACGGCTACCCTGCTGCATTCTAAACACACGAGGTCGGCCGCTTGGCACAGGTGCTTTTCTGCCTCCTTGTAAAATCCTCTGAGAGCTCCCAAACCTCTCTTTTTTACCCCTCACTTGCACTGCCCTATGCACTCTACAAATCCCATAGTCCATAGTCCTTCTCAGGGGAAATCGTAGAGGGTGGTCATGTTCCTATATACATTTCCGGATGGTTATTTACAATGACCACTGCCTATTTTATGAGTTATTAAACAGATGACAGATTTTTGTGCTTTGACTGTACTGATCACTCTTCTGTTGGCTGTGTACTGTCAGTATACTCACATGGAGATCTCGGAAGTGTTCGTTGTAGTCCAGTGCATAACCAACTACAAATTTATTCGGAATTTCAAACCCCGTATCTGCAAACACAAAGCATTCATTTTAATTCCATTCAAAATCACCGGCAGAATAAATTACTATTTTATTACTCTGTAAGAAATCAGTTCCACAAAGTGGAAAACTATGACATTTTGTTCCATATTTATTTGTATGTAGATATATTCTCTCATAAAAGGTAACATTCTCGGAGTGCCAAGGCGGAAATGGCATTTATCCAATCACTGCTCCTCTAGGAAGGCTCATTTCCCTTCAGATGAAGAATTCTATTTTATCTGTAGAATATGACAGCAAGCTGCCACCCAGTGGACAAAGTCTGAATAATTATTTCCCATATGGGTACAGAGATAACACAGGTATTGAAGTAACCATGGTGTGTGTGCGTGGAGAAGATTTTTTTAAAAGGGGTGTTCCATTTACACATGACCTTTGTTTGTGGTATGTAGGTACCTTTCTGCTTTCATTATGTGTTTTTAAAAGATATACAGATAGATGGATGGATGGATGGATAGAATTAAAGTAAAACTGATGAAATGTACAAATTTATTTTAATGCAACTGCTGCAAATTTTACAACATAATCAGGAAATCAAATTCCTCTTTTAGCTTTGCAGCATCCTTTGTGACTTGCGTGCTGACAGGACAATGAACCAGTGGTGTGATGATCCAAGTACACTGTCCTGCACCACAAGAGCCACATATGCCACGTACAGATGCCAATCCAAGTGAATGCAAATTAATGTATTAAACCAAGGGGTCAATTCACAAATGTTTACCGCATGCAATAACATGGTCACGTGACTCATTTGCATAAATTATTGCATGCGAGAAAAAAATGTCCAATTTTCAGAAAAAAAAACTAAATGCAGTAGTTATCACAAAATGAAAAATGTGCAGGTAAATCATCGCAAAAAAAACATAGCAGTATCACATGCAAACTTTGTCAGAAACCCCCAATAGCTGGTGGCAGGGAAGTCGGTCGCCGCGTCCTTAACAACAGATGACTTATCAGTAGGGATGAGCTTCATGTTCGAGTCGAACATACGTTCGACTCGAACATCGGCTGTTCGATCGTTCGAAGATCGAACGATTTGGGCCGTTTGCGCCAAATTCGAGTGACGCGAACGGCCCACAATGCACTACGCCATCGCAGTGTCATCCAGGCGCTGTGATTGGCCAAGCATGCACTGTGACCCCGCATGCTTGGCCAATCACAGCGCCGGCAGCGAGGAGAGCAATGATTGGCCACAGGCAGGATGCCTGTGGCCAATTATTGCTGAGGGGGTTTAGTACATGCCCCACACTATAAAAGGCCGCCAGCGCGGCGGCCTTGTGTAGTGTGTTCCGGAGCAGGGAAAGAGAAGCATAGGCAGGGACAGTGTCATTTTTTTTCCTTTACTAATCCTGGATTCCTTGTGTTTAGGGACAAAAAAGGATAGGTAGGGAGAGTGTCAGTGACAGTGTGTTATTCTGTGCTAAACCTTGTTTGTAGGGACAGAGAGGTACAGTGAGGGAAAGTGTCAGTGTGCTATTCTGTTCTAAACCAATTTTGCTGAACCATATTTTCAATCCTTGAGTTTAGGGACAGAGAGGTACAGTGAGTGAAACTGACAGTGTGCTATTCTGTTCTAAACCAATTTTGCTGTTCCATATTTCAAATCCTTGAGTTTAGGGACAGAGAAGGACACTCGTGGAAATTATCAGTGTGCTATTCTGTGCTAAATCTTGTTTGTAGGGAGGGACAGAGTAGGACAGTGAGGGAAAGTGTCAGTGTGCTATTCTGTTCTAAACCAATTTTGCTGTTCCATATTTCAAATCCTTGAGTTTAGGGACAGAGAAGGACACTCGTGGAAATTATCAGTGTGCTATTCTGTGCTAAATCTTGTTTGTAGGGAGGGACAGAGTAGGACAGTGAGGGAAAGTGTCAGTGTGCTATTCTGTTCTAAACCAATTTTGCTGAACCATATTTTCAATCCTTGAGTTTAGGGACAGAGAGGTACAGTGAGTGAAACTGACAGTGTGCTATTCTGTTCTAAACCAATTTTGCTGTTCCATATTTCAAATCCTTGAGTTTAGGGACAGAGAAGGACACTCGTGGAAATTATCAGTGTGCTATTCTGTGCTAAATCTTGTTTGTAGGGAGGGACAGAGAAGGACAGTGAGGGAAAGTGTCAGTGTGCTATTCTGTTCTAAACCAATTTTGCTGTTCCATATTTTCAATCCTTGTGTTTAGGGACAGAGAAGGATAGGCAGGGGACAGTGTCAGTGTCATTGTTGCTAAGCCTCCTGCACAGTATACACCTGAAGGTAGCCCTTATTGCTCTTTTTCCCATCTCCCTGCAGGCCATCCATTAAAATGTCTGGAAGGCAAACAAGGAGAGGCAGACAGTCAGGAGGCAAAAAAAGAGGGCAAGCAGGCTCTGTGTCTGGGGGCAACAGTGCTGGTCGTGGACGCGGTGCATTGTCATCAGCACATGGCCATGGGACACGCTTGTCCTTCTTTTCGGCAGCTGGACATGTTGAGCCACATCATGCCGAAGACTTGGTAGAGTGGATGACCAAGCCCACCTCATCCTCTCTCACCCAGGCTCAGGGTACTGGCAAAGCAGCTGCCAAAGCGTCCTCTTCTCTGGTATCATTATCTTCATTAGTCAATCCTTCCCTAGACCCACCATGTCCTCCTCCTGAGGAGTCCCCCGAACTGTTTGAGCACAGTGTTGGGTACATGCTCCAGGAGGATGCCCAGCGTTTGGAAGGATCTTATGATGATACCCAGCTAGAGGAAGGCAGCAGCGTGAGAGCAGAGAGAGGGGATGCTCAAGAAGGACACCAATCTGGCAGTCATGCTCCAGCAGCTGCAGCATACTGCCAGATTGGCTCCAGTGATGAGGAGGGAGGGGATGATGAGGTCACTGACACCACGTGGGTGCCTAATAGGAGAGAGGAGGAGGAGGATGAGGAGGAGGCACATCTCCAACGAGGCAGGATGCCCTTGAGTGTCCAGCGTATGGGCAGCACACCGACGGAATCACACCGCAGAGCTCCGCCTGTGCAGGGCGCTGCCTCTGCCCGTCATTCAAAAAGTTCTTTGGTGTGGGCCTTTTTTGAGGCGAGTGCATCAGATCGCACAGCTGCTGTTTGCAACATATGTCTCAAGCGTATATCGCGTGGCCAAAACATCAGCCGCTTGGGCACCACATGCTTGATCAGACATATGTTGACCTGCCATGCAGCTCGTTGGCAAGCCTACCTTAAAGACCCACACCAAAGAACAAAGCTGACCTCTTCTTGCACCGCATCAGCTGGGATCTCCAACCCTACTATGCCTTCACTCCTCTCTGAAACCTGCTCTGAGAGGAATGAAGGTGTAGAATTAGGTGTGTCACAGGCAAGTACTTGCGGGCACTCTGCTAGCAGTACACCAACGTCCGATTCTAGCAGGCAAATTTCCCTGCCCCAGCTGCTGGACCATCGAAAGAAGTTCACTCCCAGCCATCCACATGCCCAGCGGTTGAATGCTAGCTTGGCTAAATTGCTAGCGCTTCAACTGCTGCCTTTTCAGTTGGTAGACTCGGCCCCCTTCCGTGAGTTTGTGCAATGTGCGGTTCCTCAGTGGCAGGTTCCCAAACGCCACTTTTTCGCACGGAAGGCGATTCCGGCTCTCTACAGGCATGTGGAAGGCAATGTCTTGGCCTCGCTGGACAGGGCGGTCAGCGGTAAGGTGCATATTACCGCTGACTCATGGTCCAGCAGGCATGGACAGGGACGTTACCTTTCTTTCACGGCCCATTGGGTCACTCTTTTGGCAGCTGGGAAGGATGCAGGACAAGGTGCGGTAGTGTTGGAGGTTGTTCCACCGCCATGCCTCCAAAATGCTACTACTGGTTGTGACACACCTCTCTCCTCCACCCCCTCCTCTTCTTCTTCCTCCATGGCCTCTTCCTGTGGTTTGTCCTCGGAACCAGCGGTGCTCCGTAGGCGTTCAAGGGGCTACGCAAGTACGCAGGCAAAAAGATGCCATGCCGTGCTTGCGCTGGTGTGTTTGGGGGACAGGAGCCACACTGGGGCAGAGGTCCTGTCTGCTTTGCAGGGGCAGGCCGAGTGGTGGTTGACGCCACGCCAGCTTAAGCCAGGAATGGTGGTTTGCGACAATGGCACCAACCTCCTCTCCGCCCTCCGACAGGGACAACTGACCCATGTGCCCTGTATGGCTCACGTCCTTAACCTGGTGGTGCAGCGGTTCTTGGGCAGGTACCCGGGCTTACAGGATGTCCTGAGGCAGGCCAGGAAAGTCTGTGTGCATTTCCGCAGATCTTATAATGCCAGTGCTCGCCTGGCTGAGCTGCAAAAGGAGTTGAACCTGCCCAAGAACCGCCTTATATGTGACATGCCCACCAGGTGGAACTCAACGTTGGCCATGCTGCAGCGGCTGCACACACAGCAGAGGGCCATCAATGAGTACCTGTGCGACTACGGCACCAGGACAGGGTCAGGGGAGCTCGGGTTTTTTTCACCACGCCAGTGGGGCATGATCAGGGATGCATGCACTGTCCTGGCACCATTTGAGGAGGCCACGAGGATGGTGAGCAGTGACAGTGCATGCATCAGTGACACTGTACCTCTTGTCCACCTGTTGGAGCACACGCTGCGTGGAATAATGGACAGGGCACTTGAGGCAGAACAGAGGCAGGAAGAGGACTTCCTTGCCTCTCAAGGCCCCCTTTACCCAGACAGTGTTCCTTCTGTCCCACCCATCGCACAGGAAGAGGAGGAGGAGGAGGAGGAGGATTGTGTCAGCATGGAGGTGGAGGCTGGCACTCAGCATCATCAGCAGCAGTCTTTTAGGGATGATTTACAGTCCCAAGAAACCAGTGGACTTGTACGTGGCTGGGAGGAGGTGGCTGCGGATCATGTCGTCCTTAGTGACCCAGAGGACTCCGGACTGAATGCCTCAGCTAACCTACGCTGCATGGCCTCCCTGATCCTGCAAGGTCTGCGGAAGGATCCTCGTATTCTTCGGATCAAGGAGAGGGACCATTACTGGCTGGCCACTCTCCTTGATCCACGGTACAAGGGTAAGGTTGCGGACCTTATCGTACCGTCGCAGATGGAGCAGAGGATGAGACAACTCCGGGAGGCCTTGCAGAAAGGTCTGTGCAACGCGTTCCCAGAGACTGGGAGGTTACAAACTCCTGGTCCTGGACAACGAGTTGCTGAGGCTTCGGCCAGTCAAAGAAGGAGCGGTGGGGAAGGTGGCCGTCTGACCGATGCGTTCAGACAATTCTTTAGTCCGCAGCCCCAAAGTATGATCGGTTCCAGCAACCATCGCCAGCGTCTGATATACATGGTCCAGGAATACCTAGGGGCAAGGTCAGACTTGGACACCTTCCCCACCGAAAATCCTCTGGCTTACTGGGTCTTGAGGATGGATCACTGGCCAGAGCTTGCACAGTATGCAATTGAGCTACTGGCCTGTCCTGCATCCAGCGTTCTTTCAGAACGCACATTCAGTGCTGCTGGAGGATTTGTCACGGATCACAGGGTGCGCCTGTCCACCGACTCGGTTGATCGACTGACTTTCATCAAGATGAACCAGTCTTGGATCACCACCAGCTACCACACACCAGATGCTGATATAACAGACTAATTGATTTTAAAATGTCACATCCCTTCAAGACTGATGCTGATGCTGAGTGCCTGTGCTGTTATGTTGACTGGCTATCCCCCTCCTCCTCCTCAATGATACGATTAATGATGATAGCTTGGAAGATCATTTTGGTTTATGAGTGACGCCACCAGTGGCTAAGGCCCAATTTTTCAGCCCCTGTTTAACAGGGACGTGTAATTAAAATTTTTGATGCAATACTTTGCAACAGGCCTCATTGCTGTGCTCCAAGTACAGTATCTGTGAGGGGTTGCAGTGTTGTGCCACCAGTGCCTAAGGCCGAATTTTTCAGCCCCTGTTCAACAGGGGCATGCAATTATAATTATTGATCTAATAATTCACAGCAGGGCCCATTGCTGCGCCCACCAAGAGTAACTGTCAGGCCTTACAGTGTTGTGGCACCAGCACCACCATCACCACCACCACCACCACCAAAGGCCCAATTTTTCAGCCCCTGTTCAACAGGGGCATGCAATTATAATTATTGATCTAATAATTCACAGCAGGGCCCATTGCTGCGCCCACCAAGAGTAACTGTCAGGCCTTACAGTGTTGTGGCACCAGCACCACCATCACCACCACCACCACCACCAAAGGCCCAATTTTTCAGCCCCTGTTCAACAGGGGCATGCAATTATAATTATTGTTCGAATAATTCACAGCAGGGCCCATTGCTGCGCCCACCAAGAGTAACTGTCAGGCCTTACAGTGTTGTGGCACCAGCACCACCATCACCACCACCACCACCACCAAAGGCCCAATTTTTCAGCCCCTGTTCAACAGGGGCATGCAATTATAATTATTGATCTAATAATTCACAGCAGGGCCCATTGCTGCGCTCACCAAGAGTAACTGTCAGGCCTTACAGTGTTGTGGCACCAGCACCACCATCACCACCACCACCAAAGGCCCAATTTTTCAGCCCCTGTTCAACAGGGGCATGCAATTATAATTATTGTTCGAATAATTCACCGCAGGGCCCATTGCTGCGCCCACCAAGAGTAACTGTCAGGCCTTACAGTGTTGTGGCACCAGCACCACCATCACCACCACCACCACCACCACCACCAAAGGCCCAATTTTTCAGCCCCTATTCAACAGGGGCATGCAATTATAATTATTGATCTAATAATTCACAGCAGGGCCCATTGCTGCGCCCACCAAGAGTAACTGTCAGGCCTTACAGTGTTGTGGCACCAGCACCACCATCAAAGGCCCAATTTTTACTACCACTGATCAACAATTATATGTTATTACAATTCCTGATATAATAGTTGACAGCAGGGCGTTCCAGCACCCACCAAGAATAACTGTGAGTGCTTTCAGTGTTGTGCCAACACCAACACCTAAGGGGCCAATTTCTGCAGAGTATATACGGCAGGTCTCTACTTTCAAACATCCAACTTACAAACTACTACTACTTGCAAACGGAAGAAGACAACAGGAAGTGAGAGGAAATCTACCCCTTGGAAGGAAAATTCTCTCCTGTAAGAATTAATATGGGAGAATGGTGTCTCCTCTCTACTGATGCTTTATCACCAATCCTTGTTTCAATAAAAACACCACATTTCAAAAACAGTTGTCATTGGGACGCAAAGTGAGGTGAAATGTTCTGAACAGGGGCACAGACAGCAAAAAAAATGTGACAGGGGTGATAACCGTTCCCTATGTTTTACAAAAAGCTAAAAAAAGGAATTTGGCATGGAGCTCCACTTAAACAATGCAGCCGTTCAAAATTACAAACAGATTCTACATAAGAACAAACCTACAGTCCCTGTCTTGTATGCACCGCCTGTATACGGCTGTTCAGAGTATATAGGTCCTTTTTTATTTTGTGTGTGGGGTTCCCCTTAATGTCCATACAAGACCCAAAGGGGCTGGTAATGGGCTGGGGTAGGGGGGGGGGGGGTTGATGGGGTAGCTATGCCATTTTTCCTAAAGATTTTCATCCATATTACCGGGACGAGACATTGCATTAAAGCCGCAAGCAGTTTTAAATGGCTTTTTTTCCTTTAGAAATGTTATTTTGTGCAGGGACAGTTCTAAACACGGGAAACACGTGGCACTTCACAGGCATACTTTAGACACCCCCCAGGTACGATATTTAAAGGAATATTTGACTTTTTTTTTTTCACTTTATGCATCATTAAAATGACTGCCCCCGGAAAACGTCCGTTTTTAAAACTTCTTTTTGTATTGATACATGTCCCCTGGTGCAGAACCCGGGTTCCCAAACTCTGTTTCGGACAATAACATGGATAATAGTCGTTATAATTAGCACTTTAGAATCCGAACGTTCGCATCCATTGTATTTAATAGGGTTCTAATGTTCGTGCGAACTTTCGGTCCGTTCGCGGGTTCTGGTGCGAACCGAACCCGGGGGTGTTCGGCTCATCACTACTTATCAGCTGTCAGCGGGTTCCCTGCTGACAGATGAATGTAAATAAAACATGCTGGCAATTAAAAGTACAGAAGAAAAAAAAACAGCGTTGCCCCCCCCCCCCCAATGCACACTAGGCTCTTCAGGTCTGGTATGGATTTTAAGGGGGACCCCCGCCGGCGTCCTCAATGACCATTGTATAGCTGGTTGTTAAGGAGCGGGCCGAGAAGCGGGCCACTGCGTCCTTAACAGCGGATGACTCACCAGCTGTCAGTGGGGCTCCCTGCTGACAGCTGAATGTCAACAAAACAATTGCCGGCAATAAAAAAAAGTGAAAAAAAAACAGCGTGGGGGTCCCCCCTAATCAATACCAGACCCTTTTGGGTCTGGTATGGATTTAAGGAGAACCCAATACCATAAATAAAATAAAAAACAAGCATGGGGGGCACCCGAGCTGAGTCACAGCTCCCATTCAGGCACAGAGCCCCTCCGTCTCTCCCCTGATTGACTAGCTGACTTTGATTGACAATAGCGGGAGCCAATGGCACCACTGCTGTGTCTCAGCCAAATCAGGAAGGAGAATCTCGGAAGGCTGAAACACTCGTGGACATCGCTGGACAGAGGGACCTCAGGTAAGTATTAGGGGGGCTGATGCACACACAAGGCTTTTTATCTTAATGCATAGAATGCATTAGGTTAAAAAAACATTCTGCCTTTACAGCCCCTTTAAATTAAACCCATGTGGCATATTTGTTGTGTTATTATTATGGCGTAGTTCAGTTATATACCTTTGAATGTTTATTGTTAGCAGATATATTTATAACCCTCCCCATGACATCATATTTAGTGATAGTGGCCTGCAGTACATATAATGATTAGGCTGCAGAGGATTGATGGAAATGAACATGTGAATAGCGCATTAATTTACTCCCCGGGTGCAGAAAAGTGCAGGATTTTACACTTCAGCACAAAGAAGCTGATAAATGCTCATGTGCAACAGTCCTAAAGCTGGCTGGCCATAGAAAGTTAGAATCTTGGCCAGTTCAGAAGGGCTTGATCAAACGATATATGGGCAGGCTGATTGTACCCAAGTTGACCGATTGGATTTTTCACGTGACTATTGCCAGGGGCTATACCTGCTCGCAATAATCACTGTGTGTTCTCCTGGCAGGGACGACTCCCTCTGCTGGGAGAACACAAAAGCTCCATGGGAGTTATTCCCCCGTCCACACTGACTGACTGTGTTGATGTGGGGAATTGACCGATTTTCTTTCCTGCAACATCTATGGCCAGCTTTAGACTGCAGTGGTGTCACATGCCTACAAAATAGCAGGGATGAGATAAGAGAGATAAGAACATCTGGCAGACTTGCAAGAATGGTGCTTATGTATTAGAGGAAACTGCAAGAAAAAGTCTTCTGTGCCCCCCAGGGAGTCCCAAAACTTAGCCACCTCATGTACACAACCAGGACCTCAGTTCCAATTGGGAGCTTAGATGCACCGTCACCATCCCGCAATGCAATGTGGGCACTAATTCTCACTCAGGCACCAGCAATGTATTGTGGGATCTGGAGACATTAGAACTCTGACTTGGGGCTCATGTAGAGGACTGTATGCATGATGTGTTTGGTACCAGCTCTTATCTATATAATTTATAATGGCTGGTTTGCTTTAAAAAAGGTTTAGAAATGTTTAACCACTTGTCGTCCACTCCATAGCAGATTTACTGATACAGGGCGACTCTCCTATGCAGTGGTTCTCAACCTCAGTCATCAAGTACCCCCATCAGGCCATGTTTTGGGAATCTCTATTAGATAAAATAGCTGTCCAAAAAAACAATCCATTGACTCTGATTTAACGCACCTGTGCAAGATAAAAGGAAAATATGCAAACATGGCCTGTTGGGGGAACTTGAGGACAGGGTCGAGAACCACTGGCCTAAAGGGCACGCAAGCCCACCACTGACGGCCTGCTTTTGCTGCGATTAATCGCATTAGAAGCCGATCTGCAGGTACAAGACACTGGATGTCTGCTGTCACCCGCTGATTGTGTGTAAAACACAGAACTGAGATCTGCCTATGTAAACAAGGCAGATCTCCATTCTGACAGGGGGGAAGGGCTGGATTTTGTATCCTTGCAAAGCAGGGAACAAAATCCATCACTCTTCCTAGTAAAAGTAGCACATACTGTACAGTACACAAAAGCACTGGCTAGGCACACAGTTAAAACCTTTGATCGCCGTAGATGTTTAACCCCTTCCCAGCCAGTGTCATTGGTACAGTGAAAGTGTATATCTTTTGGCACGGATCACTGTATTAGTGTCACTAGTTCCCATAAAGTGTCAAAAGTATCAGTGTCATATTGTCCGCGGCAATATCGCAGTAGGCTATAAGTTTACTGCTATAAGTTGCTAATCGCCACCATTACTAGCATTATAAAAAATATATATTCCATAAATATATCCTATAGTTTGTAAACGTTATAACGTTTGTTTAAACCAATCAATATACTCTTATTGGGATTTTTTTAACCAAAAATATGTAGCAGAATACATACTGGCCTCAATTTATGGAGAAATTCGATTTAAAAAAATAAAAAAATGATTGATTATGTTTTATAGCAGAAAGTGAAAAATATTGTTTTTTTGTTTACAATTGTCAGTCTTTTTTTGTTTATGGTGCAAAAAATAAAAACCCAAGTGGTGATCAGATACCACCAAAAGAAAGCTCTATTTGTGGGAAAACATTTTATTTGGGTACAGCATTGTATGACCGACCAATTGTCAGTTAACCACTTCAGCCCCGGAAGATTTTACCCCCTTCCTGACCAGAGCATTTTTTGCGATTCGGCAGTGTCGCTTTAGCTGACAATTGCGCAGTCGTGCGACGCTGTACCCAAACAAAATTGACGTTCTTATTTCCCCACAAATAGAGCTTTCTTTTGGTGGTATTTGATCACCTCTGCGGTTTTTATTTTTTGCGCTATGAACAATTTTGAAAAAAAACAAAAAAAAAAACACAATATCTTTTACTTTTTGCTATAATAAATATCCCACTTTTTTTTTCAAAAAAAACATTTTTTTCCTCAGTTTAGGCCGATACGTATTCTTCTACATATTTTTGGTTAAAAAAAAAAAATCACAATAAGCGTATATTGATTGGTTTGCACAAAAGTTATAGCATCTACAAAATAGGGGATAGATTTATGGTATTTTTATTATTATTATTTTTTTTACTAGTAATGCCGATGATTTTTATCGGGACTGCAATATTGCGGCAGACAGATCGGACACTATTGACACATTTTTGGGACCATTGACAATTATACAGCGATTAGTGCTATAAAAATGCACGTATTACTGTATAAATGTCACTGGCAGGGAAGGGGTTAACACTAGGGGGCGATCAAGGAGTTAACTGTGTTCCCTCTCTGTTTTCTAACTGTAGGTGGGGATGGGAGTGACTAGGGGAAGAGAGAGATCGGTGTTCATACATTGTATGAACACACGCTCAGTCTCCTCTCCCCTGAGAAAACCGTGACCTGTGTGTTTACACACACACAGATCATGGTTCTCGGTCTGTCACGAGCGATCGCGGGTGCCCGACGGTCATCGCGCTCGCTGGGCACTCGCATCAGCTCCGTGTACATGCTGCAGGAGCACGCGCCCCTAGAGGCCAAAAGGCAAGCAACGTAAGTTAACGTCGCTTCGCCCAGCCGTGCCATTCTGCTGCAGTAAAACTGCAGCGGCTGGACGGCAAGTGGTTAAAAGAACCCAGTGCTGTATTGCAAAAATAAGGCCTGGTCATGAAGGAAGGTAAATCTTACGGAGGTCAAGTGGTTAATGGAGACTGGCATTGCTGGCCTCCCCACTGAAAATACCCAATGCCTGGGTCAGCTAGCCTTCAAGACAAAGACAGCCAGACAATTAGCATGTTCAGGGGCTGGCAGTAACAGCTGTTTTTGTATTCCTCTCAGTATCGTTTTCCTAAAAGTGAATATATAGATATGTTGACTCCGATTTTGAGCTTTGTGTTAATCGGAGAGTATCGCCTATTAACACTTCAAAGCTCCAGAATAGCAGCAATAAATAGAGTATGAAAAGGTGAGCACACGTCAGTAAATGAGGTTTCAGTGAATGGTTATTACTTGCATGCTGTGAAAAGACTTCTGAGCCTAGTGTAAAACGCTGACTGTACTCTAATCTCTGCCGCTTCCAAATATTGTCACTATCAGCAAGACACAGCTCTGCCTTGAGGGCAGATCACACTGATGAAGCAGGCGATGCAGCTGGTTCTGTAAGGTTAGCTGTCACTTGGATTCCTTATTTTGCACCTGGCTTCTTGAAGAAAAATGGTAATTATAGCCTCTAACATTCCTGAATAATCTAGTGGTGCACATTTCTGCAATATATTATATTTATTAATATAATTAATATATTAATTACCAGCTAGCTAAGGTGTGTGCACGTTTTTTTTTTTTTTTTACCAAAGAATATATTTTGGCCTAAATAGAGATTTTTTTTTTTTTTTTTAATTGGATATGTTTTATAAAAGAAAGTACATTTTTGGTCTTTTTTCATTTATATGATAAAAAATCCTGTGGTGATCAAATGCCACCAAAAGAAAGCACTATTTATGTAAAAAAATAATATAAAATTATGTTTGTGTACAGTGTTGCATAACCGCGCAATTACCAGTTAAAGTAGCACAGTGCTAAATAACAAAAAATTGCCTGGCCATGAAGGCGGTAAAACCGTCTGGAGCTGATTTGGATATTGTAATGATTGCCCGTTTGATGTCTGTACTAATTAGCACTTGCCAGATTATTGTTTGCATTATGTAACAATGTCCCATTTCATGCCTGTGTATTTTTATAATCACACTTTTGTTGTCTGTGCTTTTAAATGATTGCCTGTTTGTTGCCTGTGTATTGCCTGTTTGTTGCCTGTGTATTGTCATGATTGTTGTTTGTTGCCTGTGTATTGTCGTGATTGTTGTTTGTTGCCTGTGTATTGTCATGATTGTGGTTTGTTTGTTGCCTGTGTATTGTCATGATTGTTGTTTGTTGCCTGTGTATTGTCATGATTGTTGTTTGTTGCCTGTGTATTGTCATGATTGTTGTTTGTTGCTTGTGTATTGTCATGATTGCGGTTTGTTTGTTGCCTGTGTATTGTCATGATTGTTGTTTGTTGCTTGTGTATTGTCATGATTGTGGTTTGTTTGTTGCCTGTGTATTGTCATGATTGTTGTTTGTTGCCTGTGTATTGTCATGATTGTTGTTTGTTGCTTGTGTATTGTCATGATTGCGGTTTGTTTGTTGCCTGTGTATTGTCATAACCGTTGTTTGTTTGTTGCCTGTGTATTGTCATGATTGTTGTTTGTTGCCTGTGTATTGTCATGATTGTTGTTTGTTGCCCGTGTATTGTCATAACTGTTGTTTGTTTGCCTGTGTATTGTCATGATTGTTGTTTGTTGCCTGTGTATTGTCATGATTGTTGTTTGTTGCCTGTGTATTGTCATGATTGTTGTTTGTTGCCCGTGTATTGTCATAACTGTTGTTTGTTTGCCTGTGTATTGTCATGATTGTTGTTTGTTGCCTGTGTATTTTCATGATTGCTCCAATGCAACCTGTATATTTTGAAAACCATCTCCTTTGTCTTTATAATACACAAATACTGTCACAATTGTTCATTTGCTGACCAAGCATTCTGACAATTGGCAGTTTGTTACTTGCATATTGCAATGATTGCCTATTTGCAACCCACTTAGTGTACAGAATGGTTGTTTATTTCCTGTGTATTGCATCAATTGCAGGATGGATTGAATACCTGATTCCCCTGACACACACAGTGGTTTTTCTTGCCTGCTCACACACCATTACGGGACATAAAAGCTGGCATGAGGAATTCTACATGTGATGGGGAAAACAGGTATTCAACCCATGCAGCTGGCTGCATACTTGTAGTGGCCAGTGTACACGACTGAAGCTCTTCTGTCTCCTCACCTCCGGGTCTCGCTGGCTTTGCTGGGGCACCGTGGGTCATTGGCTCCCAGTGCTGTCAATCAAAGCCAGTGACGAGGGATCGAAGGGGGGCAGGGCGGGGCTGAGTCCCACTGTCTGTGTCAATGGATGCAGCAGCAGGGCTTGGGGGCGAGTACGCACGAGTGCCCCCAATGGAAGCGGCTTCCTGTGGGGGCACTGGGTAAAGAGGAGGTTCGGGGCCGCTCTGTGCAATTCCAGAGAAGCAATTTTCACCCGCAGATCGGCTTCTAATGCAATTAATCACAGCCGTCGGTGGCGTGAGCTCTCTAGGTGGAAGTGCAGAATCACACACACACACACACACACGTGTGTCTTGAGGGCCCTATGAGTTCAGGGACAAATGCCCGGAACACAGGTCTTCTGCATTCCAGGCATTCATAACTGAACTTGTAGGGCCCTAAATGTGGGTATCACTCAGTACAGCTGTCAGATGCTCCTCCTGCACACATCACAACAGAGAGGGAAGCACTGCAGCTAGACAATAAAAAAAAAACTAATAGATTTCAGTCCACCAGTTTTTAGATGTGGTGGCTAAATTTGTTTTTATTTTGTTTTTTTTTATAGGCTTTTCTTTCATTTTCACCTGGTGATCCTGCCAGTAACCCACTTCTTGTCCTAGGGTGACCACCAGACATGTGCACTGCCGAAAAATTTGTTTTCTTTCATTTTTCTGGTCATTTATTATGATCGAAATTCGTTATTTCGAATAAATTCGTAACTTTGGGAAAAATTTGAATTCGTTATGTTCCATTGATTTAGATTCGTACATTCGAGAATTCGTAAACTTGAAAATCCGAAATAACTAACGAATTACTAATAATAAAAAATATTAATAATAATAAAAAACATTTTTATTATTTATTATAATTTGTTACGTTCCATTCGTTTAGATGCGGCATTCGTTATTTCGGATAATTTGTGACTTCGGATGAATTCGTATTCGTTATGTTCACTAACAGCCAAATTTGAAAGGAAATTCCAATACCTATAATTTAATAGTTAGTAATAGTGATTATTAGTTAGTTATTATTTCGGATTTGCATTCTTATTGACGAATCTTCAAATTTACTAAACAATGTGTTAAACCGGTTTTCGTTAATTTGAATATTTTCGAATTAACGACCTTAATCGAAAAACGAATTTGGAAGTTACCACAACCCCTTACCATTTCTATGGAGGAGCAGTGTTGTCACCTTAGTACAGGAGGTGTGTTAGGTTCTTCTTCACATGAAAATATATGAGAACATAATGTGGAGGTGTTCGGTGGTCCAAACACACTTCAGGTATTTGAAATGAAATTGCAGAAAGCACAGAAAAGCACTGGATTTCCTGAGGATTAACTGGTATTTTCCACATTTATTAAAAGGGAGCAAACAGTGGTTGGGTTTTACATACACTTTAAAGATTCCCGGGGGATAGTATTTTTAACCTGCCAGTAATTTTTCTACCTCTGTGATCAGGTAATAGTTCTAATCTAATGCACCCTGATAGCCATGTTTAATTATGAATATCTGCGAGGAATGCAGCAACAGACAGCATAAAGCAACAGCACATTTCATGACTCACAGTCTGGTCTGTATTTGTTATCACTGGATCTCTTCACCAGCAAGCTGCAAGAAGAAAATAAAGGAATACATGGAAAAAGAGACAATGCAAAAATGTACAGAGCAAACTATCACTTTGGTATGAATAATACTTATCTGTAGAGCTGACTTTCCATTTTACAGTATATCACAAATTTTTTCTACTTATAAATATAGCCCATTCTTTATTGAACAATGTTAGTTGGAATATAAAAAGATAGCACATTTCATAGAATTCAAGAATTCATGCCATCCTCGCTATAAGGGAAATGTTGTTAGTAGCAAATTTTGCATGCGAAAAACCAAACTAACAAATTGTATTATAATGTAATGTAGCGCTCCCCCCAGTTAAGAGAGCTGCTGGATTTGTTTTCGGGCCCTGTGTACAGCACCACCAACCCCCGGCAATCTGCTCGACCCACCCTGGCACAGTTAGTCTAGGGGTTATATTTTTATCATAACCAATTGGTATTGTAAAGGCACCCTCTTTACAGTAAAACAACACACAAATGTTAAAGATTAACCATAACAGTTTTACTTTGGTTGAAAAAGGCTTAAGCGGAATATAATACACACAACCGGCTTGCAGAGCCCTGCAGCAATCAATATAGCACACAATAATGGCGCTGCGCGGTAATCCACCACGCGTAGCTATTATGGTATACACGCCCTGTGGCGCACTAAACAATATCCTATCTCCCCACCCTGGCCAGGCCTGACCCAGAATAAATCTCAGTCCTTCCTATAGGGATTTCTTCGCATGCAAACTTTCGGTGGTGCACTTGATGAATAGTATTTGTAATCCACAAACTGGCAATCACTAAGAACACTATGCTGGGGGGACACTTCAACTCTGTCCTGCTACCGGTCCCCCAGTGGAACAACAAGCAAACGATCGGTGAGCCACGGCAGTCTATAGGCCTAGAATCTGTAAAGTCTATTTGATTGAGCAAGTGCTCGCTCACCACTCCGGGCGCGATCCCAGCCCGGGACTTCCACCTGCTGTGTCTCCGCACACAGCGTCTGCAACGATCGGGTCCCCGATCCAACTGATGTCCTCACTCGACCAGTCTGGTGCCACCCAGGCTCCGCAGCAGGGTGGAAGGCTCTTTGGAAGTTGCGCAAGGCCCAGGCTTCAGGCCTTGCACTGCAGCAGATCCGCACAGGAAGAAGCTCTTGCTTGCAGTGCGGTGTCCAAAGAGCCCGAGCTCCGCCTCGCCTCCTCCTTAAATAACCCCTCCCATGAGTCTCTGCGGTGGCCAACTGGGGTTCTGGGTAACGTAGTCCCGGGGCCTTAAAGGAGACCCCGCTACAGTAATATAAAATTAAACATAACCCCTAAAATTTAACCTAAGCCAACCTTTTCTTAAAACGAAACTTAGCCTCTAAATCTCAAACTTCCAGATGTAAACTTATTTAATGCCTAAACCTATTACTAAAGTCAAACCCAAATCGAACCCTTAGGCCCCTTTCACACGGTCGGACCGTTCAGGTCTGCCTGTCAGTTTTGTCGGCGGACCTGAACGGCCGCTCCATACATCTCTATGGAGCGTCAGATGTCAGCAGAGACATGTCCGCTGACATCCGACCCGATCCGATAAAATCAGACGGATGGCGATACGTCCACATCCGTCCATGGCCGATCAGATCGGGTGAGATCTGATGAAAACGGACATGCTGTCCGTTTTCGTCCGATCTCTCCAAAGGAGACAGCGGTGCTCGACAATCCCCTCCCTGCTCAGTGAACAGAGAGGGACCTATCATCCGCCGGCTCAGCGGAGATCAACAGAGAGATCTCACGTTGAGCTGGCGGACTCCGTAGCGACGGAGTCCGCCTCGCGTGGAAGGGGCCTTGAAGTAGAACTAAAGGCAAAACTTATTTTTTTAGTTTTGGATGGAGTGGAGAGGGATTAGAACATCTGTCAGATTTTATTGCTGTCTGTGTCTCCGTTAAGGAGATTCACCCTCTCGATTGTTTGATTGATTGATTGATGTCCTGTTTACTGTTATCATTGAAAGTGAAAGTAAAAGAAACGTTTTGAGTTGTCCTCAGCTCAGCGCTCCAGTGAGCGAGGAGGGAGAAGAGCAGAGAGCTGTAACTGACAGTCTACAGCTCTCTGCTCATCGAGCGATCGGTGGTGTTCGATCGCTTGGTTCTCAGTGTAGAGGCGCCAAGGGACAGATGCAGCATCGGAACTATGCTGCATCCACCTAGGTAAGTATTAAATCGGGAAAATAAAAATTCCTTTACTTCTCTTTTAACAAACATAACCCATTTACCTAACCCTTTAACTAAACCCAAACTCTGAATCAAATTCTTAAAGTGGTTGTAAACCTCAGACATGAAATTTGAATAAAGCACATCTCTCTACAATGTGTACTTGTACATAAGAGCACAAAGGGGGTTATTTACTAAAGGAAAATCCACTTTGCACTACAAGTGCACTTGAAAGTGCAGTCACTGTAGATCTGACGGGGACATGCAAGGAAAAAAAAAAAACAGCATTTTAGCTTGCACATGATTGGATGATAAAATCAGCAGAGCTTCCCCTCATTTCAGATCTACGCCTCAAATCTACAGCGACTGCACTTCCAAGTGCACTTGCAGTGCACTTGTAGTGCAAAGTGGATTTGCCTTTCGTAAATAACCCCCAAACTGTAATTTCTGTCTGTTGCTTCATTCCTCTGCTATCAGCATGAATCACTTCTGACAAGTTTTCCTGACACCAAGTGAAAAATAGTGACAGGTTCAGGATCTCCAGCTGATTGACAGCCTCAGCTCTGTTCCTGTGTGCTGTGTAAAGGGAGGGGGGGGGGGGGTGTCCCTTCCCTCCAATCGGCTCTCAGAGTTCTCCTCACATAGCTCTGTAGAGTGTAACTTCAGCTCTCTGTTCCCTTTTTTTCCTGACAGTTCAGACAAGCTTTATAAATTCTGCACTGATGTAGAGACGAGAAGAGGAGTGGGCAGATAAATAGGTACAACTTATGTAGGAGGATTTGTTTAATCTCTGTTTATTATCTGAGGCAGTCACTTCACTGGGTATATGTAGGGGTTTACAACCACTTTAACCAACCCAGACCCTTTAACTAATTATTTAACCAACCCAACCTTTACCTTAACCTAACCCAACCCCTAAACATAATCCCTGACCTAACTACGCTGTGGCAGGCAGCGTGACAGGTGACGTGGCAAGTGACGCGGCAAGTGACATTCCGCATCTGTTGACAGGCAATATGGCAGGTGAGATTCCGCATCTTGTGGCAGGCAACGTGGCAAGTGACATTCCACATCTGGTGATAGGCAACGTGGCAGGTGATGTGGCAAGTGACATTCCACATCTGGTGACAGGCAACGTGGCAGGTGACTTGGGAAGTTACATTCCACATCTTGTGGCAGGCAACATGGTAGGTGACGTGGCAAGTGACATTCCGCATCTGGTGACAGGCAACCTGGCAGGTGACGTGGCAAGTGACATTCCGCATCTGGTGGCAGGCGACGTGGCAAGTGACAATCTGCATCTGGTGGCAGGCAACATGGCAGGTGACATGGCAAGTGACATTCCGCATCTGGTGGCAGGCGACATGGCAAGTGACACACTCAGGGCTCCCACTAATTCTGCATTATGGTGAGTTGAACTATTTCATTTATTACTACAATGTAATAAGAGAAATAATGTGCTGACAAATTGCCCACGAAAAATCGCTTACCACCGTGTGCCAACCCCCCTCCCCCCAACCGCGCCTTGGCTCAATTTTCTTCCACACAGCCGGTCCCCGGTGCCAAAAAGTTTGGGGACCACTGTCTTAATGGACACAGTGAGCTGCTTGCTGTGGGGGCACTCGACAAGAGGGACCCGAGAAGAGGAGGATCTGGGCTGCTCTGTGCAAAACCACTTTACAGATCAGATAGGTATAACATGATTGTTATTTTTATACAAAAAAAATAAAAAATGATTCTTTACAATATCTTTACCTATCCCGGCGCCTAAACTCATCCCCTATAGCAGTGGTCCTGTCCTCAGGACCAACTAACAACAGGCCAGGTTTCATGATAACTGAAATACATCAAGTGATATAATTTTCTGCTCAGTGATTGCAGTATTCTAGTCTGCATCTCCCCAAGGTAATACTTAAAATCTGGCATGTTTAGTGGGTCCTGAGGACAGGAGTTGAGAACCATTGCCCTATAGACATCTTCTAAGCCTTAAACCTAATAAATATTACAGCAGAAAAGATGCCAAAAACTGAAGCAAATACTTTACTATCATTTACATCAATAATGCAGAATTGTGCCAGGACACAAAGCACCAAATCCTCTGCACCAATTTAATCAATGAATCACAATCCATTTTCCATGGCCAACTGCTGCAGACAATGCATCACTTAATGGAATCCTATTAACCAGGTGCTTTAAATCCTAAAGTGTTCCACTGCCTTAAACAAATGAAACTCTTACCAGAGCAAGTGAACTCTTTACACAAAGAGTCACCTAAGCTTGTGTTTCGTCACATCTGACGCCCCGATGGCGTCAGATGTGACGAAACGTGTAGGGCGTAGCCATCGCTCATGACATCACCATACACGCAGCTATCCAAAAGCAATTGGTACGCATCCCGGGATCGGTATTCATTGTGACAATCGCTTATTATCTATGTGAGTGGTTAGTCTTTTTTTTAATAAACGAGTTATGCAGTTTTACACTAGGTTGGTATTCCTGGTTCTCTTTATATGGTACGGCTGAGTGTTTCCCTCACTAGATGTGATAATCTGGCGACCTGATGTGGAGACCTGGAGACGTTATATGTTTCTCAACAAGATGTTTTTAACCATACACAAGCTGACTCTTTTTTGTGCAAAGAGTCCATTTGCTCTGGAAAGAGTTTCATATGTTTAGGGTACACTTTGGGAATTGAAGAATCTGGTTAATAGGATTCCTGTCCCCATACTGTACTCAAGTTTGGACTCTCCTTGCTTGGACTGACATTTTTATTCTTTAATCTTATAGAGTGGGCAAAATAAGTATGGAACACGTCACCATTTTTCTAGGTAAATATATTTCTAAAGGTGCTATTAACATGAAATTTTCACCACATGTCGGTAACAATCCATACATACAAAGAAACCAAAAATAAAATGGAATGACACAGGGAAAAAGTATTAAACACGCTAACTAAAATGTATTTAATACTTTGTACAAAATCCTTTGTTGGTAATGACAGCTTCAAGACGCCTCCTATATGGAGAAACTAGTCACATGCATTGCTCAGGTGTGATTTTGGCCCATTCTTACACCAAATCTTGAAGGTTCTGTGTGCCTCTTCTATGAACTCTGATCTTTAGTTCTTTCCATAGATTTTCTATTGGATTCAAGTCAGGTGATTGGCTGGTCCATTCTAGCAGCTTTATTTTTTTTCTTTGAAACCAAATTGAGAGTTTCCTTGGCTATGTGCTTGGGATCCATTGTCTTGCTGAAATGTCCACCCTCTTTTCATCACCCTGGTAGATGGCAGCAGATTTCTATCAAGAATGTCTTGGTACATTTTTCCATTCATCCTTCCTTCAAGGATATGAAGTTTTCCAGTACCGTATGCTGAAAAACAGCCCCACACCATGATGTTCCCACCTCCAATCTTCACTGTTGCTATTGGGGTGTTTTGGGGTGATGTGCCATTTGACCTCCAAGCATGGTGTGTATTATGGCATCCAAAGCGTTACATTTTGGTCTCATCTGACCAGACTATATTCTCCCAGTATTTCACAGGATTGTCTAAATGTTGTGCAGCAAACTTTAAACGAGCTTCAACATGCTTTTTCTTCAGCAATGGAGTCTTGCGTGATGAGCATAAATACAGGCCATAGCGGGTGCAATACTTATTGTTTTCTTTGAAACAATTGTACCTGCTAATTCCAGGTCTTTCTGAAGCTCTCCACGAGTGGTCCTTGGCTTTTGGACAACTCTTCTGATCATTCTTTTCACTCCTCTGTCAGAAATCTTGCGAGGAGCACCTGGTCGTGGCCGGTTTATAAGGGAAAAGATGTTCTTTCTACTTCCAGATTATGGCCCCAACAGTGCTCACTGGAACATTCAAAAGTTTAGAAATTCTTCTGTAACCAATGCCATAAATATGTTTTGCAACAATAAGGTTGCAAAGGTCTTGACAGAGCGCTTTGCTTTTACCCATTATGACACATTTCTTGTGTGACAATTTGGTAATGAGACACCTTTTTATTATCAGTTGAGACTGAACCAGCTGATATTAATTTGCACTGACAAGGGCCAGAATTGCTTTATAATTACTGATTGATTTTAGCTGGTGTCTTGGCTTTCAAGGCTTTTTTGCACCTCCCTTTCTTCAGGTGTTCAATACTTTTTCCCTGTGTAATTCCATTTTACTACACAACTTAATTTCTGAACTTATTTGTTTTGGTTTCTTTGTATGTATGGATTGCATGGGTTGTTACCAACATGTGGTTAACATTTCATGTCAATAGCTCCTTTAGAAATATATTTACCTAGAAAAATTGTGATGTGTTCAATACTTATTTTAACCACTGTATGTTTAATTTATGTTAGTCACTTTTATTTTCTTAGCGTGGCAATGTAGATTTACCTTTTGTACACATTTAATCATACTGTTTTTTCCAGCAGCTATTTGGATATGATAGCGCGATTTCCATTTGTGCACAATGCATCAGTTTTTTATAAATATGTAAACCTGGTTTTACTGTAGCTGTACTTGTACTTTAGGATGTTGTAGTTTTTTTTTTTGTCTATTTTTGGTCTTATTTTTACACATACAAGGTACAAAAATATACACCTAACGGAATGTGCCAACAATTTTACAATATGAGACCAAAACAAATTTCATCACTACCCACCTTGCTACCTTCACCATTTTTGGACTGTATGTCTCTAAGTGACTGAGAAGAGCCTTCATTGTCCTTCCAGTTCCTATAACGTCCTGAATAACAGACAAACATAACAGCAATCAGAGAAAAGGGATCTTAGTAAGAAGATGTACAGACTGTAGCATTCATTTTACCCTTCGCCTGTAACCAGAGCCTGATGAAATCTGCGTGGAGACCATAGGTCACTATACTTTACATACATGTAGTCAAATCCCAAATATTTGACAAACACGGAAAACATCTGGACCGTGCGGAGAAGACAAATGAGGCCATACCCTTGCCGCATGCACTCACTAATTCAGCCTTCAGATCGAGCTGCAACATGGCTGGATCGAGATGGGCTCAGGTAAGTATTAGGGGGGCTGCTGAACACAGAAGTTTTTTATCTTAATGCATAGAAATGCATTAAGATAAAAAACCTTCTGACTTTACAACCACTTTAACAACTTCCATAGCGGGCCAATTCTGGCACTTCTCTCCTTCATGTAAAAATCATATTTTTTTTGCTCGAAAATTACTCAGAACCCCCAAACATTATATATATATATTTTTTAGCAGACACCCTAGGGAATACAGTGGCGGTCATTGCAACTTTTTATCTTGCACGGTACTTGCGCAATAATTTTTCAAACACCATTTTTCATGAATTAAAAAATAACAAAACAGTAAAGTTAGCCCAATTTTTTTGTATAATGTGAAAGATGATGTTACGCAGAGTAAATAAATACCTAACTTGTCACACTTTAAAATTGCGCACACTTAAGGAATGGCAGGAAACTTTGGTACTTAAAAATCTCCATAGGCGACGCTTTATTTTTTTTTACAGGTTACCAGTTTAGAGTTACAGAGGAGGTCTAGTGCTAGAATTGTTGCACGCACTCTAACGTACGCGGCGATACCTCACATGTGTGGTTTGAACACCATTTACATATGTGGGCGTGACTTGCGTGTGTGTTCGCTTCTAAACGTGAGCTACCGGGGACAGAGGCGTTTAAATTTATTTTATTTTTTTTACTTAATTTTTTCTATTTTTACACTTTATTTAACTTTTTTTTTTTGATCACTTTTATTCCTATTACAAGGAATGTAAACATCCCTTGTAATAGGAATTGTTAGTGACAGGTCCTCTTTATGGAGAGATGTGGGGTCAATAAGACCCCACATCTCTCCTCCAGGCTGGAAAGCATGAGATCGGTAAAAAATAATTCACCAATCTCATGCTGACAGCCGAGATTGCGGCTTTGTTTACTTCCGGGTACCCGGGTGTGACGTCATACTACTCTCCATATATTTTGGAATTGTCCTAAACGAAAACACTTTTGGACAGTAGTAGGACACACGCTTCAGAGATTTACTGGCCATATGCTACCAGAGGATCCGGCCTTTTTCCTTTTTCATAAATCATATATACCAGAAGAAATCTATTAAAAAATCGATTATAGGCCACCTCTTGGAAGCGGCAAGGGCATGTATTCCTCTGAGGTGGAAATCAGTACTGCTACCAACGGTAAGGATGTGGCTAGATAAGGTTAAAGAAATTAGTAGATTGGAAGACTTGGTATTTTCAGCACGACATCAACCGGAATTATACGATAGAAGGTGGTCAGAATGGAATGATTTTCTAATATCAGAAGAAGGGAAAACTCTCTATGATAATAATTAGGAGCAGTGGCGTCACTAGGGTTGGTGTCACCCGGTGCAAAAAAAAATGGTGTCACCCCCCAACAACTATAGTCCCCCCTCAGTACAGACCCCCCTCCACTAACTACAGACCCCCCTCCCACAGTATAGATCCCCTCCCTCAGTACAAACCCGCTCCACTAAGTACAGACTCCCCGCCATCAATATAGACCCGCCTCCCTCAGTATGAACCTCCCCCTCAGTACAGACACCCCCACCTCAGTGCAGACTGCTCCATAAGTACAGACACCCCCACCTCAGTGCAGACCGCTCCATCAGTACAGACACCCCCACCTCAGTGCAGACCCCCTCAGTTACAGACACCCCATCAGTTACAGACCCCCCTCGTACAGACACCCCCCTCAGTACAGACACCCCCCTCAGTAACAGACCCCCCTCAGTAACAGACCCCCCTCAGTAACAGACACCCCCTCAGTTACAGATCCCCCCTCAGTTACAGACCCCCCCTCAGTTACAGACCCCCCCCTCAGTACCAGACCCCCCCTCAGTACAGACACCCCCCTCAGTACAGACACCCCCCTCAGTACCAGACACCCCCCTCAGTACCAATCCCCCCTCAGTACAGACACCCCCCTCAGTACAGACACCTCCCTCAGTAACAGACACCCCCTCAGTTACAGATCCCCCTCAGTTACAGATCCCCCCTCAGTACCAGACCCCCCCTCAGTACCAGACCCCCCCCCCCCCCTCAGTACAGACACCCCCCTCAGTACCAGACCCCCCTCAGTACCAGACCCCCCCTCAGTACAGACACCCCCCTCAGTACCAGACCCCCCTCAGTACAGACACCCCCCTCAGTACCAGACCCCCCTCAGTACAGATACCCCCCTCAGTACAGATACCCCCCTCAGTAAAGACACCCCCCTCAGTACCAGACCCCCCTCAGTACAGACACCCCCCTCAGTACAGACACCCCCCTCAGTACCAGACACCCCCCTCAGTACAGACACCCCCCTCAGTACCAGACCCCCCTCAGTACAGACACCCCCCTCAGTTACAGCCCCCCCCTGGTGCAAACTCCCTCTTGTGCAGACCCCAGCAGTACAGACACCCCCTCCCACGATCAGTAAAGATGCCCCCTTACCTTTCAGACCTCAGAACAGAGCGGCAGATACACACAGCGGTGTGTCTCTCGAGCGCGGGCTCCTCCTCCTCCTCTGTGGATGTAAACATAGAGGAGGCAGAGGGGGCGGCGGCTTCCTTCCGCTCCGCTGAGGGACACAGCCGCAGCGTGAGCCTAAGGCACAGGGCAGCGGGCGGGCGATGTCAGTGTGGCCGCTGCGCTACCCACGGGTGTCACCCCTCTGGTGGGTGTCACCCGGGTGCGGCCCGCCCCCCCCCCGCACCTGGCTAGCAACGCTAGTGATTAGGAGGATCCTCAGGAATCTTGGTCTCCGACGTGTTTGGTCCCCCTCCTTTTTTTTTTTTTTTTTTTGGGCTTATTGTTGTTTTGCAAGGGTTTTTTTTTGTTTTTGTTTTTTTGGGTTTTTGTTTTTGACTTGTCAGCGTATCTGTCTGCTTTTACCTTGTACAGGCAGATACACACTGACAGGAAGAGATAATGAGCTACCAGAGCGGTCAACAGCGCCATGGTAGTTCATTGAGAACTACAAGCTAGCAGCCGCAAAGGATGTTGGTACTCGTAGTTTCCCATTCACAGAACTCTGTGAATGAATGACGCAGCCGGGGCGGGTGGAGCATTTTTTATTAAATAATGATAGGAAGCGGGGGGGAGAAGATCCCCCTCTTGCTGTCACTAGAGGCTGCAGGAGTGGAAACATGTTAAATGTTCCACCCTAAAAATGTGTGGAACATGTTCCCAAACGTAATCTTATCCTTTGAATTTAGAGCCACTTTAATATGCAGTTGGTCCTAAATTTAAGGCTATAGATGCCCTCATTTTTCTGGAAGGGCTTTCCGCATGAGGTTAGAGTTCATCAGCCTAGGCAAAAGTCATTTGACTGCTTTTGAAAGATAAGAATAACAGCAACTGAAAAATGTCACTATTGATGTATATTGTGACACATCAGGAACTTATGCATACAGGTCCATATTAAGCTGTTCTACATATAAATATATAACACAAACCCGACTTGCTCTCCCATCCTGGCAATTAGAAAAAATAAAAAAGTATAAAGACAATGACAGAATAACTGCACTTACCTCTACAATCAGTACATTCTAAAAAAGAAAAAAAGAAATACTTTACTTCCAGGACAATAGATTTACATTTTACACGTGAAACATTCTTTTTCTCATATGGCAACACTGTAGTATCAACAACTATGAGTTTAGAACATCATTTTTCTTAAAGTGGAACTCCATCCCAAATGATTTTTCTTAGTTTTACATAGACTAGGTAGGGAATGGTTAGACAATTGGTCAAGTATCATATGCATATTGGGAATGATTTTCCTTACTTCCTATTTTATCGACTGTGGTCACCGAGACAGGAAGCAAGGGAAATCTCTTCAATGAGGATAGAAAAAAAAAAAAAAAAAAACTTTTTTTAGGTAGAAGGAGAAGTGATAGAACATGTTCATTCTGGGTCCCTGTTTTACAGCCCCCCTCACGTCCCATCCCGATGATCATGGTTCAGCTGAAAATGCTGATTGGCATGTTTGATTATTGTTCTCACTTGTCTATGTGGATTATGGTAATTTGGGAAAACAACCCAAAGTCAAGAACAGGATAACCCCACATTCCTAATACCCACGGCAAGGTCAGCCTATACTTTCCATTTCCAAACACTGCACCAATGACGCCTGTACTGATGCTCAGCTATGAATTATAGTTGTGGATGATGTACAAAAAAACAGACATGGGGCTAGGGTGAGATTTAATGAATGCAGATTTTTTTTAAATAAAGTGAAGTTTGGTAGATTAGTAAACTGACCACTCTGCACCCAGATGGGTTAAAGATTATAATCTTTATTTTTGTGAAATTTTGTGCACTGAGAGATCTTATTGTTACACAAATGGATTCTTTGATTATCTCACTTTATATATACAGTAGGGTTGCGCCGATACTGATAATGGTGCTGATACTAGGCATTTTTGTGTGTATCGGTTCTCGCGAAAATGCTCCGATACCCAAAACTGATACCGGAAGTGACGTCAGTTTGGGAGCGGAACGCCTCCTCCTCCCCTCCCGGAGTGGGGATCGGAGCAGTAGACATCCCTCCAGCACAAGCAGTGGTAAGATCATGCCCTGATCTAGGGGGTAATTGGGGAGGGGTGGGGTACTTGGGAGGGGTGCCCCCCCTTCCAAGCCCTCCTCCACCCCTGACGCTTGCCGCCAGTCTTACTGTGCCCTCCTGCCTGCCCTGTGCCCTCCTGCCTGCCCTGTGCCCTCCATGTGTTGCCTTCTTCTTCCCTCCACCAGTTGACATCTCTGCCCCCATGTCTCCCAATGATCCTTCCATTCCCATCCTCTTCCCCCCAGTGATCACAGCCTTTTCCATCCCAACTCTCCCATCCCACAATCCCTAGTTCACCCCACCCTCAACTACCCTGCCCTCACTTACCCTTCTACTCCCACCCTGCCCTCACCCAACTCCCCAACTCCCTAACAACCCCCACCTCCCTTCTACCTACTCTTCCTAGGTGATAGGTATCAGTAATTGGTATTGGCGGGTACTTGAAAAAAATAAGTATCGGTACTCAGTGGTAAAAAAATGGTTTCGATGCATTCCTAATATACAGCATTGGGTAGATAGTCTTTTTTCACAATGCTGTTGTGTTGTTTTCTTAGAACATATAATATATTTTTTTAACACATACATATAATGCCAACAAGCCCTGCACAACTTTACGTCAGCTATAGTGGAAGTGTTTATTGTGTAACACATACATCACATAAGGTCAAACTGTTCTGGGCATCGCCGCTATTTGTCAGGTTTAAAAAGGTACGGTCACAAGCCTTCGCTTCAAGAAATGTTGACTGTTCTCCACCGAACGCTGGAAGCAGTAAATGTACCCTGCTACAATTAGATGCAAGAACCCCTCTGTCATGGGGGATCATGACTAGCTGGTAAGGAGGAATTCCTGCTGATTGGTGGTGGAACTTCACAACTTGTTTGGATGCAACTTTCACTTTTTGGAACTTTTGATTTACACAGAGCACTGGTGTTATTTAATGGACATTATTTAGGAAACTTATACATGACTATATGATTTTTTCACACCACTCTATACACTTGTTGTGTTTAGGATTGATGTGTCTTAATTTTTTGGTTAATCCATTTTATACACCTTATTAATTTTATTTAATGACTGTGTCACACTGTTAATATATACGGTAATTTAATTTAATCAATTCACACCATCACTTATCAGTGTATGGTTATGGGTCAGCGCAATTTTTTATTTTTTCCTGATTTACTAAAGGGTTTTCGAATGTCCACACAAAAATGTGTGAATGTTCACTTTAATTATCCAATCATGTACAGATGAAACAATCAATTTAAGCAAATAAGGGCTGTCTTTTCATATGATAGTATAATTTAAAGTGTTACTAAACCCACGACCTGCAGTCACTATATCTGGTCTCCCACAGTACACAGAACATGGAAATGCAATTATTTTAGTAAATATAAACTGCTAAATATATTTTCTTATCAGCAGTATACAGCAGTCTTGTGACTACTATGAGTGTCTGGTTAAAGCTTGTAGGAGCAGTTTTCATTCTCCTCTGACTGTCCTTTGAGGCTGCAGGAGCCCCGACCCTCTGTATGGACAGGGCTTATTGGCCCTGTGCTGCTGATCACATGCACCCTTCCAAGAAAAAACTCTAACAATACACACCAAGCTGAGCATGTGCAGAGTGCCCTCAAGGCTCTGTACTATGAGGAGATGGATTGGGGACAGTAAGAAGGGGAGGATTAGAGAAGACAATATTAAACAGCCATTTTACACAATGTGGAGGATTAACCCCTTAGGTTCCACAGTGAGTATAACAATCATGCTTTACTGCACATACACACAGATTTTACTGTTGTGGGTTTAGTTACACCAAGTTAAAGGAAAAGTCCAGCCTGAGCTCATTTGGCTGGGCTTCTCCTATGTGTCACAGGAGTGCAATTCGTTTTGCACTCCTGTGACCAGGGTTGCCAACTTTCAGTAAATTTACGAACAGTTTGTAAAATCTGTACTTTTTGCATCTGTCCTTGAATGTCCATTACGGACATGTAGGTTGCATGTCCATAACTGACATTCATGGACAGATGCAACAATTATGGATTTTACAAACTGTTTGTAAATTTACTGAAGGTTGGCAACCCTGCCTGTGACCCGTTTTCAGCAGAGAGCGGTCTGAAGTCCGCTCTCTGCTGACGTCACTGGAATCAGTCCAGGCACCGCGTCATCACGACAATAAAGTCTGGATCCGCCAGGTGCCTGGAATGACACCAGTCTCAGCCTTTCAGTAAATCGCTGAGAGCCTGGGACAGCCTCTCCGTCCCCCTCCACAGCTCAGTGCTCCAGTGAGCGCAGGGGGGGGGGGGCTCTATAGCGGAGAGCTGCTGACCGACAGGCAGCAGCTCTCTGCTCGGGGATCTGTGAGAACCGAGCCATTGGCGATGTTCGATCACTCGGTTTTCAGTGCAGAGACGCCGGGGGACAGATGCAGCATTGGCCCGATGCTGCATCCACCTAGGTAAGTATGATGGGGAAAAAAAAAAAATACTTCTCTTTTAATATTCACTCAATTTATTGTGTGAACATTCTGAGCTCCTTTAGGCCTCATTTACACTTGCGGTCATGGGGGTGGTAAAAAATAGCAGGTTGAGTCACTGTTTTACTGCTCCCCGACCACCCCTCCTTAGGCTGTAAAGACATCCGGATGGGGTTGTACATACTGTATGTCACAGATTTTTTTTTTACCCCCATCAAGTTTATCGGACAGTACAGCTGACAAACAAAAACCAATCAAGTCAATGTGGCTCCCCCCACCCACACTGCAATCGCATGCAATGCAAAAAGTTGCTGTGTAGTAGTGAGAGATTTTATGGGTTAAAATAGGCGATGTTGAGGTAGCAAATCGCCTCCTTGCTGCCAGTCATCTGCCTTCTGAAAAGTGATGCACCACGAATTGCTTCTCAGAGGGGCATCAAGGGCTGCCACGTGTGTAAACAAGCCTTTGGTCAATTGTATTTATTAACAATCATAATAAAGTAATATTATTTCAGTCTGACCTAAACAGCAAGTAAGCATTTAAGTATCTGCACAAATTGTGTCATATCACAGCTTGTTGGAGGCTGAAGATAAATTATTTAGTGGAAAGAAATGGGCTTTGTTTTGCTCAGTACAGGTTTAAGTGGAGTCAGTTTGTATTAAAGTAAATGATGCATTAAATACCTTCCCCGTCAGCTTTGACAGGTCTTCCCCTCCGATTATCTGCAGGTCCTCTGTGGACTTGTCATTCTACAGAAAATGAGATAGAGGATATAAATGAAGAAGTGCAGGATGCACACAAGCATGCACGGCACGTATTAGTCACTGTGCTGGTAAGTGGAACACAATAGAATATGGCCGTATACAGAGCTATGATCAGGGGAAGACAAACATGGTCACTATAAGCGGTAATGTCATTCCTTAAGCATTCCAATATTTTCAACAGACATCCAATGAATAGAAACCGCACACAATGTGGACTTCCATTATGGAGTCTCGTTATTCAACAGAGGGGCCATTCACACCCCAGCTAGTCCTTCCTTTGAAACATTTCACTCAGAATGGATTAAAGAAGAACTCCAGCCAAATTTGTTTCCAGTTTTGGACAGAGTGGGAAAGAGAACGTTTATTTCAGGTTTTTATTTCTGTCTTTGAACCTATGGGGGAGATTTTTCCTCATTTCCTGTTATGATACACTGGAACAAGAAATACAAGGGGGCAGTCTCCTATGTATTCAAACACTTCTAAGTCCCACCCAGGATCAAATGCAGCAAATGAGCACCAGAAAAAGTTCAGAAACCTTTAAATCTCTGTCCTTGTTACAGGTCAGTGATTCAAAAAGCTATGAAGCCAAAACAACATGACAGCCAAGTAACAGGCTTTTTTAGAAGGTAGTTATTTTAAAGAGACTCTGTCACCTTGCCTATTTAAAGGAAAAGTCTCAGGGCCTCCTAAAAGTCCACCCCCACCCTCCATCTTATCATATTTGCCATTCATTCTTCCAGCTCAATTGGAACATGTGACCTCCTCTCAGCATGTAGTACTCAGGCCTAAGTAGTCAAAAGCCAGGCTCAAAGTCACATGAGGCAGGGAGTAACATTATCAACCCTGTGTAAGCTTGGATGCCGGAGTCTGAATGGGCAAAGTAACAATCTCCTAAAAGTCAACCTCCCCCTTCAAACCTATACTCATATTTGCCATTCCATTGGAGCCTTTACAAAATATCCAGTGCTTCAGGAGATGGAGGACCTTGTGACCTCCTTCCAGCATGTAGTGCTTGGGCCTGAATGGCCGAAGGCAAAGGGAAAGATCATCAACCACATGTAAGCTCTGACACGAGAGTTTACACAGGATTGGAGTCACAGCTCTTATGGAGGAAAAGAGCAGCAAGGAGGCATGGCAAAGGTACGTACGTATAAGTAGGTCTGGGGATGGCCTTTAAAGAGTACCAGTCACTATTCCCTGAATAGACAAACTGACGGAGTCACTTTAAACCCCTACATAGCCCAACGCATGGAAGGAGGTGCCTGACTCTACCTCAACACCTTTACTGAGGCGTTTATGACCACCCCTATATCTATGGATACTGTAAAGGTACTCTGTCATGAGCCAGACAATGTGTGTGAGCAGGCGCCAATTTACTTACTTGTCTAGTGACTTAGGCCAGCCATACACGGTTCCAATCTCGGCCAGTTCAGCAGGAACCGGACGAGAATCGAACTGTTAATGGGCAGGCTGAATGTACCAAGTTGATCGATCAACTTGGGTACAACCAGCCTGCCGGATTCTCTTGCAATTATCGCTAGCTGCTACTATAGCCACTAGTGAAAATCATATGAAGAGGAAAAAATAAAAAATATGGACAGCCGCACTCCAAAAAAAACCTTTGACGGTCGCCTTTATTGTAAAAAGATGGAAAAATTACACCAAAATTCATCACAGCATAGCCAGGGTAACTGCTTACATGTTTCACACTGAAGGTCAGTGCTTAATCATAGCTATGATTAAGCACTCTTCATATGCTACATGCATTGCTGGCACCCACGGTAGTCCTGTCATTACAGATTGTTGGAGTGTATCCACCTGGAGCGGTAAAAATCTCTCTCTCACTAGTGAAAATCAGTGTCCTCTCCCAGTGGGATGGCTTCCCCTGCCGGGAGAAGAAAATGGCCCAGCAGGAGGGATTTCCCCATCAACACTGTCTGTGTTGATGGGGGAATCAAGTGAATTTATTTTCTGCAACCGATGGTTACAGGAAACGAATTCGCTCTGTGTATGGCTGGCCTTAGTGAGCAGATTCTTTTAAAGAGTCTTAGGGCAGGCCATAGACAGTGAACATTTCTTTCCTGCAACCATACACGATTCCCCCTTCAACACAGTGTTGACAGGGGAATCCCTCCTGCCGAGACATTATCTTCTTCCACAAGAGGGGGGTGCGGGAGCGGGGAAGCCATCACCGCCGGCAGAAGACAGCGATTATCGATAGCAGCGGCTAGCGATAATTGCAAGAGAGTCCAGCAGGCTGGTTGTAACCAAGTTGATAGTTCGATCAACTTGGTACATTCAGCCTGCCTATTAATGGTTCGAATCTCGGCCTGTTAAGCAGGAGCCGGCCGAGATTCGAACCGTGCATCGCCGGCCTCAGTCACTTTGCCTATTTAAGCAAGGTGCCAGAGTTTCCTAAAAGTCAACCTCCCCCTTCTGACTTAAATTTGCTATGCTTTCTTCTCATTTCATTGGAGCCTTCACAAGATACTCAGTGCTTCAAAGTATAGAGGAATGTGTGACCTCCTCCCAGTATACACTGTAGTTCTCAAGCCTTAATGGCCCAAGCGCAACCTGGTGTAAGCTCCGAAACCAGGATTGAACTCTCAACTCTTATGGAGGGACAGAGCTGCAGGGGAGCATGGCGAAGGGGAATATAAGTAAGTCTGGGTGTGGGCTTTAAAGAGTACCTGTTACTATGCCCTAAATACAGTATGCGATGTTACAGAGTCTCTCTACACTCCTACATAGCCCAACTCAGCCCAAGCAGCGTTTTACTCGTGTAGTCCCCTGTAATGCTGACCAGATTCATGCTTCCATCTCAGCCTTCTCACACAGGTGTTCTGCTTCCTGCCAGAGTCACTTTAACCACTTGCCTACCGCCCTATTGTAATATGACGGCCGCAGGAACCCTTTGTCCCTCCGGGCGGCCGTCATATGACGTCCTCGGCTTCCCGGTATTGTAGAGAGCGCGTGCTCGCCACATCACTGGGGACCCGATGCTCATGCCCGGCGGCCGCAATGTCTGCCGGGTACCCGCGATCGCACATCACAGAGCAGGGACGTGGATCTGTGTGTGTAAATACACAGATCCACATCCTGTCAGGGGAGAGGAGAACTGATCGTGTGTTCCTTGTATATAGGAACACTGATCGGTCTCTTTCCCTTATCAGACCCCTCTCCCACAGTTAGAATCACTCCCTAGGCATAGGTGTGCGCAGCCTGTTCCATTAGGGTGTGCACCTGAAAGCTCAAAAACATGGTACCGATCTCTCACTGTGTTCATTCAGAAAGGGAAGGGGCCAGTAAATTACATCACCCCTTTCCCCACTCATCTTGAATTATCATCTATGTGTGCCCACTGCAGTAGCCAATGGGAGAGGAGGGAAGCCAGCCATGCTGTGGGAGGGGAAACCGGGCAGCAGGGTAAATCTGTACTGCAGGGAGTGATTAGGGTGTGCCTGGGCACACTTGGCACACCCTGTGCGCACGCCTATGTCCCTAGGACACACATTTAACCCCTTGATCGCCCCCTAGTGTTAACTCCTTCCCTGCCAGTGACATTTATACAGTAATCAGTGCATTTTTATAGCACTGATCGCTTTATAAATGTCAATGGTCCTAAAATAATGTCAAAAGTATCCGATATGTCCGCCCAATATCACAGTCCCGATAAAAAAAAAAATCGCAGATCGCCGCCATTAGTAGTAAAAAAAAAAATTATAATAAAAATGACATAAATCTATCCCCTATTTTGTAGACGCTATAACTTTTGCGCAAACCAATCAATATACGCTTATTGCGATTTTTTTTTAACCAAAAATATGTAGAAGAATACATATCGGTCTAAACTAAAGAAAAAATATTTATTTTTTTAAATGGGATATTTATTATAGCAAAAAAAAAGCAAATAAAAAGCAATAAATAGTGTTTTTTTCAAAATTGTCTGTCTTTTTTTGTTTATAGCGCAAAAATAAAAACCGCAGAGGTGATTAAATACCACTAAAATAAAGCTCTATTTGTGGGGGAAAAAAATTATCAAAATTTAATTTGGGTACAGCGTCGCATGACCGCACAATTGTCATTCAAAGTGTGACAGCGCTGAAAGCTGAAAATTGGTCTGGGCAGGAAGGGGTTGAAAATGCCCGGTATTGAAGTGGTTAAGAGTGAAAAGTAAAAAAAATAAAAAGTGGTTATAACTTACACAGTAACTTCTCAGCCTGATAAAGTCTACTCTCATAGAGATAAAGCGCTCAGAATTACGGCTTAGATTTTTGATCTGTTCCACAAGATCAGCGCAGAATTTGTATCCTCCCTTCAGCACACACAGCACGGTAATATAGTTGTCTCCAATGTCTTTCATAATATCATTGGCCAGCCGCTCTATCCTGCAAGGCAAACATAATTAGATGTCTGTGTGTAATTATCAGACCATTGTGGAGGGAGAAGTGTGGAGGAGGTGAGAGAACCATAATGCAATGCCACTTATATGGAGTATTCCTGTAAAAGAGAAGGAGGTTATTGGAAGACAGTGCACGACCCTTCAGAAGACATAAAAGCTGCTTTTTGAACAACTAGAAGAGCCTTGAGCTTTTATTAGCGTGGATATCTGTGCAGAATGAATCACCGGAGAGGGCAATAAGTGAGGAGGGATTTTCCAATCCTCGCTGAAATTTTTCACCATCGGAAAGGATCTTCTCTCTATTAAAGTGAAATCCGTAGGCACATGGCTGATGGGATTTTCTAAAATATTGACTCTTGGAAGCCTGTGTTACTCTACGAATGGTAAAATGGAACTCCATCCAAAACTTTTTTTTTTTCATTTTTGGACAAACAGGAAAAGGTTAGATCCAGTCAGTCTTTTTATACTGTCTGGAATTCTACTTCAGAAAATTCTCCCTCAATTCCTGTCTCAGTGACAATTGGGTCGGGAAGTAAGGAATCATCTCTGTTGAGGGCACACAATGTGTCCCCAGTGCTGCAACAGTCCACGTGTACCCAGTCCATGTGCCCCACCTTGCTACAACAGTCCATGTGCCCCCATACTGCAACTGTCCACGTGTACCCAGTCCATATGCCCCCCTTGCTACAACATGTGCCCCCCGTACTGCAAAAGTCCAAGTGCACCTATCCGTGCTGCAACAGTCCTCGTTACCCACCCCCATGCTACAACAGTCCACGTGTACCCAGTCCATGTACCCCCCTACCTTGCTACAACAGTCCGTATGCCCCCCTTTCTACAGCAGTCCATGTGCCCCCCTGTACTGCAACAGTTCACATGTACCCAGTCCATGTGCCCCCCTTGCTACAACAGTCCATGTACCCCCTGTACTGCAACAGTCCATGTGCACCCATCCTTGCTACAACAGTTTTTGTTCCCCCCCTCCGTGCTACAACAGGCCATGTGTACCCAGTCCATGTGCTCCCCTTTGCTACAACAGTCCATTTGCCCAGGTACTGCAACAGTCCATGTGCTCCCCCGTACTGCAACAGTCCATGTGCTCCCCCATACTGCAACAGTCCATGTGCTCCCCCATACTGCAACAGTCCATGTGCTCCCCCATACTGCAACAGTCCATGTGTACCCATCCATGCTACAACAGTCCATCTGTACCCCAGTGCTGCAACAGTCCATGTGCCACCAATGCTGCAACATTCCATGTGCCACCAATGATGTAACAGTCCACATGTCACCAATGCTGCAACAGTCCATATGCCTCTAATGCTGCAACAGTCCATGTGTACCCATCCGTGCTACAACAGTCCATGTACCCCCTTGCTACAACAGTCCTTGTGCCCCCTGTACTGCAACAGTCCATATGTACCCCTGTGTTGCAGCAGTAAATGTGCCACCAATGCTGCAACAGTCCATGTGCCACCAAGTGCCATTTTTCTTGTTCATACATCACGGGACACAGAGCAGCATAGTCATTACTATGTGGGTTATATAGAATTACCTTCAGGTGCTGGCACTGGCAACTTCCAAAACAGGAAGTACCCTCCCCTATATAAGCCCCTCCCATCCGGGAGTACCTCAGTTTTTTGCCAGTGTCTAAGGTGTTGGCCAAGGTTAACATGTATTCATCTGGGCTTGTGTACAGGTTCTCTGGGCCTTAGCAAGCTATTCCGGATCCGACCAAAAAAGCTTCATAGCTAAACGGTCGGTACCCGGGCCTTGCAGAGAAGAGCAGGGTTTTGCCTGTAATGCCTCTCTTAGGAGGGCTGGACCCTGGGATCCAGAGCTCTGGTCATACCCAAAACCAAGAGGCTATCTGTGCAGGGTGCTATACAGGTCCAGGGGAGTGGAATCCTTGGGAACCCGGTCCCTGAAGGTCTAGTACAATGCCTGCCGTGAGAGGTGAAGTTTGGGCTTCTGTGGACCAAACAAAGTCCTGCGGCGGGGAAAAGGTAAGTGGGGGCCCCTCAGGAACTTGGTTCTATTGAGGGGACCCCCAAGCCTAATATGTCTTTCTGCCTGTTACCTAAAGGGTATTCCCGCTAATAGCTGTATATGCCTAAGAAATCCTAGAAATGTTTTTGCATAAGGGAAGTTTTAAAAAAACTGTAAACCTGGAAATGTTTTTCATAAAGGAGGTTTTAAAAAAAAAAAAAAAAAAAGACAAAAGTGCGGTACCTGTGTTTGTCCACTAGAGGCCGCTGTGGAACGTCTTTTTTTCTTGGGACTATTCCTTCCATGGTGAAAGTCCAGGCAGATGAGTGAGCTCTCTATCAGGGAAGCTGCATTCCTCTGTCATGCTGCCAAGTAGTTTCCTTCCATCCCCGAGTCCTGGTGAAACAGGGACCCTGGCTCCTCTCCCTACATGGCGCCAAGAGCGCACACGTGCACGCGCACGCGCGCACACATGCTTTCTTTTTATAAGGTTTAGCTTCAAAAAAGGGGGCGGAGCCTGGCGGATGACGCGCTCTGTGCGCCCAGCGCTTCTGCGCATGTGCGGGCGTCCCAGCAAGATAAAAGGACTCAGTCCGCGCTGCTTGCTATGGACACAGAGCATGAAAAGGAGCTGGTAGCATGGTATAGGGGCTTACAGCGGGCGGTTGATACAGGCATCCCCAGAAAGACGCATTAGTAGACACCCACTGATGTACATAGCAGCAAATTGCATTAGACTATTTCAGTAAGGGGTGTATTGCGGCTAGAATACCTCAGCTTTGAACTAAGGAATATGCCGCCTAAAAAACTCCGAGATATACCTCTCAGGAAGTGTAGGGGGTCTCCATCGGGCTCTGAGGATCTGGAGCAGTCATCTGCACCCTCCTCCCCTGAGAAATCAGAGGCTAATACCCATAAGGAACCCCCGGGAGTGCCAGGTACTGCGGCTGTCCTCAGTCCACCTGCTCCTGCATATATAACAGAGGAGGTTTTTTCCTCAACTCTGGAGGGATTGGAGCAGAGATTGGCTGCATTGATCGCTTCTTCTCTACAGGAAAGAAAGCGCGCCAGATCTCCATCACCTCCATTAGAGTGCCTGTTGGCAGAGCAACAGTCCCAGGAAGGGACCGACCTACCTGAAGGGGATCAGGAGGAGGTTAGCTCTGTTTTTGAGGAATCGACAGTAGATGAACCATTTTCAGCATCACAGACTGAAAGATTGTGGGTCCAGACCCTAACTGACATGGTTCGATCTGCATTTAAAATGCCTCTTGTTGAACCATCAACTACTGCTGTCTCCTCATTGGGGTCGCTAAAAGCTCCCCAGGTTAATTGCTCCTTTCCAATACATCCATTATTGGAAGGACTTATATACCAGGACTGGGAACATCCTGATAAACTATTTGTTCCGCCTAAAAGGTTTCCGGTGATCTATCCCATGGAGGAAAAGTTCACCCAGAGATGGAATGTTCCTACGGTGGATGCAGCCATCTCTTCTGTGAACAAATCACTGACATGTCCAGTAGATAATGTTCAAATGTTCAAAGATCCAGTGGATAAAAAATTGGAATCTTTATTAAAATCTGCTTTTTCCACAGCAGGGGCTGTTACACAGCCAGCAGTGGCAGCTATTGGAGTCTGCCAAGCTTTAAAGGATCAAATGAAAATGGTCCTGAGGGATTTGCCAGACCAACAGGCCCAGGCTCTGGCTGATCTGCCTAGAGCATTATGCTTTGCGGTTGACGCCATCAAGGATTCTATCCATCAGGCCTCCCGCCTCACGCTGTCTTTGGTACATATGCGTAGGCTTCTGTGGCTCAAAAACTGGTCTGCTGAAGCTCCCTGTAAGAAGCTCTTAGTTAGCTTCCCATTTCATGGGGAACGCCTTTTTGGCGAAGACCTGGATAAGTATATCCAGAAGATTTCCAGTGGTAAAAGTACTCTCTTACCGAGTAAGAAGAGGTCTAGGGGTCCATCTTTTAAGAGGACTACCTCTCCTATCCCTGCGACGTCTGCTACTAAGCAGTTCCGACGGCCTCCTCGGTCAAACTCAGGAGGTAAAAATCAGGGACAGCCACAGGGTAATAAAAAGCCCTGGATCCGAAGAGGTACTAAACCAGCCTCCAAGTCAAGCCTATGAAGGGCTGCCCCCACTCAAACGGGTGGGGGGAAGACTTCAGTTGTTCGCAGAGACCTGGCGGGAGACTATCAAAGACAGATGGGTGCTCTCCGCAGTAACTCTGGGATACAAGTTGGAGTTAAAAGAGTCTCCTCCGTCCCATTTTATGTGGTCAGGCATGCCAAGAGACCCTCTGAAAAGACGGTCTCTCCTATTGGCGTTAGAACAACTATTGCTCCAAGGAGTAATTATGGAGGTTCCTATGGAAGAGTGGGGGTTGGGTTTCTACTCAAACCTTTTCACAGTCCCGAAGCCAAACGGGGACATAAGACCCATATTGGACCTAAAGAGTCTAAACAAATTTCTAAACGTCCGGTCTTTCCGGATGGAGTCGATCCGATCGGTCACCGCTGCCCTACAAGGGGAGGAATGGTTAGCCTCGATCGACATCAAAGATGCTTACTTGCATGTTCCCATCTTTCCAGGTCATCAAAAATTCCTACGCTTTGCAGTAGAAGGGCGCCATTTTCAGTTCAGAGCCTTACCATTCGGTCTGGCCACAGCACCACGAGTGTTCACAAAAATTCTGGCCCCACTGTTGGCCGATCTAAGAACACGGGGTGTAACGATAATGGCATACCTAGACGACCTGTTGTTGTTGGACCACTCAGTTGCCAAGCTAGAAGTGGTAATTGTCGATACAATCAAGTATCTAGAATCTCACGGTTGGGTCATCAACCTGGACAAGTCAGCCCTACAGCCAGTGAAAAACCTGGTATATCTAGGGCTACGGCTGGATTCAGACCAGAGGAAGATTTTCTTACCTCTAGACAAGGTATCCTCTTTGAGGGGCTTGGTCCGTCTGCTTTGTGCAAAAAGACAGCCGTCCATACGCCTGTGCATGAGGCTGCTAGGAAAGATGGTAGCATCATTCGAAGCTGTGCCATACGCCCAATTCCACTCAAGGAATTTACAAAGGGCCATATTGTCAGCCTGGAACGGAAAAGTTCAGGCTCTAGACTTCCCGATGGCTTTGTCCCCTTCCGTTCGGAAGAGTCTCTGCTGGTGGTTGATCCCCCAGAATCTCCAGAAGGGAAAACCCTTCAGCCCGATATCTTGGAAGGTGGTCACTACAGATGCCAGCCTTACAGGCTGGGGGGCAGTACTGGAGCAATGGTCTCTCCAGGGCAGATGGTCAAATGTAGTAAAAACCCTGCCCATCAATCTCTTAGAGATACGAGCAGCCCGGTACGCCCTAGTAGCCTGGACATCCAGACTCCAAGGGTCCCCTGTCAGAATTCAATCAGACAATGCCACAGCAGTGGCATATATCAATCATCAGGGAGGCACCAGGAGTCGTGCAGCCCAGAGGGAAGTAAGTCACATCCTGGAATGGGCAGAAAAGCATGTCCCATGTATATCAGCTGTCTTCATTCCAGGGGTGGAGAATTGGAAGGCGGACTTTCTGAGTCGCCAACAGTTATGCCCAGGGGAATGGTCCCTTCATCCCGAGGTCTTCCGAGCAATATGTCAGCGGTGGGGAACACCGGATGTAGATCTGCTAGCATCCAGATTCAACGCAAAGGTGGACAGATTTGTCTCCCGGACAAGGGATCCCCTCGCTTGCGGCTCGGATGCTCTGGTGTTCCCTTGGGATCAGTTCAGACTGATATATGCATTCCCTCCGCTACAATTGTTGCCTCGACTCCTTCACAGAGTCAGGTTGGAGAAGAAGCCGGTGATCCTGGTGGCTCCAGCGTGGCCCCGAAGGGCCTGGTACGCGGAGATCATCAAAATGTCTGTGGGGAGTCCTTGGACCCTTCCACGTCGTCCGGACCTGCTTTCGCAAGGACCGATATACCACCCTTCCTTACTAACTCTAAGTTTAACGGCCTGGCTATTGAGTCCCACATCCTAAAGAAGAGAGGTCTCTCTAACTCTGTGGTATCAACTATAATCAATGCCAGGAAGCCTGTATCCAGGCAGATCTACTATAGAGTTTGGAAGGCGTACATCACTTGGTGCGAGGCCAGAAAATGGCATCCACGTAAGTACGTTATAGGCAGAATTCTGGACTTCCTGCAGTGGGCTGTAGACAGGAAGTTTGCCTTAAGTACTATCAAGGGCCAGGTTTCAGCCTTGTCAATACTATTTCAAAGGCCCCTGGCTATGCATTCACTTGTCAAATCCTTTATGCAAGGTGTGACTCGTATTATTCCACCGATTAAGGCTCCCATATGCCCATGGGATCTAAATTTGGTTCTGTCGGTTCTGCAGAAGCAGCCATTTGAACCTTTGCGGCACATTTCCTTGGTTCTACTCACCAGGAAATTGATATTTTTAGTAGCCATATGCTCGGCTAGAAGAGTGTCGGAATTAGCCGCCATGTCCTGTAAAGAGCCATATCTGGTTATCCATAAGGACAGAGTAGTATTACGTCCTCACCCAGCCTTTCTTCCTAAGGTGGTATCGAGGTTTCACTTGAACCAGGATGTGGTTCTTCCTTCTTTTTTCCCCAAACCAAGCTCGGTAGAGGAAAAGTTATTGCATTCTTTGGATGTAGTAAGAGCAGTTAAAGCTTATCTAAAAGCCACTGCTCAGATTCGTAGAACGGATTCTTTGTTTGTTCTGCCGGAAGGCCCCAGAAAGGGTCAGGCAGCATCAAAATCTACTTTAGCCAAGTGGATTCGACAGGTCATAATACAAGCCTATGGCTTGAGAAGTAGACCGCCTCCGTTCAAAGTTAGGGCGCACTCCACGAGAGCAGTTGGAACTTCATGGGCAGTGCATCACCAGGCCTCCCTGGCGCAAATTTGTAAGGCCGCAACATGGTCTTCAGTACACACGTTTACTAGGTTCTACCAGGTGGACGTGAGAAGTCAGGAGGATGTCGCCTTTGGGCGCAGTGTGTTGCAGGCCGCAAAAGATCCTCATGCCTGATGGCGCCCAGCTTATGTATGGTGTATCCCCCCCCTCATGTGGCATTGCTTTGGGACGTCCCACATAGTAATGACTATGCTGCTCTGTGTCCCGTGATGTATGAACAAGAAAGTAGGATTTTTAAAACAGCTTACCTGTAAAATCCTTTTCTTGGAGTACATCACGGGACACAGAGCTCCCACCCCTCTTTTGGGGACATGTATTGCTTTGCTACAAAACTGAGGTACTCCCGGATGGGAGGGGCTTATATAGGGGAGGGTACTTCCTGTTTTGGAAGTTGCCAGTGCCAGCACCTGAAGGTAATTCTATATAACCCACATAGTAATGACTATGCTGCTCTGTGTCCCGTGATGTACTCCAAGAAAAGGATTTTACAGGTAAGCTGTTTTAAAAATCCTACTATGCCGCAACAACCCAGAAGAAGAGAGCAGTAGCAGCCTACATATTTCTCATAGTATGTCTCTCAGTATTTTTGCTTTAAAGCTGTAATAAAATGGATCTTTCTTGGAATTACCTGTCTACAATGACTCCATGAGGTATGAACACACAGTCCAGATCTTCAGCGTAGTGGTTTGGCAGTGTGAATACATCCAGATTATATCCAGTCCATTTATCAGAAATCTCCAAAAAGAAATTAAAATTAATAAACACAACTGAAAAGATTGATTACATTTCAGCAGCTATTCATTACAACACACAAGGACAAAAAAAAAAAAAAAACACAAAACAAAATCTAAGATCGAAAGCTTTTATTTTTGATAGAATAGGAATAGTTTAAAACCCATGTTTTTCTCCCATTGGAAATGTTTCCCCTCTTCCTTGAGGCTCGGTTCACACTATCGCCGCATCCATCGCACAGCAGGGGTCCGGTGCATGCTGGTTCACCGCTTCAGGTCCGATTTCAGCCCGAATTTTGGGCTGAATAAGGACCAGAAACGAACCAAAAAAGGCACACGTTTTTCCAGCAATTCACACCGGACCTGTTGCAGAGATATGTGAACCGGCTCCATAAAGAGCCTGTCACATTCTCCTGCTATGTGAATTGGATCTGGGAAAATCCGCATTCAATTCGCATAGGTGTGAACCCAGCCTCAGACATACAAGAGTGAGAGAAAATTACACTTTTTGCCAGAACAAGTGTCTCTATTGGATAATATATTTGTACACCTCTTGTTCTATGACAAACTGTAAACAAAACTACCGGTAAATGGTTAAATTAATTTCCCATCACTTTCTATTCCAATGGTTAAGAGGACAAATATAGAGGGTGAATCTTACAAAGGGGGATCCTCGCTCCCTTTATGCTATAAGACTGGGCCCTGCAGCCTCTTTTCTAAAAAAAAGTCCTGCTAGCCGCATCTTTGGAGCAGTGAAGCAGCGGTGTGTTTACCACTCCTCCACTGCTCCTGCCCATTGAAATCATTATCCATTACAATACAGAGCCAATAGCCATGGAGGACACCAAGGAACAGCCCACAAGCCTGGGCAACCAAGAATGGAGGAGAGCATTGGCTGCTGGGGGTGCAAGGGATAAGGAGGATAAAGCCCAGTACACACTGTGGGCTGAACAAAAAAAAAAAAGCTTGGGAGGAACCGCTGTGCTAACAAGTCGATATTAGAACAGCAATCTCCCCCCGCTGAGCTATTGTGTTCTGACCGCCAGAACACCCCTGTCAGTGCTCTCAGCCATTGGATGCCGATCGGGAGACCTTTTTTGGCCCTTCGACAGCAGCCAGCTGAACGGCTGGCTTCTGTGGGACCGGCTGCCGTACACATGGGCCGAAAGTCGGCTACTTTCTTTTGAACCGACCGATGACACCCGACGTTTGGTCCATGTGTACTAGGCTTAAGTAATTTTTTACTGGTACCCTAAGCATAAACAAGCATTTAATCCTTGCAGAGTGGGGAGAATGGATAATGTTTGTTTTTTCCCATAGAGTTCAGCTTTGAACGTGAACCTGAAACCATCTAAAAGTTGGAAAAATCGCTAGTGACCTGTAATTTGTCTGTTGAGTGTCTCCTGCACCCTAGGACACTTGTGGCCAATATCCTGATATCCTTTCCTATCTCCAGTACCTCACTACTGGCCAAAACTGCCCATCACAATAATAGGCCAACATTGAGTTGCAGGTGAGGGGGGTCAAGTTATTGACTTCAGGTATTGGTCTTGAAAACAAAGTGCTATGCCATTCATTTTGAATGCCATCCCAGCGCACTGACAAAGGGGCCCTGCATGGCTCCGAAACGTTGCCGTATGTGTACCATGTGAATAAAGCTTTGGACCCTTCTGAGGAACCCTTGGTGTGCTGATGACATTTCTTCACTCTACCACATGTTAAAGGTGTGTTCAATACCGCAACACACTAGTGTGAACAGGCCCTTTATATTTATTTGAAAAATTTCAGCAAGCGTAACTGAACAGCTTGTCTCCTATAGGAAACAAGCAGGTTGCTAAATCCAAACAAAGCTTGCTAAGTCCTTAAAATGTACATGGTTGACCTAGACGAGATTAGTTCTCAACAAAACTGGCAACCCAACCATCATAATCTTTCCCTATGTTCCCAGGGTGGCCCATTGAGCCAACTCTGAAAATTATGTGACGCTCTGAAATAAAAAGGTGAAAAAAAGGCCACTGCGTAGGAATAGCCTGAGCTTGTGTCTGCTATCAGTGTTTTTGGAAGGGTACGCTGCTCTCAATAAGACTTGGCAGACACTCATAGTAAAACTGGGCATGAGTCCGGAGTATTTGCTGAAGGTTCGTGTATTTGTAATCTGGCTTACTTTCCTATGTATACATAAAGTTCATTTTTTTAAAGCCTCAGCACATCATACCCTAAAGTAGCTATAGACCCCGGCTCATTTATCCGATACCTGTGTATGGGCATGCTTGCTTTGAAATGGTAATTAGTAAATTAAATATCTCAAAGATACCAGAGTTGTTGGGACATTCATCTATCAAAAGCTAAATTGCTTTTTTTCCTTTCAAGGCAATTCTGGAGGGGAGGGAAAACCAGTTTCACTACTTCATCATGTACATAAAACTCTTAAAAAATACCTTAAGACCCCTTTCACACTGAACCGCCTATAGCGTCGGCGGTAAAATGCCTCTATTTTTACCGCTGACGCTATGGGCGGATTTGTGGCGCATTTCAGTTGCTAGCGGGGCACATTTAACCCCCGCTAGCGGGCGACAAAGGGTTTAAACCGACCGCAATGCGCTGCTGAAGCAGCGCATTACGGGCTGTATAGCCGCGCTATCCCATTGATTTCAATGGGCAGGAGCGGTGGAGGAGCGGTAAACACACCGCTGCTTCACTGCTCCAAAGATGCGGCTAGCAGGACTTTTTTTACCATCCTGCTAGCGCAACGCTCCAGTGTGAAAGCTGTTTGAGGGCGGATTGCAGGTGCTATTTTTAACGCTATAGCGCCTGCAATACGCCCTCAGTGTGAAAGGGGTCTAAGACAAACCTTTCCCCCTATTTTGGATAGTATAGGGAATGGATCAATCCCCGTCAGGGTCTTTTTTTTTGCAATCTGTGACTCATTTGAGAGTTTTCCTTTCTCTTCCTTGAGACACAACAGGAAGATTTCCGCTTTTCTACTGTGTAGGCTGATGTCTACATTATGTTGTGTTACTCCTGTTAATGTGTTATATCTCTTTAATTTCCTAGATTGTAAGCTCTAACGAGCAGGGCCCTCTGATTCTTCCTGTATTGAATTGGATTGTAACCAGTGGCGTCGGGAGGGGGGCTGGAGCCCCGAATAGGTCCCCGAAAAGCCCCGGGTCTCAGGCATGCACCTTTGTATTGTTAGCCCCGGCCCCCGAGCGTCGCCACCGAGCGGGGACCAATCTGATCCAGAGCGCCGCAGAGTGCGGCTGAGAGCCATAGCAGGTCCCGCCTTCTGGAGCCTTCAGCGCCTATGATGGACGTCCCACTGGTTCAATGCCGGGACGGTGGGACGTGTGACGTCCATCATAGGCGCTGCAAGCTCCAGTAGGCAGGAATTACAATGCGGTTGCCGCGCCACATCACTATGAGATCCTGGCCCGCTCCCCGCTCGGGCAGGCGGCTCTCCTCTCCTCCTCTGGCTGCCTGCTGTGATGAAGATGGGCGCGCTGCACACTACGGCTGAGCTGCAGGACACATGAAGTCTGTCTCCTGGTCAGGTAGGTCAGTGTATGTATGTCTCTAACGTCAGTGTATGTATGTCAGGTAGGTCAGTGTATGTCAGGTAGGTCTATGTATGTATGTCAGGTAGGTTAGGTCAGTGTATGTATGTCAGTGTAATGGTCAGTGTGTCAGGTAGGTGAGTTCAGTGGTCAGCATTGATGGGCACTGGTAAACCAGCAAGTGAGCCCCCACCCCAGCCAAAAAACCCTGCGCCACTAACACCCCCCCCCCCCTGATTGTAACTGTACTGTCTGCCCTACTGTTGTAAAGCGCTGCGCAAACTGTCGGCGCTATATATATCCTGTATAATAATTATTGTTGGCTGAAACACAAGGGGTAATGTAATTATGTGACTTTTATTGTGGCCTTATATACAGGGGAAAATGACCTCATGGTTCAATCTAGTGTGGGAACAGTACAGCGAGGACCAGTGTACCATGTAATCCAGGGCTCGACAAACCCCGGGCGCCAGGTCGCCATTGCGACTAGAATTAGCGACCTGGCGCCTGGGGCAGCACAGCTGGGGAATCCTGTCTCTCTGTAACCTCCCCCCTCCGCGCCGCAGGATCGCGTCGGGCCGCGCCGGCCGGTAATTGAATTGAGGCCGCGGCTTTGCGGCCTTCTGCAGGCTTATGCTTCCTTCTGTGATCGAGCGCCATCTTGTGGTGGCCGTTGGTATGACAAGACAAACAGCAATGCTAATGGAGTTTCCCTGTCTGTTTTCACTGCCATCTCCTTCCCTCTAATTAGAACCCCAAACATTATATATATTTTTTATTCTAACACCCTAGAGAATAAAATGGCGGTCGTTGCAATACTTTGTGTCACACTGTATTTGCGCAGCGGTCTTACAAGCGCACTTTTTTGGGAAAAAATACACTTTTTTTTTTTAATAAAAAAATAAGACAACAGTAAAGTTAGCCCATTTTTTTTTTATATTGTGAAAGATAATGTTACGCTGAGTAAATTGATACCCAACATGTCACGCTTCAAAATTACGTCAGCTCGTGGAATGGCGACTAACTTTTACCCTTTAAAATCTCCATAGGCGACGTTTAAAAAATTCTACAGGTTGCATCTTTTGAGTTACAGAGGAGGTCTAGGGCTAGAATTATTGCTCTCGATCTCCCGATCCCGGCAATACCTCACGTGTGGTTTGAACACCGCTTTCATATGCGGGCGCTACTCATGTATGCGTTCGCTTCTGCGCACGAGCTCGGCGGGACGGGGCGCGTTCCTGGCTCCTAACTTTTTTAGCTGGCTCCTAGATTCCAAGCAAATTTGTCAAGCCCTGATGTAATCTGTTCTTACATGCAGCGTAAGGTAAATAAAAATCGATGATTTAAAAAAAAAATTATTTTTTTTATTCATGGTATTGATGATGCTCAAACATTTTAGCTCGGGCACTGGGCAGATTTGTGGTAAAAATAGGGGTTTGAGAATTGTGGGTTCTCCTGTCCACAGAGTACTGCAGCCATTGTTGCCTGGGGGCCAAATTCCAAATCATGTCAGTTTTAGGGTAATAGTAATAAAACAATTCGGAAAAATAAAGCTGTACTACTTACCACCATTCCACGATGTTTATCATAGTATTCCTGGGATTGGTTTTCATCCATTTAATTTCAGAAGGGGGCTAGACAACTGTGGGAGCAATAGGCAGAGACATGTCAAAAGATTTGTTGCAGCAACACAGGACAAAACACGCAGGAACTTTTATGACCCGTACACACGATCGGTTTTCCTGTTGGAAAAAGTCTGATGAGAGCTTTTGGTCGGGAATCCCGACCATGTGTATGCTCCATCAGACTTTTTCCAACGGAAAAACTGCTGGAAAAAGATAGAGAGCAGGTTCTCTTTTTTCCCCGTCAGGAAAAAAACTGTTCGGAATTTCCGATCGTGTGTACAAATCCCGACGCGCTAAATTCCGACGCATGTTAGGAAACAAATTGACGCATGCTCGGAAGCATAGAACTTCATTTTCTCGGCTCGTCGTAGTCTTTTACATCACAGCGTTCTTGGCAGTCAAAAATTCACCAAACTTTTGTGTGACCGTGTGTATGCAAGGCCGGCTTGAGAGGAATTCCGACGGAAAAACCACCCAACTGTTTCCCGACGGGAAAACTGATCGTGTGTATGGGGCATTATGTTGCTGAATATTAAAGTGGTTGTAGACGTTCGATTTTTTTAAATAACAGACATGCCTATACTTAAGCTGGCCATACACCATACAATTTTCTTATTCAATTTCCTTTATATTTACCTTCAACTGTGTAGTAGAGGGGCCTGCCTGATTGCATACAAATTGAAAGTGTTTAGATTTGACCTTCTATTATATGGTTTTGGTAAATCTAAAGGAAATCTATAGAAGAAAATTGTATAGTGTATAGCCAGCCTTACCTGCTCTGTGCTATGGTATTGCACAGAGAAGCCCCGATCCTCTTCTTTTGGGTTCTCCTGCTGGCGCTCCAGGCCCCTCCTCTTCATTGAGTGCCCCCACGGAAAGCTGCTTTCCATAGGGGCACCCATGTGGGCTTCCGAGTCCCGCTGCTGCATTCGTTGACACAGACAGCAAGACTCAGCCCCACCCCCGCGTCACAGCTTTTGATTGACAGCAGTGGGAGCCAATGGCTCCTGCTGCTACCAATCTGTCCAAAGAGGAAAGAGATAGCGGCTGGAGCTGCTGCGCTCGTGGACATCGCCGGATCGGGCTCGGGTATGAAAAGGTGGGGGTCTTGGGGGGCAGCTGCAGCACTGGAGGTTTTTCACCTTCATGCATAAAAAGCATGAAGGTGAAAAACCCTAAGCCCCGTACACACGACCGTTTTTTCTGCCAAGAAAACTGCCAAGAGAGCTTTTGGCCGGGAAAACCAGACGTGTGTATGCTTCCTCGCAGTTTTCCCATCAGGAAAACAGCCGGGAATCCCGGCGGGAAAATAGAGAACCTGCTATATTCCCGTCGGGATTCCCGGCGTTTTTTTTCCCGCAAGATTTACTAATACTCTATGGGAAACACTGCGAGGCAGTGCCCATGGAGCATACACATGGCCGGGATTCCCGGCCAAAACTCCATGGCAGTTTTCCTGCTGGGTTCTCGGCTTTCCCCTCGGTTTTCACGGCAGACTTTTTACCGCCATGAAAACCGAGCGTGTGTACAGGGGTTTAGGCTTTACAACCACTTTAAAGTCAGAGTTATATTACTTTGCAAAGAGGAACTTCACCCATGTCCATATGTACCCCTGATCTTAGGCACACTTTGGACTACATTTACACAGACCAAACTGTTACTGCCAATGTCACACATGCTGCAGCCACTCATACACAGCCAGTGCTGTCGCTGTTCTCCCTCTACTTGCCTGGCAGTGAGGGGAGAAAGAAACTCAAACACTGAACATTTCCAGGGCACACAGCCACAGAGTGAAAGCTGGAAGTAAGCCCCACCCACCATCAGGGAGAACAGTGAGAACAAGTAATGCTGTTGCTGTGCAGCCTGGGAAAGGACAAAGCCTGCTGGGAAGAGCAAGGACTTGTGGGAGATGCAGTTCCCAGAGAGACTGGGCCTGTACTACAGATTAGCTCTGGAACTACAGATCCCAGCATTACCAGAGCTCTGGAGAGAGGAAAAGGAAGGACTGTTCCTGGGCTAGGGGCAGTTGCAGAGAGGAGGTGGTGAAAGACACACAGTGTAGCAGGCTGATGTCAGGTCAGTTTGTCAGAGTGCCAGGGACACAGGGAAGTTAAAGTAGTGGACATCTCTTGGTTTGCGGGAACACCACTGTCAAGCCTTGTGTCATCGTATGATCATGGGGAGGATGTCACTGCAGAGCGGGAGGAGCCAAGTCAACACCCAAGGAGCTGGTGAGAGGCTACTGGCCATACCCTACCACACCTAACGTAAAGTGGTTGTAAAGGACAATTTTTTTTAAATCTTACTGCAGTCTCTGCGTTAAGGTAAAAAACCTTTTGGGTGAGCCCCCCCAAATACTTACCTGAACTCAAACTCATCTGGTGCTGCTCTCTCTCTCTCTCCCTCCTCACTGGACTCAGTGAGAACAGCCGAAGCCATTGGCTCGTGCTGCTGTCAATCAAATTCAGTGATGAGGGGGGTGGGGCCGAGCCACACTGTGTGTCAATAGATGCGGCTCGATGATTTCAGCCCGCACACTTGCTATGTGGGCAATTGGAAGGCAACAGGAGCACCGCCAGGGGGAACCCAGAAGAGGAGGATCAGGGCTAGTCTGTGCAAAACCTTTAAAGGTACAGTATTGCCTATTGGGGACACTGTGCTGGCACCTATACCTGGGTTCAGAAGAACTTAATTTTGAGAGCTCCAATGTACTGGCCAGTAAGTAAAGGTTTGACAAAAACTACTTTGACCTTTGTCATAGCATTCCCCAGTAAACAGGACCTTCCCCAGTATAGGGATTAGGAGTCACGCTATAGGCCGCCTATTAATTTCCAATTATACTTTATTGTTTGTCTATTTCACATATGTGGCCCAACAATAAATCGGGGTTTGGAAAAATGCATTTACACTTAGCGAACACATGTAGCTGAAGAAAAATGTGTCAGTGTCTCTTTACTGTACTTTTATAAGTCTTATCTTCCCATAGAAAAAAAAAAATATCCCACTCTTCACAATCGCCCCTTATTCATGTCATCACCTATATTTGTGAGCAACTATTTTCAAGGATGGAGCACACGAATGGCAAATGTAGAACCAAAATATCTGATGAGCACCTTGAGAATTCATTAAAGCGGAGTTCCACCCACTTTTTCAACTAGGTCTTAAAGGAAAGACTGAACGATTTATTTCTTCATCGTACATCACGGGACACAGAGCACCATAGTCATTACTATGTGGGTTATACGCCACCTTCAGGTGATTGGACACTGGCATATTCAAAAGACAGAAAGTCCCCCTCTATATAACCCCTCCCATACAGGGAGTACCTCAGTTTTCTCGCCAGTGTCTAAGGTGTTGGTCACGGTTAATAAGGTGCTAAAAAAAGAGCTCCGCAAGTGGTCCTGAGTGAGTGAGTGAGTGATAACTTATATAGCGCTGCAAATGCGAACTAAATCACCTCATGGCGCTTTGCATCTAGTGACGTCCTGATCCTTCAGAAGAGGTGGGTCTTAAGTTTTTTCCTGAAGGTCCGATGGTTTTCTTCCATGCGGATGTCCGTGGGTAGAGCGTTCCATAGCCGTGGTCCTTGAACTGCAAATCTTCGTTCTCCCTTCCATTTGTAGCGGGACTTGGGGATGTGGAGGAGGTTTTGATTGGTTGATCGGAGAATGCGTTTGGGGGAGTAGTGTTTTATTTTCTCGCATAAATAGTGAGGAGCGTTTCCTTGTGTGCACTTGTGGGTGAGGCAGAGGGTCTTGAATGTGACCCGATCCTTTACGGTTAGCCAATGCAGGGTCCTCAGTGAAGGGGTGATCGATTCCCAAGGTTTTTTCCCTGTTGCCAGTCTGGCTGCCGTGTTCTGGATGACTTGTAGGCGCGAAATCTGAGATTTAGGTAGTCCTATGTAGAGGGAGTTTGCATAGTCGAGTCGGGAGTTGATGATTGTTCCAACTACTACTGCTGTGTCCTCTTCCGGGATGAAGGGGATGAGTCTCCGTAGCAGACGGAGGAGATGGTGCGATCCTGGATAGGATCAGCAGGGGCTATGCAGTCGGATCCATTTAAAAAACTAGAAACAAAGAAAGGCTAAAGTGGATGGTACCCGAGCCTCGAAAAGGAAGAACAAGGTTTCTGCCTGTAACGCTTCTCTTTGAGAGCTGGACCCTGGGATCCAGCGCCTTGGTCACATTCCATACCACAGGTTGCTCTGGCAGGGTGCTGTACAGGTCCAAGGGAGTGGACCCTATATGCAAAGACGCACCCGGTCCTTGAAGGACTGTCATGACACAAACCCACCGTGATGGGTGAAGATTGGGTCTGCTGTGATTTTCCAGCAGGATCCTGCGGAGGGAATGGTAAGTTAAAGATCCCAAGTAACTCTTGTGGACATATTTTTTTCTGAGTGGATGATGTCTTGCCTGTTTTTGACCACTAGAGGCTGTATAATGTAAACATACCTGGTGTCAACATTACCATGCTTACCCGGATAGTACTGTGTCAGCAGCGCTTCTGGACAGCGTTTTCTCCTTTACTCCACTCCTGTCAGACTACTTGGGGGGTTAGGGGACTCCCCCTGCCGTTTTCAGGGCACTGGGAGTCCCCCTACTGCAGGTTCCCCCCCCGGATTCCTGGCAAACAGGGCCACTGCACGCACACGCGGGAGTTACCCTCCTTTGTAAATATGAGAGAGAGGATGTCATGGGGCGGGGCTTAGCGCCACCGGTGTGCACGTGTGTCCAGAGTACACGGTTCTCATGGCACAGGCTGGCTGAGTTTTTAAAAGTACTCTTGCTGAAGTAAACTAATGGCTGATGGAGGGACACAGAGACGTATCCAGGGCACGTAAGCAATGTATGGGTGTTGGGTACAGGCATTCTCAGACACATCTACTCAGTATCAGGCTGAGCACTAATAGCGGCATATTAACTCATTGCTGGACTAGGCTCAGCAGTAGATGCATGGTGTTAGTACCTCTGCTTTGTGCTTAGAACTATGTATTCCTGAAAGAGAGGAACAAAAACAGTGAAGAGGAGCGCAAAAGCACCGCGGTCAGGGTCTGAGGATCCTAGTCTCGCTTCCACAGTGTCATCCTCCCCTGAAAGACCTGAAACCGCTAGCCAAGCTGAGCCATTGGGCTTGTCAGGCATTGTGGCTACCTCCAGTCCCTGCATACGTCACTAAAGACGATTTGGCTATGACACTAGCTGGTTTGGAGGGGAAGATAGCTGATTTGTTCGCATCCTCCACCCAGACTGGGAGGAAGCGCGATAGGTCCCTTTCCCCTGTCCCGGGCCCATCATCAGGGGATCAGGAGTGGGCAGGGGATGTGGATTTATCCTTAGGGGACCCAGTAGAACGGCAGGATGATGGCTCCTCTTTTGGGAAATCAGCCTCAGAAGAGCCCTTCTCAGCCTTAGTTCAATCCCTTACGGAGTCAGTCCATTCTGGATATAAGTTACCCCTAGCAGAGACGGCTGAAGCCCACTTTTCCTCTTTGGGGTCTCTAAAGCCTCCTCGGGGTTCACATGCTTTTCCTATGCATCCATTGCTGGAACAGCTTATATATGCTGACTGAGATCATCCAGATAGGCATTTTCTTCCTCCCAAGAGATTTTCTCTTCTTTATCCTATGGAGGAAAAGTTCACTAAGAAATGGAGTGTGCCAACAGTAGATGCTGCTATTTCTTCTCTGATTAAGAGTCTCACTTGTCCAGTGGACAATATCCAGGTGTTTAAGAAACCAGCTGATAAAAGGCTGGAATCTTTGCTTAAGGCCTCCTTTGCTGTGGCTGGTGCAGTTGCACAGCCTGCAGTAGCAGCGATCGGCATTTGTCAGTCCCTTAAAGACAAAGTTAAACAGGTTGTCAAATGGGAAGAAGGTCCTGAATCTAGCTGAGCTACCTAGAGCCTTATGTTTTGCGGTGGACGCTATTAAAGATTCTATTCATAAGGGGTCACGCCTTGCTCTCCTGTTAGTACATATGCGGAGAGTTCTTTGGCTTAAGCATTGGTCAGCTGAGTTGCCATGTAAAAAGCTATTGGCTGGCTTTCCCTTTCATGGGGAACGTTTGTTGGGGATGATTTGGATAAGTACATCCAAAAAATCTCAGGTGGTAAGAGTACCCTTCTTCCAGTTAAGAAAGGGAGTAGAAGGCCTTCATTTAAACGGGCTGCATCTCCAATTCCTGGGGCGACAGCCTCTAGGCAGTCGCGATGGCCTCTGCCGTCAGGTCCAAGAGGTAGACCTCAGAACCAATCTCAGGGCCAGAAAAAGCCCTGGAGCAAAAGTCTGCAAAGCAGAGTACCAAGGCCTCATTATGAAGGGGCGCCCCCGCTCGTTCGAGTGGGGAGGGAAGCTTTTGCAATTCGCAGGAGCCTGGCGGGAAGAGATCCAGGACAGATGGGTCATCTCCACAGTATCTCTAGGATACAAAGCTAGAGTTTCGAGAGTTCTCACCACCCCGGTTTCTAAGATCGAACGTTCCCAAAGACCCAGTGAAAAAAGGGTCTTTATTTCATTTGCTAGACTGATTGATGTCTCAGGGTGTAATCATAGAGACCCCCTCAGAAGAGCAGGGTATGGGGTTTTATTCAAATCTCTTCACGGTGCCAAAACCAAATGTAGATTCTAGATCTCAAGGGTCTGAATCAGTTCAACATCCGCTCTTTTCGCATGGAATCAATCAGGTCAGTAGTGTCCAACCTGAGGGGAGGAGAACTTCCAACGTCAATAGACATCAAGGATGCCTATCTACATGTTCCGATTTTTCCCGGTCACCAGAGGTTCCTGCGGTTCACAGTAGAACAACGCCACTTCATTCATGGCCTTGCCCTTCGGGTTGGCTACCGCACTGCAAGTGTTTACAAAGGTTCTGGCTCTGCTTCTGGCAAGACTAAGGGCCCAGGATATAGCGGTAATGGCATACCTAGATGACCTGCTGCTGATAGATCAGTCCGTAGCACGGTTAGACCAAAATGTGGTCAGCACGGTCAGGTATCTGGAACATCTGGGTTGGATTCTCAACTTAGAGAAATCGCCCTTATGACCAGTAAAAAGGCTGGGAGTACTTGGGTCTGGTTATAGACACAGCCCAAAAAATAGTGTTTTTACCTCAGGCAAAAGTCAGCGCTATAAGATCTGGTTCACGCGGTCAGGACAAAGAAGGATCCTTCCATCCGCCTTTGCATGAGGTTGTTAGGGAAGATGGTAGCTTCATTCGAAGCAGTTTCCTATGCCCAATTCTATTCAGGGCTGTTACAAAGTAGTATCCTGTCTGCTTGGAACAAGAAAAGCCAAGACTTGGATTGTCCAATGTACCTGGCTCCAAAGGTGCGCCAGAGTCTCAATTGGTGGTTGATAACCAGAAATTTGCAGAAGGGGAAAACCTTCATACCAGTTGCCTGGAGGATTGTAACGATGGATGCCAGCCTCTTGGGCTGGGGAGCAGTTCTGAAAGAGAACACTATCCAGGGGAAGTGGTCAGAATCAGAGAAAACCTTGCCCATCAACATTCTAGAGATCCGGGCAGCACGTCTGGCTCTAAGGGCCTGGACGGGCAGATTACGGAATTGTCCTGTCAGGGTCCAATCCAACAATGCCACAGTAGTGGCCTATATCAATCACCAAGGTGGCACCAGAAGTCGCACGGACCAGAAAGAGGTGACCATATTCTGTATTGGGCAGAAGAGCATGTGCCTTGCCTATCTGCAGTTTTCATTCCGGGATTGGAGAATTGGCAGGCGGATTTCTTGAGCCGCCAACAATTATTCCTGGGACTCTACATCCCGATATTTTTCTGGACATATGCCAGAAATGGGGTACCCCGGACATAGATCTATTGGTGTCCAGGTTCAACAAGAAGTTGGACAGCTTTGTGTCAAGGACAAGGGATCCACTCGCATACGGGATGGATGCATTAATGATTCCATGGGATCAGTTCTCACTGATTTATGCGTTCCCCCCAGTTCAGCTGCTACCGCGGCTTCTACGCAGGATCAAGGAGGAATGGAAGCCGGTAATCCTAGTTGCCCCAGAAGAACCTGGTATGCAGAGATCGTAGGGATGGTAGTAGGGGATCCTTGGACCCTTCCGTCTTGGCCAGACCTGCTTTCGCAAGGGCTGGTGTTCCATCCTGCCTTACAAACGTTAAATTTGACGGTTTGGCTATTGAAGCCCACATTCTAAAGAGTCGGGGGCTTTTTAGGTTCAGTGGTAACTACCCTGATGAATGCAAGGAAGCCGGCCTCTAGGACCATTTATTATAGGGTCTGGAAGGCCTACGTTTCCTGGTGTGAAACCAAAGGATGGCATCCTCAGAAGTATGTCATAGGGTGAGTCCTTGCATTCCTACAATTAGGAGTGGAAATGAAGCTAGCCTTGAGTACTATCAAAGGTCAGATCTCGGCCTTGTCAGTGTTTTTACAAAGGCCGCTTGCTTCGCATTCTTTGGTCCGGGCCTTTATACAAGGGGTAACGCGTATAAATCCACCAGTTAGGTCTCCCTTGTGCCCATGGGATTTGAATCTAGTGTTGTCGGCTTTACAAGGACAGCCTTTTGAGCCGATGCGCCAGGTGCCCTTGGTCCTTGTGACAAGGAATTTGGTATTCTTGGGTGTGGTAACCTCCGCAAGAAGAGTTTCAGAGTTGGCAGCTTTTTCTTGTAAAGAGCCATACTTACTGGAAATTATTCATAAGGATAAGGTGGTGTTGCGTCCTCACCCATCCTTTTTGCCTAAGGTAGCATCTAATTTTCATATGAATCAAGATGTTTCCCTACCTTCGTTTTTTCCACAACCCCGTTCTGCAGAAGAGAAATTATTACACTCTCTCGATGTAGTGAGAGTGGTTAAGGTCTATCTGAAAGCGACAGCTCAGATACGGAAGACTGACACTTTGTTTGTGCTGCCAGAAGGCCCCAGGAGAGAGCAGGCAGCGTCAAAATCAACTATTTCTTTTTTTTTTTAACAAGAGAAAAATCGACTATTTCTATATGGATTTGTCAGGTTATTATTCAGGCTTATGGTTTGAAGGGAAGGGTTCCGTCCTTTCAACCTAGAGCACATTCTACCAGGGCAGTAAGTGCTTCTTGGACAGTCCATCACCAAGCCTCTATGACTCAGGTTTTCAAGGCCGCAACTTGGTCGTCATTACATACATTCACTAGATTTTACCAGGTGGATGTAGGCCAGCAAGAGGATGCCGCCTTTGGGCGCAGTGTACTGCAGGCAGCAGTATAGGTCCTCGCGTCTGATAGCAGCCTGCTTATTTTTTGTGTCTCCCTCCCCTCAGATGGCATTGTTTTGGGACATCCCACATAGTAATGACTATGGTGCTCTGTGTCCCGTGATGTACGATAAAGAAAATAGGATTTTTATAACAGCTTACCTGTAAAATTATTTTCTTGGAGTATATCACGGGACACAGAGGTCCCTCCCCTCTTATTGGGATAGAGATAGAGATTTTATATATATATATATATATATATATATATATATATATATATATACTGTAGCTTTGCTCCAAAAACTGAGGTACTCCCTGTAAGGGAGGGGTTATATAGAGGGGGACTTCCTGTCTTTGAGTATGCCAGTGTCCAATCACCTTAAGGTGGCATATAACCCACATAGTAATGAGTATGGTGCTCTGTGTCCCATGATGTTCTCCAAGAAAGGGATTTTACAGGTAAGCTGTTATAAAAATCAATTTTTTTTTTCTTTCCCCATCCTACGTTTAATGAAGTACATAATGTACTTCCGCCCCAGCCTCACCGCAGCTCAGGGCGTAATTTTCTGCTGTTTGCCCGCTGCTTTCTGGGACCTGTGTGTGTCCCAGAAGATGACGGAGCCATTCAGAAAGCACTGCACGACTCGCGCATGCGCAGTAGGAAACCGGCAGTGAAGCCTGAAGGCTCCACTGCTGGTTTCCCTTAGTTAGAATGGCGGCGGCTGCACACAAACCGATCGACGGATCGGCCTCAGGGGGCTGACATCGCGGGCTCCCTGGACAGGTAAGTGTCCTTATTAAAAGTCAGCAGCCACAGTGTTTTTAGCTGCTGACTTTATATAAAAAGATTTGCGGCTGGAACACTGCTTTAAGAATTGCTACTACATCCATCGAACCACATATTAATGCGTTTGTTTATCAAAAAGTGTTGTCAGGAGCAGTGGTCTATAGAGGGCGCACGGCTGCCGCCTCCCCATCCATGCATCCGGCCCCCGATCTACATATGAGTGGCGCCGGAACATGGATTCCAATGCGGGTGGGTGTTTTTTTTGAAGCACCTGATTAGAGTCAGAGGCTCTAATACGCTTAAAAAAAGGGTGAGCTTGTAGCGCAGAGCATTGCGCTCCGAGTCCCCCCCAGTTGTGTGACCATAGCGAATGAATTTTCGCTATTAGCACACTAAAGTTCCTCCCCGCCAATCAGGAGGCAGTTCTGTGAGACCTGTTTCTAGATTGGCCAAAGCGTCAGGCAATCCTATTGGAAGACACACGGCGGAGGAAGCTGGAGAAACGGACACCAGATCAGCCGCTGCCCGCACTCCAGGAGAGGACACCACAGCCCACGCAGGGGGGGGGGTGTGCTGTGCCATGCCACTGGGGGGGGGTGTTGTTTGTTTGCCGCCCCCCCCAAAGAAGAACCCACCAGCCGCCACTGGTCAGGAGAAAAGTGTTCAGAAGAGCCTAGCGTGGGCATAACCTTACAATACCAGAACCTTAATGGCCAGAGGCCCTGACATTAGACTGTTGAATGGCAGAAAGAGGGGCCGAGACAATTAGCAAATCTGAAAAGCTAGCTAGATGCTCCGTCTGCATCAAGAGCCAACTTTTTGAGATGGGAAAGGACAGCTTTAGCACAAAATATTTTAGAATAACTACACACTCGTTGTCACAAATGGATTATTGCAGATAGAAAAAAAATAAACATACCGGTATGTGCAAATCATATTCATTCATACATCTTCACCAAACAGGCTGTTGATGAGCCTTGCCTCCTCCCCAATTTGACGCTGCTATCTTTAAAAATATGGTGTATCTGCAGACATGCTACACGACTCTGCCTGGCCTTTAGGACCTTTCAGAGATTTGTGGCACATCTGCGCATGCACAAGGGATTTCCTGCTAATAGGCCAACATGCCTAGATCTGGGGGCTGGCATTTCCTTGGCGTATGCGCATGTGCACAGATCTCTACAGGTCCCAAAGCCCTGTGGCTAATCTGTTCTGCGAAGATTCCAAGAGCGTGCAGGCACAGTAATAGGCAGGGATATACAGGGAGCCCAACGCAATTTTCGCCTAAGTGAAAAAAATCTGTAGACATTACAAATTCATTGTAAGAGAGAGAGAGGGGGTGGAGCTAGGTGCAAAAAAAGTTTTTTACTGGGTGAGGCTTCACTGAGTTCCACCCAAAAATCGAACTTCGGCTTTTCGGAACCCTCCCCCCCTCTGGTGTCACATTTGGCACCTTTCGGGGGGGGGGGGGAGCAGATACCGGTCTAATACGGGTATTTGCACCCACTTCCGGGCATAGATAGCCGTATTATCTGCGGGTATCTACGCCACTCCCCCCCCACCCGCTGTCTTCTGGGAGACACACGGATCCCAGAAGACAGCAGTGACCATTCAGACCGCCCAGCGCGATTTACGCATGCGCAGTAGGGAACCAGGAAGATTCCTGATTCCCTTACCGAAGATGGCGGCGGTAGGATCCGAGGGCTGGGTCAGCTTCGGGTGCCAACATCGCGGGCGCCCTGGACAGGTAAGTGTCCTTATTTTAAAAGTCAGCAGCTGCAGTATTTGTAGCTAGTGACTTAAAAATAAATAAAAAATTTGATGGACCTCCACTTTAAATGTTCCCCTATGCATTTTCTGTGAAGTGTTAAGTACATTTAACTGCACCGAAGATGCTCGATCATGAATGGGGTCTTACTAAATCAGAGGAAAGAAGCAGGCCATAGAAGATTTTGGGTCAAAAAATTGTCAGACAGGAGCCATGCAGATGAAGATGCAGTACGAGGCTCCTGTGCCATACCATGGTCCCTCACGCTGCTTTTCAAAAACTTTCGATGACTCTCTCTGACTTCAATCCAAGATGTTAGTGATGGCCACAAAGATCCATGAGCTCCAGTCAGAGACACGCAAGATTAATTCACAAGTCAGAGACACGCGTTCTCTCCATAAAACCAAAAACCAGTCTGACTCACCCATCTGTACAACTATAGAGTGAGGGTCCTCTAACCTTGATTGCCCCCCACATCCCAGCTCACCTCTGTGTGGCTTCCTGGTTGAAGAGTAGTAGAGAAAAGCGAGGGAACAGGCTCAGTCCTAGTACTGCTGGGGGAAGAGGGCTGTGCTGAAAGACATGGCTTGTTTTCTCTGCAATCTGCTGGCATAATGTGAGACTTGTGATAACTCTTTCTTCCCCAGACTGGAATGCACACATTTCGTAATTTGAGACCTGGTCTGGCTAAGTGACTGTGCGTGAAATTGGGGATAAAGAGTGTGTCTCCCTCTGGCTAGTCATCCACTAAGCTCTCTGTTTTTACAAGGAACATTTTTTTTTTTTTCAATTCTTTATTAAAGTATGTCTAAAGCTAAAACATTTTTTTTTAGTTTCCTTTTTTTGTTGTTGAGGTTTTGAAAAGAGCGGGGGATGGTTAGTAAAGTGGCCGTTTTCATTGCTGCTCAGTAATTCCCTAGTAACCATTGTCTCGAAAACGGAAAGTGATGGAAATTTCAAAATTGTGTTGCCGGAACAGAAATTAAGGTAAAGTAAACTGTCTGTGAGACATTAGGGTGTGAATGAGGGTCAAGAAGGCAGTATTTTCACTATGAAGCTAGGATCAAAAATGTAGGGACTTGAACTCAGACTAGCAGGAGGAAAGTTCAAATCTTTCCTTGCGCTCCATTCACACTTGTGCGACTTGTCATTCCCCATGTTTTCCAATGATAACCATTCATATACAGTGCCTTGAAAATGTATTGATACCCCTTGAAATTTTCCACATTTTGTCATGTTACAACTGTAGCGCACCCACCTTTCCCCCAGCCTGCATTTAACTTGGCTCCTCGCAGGGGGGAGAAAGGCACACCGCACTATCAGCCCGTACCCTCTTGTGTAAAAAGGTTGAGCGGTGTTGTTGTTGGGTCTTGTCTACAGCCAGGGCCAAAATCCTCCTGAGAATGATTCTCACCTCTACCGTGAGTAGAGACAAGTCCTTAACTTCCCCAGTAATATGAATGTCCACACCAGCTGAAACTCCAACTTAAGATTTATTCTCGTGTAGCGGGGTCTCCTTTAAGGCCCCGGGACTACGTTACCCAGAACCCCATTTGGCACCCAGGGTGCAGTTAGCCACTGCAGAGACTCATGGGAGGGGTTATTTAAGGAGGAGGCGAGGCGGAGCTCGGCCTCTTTGGACACCGCGCTGCAAGCAAGAGTTTCTTCCTGTGCGGATCTGCTGCAGTGCAAGGCCTGAAGCCTGGGCCTTGCGCAACTTCCAAAGAGCCTTCCACCCCACTGCAGAGCCTGGGTGGCATCTGGCTTGTCGAGTGAGGACATCAGTTGGATCGGGGACCCGATCGTTGCAGACGCTGTGTGCGGATACACAGCAGGGTGGACGTTCCGGACTGGGATCGCGTCCGGAGTGGTGAGCGGGCACCTGCCCAGACCAATAGACTGTGCCATGTTTAGGCCTATAGACTGGATAGGCCCACAGTTTCGTTTAGTTGCTGTTCCCCGGGGGGACCGGTAGCAGGACAGAGTTGAAGTGTCCCCCCAGTATAGTGTTCCAAGTTATTGCCTGGTTGTGGATTACAAAGTACTATTTATCAAGTGCACCACCGAAAGCTGGCATGCGAAGAAATCCCTATAGGAGGTGACTGAGATTTACTTCATGTCAGGCCTGACCGGGATGGGGAGTTAAGATATTGTTTAGTGCGCCACAGGGCGCACATACTATAATAGCTACGCGTGGTGAAGTACCGTGCAGCGCCATTATTGTGTGTTGTATCGATTTCTGCAGGGCTCTGCAAGCCAGTTGCATGTGTTGTATTCTGCCTATGCCCCCTTTGATATAAGAGTAAACTGTTATATTTAATCTCTCGCTTCAGTGTGTTGTCTTACTGCTAAGAGATTACCCCTTGCAATACCTTTTGAATGTGATACAGATATAACCCCTAGACTAACTGTGCCAGAGTGGGTCGAGTAAGATTTCCGGGGGTTGGTGGTGCTGCACACAGGGCCTGAAAACAAATCCAGCGGCTCTCTTAACTGGGGGTAGTGCTACATGTGGGGGCTCTCGAGTCCGGGATCCTGTTGCAGCAAGTAACGCGCCAAAAGTACCAGCATGGACCCACTAGAAGTAAGCCAGTGGTGTAAAACGGTCGGCACAGATCCAGCCGGGATAGTAGTCATAGAACTCCCAGGGATCTGGCAAGAAGAAGCGGTGAAGCAGCTAGTGATGTCACTGTCACCGTATCAGAAAGCATGGGTGGTGGATGTCAGGACGAATTCCTCACTGACCCACGCATTAATGGAATGGAAGGACGGAGTCCCAGAACATTTCAAGAATCCAAGTGTAGAAGCTATAGATGATCAGACTTATAGCCTGATACACGCGCTGCCGCTTAAGCCAGGAGGACGGTCTCAGACACCGAAACTGTCTCCATCAACCACCCCAAAAGCAGAAAGACAGGTGAAAAGGGAAAGTCCCGGGTCGCCATCTACCACTCTCGGCGCGGAGTTGTGCGCGGTCCTGGGGGAACTTGTGGCACAGTGCAAGAAAGATCCTACAGATTACCAGATGTCAGGATACAGAAAACTTAATATTCTCAGGAAGGAAACCTGTACCTTCGGGTGAAGAGGGGTTCGAGGAGTGGTTAGACGGTGCCACTCAGGCCCTAGAAGAATGGGAAGTCCCAGACCACAGAAAGAAGCAGAGAATTGCTGAGAGCTTGAAGGGGCCTGCTCTAGAGGCCATACGCAACCTCAAGATGAGTAAGACAGACTGTAATGCACAGGACTATCTGGACATTCTGCAGAATGTGTTCGGTGGAACAGAGAAAATCAATGAGCTCACTTATCAGCTGGAGCACTGCTACCAGAAGACAGGAGAGAAGCTGTTAGAGTTCATGAGGCGCCTGGATAAGATCCTGCATAAGAAGATTCTTAAGAAGGGGATTGACCCACGGAAGGTGGATGAGGCCCGTGTTCAACAGGTGATGAGAGGATCTCAGCCCCTGGACCCCATCGCATTGGCGCTACGCACAAGACAGGACGGGAAGAGCCTGGAGTACCCTGACTTGATCCGAGTGGTCAGACAGGAAGAAGCAATGCTGGAGGAGAAGAAGAGGAGCCTACCAGTTGAGTCGGTGAATCCTCCTCCAGTGATGGTCAGGACGGCCATGACCCTGGAAAGAGACTCAGAGGTGGATACCTTGAAGTCACAGATGTCCCAAGTGTTGGGGATGCTGACCTCCCTGATGGAAAAGAAGTCAAGGGAACCAGAGAGGGAAAGTCAGAGGAAGGAGCTGTTTCCCAACACCTCAGCGCCCGCATCCCTGGAAGATTGGGGGGGATGTGATTTGTTTCAATTGTGGAGGAGCTGGCCATTTCGCCAAAGTGTGTGCCAGCCCAAAGAAAAAAAAGATGAATAACCGCAAGCCGCCGGAAAACTTCAGCGGGCCCCGGTGAAGGAGTCAACCGGGTGCCCATCATCTCCAGTGAGCTCCAAACTGAATGAGAAGCACATAAAAAGAGTGGAGAAGACCCCTCAGAAGAAACGCAAAGTTCCTCAGAAGGAACGCACCCCAAAGAAAGAGTAGTGTCCCTCAGCGGGTAGTTACACCCACCAAAAGGAGGGAGATCAATGCATACCAGGCCCAAGAGAGACTTAAGTCCAAAGAGAAATGGAAGAAAGAAAGTCAAAAGGGAAAATGCAGAGATCAAAAGAAAGAGACCCCCTTGAAGCGATATCCAGAGAAGCTGGTGGGTCGCTCCCTGATAGTACCAGTTCAAGTGGAGGGAGTCTACACAAGAGCCATATTGGATACTGGGGCGCAAGTGACCCTGTTGTACCAGGACTTTTATGACAAGCATTTAAGTCACCTACCCATCCAGAAGATTGAAGAGTTGGAGATATGGGGAATAGGGACAGAGAGTTTCCCTTATGATGGCTATTTGCCTATAAAACTGACTTTTGACCCGTCCATAGCCGGAAAGGCTGAAGTGTTCGACACCTTAGCTGTGGTGTGCCCCCGGCCGCCTGGAGCTAACAAGAGTTCCCTGATAATAGGGATGAACACGGATCTGGTCCGAAGACTCTTGGCCCCTCTGACAAGAAGGAAAGACCCCACAGTCACTGAGATCCACCCAATGTTGAAGACAGCCTACCAACGACTGATCTTGGAACAGAAGGCCCCGGAAGAGGGGGTGGGGAAGGTCTGGAGGCTGGGAAGAAGGGGAATAGTGCTGCAGCCCGGTGAAGTAACCTGCTTGAAAGCCACAGTGAAACTCACTTGGGAGCAGCCTGGCCCTTTTGTCATGTTGGAACCCGACCCAAGGGAAGAACATTCGGGCCTAGAAGTAGTCCCAGAAGTGGTCCCGGTGAGGGCCCTGAAGAAGGCTCATTGTAAAGTGCCTGTGAGCGTCAGAAATACCACGAATGGTCCCATGGAGATCCCAGCCAGGCTGTTCCTGGGCAGGGTGAGCCCAGCTACCCCAGTTGCTTCATCAGATGTGGAGAAGACAGATGGAGAAGGTACTGTGTGGGAGAAGCTCTCCATGGAAAATCCAAATCTGCCCAGGGCTTGGAAAGAGAGAGCCAAGGCCCAGTTGACCAGGTGGGAGAGGATCTTCTCTCAAGATGAATTCGACGTGGGGTGTGCTAGGAGTGCCACCCATCGAATCCGCCTCCAGAAGACAAGCCCTTCAGGGAGAGGGTTAGGCGGGTTCCGTTAGCAGACCTCGAAGACTTGAGGGAGCATCTCGCCGAGCTCAAGTGAACAGGGGTGATTCGAGAATCTAGAAGTCCCTATGCCTCCCCTATAGTGGTGGTCGGAAGAAGAATGGGTCACTGAGGCTGTGCATAGACTATAGGACCCTCAACAGGAGAACCATACCGGACCAGTATACCACTCCAAGGATATAGGATGCCCTACAGAGCTTGTCTGGAGCCAAGTGGTTCAGTGTTATGGACCTCAAGAGTGGGTACTATCAGATCCCGATGCATCCAGAAGACAAAGAGAAGACGGCTTTCATAACCACGGTAGGGTTCTTTGAATTCAACCGGATGCCTCAAGGTCTGTCTGGAGCTCCAGCCACCTTCCAACGTCTTATGGAAAAGACTGTGGGAGATATGAACCTCATCGAAGTCCTCGTATACTTGGATGACATCATTGTCTTCGGAAGAACCTTGGAAGAGCATGAAGAGAGGCTGGAGAAAGTTTTGAAGAGACTGAGTGAGGAAGGACTCAAGCTCTCACCTGAAAAATGCCAATTCTATCAGTCATCAGTTAACTATCTGGGGCACATAGTGTCTGAAGATGGGGTAGCCACAGACCCCGAAAAATTGGAGGCAGTCACCTCCTGGCCCAGGCCCACCACTGTGACAGAGCTCAGATCCTTTCTGGGGTTCTGTTCCTATTACAGGAGGTTTGTGGAGGGGTTTGCTCGGATAGCCAGGCCTCTGAATGAGCTGCTAAAGACGGAGGGGGAAGAGGATGACACAGGCCCCAGAAAGCCAGGGAAGTCAGTCAAGGATCAGTGGAATGCCGAGAAGTGTGAGAATGCCTTCCAGATGTTGAAGAAGACATTAACCACTGCCCCTGTCCTGGCCTACGCAGACCCTAAGAAGCCTTATGAACTTCATGTAGATGCCAGTCATGATGGTTTGGGAGGAGTGCTGTACCAGGAGCATGAAGAGCAACTGAGGCCTGTTGCGTATGTGAGCAGAAGTCTGACTCCCTCTGAAAAGAACTACCCCACCCATAAGTTGGAGTTCCTGGCCCTTAAGTGGGCGGTAGTTGACAAACTCAGAGACTATTTGTATGGGGCGGAATTCACAGTGAAAACAGACAACAACCCCCTCACCTATCTCTTCACCACAGCAAAGTTGGATGCCACAGGACATAGGTGGCTGGCGGCGCTGTCTGCCTTCAATTTCGGCCTGAAGTACAGACCTGGGGCTGGAAACCGAGATGCAGACGCTTTGTCTAGAAGATCTCACGTCCCCACTTGCAGTACAGAAGACTGGGCCCAAGTGGCACCCGACGGGGTGCGGGCCCTCTGCCAAGGGGCTGAACTCCAAGCCAGTGGCGGCTCAAGAGCAGAAGAGATAGGGGTTACTATAGTAGGAGTTCCCAAGCAATACTGTGGAGTAACCCAACTGGGGGAGGATAACTTGCCAAAGCTGTCCAAGAAGGAGCTGAGATCCGACCAATTGGAAGACCCCATGGGGAGATTGGTCCTAGAGGCCCTGGAGAATCAGGACCCGAATAGACTCTTACGCCACCCCTCAAAGGAAGCTCGCCTGTTGAGGAAAGAGTGGGACAAGTTACAGGTGCATCAGGGAGTGGTCTACCGAAGGGGCCCCTCTGATGACCTAGAAGACAAATGGCAACTGTTCTTGCCTGAGAATCACAGAGAGACAGTCCTGGTTGCCCTGCACGACAACCATGGCCACCTAGGGGCGGAAAGGACCTTCCAACTCGTTAGGGACCGTTTCTATTGGTCCTGCATGAGGGCTGAAGTTGAAGAATACTGTCACTCATGTGCACGATGCATCCAGAGAAAGACTTTACCTCATCAAGCTGCCCCAATGGGCCATCTGCAAAGTCAAGGCCCACTTGATCTGGTATGCATTGATTTCCTCTGCCTCGAACCCGACCTGAGTGGACTAGGAAATGTTCTGGTAGTAACCGACCATTTCACCCGGTATGAACAGGCCTTTGCAACCAAGGACCAGAAGGCTTCCACCGTGGCCAAAGTGCTGATGGAGAAATACTTCGTACATTATGGGCTACCACAACGGCTCCATTCAGATCAGGGAAGGGATTTTGAAAGTTGATTGATCCGGAAACTCCTGGATTCTTTGGGGATCAAGAAGACAAGAACTACCCCCTATCATCCACAAGGTGATGCTCAGCCGGAGAGGTTCAACCGAACCCTGCTCAACATGCTGGGGACCCTAAGTAGTGAAAAGAAGCAGCATTGGAGCAACCACATAGCGGCAGTTGTGCATGCATACAACAGCACCACCAGTGATGCTACAGGGTACTCACCCTATCGACTTATGTTCGGGAGAGAAGCAAGACTACCCGTAGATCTGGCCTTTGGCACTTCCATAGACCATTGTTCTGCTACTTCCCACAAGGGATACGTCGATAGGCTCAGACGTAATTTGAAATTTGCCTACGAACAGGCCCAGGCGGTCTCGGAGCAAAGGGGGGCCCGCAACAAGAAAAAATTTGACTTAAAAGTTAGGATCCAAGATCTACAACCTGGAGACAGAGTTTTGTTGCGGAATTTGGGGATCCCGGGAAAACACAAGCTTGCAGACAGATGGAGACCTGAACCTTATGTTGTTTGCAAAAGACTGCCGAGCCTACCTGTTTACAGACTTAAACCAGAAGGGAAGGTGGGGCCCCTGAAGACTTGGCACCGGAACCACCTACTCCCCCTGGCTGAGGCAGTCCGGATCCCCCCTGTGATGAATTCCCCTGAGTCAACTCCCAGACTGGATACTCACCGACCAAACACTCCGGATCGGGGATATAGAGACTTCGGAAACAAGTGAAGATGAGGAAGAAGAACTTGGTTGGCTTTGGCCTTCCCAGGCTCCAGAAACTTCTGCTATTGATCTTCCACCCGAAGAAGATGCTGAGGACCAGACACTGAATGCAGAAGCCACTGAGTTCATCCCGTCCAGTCCTTGGTCAGATTGGGAGAGTGTCTGTGACTTACCCCCAGAGGAAGATCCAAGGGATTCCATGTATCTCCCTGCTCCGGAGTCCAGTGTTCCCGAAATAGAGGAGACTCCTAAGTCGATTCCGGGGGAGGAGCCCGTTTCAACAGAAAGTCCAAGAGGACAGAGGAAGCGAAGAGCCATAAAGCCTCCCAGAAGGTTAACTTACCCACAGATGGGGAGAAGTGCGGAAGACACTGTGGTTACTGCCAGAAGGAGTATGGAAGACCCTGATCCTCCCACTGTTCATTTGGTGGGAGGCAACCCCAACTCACTCTCTGGCACAGTTAGGCAGGACACTAATGATAGTGTGACCTGTGGGCAGGGGAGTTCACCGCCTCGGTTTTGGTGGGAATTTCCTCTGCCAACATCATACGAAAGTTTGATTGATGTTGTACGTTCTGTGATTTAAGTTTATGTTATCTTTGGGGACCAAAGAGTTTAAGTGGGGGGAGTGTGTAGCGGGTCTCCTTTAAGGCCCCGGGACTACGTTACCCAGAACCCCATTCGGCACCCAGGGTGCAGTTAGCCACCGCAGAGACTCATGGGAGGGGTTATTTAAGGAGGAGGAGGGGCGGAGCTCGGCCTCTTTGGACACCGCGCTGCAGGGAAGCGTTTCTTCCTGTGCGGATCTGCTGCAGTGCAAGGCCTGAAGCCTGGGCCTTGCGCAACTTCCAAAGAGCCTTCCACCCCACTGCGGAGCCTGGGTGGCATCTGGCTTGTCCAGTGAGGACATCAGTTGGATCGGGGACCCGATCGTTGCAGACGCTGTGTGCAGATACACAGCAGGGTGGACGTTCCGGACTGGGATTGCGTCCGGAATGGTGAGCGGGCACCTACCCAGACCAATAGACGGTGCTGTGTTTAGGCCTATAGACTGGATAGGCCCACAGTTTTGTTTAGTTGCTGTTCCCCGGGGGGACCGGTAGCAGGACAGAGTTGAAGTGTCCCCCCAGTATAGTGTTCCAAGTTATTGCCTGGTTGTGGATTACAAAGTACTATTCATAAAGTGCACCACCGAAAGCTGGCATGCAAAGAAATCCCTATAGGAGGTGACTGAGATTTACTTCATGTCAGGCCTGACCGGGGTGGGGAGTTAAGATATTGTTTAGTGCGCCATAGGGCGCGCATACTATAATAGCTACACGAGGTGAAGTACCGCGCAGCGCCATTATTGTGTGCTGTATCGATTTCTGCAGGGCTCTGCAAGCCAGTTGCATGTGTTGTATTCTGCCTATGCCCCCTTTGATATAAGAGTAAACTGTTATATTTAATCCCTCGCTTCAGTGTGTTGTCTTACTGCTAAGAGATTACCCCTTGCAATACCTTTTGAATGTGATACAGATATAACCCCTAGACTAACTGTGCCAGAGTGGGTCGAGTAAGATTGCCGGGGGTTGGTGGTGCTGCACACAGGGCCCGAAAACAAATCCAGCGGCTCTCTTAACTGTGGGTAGCGCTACACTCGCTTTACAATAAACAGTCTTTTGGATAGGAAAAAGGTTGGAGCAAGGAAACAGGACAGCCCAAGGTGTGGAGGAGGTCCAGGCACAAACGTAGCTCTTTACTGTACTACTCAGATTCTCAAGCAGTATACTAGGCGCACAGTCTCTGCCACAGACCGTGAGTTTGGTCTCTGCCACAGACCTGGTAAATAAGGCCACTGCCACTGACCTGGTGAACGTGAACTTCCTTTTTAGAACATGGCCCCTATCAAGGAGAAGACGTCCCCCTAGAGAGTCAACAGACCCTTCCTTCACCGTAACTCCTGCATCGGTCCTTCGGAATGATCCTCCCTTCTCTGAGAGTGCGGTTCCCCTCGCAAGGCGGCACCCTGGACCCCTCAATCCTTAGCGGACCACAGCCGAAGGTGCTGGGCCCCAGGCCTTCTCCGCAACCCCTGGGTCTTCATACCCAGACGAACAGGACGGCAGGGTAGTACCTCATCCCAGGCCAAAGGTGCCTGAGATGGAACAGGAACACAGCCTCCGGGCCTAGGGCACCCGGAGATGAACCGCACTCACTCCCAGGCTGAAGGTGCCTGCGCGTGGACCCCGATCAGGAGATGTCTGCCCCTTTTATATCCTCTCCTGGCATGCACAGCAGGTTCCCCGTCCCACTGTACGGCTGCCGAGAGGGGACACAAAAGGCACAGCACTACGCTCGCGGTTCAACCCTGGCGCAGAATGGCAGCGCCACCCGCAGGCCACAGGGCACTCATCACCAGCATTATCCCCTGAGGACAAAATTGGTCCATTACCCCTAACAAATTAAGGTGTCTGAGCCTAATTACCACTCAGACTCCCCCTAAATTGTCCACCCCGCTACACAACCAAAACATAAATGGATTTTATGTGATAGCCCAACACAAAGTGTCACATAATTGTGAAGTGGAAGGAAAATGATTTTACATTTTTTTTACAAATAAATATGTGAAAAGTGTGGCGTGCATTTGTATTCAGCCCCCTTAAATCAATACTTTGTAGAACCACCACCACCAAAAGTATTTTTGGAGATGTCTCTACCAGCTTTGCACATCTAGAAAGTGACATTTTTGCCCATTCTTCTTTGCAAAATAGCTCAAGCTCTGTCAGATAGAATGGAGAGCGTCTGTGAACAGCAATTTTCAAGTCTTGCCACAGATTCTCAGCTGGATTTAGGTCTGGACTTTGACTGGGCCATTCTATTTCAATAATTTGTATTATTTGAATAATTTACGCAAAGGAAAATGTACATACAATAAAACATTAAACATGTAACCAAAATCATGTAGTCCAAAATACGGTACTTGTTATAAGGATATACAATCATATAATATGAAATATGATATTACATATACATATTTTAAATGAAATTAAGAAGAAAAATACAACCAAAATGGCATATTTCTCAATATAGAGCAAGTCACCTATATGGTTATGTTTGAAACTAGAGTCTTTAACTATGGTAACTTAAAAATCACATGTACTATAATAAACTATGTAATAATATATCTTATAAAAAAAAATAAAAAAGATAGAGAAGAAAGGAAGAAAGAAAAATAAAGAAAGAACAAATAAAAATGAGAAATTATTCTGTATATATCGACTCGCAATTTAAAAGAAAAAAAAAATGTTTTTGTTAATTTGTTAACCACTTGCTTACTGGGCACATATACCCCCTTCCTGCCCAGGCGAAATTTCAGCTTTCAGCACTGTCACGCTTTGAATGACAATTGCGCGGTTGTGCGACGTGGCTCCCAAACAAAATTGACGTCCTTTTTTCCCACAAATAGTGGTATTTGATCACCTCTGCGGTTTTTATTTTTTGCGCTATAAACAAAGAAAGAGCGACAATTTTGAAAAAAACACAATATTTTTTGATTTTTGCTATAATAAATATCCCAATTTAAAAAATAAATAAAAATGTTTTCTCAGTTTAGGCCGATACGTATTCTTCTACATATTTTTGGTAAAAACAATCACAATCGGCGTTTATTGGTTGGTTTGCGCAAAAGTTATAGCGTTTACAATATAGGGGGTAGTTTTATGCCATTTGTAATTATTTATTTTTTACTAGTAATGGCAGCGATCAGTGATTTTTTTTGTGACTGCGACATTATGGCAGACATATCGGACACTTTTGACACTATTTTGGGACCATTCACATTTATACAGCGAACAGTGCTATAAATATGCACTGATTACTGTATAAATGTGACTGGCAGGGTAGGGGTTAACATTAGGGGGCGAGGAAGGCGTTAAATGTGTGCCCTGGGAGTGATTACTACTGTGGGGGGAGGGGACTGACTGGGGGAGGTGACCGATCTGTGTCCCTATGTACAAGGGACACAGCATCGGTCTCCTCTCCCTGACAGGACGTGGATCTCTGTGTTTAGACACAGAGATCCACGTCCTTATCTTGTGTAAAGGCCGATCGTGTGTACCTGGCGGACATCGCGGGCGCCAGGCATGCGCATCGGCATCTCAGTGACGCGCCGGGCATGCGCGCGCGCACGCCCCCCAGTGGCCAGAGGAGCGGAGGCCGTAAAAAGACGGCCTCCCGGCATTGTAGAGCCACCTTGTGGCTGTATATAGTCGTACGGCGGGTGCAAAGTGGTTAAAGATCTCGGATCATCAGATAGATATTTGATCCACGGGTCCCAAATCTTTTCAAATATTGTTATTTTATCATTTAAAATAGCTGTCAAACGTTCATTAACCATAATCCACAAAACTTTCTGTTTGACCTGTCCGAATGGCAGTATGGTAATCAAACGGTTTTGAAATGTATTTATTTTTTCTAATTTATAACCCAATAGTGCTTGTTTTGGTGATTTGATTAGGCTAATTTGTGTGTAGCGGGTATATACTTTTCTATCATGTTTAAAACTGGCAGAGACACCAGTGATGTATAGTTCCCTGCGGCCTAGCAGGTGGCGCTGTCCCTGTGGGCTGGGTTTGACCCATCACTGCAGTGCCGTACCCTTTGTGGCCTCTCGCAGCACCTGTACGGCGGGGCAGGGAACCCGCTGTGCTTGCTGGGAGAGGGTATAAAGGGGGCGGACATCTTTGTCACGGGGTTCGAGTCCCAGGCACCTTTAGCCTGAGGGCTGCTGTCCGTGGTCGGTGTCCAGGCGGCCTAGGCCTGGACACCAGGAGTTCGGGAGCCACCCCAGACACCTTTAGTCTGGGGTTAGGTACTTTGTTCCAGGCCTGGGGCCCACCTACTTCCACTGGGTTCCGCCTGGGAGGGATCGTCCTAAGGTGCCCGACGGACTGGATACCTGAATCTAAGACGCAATGGACCGCGCAGGTGACCATCCCGTAGATCTGGTGCAGCAGATTGCCAGTGCCAGGACAGGGCCTCCGGAGACCGTCTGGATGGATGCCTTCACCAAATAGGGGCCTTATTCACACGGAAGGTGGTTCATGTTCCATGACCGGTGGCAGCGGTTCAGCTGGTCGGCTCGGGTCAGTGGCAGAGGCCTGCAATTGGGCCTGTGGCAGAGGCCTCAACAGTTCACCCGGTAGGTGGCAGCTACCAATTCACGGTCGGTGGCAGAGACCGTGCGCCAAGCCTATTCGCGAAAAAAGGAATAGGAGGGTTCATTGTGCCTGGGCCTACTCGTATCCACACCCCCTGTCTGTCTGTTGAGGGAGTCCAACTGATTGTGTTTCATCCTGACATTGGAAAATAAAGGAGTGTTGGACTTTTATTGGTGTGGGGCTCAATTACTGGCAGACACTGTTCCACAGAAGAAGCGGAGGCTCCAAACACCGAACACCGACCCGAAGGTAAAGAAACTTTGTTCACACCACACAAACATCACAAAGCTTGGTGTGGTGACCCCGCACTCTCTCCTCCAATGTACCCCTAGACAAAAGCCAGAGAGAAAGAAACCGGAGCAAGAGAGAGAGAGTGGAGGGCGCTACATGTGTTAGAGAATATATAAAATTGTATATTCTTATCCAAAATGTTTTAACTTAAGGGCATTGCCACCATATATGAAACATTGTTCCCTCTTTTCTGCATCCACGGAAACAAAGAGGAGATGATTCAGGTATAAACGATGCCAATCTAGAGGGGACCATATACCATCTCATAAGAAGTTTGTAATTCACCTCTATGATGGAGGTATTTATGAGAGAACGATATGACATTAGAGCCATATTTTGCCATTCCATCAAGTCAAAATTTTCTTGAAGGTCTTCTTCCCATTTTACCATATAACTTAGTTTAGTATGAGAAGTATTTAGGATGGAATAAATTTCCGAGATATGCCCTCAGTATAAGTCATACTTTAGACCCAGATATTCCATCTTAGACATGGACGTTATATCGTTATTTTCAGATATCTTTGTAATATAATGTTTTATCTGTGAATAACGTATTTTTTCTGTGGCAGGTATATGATAATGTTGTTCCAAAAATGTAAAAGATAATATGCCTTTTGAATCACATAGATAAGCTATATGTAAAAGACCTTTGTTTGTCCACCAGTCAAATCCCATGGGAGTGAGATACTGAGTAAAGCTTTTGTTCTCAAATATACACGCCAATGAGGCATGTGGAGATTTAAACTTGTGATATTTATTCAATCTATCCTATATACTTAGGGAAATAGACAAAGTTGGGCATAAAATAGGGGGTCTCTCTTTAGTCGGTAGCCAAATCATATGGGAAACTGAGCGACCTTGACATGCATAAGTTTCTATATCCATCCAGACAGGGTGGGGTTTAGAAGAATTCGATTTAATCAAGTTTGTTAATATTGCTGCGTAATAATATTTCAGCAAATCAGGAGTACCCAATCCTCCTTTGTTTTTTGGGGTTAGTAAGGTACGTCTATTGATTCTGGGTTTTTTATTACCCCAAATAAAGGAAATCAATTTATTTTGAAAGTTTTTTAATTCAGAATGGATCAATTTAATAGGTAGAGCATGGAAATAATATAATATTTTAGGGAGAATATTCATTTTTACAGAATGTAATCTGCCAAACCATGACGGCCAATAGTTTTTTGTAAAGTGCAGGGTAGTTTTGTGAGTATAAAGAGCAAAAGGTCGGGGTGATATTAATTCCCATAGAAGGTAGCGACTTTTCATGCCATATATAATTATAAGAGTGTTTCAAGGAGGATAAAGTAATGTCATCCATTGATATATTCATGGCTTGTGTTTTATTGTGATTCCTGAGATGATGGAGAAAGATTTTACTACTGAATATAAGTTGGGGAGAGAAATGATAGGGGACGAAATCAATAATAATATGTCATCAGCAAAAAAAATACATTTATGTTCATTCTTTCCACATTTGATTCCTCGGATATTAATAGAAGAACACATTTTTATTGCTAAAGGTTCAATAGCTAAAATAAAAAGCAAAGGGGATAACGGACAACCTTGTCTGGTACCCCTATGTATCGAGAAAGATTTAGAGGAATATCCTTTTATCATCAAGTTTGCTGAAGGGGAACTATACAGTATTCGAAGTATAGAAATAAATTGGGTACCAAATCCTATTTTGGACAAGACAGAAAAAAGGTAGTTCCATGATAGGGAGTCAAATGCTTTATGCATATCCAAGGATAAAAGCATGCCCCTTCTTGTACCACCTTCATCCCAATTAGAATGTATTGCGAAATTATATCTATTATTCTTCTAGTTTGATCAGTGGTTTGACGTCCCGGAACAAATCCTGCTTGATCTGGATGTATGTATTGTGCTAGAAATGAATTTAGTCTAGTCGCTAAAATTTTTGTCATAATTTTTAAATCCGAATTTATTAAGGAAATAGGTCTATAATTGGCGCAAAGTCCATGGTCTTTACCTTGCTTAGGGATTACATGTATATATGCAGTATTTTCTTGTATTGGGAGATTAGTTCCTTTTCGAATAGAATTAAAAAATAAACATAGATGTGGGATTAAGATTTCTTGTAATTTACGATAATATTGTCCAGATAATCCATCTGGGCCCGGTGCTTTAGAAGGATTTATATTTTTTATAGTTGGCTGATTTCTTCTTCAGAAAATTCCCTATCCATGAGGTCAGAATGGTCTTGTGTTAATTTGGGTAATGAAATATCTTTGAAAAAATTGTCAATTGTGTATTAATCAGCCGTAATTGGATTGCTATATAGTTTGGAATAAAAATTGAAGAATTCTTCTAATATAAGTTCAGGATTTTGTGTCGGTTGTCCATTACTAATTCTGAGTTTGGGTAATGCTGGCGTAAAAGGGCGTGGTATTAATTTTCTAGATAATAAAGTGGTAGGTTTATCTCCCATTATGTAGAGTTTATGTTTTGACCATCTCATGTGTTTTTCTGCTTGTGTTGTTAGGGTCATATTTAACGCCAATCTAGCATTATCAATTTTGTTTCTAATGTCTAAACGAGGTGATGACCGTTGTTTAAGGAGTAGATCTTTAAGTTCTTTTTCTTGTTGTAAAATTGTATTACTATGGGATCTTTTGATTCTGGCTGCTATCTGTATAAACTTTCCCCTAATGGCAGCTTTATGAGTTGCCCAATTAATAACCAGGGACGTATCAAAAGGAAGATTTTCACGGAAGAACGATAATAAATCAGTTTCTATTTCCTTTAAGATTATTGGGACATTCAACAGAGAAACATTAAAGCCCCGTACACACGATCGGTTTGACTGATGAAAACCGTCCGATGGATGGTTTTCATCAGACAAACCGATCGTGTATGGTACCCATCAGTCTTTTTCCCATCGGTTGTAAAAAATAGAACTTGTTTTAAAATTTTCCGATGGATAAAAAACCGATGGGAATTTCCGATCGTCTATGGGCAAGTCCATCGGTTAAAAAACCCACGCATGCTTAGAATCAAGTCGACGCATGCTCAGAAGCATTAAACTTAATTTTTCTCGGCTCATCTGAGTGTTTTACGTCACCGCGTTTGGAATGGTCGGTTTTTTGACTGATGGTGTGTGGCCAAGACTGATGAAAAACAGTTTCATCGGATTTCCGATGGACAAATCCATCGGACGAAAATCCATAGGTTATCCGATCGTGTGTACGGGGCTTAAGGCGCCATGGAGAGGGAAAAGGTTTAGTCCACAAATCTGTGAGGGATAATTGGACTGGGGAGTGGTCTGAGCATGGGGTAGTAAGAATTTTAGTCAAAGTCATATATGGGACCAAAGCAGTACATATAAAAATATGGTCAATACGTTAATAGGTTTTGTGGACATGCAAATAATGAGTGTAATCTTTGATGGATGGATTATTTTCTCGCCAGGCATCAATTAAATAATTTTTATTCAACAGGCGTGCCAATGTATTACTATTTTTGGGTATATTTTTTTGTCGTGAAGTGTTTGGAGATGATTTATCAAGGATTTGGTCCAATGGTAAATTGCTATCTCCACCTAAAATTATCTGACCCTGGGCTTTCGGAATCAACGCTGTGAGCAAGTCATGAAAATGTTTTAAATGTGCTGAATTAGGAGTGTAATACGACCATTCTAATGCCGCGTACACACGATCATTATTCACAGCGGTTAAAAAACCGCCGTGAATAATGACATTTTAAACGAGGGAACAGCTTGTTCCCCACACATGGTCATTTTTCTCGTCATTTTTTTAAATGACGAGAAAAACGATCATCTATGGGCTCCACGGCAGTGTTTCCCTATGGGAAACACTGCCGCGGAAGGAATGTCAGGAAAAACGATGAGAAAAATTAGAACATGTTCTAATTTTTCTCGTCGTTTTTAATGCCGTTTTTCACGTCGTGAAAAATGACAAAAAGACCACACACGGTCGTTTTTCTTGTTGAAAACAAAAAATGTAATTTTTCACGACGTAAAAAATGATCGTGTGTACGCGGCATAACACATGAATATGGGCCATTCTAACACATGAATATGCTTTGATGTAAACCATTCCATTGTAGCTCTGGCTGTATGTTTAGGGTCGTTGTCCTGCTGGAAGGTGAACCTCCGCCCCAGTCTCAAGTCTTTTGCAGACTCTAATGCCCTGTACACACGATCGGATTTCCGATGGAATAAAATCCGATGGATTTTTCCATCGGAAATCCGATGAAGCTGACTTTCATCAGTCTTGCCTACACACCATCAGTCAAAATTCCGACCGTCCAAAATGCCGTGACATAAAACACTCAGACAAGCCGAGAAAAATGAAGTTCAATGCTTCTGAGCATGCGTCGACTTGATTCTGAGCATGCGTGAGTTTTTTGTCCAATGGGGTTCCACACAGACGATCGTAATTGGCTATCGTTTTGTTTCCATCGGTAAAATTTAAAACAGGTTCTATTTTTTTATACCGATGGTATTTTTTTTTTTTCATCAGTAAAACCGATCGTGTGTAAGCGGCATAACAGGTTTTCTTCTAAGATTGCCCTGTATTTGGCTCTATCCATCTTCCTATTAACTCTGACCAGCTTCCCTGTCCCTGCTGAAGAAAAGCTTCTCCACAACACAATGCTTCCACCACCATGTTTCACGGTGGGGATGGGGTGTTCAGGGTGATGTGCAGTGTTAGTTTTCCACCACACATAGGTTTTTGTTTTAGGCCAGAAAGTTCAATGTTTGTCTCATCTGACCAGAGTGGGGACATAGGAGTTTGTGGTATATATAAAAAGGTATTAAAAATGTAATTTGCATTTGAATCAAACAAATTTTTAATACCTTTTTTATATATATCCAAACCCCATAATATATGTTGCGCCCTGCTACTTTTCAAGTAGGCGCTATGTGTAAATTTAGGGGTTATCTGAGCTGTAAGTAGCTCAGAGTTGATCTATGTAAGCTGTCTGTGCATATTTCCCACTGTTGCCAGTAGGTGTCACTGTTGTCACAGGCCAGTGTGAGAAATACAGCCAGCTGAAGTGTATTGGATATTCTTTCTCCCAGAAAACGGCCCAATCAGGAGCTTCTTTGTAGCTGGGCATGCTGGGGGAAGGATATTTTTTTTTTTGTAAAATCTTTTTATTGAAGTTTTATAGACACACACATTTTGCCCACACATAGGCACAACATCTGCCCACGTAGGGGCCGTTACCCTGGTTCGGCAACATACCGCCACAGGGCAACAAATAACACATACACTTTAACTTAACTTACACTATAACCCCAAACTGGGGGAGAGGGTCCATTCAAGATAAGTCATGCTCAAAGTGATATCAATAGAGGAGGGTAGCCTGAAAAACTTGTTTGGGTTAATAAAGTGATAATCTAATGATACATTACAAGTTTAGGTATTGGTCACTATGTCACTTGCCGTGCTTCTGTCCTCTAGCCAACAACTCCACACCTTTTCAAATTTGTGCGGACAACCTCTGGACGAATAAGTGGCCCTATATAGGGGCAAACTGGCATTAACTAATCTTTTCTAGAATTTAACAGAGGGGGGAGACGGTTGTTTCCAGTTCATCGTAATGGCTTTGCACGCATAGTATAGTAGCAGGGATATGAGTGTTTTTCTGGCTCTGATCATTGGCAGTTGATCAACTAGTCCTAGCAAACAGTATATAGGTTCATATGGGACGCAAGTCCCAGTGGCCTTAGTGATCACCCGTAGTACTTCGTTCCAATAGGGTACGATTGCTGGGCAAGCCCAGAAAATGTGGAAGAAACCCCCTGGTTGGTAGGAGCAACGCCAGCACTCCGGAGAATGCTCCGGCGACATCTGGTGTAGCCTGTGAGGTGTGTAGTGAGCTCTGTGTACAATTTTATATTGGACTAATTTATCCCTCGCTGAGACCAGTGGGGAGAAGGGAAAGTCCCAAACCTCCCTCCAGTCGTCTTCGTCCAGCCCAGGTATGTCCTCCACCCATTTCCTGCAAAGGGAAGACAGCTCGGGGATAGCAGCAACCAGCAGGGATCCATAGATCTGAGATGTGGGCTTCTCTAGGTCTTTCACCCGGATGGTAGATTCCAGCTCGGAGTATGCCAGTTCAACTGGCCTGCTCAAAGATTGGCACCTGTAGGCATGTGCAATTTGGAGATATCTAAAATGGGCTCGTTCAGGCACGTTAAATTTGGCGCATAAAGTGTGAAAGGGGGTGAGATCTCCGTTGGTGATGATATGTTTGAGGGTCAGTATTTTGTATTTGGCCCAGGCCTGCGGATCTGGGATAGTGTGGAATTGCGATAGGTTAGGATTCAGCCACAAGGGGGTGTGAGGAGACCAAGAGTTCGGCTGGGGTGCCCTCAGCGCCTCACCCGCCTTCCATGCCCGCATAGTGGTACGCATCGAAGGGGTGAGATTGTGGGGCGTTTTAGGCCCCCTGAATAGCAGCCCCTCCAGTGCCTCCAAGGACCCCACTATGGCTGCCTCCAGCACCGTTGCAGAGTTGGTCAGGTCCGGTCGTAACCACCAATGGGCGGTCACAAGCTGAGTGGCCAAATAATACTTGTAACAATCAGGGAGGGCCAGGCCTCCACTGTCCACAGGCCTGGTCAAGGTGGAATATTTGAATCTAGGTGGCCTGGACCCCCAAATAAAGGAGAGGAAGAGTTGCCTGAGGGAATTAAAGAAAACTTTAGTCAGCCAGTGAGGGGAGTTCCGAAAAATGTATGTGAGTTTAGGGAGGACTTTCATCTTGAGCAAGTTAATACGCCCAATGAGAGAAAGGGGGAGATTACTCCACGCCTTAAGTTTGGCTTTAATGGCTACCAAGACAGGGTCGAGATTGAGCCGCACAAAGTCCCCACTCTTGAGACAACAATTCCCAAGTAGGTGAACCGCTCAACCCATTGAAGCGGGAGAGAGGAGGGTGAGGAGGACCTGGCCCCCGCATCCACTGGAAACAACTGCGACTTGTGCCAGTTCACTCTCAGCCCCGTGAAGGCGGCGAAGGCATCCATGATACTAAGTGCGCCCCGCAGAGAGTCACCAGCATCATTCAAGAACAGGAGCATATCGTCCGCGTAGAGAGCCACTCTCTCCTCCAGCCAGCCCACCCTTAGACCACGGACCTCGGCCGAGCTCCTAAGGGCCTCAGCAATAGGCTCCACGGCCAGGGCGAACAGGGCCGGGGAGAGAGGGCATCCCTGTCTGGTGCCCCTCTGCAGGGGGAACGGAGGAGACAAGGAGCCATTCAGCTTAATGCATGCTGTGGGACCAGTGTAAAGCGTGCGTATCCAACCTATGAATTTTAACGGGAACCCCATTCTTCTAAGCACCTCCCACAAATAGACCCATTCCACTGTGTCGAATGCCTTCTCTATATCTAAGGTGGCAATGGTTCTAGTACCTTAGTTAGTATGGGGGGCATGAATATTAGTGAATAATCTGCGTATGTTAATGTCTGTAGATCTACCGGGCATTAAGCCCGTTTGGTCAGAGTCAATCAGGGATTTTATTACTACGTTAAGTCTAGTGGCCAATAGCTTGGTCAAGATTTTAAGGTCACAGTTGAGAAGTGCAATTGGCCTGTAGGAGGCGCATAACTTAGGGTCCCTATGGGGCTTTGGAATGAGAACTACGTGGGCTTCTCTCATAGAGGGCGGTAAGGAGTCTTGGTTCAAGCAAGCTTGAAACATCTGAGCTAGTTTGGGGGCAAGCAATTCTGCGTGGGCCCTATAGTACTCAATGGGCAGGCCGTCCGGCCCTGGGGTTTTACCTGCCGGAAAAGACCTAATGGCCAATGTGACCTCTTCTGGAGTGATTTCCGAGACAAGGAGTTGCCTCTCCGTGTCAGAGAGCCATCCCAGGGCTAGCGTGTCCAGTAGGGAGATCATAGGTGTAGGGTCAAACCCGTCAGGAAGTGAAGAGACATACAAGGAGGTGTAAAATGTGGTGAACGCAGCCAGAATATCCTCCTGAGAGGTGACCAAAGCGCCATCTGTCGTGAGTATCTCCGGTATAACCACTGAGGGCCTGTCCTGCTGCGTTAGCAGCGCTAGCAGTTTGCTGTTTTTGTCTCCATGTTCAAAGTATTCCTGTCTGCTACTTTGTATACCAAGCCTAGTGGTATCTGAAACATGGAGATGTAGTTCTCGCCTAAGTGATGAAAGGTGCTCAAAATTGGAGACCGTTGGCGAGGCTGAATACCGATTCAGTGCCTCGTCCACCCTACGCTGCAGGTCAGATACCCCGTCTCCTAGTTCCGCCTTTACCGCCGCCACAGCCGAGATATACTGACCCCTGCTGTGAGCCTTGGAGGCGTCCCAGGTCATCTCCAGAGAAGCCGACCCCGCATTGTGTGCCCAATATTCCCCCAGGGGAGAGAGAACTCTGTCATGTACAGCATCATTGTTGATCCAATGGGGTTGTAACCTCCAAAGGGTATTGTTCCGCGACCTGGTGGTCCTAATGGTCAATTTAAGTGGGTGATGGTCAGAGAGGCCAGAGGGAAGGTAACATGCCTCTTGAATGTTAGCCAGCATGGTGGAATTGGCAAAAGCCAGATCAATGCGGGAGGAGGTTCGAAATGTGGTCGAAAAGCATGAGTACGTTCTATCATGGGGATGAAGCCACCTCCACGCCTCCTGGAACTCCGTGGCCTGAGCCCACGTTCCGAGATCAGAATTAAAATTGGATTGGGGGGAAGGCCTGTCCAGGTCACGGGACAGTGTAGCATTAAAATCTCCCATGAACAGAACCTGCGCTGGGCAATGCGGAGCCAGCCTCTCATAGAGAGTGTACAAAGTCTGTATCTAACTCGGGGGAGGCAGATAGACATTCACAATAACATACTTTTTGTTATATGCACTTAGCACTACCATAACGAATTTTCCCTGGGGGTCCAGATGAACATCATGAATCACACACGATATACGTTTGCTAATCAGGATAGATACCCCACGAGAATACGAAGAGTAGGTCGCATGAAGCGCCCTCTGCACCCAGGGCTTCTTCAGAGCCAGAACCTTGCTACCGGTTAAATGTGTCTCCTGCAGTAACACTATGTGGGGATTATGTAATTTCAAATATTGGAATAATAGTGACCTTTTAAATTTTGAGTTGAGCCCCCGAACATTCCATGACAGAATGGTCAGGAGTTCAGCGTCCGGGGGAGCCATCAAGGAGCACCAGGGGGAAATAGAAGCAGGATGAGCCCATTAACCCAACACATATAATTAAACTCGGCATTGGCACACCTATTCAATAGGGTCAGAGACCCATAAGATAATTGAGCAACACAGTGATAATCTGGACCGTCATAACAATGAAACCCTCCCCCCCAGAACATAGAACACCCTACCCAAACATCATACAAACCTAGCTTCAAGGGCCAAAAAAAAGGGGGCCCAAGAGCCATAAAAACTGATGCAGGGTTTCGTCCCATAACTGAAAAAAACATAGAATCTTTAGGTCACTGCGACCTCAAGAAGTCGGCCCGTAGGACCGCAGGTGAAGGAGAAGTCTCCAGGGAAGTCCGTCTCGACTCTGGGTGGGGGTCCAAAGTGTGAACAAGGGACAACTCGGGTCACTTCGGTTCACGGGCGGGGCAGTTCAGTATTTGCTGTTGGAGCTCCTAAGGCAGGAGTAAGTGGCAGTCTAGCCAGCAGAAGTTAACACTTATGTAGTTGGAGTAAAGGTGGAAGTCAGCAGGGATAAACAGGATTGGGGACTCAGAAGGGGGTATTACTGGGATTCACCATGAGACAGGAGAGACGTCCATTGATGGGATAGTTGATGCGCATCTGCTCCCTGCCGGGTGTATTCCACCATGGGTCCTCGGCTTTGTGTAGTTAACGGGCGTCTAGCCACGCCGCTGCCGCCTCCGGGGTGTCAAAGAAGTGAGTGTCGCTACCATCGGTGATTCGCAGTCTGCTGGGATACAACAGGCCAAAGCGTATTCCCTTCTCCCGGAGCCGGCGTCTCACATCAGTAAAGGACTTGCGACGTTGCTGTACCTCCTGAGAGAAGTCTGGGAAGAAAAGTAGTCTGGTATTCTCATATTTAATTTCAGGCATGACGCGTGCCGCCGCCAGAATGCGGTCCCGGTAGTTTAGCATTCGTAGCAGGAAGGGGCGTGGAGGGGCCCCAGGTCTCGGAGGGAGCGGCGGAACCCTGTGGGCTCTTTCAACCACAAAGGTAGATGGCGTGGCACCCAGGTCGAACAGGATGGTCAGTAATTGCTCAGTAAATTCAGCAGGTCTAGGGCCCTCAGCCCTCTCGGGCAGTCCAATTATGCGGATGTTGTTCCGCCTGAGGCGGTTCTCGGTATCTATTGCGCGCTCCTGCAGCGCTTTCACTTGAAGTTGGAGGGCCCGTACCTCCCTGGAGTCCGACCGGACCGTATCCTCCACCATGGAGACCCTGTCCTCCACCTCCATGATGCGAGAGCGAAATTTATCCATATCTTGACGGATGAGACCGACATCCACTGTCAAGAAGTCGATCTTAGATGTCAGAGTTTCCTTACAGGATGTGATGACCGCCAGGATCTCCACTCCCGTGGGGGGCGCCGCCACCCCCGACTCCGCAGCCATCTGTGTATTGGCCGCCATCCCAGCCGAGGAGCGACGTGCAGACGAAGCAACCGCTGACGGGGGGATATGAGGAGCCTTCGGGCCCTTGTTTGTGGAGTAGCGGGTCTTAGGGCGGCCCATCCAAGCCTTACCCCAAGATTAAGGAGAGTTTGGGGGAGGTTCGTGGGCAGGGGGCTCAGTTCAAGGGGGAGGATGGAGGCCGTATTAATGACAAGGTGGAGAGGTGCAGGTACGGGACAGCCCCCCCCCCGCAGTGTTGCGGAGCAGTCAGTAAGCCAAGGATCACAGGAGGAGGGAAGGTATGACTGTCCCACAGTGTCCGGTGGACGGGGCTGGCGCTGCAGGCCGCAAGATGGCAACGGGCCGCAGGTGTAGGTGCGGGGGAGCAGCTCTCTAAAAGACCTCGGATGCACTGCCAACCCCCCCCGCACGGATGGTACTACAGGAGGATGTGGATGTCCGCCGCTCGTCCCGCGGCATAAATTAATTGAGGCCGGAGGCTGCGGGAAGTGCGGTAGGCCGCAAGATGGCTGTAGGCCGCGGGCCGGGGTAATCAACCTCCCGAGGCCCCCCGGTGTCCGCAGCGCAGGTCCGGAGCACCCTCCTCGCCACTGGCGCCCTTGGTGTGTGTGGATGTGGCTCCTTCAGCCCCGCGAATTGCGGCAATTTAGCTCAGAGGATTCGGGAGTGTCAGCAGGCCGCAAGATGGCGGCGGGTCCCAGGAGCACAGAGCCAGCCGCGGGTCCCGGTAGCGGCACAAACGGGTGACCAGGCAGAAAATACAAGCTGGGGCCGAGGCAGGGGACGTTCAGGAGCCCACAGGGTAAGTTTGGGGGCTTACCAGGGCAGTGGGAAGGCAGGATGGCATCAGATGGAATCAGGATGTGCGGAGCTCCTCAGCAGCACGTCTTCCTCGCTCTACATCCGGACACGCCCCCCCGGGGGAAGGATATTTAAGGGACAGTGCCATGTGCTCCGAGGTTCGTCTTGCCTCATGGCCCTCCAGGCTGGAGGCTATGCTGCTGTGTTTGCTGCAAGTAGACCGAGAAGCCTGTCTGGGGCCTACTTAACTGAAGGTGATCCTGTGCTGTCTGTCCTGCGGGAAGAAGCCACTCAAGCGGAGAATATTCCAGGGGAGGAATAGATATGTGTGATTATTCCTGCGCTACCAAAAAAATGATTAAGTATGAAGATAGTGGAAACTGCCGCAAGCAACGAAAGGGTTAAACCAAACCCATAGGAAAAATAGATAAAAGGGGGGGGGGGGGCGTGGTGCTGCGCTGTTTCTACAAATGTGCTATGTGCAAATAGCTAATAGCATAAAACCAACAATAAAAAAGAAAAATCAAATACATAAAACCAATAGTGCATAAGTGCTAATGCAGGTAGGTGATACTGCACTGTATCTAATGAATATGCATAAATACTAATAACATGGATGTTCAATACAAAATTATAGTAGTGCAAATTGCTAAAACCATAAAACTTATCAGAACCTATAATAACAAAGTGCAGTGTGCATACAACTGATGTAATATAACCGATAATGTGCAGAATCAGCTAAATAGTGCACAAAATTGTGCTAAAATAGTGCTAAGTTGTGCAAACAAAGCATGCAGGCAAAAAATAGCCTGCAATGTGCAAACCAACAGGTAGGGGTTATGTGCAAGTGTAGAAGCTGATTGCAGAAATGCACAGTGTGCTAAAGTGCAAAAAAATGTCCACTGTAAACTGGAACAGAAATAGTGAAATTCAATGATTTGAGTGAAAGACACATGTACAGGTGGTGCTAATAGCAACAAGATGCTTTTCTTCAGAGTGGGTGTTTTATTTCCGTGCACAGGCCAGGGAGTGCTGGAGAGATCAATGGATCTCTATTTCGTGTGTCACACACAGTAGTTAATTGTGGCCTCTTACCTTGCGGTAATAAGTTAACCGCATATAGAGATACTAGGAGTAGCAGTTCCTCTGATATGGTCCTAAGCCAATAATGGATCCTAAATGGTGTCTTTTGCCCCATACACACGATCGTTTTTCTTGCCATTTTTTTTCTTGCCGTTTTTCACGTCGTTTTTTTTCATGTTTCCTCTCAAGCCTGTCTTGCGTACACACGATCATTTAAAAAAACGATCAAGCAAAGCGCAGTGACGTACAACACGTACGACGGCACTATAAAGGGGAAGTTCCGTTCGAATGACGCCATCCTTCATGTTAGTAAAGTTTGTTGAGCGACGATTCGCTCTTTTCAGTCTCGTGCTTTTCAGTCCGTGACTGCGTGACGAATGTGCTATCTCCATTACGAACGCTAGTTTTACCAGAACGAGCGCTCCTGTCTCATACTTGATTCTGAGCATGCGCGTTTTTTTTCACGTCGTTAAAGCATACACACTATCGTTTTTCACGTCGTTAAAAAAAACGACATGAAAAACGACGTGAAAAAAGAGAGCATGTTCGAAATTTTTAATGGCCGTTTTTCACGTCGTTAAAAATGCTCTGGAGCCTACACACGATCATTTTTAATGGTCATTTTTTTTAATGGCATTTTTAACGGCATGAAAAACGATCGTGTGTATGGGGCATTTGTCTCTCAGTGGCAGCGAAATGTTAAGAGGGAAAAAAGGAGGGTCTCGATCGTGAAGTACGTTTTAAAACCAACACGGTATGTTTATTAGTACAACAGTAGGGTACTCACATTAAAAAAGTACATTAAAAACGTATCTCCGTCTATCTGTATGCCTTTCCGTCCCTACGCGTGGCGTCACTGTCACGTGACTTCATCAGTGACCCTGATTAAGGAACAAACTCCTATGTCCCCATACTATCTCACTTTTGAGTGGTTATCAAGCAACTTGCGGACCCTTAGACGTGTGACGACCATCTATCTGCAACAATACTGTGCACTATGTATCACCAGAAACATATGATTTATGAGTATTTATTTGCATTAACACAATATATATATCTGCCTTTCTGCAATTAACTGTGTGTGGAAAATCCGCGCTATCTCCCTAGGCGGTATCAATACCCAAGTGTTAACACACTACGCCAAAAAAAATTATAATATATATTAATTGTGCAATGAAGTAAAAAAGTGATGGTGCTGCAAATACAAAAAAGCTGGAATATGCAGCTAGAAAAATGTGCAAAAATAAATAATAAATGTGCAACCGTATAAGTGGCAACCAACGTGCCAAAAAGTGGTATATGTATGAACTAACACACAAAAAAATTTATATATATAAAAATATTAAACAAAAAAATTAAACAAAAAAATGTTCCCTACTGAGTGAGTATATAAACACACCAAGAAAGTCCATAAGCTTCAACTGCCTGACTCTCACAAAACCATAAACAAACAAACAAGGGGAAAGTCCATAGATGATACAGAGCCAGCCAGCATGTATCAAAGTGATGACAGATCTTCAAAAGTTGGAATATACTTCAATCAAGATGTATAGACAGGAGGCTTACCAGACCAGGTGGGTCCCTATTACAGGGACCAAAAGGGCTCAGCAACTACACCGAAAAAGATGTCAGCGATGCAGTTCTCTGTGTCCTCACTCCACTCGTCGAAACTCCAACTCCTGGTTTGCCTTGAGACTGCAGGCACGCTCATACGATGTAAAGGATACCAATTTAGAAGAGAAAATAAGAAGACTTCATGGTGCAGCATGTAAAAACGAAGTACCCTTTATTCTTAAAACGGGTAAACTGACATCCATATGGAGAAAAAACAAAATTTTCAAAAGAGCACTGAAACCCCGCTGTGGCGGCAGCCAGTCAGCTGGGGGCGTGGTGACGTCAGGGTCCTGAGCTCCACCCTACGCGGCGTTTCCCCGTAAGAGGCGTCGTCTGGGAAAGGAGGCTTAGACCAGGACGTCACTCACCACACTTATATTGCGAAGAGCAGGAGAGTGACACCGGAAGTCCCGATGTATTTCATCGGTTCCACGGCGCACAAGACTAACTACATGGCAGGCGCACAGAGAATATTAGATACCTACTGTGCCCCTACCATGCAAATTTTATCCACATGACATATATACATATACATATATACATATGCGGAAATCATCCCATGTTATCCTAAAAAATTAGTAAACATAAAAAGATAAAGAATATATATATATATATATATATATATATTGTGAGGGGGTTGGCTCGGCAGCGGGTGTGTGTGACCCCCGAGATGGGCTCCCCACACAAAAACAGGCCCAGCAAACGGAGGTTGTGGTTTTCAAAATCAAAAAGGTGCGGTTTATTTTCTATTTACAGTGACAAAACACAGCAAAGAAAAAGAAACATAAACAAAATAAATCCTGGTCAACTTGACCTCTGACTAAACATACAGGTTTCCTAACTAACAACTGGGATCAGCCTAGTGCTGTCCTAGTCCCTAAGTCCCTGGTTTTAAATGTCCAAGCAAATAGCCACACAGGCTTTGTCTCACCGCACAGGGGTTCACTCTCCCTAGACAGTCCACACAGGTCTGGGTCCAGGCATGAGCTAACATCTAATGAAGCTGGGAGTTCTTATAGAGGCCTAAATGAGCTGACAAGCTTCAGCTGGTCTCATCAACTCCCTGTCTGCACGACGCCCCACACTCTCCCTAGAGGTATGAGTCATCCATGAGCCCACTAGCCTTATACAACTCTCCACCTAGTTGTATAAGTCGGCGTAAAGCCTGAATCTGGGCGAAATATATCTACCCCCCTGGATGCAACCAGGTGACTTTACCTTCCTGCTGTCACATACCCCCCCCCTCTTGTTTTAACCTCGGGGTTGGAACACCAGCAATCAGGCATTCATGTACTCGAGACAAAGCATCCACATTCCCCATTTGAACGCCAGGGCGATGCTTTACTGTGAAGTTGAATTCCTGGAGGGCCAGGAACCACCTATTCACTCTTCTATTTGTTTCCTTGTTTTGAGCCATCCACTTTAACGGAGCGTGATCCGTAACCAAGTCAAAGTGCCTACCTAGCAGGTAGTACCGAAGGGAATCTAGAGCCCACTTCACCGCTAAACACTCCTTTTCAACGGTGGCGTAATTTACCTCATGGGACTTCAACTTCCTGCTGAGGTAAATGACTGGGTGCTCTTCCCCGTTCCAGACCTGGGACAATACTGCTCCTAACCCCACATCTGACGCATCACTTTGTACGACAAAGTCTTTAGAGAAGTCGGGTGAGTACAACACTGGCTGGCTACATAAGGCTTGTTTCAAGAATTGGAATGCTGCCTCAGCCTCGGGGGTCCATTTAATCATGACCGACCCTTTCCCCTTCGTCAGGTTGGTTAGGGGCACAACCTTAGAAGCAAAGTGGGGAATGAATCGCCGATAATACCCAGCGATTCCCAGAAAGGCTCGTACCTGCTTCTTGCTGTTGGGACGTGGCCAACTCTGGATGGCCTCGACTTTGTTGAGTTGGGGTTTTATTACTCCCCTCCCAATGGTGTACCCAAGATATTTGGCCTCCTCCTGCCCAATGGTACACTTCTTGGGGTTAGCTGTAAACCCCGCTTCCCGAACAGAGTCCAGGACTGCTTGCACTTTTGGCAGATGTGAGGCCCAATCTGTGCTATGGACAATTACGTCATCCAGGTAAGCCGCAGCATACTTCCGATGGGGCCTCAGCATCTGGTCCATTTTCCGCTGGAATGTGGCCGGCGCATTCTGTAACCCGAACGGCATTCTTTTATATTGGAACGCCCCGTCTGGGGTTACAAATGCGGTTTTCTCTTTGGCCGACTTGGCCAGGGGGATTTGCCAATACCCTTTTGTGAGGTCAAGAGTCGTCATGTATCGGGCTGTTCCCAGCCGGTCGATCAACTCATCTATACGTGGCATGGGGTAGGTGTCAAATTTTGTAACTTTGTTCAACTGACGAAAATCGTTACAAAATCGCCAGCTCCCATCCGGTTTAGGCACCAACACAATGGGACTAGACCAATCACTTTGGGACTCCTCTATCACCCCTAAGTTCAGCATTTTCTGTACTTCCTCCCGTATTGCCTCCCGTCGGGCCTCTGGGATCCGATAGGGTTTTAACTTCACCCTTTCACCGGGCGGGGTAATGATGTCATGCTCTACCCCAGATGTTTGTCCCGGCAGCTCAGAGAATACCTCCTTGTTGCGAAGCACAAACTCCTTAACCTCCTGTTGTTGGGGTTGTGACAAGGTGGCTGCTATTCCAACCTCAGGAATCACGCAACCAGTTTGAGCTGGTGACCAAGTGTCTGCGACTAGGGACTCTCTATCCCTCCAGGCTTTCAACAGATTAACGTGATAGATCTGTTCGGGCTTTCGCCTTCCTGGTTGTCTGACCTTGTAATTCACTTCGCTCACTTTTTCCATTATCTCGTAGGGGCCTTGCCATTTGGCAAGGAATTTACTTTCAACCGTAGGGACAAGTACCAGTATCCTATCCCCCGGGGAAAAGGTACGGGTCTTGGCTCCACGGTTGTACACTCTCTGCTGTGCTAACTGTGCTTGGGCCAAATGTTCCTTCACGATGGGCATTACCTGTGCAATTCGGTCTTGCATCAGGGCGACATGCTCAATCACACTCCTGTGGGGAGAACTCTCACTTTCCCAAGTTTCCTTGGCAATATCCAACAGCCCTCTTGGGTGTCTCCCATACAGTAACTCAAAGGGGGAGAATCCCGTAGAGGATTGGGGAACCTCCCTAATAGCAAACATCAGATAAGGAAGTAGACAGTCCCAATCCTTTCCATCTCTATCCACCACTTTCTTCAACATTTGTTTTAGGGTTTTGTTGAATCTTTCAACCAGCCCATCGGTTTGGGGGTGATACACAGATGTACGTAATTGCGTCACTTTGAACAATTTACACAGCTCCTTCATAACCCGGGACATAAAGGGTGTACCTTGGTCCGTAAGCAGTTCTTTACAAATACCCACCCGGCTAAACACAAGAGATAGCTCTTTGGCTATGGTTTTGGCCGAGGTATTTCGGAGAGGGATCGCTTCTGGATAACGGGTGGCATAGTCCATTATAACTAATATGTACTGGTGCCCCCTAGCGGACTTGATTATAGGACCTACCAAATCCATGGCGATCCTCTCAAACGGGACCTCAATGATGGGTAGAGGGACCAGCGGGCTACGGAAATGTGGCATCGGGGCCGACCTCTGACACACAGGGCAGGAGGAACAATAATTTTCTATGTCCTTCATCACCCCCGGCCAATAGAATCTCTGTAATACCCTCTCTCGGGTTTTCTCTGTCCCCAGATGACCTCCAAGAATGTGCCCATGGGCCAACTCCAACACCAACTTCCTGTAAGGTTTGGGCACCACAAGCTGCTCAACGGTTTCTTCTGCCCTTTTTGCCACCCGATACAGTAGGTCCTTCTCTACGCTGAAGTATGGGTAAGTGCAGGTATTATCTGGGTTCACTAACTCGCCATCTATTTTCACTACGTTTTCCCGTGCCTTTATTAGGGCGGGGTCTTTCAACTGTTCTGTGGCAAAGTTTTCCCTGTGAACCTCAAGATCAGAAAACTCCACAGACGGTAGGTTTTCGTCTGAGGAGGTGGGCTCCTCTCCAGTTTCTTGAGTCTCCCCTGCCAATACTGATAAGGGAAATTCCGGAGAGTCCTCACCACTCTCAGGGGAGTTCTGGCTATCACATTCCTGGTACATAGGGGCACCAGTGGGGGGCTCAGGATCATCCCACAGTTCCCAGAACTTCGGAAAATCCCTTCCCACAATGGCGTCATGCGGTAACTGAGATACTAAGCCCACTGGATGAGAGAGGGTACCTTTGGGGGTCTCGAAACACACTGTAGTCACTGGATACTCTCGGGTGTCCCCATGCACACAAATAACAGCTACCTTGCTATTCCCAGAGACCTCTGTTTTAACTAACTCAGCCTTTATCAGGGTCACAAGGCTACCTGAATCCAGCAATACCACAACATTTCTACCATTAACACACATTTTGCATAAATGTTTCTCAGTTCCTCGAATGGCAGTGCATGCGACTGTCGCACACAGCGACTGACGTCTGCCCGTCAGAAAGTCACACTGCATGGGTTCCTCCACAACCGGGCAATTGGCTGCAATATGTCCCGCTTGCCGGCAGCGGTAGCAAACGGTCCTTCTTGCCGCCTCTTGAGCCGCTGATTTCCCCGGCTGTTCTCGCCAAACTTGGGGTAGAGCTCCCACCCTCTCACTCTCTCCACCCTCACCCCTTGGAATCCTCTTATCCGCCCCTGGGGATGGTCTGGTCTTAGGGTGGAAAGTCCGAGGGTCTCTGGAAGAGGCCGTCAGGTTCTCTGTAGCCAAGTATTTCTCCACACGATCCACAAGACCATCGGCCGTCTCTGGGTCTCCATGGCTTACCCACTTTTGGATGGCAGTAGGAAGAGCTCTCAAAAACCGATCCATTACAACACGTTCCACAATCTTTGGTGCGGACAAAGTCTCTGGCTGTAGCCACTTTCTGCTCAGGTGAATGAGATCATACATTTGAGACCTGGGGGGTTTTCCAAGCTGGAAAGTCCAGTTATGCACACGCTGAGCCCGGACAGCCTGGGTGACACCCAGCCTTGCCAATATTTCAGCTTTTAGCATCACATAGTCTTTTGCTTGGTTAGGCTCTAGGTCATAGTAAGCTTTCTGCGATTCACCAGTTAACAGAGGAGCCACCAGTCCAGCCCACTGCTCCTCAGGCCACTTTTCTCTTTCAGCGGTCCTTTCAAATGTGGTCAAAAATACCTCTGGATCATCCTCTCCAGTCATTTTTGTCAATAAACGACTCACCCCAAAGGACGCGGTATTAGTGGGACGGCTTTCCTCACTGGTCTGCGGACGTTGCTGCATTACTGCTTCCATCTGTTGTTGTAGTCTCTGCTCTTGCTTCTGCAACAGGTCTATGAAGCGGGCCTCAGATTGCTGCTGGGCTTGTTGCTGAGCCTCCAGACTCTGTTGCAAAGTTGCGTTTGTCTGCTGCTGGGCTGCAAGGCTCTGTTGATGAGCTTGCTGCTGGGCTGCGAAGTTCTTTTGCAAACCTGCATTTGTCTGCTGTTGATTGGCATTTGCTAGAGCCAGCTGCTTCAGTATCTCCTCCATGCTGGCTTAAAAAAAAAACTGCCACTGGTTCTCCACCAACTGTGAGGGGGTTAGCTCGGCAGCGGGTGTGTGTGACCCCCGAGATGGGCTCCCCACACAAAAACAGGCCCAGCAAACGGAGGTTGTGGTTTTCAAAATCAAAAAGGTGCGGTTTATTTTCTATTTACAGTGACAAAACACAGCAAAGAAAAAGAAACATAAACAAAATAAATCCTGGTCAACTTGACCTCTGACTAAACATACAGGTTTCCTAACTAACAACTGGGATCAGCCTAGTGCTGTCCTAGTCCCTAAGTCCCTGGTTTTAAATGTCCAAGCAAATAGCCACACAGGCTTTGTCTCACCGCACAGGGGTTCACTCTCCCTAGACAGTCCACACAGGTCTGGGTCCAGGCATGAGCTAACATCTAATGAAGCTGGGAGTTCTTATAGAGGCCTAAATGAGCTGACAAGCTTCAGCTGGTCTCATCAACTCCCTGTCTGCACGACGCCCCACACTCTCCCTAGAGGTATGAGTCATCCATGAGCCCACTAGCCTTATACAACTCTCCACCTAGTTGTATAAGTCGGCGTAAAGCCTGAATCTGGGCGAAATATATCTACCCCCCTGGATGCAACCAGGTGACTTTACCTTCCTGCTGTCACAATATATATATATATATATATATATATATATATAATAAAAATGTGTTTTTAAAAAACACATATACTAATAGAGCAGCGGTGGCAACTAAACACCTTGTAGAAAAAATGCCACTAAACATTGCTAGCAACCCTGCTCAGAAATATCTATACCCGCATCATTAATTCATACATTAAGAATAACTAATACTTTTCCGCTCACCCACAAAATGTCCGTAATACAAAACGGGCACTGAGAGGGTTGAACAAAAAGTATATACATATAAACCAAAAAAATAATACTTGATATAAAAATCAAACATTACTACATACATATATCCCCATATGTCAAACTAAAAATAAGAGATTAAAAAACTGAATTTGTAAAATTAAGTTGTGAAGAATTGTTTCTTACTTTTCATATTTTTCTATGTTGAAAAAAGAGCCCCCAGACCATGTTCCCTGTCTCCTATAAATTTCCTTGTAAAAAAGACAAACAAAAACCCCTATCACAAGCCCAGTGCATATCTGAGTGCACCAAAACCAGGAAGGGGGAAAAGGAAAAAGGGATGGCCGCATAGAAAGGAACTACAGAACTGCGGGGAAGAACACATATAAATATATATATATATATATATATATATATATATGCACACAAAAATATATGTGGGCACACATATACATACGTAGATGCACATAAAGGGTCATAGGAATAAAATGAAAAAAGGGACACTATAAGTGAGACGGGTGATTATAATGAGACCCATCAACTGTTATTAATATAACAATTGATGTCCCATTCGATGTTAAGGCCCCAGGGGCTATAACACCGCATATCAAAAATCCACCTAGTCTCTCTACGTGAGATCTGACGTTTCAGGTTGTCACCTCTCCAGTGTGGCACATACTTCTCAATGCCCACTACTTCCAGTACTGAGGGATCTCTCTTGTGTTCCCCTATCCTTATTTTAAGGGCACGGGTGGTCCTTGCAATATACTGAAAACCACACGGACACCGTAAGAGGTAAATAACCCCTATAGTGCCGCAGGTTATGAAGTCAGATATATTGTATTCTTGGGAGGTAGTATGCGAGGTGAAGGTGGAGGTTTTCAGAGTTTTGGATGTTCTGCACATCTTGCATCTCTTACACGGAAAGAAACCCTTTAGATGACCAAACATAAGAACCCTGGGTGGAGGACCAACCACACTTGGTGCCACAAGGTCTTTTAAATTTTGGTTTCTTCTGTACAAGATCTTTGGACAGTCAGGGAGCGTAGGACCCAAAATCTTATCGCTTTTCAAAACTGGCCAGTGCTTCTTAATTATTTTGTTGACCCACCAAAAATGGGAAGAAAAGGTGGTCAAAAAGGACCATTGGAAATCATTCGGCATAGAATTTTTTTCTTTTGTTTTAGGAATCAGAAGGGCTTGTCTATCCATGGACATAACCTCTCGGAGATCTTTATCCAATACGGATGGCTGATACCCTTTTTCCAAAAAACGAGCCTTGAGTATTGTAGCCTGTGATTCAAAGTCCTCGAGACGTGAACAGTTTCGCCTGATTCGTTGAAACTGTCCCCTTGGTATGGCCTTGAGCCAATTGGGGTGATGTCCACTATCTGTTGGAATATACCCATTGCGATCAGTACCCTTAAAGAAGGTTTTGGTCAACAGAGCACCATTTTCTTTAACCACTTAACGACCGCTCACTGTATATATACGTCGGCAGAATGGCACCGACAGGCACAATCACGTAGAGTGTACGTGATTGCCTTTGTATAGTTGGGGGGTCCAATCGGACCCCCCTCCTATACAGTGAGCGGTGGCTAAGTGTCCGGGAGCATTCCGGGATGAGGGGACAGCCATTCGTTTCTGGCCACCCCCTCGCGATCGCTCCCGGCGAATGGAAATGCCCCCTCTGTCTGTGTCAGACAGAGGGAGCAGGAGGAAGTGATGTCATCTCTGGTGCGGCGCTCACATATACCGAGCGCCGTACAAGAGAAGACATCAGGTCAGTGCACACAACACTACACTGACACCAGGACACATAGGGACATAAATCGCCCCCCCAGGCCCCCCCAGACACCCCAGATCACCCCCCAGATCACCCCCCCAGCCCCCAGTCACAGTGTCACTGATTGCAGTGACCATTTATTTAGTGATCACTGCAATCAGTGACATTTGTGACTGTAAAAGTGTCACCAAAGTTTAGTCTTAGGTCCAGTGTAGCCCCCTAACCCCCCCTAATAAAGGTTTAACCCCTTGATCACCCCCCAGATAACCCTTTCACCCCCTATCACCACTGTCGCTAAGCGATCATTTTTCTGATCGCTGTCTTAGCGTCAGTGATGCCGATCGGCAGCCAGTAATTTTTTTTAGGTTCGCCGCAGGTTTTTATAGCGTCAGGTACCCCAATATATTATCTAATAAAGGTTTAACCCCCTTGATCGCCCCCAGGTAACCCTTTCACCCCCATCACCACTGTCGCTAAGCGATCGTTTTCTAAACGCTGTCTTAGTGTCGGTGATGCAGATCGGTAGCTGGTAATTTTTTTTATGTTCGCCGCATGTTTTTATAGCGTCAGGTACCCCAATATATTATCTAATAAAGGTTTAACCCCCTTGATCGCCCCCCAGGTAACCCTTTCACCCCCATCACCACTGTCGCTAAGCGATCGTTTTTCTAAACGCTGTCTTAGTGTCGGTGATGCAGATCGGTAGCTGGTAATTTTTTTTAGGTTCGCCGCAGGTTTTTATAGCATCAGGTACCCCCATATATTATCTAATAAAGGTTTTAACCCCCTGATTGCCCCTAGTTAACCCTTTCACCAGTGATCACCATATAAGTGTTACGGGTGACGCTGGTTAGTTAGTTTGCTTTTTATAGTGTCAGGGCACCCGCCGTGTATGTAACCCAATAAAGGTTTAACCCCCTGATCGCCCGGCGGGTGATATAAATTAGGTTTTAGCGTCAGAGAGGGTCTGAGTCACACCCCAGGCAGCGTCAGATTAGTGCCAGTAATGCTAACACCCACGCGTGAAGCATACACCCCCCTTAGTGGTATAGTATCTGAACAGATCAATATCTGATCTGATCAGATCTATACTAGCGTCCCCAGCAGTTTAGGGTTCCCAAAAACGCAGTGTTAGCGGGATCAGCCCAGATACCTGCTGGCACCTGCGTTTTGCCCCTCCGTCCAGCCCAGGCCACCCAAGTGCAGTATCGATCGATCACTGTCACTTACAAAACAAAAACACACATAACTGCAGCGTTCGCAGAGACAGGCCTGATCCCTGCGACTCCAGTGCTGTAGGAGGTGATTTCACCACCACAGTTAAAAAAAAAAAGCAAATATGCCGAAGCATTGGGGCAGCAGGGGCGGAGGAGCGATTTTGCTCCTAATGCCGCGTACATACGGTCGAAATTCCGACGGAGGCTTGCCCGTGGAAAAGTCCGACCATGTGTGTGCGGCATAACTTTTTTGCGGGGGGATGCCCCCATGCTTCGGCATATATAAATGGTGCGTGTATGCCCATCATTTGAAGTGGGTGGATGAAGGGCGGTATTGTAATGGTGGGCATACCCACCGATCAATCTCTTTTTTCGTTCAGCCAACTGACTGCATGAAAAAAAAAGATTACAATACATGTCCAACAAGGACCAGCAACATACTGGTATGTTGCTGGACTTTGAATGTTTATACCAGAATGATGCCTGCGGGTTTAGGTATCATCTTGGTATCATTCTTTTCAGCCTGTGGCCGGCTTTCATGTAAAAGCAATCCTAGCGGCTAATTAGCCTCTGGACTGCTTTTACAAGCAGTGGAAGGGAATGCCCCCCCCGGATATAAAAAGCGCCATTGGGAAATTGGGAAAGCATTTTATCACACTGATCTTGGTGTGGTCAGATGCTTTGAGGGCAGAGGAAAAATCTAGGATCTAGAAGACCCCAGTTTTTTCAAAAAAAGAGTACCTGTCACTACCTATTGCTATCATAGGGGATATTTACATTCCCTGAGATAACAATAAAAATGATAAAAAAAAAAATACTTGGAAGGAACAATTTAAAAATAAAATAAAAAAGCAAAATTAATAAGAAAAAAAAAAGAAAAAAAAAGCACCCCTGTCCTGCCCTGCTCTTGCCCAATGGCGAACGCAAGCGTCGGTCTGGCGTCATATGTAAACAGCAATTGCACCATGCATGTGAGGTATCACCGTGAAGGTCAGATCGAGGGCAATCATTTTAGCAGTAGACCTCCTCTGTAAATCTACTGGGGTAACCTGTAAAGGCTTTTAAAGGCTTTTAAAAATGTATGTAGTTTGTCGCCAATGCGCGTTTGTGCGAAATTTTAAAGCATGTCGTGTTTGGTATCTATGTACTCGGCCTAAGATCATCTTTTTTATTTCATCAAACATTTGGGCAATATAGTGTGTTTTAGTGCATTAAAATTAAAAAAAGTGTATTTTTTAACCCAAAAAATGCGTTTGAAAAATCGCTGCGCAAATACTGTGTAGAAAAAAAAAATGCAACACCCACCATTTTAATCTGTAGGGCCTTTGCTTTAAAAATATATATAATGTTTGGGGGTTCAACATAATTTTCTTGCAAAAAAAAATGTTTTCATGTAAACAAAAAGTGTCAAAAAGGGCTTTGTCTTCAAGTGGTTAGAAGAGTGGATGTAAGCTTCCTAATGTTGTGTATAAAATGCCAGAACAGTTCAAAACCCCCCCAAATGACCCCATTTTGGAAAGTAGACACCCCAAGCTATATACTGAGAGGCATGTCGAGTCCATGGAATATTTTATATGTTGACACAAGTTGCGGAAAAACGAAATTTTTTTTTTTTTTTGCACAAAGTTGTCACTAAATGATATATTGCTCAAACATGCCATGGGCATATGTGGAATTACACCCCAAAATACATTCTGTTGCTTCTCCTGAGTACGGGGATACCACATGTGTGAGACTTTTTGGGAGCCTAACCACGTACGGGACCCCAAAAACCAAGCACCGCCTTCAGGCTTTCTAAGGGTGTAAATTTTTGATTTCACTTCTCACTGCCTATCACAGTTTCGGAGGCCATGGAATGCCCAGATAGCACAAAACCCCCCCAAATGACCCCATTTTGGAAAGTAGACACCCCAAGCTATTTGCTGAGAGGTATTGTGAGTATTTTGCAGATCTCGCTTTTTGTCACAAAGTTTTGAAAATTGAAAAAAAATATATATATATATATATTTTCTTTCTTCATTTTCAAAAACAAATGAGAGCTGTAAAATACTCGCCATTCCTCTCAGCAAGTAGCTTGGGGTGTCTATATTCCAAAATGGGGTCATTTGGGGGGGTTTTGTGCGATTTTGGCATTTTATGGCCTTCGAAACTGTGATAGGTAGTGAGGAGTCAAATCAAAAATTTGCGCCCTTAGAAATCCTGAAGGCGGTGCTTGGTTTTTGGGGTCCCGTACGCGGCTAGGCTCCCAAAAAGTCCCACACATGTGGTATCCCCGTACTCAGGAGAAGCAGCAAAATGTATTTTGGGGTGAAATTCCACATATAACCATGGCATGTGTGAGCAATATATCATTTAGTGACAACTTTTTGTAATTTTTTTTTTTTTTTTTTTTTTAGTCATTATTCAATCACTTGGGACAAAAAAAAAAATTCAATGGGCTCAACATGCCTCTCAGCAATTTCCTTGGGGTGTCTACTTTCCAAAATGGGGTCATTTGGGGGGTTTTGTACTGCCCTGTCATTTTAGCACCTCAAGAAATGAGATAGGCAGTCATAAATTTAAAGCTGTGTAAATTTCAGAAAATGTACCCTAGTTTGTAAACTCTATAACTTTTGCGCAAACCAATAAATATACGCTTATTGACATTTTTTTTACTAAAAACATGTGGCTGAATACATTTTGGCCTAAATGTATGACTACAATTGAGTTTATTCGATTTTTCTTATAACAAAAAGTAGAAAATATAATTTTTTTTCAAAATTTTCGGTCTTTTTCCGTTTATATCGCAAAAAAAAAAAATCGCAGAGGCAATCAAATACCATTAAAAGAAAGCTCTATTTGTGGGAAGAAAAGGACAAAAAATTTCGTTTGGGTACAACATTGCATGTCCGCACAATTTACAGTTAAAGCAGCGCAGTGCAAAATTCTGAATTCACCTCTGGTCCTTTAGCTACCAAATGGTCCGGGGCTTAAGTGGTTAAATATCACCAGGTCCAAGAAATTAACAAAAGTGGAACTGTATTCATATGTAAATTTAATCCCCCAATTATTTGAATTTAAAGTGGTCATAAATTCACTCAGTGATCCTACATCTCCTTTCCACAGAAAAAAGGCGTCGTCAATATAACGACGCCAAAAAACGGCTGCAATTAACGGCTATATGAAAACTATTGTTTACTGTTTTTTCTTATACATTTATACATATATACTGTACCTTCCCACATAGAAATATATCAGCACGCTCGTATCCAACCCCTGAAGAAGGAAGTACACATATCATAAGAGAAAAAATGTATTTTATGTTGTTCCGAAACATGTAGGGTTGTTGTTGCTATCACAGTTTGTAATTTGACACCATATCTATAAACATATTGTGTATTGCAGCAATTGAGCAGCTGTATTTTCTTTAATCATGTCCTGTTTCTATGATTGTTTTTAGAGATTTATATCCTGTCACAATAATAAAATTTATATTTTTATACTTATTTACTCTTTTTGGTTATCCTGTTACGGTTCCCTGCCTGCACTATCCCTTGGGGCATTTCTCCTTTTTTCCAATATTTCTTTGGGATGTGGTAGGAACCCTCAGGATCAGTCTCAATTTGGTATCTTTTTCAACATTTTTCTATCATTTGACCAGAGCATCTTCTTCCACATGTTTGCTGTGTCCCCCACATGGCTTCTCACAAACTGCAATTGGGACTTCTTATGGCTTTCTTTCAACAATATCTTTCTTCTTGCCAATCTTCCATAAAGGCCAGATTTGTGGAGTGCACAACTAATAGTTGTCCTGTGGACAGATTCTCCCACCTAAGCCGATTTTTGGATTGTTAGTACGGTGCTTTCGACAGCTGATTCCGAATTTTCGGACCACAAAAACTAGATGTGTAGGCTATAAAATTCTTGTCGTATGTGAACACAACGTCCGCTTTTTGTTTTATTAGTACAGTTTTCATCCGAAAAAAATCGTAAGAGCAAGACTACGCATGCTCAGAAAGGAAAGAACACATACAAAACTATTCCACACATTACATCACTTCTGAAGTGGAATTCGGTCGTACGAGAATTTTGGTATGTTGAGTAACCTCTTCACTATCGATATGAGACTAGCATGTAATATAGTTTTTTAGGAGGAAGCTGACACTAACATGGAGTAAATATACAAACTCCATAAAAGCAATGGATCTGGGGGAATTGATCTCAGAACTGCAAGGCTAACCAGAAAGCTTCCTTGCTGCCCATCACTTTTCACAATGGGGCTAATTGAACAAATTATAAGAAAAAATATAAAACCCGTCTGCATTGCCACAGTGCATCGCCGACTATTGCTACATGTGTATCTCTGTCTGTTCAACAGAAGTCGGTCTGATGACCAGCTTTTGTTAAATGGTCATGCTGGAGAACCAACATTCGACAACCAATGGCTGCAGTGCTGATCTGTGTATTCTGAGGGGGGAGGCCCCTTGTCAGAATACAATCTACAATAATGCAGTCAGAGAGATCCCTGCATCCACATTGTTTGTGCTGATGCAAGGATCTGTGAGTTTTTTTCCATCCAACCTGCTGGTTGACTGAAAAAAAAACCCTCAACTTATATGCCCTGCTTTATTTTGGTCTGCTTTTGTACTATATAGTCATTGGTAGATTGGTCATTTGACAGATCAAATCTAAGGAATGTCTGAAGGCTGTGTGGGCTGTGTGATTGGTTGATGTTAATTCAAACACTATAATGGAGGGGCATGGGAGTGTATGGCCACAAAGTGTTGCTGTACTTAGTTATGGGAATAGGATCAGGAACCCCTTGTTAGTGAGTGGGTGGTGTAATCTCCAAGAGAGTACCTAGAGGGCCCCAGAGTAGTGGTGGGGGTTATCCTAGGAAGTGCGAGTCCTTCCCATGCCAGTGTGGGGCATTTTGGAGGTTATCGGTAAAGCTCTATCTCTTAGAACTTCTACTTATAGGAAGCAGGGAAGCAAGGTGCAGGACTAATTGGGACTTCTCGCATGGGATGCAGGACTCAAGTTAACCCTCCTGAGAGGTATGGGCTGTCTTCCTATCTACATTTCTCTATTGTTTGTAACTTAACTCCTCAAGAAGGCACATGGACAGTCATGCCAAAAAACATCTAAATGACTCAGAGAAGGATTGGGAGAAAGTGCTTTGGTCAGATGAGACCAAATTTGAGCTCTTAGGCATGAACTCGACTCGTCTTGTTTGGAAGAAGCAAAAATGCTGACTAAGAACACCATCCCTACAGTCAAGCACGGAGGTGGAAACAAGATGCTTTGGGGCTGTTTCTCTGCTAAAGGTACAGGCCGACTTTGCCGCATTGAGGGGCCAATAGATGGACAATGTTTGTAAAATCTTGGATAAGAACCTTCTTCCCTCAGCCAGAACACTGAAGATGGGTCGTGGATGAGTCTTCCAGCATGACAATGACCCAAAACATGCCGCCAAGGCAACAAAGGAGTGGCTCACGAAGAAGCACATTAAGGTCAGGGAGTGGCCTAGTTAGTCTCCAGACCTTAATCCTATAGAAAATTTATGGAGGGGGCTGAAACTTTGAGTTGCCAAGAAACAGCCAAGAAACCTTAACCTGGTCACCAACTACAAGAAACGTCTTACCTCTGTGCTTGCCAACAAGGGTTTCTCCACCAAGTACTACGTCATGTTTTGCTTGGGGATCAAATACTTATTTTACTCACTGAACTGCAACTCAATTTATAACATTTGTATCATATGTTTTTCTTCTAGATTTTTGATTGATATTCTGTCTATAATTTCAAATACAACTATGATAAAAAATTATAGACCCCTCATTTCTTTGTAAGAGAACAAATTTACAAAATCTGCAGGGGAAAAAATACCGGTAGTTATTTTCCCCACTGTATATTCCTAACTTCCAACCACATTTCCACCTCCATTTATCTTCACAGCCTTGGAATATTGTAGCATGTGATACTGGAAATATCACATTCCAATTATGTCTGAGTAATATGTTTATAATCATCAAAGTATGACAGTCATTTCATGTTACAATTACTTATAGACTAGAACTGAAACTAATGAGAATCACTATCATATGATAGTCTGATGGACTTCTTGCAGCCACAATAATGGTCTAGTGTTCTCTGCTGATCTATGCAGGACAACTTACACATCAGGATGGACTCTTATGCCGCGTACACACGATCGGACATTCCGACAACAAAACCCTGGATTTTTTTCAGACGGATGTTCGCTCAAACTTGTCTTGCATACACACGGTCACACAAATGTTGTCAGAAATTGCAAACGTCAAGAACGCGGTGACGTACAACACTACGACGAGCCGAGAAAAATTAAGTTCAATGATTCCGAGCATGCGTCAAATTGATTCCGAGCATGCATAGAATTTTTTGCGTTGAATTGTGTACACACGGTTGGACTTTTCCGACAACAACTTTTGTTGTCGGAAAATTTGAGAACCAGCTCTCAAATTTTTGTTGTCGGAAATTCCAACAGCAAATGTCCGATGGAGCATACACACGGTCGGATTTTCTGACAACAAGCTCACATCGAACATTTGTTGTCAGAAATTCTGACCGTGTGTACGCGGCATAAGCCTTTCCACAATAAACAGGTTCATGTTTATAATAAGGCTATAAAGACCCCAACTTAGCCCCTGGTCACACTTGTCATACCATTTGATAGTTTAAAATCGCATGACAAGTTGTACCCTATTGTCCACAATAGAAGTGGCCAAATCAGTGCAACTCTGACTCTATCAGTCGCACCGATTTTGAAAGTAGTTGCTGCACCACTTTTTGCAAGTGGAGGTGCAACTTGAATAGACATCTGTGCATGAAGTCACACAGATGTCTTCCAAGTCACACTGACATGCGACTTTGAAATTGTGCGGCTTCAAGTGAAGTCGCACGATTTCAAAATAGGATTCAATGTGACCGACTTATCTTTCCTACAAACAGATTTTGGCTTGATTTGCTCATAATAACAAGGTAAAAGATAATAGCTCAATAAAAAATAAAGCAACAAAACTGGCTATTGCTGTAATGTTCACCTTCAATCAAGATTTCACATGCAGTACTTCGTACTTCTTTCTGCTGCTAGATGTCCTCTGACCAGCATCATTCATCCCACTTCCCTGAGCCTGGGTGAGGCTGCAATGATGGACACAGGTGAGGCTGCAATGATGGACACAGGTGAGGCTGCATGGGTGAGTCTGCAATGATGGACACAGGTGAGGCTGCATGGGTGAGTCTGCAATGATGGACACAGGTTAGGCTGCACAGGTGAGGCTGCAATAATGGACACAGGTGAGGCTGCACGGATGAGGCTGCAATGATGGACACAGGTGAGGCTGCACAGGTGAGGCTGTGAAGATAAAGACAGGTGAGGCTGCGTTGGACACTGGTCACGCTGCATTGATGGACACGGGTGAGGCTGCGTTAGTGGGCACTGGTTCTGCGGCGTTGATGGACACGGGTGAGGCTGCATTGATGGGCACGGGTGAGGCTGCGTTGTTGTAAATATTTATTTGTGTAACTTAATTATGCATAAAACATTTAAGTGTCATTTCATGAGAATTTATGAAGGTGTGTATAGGGGCGGGATTAGGGGCAGGGAATGGTAGGGGTTGGGTGGGGCAACTGGTGGCGAGTAACCCGTAAGGCCTGTCTAGTAGATCAGGACTTGAAATTTTGAGCCTTGATAGATATACATATATATATATATATATATATATATATATATATATATATATATTAGCAGAGACCCTAGAGAATAAAATGGCGGTAGTTGCACTGTTTTATGACACACTGTATTTGCGCAGCGGTCTTTCAAATGCAATTTTTGGGGAAAAAATAAATTTCAATAAATAAAAAAAAAACTAAACAGTAAAGTTAGCCCAATTTTTTTCGCGTGCCGTGAAAGATGATGTTATGCCGAGTAAATAGATACCTAACATGTAATGCTTTAAAATTGCGCACACAAGTGCAATGGAGACAAACTACGATACTTAAAAATCTCCATAGGCGACGCTTTAAAAATTTTAACGGTTACCTGTTTCGAGTTACAGAGCAGGTCTTGCACTAGAATTATTGCTCTCACTCTAATGATCGTGGCGATACCTCACATGTGTGCTTTTAACACTGTTTACATTTGCTGGTACGATGGCGTTTGCGAGGGATGGGGCGCTTTAAAAAATATATATATATATATTATTTTTACACAAAATTCTGATCACTTTTATTGCTGTCTCAAGGAATGTAAACATCCTTTGTGACAGTAATAGACAGTGACAAGTACTCTTTATGGAGAGATCTGGGTCTAAAAGACCCCAAACCCCTCCTCTGCACTTGAAAGTATTCAAAATGCCAAGATCAGTGTTTTTGATTTCTGTGGATTTTTTAAAAATGGCGCCATTGGCTGCCTAGTAAACCAGAAGTGACGTCATGACATTGCTTCCGGATTACTACAGCGGAGACCCGATCAAAGTCGATTCCGGCTTTGTTCAGGACTCCGGCCAGCCGGGGGACGTGCCGGCTGGTGGCTCGGGTCTCCGGGTAGGACGGGAGACCCGGGGAGAGCAGCAGGAGGCGTCCCCTCCCGCTGCTTGTAATAACAGTGGAGTGGCTGCTGAGCCACATCAGTTGTTATTACAAGAAAGCCGACAATCGGCTCTAAACAACAGTACCGGGGTGATGCCTGCAGCTGCAGGCATTACCCCGATACAACCACTTGAGCAAAATGACGTACAGGTACGTGATTTTGTGGCAAGTGGTTAAGTCAACACGGTGGAAACACCTAGCCTCCATCACTCTTGGGGGCCGCCTGGAATGCCATGTAATAGGTTACCCGTTAGGGCTTTGTAACATATCAGAACCTTCATCTGAAAGAAGTCATGCCCCCTGGCAGGGGAGTATGGGAACAAAAGCTTGGCTCCAAACCTCCTGGTGTAATAAAGATGGAAGTTTCCGATTATCACGTCTGCACACAAAAGCTTCAAAAGCCACTGCTGCCAAGATGACTGAGTGAGTTATAGAAGATCAAAGAACAGCTGTCACAGAAGATTTAAACCGGGTCGCATAGTGGTGATTCATGGACAAACGCTATCCCTAGTGGACACTACAGCATGCTTCCTGGAGGATGGACAAATATTAAAAAGGACTGCCTCTTATCGATTTTACATTGGATAGAAGACTAGATGGGAGTTGTGTATGGGTGGGGTCTGAATGCATTTTAAAAGTGCTCACTGAAAGGAAAATCTCTCTCTTACCTCATGGCTCTCATGGCAGCGAGCCCAGCTGAAGATACTGGTCATAGAGGACGACCTTACATAACGTATCATTGATGTTCTTGTGTTTCATATGCTCTGTAACATTTTCTTTTAGTAATTTATGTTAGCATTCCTGTTTTCTTGGGAAATACCGTATTTATCGGCGTATAACATGCATAGGCGTATAACACGCACCCTAACTTTAAGAGGGAAGTTTCAGGGAAAAAAAGTGAGTGTTGTACGCCAATAAATACAGTAAATAAGACCATTGTTTATATAAGCAGTGTGTTTATTTTTAACTACTTCGCGCCCGCCATACGACAAATGACGGCCGCAAAGTGGTTCTAAAATGCCGGGAGGCCGTCATTATACGGCCTCCGCTCCTCCGGCCACTGGGGGGCGCGTGAGCCCGGCGCATCACTGAGATGCCGATGCGCGTGCCTGGCGGCCGCAATGTCCGCCAGGTACCCGCGATCGGCCGGTACACAGACAAGGACGTGGATCTGTGTGTGTAAACACACCGATCCACGTCCTGTCAGGGAGAGAGGAGACTGATGCTGTGTGCCTTGTACATAGGGACACAGATCGGTCACCTCCCCTAGTCAGTCCCCTCCCCCCACAGTAGCAATCACTCATAGGGCAAACATTTAACCCCTTCCTCGCCCCCTAGTGTTAACCCTTTCCCTGCCAGTCACATTTATACAGTAATCAGTGCAGTTTTATAGCACTAATCGCTGTATAAATGTGAATGGACCCAAAAATGTGTCAAAAGTGTCTGATGTGTCCGCCGCAATATCCTGACAAAAATTGCAGATAACCGCCATTACTAGTAAAAAAAAAATAATAAAAAAAATGTCAGAATTCTATCCCCTATTTTGTAGACGCTATAACTTTTGCGCAAACCAATCACTATACGCTTATTGGGATTTTTTTTAACCAAAAATATGTAGAAAAATACGTATCGGGCTAAAAATTGGGATATTTATTATAGCAAAAATCAAAAAAATATTGTGTTTTTTTTCAAAATTGTCGCTCTTTTTTGGTTTATAGCGCAAAAAATAAATACCGCAGAGGTCATCAAATACCACCAAAAGAAAGCTCTATTTGTGGGGGGAAAAAGGACGTCAATTTTGTTTGGGAGCCATGTCGCACGACCGCGCAATTGTCATTCAAAGCGTGACAGTGGCGAAAGCTGAAATTTCGCCTGGGCAGGAAGGGGGTATATGTGCCCAGTAAGCAAGTGGTTAATAGCTAACCTTATTATTGTACTATTACCAATAACATTATCAGAGCTTTGATAGTCTAGCTAATTATAGGAATAGACAAGTTAATACATATTTATAATACATAGGGGAATCCATAACCACCCGATTTTTATTTCAGAGACGCCCCCCCTCCTGCAGCACACAGCTGGTGACTCATAACCTCATAGCCTCAGCTCTGTATGTTTGAGCCTGTTTACAGACAGTGTGTCACTTCCTTCCAATCAACTATCAGATATCACAGCGCTCTTTGCTGTAGCTCTGCAGTGCATGTGATGTCAGATCCTTGCCCCTGTTCTCTGCTGCTGAGAAAAATCCATGCATCTGCGTGTTTTAGAAGGCTCTACAGGACAAATGGCTCCGGTCCAACAGGTCCAACTTATGTAGGATGATTTGTTTTATCTCTGTGTATCACCTGAGGCCAATTCCTTCACTGGGTACATGTAAGGGTTTACAACCAATTCAAGTTTTTTTTGTTCGCTATATAAACACTTCAAAGAAAACTTGCCATTGGAAAAATACCAGAGCTTCAGGCTTTAGCATATGTACAGCATTATGTACATCAAGCTATTGCGAGGCAATGGTAAATCTTTTTGGAAGGTTTGAGCAGTTTCAAACTTATAGGCAATACTAGTGACTGGTATTTGTCCTCGGCTTGCTTTCATTGGGCACATTTTCCACAGTTTAGAACTTTATATCCCTCTATCTGAATAATAACATCATTGTAAAAAAAAAAAAAAAGAATGATCAAAAAATAATTCAATAGTAATGACATCTGGATTCATACAACTTTATGTAAGAATATACAAATTCAAGTCACAGTGAAACCTTTTAATAGGAATCAAGAGGTTTTAAAAATGAAAGAAACCGTTTGTTAGAAATATATAAATTACTAAATCCCTACAACTGAAGTTAGATAGGGCTTTTTCTGCTTACTTTCTATGGTCCAGCTTCGACTAATGTAGGTTTATATGTGCCATACCTGGTTAATCCCTGGAGAAGCTGGAAATCACTGTAGTAGGTATCACTACTAGCTTCTAGGTCCTGTGCTAAACGGTTGTCCTGCTGCTTGGTAAACACAGGAGGTTGCTCGTTTGGCATGGGTACCATGCAAAGCAATCTATGATTGGACGAGGTGAAGAGGTGGGGCAGTGACATCTCGATCCCACAGATATGGAACATGCATATTTACTTTACATTCATCCAAGCTGGACCAATTTAACTATGCAAAAAGCCATACCTAAATTTCAGCTTTAATAAAATGTTGTCTCTTTAATTTTGTGAGAAAAGTGATATCTAGTTATTGGCTATGTAGATAATCTTGTGTCTGTCAATTGCATCAATATCCCTCTCCAGCAGTCTCATTTCTGCTTCCAATTTCTCTTTGTAGGCCTTTTTGGGCGGTGTGTCAATCACAACTGAGAGGCCTTGGTACTCGTGATGAAGCTCATCCCAGTTTTTCTTCAATCCCTACACAAGAAAAGGAAACATTTACAATATAGACTTCTGAATGGCCTGAAATCTGAGCTTCTGAAGATACAAGACTATTTGTTTTCAATTTCTAAGTCTGTGAAAACCCTGATCAGATGATATACCGTAATACTCAGATTAAAACAGACCTTGCATAAAAAAAAACACTAACTGAAAGCAATAACATTATAACTTTTTTTTTTCTAAAAGCTTACCTTAAAACACCAAAGATGCCACTGGGCCTTGCAACTGGATTTCGAAAAAACTGAGGACCCCAAATATCATTGGAAGGCACTTCAGCTCTGCTCAGAAGAACATTCTTGAGGTATTTGGGATCCTCAGTATTTCCAGGGTCTTACAAGAGAACCTAGTGGTGTAACCAAAGTCGGTGCCGGCATAAGACTGCTTAGGCAGCCTCCTTAGGGAGTCAGAATGTGGGGGCGGTGCTGGCGGAGCTTGAGGGGTCACAATAGTGGCCCTGCCCATGCTTCAGGGGGCCCGTGTGGCCTCCCTGTCACATTAGGTTTTACACCGGGACAGGAGCGGTGACGGCATTTACTGGAACCAAACTGTATTTTCCTCCTGCAGGGAATTGGCCACTGCCCCTCTTGTACAGGTTCCCCTTCCTTCTGCTGCCTGAGCCCCGGTGTGCTCCTCTGCCCCTCTGCAGTGCTGCCGGCTTCCGCCCTCTCCTATCCCGCCGGCCACTGCAGGGAGTTGTTTCAAGATGAAGAGTAGAGAAGGTGCCGGTAAATATGTAATTTGCCGGCCCCTTCCTTTTCTGAATGAACACAGTCAGTGATTGGTACCATGGCTCTGTGTTCATTTATAACTGAAGCATAGTGAACTGTGTTTATTATGCTTTGGTTTGTGAATAAACAGGGAGACAGCATAATACACCTACTGCAGTGGCCCTGAGTGTAACCCTTGCTTGGGAACCCTAGCCTACTGGGGTGTCAGGTATTTTTTATGTTTTTCTTCTAATGTTTTATTGCTCCTAATTTGAGTTTTTATTCAGTGGGAGGGGTGCTGCAAGGTAAGAAAACTGAGAATTTTCTTGCATAATCCACATTGTAATGTTTATAGGATTTGCATTAGCAGTGCACGGATATATCCTTTGCCTAGAGTTGCACTTTGAAACAAGTGTTCATAAATAATTTTTATACATTATTGGGTTAATATTGACCCACTGGCTTTTGAAGGCAGTATTGTGCTTGAAGAAGAAAGACTCACAGACTGAACAGAAAATGATTACAATATAATTGATAACTACTTAATAAGATTTGCTTAAAAAAAAAAAAAAAAAAGTATATTGATCTGGCATGGTAGCTGTTACTAGTAATGTTGTTAGGGTTACAAGCACTGTGTACTTTTGCTTCGTTAGTCAGTATTCAGTGTCACGACTTGGAAATCCACTCCCACCAAGGGTAGAATGGCTGACCAGAACTTTGGATAGCAACTGGGTGGATGGTGGCGAAAGCCACAGAGAGCTTGGCTTGTTAAGCGATGGTGAGAGCACTGAAGAGGGCCAAGGTACAGAAACTAAGATACCACCCTGGTCCTCACCCAAGCTCCTAGTGTTGGAGATGTTGCACTGCAGGCAGTACTAGTTGCAGTCCTCTGGCTGAACAAGCAGGTCGCATCCGAGAGCAGATTAGACTCTCTTGCAGCGCTGTGGCACTGAACTTACACAGCAGCAGGGTACACAGGGAAATTACCAGAGAACACAGGAATGCACTAGGGTCATCGGTTTGAATCTCATCCACGGCACTACCTGCCTGGAGTTTGCATGTTATCCCTGTGCCTGTGTGTGTTTCCTCTGGGTACTCCGGTTTCCCCAAACACTTCAAAAGACATGCTGGTAAGCTAATTGGCTCCTGTCTAAATTGACCCTAGTATGCGTATGTATGAATGTGCATTAGGGAACTTAGATTGTAAGCTCCTGGAGGGCAGGGACTGATGTGAATGTACAATATATGGGTAAATTAAAGGCGTTATATAAATACCTGTAATAAAGAAAATAATATACCTAGAGAGACAAACAAGAGGCACTGTCTGTTGCGGAAAACAAGGTAGCTTGACTCACAAGGGAAAGAGTGGTGCATTGAAACTAGTAACACGCTGGAGTGCAAAGACAGACACAGAGGTTTAGGAATACAGACTGCAGGAGGAGTACACAGAGTGAACAGAGCAAGACACAGGTAGAGAAACACAAGGTAAAGAGCAAGCTGGGATGGGCTGGGAGCAAGGCTGGAAGAAATAGGAATGCTGAGGATCACAAAAGGCACAGAGAGACACACTAATGCCCCGTACACACGGTCGGATTTTCCAATGGGTTTTTCCGATGGAATTCCATTCAAGCTGTCTTGCATACACACTGTCACACCAAATTCTGACCGTCAAGAACGCAGTGACGTACAACATTACGACGAGCCGATAAAAATTAAGTTCAATGCTTCCGAGCATGCGTCGACTTGATTCTGAGCATGCATGGTTTTTAGTCGGTCGGAACTGCATCCAGACGAACGAAAATTCCGTCGGAAAAAAAGAGAACATGTTCTCTTTCTAAGTCCGTCTGAATTTCCGACGGAAAAACTGGGATGGGGCATACACACAGTCGGAATATCCGATGAAAAAATTCTGTCTGACTTTTTCCTTTGGAAATTCCGAGCGTGTGTACGCGGCATAAGAGATTACAAGGAGTTCCGGCTGCTAGCGTTGCTCGAAAACTGAGCAATTCGCGGGCTAGCCTTTTAAAAGAGCACTCCCTCTGTGATTGGCTGGACACCAGTGGCTGCACTCGGGGGAAAGATCCAGTGCTGGAGATTGCAATAAACAAGCATGACATTTAACATCCTTTCCTATTCTCTATAACTTGTAAAGCCTATCCAAAACGAATATTTCAGATTTGAGTAGATCTGAAATATTTCTCTTTAGTTCAATATAACAGGGAGAGCCCAACAGAGGATGACTTGTCCTCCATGGACAGAGAGATCTTGCTTATGAAGCAAGTAAGAGATATAGGACGCGAGGGGCTGATACGGTCCACCAGGCTCTGCCTATAAATAAAATATCACAGAGTGGGGTGGACTGACCCTTTAATGAAAAACAAAACAGGCATGTTACCTCTAGCACATTCTGTCTCTCTTCTTCGGACAGTTGTTTCATGGCGCCCATCTTAAGCCGTTCTTTCACATAAGCATCATATTCTTCCTGGGCTCTTTTCACTTCCTCGTTCCTCCTCACCAAGTATTCGGGAGTAGAACCAAAATCCTTTAGAAAAAAAAAAATGATTGGGCTGAAATCTTCTCTGTGAGGTTTAACATTTAAGCCATGTACACACGATCGGATATCCTATGGATTCTAATCCGATGTTTTTTTCCATCGGAAATCCGATGAAACTGTCTTCCATCAGTCTTGCCTACACACCATCAGTCAAAAAATTGACCGTTTCAAACGCGGTGACGTAAAACACACCGATGAGCCGAGAAAAATTAAGTTCAATGCTTCTGAGCATGCGTCGACTTGATTCTGAACATGTGTGGGTTTTTTATCCGATGGATTTCCACACAGACGATCGGATTTTGCTATTGTTTTTTTTTCCCCATCAGATAAATTTAAAACATGTTCTATTTTTTCACACCGATGGAAAAAAAAACGAGGGGGCCCATACACGATCGGTTCGTCCGATGAAAACAGTCCATCGGACTGTTTTCATCGGTAAAACCGATCGTGTGTACACGGCTTTACTGTTGTAGATGAAGAGAAAGGTTGCACTAGAATTGGAGATAAGAAAATATACTCTCCATGAGTTTTACATCTTTTCAAAACACCTGAAACTCTAATTTCTGGAGGGGAGCTAAGACATGATTGTGCAAAATGAGCCAACATCCCTAAATTGTAATATGGACAAAGACAAAATCCCCCAATTAGTATGGGATTTTTAAGGCTCAAATAATAATTATATCACAAAATATAGTTTTATTGTAGTATCATTTAAAAGAGATTAACTTCCCTCTTTCCCTCCCTGCTCTTTGGATGGGGGTCTACCTGAGGAGAGCAATCAATGGCTTGGCTCTCAACTGATTTTTTTAATGAAATCCTACCCTACATATGAGAAGCACTTTATAAGTACATCACTAATGCCTGTGTATATTTAGTTTATTCTCTGTTTCTGGATATGTCATTTTTCAATGTTCTAAGATGTTTGATTTTGTACCATAGATTATACTACATTACTTGCAGAGTTCTTCCTGAAGAAGGAGCTATTTTGACTCTGAAACGCATTGGACATTTTTCTCTGCATGTACAATTTATGTGACGTATACAGATTATTGTATTGTGTGACCCTGTACCTACTCCACCTTTTGTGGATATTTTATGCATGTACAATTTTGTTATTTTTAAATGATACTACAATAAAACTATATTTTATGATATAATTATTATTTCAGCCTTAAAAGTCTCATACTAATTTGAGGAAACTCTAATGTAACTCTATATGTAAAGTGAAAATTGCTTGAACCACAGTTCATGGACTTTATAGGCACAACTACACCATACAAAATAAAATACAAAACTTTACTTACGCACAATAAAAAATTAAAACCATACAAGTTAAAAACATAGTAGCATTCTGCACCATATGTAATGGAGGGTGGCCGTCCAGATACAGTAGTAATATTTCATGTACTGTTAGACTAGAAGCCCAAATCGGTAAAGGGCTCCACCACCCGTTCACGTAGAGCTTAAAGTAATATTCAAGTCTCTCTTTTTTTTTTTTATAACAAACATGTTATACTTACCTGCTCTGTGCAGTGGTTTTGCACAGGGCAGCCCCAAACCTTTTGTTCTTAGATGCCTCGCCGGCACTCCTGGCCCCTCCCCCCTGCTGAGTGTCCCCAGAGAAAGCAGCTTGCAATGAAGGCACCCAATCAGGCTTGCTCCTGAGCTGCTACTCTACGTGTTCATTCACACAGAGCTGCGGCTTGGCCCTGCCCCCTCTCTTTGCTAATTGGCTCAGTGGCTGTGATTGACAGCAGTGGGAGCCAATGAGGAGGCAGGGTCCCCAAAGAGCTGAGGCACTCATGCACATCACTGGATTGAGATAGGGCTCAGGTAAGTATTGGGGGGGGGGGGATGCTACACAGATAAGGTTTTTTACCTTCATGAATAGAATGCATGAAAGTAAAAAACCTTGAGCATTTAGAACCACTTTTTTTTTTTTTATCAGAAAAAGGTTTTATTGTGCCAATAGTCATACAACACATGTTACAATAAACATGGCATAAAACAATTGAAAATAAAGGGTCCAGGGTATACATCAATAAACTTACATAAGCATTGTAAGGAGAACAATAACATGTCTCGGAGGTCAGAGTCAATCCATGCAATACAAATGACCGATTGTCAGCATGGTTTAGGTTTAGGTTTAGGAGCATGAAATCAGCAGAGTGGCACTAGATAACAAACGAGAATCATGTAACACTCATAAAACTAAAGGGAAAAGAAAAAAGAAAGAAAACAAGAACATATTGCGTAACCTTCATACCACCCATTGAGGAAGCGTGCCCTCCGATAAACAGAGAGTATAGGCTTTTGTCCTTCTTGTGTACAGAAATAGAGGTGGGAGTAGCTGCCCGATATTAAGCTCTGCAGATAAAGGTCAACGATGTGTGTGTGCCCCTTACACCTGTAGTATAAGGTGACCAGATTTTTAAAATGAAATCCGGGGACAAATATTTTTTTTATTAGTAATGGCAGCAATCAGCGACTCTCTGCCCATCGCCGCCCGCCTCACAGCCTGTGAAGTCTCACTCTCCGGACTCCGGCTACTACTGGGTGGGGTGTGGAGGAAGATCACTCCACCAGGGAAGGCAAGGAGATAAACAGGCAGGCGGCTGGCCGGGACTTGAGCCAAGGCAGAAGAACATGCGAGCGGAGCTGGATGGGCATGCACCCGAAACTGAAGAAATATTCCCTTCGCTCCGACCAGCACATGATCATCAGAAAGGGGCACAGATAATGGAAAGAAATACACCCCCCTAAGTTAGTAGGAGTGGCAGAGTGGGGGGGGGGGTGTAATTCAGATTTTATTTTTAATTCTGCACTGACTGTCTTTGAAATTGCCCCAACCCCTGTTCAAATCCAATCCGGGGACAAAACTGGGGACAGACTTTGTCCGGGGACAGTGTCCTCAATCTGGGGACTGTCCCCTGAAACTGGGGATGTCTGGTCACCCTACTGTAGTAGCCAGTCCCTGACTAGTTGTGGAGGCGCCAAACCTGGAGTTTCCAACCAAGCCTGCCATATAGAATGAAATTTGCAGGTGGCATTTCTGTGCTGATAGGTTAATGGCTCCTTTATAAGAATGTAGTTGACCTGTTCCACCCATTGGTTTTTGGTGGGAACATGTGAGGAGAGCCAGAATCTGGGCACTAGTTTCTGTGCTATGTATAAAAGTCTAAGAACTGCTATGTTGATAGGGGGAGTATATATTTCCTCATCAACTGCTCCTAAAACACATATTGTAGGGTACATCGGGACCTTGACATTGTATACTGTAGATTTATTTCACTGCAATAACAACATAGTTTGGGGCAGCGCCATATTAAGTGAATTAATGAACCTTCCTCTCTACCACATTTGGGACATAAATGCAATGCAACTGAATGGTGGTGCGGTATGCTCTGTGCAACAAGCATAGGTGTGATAACTTATGTGACTGTGAGACTGAAATAGCAGGTATGGATTTCAAACACATCTTCCATGTTTCTCCACTGATGTCCCTTATGTCCTGTGTCCACCCATGCCTACATGGTAAAGAGGCCGGGGTCTTGTAAAAATCGATAATAAGGTAGAATATATCCTTTAGAACCACTTTAACATGTTTTGCATATTCTGCTTCTTCAGGAGCAAAAGGTAATAACATAGAATTGCTACAAAAACATCGGTTAGAGACAATATCCCAAGCATAGCATGCCACATGATGAACCATAAGCCATAAAGCAAGAGGCATGTGTTTGTGATCTGTCAAATAAGTTTATAGTCAGTCTAAGCGTGAATAAGGATACCATCCTTAAACAATTTTGCAAACGCTCGTGCCAATATGAGGGACCGCCAAAAGCATGGTAATCGCAAAGCCGATGGTATATCCCAATTCGAAAAAACCTCCAGAAAGACGTCCTCCCTGTGAGAGGTCCCCCACCGAGTCTAATGTGACTATAATTTTGTTGGCAATTTTTTACACCGATCTACCTCCCTTGGTTACATTTGTTTCTGTGTTTTGAGCGACCAAACAATGAAAACAACAGTGGGAAACTATTAAAACCTCCTTCAATGCCAGCTAAATGTCATTTTTATTAAATTCTCATCTTAATAACTTGATCAGTTGAAGCCTGGAATAAGTCTAATAACATGGCTGACAGATGTTTGTGGTTAGAAACTAAGAGGAAGTTCCAAATTTTTTAATAAGCCATCGACCATATTGGAGCGACTTGTCATGCAATTTGACAGTTCAAGTCGCATCACAAGTCGCACCCTATTGTCAGCAATGGCATAGTTGAAATCGGTGTGATGCCGACTTTGTGGTGCCGCATTGATTTGAAAAAGTAGTTCCTGCACTACTTTAGGCTATTTCGGGTGCGACTTGCGTAGACATCTATGCATAAAGCCGCACATATGTCTTCAAAGTCGCAGTAATATGTAGATTTGAAGTCATGCGATTTCAGATGAAGTTGAACAATTTCAAAGCCGCATTCAATGTAAACGAGGGGTGAAGCTGCCAAGTGTATGGCCAGCCGATGGATTGCTATACACAGTGTCAGAACCAGAAGCTAGTCAAACACAGAATGGATTTAGATGCTTTCAGGGAGAATGACCTGCATGTCTGGGACGTGTTTGATATGTATTTTGTACATCAAGAGATAGGAATAAAAGCAAAGCAATAATATTCATCAAGAGAACAAGATCAAAAGTGAACAGCACTCCATAGAATCCAATCTAAAATGTAAACACTGCCTCCTTCCAGGTCCTCCACCAAGGTACGTTAGAAACAAACCACTAATGCCCGTGAACACCAGCTCCAAAGATAGCAAGTCTTTAAAGAGACATTGTCACTTTGGCTGTTCAGAATTGCACGGCACTGCAAATATCATGCGACATAAAAAATGGCAATACAGATTTTCTTAATATAAGTTATTATCAGTTTATAAGATTACTTGATTATATACTTGACCAAGATGAGGATAGATATTATTACTTTTTGTTTAAACATTGTCAGTATTGGTTTTTACGATAATAATTTGTCTAAGTTTCTATGGTAATAATACCTGAGATTTTTGTTGAAGTCAATTGTAATCATCTTTAATATTTATGATTCTGTAATGATTTTTTTCTGATGAAAAATAAAAAACTTAAATGACAAAAAAAAAAAAATGGCAATACCCACCACTTTGTTCTGTGGGGCTTCTGCTTAAAAAAAATAAAGATAAATATATACTGTATGTGTGTATATATATATATATATATATATATATATATATATATATACACACAGTATCTCACAAAAGTTTTATTTTATTATATCTTTTCATGTGACAACACTGAAGAAATGACACTTTGCTACAATGTAAAGTAGTGAGTGTACAGCTTGTACAACAGTGTAAATTTACTGTCCCCTCAAAATAACACACAACCATTAATGTTTAAACTGCTGGCAACAAAAGTGAGTACACCCCTATGTGGAAATGTCCAAATTGGGCCCAATTAGCCATTTTCCCTCCCCGGTGTCATGTGACTCGATAGTGTTACAAGGTCTCAGGTGTGAATGGGGAGCAGGTGTGTTAAATTTGGTGTTATCGCTCTCCCTCTCTCATACTGGGGGTGGGGGGTCAGCCTGTCAGTGCTCAGACCATACGCTGCACACTGCATCAAATTGGTCTGCATGGCTGTCATCCCAGAAGAAAGTCTCTTCTAAAGATGATGCACAAGAAAGCCCGCAAACAGTTTGCTGAAGACAAGCAGACTAAGGACATGGAATACTGGAACCATGTCCTGTGGTCTGATGAGACCAAGATAAACGTATTAGGTTCAGATGGTGTCAGGCGTGTGTGGGGGCAACCAGGTAAGGAGTACAAAGACAAGTGTGTCTTGCCTACAGTCAAGCATGGTGGTGGGAGTGTCATGGTCTGGGGCTGCATGAGTGCTGCCGGCACTGGGGAGCTACAGTTCATTGGGGGAACCATGAATGCCAACATGTACTGTGACATACTGAAGCAGAGCATGATCCCCTCCCTTTGGAGACTGGGCCGCAGGGCAGTATTCCAACATGATAACGACCCAAAACACACCTCCAAGACGACCACTGCCTTGCTAAAGAAGCTGAGGGTCAGGGGCGTACCTAGAGCATTTGGCACCCGGGGCAGATCCTATATCTGGCACCCCCCACCTTAAAATGTAAAAACACCCCACTGTGCCCCCTGCATATCTCTGCATCCTTCAATATATTTTTGTCAATCCTGTCTCCACAACTGCACCTCTGGACCCCTTTACATTACACATCCCTTGTAACTCTGGACCCCTTTACATTACACAGCCCTTGCACCTCTGGACCCCTTTACATTACATGGCACCCTGCACCTAAGGACCTCTTTACATTACACAGCACCCTGCACCTCTGGACCCCTTTACATTACACAGCATCCTGCATCTCTAAACCCCATTACATTACACAGCCCCCTACAGCTCTAGACCCCTTTACATTACACAGTACCCTGCACCTCTAGACGCCTGTATGTTACACAGACACCCCCTTAACAGTTCTGGACCCCCTGCATGTTACACAGACCCCCCTACAGTGCAGACCCCCTCCCTACAGTGCAGACCCCCCCTACAGTACATGCCCCCTACAGTGCAGACCTCCCTACAGTGCAGACCCCTTCTACAGTACAGGCCCCCACTACAGTACAAACCCCCGCTACAGTACAGACCCCCGCTACAGTAGACCCCCGCTACAGTACAGGCCCCTGCTACAGTACAGGCCCCCCTACAGTGCAGACCACCGCTACAGTGCAGGCCCCCTCTACAGTGCAGGCCCCCTCTACAGTGCAAACCCCCACTACAGTGCAGACCCCCGCTACAGTGCAGGCCCCCTCTACAGTGAAGACCACTACAGTGCAAACCCCCACTAAAGTGCAGACCCCCACTACAGCGCAGACCCCCACTACAGTGCAGGGCAGAACACACACCACCGACAGAGAGCCCGATGTAGTGGCTTTTCAGATTGCAGGGAGGGGGGTGTGCGACAGGTGCCACACACTGGGGGGGGGTGTCAGGCCGGCGCTCCCCCCCTCCGCAAATGCATGCACAGCACTGCATAGACATAAAGGAGGAGGGGGAGGCGGCTTCACTCTGCTCGGCTGACAGCCGCTGCCCGAGACAGATCAGAGCCATGAGAAGGGGACCGTTGCGACGGTCCCAGATGTGCCGTCTGGCTCAGGTGCGGCTCGCACCTCCCCCCCCTCCCTGCAAAGCCACTACCTGCTCGGGCACTCCATGTCTGTCACCGCGCGATGCCGATGTTAAACCCGCGCTGTCTCCTTTCATTTGCAGGGGGGGAGCGCCGGCCTGACACCCCCCCCCAGTGTGTGGCACCTGGTGCGGCACGCCCCCCCACCCTCCCCTTAGTACGCCACTGCTGAGGGTAAAGGTGATGGACTGGCCAAGCATGTCTCCAGACCTAAACCCTATTGAGCATCTGTGGGGTCATCCTCAAACAGAAGGTGGAGGAGTGCAAGGTCTCTAATATCCACCAGCTCCGTGATGTCGTCATGGAGAAGTGGAAGAGGACCTGGAAGAGGTAACCTGTGAAGCTCTGGTGAACTTCATGCCCACGAGGGCTAAGGCAGTGCTGGAAAATAATGGTGACCACACAAAATATTGACACTTTGGGCCCAATTTGGACATTTTCACTTAGGGGTGTACTCACTTTTGTTGCCAGCGGTTTAGACATTAATGGCTGTGTGTTGAGTTATTTAGAGGGGACAACAAATTTACACTGTTATACAAGCTGTAAACTCACTACTTTACATTGTAGTAAAGTGTAATTTCTTCAGTGTTGTCACATATAAAGATATAATAAAATGTTAAAAAAAATGTTAGGGGTGTAATCACTTTTGTGAGATACTGTATATAAATATATAAATAATGTTTGGGGGTCCTAAGTAATCTTCTAGCAACAGGGCTGGTGCAAGGATTTTTGACACCCTAGGCGAAACCTAATTTTGCCGCCCTCCCTTGGCTCCACCCATGACTTCACCCCCTTTGCCCTGCCCATGTATACCCCACCTTTTTAATGAAGCGCCCATCAAATTCAGCCCACCAGTGCCCATCAATGCAGCTTACCAGCGCCCATCAATGAATGTTTGCTTGCTTCCATTTATTTGGGAGTTGGGACACAGACACAGTCCTCCATCCCTGCTGCTTGTTGCAGAGAGAAGAGAGTAGGAACATCAGTGGGCGGGCACCACAGGCAGGAGTGCGCCCTAGGCGGCTGCCTAGTTTGCCTAGTGGTAGCACCAGCCCTGTCTAGCAAAAAATTTTAGATTTTTACATTAATGTGAGAAATGTCAGAACTGGCCTGGGGGTAAAGTGGTTAAACTCAATGGGTTGTTTCACAAGGCAAGTGTTCACATATACTTTAATGCTGCATTTTTACTGGCATGCCCATAAATACTGGAGATGTAAAGTGCACATAGTTTGTGTTTTAAAATAATGGAATACACTGTACATCACCCCTGTGCCTATTATACAAACATTAGAACCATCTCAGAGTATGCATGTGATTGACATGTTTGACAGATAGATATCCCCTGTCTATGCATTAGGCCTAGACGTAGGAGCATACTATGGGACTTTCACAATAACAGCTTTCCAGCAGTCAGGATGCTGAGTAAGTACAGACGTTAATGTCATCTTGGGATGAAGGATGGCAGGCATTCCTTATCTGAGTGTATAAATTAATTATGTGATTTCCTGTTGGTGAAAGCCTGTGTGGTGGTAAACGCTATATTACCTTTCTTTTGATATATTTAGGAACAAGTCCTGAGGCTTCGAGGAGATGCTTGTCCCCTTTTTTGGTGTCCACATAGATGGGCTGTGGCTTTTTAGGTACAGCCATGACAGCTTCAGCTACATTGGTTTTGATGAAACTTTTGTTAGTTTGCACGCCCAGGATTGGCTGCTCTGCTCTTGTTGGAACTGGGGGCCGCTTCTTGTCTTCTGCTAGGCATCTTGGGGGTCTTCCTGTGGAGTCAAGCAAAGCACTTTCTTGTTGTGCACAAGAAAGGCAAACGTGATTAGTAGCAAATAACACACTTCCCAATGTTCATCTTTACCTGAAGCCTCGTACACACGACCGGTTTTCTCGTCAAGAAACAACAAGAAAACTGTTGGGAGAGCTTTCTTGCCGAGAAAACCGTTCGTGTGTATGGTTTCTCGTCGAGAAAACTGCCGGGAATCTCAACGAGAAAAATAGAGAACCTGCTCTCTATTTTCTCGTCAGGATTCTCGTTTTTCTCGTCGGGATTCTCGTCGGCCTGTTTCCCAACGAGTAAAAACCTGTCGTGTGTATGCTTTTCCGAGTCTTAAAAAATCGCACATGCTCAGAAGCAAGTTATGAGACGGGAGCGCTCCTTCTGGTAAAACTAGCGTTCCTAATGGAGATAGCACATTCGTCATGCTGTAACGGACTGAAAAAATCACGAGGCTGAAAAGCGCAAATCGTCTCTCACTAAACTTTTACTAACACGCGGTAACACGAGATCAGCAACAGCAGCCAAAGGGGTGGCGCCATTGGAATCGAAGTTCCCCTTTATACTGCGGTCGTACGTGTTGTACGTGACCGCGCTTTACAACGACAAGATTTGGAATTGACAGTGTGTATGCAAGGAAAGCTTGACAAGAATCTCGTTGGGAAAAAAAACGTTTTTTTTTTACGACGAGATTCTCGGTCGTGTGTACTAGGCTTTAGGCTCTGCAAGCCGCGTTTTGTGAAGTCACGGCAGCCCATTCATTTTAATGGGCTGTCGTTCCTCCTGAAACGCGTGGAAAAGGTCTCTGCACCATTTCTGGAATGGCGGCTCGTATGGGACCAACAAGTGCGGTACGGAGCCCAGAGACCCAAACCTGTAACCCCCACAGGGCCGGAAGAGGACAGGACAGCCCTGCAGTGAAAGTTCCTACCAAATCCAACAGCCTGCTCCTAATGGGACATCCTTCATTACAGGTAAATAATGTAGTTAAACCTGTAGAGGTTTTTAAACTAAACCTCAGATTTAAAGCGGTGTTAAACCCAAAAGCAAACTGCATTATATTGCAGATTACCAATTCTTAAGCCTCATACACACGATCGGATTTCCATCGGACAAATCCGTGGAATTTTGTCCGAAGGGCGTTGGCCGTGAACTTGTTCTGCATACAGACGGCAGAACTTTTTCAGCCAACATTCATTAGCAGAAGTTGCCCAAAGGGTGGCACTAAAGAGCTGAAAAACCACGTAGTTTTGTATTTGTTGGTCGACAATTTTTTGCTGTTTGTATACAAGACAAATTTTTGGCCAACGCCACAAACACAAACGTAGTGACATACTATGAGGAATTTCAGCTCTTCAGCGCTGCCCTTTGGGCCGCTTCTGCTAATTTCGTGTTTGGTGAGCATTGATTCCGAGCATGTGTGTTTGTACTTTCAACTTTTGTGTGACGGATTTGTGTACTGACGAGATAAAAATCAGACAACAGACCGTTGTCCGCCGAAAATTTACTAGTCTGCCATCCAACATTTGTTGGCTGAAAGTTGGACAACAATTGTCAAAAGGAGCGTACTTACGCCTCGTACACACGATATGATTGTTGGCAGGGGATTGTCTGTTGACAGACTGTGGTCCTAAAATCTGACCGTTAGTACGCTCCTTCTGACAATAGGCAGACCTTGTTTACATAGGCAGACCGCCATTCTGCATGTTTCCAGAACGCTTGGTGGGTCCCAGCAGACCCGCTGATTGGCTCCCGCTGTGTTCCAGGTCGTTCCCCAGACCCGGATGTGTACGTGATTTGGCACAGAGTGGCCGCTCTACCACAGTATATGTGCATGGGGCGGTCCGCAAGCAGTTAAAGTGATATTAAAGCTTTGATTTTTTTTTTTTAAATAACAAACATGTCATACTTACCTCCACTGTACAGTTCATTTTGCATAGAGTGGCCTGATTGTCCTCTTCTGGGGTCCCACGGCGGCTCTCGTGGTTCCTCCCCGCATTAGATAACCCCCTCTGGGAAGCTTTCTCCCGAGGGTGTTACCTTGCGGGCACGCTCCTGTGTCATACACTTGGCGTCTATAGACGTCGGGTGTATGACTCGGCCCTGCACCCCGGCAGCCACGTCATTGGATTTGATTGACAGCAGCGGGAGCCAATGGCCGCTATCAATCCATCCACTGAAGAGCCGAGAAGCTTTGGAGAAAGCGACGCGGGATCGCGCCCATGGAAATTCGGGGCTCAGGTAAGTAAAATGGGGGGGGGGGCTGGGGGGCCGGACACTGCAAGGATGCATTAAGGTGAAAAAACACGAAGGTTTACAACCCTTTTAAACATGACATCACACATGCTAAAGTGGTTGTAATCCTTTCCATATACCCAGTGAAGTGAGTACCCTCAGGTGAAACAAATCCTCCTACATAAGTTGTACCTATTTATCTGCTGTATTTTTTTCTATACAGCCATTCAAAGTCCAGAATTTATAAAGCTTGTTTGAGTTGTCAGTAAACAGGACGATGAGCTGAAATTACACTCTGCAGAGCTTAGTGAGGAGAATTTTGAGGGCTGATTGGAGGGAAGGGATACACCCCCGCCCCCCAGCTCACAGAAACAGAGCTGTGGCTGTCAATCACAGGCCGTGTGCTGGAGCTCCCCGTCAACTTTTTTCTCTTGGTGTCAGGAAAACTTGTCAGATGTGACTCATGCAGATAGCAGAGAAATGAGGCAGCAGACAGAAATGACACTTATTGCTCTGGATTGAGACAAGTACACACTATAGAGGGATATGCTTTGTTCATATTTCATGTCTGAGGTTTACAACCACTTAAAGCCAGTTCACTACTGTCACTTGTAAGCCTGACCTCTGTGTTCACAAGTGACAGTTCCCTTCTCCTGGTGGCTCCCAGAGAACCCTCTCTGCCCCTCACCAACCCTTTGACAGCGGAGGAGGGGGCAGGGTGTAACGTGCTGCTTACTTTGGGCCAGTGTTGCCTCTTTTGTGTGTTTGTGTAAGTATTCCTTTGGGGAGGGGACCTCTACTTTAGCTGGTCCCATGGTCCTGTGTGCAGTTTTATTCTTCTGCTCCTCTACTTTAACGGAGTCCCTGAAGTTAGATATGTATCTGAAAAGAAAAAAACAGAGGTTCAAAAATGAAATATTTACAGATATAGGAACATGAATGATGCCGCGTACACACGATCATTTTTTACGTTGTTAAAAATGCCATTTTTTAAATTGGGCATTAAAAACGATCGTGTGTAGGCTCCAGAGCATTTTTAACGACGTGAAAAATGGCCTAATAAAATGAGAAGCTGCTCTATTTTTTCACGTCGTTTTTTTTTAACGACGTGAAAAACGGTAGTGTGTAGGCTTTTACGAGGGGGAAAAAAAAAACCGCGCATGCTCAGAATCAAGTATGAGACGGGAGCGCTCGTTCTGGTAAAACTAGCGTTCGTAATGGAGATAGCACATTCGTCACGCTGTAACGGACTGAAAAGCACAAGGCTGAAAAGCGCGAATCGTCGCTCAACAAACTTTACTAACAGGAAGGGTGGCGCTATCCGAACGGAACTTCCCCTTTATAGTGCCGTCGTACGTGTTGTACGTCACTGCGCTTTGCTCGAGCGTTTTTTTTTCATGAACGTGTGTATGCAAGACAGGCTTGAGAGGAAACAAGAAAAATCACGTCGAGAAAAACGTTGTTTTTGAAAATGACATTAAAAACGATCGTGTGTACGCGACATTAGGGGCAGTTCACACCAGAACGCAGTGCGGGAAAGGTGCATTCTGTACTGCCCATACTTCCATACACACTGTCTTTGCAATCTGTTGTGGGTGCCAATACATTGATTACCGCACTCCGAAGGCAGATCACAAATGCAGTGCGTTTGCAGGCACCAGATCACACGGTACCACAGTACAATGCGTTTTGGGTCAGCGTGTTTTTCAAAGGTAATGCATGCACTACTTTTTGTGCGTTCCGGTGCGATTTTCAGCAGGCTGCAAATTTGCACTGCAGAGGAATTCACAGGAATCACACAGGAACGAGGTCTGCATTCCTGTGCGCTTGCAGTGTGAACCGGCCTTTACTGCAGACTCCCAAACCATTCAACCAATGACCACTAACAGTGTAAGGACTCTTTCACATAAGTGGCCAGGGGGTGTAAATATCAGGCAGTTGAGCTGCAGTTTTTTTACCCCCCAACATCCACCTAAAAAAGGGCATGCATCCTTGATGACGCCCTGCGGGAAGGGGCGAAACGCAATTTATAGTTCCCTAATCAACGACGTCACTTCTGCCATCCGTGGAACGCCCGCGGCGAACCCAGAAGAGCCCTTGCTAGTATTGAAATGCCTCATTTGTTCCTGACATATTGTAAGTGAATTTTAACCTCTTTAGCCCAAGAAGGTTTACCCTCCTTCATGACCAGACTATTTTTTGCAATATGGCACTGCGTTACTTTAATTGACAATTACGCGGTCGTGCGACACTGTACCCAAATAAAATGTATGTTGTTTTTTTTCCCCACAAGTAGATATTTCTTTTGGTGGTATTTCATCAACTCTGCGGTTATTATTTTTTTCACTTTAAACAAAAAAAGGCCAACAATTTTGAAAAAAAAAATATATATCTTTTAGGCCCCTTTCACACGGGCGGACTGTTCAGATCCGCCTCTCAGTTTTTTCGGCGGACCTAAACGGACGCTCCATACATCTCTATGGAGTGACGAATGTCAGCGGTGACATGTCCGCTGACATCCGATCTGCCCTGATCCAACCCCGCTCCACTAAATCCAGACGGATGGATTCTACTGGATTCAACCTACGGTCCGTTTTCATCCGATCCCCCCATAGAGGAAAGCGGAGATCTGACCGGTCCGTTTCTGCATAGTGTGCAGAGGCGGACTTGTCATCCGCCGGCTCAGTGGGGATCAACGGAGCGATCCGCGCTGAGCAAGCGCATGTCTAAAAACGGATCCGCCCGTGTGAAAGGGCTCTTATACTTTATGCTATAAAACATATCCAATAAAAAAAAAAAGTAAAAAATCGAATTTCTTCATCAATTTAGGCCAACATGTATTCTGCTACATATTTCTGGAAAAAAAATCCCAATAAGCGTATATTGATTGGTTTGCGCAAAAGTTATAGCGTCTACAAACTATGGGATATTTTTTATTTTTATTTTTTTTAATAGTAATGGCGGCGATCAGCAATTTTTAGTGGGACTGCGACATTGCGGCGGACAAATCTGACACCTAACTGACACATTTTGGGGACCAGTGACAATAATACAATGATCAGTGCTAAAAAAAAATGCACTGTCACTGTACTAATGACACAGGGCAGAGAAGGGGTTAACATCATTGGCGAGCAAAGGGTTAAATGTGCTCCTAGGGAGTGCTTTCTAACTGTGGGGAGGTGCTTTAACTGGGGGAAGACAGAGATCTGTGTTCCTGCTTAGTAGAAACACAAGATCACCGTCTTCCCCTCTTACAGAACGGCGGTCTGCCTTGTTTACATAGGCAGCCTGCCGTTCTGCCTCTTGTGAGAACGATCGCGGGGTGCCGGCGAACATCGGGTCTGCTGGACATGCTGATTTGCTCCCGCTGTGGCCAATCACAGCGGGAGGGGGTCGCAGGAGACATGCGCGAGCCCCAGTGCACAAAATCACGTACAGGTACGCGATTTTGCGCAGGAGGACCGTCCTGCCGCAGTATATGTGGCGGGGCGGTCCAGAAGAGGTTAATTGCGGCGCTAATAAACCAATTTATACAATACTTCACTATGGGTACCTTCTCTCTTCTTTGAGCCTGGTGGAATTTGAGCTGCTCTTAGGAGCTCCAAATTAAGAGTATACCACTGTACCACACTGTAAGCGCTATAATATAAAAAATTGAAGGACATGCATGCGCTTGAAGCAAAATGCTGCAACAAAATGCAAACAGGTGGTGCCGCCCTGCAATGGCGTGGTGTGGCAGTTACAGGTTTAAAGCAGACAGCGAGGAGGTGACATGTCGCCTCCTCACCATCTGTCAAACACCTCTAAAAATCGATCCAACCCCGGAACTCTTTCTAGATGGGAGGCAATGATTGCTGCATGTATGAACGAGCCCTAAATCTTCCAGAAACACATGGAAAATAACATAACAATTTAAAGTGTATGTAAAGCCATTCTTTTTTTGTTTTAGATAAAATAACCCCTGTCAGGTATGTGTCGCTGTCTGTGTCCCCCACGGGGGAGAGTTGCCCTCTCTGTCTATATCAGTGACCACTGTCTGCTGCAATATGTGATGGGAAAGCCAACATCTTTGAGTTGTCACAGAAACAGAAAGTTAGGGGAAATCTTCCAAAGGGGGACACCTATCATTGTGACAGCCCTCTTACTTCCTGTTGTGTGTCTGGGACAGGAAGTGAAGGGAAATCTGCTGATGGGATATAGACAGCAAAAAAAATGAAGGGGCCACAACAATTCTGTATGTTATCTATGAGGAAAAAAAGTTTGTGCTTTAATTATACTTTAAAGCTGGATTCCAGCAAATACAATTTTTGGACATTTGCACTATAAAAATGTATTACGGCTTATGATGTGCATTTGTGTAAGCTGCTGTGTTAGGCCCGTTTCCACGACAATGTAGTGCAGGAAACCCGCTTTCCCATGTGGTTTTCTGCACAGCCTTCCAGTCGCACTGCCTTTGCTGTCACAAATTCAATGCGTTTGCCCGCACGCTACAAAAGTACCATGCGATCTGGTTGCAGTGCGTTATAAACTACACAGCTTTCCTGTGCGATTTTAATGCGGTTTGTGCAATTCTAATGCAGTTCTCAGTGTGAATGGGTCCTAAACCCTGGTTCACACTAGTGCAACGCATTTGCATGCACACATCGTGAGTACAGCAGCCTAGTCTTTTAAATGTGCTGCTATACACATGGGAAGAAGTCCCTGACCATTTTTTTAAGGGCCCTTTCACACTGATGCATTTTTGCTGCGCTTTTAACCTGCTAAAAGTGTAAGAAAAACACAGTAAAAATATTTCCTTTTAAGTCCTTTGGGACTCTTTACATTATTGCCCTGTGGGTGCGATGCGTTTTTAAGTCTTACATTCTGCATCTCTGGTGTTCTGTTTAAGAAGCGCAACAAAAAATGCACGTCCCTTTGAAATCAATGGAAAACGCATCAAAAAGCACCACAGTTGCATTTTTGGTGCGTTTTTTTTAGTGTCCATGTTTCACAGTTGCATGCTGGGAGTCAAGCAACCAGAATATGTACCAAAAATGCATCAAAAACGCATATGCTTTTTTCTGCGTTTTTTTTCAGCAAAGCAGTGTGAAAAGGCCACGGCGGTGATGGCGAACCTTGGAACCCCAGATGGTTTGGAACTACATTTCCCATGATGCTCATGCACTCTGCAGTGTAGTTGAACATCATGGGAAATGTAGTTTCAAAACATCTGGGGTGCCAAGGTTCGCCATCACCGTGCTACGGCAACATGCAGTTTGGCGTGCGCACAACTGCTCCACAGGTGCCGATGCATGGGGTACCAGTAGGAATTATTGGCACCCCCACACTTTTGCTAAAATGCAGCGCGTTTCAGTGCGGGTCATAAACGCACGCGATTATGCATGCATTCTTACCCGCACTACTGTGAACCTAAGCTGAAACTCACAGTTGCTGCTGATCACAGCGGGTCACTTGCTCGGCACTTCGTCCATTGAGAAAACATCTTGTGTTCTTTTCACAGAATACAAGGCGTTCTATGATTGGAGGAGGGGACATTGTGACGTTAATGAATACAAAGAACACTACATGGAATGACTTAAACATCCCCAAACAACCCCGCCCCCTCCCCAAAAAACACACACCTAATAATTTTTGTTTTTGAAATGCGGCATAATGAGCAAATTTTTTAGCTTCAGCGCGATTGGTATATTTGTGGCGAAATCAGTCGTGCAACAATCCCTACACTCATCCCTAAATAAGAAAACGGAAATATCTTAAGAACTGAATGTAAAATACAGGAAGCCAGGAGTTGTTTTAATGGTAGGGCATTTCTAGGGACAAATAACTCGTCATCAGATACGTTCGATGGGTCAGCTCACCTGGGTGCTTTGTGGATTTTGATCTCCTCTTTGGGGATGAGATTATAAATGTTTTCCACGGGCTCTGCCATGTCCTTCATCTTTGTGAACTTTCAGGATCACAGAAAGGAAAATGTTTGTCCTCTCCAGGGGAAGAAACACAGCTCCAGCCTGGACTGTTGTCACTACCGTTGCCTTAGCAACCGTTGCCACACGCTGCTCTTGTCTTGTCTTTTTTTCTAACAAGCTTTATTCAGCCGGCTCAGATTACACAACCTGCACCCATTACTCACCTTACATTGAAATATCATTCAGAGAGATCCAGAGCCCTCCATAAACACAGAGAAACGTCCAATATATCCACACAATGATGGGCGACTGTCTGTCACATAGGGTCTTTTCAGTATGAGGGCCACGTTGTGTGTTTTACAAATATTTGTGGGCCGAAAACAAATCAGTTTGATAAATTAATTATAAAGATTGAAACAAATAAATACGCATAACTTGGAGAAAGAAATTCAGTAAACCAAAGCAAAGAAATTCCAAATAAAATTAAGACGTTGATAAAGGTCGAACAAAAATAAATTCAGTCTTAGTGACGGTGTACAATTATGCGCTGCAAATTCAGTGCGAATTTAAGTCGGTACATGGTGCGAATTCGCATTTGGATTTCTGCTTGCCATGTGCTATTTCAATGAGAATTTAGTGCGAATTTGTGAAGGGAGTGGTTTCAATCCGGTCCCATAGAAGTCTATGGAGCTGAAATTCGCACCACACCGCACTAAACTTGCACAGGACCCTTTTTTGAACCGGATCAAATTTGCACCTCATATATGCGAACGGCCTTCATTGGAAATAATGATTTTTTTAACATGACATGCGAATCTATGCTTTTCAGGTCACATCTGATCCACATAGCATTTGCATAAGACCCCTTTTACACTGAGGCAGTTTTCAGGCGTTTTAGCGCTAGAAATAGCACCTGAAAACTGCCTCCCATTCTCTGCAATGGGTGCTTTCACTCCCGGGCGGTGTGCTTGCGGGACAATAGAAAAAGTCCTGCAAGTAGCATCTTTGGGGCAGTTTGGGAGCGCTGTATTTAACGCTCCTAAAACGCCCCTGCCCATTGCAATGAATGGGCAGAGCTTCCAAAGCACCTGAAAAGCGATTCGGAAGCGCCGCAACATGGGAGTTGAGCACCGCTTAAACAGCGGTAAAGCGCCGCTAAAACGAACAGCGCTTTACCGCTAACGCCTGCCGCTTTCAGTGTGAAAGCAGCCTAAGTGTGAACTGGCACTAAACCTTTCTTGTCAGAGTCACCTTTACATTGGGGTCCCCATCAGTGTCCCCCCTTACATCAGAGTCCCCATCAGTGCTTTTCACGTGTTGTTTGCGTGTTTATGGTGCAACACTGTAGGGCAGCCCATTAATTAGAACCTACGCTTCATAAATGTGCCAAGGTAGCTCCTGTACCTTTTTTTTTGGAGCTGACTTTGGCGCATTTTTGAACAGCATGTTTATCGAGGGACTTTTTCTAGTGCATTTGGTGTGCCAGTAAGAATGAATGGCAATCCAATGCACATTCCACATTTTGCCGTGTTTTTGCCTTGTTAACAGAAATGCGCAATTCTGCATGTGTTTCCACCACGCTTAGATATAAACGGGGCCTAATAATCTCCTCCCCTGTGCTCCTTCATCCAGAGTGGGGGCACTCTAATACAGGAGGTGTGTTACTGGCCAGATCACCAGGTTAAAACAGAGGGACAAAAAATTCTAAAAAAAGAAAACGAATGCAAAACCACATCTAATGATTGGTAAGCTGCAATATATAACATTTTTGATTTAATACCGCTTTAAGTCGCTACTTCATGGCTCTGGTTGTCATAGCAACCTATCCTAGGAAGGATTAATTGAATGTATACTTCAGTCTGTAAAGTCCAAATTGTCACCGATAATCCTGTTCAGAAGAATATAATTACTTTATTCAGTCATTTCTCAGTATATATATTTTTTTATTTTGAATCAAATTTAAAACATATAGGTTTGAAAATATTCAGTTCTTAGCAATAGGGTTGTAGCATGTGTGGTGTAATTCCATAGATTTCTTCTCTTACATTCTTCTAAAGTAGTGGTCTCCAAACTGCGGCCTGGGGGCCAGGTGTGGCCCTTTTCTTGCCTTTATCAGGCCCTTGGGACTCTATTCCCCCCCTTAATACAAGGCACTATTCCTTCTACACCAGGCATGTCCAAAGTCGGGCCCACGGGCCAATTGCGGCCCGTGTTCCGGTTTAATACGGCCCCACAGGTAATTTGGCAAAATCTATCTTTTGCGGCCCCCAACGAATCCACGAGCGCCGCTCAGGACTCCTGGGATCTCTGGATCTCTCAACGCTGCAGGACTGAGTCGGTTTTCTCACGATCTCTTAGATTTGGTTTGTTCCTTCTCCCTGCGCTGTGTCTTCACCACACACAGCCACAAAGGCAAGAGATCTCTGGCAAATTCTTGTTGGGCAGTGTATTAGTGCTCGGGCGAACACACTTAGACCAAAACCTCTTGCACTGAGCTCACATGATCCCTTCCCCTTCTGGTCAATTTAAAAAATGGCTACTGTAAATAAGAGAAGGAAAGTTGACAGTGACAGGTGGAAAGTAGAAATGCATCAGTTACAGAGATGAGACAAACCATTTACCACTGACAGGGGTGCTTACAGTGATCAGCTGTTATTTACGTATGTAAAACTTTGGCCCAAAAGACAAAAAAAACTGTAACTGCTAATAAAGTGTTAGCTAGAGTCTGCCTTCAATTTGTTAGTGTATCTAAATCTGCTAGTACATCTAACACTGCTCTACCAGACTCACAATGCTACTGCCCAAAGGTGCCCCCTGTGCTTTTCTTCATCCAGAGTGGGGCACTCTAATACAGGAGGTGTGATACTGGCCAGATCTACAGGTGAAAACAGAGGGGGGAAAAAAAGAAAAAACAAATGCAGCCGCCACATCTAATGATTAGTAAGCTGCAATCTGTTGCATTTTCGGTTTTGGGTTTATTACCGCTTTAACGTCACTTTAGGGATTTTGGCAGTTAAAAGTTTCACTCTTTCCTATCTGATGGACGACATTTTTTTTGTCTAAACTGCATTAGGCTGAACTCGCATTGCTCAGAGATCGCATGTGATCGGTACCTACAGTGCGGGTCTGAATCACATGCGATCTCTGAGATCGCAGCAGTGTGAACCCGGGCTTAAAAAATCATCATCACCATTGAGCAGTCAGTGTTGTGCAGTCTGACATGCTTTCTTCGTATTGCCCTTTTATGAGGTTGCCCTTTTAACAGAAGGAAAGTGAAGCATGCTGGGAAGTGTGTTGGTCCTGGGAGGAGGGGGGAGGAGAGCTCTTGCTCTGTTGCTGTCAGTGCACATGTAAACAGCCTGGTGTCTGCAGGTAAGATGCACACAGCTGCCATTTTACACCTGTATATGTTCTATATGATGTCATATTACTGCAGTGTGCAATCATGGTAGAGGATTTATTACCACAGCTCTCAATATATGGACACACGGGGAGATTTACTAAAACTGAAGCACACAGAATCTGGTGCAGCGCTGCATAGTAACCAATTAGGCCGGATTGGATGCGGTTTTCTCCTCCTAAATAGAGCCGGTTTACACAGCTCCGGGGTGGCCGCGGTCCCCATTTAAAAAGGGTCCTGTGCGTCTTTGGTTCTGATTCAGGTGCGAGTTCAGGCAAAAATTCGGACCTGATTCACACCTGAATTGGTGAACAATGACGCACTGGACTCCACGCTGTAAGCCACAGCATATGTGAACGGAGCCTTAAGTGGGGTGCATACTATAAGAAAATCGGGTGACTGATCGTCCATTTTTCCTCATTGTTTCACAGCAAATCGGAACTGATGAATGAAAATTCTCGTACAACAAAGGCTTTTTTGCTTGTTTCTGATCATGCGCGATCTTTTGTTCTCTGATTTTTCTCGTACGAAAAAGGTACACATTAAACAAAAATCGTTCGTTCTGTTCCCGTACAAATAATATTTTTTTGGGCTTGTATGAAAGTCCCTCGGACAAAAATGTTCGCCTGCTTTTCTTATAGTGTGTACGAGCCTTTAGGGTACTTTCACACTGGGGCGGTGGGTCTGTTTGCGGTAAAGCAGTGTTTTTTGGGCGCTGGCGGGGTGCTTTTAAGCCGCGCTAGCGGTCGAAGAAAGGGTTAAAAGCACCCGTGTTGCGGCGCTGCCGAAGCGATTTGCAGGTGCTTCGGCAGCGCTGCCCATTCATTTCAATGGGCAAGGCGTTTTGGGAGCGGTGTATACACTGCTCCCAAACCGCCCCAAAGATGCAGCTTGCAGGACTTTTTTTCCCATCCCGCAAGCCGCACCACCCCAGTGTAAAAGCACTTTCACACTGGGGGGGCATGAGAGGTGCTTTACAGGTGCTATTTTTAGCACTAAAACGCCTGAAAAGCGCCTCCAGTGTGAAAGTACCCTAAGACCCTTTTCACACTGAGGCGCTATAGCGCTAAAAATAGCGCCTACAAACTGCCCTGAAAGAGCCGCTCCATTCACTCCAGTGTGAAAACCCGAGGGCTTTCACACTGGAGCGGTGCACTGGCAGGGCGTCAGAAAAAGTCCTGCCAGCAGCTTTTTCAATGGGTAGCACCGGCAAAGTGCCGCTTTTTACCCTTTTTCGCCCACTAGCAGAGGTTAAAAGCGCCCCGCTAGTAGCCGAAAAGCGATGCAAAAACTATGGTAAAGCACCGCTAAAAATAGCAGTGTTTTACCGCCGATGCCCGGGCGCTGTGAGTGTGAAAACACTCTAAGGGCACTTTCACACTGGCATCGGCAGTAATGCCCCGCTATTTTTAGCGGCGCTTTACCGTAGTTTTTTCGGCCGCTATCAGGGCACTTTTAACCCCCGCTAATGGCCGAAAAAGGATTAAAAGCACCCACAAACCACCGCTTTACAGGCACTTCGGTGGCACTGCCCATTTATTTCAATAGGTAGGGGCGCTTTAGGAGTGGTGTATCAAAGATGCTGCTTGTAGGACTTTTTTTTTGCGCTATAGTGCCTGTAAAGCGCCTCAGTGTGAAAGGGGTCTTAGGCTGGGTTCACACTTGTGTGGTGCAAATTTCAGCTCTGTTATCTCTGCAAGGAGATAAGAGAGCTGTTGAGCGTTTTGTGTGCGGTGGAACATGTGAACTTGCTGACCTGGGAGAGGGGGGGGGAAGTGTAGCGAGCATTGAAAAAAGTCCTGTTCAGAACGGAAGACATCTGCGAATCAGATGCGTGGCCATAGAAGATAATGGACCTGAATTTGCACCTGAGCCGCACCGCAATGTCTAGAAAACGCACACGTTTTTTTGGTAATGCGCAGTGCGAATGCATAGCACATATGTGAACCAGCCTCATTGAAAATAATGTATTTTTTAATGTTATGCGAATTGGATGCGGTGTAAGCCTTAGTGTCTAACTTCAATTTGTTCAATTAAGCTTTGACAATAAGACCCCTTTCACACTGAGGCGCTTTGGGGCAAAAAAAAAAAAAAAGCACCTGAAAAGCTACCGAAAATCTATTTCCATTAAAATCAATGAATGTTTTCACACTGAGGCGATGTGCTGGCGGGGCGGTGAAAAAACTCCTGCAAGCAGCACCTTTTGGAGCATGTTTGGAGCGCTAAAAAAATCCCGCCCCCTTTCCATTGAAATGAATGTGAGGCTCCTCAAAATGGTTCTTGAAGCAGTTTTTGAGTCGCGTGACCCTCAAACAAATGCACTGCTAGCACCTGAAAAGCACCTCAAAAGGGCCTTTTATGGGCAGTTTTTGAGCGCCTCAGTGTGAAAGGGCTCTAAAACCTGGAAGCTGATTGGTTACTATGCACAGCTGCACCACATTCTGTGTGCTCCAGTTTTAGTAAATCTCCCCCACACTGTGCGTTTTGGGGTACACATCCTTCCTGTATGCAAATGAATGCTCGGCTGTGCAGTTACCAGCCTGTCATTGATTTTTATTGGCGATTGTATGCAAACACCTGCCAATCCTAGGTGTAGAGATATAGTACATTTGTTTTTGAGCCTGTGTGAATGAGCCCCTAAAAAACTTCCATTGTTATTATGCTGCTTAGCTGTTGCATTGAAAAGCAATATGATCCTCGAGGTCCACTGGTCACTTTCCATTTTGTTGTGATTTTATAAAAAAAAAAAATTCTGAGATGATTTTTTTCTTTTTCTTTTTCTTGACCAGGCCGTTTTTTGTGATACGGCACTGCGTCGCTTTAACTGACAATTGCGCGGTCGTGTGACGTTGTACACAAACAAAATGTATGTCCTTGTTTTCCCCCACAAATAGAGCTTTCTGTTAGTGGTATTAGATCACCTCCTGCGGTTTTTATTTTTTGCGCTAAACAGAGCGACAATTCTGAAGAAAAAAAACTATATTTTTTACTTTTTGCTATAAGTATCCAAAAAAAGTAATAATTTCTTCATCAGTTTAGGCCAATACGTATTCTTCTACATATTTTTGGTAAAAATCGCAATAAGTGTACATTGATTGGTTTGCGCAAAAATTATAGCGTCTATAAAATAGGGGATATATTTATGGCATTTTTATTATTATTTTTTTACTAGTAATGATCAGCGATTTGTAGCAGGACTGCGACATTGCGGCGGACAGATTGGACACTTCTGACACTTTTTTGGGACCATTGACATTTATGCAGCGATCAGTGCTAAAAAATATCCAATAAAGAAATTTCAAAAATCGAATTTCTTCATAAATTTAGGCCACACAGAAATCCCTGTGCTGGCTCTCGTGCCCGCGATCGCGTCCCCCGTCGTGCAGCGGGCGCGCGCCCCCTAGCGGCACTTAAAGCAACAACATACCCATACTGGGTTTCGCCCCCAGCCATTCTGCCAACGTATATCGGCGTGAAGCGGTCGGCAAGTGGTTAAATATACTAACAAAATGAAGCCAAATTCCAGGTAATACTTTATAGGTAGTTAGAACAAACAGTTTTTTGTTTTGGGAAATAGGTTTTACATAAAAGCTGATCACATTGTAAGCAACCCTGTCAGTGTTAAATGATTAATCTAATCCCTGTAATTGATACATCTGCAAGAGAGCTTGTTTTTTTCAAAAACCAATTTACGGGCCAGGTCCTAGAAGAATGAATTCTCAAAAAAAGAAAACCAATGCAGCCATCACATCTAAGAATTGGTAAGCTGCAATATAATAAATATTTGCTTTTGGATTTAATACTGCTTTAAATAAAAGGAAAATATTGCCTGTATTTCAGAGATACACTTTATTATGTTTGTAAGTATTGAACTGACATATGATTAAAAAATCCCCATAACCTAAAATGAACCAAAGCAACAGCACCTAATCCGAGGCCAAAAGTTTTAGTTAACCACCTGCCTACTGGGCACCTAAACCCCCTTCCTGCCCAGGCCAATTTTTAGCTTTCAGCTCTCTCACACTTTGAATGACAATTGCGCAGTCATGCAACACTGTACCCATATGACATTTTTATCATTATTTTCACACAAATAGAGCTTTCTATTGGTGGTATTTAATCACCACTGGGGTTTTTAGTTTTTGCTAAACAAACAAAAAAAAAACAGTTTTGATAGTTTGTTATAACATTTTGCAAGCAGGTAATTTTGCTCCTGCACAAATGTGCTCTGATGGGGCTGCGCTGATGGGGCTGCGCTGATGGGGCTGCACTGGTTGGCACGGATGGGCAGCACTTGTAGGTGACACTGGTGGGCACTGATAGGCAGCACTGATTTGCACTAGTAGGTGGCACTGGTGGACATAGATGAGGCGGCGGTGGCTCTCCGTGTTTGGGACCGATGTCCCTCTGACAGAAACCGGTGATCTGCTTTTATTTTTTCTCCTCACGCTGTCAGCGTGAGGGGAAGAAAATATCCGATTACCGGCTCTGTTTACATCATGTGATTAGCTGTCATTGGCTGACAGCTGATCACGTGGAAAGGGGTCAGAATCGGCCCCTTACTCCAATCTATGATCAGCCGAGTCTCGTGGAGCACGCAGGCAGCTCATGCACAGGAGGACGTATATGGACACGTTCCCGGTAGTTTAGGCCCACGCTGTAGCCGTCTTTTGCTATAGCGCGGGCGCAAAGCGGTTGTAAACCCCGTTTGGTAATTTTTACCTACAGGTAAGCCTATTATAAGGCTTACCTGTAGATAAAATGAATATCTCCTAAACGTGCACCGTTTAGGAGATATTCACACTGGGTGCAGCGAGTGACATCACGGGCGCATGCGCTCTAAAGGTCCTGCAAACCTTCCTGGAACTTCAGAGCTTTCTGTCTGTGTTGTTACAAAATGACCAACCTGGCAGAATGTGCAGCCCGTGTCACTTCCTGTGACGTGGAATCGGGTGTAGCTCCAAACAGCGCGCACTGCGCAGACACAACGCATCATACATCCCTTCACTGGCTGACGTCAGTGCACAGAGGAATTTGCCTGACAAAATGCACACGACAGAAATCCACTAACACTTACGAAATTGACGTTGCTAAGCCCATCTTGTTACACCTTACACTCAACCTCATCACACCTACAGTAAGCAGGCGGGCAGCGGACATCTTGCTACACCAAACCCCGTTTTGAACTAGCAAAGTAATTTCAGCAATCGAGTGAGCTTATCTACATAAGAAATAGTAACAAGATGTCCGCTGCCCCTCTTTCCTACTGTAGGTTTGATGAGGTTGAGTGTAAGGTGTACCAAGATGGGCTTAGCAACGTAAATTTCGTAAGTGTTAGTTGATTTCTGCGATGCGCAGTATTTGGTCGAGCATTTTGTCAGGCAAATTCCTCTGTGCACCGTCAGCCACTGAAGGCATGTATGACGCGTTGTGCATGCGCAGTGAACGCGGTTTGGCGATACAGCTGATTCCACATCACAGTAAGTGACTCGAGTTGCGCATTCTGCCAGGTTGCTAATTTTGTCAGAATACCGGAACCGAGGGCTCCCGCACACATGCGCTGGAGTGACGTCATTTAGAAAACCCGGAAGAAAGATGGGGAAGATGCCAGCCCTCTCAGCGGTGACATTACAGCTGGTGGGCTTTGTTCCAAGGTGAGTATTTCATAATGTGCTAGTATGCGATGCATACTAGCACATTATGCCATTACTTTGCAGGTTGTTTTTTTATTTTTTTTTATGCAACATCTGCGGTTTACAACCGCATTAAAGGCCTACTGTGTCGATTTGGGAAGTCCGAGTTCAGCACAAAATAAATTTAATTAGCATTAATGAACAAAATTGCAGTAACAGATAATGACTCTCTTCATTTTCCAAACATTATTCCACTGGGAGAGGAAGAGACTGTTAGAATCAATTGAAAACAGTTTCTGACTTTGCCGTTTGTTAGTTTAGGACACACTTGGCATTTCTACAAGTAGCTATGACCTTGTAGTATTGCTAATTACTGTCTGGAAACCACTCAACCTTTCAGTCACTGTTCATCGAAAGGTGTATAATTACTTATGCTGGTGGCTGCCAAACTTTTCATTTGAAGGAAAGAAATGTTATAAAGCCAGATAAGAGTTTTGAAAGACGTTTTAGCCTCCTTCAACCGAAAATGGCTAAAAGCATAGCAAATAGTCTGCTCTTAACATCTAGATTTGTCATTATTATTATTATTATTATTATTATTATACAGGATTTATATAGCGCCAACAAGGTGCCAGTACAGTTAAAATTCAATACAAGAGGAATCAGAACCATGCATCATTTTGTGGTGCTAAGTAATTTGTATGGAACTTGTTAATAATAACAAGAAAAACAGCCAGCAGTAATAGACCGCTCCCAGCAACAATGGTTCCCAACAACAATAGACCCCAGCAGCAACAACAGATTTCTCAGCACCCAGCCCAGCATCAATAGACTCTCCAGCAGCCAGAAACAATAGACCTTCCCTCAACAGTAGATTCCTCCCAGCAACAATTGATCCCCCAGTAACATAAGCCCAACCAACAACAATATATCCCCCAGCAGCCAATAACAATAGACCCTTCCCTCAACAGTGGATCCCTTCCAGCAACAATTGACCTCCCCCCAGCAACAGTAGATCCACCCCTATGCAAACATAGATCCCCTTCAGGAACAATAGATTCCCCAGTAGCCAGCATTAATGGAGCCTCCATCACACCCCAGCACCCCTTGCTATTATATACATTCAGTGCTGGAGTTTCCGGACCTGTGTTCCCCCACGTTCCCACTGAAAAAAAGCCCTGATCCTACATAAATGTATTATTTATACCAACACATAAAACTGTTCTTTTAGACGAGTTTTATTTAAAAATAAAATTCTGTATGTCCACCATTGAACATACAGAAAGTCACAGTATGGGGTGTGGAAAAATGTAAGGATTCTGTATTTCTGTGGCTATCAGGGAGTCCAACATGAATCCGTCTGGGAAGAGCAGAACAGGTTTGTCAGTATGGGAAATGTGCTTGCTGGGATTTGTAGTTTTTCAGAGATAGGAGAGGCACAAACTGGACATTCTGGGGTTTGTAATTCTAGAGATGAGAGAGATGCTAGTGGCACAGTAAATAGATCCCAGCACACCAATCCAAAGTAAAACAGGAAATGCAATCAAAAGAAACCCGGCATTCGCTGCAACACTTCGCCTTTATTGCTCATTTATGCAAAAGGCATCAGACAGTGTGGGGTACAGTAAAAGGTGACGCATTTCGTGCTGTGACTAGCGCTTACTCATGACCTGGGGTTACTAGTAAGCGCTACTCACAGCACGAAATGCGCCAACCTTTTACTGTACCCCACACTGTCTGTGATGTCTTTTACATGTAAAATTAATAGAGCTGAAGTGTTGCAGCAAATTCTGTATTTTTTTTTTATTTTGTATCTGCAGACGAGCTGTGCTGGCACCTTCATCTAAACCCTGGCCATGCTGTGGCTGGATGGCCAACGTGCCCACCTGGAGCAGCTTTCTCTTCAGTGGTGGTTGTCTAAAACATTAAATAAGTAGAACAGTAGGGGCTAAAGGGGATACAGTTCTATTAATCCCACAAATGGTAACCAAAACAGAAGCTCAGGACTTGCACACTATATAGCAATGCACATTTAATAATTATAAAGGCAAAGTATTTTATTACAATATTGCTTGCCATTAATAGAACATATAAGGTCAAAATGATATTCAGCAGTTACAGATACAAAGAATCAATATATACAGAGTACATGAATTTTAATGGCATCCCAGTCTTAGTCCGTAGGGTTTAATATTGTGTTGGCCCACCCTTTGCAGCTATAACAGCTTCAACTCTTCTGGGAAGGCTGTCCACAAGGTTTAGGAGTGTGTCTATGGGAATGTTTGCCCATTCCTCCAGAAGCACATTTGTGAGGTCAGGCACTGATGTGGACGAGAAGGCCTGGCTCACAGTCTCCGCCCTAATTCATCCCAAAGGTGTTCCATCGGGTTGAGGCCAGTCAAGTTCCTCCACCCCAAACTTGCTCATCCATGTCTTTTATGGACCTTGCTTTGTGCACTGATGCGCAGTCATGTTGGAACAAGAAGGGGCCATCCCCAAACTGTTCCCACAAAGTTGGAAATTGTCCAAAATGTCTTGGTATGCTGACGCCTTTAGACCCCTTTCACACTGAGGTGCTTTGCAGGCGCTATAACGCTAAAAATAGCGCCTGCAAAGCGCCCTGAAAGAGCCGCTCCTCCCACTCCAGTGTGAAAGCCCTCAGGCTTTCACACTGGAGTGGTGCGCTGGCAGAACGCTAAAAAAAGTCCTGCTAGCAGCATCTTTGGAGCGGTGAAGGAACGGTGTGTATACCGCTGCTGCCCATTGAAATTAATGGGCACCGCAGCTATACCGCCGGCAAAGCGCCGCTGCAGCACCCCGCTAGCGGGCAAATAGTGCCACAAAATTGACGGTAAAGCAACGCTAAACATAGCGGTGCTTTACCGCCGATGCACCCACTGCCCCAGTGTGAAAGGGGCCTAAGAGTTCCTTTCACTGGAACTAAGGGGCCAACCCCTGGAAAAATTAGCCCACACAATAATCCTCCCTCCACCAACTGATTTGGACCAGTGCACAAAGCAAGGCATTACAACTCTGGGCACCCAGCTGTGACAGCTTGTGGCATCACGGCCGGGTGCACACTGCGCATGCGTGAGTTGCACTGCGCTTCCCGGATGGTCGAGCAATCTTCTGGGACCTGCGACGTGTCCCAGAAGATTGCAAGGAGGGGAGGGGAAGAGGAGAACTTCCTTTGGATCGCCTAGTGGCCTAAGCGAAAGTGGGAGCTGTTACCGGTCAAAACTTGGTACCCCCCCCAAAAAAAATGACATGCCCAATGTGGCATAGGAGGGGTGGAGGTGTGCTTAAAGCAGAACTTCCCCTTTTGGGTGGATCTCCGCTTTAACTAAACTAAAAATGCACCTTTTTAACAGTGTTCTTATACCTTCGATCAATCTTTGGTCTTTATATCCTACAGTGCAACAGTCACAGAAAAAATGGTCTGTAATGTTCTGCTTGCCAGGGCTCACTCTCCCTATTAAGACTGATGGCAGCTATGGTCTCTCTTGGGCAGGGCCACAAGTCTTCGAACTGCCCCTGCGTGCTTTTTTCCAATCAGCAATGATGTAATTGCACCCCTGCTCTCAGTGGTGGGAGGACGTGGGCTGCTGATACTCCTGGTCTGATCCACTTATCCATGTCTGTAGGACTTTATTGACAGGGCAAGGTAATTCTCTCCCGAGCTCAGAATTGTTTGACTATGCATGCAGGAGTATGATGATCTTCTTTTTTTGTTTTTTTTTTAAACCGCCAGATTTACCTCCCCTATGAGAGTAAAGATGACCTCACAGTATTTTAAAAGTCTGATTTTACAATAATTATGTAAGATACAGGGAAAACCGCTTTTTTGATTTAGGGGAAGAGAAGTTTAGGAGAAAATGTAAGAGCATCCTAGAGTTCCGCTTTAAATGTCCTTTTTCTGCGGCTCTTTTTTTTTTTCTTTCCTTTTCTTATACAGTGGAGCCTTGGTTAACGAGTAACGCGGTTAACAAGCGTTTTGAAAGACGAGCAAACGTTTTTTTTTTTTTTTAAATCCTGACTCGGTTTGTGAGTGTTTGTCTCGCAAAATGAGCAGAATTCAAGCTAATGGGGTGTGCAGTACCACATTTGGCCATAGGTGCGGGGGCACCGGTGACACTCGGAACTGTTCAAAGCCGTTCGGAAATACTTTTCGAGTTCAGCCGAGCTGTCCCGAGTATTTCTGAGGCTCTCCGACACCCCCCCACACCTCTGGCCACATGCGGTATTGCATGCAATAGAAGTCAATGCAGAACAAATTATCTTCGTTTCCATTGACATCTATGGGGAAACTCGCATTGATATGCAAGTGCTTTGGATTACAAGCATTCTCCTGGAACGGATTATGTTCGTAATCCAAGGTTCCACTGTAATTATATATTACATTTACCACGTTGTATAAGACGTTGATATTCTTTTTTTTTTTTCCATAAAGATTTTATTGAAAATACGTTTTTGCAGATAACATAAGCAAAAGAAATACAAATGACACCATCAGCTCAAACAGGGGTTATACAGATACATTTCCACCGAGTACACAGGATAGCATGTTTAAACCTCTCCTAATTAGTAAGTCTAAACTTAGGTGAGGACGCGGTATGTGGGCGTCCATATTCTAGTATATGCATACAAAATCTAAGTCCAAGTATAAAAAAGAAAAAAGGTGAGTAGGGGACAGAAAAAAAAAAAAGGGGGGGTAGTGAGAGGGAGGGGGAGGAAGTGGGTCAGCATAATGAGGAGAGGGGGTGCAGAAGTCACCATCTACCCTCTCCAGCATCCATTGGTCAAAACACAAAGGTGAGTCACGCCAGTAGCATGAATCTGAATCTGAAATCAAGATCAGTTTATATTCTTATTATATTTAGTCAAGTACATATACTTTATTGTCTCTTTTTTTTCTCTGTATTTATTTCTAAAACCTAATTATAATTTATTTTAAAAGCATACATCCAGCCTCTGACACAGAAAGGTTTCAATGTGAGTCTCTAGTAGGAAATGGAAGGGAGAATTGGTTGCAATATCAATGCAATGACCAGAATCCTTTTTTGTATTGCATAGAAATATATCTTAATATTTTCTTGCCACAAGTATGTTTTTGTATATTTTTACTTGCCATTCTTGCCATTTGATTTGTATTTTCAAACTGTACATCACCATGTGCCTAATATATTTGTTTTCTTTTTAAATGTGTTAACAGATTTCACATCAAGTTAACATGTTTACCAAGTCAATGGCAGGTGCCCGCCTTTTTAACCAACATTCCAGGAATAAAATGTTTCACATTCTATTTTCAAAGCCAGCAGCACATTCCAGAGTGCTGAAATTATGGCTTTCCACCCTCAGTTCCCTTGTAGGAGAAAATAATCTTATCTTGATGGGTCCTCCAGGGTCCGGGAAGACCTCAGTTGGTAGAATTCTTGGCCACAAGCTGGGTTGTCCTGTTATAGATGTGGATGACGATGTCCTTGAAAAAGACTGGAACATGAGTGTGTCCAATAAATTGCAGGAAGTTGGCGATGAGCAGTTTTTAGAAGAGGAAGGAAAAGCCCTTTTAAAGTTTTCAGCATCTGGAAGTGTGATTTCCCTTACGGGCTCCAACCCTCTTCACACTAGCTGCATGGAACACACAAAAAAAAATGGCTTAGTTGTTTATCTTGATGTCAATTCACAGGATATAATTGAGAGGCTCGAAGGAATGAAAGTGGATCGTATTGTTGGGCAAAAGTCCGGAGCTAGAATTGGCGACATACTTCAGAAAAGGAAGCATTTTTATAAAAAGTGGCATGATGTGCGTGTACTCTGCCAGAGGGGCGATACTGTAGAGGTTTTGGCTGAAAAAGTAATTGATGCAGTAAAAAAATATCAGAATCTAGACTCTGATACTTTTGTTTCTACAAGATCCCAAAGCTGTGAAGCTGAAATTAGCCAAGACAAAGCAAAATTCTTTAGTGATGTTGTCATGGAGGGTTTAGCTGCTGATGGTGGACTCTACGTTCCCAAGAATGGTCTACCAAAGCTTACTGCTGGCGAGTGGGAAAGATTGGTTAATTCGACTTATGCTGAAAGGGCACAGATAATACTGGAAAGATGCATCCACCCAATTGATGTCCCAGCTGTTGTTTTAGGAGAAATGATTGAAAAGGCATATGGTGAAAATTTTGCTTGTAGCAAAATTGCCCCCATCAGGCATTTGTCTGGCAATCAGTTCATTCTTGAACTCTTTCACGGACCAACTGCTTCTTTCAAAGACTTGGCCTTGCAGTTTATGCCTCACTTGTTTGCTTATTGCGTCCCCAAAACATGTAACTATCTAGTTCTTGTGGCTACTTCTGGAGACACAGGTAGTGCTGTTCTGGACGGGTTTAGCCATCTCAGTGACCTTGACAGGCGAAGGATGGCCGTCTTCTGTCTTTACCCTGAAAATGGAATAAGCCAGATACAAAAGTCACAAATAATTGCTTGTCAAGGAGATAACGGGTTTGCACTGGGAGTGAAATCTGATTTTGATTTCTGTCAGACTGCAATAAAAGGAATATGCACCAATCCTGATTACACCAGCTATCTTACAGCTGAATACGGAACTACTCTGAGTACTGCCAATTCTATCAACTGGGCCAGGCTGCTACCTCAAGTTGTGTACCATGCTTCTGCTTATCTTGATCTGGTCAGTCACGGTGTCATAACTTTTGGGAACCCAGTTGATGTATGTATTCCCACCGGTAACTTTGGCAACATACTTGCTGCCATTTACGCAAAACATATGGGAATACCCATTCGAAAATTCATCTGTGCCTCCAATCAAAACCACATTTTGACCAATTTTATCAAAACCGGATGTTATGACCTCAGGGGTCAGAAATTACTGCCATCCCATTCGCCAGCAATTGATATTCTTAAATCCTCCAACTTAGAGAGGTATTTACATCTTATCTCTAACCAGGATGGTGAGCTTGTTAAAAAACTCTACAGTCAGTTACAAAGTCAAGGTCATTTTCAGCTGCCGGAAAATTTATTCAAAAATCTCCAGAATGATATTATTGGCAGCTGGTGCTCTGAGGCAGACTGCTTGTCCGCAATCCGCTCTGTACATAGTACAAGTGGATATATCATGGACACACACACAGCAGTTGCCAAAGTTGTGGCCGACAGGGTGCAAGACCGTACTTGTCCAGTTATCATCTCATGCACAGCTCATTATTCTAAGTTTGCACCTGTTATTTTGCAAGCTTTGAGGATTGAAGAAATTAAGCAAAGCCCATTAAGCCAGCTCCATGTGTTAAATTCCTTCCGTCCCTTGCCTCCCGCTCACAAGGCACTCTCAACAAAGCTTAAAGACCAAGAGTCTCATAAGAGCCGTGTTTGTGAGGCTGATGCAAACTGCATCATGGGCCACGTTGAAAATTACCTTCAAAAACAATTCTTGAGGGCTTACTAGCAGTTGTGGCAGCTATAATCTTTTCCTGCAAAAAAAAATCTCCTTGAAAATCCAGACATTTGATAAAGTAGAAAAACAAACTGTAGCCAAAGAGCTTCCACTTGAGCAGATTACGAAAATATTTCAGGAAAGCTTTTTCAATGCTAATTTGCAAACGGAAAGACCTTCACTCGATCAAGCTAAAATTAGTTTGAGAGAATGACTAATGTAACGTGTTTGGGTCGGAAGGCATTGTGAGTTGTAGGAAAACAAGTCATGTCTCCAAACGCTGCCAGAGGATGATGACAAAATTGATGGTGTTTCCTTTAGGGTCTGTTATGTTGCTATGATCGCAGTCCATGGACTGTGCTGAATGCGTAATCCGGAATTAAGTGGTATGAATGACACCACACCCTTATAACGTTCATTTATAGAAATTGCTATTTCAGATGGGTTACTAGCGGCAAAAGCTTGTTCATTATTTAAATGCTATATTTGAACAGCAAATGGAGTGTGATCATAACTAAACTGATGGCGTTTGCAGATAAATATCCCTATAAAATAATTTTAGGGGTAATTGGATAAATGGCAATGTCACTCAAGACTGATTTCTCTATTCTGAGAACATTGTGTCAGAGTTACAATGCTGTTTTGAGATTTTGCTGCTATTCCTTGACCTTACAGGAAGATCACACTTCCTCTGTGATCATTTTTCAGCTAACCTACTGTTGTCACTGCCTTTTCCATGGGGAAAAAATGTGAAAAGTTACAACCTTCAGTGTCTTTTTGGTTGCTCTTGGATATGCTAATACAGACTTAGATAGGCAAGGTCAAGTGCAACCTCTTGCCAGCCTCAGTTTTTCAGATAAACTACTTTGCCACTGAAATATTTAATGGGGTTGATTTACTAAAGGAATAAAAACTCTTCACTTTACAAAGTGTATTTTTACATAGGAATGTTAAAGGGGTTGTAAAGGTTCATGTTTTTTCACCTTAATGCATTCTTTGCATTAAGGTGAAAAAACATCTGACAGTTACCGGCCCCCAATTTTACTTACCCGAGCCCTGGAAAGTCCTGCGTTGAGAACGCGATGGATCTTTGCCCGGGGTTCTCGGCTCTTCATTGGATAGATTGATAGCAGCGCAGCCATTGGCTCCCGCTGCTGTCAATCGAATCCAATGACGCGGGGGGCGGGGCTGAGTCCTGCACTCGGCGGGTATGGCTGCCGAATGCAGGACTCGGGAGCGTGCCTGCAAGGTAACCCCCTTGAGTGGGGGGGGGGGAGTTATCTGAAGCGGGGAGGAGCCGGGAGAGCCCCCGAGTGACCCCAGAAAATGGCGTTCGGGGGCCACTCTGTGCAAAACGAGCTGCACAGTGGAGGCGAGTATGACATGTTTTTTTTTTTTTTATTCTAACCTGTTCACTTTAAACATTCAATCAAGTACGAATTCTTTCTTCCCTTAAACATGATTGGGTGTTCATATTGAAAAAGCTTCACCTTTTTATTTGCTAAATTATTTGGGCACTTTTTAAAGTATTTCCCTTGGTAAGTGAATAGAGTCAACTCTTTTTAGTAAAAAAGCAATGCATTTTCAATGCTTCTGGTATTCCATTTTAATATGCTAATACAGACTTTGGGAAGTAAAGTCAAAGGCCGACCAGCCCTCATCGTGCACTTTGTTGTTGTCTTTGAACGTGTTTGTTGTGATAAGTAACCCATAGTTCCAAGAGGGTCAGTTCAGAACTTGACTTGGATTTAAAAAATGTATGTTTCCATACCAGCTCCTTGGGTTTTGAGGTCAAGGGAAGTTTGGGAACACATTTAAAGGAACATGCAGGCACATAAGGATGTAGTTCTGTTTTTATTATTAATGTTGCAGCTTACTGTATGTTTTTTGGTTCTGCAGAATGACTAAGTGCCGGTTCACACTACCGCGACTTGGGGGGCGACTTGTCAGACCGCAAGTCGCCCCAAGTCGCTTGACATCAGAAATCACAGCTATGTGAATGAGAGCCGTCTTAATGAACGCGTATGAAGTCGGAGCGACTTCAGAAAAGGTTCCTGTACTACTTCAAGGCGACTTCTAGGCGACTTGTACCCATTGATTTCAATGGAAGTCGCCTCCAAAGTCGGATCAGTGTCTTAACTGAAGCAACTTTACAGGAAGAGAAAATTGTTTTCTCAGGCAAACCCCTCCCTCCCACAGAGCTGATTATTGTTTGATTGGCCACTGGCAAAGTCGCCTGTCCTGGAGGCGACTTGAAGTCGCGTTGTAAGTCACTCCAAGTCACGCTGAAGTCGCGCTGAAGTCGTCTCCAAGTCGCCTCGCAAAGTCGTGCTGGAAGTCGTGTTGCCCCTGTGTGAACCGGCACTTAGTGTAAAGTGCATATAGACATTTATTATTTATTATACGTATTTATATAGCGTCAATTTAAGTAGCACATTACATATATATTGTTCGTTAGATGACTATTGTCTTAGGCTGATGTCAGATGCGTGATTTTGTAGCAGAGATTACTTGCTGCTACAAATCACTAAAGCCAACAATGCAACTAGAGATTTAATCGCAATTTAGTAGCTGGAAATAGTGCTTTACAGCATTGGTTGTTCTTTTATAAAAATCGTTCTACAATAATTTGAGCAACATTCCATAGAGATGCATTGTGAGCGATTTGTCACTAGCTATTTTGCGGCCAACATGAAACACTGCGGAATGAGTCGCTGAATGCCAAAGCATAATTGCTTTAAAAATTTAAAAGTTAGCAATCCTCTAGTCAAGCAGTAGCACTAAACACAAGAGTTTAAATATCAAAGTTTTAAATTTGTATTCTTTTATGTGCTCTAAATTCTTTAACATAAAAACCCATTTAGGGGTCTTAAGATGTCCACTTCTTCAGGGCCCAGAGGTCTGGAGGAATGCCCAGAACTGCTGTAAGAGGGACAGATAATGTATATCACTATAAGCTGTACAATAAAGCTGACTAGTAACAAAGCTTTCATTTACATGCTTTGGGTCACTTGTACAGCCACTCATGGTGATATACAGTATATTATACTGTGCGTGTGTGTGTGTGTGTATGTGTATGTGATATATATATATATATATATATATATATATACATATACACACACACCCGTATATACAGTACAATTGTGACACAAGCCATATTGTAATTGTATGATAAAAAAAAATGACCTATCCTTTTCAATCTGCAGCTCTGTAAGTTTCAATGTTATATGAAAACCTGCAGGCGTTGTGTACACATTTGTTGTACGGAACCCCCCCCCCCCCTTCTCAGAAGTCTGCACTAAGATACAAGTTTAGATTTTGGACATCCCCTGCAACAAAAATTTCATTTGTGGTAAGTTGCACCTAAAGGCATAACCACTTCTAAAGGAATGCAGACACTGCAATTTTCCTATGCAAGTGCATTAGCTGATTAATAATGAAAAAGTCACTCCGATTCAGAATCAGTATTTAAAGATTTACAAGATCAAACGGATTAAGAATCTGTAGCAAAGTCTGTTAAAATCATTTCAATGTACATTAAACACCCAGACAGGTTATTTTTTTGTGTTTTTTTTTTTTTTTTTTTTTTCTCAACAAAAGTGGAGTTTATCAGGGGTACTCACTAAGGCTGAGAGCGGCTCCCCTTGCAGCTAAGCACACTCCACCCCTGGAGATGATACAGAGGGTAAAGGGCACAAAGAGGCACGAGTCACCAGCAGGCTAGGTAGGACTTGAGTGATGATCGCTGGGAAAGCTGATACACTGTGCTGTTGTCGGCTTGACACCAGTCTGGAGTAAAAAGCCCAGCTGTGCCTGAAACACAGCAGATCTGGAAGGAAGAGACTGTAGAGAAGTCCTCGTGGGAAGCCGGGGTCAAACACAGATGATCAAGTCATTGGAAATAGCCAGGGTCATACACAGGGGGTCAGGCAGAAGAGACCAGAGTCCTTAAAACAAGCTCGGGGTCAAACACAGGAGGCAGGCAGAGTAGAGAAGTCCTTAGGCAAGCCGGGGTCAAAGTACTGGAGAGGATCAGAGCAGGTCAGGGTCAATCTGGGTCACAACGTGTAATCACAAGATAGCATAGTACTGAAGCAGGAACACAGGAAGCTGAAAGACAAACCAGCAATTAACCATAGGACTAAGGAGCCTTTTATAGGCCAGCAAGGGGACATGCGTTATGCGCACTTCAATGCGCATGCGCCTGTTCCGGTACGCTGTACCCCCCCCATTCCCCAGGTGCGCCATTCTACCACGCATGCGTGCGGGAAAGTTCCGATACTGGCGAATCCGGCTTCTGTTACTTCTCTGACAGAGTTACTCTTTAAGACCCCCAAAACACATTGGAACATTTTTGTTAAAGAATTAGAGCAAATAAAAGGATGAACCTTAACATTTTGAATTCAGACCTCTTGTGGTTGGCGCTTTTAAACTTTATGCTGAACTTGCTCCAGGTCAGTTACTCAAAGTAATACACAGACAGCCAGGCAACTAGCATTCTTGGAGGGAGAGGTCAGCAATGGCAATCCCCATACTTCTGTGAGCAGAGGATTCCTTTAGGCCTGGTTCACCTCAATGCGATTTGAAGTCATGACAATCACATTATTCTCTATGTTGCTCGTTCATATCAATGCAGCACAGTGCCTTTTTTGAAAAAGATCCAGTGCTACTTTGGTGCAGTTGCAGCGTGATTTTGGCCCCACAGACTCCAATGGAAGCACACCAAAAATGCAGGTATATGCGTTTTTCACACATTTTTGCAAGTTGTTAAAGAGCTGGCACCCACCAGCATCCTAACAACCATGACTCCACCTTGCTGTCGACAAAATGTAAACAAAAGAGCACATCAGTAAAAATGTAAAAATAATGCGGAGTCCCCCCACAATGCATACCAAGTGCTTCAGATCTGGTGTGGATTTTAAGGGGAGCCCAAGTAAAAAAAAAAGGCATGGGGTCAGACCCTTATCCGAGCATGCAGCCTGGACTATACCAGGCCACATACCCTCAACTTGGGGGACCCCCCTCCCGGAAAAGCGTCTTGTCACCATGTTGATGAGGACAAGGGTCAGCATTGTGGGGGTCTACAGGTGGCGGGGCTTATCAGAATCTAGAAGTCTGGAATAATAAATGGGGTGCTCTATGCAATGTCACTGCATGGAGCAGGTAACTGTACACTTATACTGTAACATGTTTATTATTTTAAATAAAAAATAATAACAATAATAATCTGACTTACCAAAAAACTGTTAAAGTGATTGTAAACGCATTTACATTCATGGTAAATATAGGGTATAAAACATAACGTTCAAAGAGTTAGACCTTTAAAAATTTTTATAAAATTTAACCTGGGCTATTATAGTTTTACTTTAAATGTAAGAATGTGCTACATAAGGAACCGAGAAAACTGTTGTTTTTTTTTTATCCTGTGCCTTATTAAAGCATATTGCATTTCCCTGTTTCTTATTAAATAAAGGTTATGTCCCTTTTGTCATATAAAGATCATTGTATTGTCTGACTGTACTGTAAATGAACAGGAACATGCAAAGAAAAAAAAAGTCATTACAGATTGGTTTTGTGTTTGCTTTCTTTGTAAGTGGTTTAGTGCTACATCTGTAACCATGAAAATATCACTTGAGGCCATGTAAAATTTCTTTTTTGAATTCAAGTGACCTCTGGTGGCTTCATAAGGTAAGAGCAACTGAAGGAGTACACTAAAAATATATATTTTTAGAGGAAGCCTCCACTGAGAAAATATTGTAGTCTGAGTTTTGAAAACTCTACTTTCCTGGCTATTATCATGCTGCTTTAAAGACTTAAAATCATTGAACCATAACAAGTAGATCTGGCATTCTGACCCCTGACTTCACTAGCTGGGTTATTTACTCCAAAAGAGTGAAGCCAAAAACTTCCAGGCAACCTGCATTTTCAGAAGGTCTGCAGTGAAAACCTCAATTTTTCTCTCTGCAGTATTCTCATATGCATAACATCTGGACTTGGATATAGTGTAGTTGAAGTTAACCACTTAAAATGGTAGTAAACGCTCTTTTAAAAAAATAAAATAAACACAATAACAGAGGTCTAGAGCAGAGCTAGAGGTCTCTTTTGTCATAAATGCCCCACACCCCTTGTCTCTCAGTGGGTAATGCAATTTGAGTCACACATGCACAGCTCAGACCACGTTTACGGCTCGCTGTGTGTGCCGTGGCAAAGTGACTCCCTTACGCAGTGCAAACTAGTACAATTTGACTTAAACCTGCAAGGGGACACTTTTTTTTTTTTTTTTCTTAAGGAGATTTTACTACTGCTTTTAAAGTTTTCTTAGTGTTAAGTTAAATTTAACAGCCAATTGTAAGAATTTTTTCAAATTGATTTTTGCCTTCATTTTATTAGGCACATTGGTACACTTAATAAAACAATAGTGGAGCGCTCTAGTGCTTATAAAGTACATGCTATTTGTACATTAATAGTCCATAAAGTAAAGGAAGCAAAATACTGTATATACTCGAGTATAAGCCGACCTGAATATAAGCTGAGGCACCTAATTTTACCACAAAAAAACTGGGAAAACGTATTGACTCGAGTATAAGCCTAGGGTGTCCATCTGCATGCCTCACTTTGCCTCACTGTGTCCATGCCTCACTTTGCCTCACTGTGTCCATGCCTAGACTGACGTTTTACATAAGTCTATGGAAGGGGTGCCCGGCTTTGAAAAATCAGTGCTTCCCGGCCGTAGGTCCCCCAGACAACAAACTTTGCACAATTGTAGAGGAAGAGTGGGGCTACATCTGTGCCAAGTTGGTGTCCACGGGACCTATGATCGGCCGGTACCGGGTCCCCAAAGTCACCAGAGAAATTACCGTTTAACATGGGAGTCTATAGAAGGGGTGCCCGGCTTTGAAAAATCAGTGCTCCGCGGCTGTCGGTCCCCCAGACAACAAACTTTGCACAATTTGTAGAGAAAGAGTGGGGCTACATGTGTGCCAAGCTTGGGGTCCAGGGTCCCCAAAGTCCGGGAGATCAGGCGCAAAAAGGTGACTCGAGTATAAGCCGAGCGGGGCATTTTCAGCACAAAAAAATGTGCTGAAAAACTCGGCTTATACTTGAGTAAATACGGTAAGTGATAAAAAAAAAAAGTCCAAAAAGCATACATTTCAGTGATCCCAAAGCTGTGATGGAAATAAAGCCTTGTATACATGGTCAGATTATTGGACACATTTTTGTCAGTTTTTTGTTGGGTGCCAGTCTCAAATCAAAAGTGAAGAGGATACTCGCTATCAGAAATTTTTCTGACGACAGAATTCAACGTCAGAAGTGACGTGATGTGTTGAATTGTTTTGTATGTGTTCTTTCATTTCTGAGCATGCCTAGTCTTGCTCTTCAGATTTTTTTTGGCAGAAAACCGTACTAATGAAAAGAAAATCGGACGTTGTGGTCACATCAGACAAACATTTTTGAGCCTGCACATCCAGTTTTTGTATGACGAAAATTTGTAATCGGCGGTCAAAAGCAGCATACTAACGATTAGAAAATCGTCAGATCGTTCATCTGATGAAATTTAACTTCAGATTTTCTGACCGTGTGTACGGGCCTTTAGAGTCTCTAAGAAAGAGTGTGATCCTCCTAATAAGAGTGGTCAATATGCACTCTTTTTAACCAAGCCATTCTAGCATCTCACAGGCAGGAGGGTCCATTTCAGAGTTGCGACTAAAACCGCTCCAGCAACGAGGCAGCGGCAGTAAAAGGCAGGCATACACACCCGTTCCAGAGTGGTACCAAGTCGAATATAAAATAAAAGCACTCCAATAGTGTGATATTGCTAAAACTGATATTACTTTTTTAAGCAATAAAGATGCACTCACATTTCTTTAGATAAAATAAGGCATAGATCTGGCGTGAAGAGCGCCAACAGATCGGGCTTGCCAACGCTTAGGGTGGAGCCACGTACACACACCACCATGCATGCACAGCTACACATTGGCCGTCTTTGTTGTTGGAAAGCCCGATCTGCTGGTGTTCATCATGAACAGCATCCTCTCTGGCTGAGGAAGTATAAGCGGAGCAATTCTGAGCGCAGGTAGACCCCATACAGGAGTCATCAGTGTAGCGCTGAAGTCTTCAGGGTACAAGGAGAGGTCTGGAAATGGTTCTGTTCCATGCAATAGCAGGGACCAGGTGCCATTACAGGCAGCAATCTCCAAGATGGCATCCAGTATGAGTAGTAGACCCAGTACACAGGTGCAGTGGTGCCCATGGCTGTGGGGGGAAAAAACGCACCAAATTCAAATAATGCTTTACACTGATATAACACTCAACACTTCATTAAAAGCAGTCTGCACCACAAGCATGATTGCAATAGATGTAGAGAGTTGCGGCCCATGTTTCATGCAAACCACAAAGGGGTATTGGAACTACACTACCCTGGTTTAAAGGGGAAGGGACTTGATTTATCCAAGTCCACAGCATCAGGCCAAAAAAGTCTCAGGATAAATGGTGCCAGTTCCATCCAGCATTCACCCTCCCAGGGGGCATACCCTACAACATTCTGAAATGTTAGCCCACCGTATGTAGGCAAAGAACATTATGTGGACCCCATTTTTCTATGCACCAGGCCACTGGGAGCTGGTGTTTGAGTAGTTGTTTTTAATTACTGTTTTTTTAATAAAAACAAACCATTTTGTACTACACCATGGGAGCCAACTTTCTTTTTGTTTGAGGACACTGGAAGCTTGCTGTTGCCATTTTTTAACCTTTGATTCCTGTGGGAATGTCTGGAGCTGACTGACACGGCGAGCTGTGGGACCAAGTGCCGGATATCAACTAGATCTGATCCTATATGCTGACTACTCCTGCAGGGGTGACAGGAGCTGGGGAGAGGGGACCCTTGTGGGGGAGCACTTAAAGTCACTTCAAGATCCCTGCTGAAACAGAGCACTAATCACAGTGGAATTATGCACATTCGTTTTCTAACAAATATGAAAGAGGATATTTACAACTGGACACTAATTGGGACTAATTAATACATTTTTGCTGACCATTGCATTATTATTGGACACACTTGTGGACTAGATCATTTATAAACTTTTCTTTTTTTATCACAGTATATGCACTTATAGTTTGGGTACTTGCCAGCACTTTATGATTATTGCATTTACAATTTTACTGTATTTTCACAGGCTCACACCTGTTTATATTAGGTTTACCTACTACTTGGCACATTGATATAGCCCCAGCCATCCGGCGGGCTTAACCATATTTATGATTGCTCCTACTGCATTATAATATTCAGGTACCTTCATAGGGGCCTGAGCCACTTCACACAGATCCTCTTATAGGTCCTGTAGGTCAGTCTTCAGGACCAAGCAGCACCACCACCCCCATACTATTTTACCCAAATTACACAGAACTTCCTTTGGGGAGTCTCTTTTGGGGGGGGGGGGCGCAAGCTTTTTCACGGATTCTCTACTTCTTTTTATGTATAGAGATGTACACATCAGACCAAAAAGAGGGACAACCAGGGCTTCTTGGGGGAGAGCAATGCCATTCCCTTGAATGGGTCACGTTTAACACTGGGTATAAGTGCCGTTGCAAAGCATTGCAGCTATGGCACGTGTACACCCTCCGCCACATCCTCTGCCGCTAAAAGAGGTAGTGATTGGGGGGGCTATAAAAGCATAACTCAACAGCAAGGTTTTACTGCCACCCAACCTCACCCTGGGACAAGCTTTAAGGGCTCATTTACACAGGTACTCTGGCCTTTATCCTGCCCTTGGGGCACTTTTCCTCCCACTGACTCCAACAATGAGGCATAATTCCTGCTACTGACATCAACAATGGGGCACTATTTCTTCCATTGGCAACAATAATGGGGCACTATTCCTTAACCACTTCAATACCATGCACTTATACAGCTTCCTGCCCAAGCCAATTTTGAGCTTTCAGCGCTGTCGCAATTTGAATGACAATTGCGCGGTCATGCTACACTGTACCCAAACAAATTTTTTATCATTTTGTTCCCACAAATAGAGCTCTCTTTCGGTGGTATTTGATCGCCTCTGCGATTTTTATTTTTTGCACTATAAACAAAAAAAGAGCGAAAATTAAAAAAAAAACTATGTTTTTCTTTGTTTCTGTTTATTTTTTTTTGTAAATAAGTACCTTTTCTACTTCAATGACGGGCACTGATAAGGCGGCACTGAAGGGCACTGATAAGGTGACACTGATGGGCACCGATGAGGTGGCACTGATGATGGGCACTGATAGGCGGCACTGATATGTGGCACTAGTATGCGGCACTGATGGGCACTCATAGGTGGCACTGATTGGCACTCATAGGCGGCACTGATTGGCACTCATAGGCGGCACTGATTGGCACTCATAGGCGGCACTGATGGGCACTCATAGGTGGCACTAATGGGCACTTTTAGGCGGCACTGATGGGCACTTATGGGTGGCACGGACGGGCACTGATAGGTGGCACTGATGGACACTAGTAGGTGGCACTGGTGACACTGCTGCCTAGCAATGCCAGCCACCACACATTATTTTCTTGGCATGATCGTGCCAGTCAGTGCCCATGTGTGGGCACTGATTGGCATATTTTTTATGGTTTTTTTTTTATATATATTTTTTTTTACTACATGTGGATGGCCATGGGGGCCATCCACATGCTTAGGGCTTCCCTGGTGGTCCAGTGTGGGTATCCGAGGGGGGGCTGCGCTGATAAACAATCAGCGCGAACCCCCCCTGTCAGGAGAGCCGCCGATCGGCTCTCCTCTACTCGCGTCTGTCAGACGCGAGTGAGGAAGAGCCGATCAACGTCTCTTCCTGTTTACTTCCTGATCAGCCGTGATTCGACACGGCTGATCACATGGTAAAAAGCCTCCGACGGAGGCTTTTTACCGAGATCAGTGTAGCGGTGGGTCAGACTGACCCACCGATCGCCGCGATGCGCGCCCCCCCCGGGCGCGCGGTGGCTGTTATCCCGCAGTTATCCCGCAGGACGTCATATGACGTCCAGTGTGGATAACAGAACCACTTCCCGGACGTCAATTTGCTATTGACCGGGCGGGAAGTGGTTAAACTGACACCAACAATAGGTGTCTATTCTGCCCACTAACGCCAACAATGGGACGCTATTCCACTGAAACCAATGATGGGACACTATTCCTTCCACTGACACTAATGATGGGTCACTATGCCTCCAACGGATGCTAATAATAGAACACTATTCTTCCCACCGATACCAAGGATGGGGCACTATTCCTCCCACCAATACCAATGATGGGGCACTATTCCTGTCAATAATGGGACACTATTCCTTCAACCGATACCAATGATGGGACACTATTCCTTCCACTGACACTAATGATGTAACACTATTCCTTCCATTGGCGCCAATTATGGGTCACTCTGCCTCCCACTGACACCAATTATGGGTCACTGCCTCCCACCGATACCAATGATGGGACACTATTCTTCCCACTGATACCAAGGATGGGGCACTATTCCTCCCACCAATACCAATGATAGGGCACTATTCCTACCAATGATGGGACACTATTTCTTCAACCGATACCAATTATGGGACGCTATTCCTTCCACTGACACCAATGATGGGACACTATTCCTTCAACCGATATCAATGATGGGACACTATTTCTTCAACCGATACCAATGATGGGACACTTCTTTCCACTGACACTAATGATGGGACACTGTTTCTCCCAATGACACCAGTTATGGGACACTATTCCTCCTACTTACACCAATGATGGGACACTATTACTCCTACTGACACCAATGATGAGGCACTATTCCTCCCACTGATACCAATGATGGGACACGATTCCCCACACTAAAACCAATGATGGGTCACTATTGCTCCCACTTATTCAAATGATGGGAAACAATTCCTCCCACTAAAACCAAGGATGGGGCACTCTTCCTCCCACTGACACCAACGACGGGAAGCTGTTCCTCCCCCAATATCAAAGATGCACTTTCTACTCTTGATGGCACAGTCTGGCCCCCTAAAGTCTGAAGGACAGTAAACTGTTGTTTAGAACATTTGGAGACCCCTCCTCTAGTCTATGGAGACAAAAAATTATAATATCAACAAGTTCATTTATGTCATTAATTCAATTTAAAAAGTGAAACTCATATATTATATAGATTCATTACACACAGAGTGATATATTTCAAGCATTTCTTTCTTTTAATTATGATTATTATGGCTTACAGCTAGTGAAAACTCAAAATTATCTTAGAAAATTTGATTACATTTTATATATTATTAGACCAACCAAAAAATTATTTCTTACACAGAAATGTTGACTCGCTGAAAAGTATGTCCATGTACAGTATAGTATGCACTCAATACTTGGGGCTCCTTTTGCAAGAATTACTGCATCAATGCGGCGTGGCATGGAGGCGATCAGCCTGTGGCACTGCTGAGGTGTAGGGATGAGCTTCGAGTTCGAGTCGAACTCATGTTCGACTCGAACTTTGCCTGTTCGCCCGTTCGCCGAACAGCGAACAATTTGGGGTGTTCGTGGCAAATTCGAAAAGTCTATGGGAGAAATCTAAAGTGCTAATTTTAAAGGCTTATATGCAAGTTATTGTAATAAAAAGTGTTTGGGGACCCGGGTCCTGCCCCAGGGGACATGTATCAATGCAAAAAAAAGTTATAAAAACTGAAGTTTTTTCGGGAGCAGTGATTTTAATAATGCTTAAAGTGAAACAATAAAAGTGAAATATTCCTTTATATTTCGTACCTAGGGTGTGTGTATAGCATGCCTGTAAAGTCGCGCTTGTTTCCCGTGCTTAGAACTGTCCCTGCACAAAGTATCATTTCTGAAGGAAAAAGTAGGATTTTTAAAACAGCTTACCTGTAAAATCCTTTTCTTGGAGTACATCACGGGACACAGAGCAGCATAGTCATTACTATGTGGGTTATATAGAATTACCTTCAGGTGCTGGCACTGGCAACTTCCAAAACAGGAAGTACCCTCCCCTATATAAGCCCCTCCCATCCGGGAGTACCTCAGTTTTGTAGCAAAGCAATACGTGTCCCCAAAAGAGGGGTGGGAGCTCTGTGTCCCGTGATGTACTCCAAGAAAAGGATTTTACAGGTAAGCTGTTTTAAAAATCCTACTTTCTTGTTCATACATCACGGGACACAGAGCAGCATAGTCATTACTATGTGGGACGTCCCAAAGCAATGCCAAATGAGGGGGGGGATACACCATACATAAGCTGGGCGCCATCAGGCATGAGGATCTTTTGCGGCCTGCAACACACTGCGCCCAAAGGCGACATCCTCCTGACTTCTAACGTCCACCTGGTAGAACCTAGTAAACGTGTGTACTGAAGACCATGTTGCGGCCTTACAAATTTGAGCCAGGGAGGCCTGGTGATGCACTGCCCATGAAGTTCCAACTGCTCTCGTGGAGTGCGCCCTAACTTTGAACGGAGGCGGTCTACTTCTCAAGCCATAGGCTTGTATTATGACCTGTCGAATCCACTTGGCTAAAGTCGATTTTGATGCTGCCTGACCCTTTCTGGGGCCTTCCGGCAGAACAAACAAAGAATCCGTTCTACGAATCTGAGCAGTGGCTTTTAGATAAGCTTTAACTGCTCTTACTACATCCAAAGAATGCAATAACTTTTCCTCTACCGAGCTTGGTTTGGGGAAAAAAGAAGGAAGAACCACATCCTGGTTCAAGTGAAACCTTGATACCACCTTAGGAAGAAAGGCTGGGTGAGGGCGTAATACTACTCTGTCCTTATGAATAACCAGATATGGCTCCTTACAGGACATGGCGGCTAATTCCGACACTCTTCTAGCCGAGCATATGGCTACTAAAAATATCAATTTTCTGGTGAGTAGAACCAAGGAAATGTGCCGCAAAGGTTCAAACGGCTGCTTCTGCAGAACCGACAGAACCAAATTTAGATCCCATGGGCATATGGGAGCTTTAATCGGTGGAATAATACGAGTCACCCCTTGCATAAAGGATTTGACAAGTGAATGCATAGCCAGGGGCCTTTGAAATAGTATTGATAAGGCCGAAACCTGGCCCTTGATAGTACTTAAGGCAAACTTCCTGTCTACAGCCCACTGCAGGAAGTCCAGAATTCTGCCTATAACGTACTTACGTGGATGCCATTTTCTGGCCTCGCACCAAGTGATGTACGCCTTCCAAACTCTATAGTAGATCTGCCTGGATACAGGCTTCCTGGCATTGATTATAGTTGATACCACAGAGTTAGAGAGACCTCTCTTCTTTAGGATGTGGGATTCAATAGCCAGGCCGTTAAACTTAGAGTTAGTAAGGAAGGGTGGTATATCGGTCCTTGCGAAAGCAGGTCCGGACGACGTGGAAGGGTCCAAGGACTCCCCACAGACATTTTGATGATCTCCGCGTACCAGGCCCTTCGGGGCCACGCTGGAGCCACCAGGATCACCGGCTTCTTCTCCAACCTGACTCTGCGAAGGAGTCGAGGCAACAATTGTAGCGGAGGGAATGCATATATCAGTCTGAACTGATCCCAAGGGAACACCAGAGCATCCGAGCCGCAAGCGAGGGGATCCCTTGTCCGGGAGACAAATCTGTCCACCTTTGCGTTGAATCTGGATGCTAGCAGATCTACATCCGGTGTTCCCCACCGCTGACATATTGCTCGGAAGACCTCGGGATGAAGGGACCATTCCCCTGGGCATAACTGTTGGCGACTCAGAAAGTCCGCCTTCCAATTCTCCACCCCTGGAATGAAGACAGCTGATATACATGGGACATGCTTTTCTGCCCATTCCAGGATGTGACTTACTTCCCTCTGGGCTGCACGACTCCTGGTGCCTCCCTGATGATTGATATATGCCACTGCTGTGGCATTGTCTGATTGAATTCTGACAGGGGACCCTTGGAGTCTGGATGTCCAGGCTACTAGGGCATACCGGGCTGCTCGTATCTCTAAGAGATTGATGGGCAGGGTTTTTACTACATTTGACCATCTGCCCTGGAGAGACCATTGCTCCAGTACTGCCCCCCAGCCTATAAGGCTGGCATCTGTAGTGACCACCCTCCAAGATATCGGACTGAAGGGTTTTCCCTTCTGGAGATTCTGGGGGATCAACCACCAGCAGAGACTCTTCCGAATGGAAGGGGACAAAGCCATCGGGAAGTCTAGAGCCTGAATTTTTCCGTTCCAGGCTGACAATATGGCCCTCTGTAAATTCCTTGAGTGGAATTGGGCGTATGGCACAGCTTCGAATGATGCTACCATCTTTCCTAGCAGCCTCATGCACAGGCGTATGGACGGCTGTCTTTTTGCACAAAGCAGACGGACCAAGCCCCTCAAAGAGGATATTTTGTCTAGAGGTAAGAAAATCTTCCTCTGGTCTGAATCCAGCCGTAGCCCTAGATATACCAGGTTTTTCACTGGCTGTAGGGCTGACTTGTCCAGGTTGATGACCCAACCGTGAGATTCTAGATACTTGATTGTATCGACAATTACCACTTCTAGCTTGGCAACTGAGTGGTCCATCAACAACAGGTCGTCTAGGTATGCCATTATCGTTACACCTCGTGTTCTTAGATCGGCCAACAGTGGGGCCAGAATTTTTGTGAACACTCGTGGTGCTGTGGCCAGACCGAATGGTAAGGCTCTGAACTGAAAATGGCGCCCTTCTACTGCAAAGCGTAGGAATTTTTGATGACCTGGAAAGATGGGAACATGCAAGTAAGCATCTTTGATGTCGATCGAGGCTAACCATTCCTCCCCCTGAAGGGCAGCGGTGACCGATCGGATCGACTCCATCCGGAAAGACCGGACGTTTAGAAATTTGTTTAGACTCTTTAGGTCCAATATGGGTCTTATGTCCCGTTTGGCTTCGGGACTGTGAAAAGGTTTGAGTAGAAACCCAACCCCCACTCTTCCATAGGAACCTCCATAATTACTCCTTGGAGCAATAGTTGTTCTAACGCCAATAGGAGAGACCCTCTTTTCAGAGGGTCTCTTGGCATGCCTGACCACATAAAATGGGAAGGAGGAGACTCTTTTAACTCCAACTTGTATCCCAGAGTTACTGCGGAGAGCACCCATCTGTCTTTGATCGTCTCCCGCCAGGTCTCTGCGAACAACTGAAGTCTTCCCCCCACCCGTTTGAGTGGGGGCAGCCCTTCATAGGCTTGACTTGGAGGCTGGTTTAGTACCCCTTCGGATCCAGGGTTTCTTATTACCCTGTGACTGTCCCTGATTTTTACCCCCTGAGTTTGATCGAGGAGGCCGTCGGAACTGCTTAGTAGCAGACGTCGCAGGGATAGGAGAGGTAGTCCTCTTAAAAGATGGACCCCTAGACCTCTTCTTACTCGGTAAGAGAGTACTTTTACCACTGGAAATCTTCTGGATATACTTATCCAGGTCCTCGCCAAAAAGGCGTTCCCCATGAAATGGGAAGCTAACTAAGAGCTTCTTACAGGGAGCTTCAGCAGACCAGTTTTTGAGCCACAGAAGCCTACGCATATGTACCAAAGACAGCGTGAGGCGGGAGGCCTGATGGATAGAATCCTTGATGGCGTCAACCGCAAAGCATAATGCTCTAGGCAGATCAGCCAGAGCCTGGGCCTGCTGGTCTGGCAAATCCCTCAGGACCATTTTCATTTGATCCTTTAAAGCTTGGCAGACCCCAATAGCTGCCACTGCTGGCTGTGTAACAGCCCCTGCTGTGGAAAAAGCAGATTTTAATAAAGATTCCAATTTTTTATCTACTGGATCTTTGAACATTTAAACATTATCTACTGGACATGTCAGTGATTTGTTCACAGAAGAGATGGCTGCATCCACCGTAGGAACATTCCATCTCTGGGTGAATTTTTCCTCCATGGGATAGATCACCGGAAATTTCTTAGGCGGAACAAATAGTTTATCAGGATGTTCCCAGTCCTGGTATATAAGTCCCTCCAATAATGGATGTATTGGAAAGGAGCAATTAACCTGGGGAGCTTTTAGCGACCCCAATGAGGAGACAGCAGTAGTTGATGGTTCAACAAGAGGCATTTTAAATGCAGATCGAACCATGTCAGTTAGGGTCTGGACCCACAATCTTTCAGTCTGTGATGCTGAAAATGGTTCATCTACTGTCGATTCCTCAAAAACAGAGTTAACCTCCTCCTGATCCCCTTCAGGTAGGTCGGTCCCTTCCTGGGACTGTTGCTCTGCCAACAGGCACTCTAATGGAGGTGATGGAGATCTGGCGCGCTTTCTTTCCTGCAGAGAAGAAGCGATCAATGCTGCCAATCTCTGCTCCAATCCCTCCAGAGTTGAGGCAAAAACCTCCTCTGTTATATATGCAGGAGCAGGTGGACTGAGGACAGCCGCAGTACCTGGCACTCCCGGGGGTTCCTTATGGGTATTAACCTCTGATTTCTCAGGGGAGGAGGGTGCAGATGACTGCTCCAGATCCTCAGAGCCCGATGGAGACCCCCTACACTTCCTGAGAGGTATATCTCGGAGTTTTTTAGGCAGCATATTCCTTAGTTCAAAGCTGAGGTATTCCAGCCGCAATACACCCCTTACTGAAATAGTCTAATGCACTTTGCTGCTATGTACATCAGTGGGTGTCTACTAATGCGTCTTTCTGGGGATGCCTGTATCAACCGCCCGCTGTAAGCCCCTATACCATGCTACCAGCTCCTTTTCATGCTCTGTGTCCATAGCAAGCAGCGTGGACTGAGTCCTTTTATCTTGCTGGGATGCCCGCACATGCGCAGAAGCGCTGGGCGCACAGAGCGCGTCATCCGCCAGGCTCCGCCCACCTTTTGAAGCTAAATCTATAAAAAGAAAGCGTGTGTGTGCGCGCGTGCACGTGTGCGCTCTTGGCGCCCTGTAGGGAGAGGAGCCAGGGTCCCTGTTTCACCAGGACTCGGGGATGGAAGGAAACTACTTGGCAGCATGACAGAGGAATGCAGCTTCCCTGATAGAGAGCTCACTCATCTGCCTGGACTTTCACCATGTAAGGAATAGTCCCAAGAAAAAAAGACGTTCCACAGCGGCCTCTAGTGGACAAACACAGGTACCGCACTTTTGTCTTTTTTTTTTTTTTTTTTAAACCTCCTTTATGAAAAACATTTCCAGGTTTACAGTTTTTAAAACTTCCTTTATGAAAAGACATTTCTAGGATTTCTTAGGCATATACAGCTATTAGCGGGAATACCTTTTAGGTAACAGGCAGAAAGACATATTAGGCTTGGGGGTCCCCTCAATAGAACCAAGTTCCTGAGGGGCCCCCACTTACCTTTTCCCCGCCGCAGGACTTTGTTTGGTCCACAGAAGCCCAAACTTCACCTCTCACGGCAGGCATTGTACTAGACCTTCAGGGACCGGGTTCCCAAGGATTCCACTCCCCTGGACCTGTATAGCACCCTGCACAGATAGCCTCTTGGTTTTGGGTATGACCAGAGCTCTGGATCCCAGGGTCCAGCCCTCCTAAGAGAGGCATTACAGGCAAAACCCTGCTCTTCTCTGCAAGGCCCGGGTACCGACCGTTTAGCTATGAAGCTTTTTTGGTCGGATCCGGAATAGCTTGCTAAGGCCCAGAGAACCTGTACACAAGCCCAGATGAATACATGTTAACCTTGGCCAACACCTTAGACACTGGCAAAAAAACTGAGGTACTCCCGGATGGGAGGGGCTTATATAGGGGAGGGTACTTCCTGTTTTGGAAGTTGCCAGTGCCAGCACCTGAAGGTAATTCTATATAACCCACATAGTAATGACTATGCTGCTCTGTGTCCCGTGATGTATGAACAAGAAAAAGTATTTTAAAACTCACTCGCGGCTGTAATGAATTGTCGGCTCCCGGCAATACATAGAAAAGTCATTGATAAAAAAAATAAAAATAAATGCGTGCAGGTCCCCCCAAATTCAATTACCAGGCCCCTCAGGTCTGGTATGGATATTAAGGGGAACCCTGCCGCAAATTTAAAAAAAAAATGCGTTGGGTTTCCCCCCAAATATCCATACCAGGCCCTTCAGGTCTGGTATGGATTTTAAGAGGAACTCCTCGCCAAATATAAAAAAAAAATGGCGTTAGGTTCCCCCAAAAATCCATACCAGACCCTTATCCGAGCACGCAACCTGGCAGGCCGCAGGAAAAGAGGGGGGGACGAGAGAGCGGCCCTCCCCTCCTGAACCATACCAGGCCACATGCCCTCAACATTGGGAGGATGCTTTGGGGGTCTGTGACCCCTCAAAGCACCATGTCCCCATGTTGATGGGGACAAGGGCCTCATCCCCACAACCCTTACCCAGTGGTTGTGGGGGTCTGCGGGCGGGGGGCTTATCGGAATCTGGAAGACCTCTTTAACAAAAGGGACCCCCCAGATCCCTCCCCCCTATGTGAATTGGTAATGGGGTACATTGTACCCCTACCATTTCACAAAGAATGTGTAACAAATTGTAAAAAAAAACAGACACACAGTTGGTAAAGTCCTTTATTAAAAAAATAAAAATAAAAAAAAAACATTCCATCGATGAAATCCAGTGTCCCGCGGTGATCCGATGTCCAGCGCTGTCCAGCGCTGTCCAGCGCTGTCCACGCGAAACGTCATTGGCTGAGCCTGAGCGGACCTGATGGGGAACTTCCTCCGCAGTGTAATAAATGAATAGGCCCGCCCCTTCTAAAGTTCCCCCTGCCCGCAGACCCCCACAACCACCGGGCAAGGGTTGTGGGGATAAGGCCCTTGTCCCCATCAACATGGGGACATGGTGCTTTGAGGGGTCACAGACCCCCAAAGCATCCTCCCAATGTTAATGGCATGTGGCCTGGTACGGTTCAGGAGGGGGGGCGCTCTCTTGTCCCCCCCTTTTTTCCTGCAGCCTGCCAGGTTGCGTGCTCGGATAAAGGGTCTGGTATGGATTTTTGGGGGAACCCCACGCCATTTTTTTTTCAATTTGGGGTGGAGTTCCCCTTAAAATCCATACCAGACCTGAAGGGCCTGGTATGGATATTTGGGGGGAACCCCACGCATTTTTTTTATTTTTATTAATGACTTTTCTATGTATTGCCGGGAGCCGACAATTCATTACATTTAAATGACTTTTTTTCCTTCAGAAATTACACTTTGTGCAGGGACAGTTCTAAGCATGGGAAATAAGCGTGACTTTACAGGCATACTATACACCCCCTGGGTACAAAATTTAAAGGAATATTTCAGTTTTATTGTTTCACTTTAAGCATTATTAAAATCACTGCTCCTGAAAAAACTGCAGTTTTAAAAAAATAATTTTGCATTGATACATGTCCCCTGGGGCAGGACCCGGGTCCCCAAACCCTTTTTAGGACAATAACTTGCATACAGTGCCTTGCAAAAGTATTCGGCCCCCTTGAACTTTTCATCATTTTGCCACATTTCAGGCTTCAAACATAAAGATATAAAATTTTAATTTATTGTGAAGAATCACCAACAAGTGGGACACAATTGTGAAGTGGAACGAAATCTATTGGATATTTTAAACTTTTTTAGCAAATAAAAAACTGAAAAGTGGTGCGTGCAAAATTATTCGGCCCCTTTACTTTCAGTGCAGCAAACTCACTCCAGAAGTTCAGCGAGGATCTCTTAATGATCCAATGTTGTCCTAAATGACTGATGGTGATAAATAGAATCCACCTGTGTGTAATCAAGTCTCTGTATAAATGCACCTGCTCTGTGATAGTCTCAGGGTTCTGTTGAAAGCGCAGAGAGCATCATGAAGACCAAGGAACACACCAGGCAGGTCCGTAATACTGTTGTGGAGAAGTTTAAAGCCGGATTTGGATACAAAAAGATTTCCCAAGCTTTAAACATCCCAAGGAGCACTGTGCAAGCGATCATTTTGAAATAGAAGGAGTATCAGACCACTGCAAATCTACCAAGACCTGGCTGTCCCTCTAAACTTTCAGCTCAGACAAGGAGAAGACTGATCAGAGATGCAGCCAAGAGGCCCATGATCACTCTGGATGAACTGCAGAGAACTACAGCTGAGGTAGGAGAGTCTCTCCACAGGACAACAATCAGTCGTACACTGCACAAATCTGGCCTTTATGGAAGAGTGGCAAGAAGAAAGCCATTTCTCAAAGATATCCATAAAAAGTCTTGTCTAAAGTTTGCCACAAGCCACCTGGGAGACACACCAAACATGTTGGAAAAGGTGCTCTGGTCCGATGAAACCAAAATCAAACTTTACTCTTTCGTCCATGGACCGACACAGCTTCTCTATTGACAAAGTGGGTATTATCCGTTAATTAGGAGTGACTAGGCAGAAAAACTTGTAAAAAGTGTTGCATCACACCTTCTACAGTACCGCCCAGGGGGCGGACCCTCTGGGCATACCCTCTCAGTCTGCACATCGCAGATCAGTTTTTTTCTGTCTAGCAAGGAGTAGGACATGGCTCCCTTCGGGCTCATTGGTCCGGGGAAAAAAGATATATATATTTTTTATTTTTTTGCTACATTTGTTGTTTCCTGCGATCTTCGATCAACTGCCGACTGGGTGACAGGCTGGATCCTCGATCCTTGTAGTCTCCCCAGTTTCGGCCATCGAGCGTGTGCCGACCCTAGCTACGCGCTGGGTTTTCCACGACATGCCCGTCGCTCCACGGGTGGCCGGTGAGCCTACGCTCCAGGTCCTGCATCGGACCGCTCAGCTTCGGCTGACCTTACGGCCGAGTCGCAGCAGCCTGGCCGGTGAGCTTATGCTCCAAGGCTTGCATCGGACCGCTCAGCTTCGGCTGACCTTACGGCCGAGTCGCAGCAGCCTGTCCGGTGAGCGTCATGCTCCAGGGCATACATATGATCGTCCCTTCTGGGTCCAATCACAGCATGCCTGGCCAACAGTCACCTTCCGTGCGCGGACGATGATCTGTTTGGAATGTCTTCCAGCAGAATACATGCAGGATAGGTAAGTAAAACTCCCCTGCCTCGGCTGGGTGATTTAGCTGGACATTCCTGGAGAGATCAAGTAAGTGGTTGTGGCCCCTTTCTTCCCTCTCTCCCTGCCTTTCCCTCCTCCCTGGGCTTCTAGCTAAAGGTTGCTGGGTGCTGGGGGTCACCTAGGGGGTCCCACTGGAGCGGGGCTGGCTGTAACTAACATTTAAAAGAAATGTCATTTTTGCTTACCTGTGTTTCTGTGTCTCCATGCTGTCGGCGGCCATTTTGAGGTGGTCCATGCCAAGTTTGGCCTCTTGTAACTGCCTGGCGGCCATCTTCCTGTGGTTCGGCCACACCCACTGGCCCCTATCAGGTGATCGGCGGCCATGTTGGTCCACCCTGTATGCAGATATTGCCGTTCGGAGGCCATCTTTTTGGGGGCTATGGCTGCCTGACCTCTATCTTCTGTCGGCGGCCATTTTCTTAGAGCCCACATTATCTTCCATACAGACGTTTTTGGCAACCATTTTGCGAGAGCCTCCGGCCTCTAGGGTGCATTACACTGGCGTGAAAATTCACACAGGAAGTGCTGATAAAAGAAGCAGACTGACACAGCAGCAAGGGGACAGCATCACAGGCGCAGCATAGCAGTACCTATCCAGGGTGGTGAGTCCTCTGGGTAACCCAGCATCTCTGCAGCGCAGGAGGGTGGCCTATTGATATCTTGCCTGGAGCCCTGTGAGTGTCAGCGTGTGGTCAGCATGGCATCTGAGCCAGATGTCTTCTCCCCTGAAACACCAGATTTAGCAGCTGGTGCCCCTGAGGTGTCTATGAACGCTATGACTGCAATCCTAGAGGCGTTTGCTGCCAGGGTGGAAGCAGCACACGGGAATACAGGGGGTAGTAAACGCCCCGTCCCCTGCAAGCTTCTGGGGATATTTCTGATGCAGAACCAGGTCCAGCTACGGCTCATGGCCCAGATTCTGATGCATCAGAGACTGCAGACCGTGACCGATCGGACAGTGAGGAGGACTCCAAGTCCAGGTCAGTACGCGAGACGGCTTTGGTATCTGACCTTATTACTGCAGTGCGGGATACGCTAAAGTTGGAAAATACTGCAGAAGCAGCAGAGACTCCGGTCCACTTGGGTTTCATAGACCTGCCCGCACTGCTAAGGTGTTCCCTTGTGTGTCTTTTGATAAACTCTTATACAAGGAATGGGAGAACCCACTGAGGGTCTTTACAGCCCCAAAGAGGTTTGCGGTACGGTACCCCTTTTGAGGAGAGTTTTCTGAAGAAATGGACCTCTCCCCCCTATAGTGGACCCTCCGGTGTCCAGACTTAATAGAGCCACCACAATTCCTGTAGAAGGGGCTCCTGTTTTCTAGGACCCTGTGGATAAGAAGGCTGAAGCACTCGCTTGCTACCTATACTCAGTGGTAGGCTCGGCAGTACGCCCGGCATTGGCGGGGGCCCTAGTGTCTCACACACTTACTGAAGGGGCAAGATTGCTACTCCAGGGGTTAAGGAGCGAGATGCTCCTCCTGATGAGATAACATTGGCCGACCTGTTGGTCCAGGGCCTTAGGTTTGTCTGCGAGTCAGACATGAATACTATTCCCCTGCTGTCTAAAACTTTGGTTTATGCAGTAGCAATACGCCGCCTGATCTGGCTAAAAGGCTGGTCTGCGGACCAGACTTCCAAGAAAGCCCTGTTGGATCTGCCTTTTAAGGGCGACAGACTTTTTGGGGCTTCTCTGGATGACATCATCAAGGATGCCACAGGAAGTAAAAGCACTTTGCTTCCCCAAATTAGCAAGGGTAAGGGGCCACGCCAAGGGCAAGGGCCCTCCTTTACTGCACACAAGTGTTTTTTTCGTCCCCCTAGGGCGACAGGGAAAAGACCCCAGGCCGATAAAGCGCCTGCCCAAGGACAAAAGCGTCCTTGGTCCCGCAGACCCAACAAGCCTGCGGACAAATCTGCGTCCACATGAAGGTCCGCCCCCACCCAGCTCTCGGGTGGGGGGACGTCTTCACGAATTCGCGACTCAGTGGACTGCTCTAGTCTCCGACAGGTGGGTTTGCGAAGTAATCTCCTCAGGCTACAAGATAGAATTTCTCTCTTGTCCACCAGACAGATTCATCACCTCCAATCTCCAGCTACTACCGACCCGTCGGGAGGCCCTGTATGGGGCGGTCCAGGGTCTACTGGAACACGGGGTAGTTATTCCAGTTCCAGAACAGGAACGGGGTCAGGGTTTTTACTCAAATCTGTTCATTGTGCCAAAGAAGGAGGGGGTTCGTCCAATCTTGGATCTCAGAGCCCTCAATTGCTTTGTGAAGGTACAAAGATTTCGGATGGAGTCGGTTCGATCCGTAGTCACGGCTCTCCATCCGGGGGACTTTCTGGCCTCCTTGGACATCAAGGACGCATACCTGCATGTCCCCATATACTCCAGACACCAGAGGTTTCTGCGATTTGCTATCGGGAAGAACCACTACCAGTTTGTGGCCCTCCCGTTTGGCCTTGCCTCAGCACCCAGGACGTTCACCAAGGTGCTCGCTCCGATTCTGGCACTTCTAAGACAGCGGGGTATCGCTATCACAGGTTACTTGGACGACCTTCTGCTGAAGGCCCCTTCAAGCTCAGAATTAGAGGTAAGCGTGTCCATTACCTGTCAGACTCTTCGAGACTGTGGTTGGATACTAAACACGCAAAAGTCAGTATTGGTGCCCACTCAACGCCTAGTGTACCTGGGGTTGATTCTGGATTCCTCAGAGGCAAAGGTATTCCTCCCTGTGGAGAAGTTGCAGACCCTCCGGGCTGCAGTACGGCAGCTGACTTCCAGGAATTGGTCGTCACTCCGTTTTTGCATGCGAGTGTTGGGCCTCATGGTAGCCTCCTTCGAGGCGGTCCCATATGCTCAATACCACACTCGAGTGTTACAGAAGGAAGTTCTGTCCAGATGGAACAGATGCCCTTCATCTCTGGATTATCAAATCCGAGTGAGCCACCTAGTCAGGAGATCCCTGGTATGGTGGCTGACAGCACCGGCTTTAATGGCCGGGAAGTCATTTCTTCCGGTTTACTGGATAGTGATCACGACGGACGCCAGCCTTACAGGTTGGGGGGGAGTCTGGGGTGTCCAGTCGGCGCAAGGTCGCTGGACCCCAGAGGAAGCCCTCCTGACGATCAATGTCCTGGAGATCCAGGCGATCAAGCTGTGCCTCTTTAAATGGTCTCAGAGACTGCAAGGGCGTCCAGTCAGGATCCAGTCAGACAACGCCACAGCAGTGGCATATGTCAATCATCAAGGAGGAACAAGAAGCTCAGCTGCAGCATCGGAGATCGCTCGCATCCTGAAGTGGGCAGAGAGGAGCGTACCGGCACTGTCGGCCGTGTACATTCCGGGTGTGGAAAACTGGCAGGCGGACTACCTGAGCCGCCAGATGCTGGACCAGGGAGAATGGTCCTTACACCCGGAGGTGTTCCAACTCCTCTGCCAAAGATGGGGCACACCAGACGTAGATCTTCTGGCTTCCCGACTCAATCGGAAGGTATTGAGGTTTGTGGCCCGGTCAAGAGACCCATGGGCAGACGCAACGGACGTGTTGGTAGCATCGTGGGGTCAGTATCGGCTAATCTATGCCTTCCCTCCCTTAAGGCTTCTTCCTCTTCTGCTCCGCAGAGTGGAGGCAGAGGGAATTCCAATGATCCTAATCGCTCCAGATTGGCCTCAGCGTCCTTGGTACGCCGATCTAGTACGTCTGGTAGCAGACGTCCCCTGGCGCCTACCACTACGGAAGGACCTGCTGTCGCAAGGTCCCATATTCCATCCTGCTTTACAGTCATTGGCTTTAACGGCATGGCTGTTGAGAACCAGGTACTGAGAGACCGGGGCCTGTCAGACTCAGTAATTTCTACTATGAGAAGTGCTCGGAAACCGTCCTCTAGGAAGGTCTATCACCGCACTTGGAGGGCCTACATCTCCATGTGTGAGGAAATGAAATGGCATCCGCGTACCTATTTGGTTTCCAGAATCCTGCTGTTTTTACAGCATGGGGCAGACCAAAGGCTTGCCCTAAGTACGATTAAGGGACAGATATCTGCCCTGGCTGTCTTTTTTCAGCGACCCCTGGCAACTCACTCTCTCGTGAGTACATTTGTGCAGGGGGTTCGACATGTGGCCCCTCCGGTCCGCCCCCCGTTACCTCCGTGGGACTTGAACCTGGTCCTCTCGGTGCTTCAGAAGGCACCGTTTGAGAATATTAGAGATATTCCCCTGTTGACACTTTCTCAGAAGGTGGTCTTTTTGGTGGCTGTTACGTCAGTTAGACGAGTCTCTGAGCTGGCAGCCTTGTCCTGCAAGGCTCCCTATTTGATTTTCCACAAGGATAAGGTGGTGCTGCGGCCGCAGCCTTCCTTTCTTCCGAAGGTCGTTTCGGCTTTTCATCTCAACGAAGACATTGTACTTCCATCCTTGTGTCCTCAGCCGTCGAATCCTAAGGAGTCGGCGTTGCATTCCTTGGACGTTGTCCGAGCTTTGAGAGTATACATATCTGCTACTTCCCTGTTCCGGAAGTCAGACTCACTGTTTGTTTCGGTGGCTGGTCCCAAGAAGGGCCAAGCAGTCTCATCGCCCACCATCTCTAGGTGGATCCGACAGATAGTAATCCAGGCTTACGCCTTAAAGGGTCAGGCGCCCCCCTTTCCTGTCACGGCGCATTCGACCAGGGCAATAGGTGCCTCTTGGGCTTTCCGACATCAAGCGTCTGTTTCCCAACTATGTAAAGCGGCGACTTGGTCGTCCGCTCACACTTTCACAGAATTCTACAAAGTTGATGTAGGTGCATCTTCGGATGCCTCTTTCGGCCGCAAGGTTTTGCAGGCGGCTGTTTAGAGTTGCAACTCCTCCGTTGGAGGAGTGCTGTTTTGTGTTTTGGGGTGAAGTTTGTTTTTATGCTGTTACCACCCCTCGTTTTTTCTCTGACACTGCTTTGGGACGTCCCACTTTGTCAATAGAGAAGCTGTGTCGGTCCATGGACGAAAGAGTAAATAGGATTTTTTACTCACCGTAAAATCCTTTTCTCTGAGTCCATGGACCGACACAGCACCCACCCCTCCTTTTAAGTTTGTACTGCTTTTTGACGAACTGATCTGCGATGTGCAGACTGAGAGGGTATGCCCAGAGGGTCCGCCCCCTGGGCGGTACTGTAGAAGGTGTGATGCAACACTTTTTACAAGTTTTTCTGCCTAGTCACTCCTAATTAACGGATAATACCCACTTTGTCAATAGAGAAGCTGTGTCGGTCCATGGACTCAGAGAAAAGGATTTTACGGTGAGTAAAAAATCCTATTTTTGGCCACAATGCAAAACGATATGTTTGGCGTAAAAGCAACACAGCTCATCACCCTCAACACACCATCCCCACTGTCAAACATGGTGGTGGCAGCATCATGGTTTGGGCCTGCTTTTCTTCAGCAGGGACAGGGAAGATGGTTAAAATTGAGGGGAAGATGGATGCAGCCAAATACAGGACCATTCTGGATGAAAACCTGTTGGAGTCTGCAAAAGACCTGAGACTGGGATGGAGATTTATCATCCAACAAGACAATGATCCCAAACATACAGCAAAATCTACAAAGGAATGGTTCACAAATAAACATATCCAGGTGTTAGAATGGCCAAGTCAAAGTCCAGACCTGAATCCAATCGAGAATCTGTGGAAAGAGCTGAAAACTGCTGTTCACAAACGCTCTCCATCCAACCTCACTGAGCTCGAGCTGTTTTGCAAGGAAGAATGGGCAAGAATTTCAGTCTCTCGATGTGCAAAACTGATAAAGACATACCCCAAGCGACTTGCAGCTGTAATCGCAGCAAAAGGTGGCTCTACAAAGTATTAACGCAAGGGGGCCGAATAATTTTGCACGCCCCACTTTTCATTTTTTTCTTAGTTAAAAAAGTTTCAAAAATCCAATAGATTTCGTTCCACTTCACAATTGTGTCCCACTTGTTGGTGATTCTTCACAAAAAATTAAAATTTTATATCTTTATGTTTGAAGCCTGAAATGTAGCAAAAGGATGAAAAGTTCAAGGGGGCCGAATACTTTCGCAAGGCACTGTATTAGCCTTTATAATTAGTACTTTTGATTTCGAGTCCATTGTATTTAATAGGGTTCTAAATTTTGCGCAAACTTTCTGTCTGTTCGCAGGTTCTGGTGCGAACCGAACAGGGGGGTGTTTGGCTCATCCCTACTGAGGTGTTATGGAAGCCCAGGTTACTTTGATAGTGGCCTTGAACTCATCTGCATTGTTGTGTCTGGTGTCTCTCCTCTTCCTCTTGACAATACTCCACAGATTCTCTATGGGGTTTAGGTCAGGGGAGTTTGCTGTCCAATCAAGCACAGTGATACCATGATAATTAAACCAGGTATTGGTACTTTTGGCAGTGTGGACAGGTACCAAATAAAATCAGCATCTCCAAAAAACTAGTCAACAGAAGGAAGCATTAAGTGCTCTAAAATTCCCTGGTAGAGGGCTTCACTGACTTTGGGCTTGATAAAACACAGTGGACCAACACCAGCAGATGACATGGCTCCCCAAATCATCACTGAGCCTTGGTTCATATACTGTAAGTCCAGGTGTGGTTTGCAGCCAAGGGTCCAGTGTGTTTCTGCTCACTGGTTCAGGTGCGAATTAGGTCTGAATTTTTGGAAATAGGGTTCAGTCAGCGCGAAAACACAACCTACAATTCTAACCTAAGCAGCTGAACACTCAAAGCCAATATAGCAATCCTTGTGACAGGTATAAATTAGAAAATAGTGCAGTGCTAAATAATAGGAATAGAACACTAAAATAGTCATATATGACAAATGTGAACCATAAGAACAGTCCAAATTCATGTGAAGTAAAAAAGCCGACCAGTATAAAAAAAAAACAGAAAAAACACGCAGAGAAACAACACCAAAAAGACAAAATATGTCCCCTTCAATCGTGACCAGGGTGCTCAGTCTACGCGAATCCATATAAGTGCTTCCACCACCGTAAGTACAAGCCACTCACCTCAGGGTACGGACCTCTGATTTAACAGAAAAGTCTAACAGGCTTCGGGAAGATGGGAGGACTCCGTGACGTCATCCGCAGCCACCTTTCTCAGTCTCGATGAGACGTTTGCACGCTCTGCATTCTAGCACTGGGATATCAGTGCTCTGTTTGTGAGTAATGTTTTGTATATAATAAATGACGATATTTAGCCAATCAGAGAGCACTATGTATGTTTCATTGATCTTGCATGGTTGCCACTATTCCACCTACTGTCTGTGAATGAGATATCCCACTGCTGCTCTGGAAGGACAGGATCTCGGCTTTAGGATCCCATTTAAAGGCATTAATCATCTCTAACTGCTTTCGTGGCAAAGCCTGTTAGACCTTTCTGTTAAATCAGAGGTCCATACCCCGAGGTCTGAATTTTTGCCTGAATTCGCACCTGAACCAGACCCAAACATGGAATCTGGACCATGTCCCCCCCAGCCATGTGTGAACTGGCTCCATTGAGAGCCAGTCACACTCACATGTCATGTTAATTGGATGCTGGGAAACCTTGCAAAGCTGGTAGACATCCCCAAAAAGACTTGCAGCTGTAATTGCAGCGAAAGGTAGTTCTACAAATTATTGGTTCAGGAAGGCTAAATACAAATGCACCCCATACTTTTCACATATTTATTTGTAAAAAAAAATTGAAAACCATGTATCATTTTCCTTCCACTTCACAATTATGTGCCACTTTGTGTTGGTCATCATATGAAATCCCAATAAAATAAATTTTTACGTTTTTGGTTGTAACATGAGAAAATGTGGTAAATTTTAAGGGCTATGAATACTTTTTTAAGGCACTGTATATCCACATGTAATGGCGTCCTGAACAAAGCTGGACAGAGCATACCCCACCTCCGGATATCACCACAAAAAGGAAATATACAGGTCCATAGTGAAGTACATAAAAATTCTCCTTTATTTAAAAAAAATAATGGGCATACATGTAAAAAAACATACATAAAGCTCAAGGACACTGCAATCCACTAGTTCCGTGATAGCAGGCCGATTGTACACGCCCGCCTTCGGCTGGTGCATAGGTATGATGACCACTTGTCAAGCTCAGCAGCCTGAATTAAAAATGCCACAGCCGTAAAGCATTGTTTCCGTGGCATAGATACAGATGTGTTGTTACAGTTCGTGTGGGCAGCAGGGCGTGGTAAAACCGCAGCTCAGCGACCTGCTTTTACCGCCTCGTTGGCTGCCTATGTGAAAGATAACCCTTACTGTGTTTAACCACAATTTAGTTAAAGTGGTTGTATAGTTCATTTTGTAACTTTTACCTACAGGTAAGCCTATAATAAGGCTTACCTGTAGGTAAAAAAAAAAACTCCTAAACCTTTACGGTTTAGGAGATATTCCCCTTGCAATGAGCCGCTGACTTCAGCGGCACATGCGCACAGGGGATTCTCGGCTGAAGGCCCGGCAGATGCCGAATCTTGCCGGAAAGAAGTCTCCCGCGCGCATGCACGGGAGTGACGACATCGTGGCTCCAGCCACTCACAGCGCTGGAGCTGCGATACCCGGAAGACACGCTGAGGCAAAATGTCATCCCCCTCAGCGTGGACAAGGTGAGTTACCGACGCCTCACTCTAAGGTAAGTATTTCATAATGAGCTAGTATGCAGTGCATACTAGCTCATTATGCCTTTGGCCTTACAGGTGACAAAAAATAAATACAAATTGGGGGACTATACAACCGCTTTAACCACAATCTGAATTTATACATTTTGAGGCTTGGTGCTGTATGCATCAATGTAAGGCTCCTTTCACACTGGGGCAGGGAGGTGCGCTGACGGTATAGTGGCGTTATTTTTAGCGCTGCTATATCGTCGTTTTTACCGCGATATCGGCCGATAGCTGGGTGATTTTAACCCCCGCTAGCGGCTGAAAAAGGGTTAATACCGCCCGCAATGCGCCTCTGCAGAGGCGCATTGCGGGCGGTATTACCGCGGTCTCCCATTGCTTTCAATGGGCAGCAGCGGTAAAGGAGCGGTAAACACACCGCTCCTTCACCACTGTAAAGATGAGGCTAGCAGGACTTTTGGAGCGGTCCTGCTAGCGCACCGCTTCAGTGTGAAAGCCTTTGGGCTTTCACACTGAAGACTGCAGGGCACGATTTTTTCAGGCGGTATAGCAGCGCTATTATTAGCGCTAAACCGCCTGAAAAACGTGTCAGTGTGAAAGGGGCCTTAGTGTAAATATTTCATTTACATATCCTTCCCATTACATCAATTAAAGCTCCATCGACTTGCGGCATTTAATTGGTGATTGGCTGTCTTATTTTTGCTATCTGCTGGGCACAATACCCTATTTCCATTATAGATTTAATTTTACAAGATCAAGCTCTTTGATGCAGTAAATTTGCTAACAGGAAAAAAAGTAGGAGATGAGAATTAAATGAAACCCACACTGAATTGAACTCTAATCAAAAATGGGATTAAATTTGTTAGAAGTGGTTAGTTTAATGGTTATAAATGATTCAGACTATTACAATGAAGCCGGGATCCATTCAGCATTGACCTCCTCTTCTATTAGGTTAAACTGTATTGGAATTTAAAATTCTAAAGATGAAAAGGGTTAGAAATATTGTATCATTAATAATATCCCCTGTAAGACCAGGCCTTTTCTGCTACTTTTTGTATACATGTAACAATCATGATTTGTTGCCAAGCACCCTCCAAACATTGTATATATTTTAAAGCAGAGGCTCTAGACCAGGGGTAGACAACCTTTTGAGCACAGTGTGCCAAAAAATGTTTTCAAAGAAATTGAGCGTGCCGATTTTACACTCAATCACAAAAAGGATTTTTTATAAAGTACATGCTGTAAACTACTTTAGAAGTGAGAAATTAACATCCTGCACTCTCACGCCTCAGATCAGCCCCAATTCCTGCAACTCCACACCTCAGATCACTGTCCTCCCTGTAAATCTGTTTCACCACTGTACCCCCTCCTCATCTGCCCCACCATTGTACTACCCTGTTCATCTGCCCCACCACTCTACCCTCCTCTGCTTATCTGCCCCACCACTGTAACCCCCTCTGCTTATCTGCCCCACCACTGTAACCCCCTGCTCATCTGCCCCACCACTGTAAACCCCCTCTTCATCTGCCCCACACCTGTACTACCCTGTTCATCTGCCCCACCACTGTACTACGCTGTTCATCTGCCCCACCACTGTACTACGCTGTTCATCTGCCCCACCACTGTACTACCCTGTTCATCTGCCCCACCACTCTACCCCCCTCTGCTTATCTGCCCCACCACTGTAAGCCCCCTCCTCATCCGCCCCACACCTGTACTACCCTGTTCATCTGCCCCACCACTGTACTACGCTGTTCATCTGCCCCACCACTGTACTACCCTGTTCATCTGCCCCACCACTCTACCCCCCTCTGCTTATCTGCCCCACCACTGTAACCCCCTGATCATCTGCCCCACCACTGTACCCCCCTCTGCTTATCTGCCCCACCACTGTAACCCCCTGCTCATCTGCCCCACACCTGTACTACCCTGTTCATCTGCCCCACCACTGTACTACCCTGTTCATCTGCCCCACCACTGTACCCCCTGCTCATCTGCCCCACCACTGTACCCCCTCCTCATCTGCCCCACCACTGTACTACCCTGTTCATCTGCCCCACCACTCTACCCTCCTCTGCTTATCTGCCCCACCACTGTAACCCCCTGCTCATCTGCCCCACCATTGTAAACCCCCTCCTCATCTGCCCCACACCTGTACTACCCTGTTCATCTGCCCCACCACTGTACTACCCTGTTCATCTGCCCCACCACTGTACCCCCTGCTCATCTGCCCCACCACTGTAAACCCCCTCCTCATCTACCCCACCACTGTAAACCCCCTCCTCATCTGCCCCACACCTGTACTAAAACACAAACTTTCTCTTGTGCTTGGGAGCCCAGTCGCCAAGTGGCACAACCAGAGCCTTCCAATTAAGTAGGGGATGACTAAAGTCTTGCTGCCCTCCTCAGAACAATGGGTATTCTTGAGGCTAAAACATATAAAAAGAAATGCTCATCTGCCACACCACTGTACCCCCTTTCTCATCTGCTACACCAATGTACCCCCTTTCTCATCTGCCCTAACAATGTACCCCCTTTCTCATCTCCCCCACCACTTCTGTACCACCCTGCTCTTCTGTCCCACCACTGTACCCCCCTGCTCATCTGTCCTACCACTGTACTCCCTGCTCATGTGTTCCACCGATCTACCTCCTTTCTCCTCTGCACATCGGCCTCACCTCTGTACCCCTCTGCTCCTCTGCCCAACCACTGTAACCCCCTGCTCATCTGCCCCACCAATGTTTCCCCTTTTATCATCTGCCCTACCACTGTACCTCTGCACATCTGCTCCACCGCCGTACCCCCCATGCTCTTCTGTCTCACCGCTGAACCATCTTGTCATCTGTCCTAAATCTGAACTTATCTGCTCATCTGCCCCACCACTGTAACCCCCTTTCTCATCTGCCGCCCTACCACTGTGCCTCCTGCACATCTGTCCCACCACTGTACTCCCTGCTCATGTGTTCCACCAATGTACCTCCTTTCTCCTCTGCACATCGGCCCCACCTCTGTACTCCCCTGATCCTCTGCCCAGCCACTGTAACCCCCTGCTCATCTGTTCAACCAATGTACCTCCTTTCTCCTCTGCCCCAACACTGAACCCCCCTGCTCATATTTCCCACTACTGTAACCTCCTTCTCATCTGGTTCAACACTGAACCCCCCTGCTCATCTGCCCCATCACTGTACCTCCCTGCTTTTCTGTCCCACCACTGAACCCCCCTTCTCATCCCTCCCACCACTGTACCTCCTGCACATCTGTCTCACCTCTGTACCCCCCCTGCTCTTCTGCCCCACCTCTGTTCCCCCTGCTCTCCTGCCTCACCCCTGTAACCCCCTGCTCATCTGTCCCACCAATACACCTCCTTTCACATCTGCCCACTGCTCTACCCCCCTGATTTTCTGTCCCACCACTGAACCCCCTTCTCGTCTGCCCCAATTCTAAACCCCCCTGCTCATCTGGGCCAACACTGAAGCCCCCTGTTCATCTGCTCCAACACTGAACCCCCCTCCTTATCTGCCCCAACACTGTACTCCCCTGCTCTTCTGTCCCACTGCTGAATCCCTTTCTAATCTCTTCCACCACTGTACCTCCCTGCACATCTGCCCCACCGCTGTACCCTCCTGCTCATCTGTCCCACCTCTGAACCCCTCCTGCTCATTTTCCCCACCGCTGTACCATCCTGCTCATCTGCTCCACCGCTGTACCCTCTTCTCATCTATGATATGTGTGATATGCAGAGTGTAGTGATGAGCCGAACACCCCCGGGTTCGGTTCGCACCAGAACCCGCGAACGGACCGAAAGTTCGTACGAACATTAGAACCCTATTAAATACAATGGATGCGAACGTTCGAATTCTAAAGTGCTAATTATAACAACTTTTATGCATGTTATTGTCCTAAAAAGGGTTTGGGAACCCGGGTTGTGCACCAGGGGACATGTATCAATGCAAAAAGAAGTTTTAAAAACGGTCGTTTTTCGGGAGCAGTCATTTTAATGATGCACAAAGTGAAAAAAAAAAGTCAAATATTCCTTTAAATATCGTACCTGGGGGGTGTCTAAAGTATGCCTGTGAAGTGCCACGTGTTTCCCGTGTTTAGAACTGTCCCTGCACAAAATGACACTTCTAAAGGAAAAAAAAGCCATTTAAAACTGCTTGCGGCTTTAATGTAATGTCTGGTCCCGGTAATATGGATGAAAATCTTTAAGAAAAATGGCATAGCTACCCCATGACCCCCCCCCCCCTACCCCAGCCCATTACCAGCCCCTTTGGGTCTTGTATGGATATTAAGGGGAACCCCGCACATAAAATAAAAAAGGCCCTATATACTCTGAACAGCCGTATACAGGCGGTGCATACAAGACAGGGACTGTAGGTTTGTTCTTATGTAGAATCTGTTTGTAATTTTGAGCAGGTACATTGTTTAAGTGTACCTCCAGCCCAAAAATCTATTTTTAAACTTTTTGGAAAACATAGGTAAGGGTTATCACCCCTGTAACATTTGTTTTGCTGTCTGTGCCCCTGTTCAGAACATTTCACCTCACTTTCCGTCCCAATGACAACTGTTTTTGAAATGTGGTGTTTTTATTGAAACAAGGATTGGTGATAAAGCATCAGTACAGAGGAGACACCTTTCTCCCATATTAATTCTTACAGGAGAGAATTTTCCTTCCTAAGGGTAGATTTCCTCTCACTTCCTGTTGTCTTCTTGCGTTTGCAAGTAGGAGTCGTTTGTAAGTTGGATGTTTGAAAGTAGGGACCTGCCGTATATACTCTGCAGAAATAGGCCCCTTAGTTGTTGGTGTTGGCACAACACTGTAAGCACTCACAGTTACTCTTGGTTGGTGCTGGAACGCCCTGCTGTCAACTATTATATCAGGAATTTTAATTACATATAATTGTTGAACAGTGGTAGTAAAAATTGGGCCTTTGATGGTGGTGCTGGTGCCACAACACTGTAAGCCCTGACAGTTACTCTTGGTGGGTGCAGGAATGGGCCCTGCTGTGAATTATTAGATCAAGAATTGTAATTACATGCCCCTTTTGAACAGGGGCTGAAAAATTGGGCCTTTCGTGGTGGTGGTGGTGGTGGCGTTGCCACAACACTGTAAGCCCTCAGAGTTACTCTTGGTGGGTGCAGCAATGGGCCCTGCTGTGAATTATTAGATCAAGAATTGTAATTACATGCCCCTTTTGAACAGGGGCTGAAAAATTGGGCCTTTCGTGGTGGTGGTGGTGGTGGCGTTGCCACAACACTGTAAGCCCTCAGAGTTACTCTTGGTGGGTGCAGCAATGGGCCCTGCTGTGAATTATTAGATCAAGAATTGTAATTACATGCCCCTTTTGAACAGGGGCTGAAAAATTGGGCCTTTCGTGGTGGTGGTGGTGGTGGTGGTGGCGTTGCCACAACACTGTAAGCCCTCAGAGTTACTCTTGGTGGGTGCAGCAATGGGCCCTGCTGTGAATTATTAGATCAAGAATTGTAATTGCATGCCCCTGTTGAACAGGGGCTGAAAAATTGGGCCTTAGGCACTGGTGGCACAACACTACAACCCCTCACAGATACTGTACTTGGAGCACAGCAATGAGCCCTGTTGCAAAGTATTGCTTCAAAAATTGTAATGACACGCCCCTGTTAAACAGGGGCTGAAAAATTGGGCCTTAGGCACTGGTGCCACAACACTCCAACCCCTCACAGATACTGTACTTGGAGCACAGCAATGAGCCCTATGGCAAATTATTGCTAAAAAAATTGTAATTACACGCCCCTGTAAAACAGGGGCTGAAAAATTGGGCCTTAGCCACTGGTGGCGGCACCCATAAACAAAAATGATCTTCCAAGCTATCATCATCAATCGTATCATTGAGGACTCGGAGGAGGAGGATAGCCAGTCAACATAACAGCACAGGCACTCAGCATCAGCATCAGTCTTGAAGGGATGTGACATGTTAAAATCAATTAGTCTGTTATATCAGCATCAGGTGTGTGGTAGCTGGTGGTGATCCAAGACTGGTTCATCTTGATGAAAGTCAGTCGATCAACCGAGTCGGTGGACAGGCGCACCCTGTGATCCGTGACAAATCCTCCAGCAGCACTGAATGTGCGTTCCGAAAGAACGCTGGATGCAGGACAGGCCAGTAGCTCAATTGCATACTGTGCAAGCTCTGGCCAGTGATCCATCCTCAAGACCCAGTAAGCCAGAGGATTTTCGGTGGGGAAGGTGTCCAAGTCTGACCTTGCCCCTAGATATTCCTGCACCATGTTTATCAGACGCTGGCGATGGTTGCTGGAACCGATCATACTTTGGGGCTGCGGACTAAAGAATTGTCTGAACGCATCGGTCAGACGGCCACCTTCCCCACCGCTCCTTCTTTGACTGGCCGAAGCCTCAGCAACTCGTTGTCCAGGACCAGGAGTTTGTAACCTCCCAGTCTCTGGGAACGCGTTGCACAGACCTTTCTGCAAGGCCTCCCGGAGTTGTCTCATCCTCTGCTCCCTCTGCGACGGTAACATAAGGTCCGCAACCTTACCCTTGTACCGTGGATCAAGGAGAGTGGCCAGCCAGTAATGGTCCCTCTCCTTGATCCGAAGAATACGAGGATCCTTCCGCAGACTTTGCAGGATCAGGGAGGCCATGCAGCGTAGGTTTGCTGAGGCATTCGCTCCGGAGTCCTCTGGGTCACTAAGGACGACATGATCCGCAGCCACCTCCTCCCAGCCACGTACAAGTCCACTGGTTTCTTGGGACTGTAAATCATCCCTAAAAGACTGCTGCTGATGATGCTGAGTGCCAGCCTCCACCTCCATGCTGACACAATCCTCCTCCTCCTCCTCCTCCTCTTCCTGTGCGATGGGTGGGACAGAAGGAACACTGTCTGGGTAAAGGGGGCCTTGAGAGGCAAGGAAGTCCTCCTCTTCCTGCCTCTGTTCTGCCTCAAGTGCCCTGTCCATTATTCCACGCAGCGTGTGCTCCAACAGGTGGACAAGAGGTACAGTGTCACTGATGCATGCACTGTCACTGCTCACCATCCTCGTGGCCTCCTCAAATGGTGCCAGGACAGTGCATGCATCCCTGATCATGCCCCACTGGCGTGGAGAAAAAAAACCAAGCTCCCCTGACCCTGTCCTGGTGCCGTAGTCGCACAGGTACTCATTGATGGCCCTCTGCTGCGTGTGCAGCTGCTGCAGCATGGCCAACGTTGAGTTCCACCTGGTGGGCATGTCACATATAAGGCGGTTCTTGGGCAGGTTCAACTCCTTTTGCAGCTCAGCCAGGCGAGCACTGGCATTATAAGATCTGCGGAAATGCACACAGACTTTCCTGGCCTGCCTCAGGACATCCTGTAAGCCCGGGTACCTGCCCAAGAACCGCTGCACCACCAGGTTAAGGACGTGAGCCACACAGGGCACATGGGTCAGTTGTCCCTGTCGGAGGGCGGAGAGGAGGTTGGTGCCATTGTCGCAAACCACCATTCCTGGCTTAAGCTGGCGTGGCGTCAACCACCTCTCGGCCTGGCCCTGCAGAGCAGACAGGACCTCTGCCCCAGTGTGGCTTCTGTCCCCCAAACACACCAGCGCAAGCACGGCATGGCATCTTTTTGCCTGCGTACTTGCGTAGCCCCTTGAACGCCTACGGAGCACCGCTGGTTCCGAGGACAAACCACAGGAAGAGGCCAGGGAGGAAGAAGAAGAGGAGGGGGTGGAGGAGAGAGGTGTGTCACAACCAGTAGTAGCATTTTGGAGGCGTGGTGGTGGAACAACCTCCAACACTACTGCACCTTGTCCTGCATCCTTCCCAGCTGCCAAAAGAGTGACCCAATGGGCCGTGAAAGAAAGGTAACGTCCCTGTCCATGCCTGCTGGACCATGAGTCAGCGGTAATATGCACCTTACCGCTGACCGCCCTGTCCAGCGAGGCCAAGACATTGCCTTCCACATGCCGGTAGAGAGCCGGAATAGCCTTCCGTGAGAAAAAGTGGCGTTTGGGAACCTGCCACTGAGGAACCGCACATTGCACAAACTCACGGAAGGGGGCCGAGTCTACCAACTGAAAAGGCAGCAGTTGAAGCGCTAGCAATTTAGCCAAGCTAGCATTCAACCGCTGGGCATGTGGATGGCTGGGAGTGAACTTCTTTTGACGGTCCAGCAGCTGGGGCAGGGAAATTTGCCTGCTAGAATCGGACGTCGGTGTACTGCTAGCAGAGTGGCCGCAAGTACTTGGCTGTGACACACCTAATTCTACACCTTCATTCCTCTCAGTGCATGTTTCAGAGAGGACTGAAGTTATAGTGGGGTTGGAGATCCCAGCTGATGTGGTGCAAGGAGAGGTCCGCTTTGTTCTTTGGTGTGGGTCTTTGAGGTAGGCTTGCCAACGAGCTGCATGGCAGGTCAACATATGTCTGGTCAGGCATGTGGTACCCAAGCGGCTGATGTTTTGGCCACGCGATATACGCTTGAGACATATGTTGCAAACAGCAGCTGTGCGATCTGATGCACTAGCCTCAAAAAAGGCCCACACCAAAGAACTTTTTGAATGACGGGCAGAGGCAGCGCCCTGCACAGGCGGAGCTCTGCGGTGTGATTCCGTCGGTGTACTGCCCTTACGCTGGCCACCAAAGGGCATCCTGCCTCGTTGGAGATGTGCCTCCTCCTCATCCTCCTCCTCCTCCTCTCTCCTATTAGGCACCCACGTGGAGTCAGTGACCTCATCATCCCCTCCCTCCTCATCACTGGAGCCAATCTGGCAGTATGCTGCAGCTGCTGGAACATGACTGCCAGATTGGTGTCCTTCTTGAGCATCCCCTCTGTCTGCTCTCACGCTACTGCCTTCCTGTAGCTGGGTTTCATCATCAGACCCTTCGAAACGCTGGGCATCCTCCTGGAGCATGTACCCAACACTGTGCTCAAACAGTTCGGGGGACTCCTCAGGAGGAGGACATGGTGGGTCTAGGGAAGGAGTGACTGATGATGAGTCTGACATTGATACCAGGGAAGAGGACGCTTTGGCAGCTGCTTTTCCAGTACCCTGAGCCTGGGTGAGAGAGGATGAGGAGGAGGAGGAGGGCTTGGTCATCCACTCTACCAAGTCTTCGGCATGATGTGGCTCAACATGTCCAGCTGCCGAAAAGAAGGACAAGCGTGTCCCATGGCCATGTGCTGATGACAATGCACCGCGTCCACGACCAGCACTGTTGCCCCCAGACACAGAGCCTGCTTGCCCTCTTTTATTGCCTCCTGACTGTCTGCCTCTCCTTGTTTGCCTTCCAGACATTCTAATAGATGGCCTGCAGGGAGATGGGAAAAAAGCAATAAGGGCTACCTTCAGGTGTCCTTCTCTGTCCCTTTACTTAAGGATTTCTAAATATGGTTGAGGATGATTGCTTTTGCACAGAATAGCACAACGACAATTTCCCTGACTGTCCAAAAAAACAAGGATTTCAAAGATGGTTGATGAGGAATGCTTTAGCACACTATAGCACAAGGAGAATTTCCCTCACTGTCCTTCCCTGTCCCTAGAAACAAGGATTATCACAGTGAAAGAAACTGACACTCTTCCTACCTATAGTTTTCTGTCCCTAGAAAAAATGTTTTTTTAAAGCACACTATAGCACAAGGAGAATTTCCCTCACTTTCCTTCCCTGTCCCTAGAAACAAGGATTATCACAGTGAAAGAAACTGACACTCTTCCTACCTATAGTTTTCTGTCCCTAGAAAAAATGTTTTTTTAAAGCACACTATAGCACAAGGAGAATTTCCCTCACTTTCCTTCCCTGTCCCTAGAAACAAGGATTATCACAGTGAAAGAAACTGACACTCTTCCTACCTATAGTTTTCTGTCCCTAGAAAAAATGTTTTTTTAAAGCACACTATAGCACAAGGAGAATTTCCCTCACTTTCCTTCCCTGTCCCTAGAAACAAGGATTATCACAGTGAAAGAAACTGACACTCTTCCTACCTATAGTTTTCTGTCCCTAGAAAAAATGTTTTTTTAAAGCACACTATAGCACAAGGAGAATTTCCCTCACTTTCCTTCCCTGTCCCTAGAAACAAGGATTATCACAGTGAAAGAAACTGACACTCTTCCTACCTATAGTTTTCTGTCCCTAGAAAAAATGTTTTTTTAAAGCACACTATAGCACAAGGAGAATTTCCCTCACTTTCCTTCCCTGTCCCTAGAAACAAGGATTATCACAGTGAAAGAAACTGACACTCTTCCTACCTATAGTTTTCTGTCCCTAGAAAAAATGTTTTTTTAAAGCACACTATAGCACAAGGAGAATTTCCCTCACTTTCCTTCCCTGTCCCTAGAAACAAGGATTATCACAGTGAAAGAAACTGACACTCTTCCTACCTATAGTTTTCTGTCCCTAGAAAAAATGTTTTTTTAAAGCACACTATAGCACAAGGAGAATTTCCCTCACTGTCCTTCCCTGTCCCTAGAAACAAGGATTATCACAGTGAAAGAAACTGACACTCTTCCTACCTATAGTTTTCTGTCCCTAGAAAAAATGTTTTTTTAAAGCACACTATAGCACAAGGAGAATTTCCCTCACTGTCCTTCCCTGTCCCTAGAAACAAGGATTATCACAGTGAAAGAAACTGACACTCTTCCTACCTATAGTTTTCTGTCCCTAGAAAAAATGTTTTTTTAAAGCACACTATAGCACAAGGAGAATTTACCTCACTTTCCTTCCCTGTCCCTAGAAACAAGGATTATCACAGTGAAAGAAACTGACACTCTTCCTACCTATAGTTTTCTGTCCCTAGAAAAAATGTTTTTTTAAAGCACACTATAGCACAAGGAGAATTTCCCTCACTGTCCTTCCCTGTCCCTAGAAACAAGGATTATCACAGTGAAAGAAACTGACACTCTTCCTACCTATAGTTTTCTGTCCCTAGAAAAAATGTTTTTTTAAAGCACACTATAGCACAAGGAGAATTTCCCTCACTTTCCTTCCCTGTCCCTAGAAACAAGGATTATCACAGTGAAAGAAACTGACACGCTTCCTACCTATAGTTTTCTGTCCCTAGAAAAAATGTTTTTTTAAAGCACACTATAGCACAAGGAGAATTTCCCTCACTGTCCTTCCCTGTCCCTAGAAACAAGGATTATCACAGTGAAAGAAACTGACACTCTTCCTACCTATAGTTTTCTGTCCCTAGAAAAAATGTTTTTTTAAAGCACACTATAGCACAAGGAGAATTTACCTCACTTTCCTTCCCTGTCCCTAGAAACAAGGATTATCACAGTGAAAGAAACTGACACTCTTCCTACCTATAGTTTTCTGTCCCTAGAAAAAATGTTTTTTTAAAGCACACTATAGCACAAGGAGAATTTCCCTCACTGTCCTTCCCTGTCCCTAGAAACAAGGATTATCACAGTGAAAGAAACTGACACTCTTCCTACCTATAGTTTTCTGTCCCTAGAAAAAATGTTTTTTTAAAGCACACTATAGCACAAGGAGAATTTTCCTCACTGTCCTTCCCTGTCCCTAGAAACAAGGATTATCACAGTGAAAGAAACTGACACTCTTCCTACCTATAGTTTTCTGTCCCTAGAAAAAATGTTTTTTTAAAGCACACTATAGCACAAGGAGAATTTCCCTCACTGTCCTTCCCTGTCCCTAGAAACAAGGATTCGCACAGTAAAACACACTGACACTCTGCCTACCTATAGTTTTCTGTCCCTAGAAAAAATGTTTTTTTAAAGCACACTATAGCACAAGGAGAATTTCCCTCACTGTCCTTCCCTGTCCCTAGAAACAAGGATTCGCACAGTAAAACACACTGACACTCTCCCTACCTATAGTTTTCTGTCCCTAGAAAAAATGTTTTTTTAAAGCACACTATAGCACAAGGAGAATTCCCTCACTGTCCTTCCCTGTCCCTAGAAACAAGGATTCGCACAGTAAAACACACTGACACTCTCCCTACCTATAGTTTTCTGTCCCTAGAAAAAATGTTTTTTTAAAGCACACTATAGCACAAGGAGAATTTTCCTCGCTGTCCTTCCCTGTCCCTAGAAACAAGGATTCGCACAGTAAAACACACTGACACTCTCCCTACCTATAGTTTTCTGTCCCTAGAAAAAATGTTTTTTTAAAGCACACTATAGCGCAAGGAGAATTCCCTCACTGTCCTTCCCTGTCCCTAGAAACAAGGATTTGCACAGTAAAACACACTGACACTCTCCCTACCTATCCTTCTCTTTCCCTAAACTAAAGGAATCCAGGTTAAGCAAGAAAAAATAAATGTCACTGTCCCTGCCTATGCTTCTCTTTCCCTGCTCCGGAACACACTACACTAGGCCGCCGTGCTGGCGGCCTTTTATAGTGTGGGGCGTGTACTAAACACCCTCAGCAATAATTGGCCACAGGCATCCTGCCTGTGGCCAATCATTGCTCTCCTCGCTGCCGGCGCTGTGATTGGCCAAGCATGCGGGGTCACAGTGCATGCTTGGCCAATCACAGCGCCTGGATGACACTGCGATGGCGTAGTGCATTGTGGGCCGTTCGCGTCACTCGAATTTGGCGCGAACGGCCCAAATCGTTCGATCTTCGTCGAACGATCGAACAGCCGATGTTCGAGTCGAACGTATGTTCGACTCGAACACGAAGCTCATCCCTAGCAGAGTGGTGAAAAGAAGCAGAGATGAGACACATCTACCTGTCCTGGCACACTCATCCTGCTGATCCACCTCTCACGTCCAGCCCATGTGATTGTATGTGATGTATATGATATATGTGATGTCACAAGCACATGGAATGGATGCGCAATGATGAGCTCAGGTCAGGGGCATTTTCTGAAAGCAGTGGGCCTGTGTGCAGGATCATTAGTTGGGCCCCCGCAGCTGAGAAAAAGTGCAGTGCTCTGGAAACAGGGACCACGCCCAATCTCTTCCCCATCACAAAAGCTGACGATCACAGCTACAACAAAGTTAGAGGACCAAACAATGTTTCCCATCTTTTACAATGTGTGGAGGCACAGTGCCTCCCCCTCAGTGCAGGTGCCAATGGGGAATTCTGAAATTGGAATACATTAGTGTCTCACTGACACTTCCCTGAGCTGCTCTTGTGATGCTAGATGTGAATGGGGCCTGAAAGTGAAATTGCTGCGATAACACAAGAACAATGAGGCTCCATTCACATCTGTGCGTTTCCTTGCATTTCAGAAATGCGCGGCAGCAAAAATCACAGTAGAAATGCACCAAGTTCCGCTCTAAAAAAAGTTCTGAAGCTTCTTTGGGGTGATTGCTGCGTGTAGAGCGGCCCATTCAGGTATGCAGAGATGTGAATGGGGCATGACAGCTCAGTGTTTCTGTCCACTCCCTCCTATGTACTTGTATAAAGATTGCCATACACTATGCAATCTGATTGTATATTGTGTATTTTGTGAGAAGGGTCATCACTGATTGATTGCATTTCATTTAAAAACCGTGCACCTGGGAGTGGGTGGGTAGATGATGTAGGGTGTGTGCTAATGAGGTCAGCTAGTCAACTCCTTCCTGTGTCATGACTGTGACAGCAGGAAGGTAAAGTCACCTGGTTGCATCCAGGGGGGTAGGTATATTTCTCCCAGATTCAGGCTTTATGCCGACTTATACAACTAGGGAGAGAGTTGATGAAGCCCAGCTGAGGCTAGTGGGCTCATGGATGATTCATACCTCTAGGGAGAGTGCTGGGCGTCGTGCAGGCAGGGAGTTGATGAGACCAGCTGAAGCTTGTCAGCTCGTTTAAGGCCTCTATAAAAACTCCCAGCTTCATTAGGTGTTTGCTCATGCCTGGACCCAGACCTGTGTGGACTGTCTAGGGAGAGTGAACCCCTGTGCGGTGAGACAAAGCCTGTGTGGCTATTTGTTTGGACATTTACTAAACCAGGGACTTAGGGACTAGGACAGCACCAGGCTGATCCCAGTTGTTAGTTAGGGAAACCTGCATGTTTAGTCAGAGGTCAAGCTGACCAGGATTTATTTTGTTTATGTTTCTTTTTGCTTTGCTGTGTTTTTGTCACTGTAAATAGAGAAATAAACCGCACCTTTTGATCTTGAAAACCACAACCTCCGTCTGCTGGGCCTGTTTTTGTGTGGGGAGCCCATCCAGGGGGTCACACATACCCGCTACCGAGCTAACCCCCTCACAGTTGGTGGAGAACCAGTGGCAGTTTTTTTTAAGCCAGCATGGAGGAGATACTGAAACAGCTGGCTCTAGCAAATGCCAATCAACAGCAGACAAATGCAGGTTTGCAAAAGAGCCTTGCAGCTCAACAACAGAGCTTCGCAGCCCAGCAACAAGCCCAGCAGCAATCTGAGGCCCGCTTCATAGACCTGTTGCAGAAGCAAGAGCAGAGACTACAACAACAGATGGAAGCAGTAATGCAGCAACGTCCGCAGACCAGTGAGGAAAGCCGTCCCACTAATACCGCGTCCTTTGGGGTGAGTCGTTTATTGACAAAAATGACTGGAGAGGATGATCCAGAGGTATTTATGACCACATTTGAAAGGACTGCTGAAAGAGAAAAGTGGCCTGAGGAGCAGTGGGCTGGACTGGTGGCTCCTCTGTTAACTGGTGAATCGCAGAAAGCTTACTATGACCTAGAGCCTGACCAAGCAAAAGACTATGTGATGCTAAAAGCTGAAATATTGGCAAGGCTGGGTGTCACCCTGGCTGTCCGGGCTCAGCGTGTGCATAACTGGACTTTCCAGCTTGGAAAACCCCCCAGGTCTCAAATGTATGATCTCATTCACCTGAGCAGGAAGTGGCTACAGCCAGAGACTTTGTCCGCACCGGAGATTGTGGAACGTGTTGTGATGGATCGTTTCTTGAGAGCTCTTCCTACCGCCATTCAAAAGTGGGTAAGCCATGGAGACCCAGAAACGGCCGGTAAACTTGTGGATCGTGTAGAGAGATACTTGGCTGCAGAGAACCTGACGGCCTCTTCCAGAGACTCTCTGACTTTCCACCCTAAGACCAGACCATCCCCAGGGGCGGATAAGATGATTCCAAGGGGTGAGGGTGGAGAGAGTGAGAGGGTGGGAGCTCTGCCCAGGGTTTGGCGAGAACAGCCTGGGAAGTCGGGGGCTCAAGAGGCAGCCAAAAGGATTGTTTGCTACCGCTGCCGGCAAGCGGGACATATTGCAGCAAATTGCCCGGTTGTGGAGGAACCCATGCAATGTGACTTTCTGACGGACAGACGTCAGTCGCTGTGTGCGACAGTCGCATGCACTGCCATTCGGGGAACTGAGAAACATTTATGCAAAATGTGTATTAATGGTAGAAATGTTGTGGTATTACTGGATTCAGGTAGCCTTGTGACCCTGATAAAGGCTGAATTAGTTAAAACAGAGGTCTCTGGGAATAGCAAGGTAGCTGTTATTTGTGTGCATGGGGACACCCGAGAGTATCCAGTGACTACAGTGTGTTTCAAGACCCCCAAAGGTACCCTCTCTCATCCAGTGGGGTTAGTATCTCAATTACCGCATGATGCCATTGTGGGAAGGGATTTTCCGAAGTTCTGGGAACTGTGGGATGATCCTGAGCCCCCCACTGGTGCCCCTATGTACCAGGAAGGTGATAGCCAGAACTCCTCTGAGAGTGGTGAGGACTCTCCAGAATTTCCCTTGTCAGTATTGGCAGGCGAGACTCAAGAAACTGGAGAGGAGCCCACCTCCTCAGACGAAAACCTACCGTCTGTGGAGTTTTCTGATCTTGAGGTTCACAGGGAAAATTTTGCCACAGAACAGTTAAAAGACCCCGCCCTAATAAAGGCACGGGAAAACGTAGTGGAAATAGATGGCGAGTTAGTGAACCCAGATAATACCTGCACTTACCCATACTTCAGCGTAGAGAAGGACCTACTGTATCGGGTGGCAAAAAGGGCAGAAGAAACCGTTGAGCAGCTTGTGGTGCCCAAACCTTACAGGAAGTTGGTGTTGGAGTTGGCCCATGGGCACATTCTTGGAGGTCATCTGGGGACAGAGAAAACCCGAGAGAGGGTATTACAGAGATTCTATTGGCCTGGGGTGATGAAGGACATAGAAAATTATTGTTCCTCCTGCCCTGTGTGTCAGAGGTCGGCCCCGATGCCACATTTCCATAGCCCGCTGGTCCCTCTACCCATCATTGAGGTCCCGTTTGAGAGGATCGCAATGGATTTGGTAGGTCCTATAATCAAGTCCGCTAGGGGGCACCAGTACATATTAGTTATAATGGACTATGCCACCCGTTATCCAGAAGCGATCCCTCTCCGAAATACCTCGGCCAAAACCATAGCCAAAGAGCTATCTCTTGTTTTTAGCCGGGTGGGTATTTGTAAAGAACTGCTTACGGACCAAGGTACACCCTTTATGTCCCGGGTTATGAAAGAGCTGTGTAAATTGTTCAAAGTGACGCAATTGCGTACGTCTGTGTATCACCCCCAAACCGATGGGCTGGTTGAAAGATTCAACAAAACCCTAAAACAAATGTTGAAGAAAGTGGTGGATAGAGATAGAAAGGATTGGGACTGTCTACTTCCTTATTTGATGTTTGCTATTAGGGAGGTGCCCCAATCCTCTACGGGATTCTCCCCCTTTGAGTTACTGTATGGGAGACACCCAAGAGGGCTGTTGGATATTGCCAAGGAAACTTGGGAAAGTGAGAGTTCTCCCCACAGGAGTGTGATTGAGCATGTCGCCCTGATGCAAGATCGAATTGCACAGGTAATGCCCATCGTGAAGGAACATTTGGCCCAAGCGCAGTTGGCACAGCAGAGAGTGTACAACCGTGGAGCCAAGACCCGTACCTTTTCCCCGGGGGATAGGATATTGGTACTTGTCCCTACGGTTGAAAGTAAATTCCTTGCCAAATGGCAAGGCCCCTACGAGATAATGGAAAAAGTGAGCGAAGTGAATTACAAGGTCAGACAACCAGGAAGGCGAAAGCCCGAACAGATCTATCACGTTAATCTGTTGAAAGCCTGGAGGGATAGAGAGTCCCTAGTCGCAGAAACTTGGTCACCAGCTCAAACTGGTTGCGTGATTCCGGAGGTTGGAATAGCAGCCACCTTGTCACAACCCCAACAACAGGAGGTTAAGGAGCTTGTGCTTCGCAACAAGGAGGTGTTCTCTGAGCTGCCGGGACAAACATCTGGGGTAGAGCATGATATTATTACCCCGCCCGGTGAAAGGGTGAAGTTAAAACCCTATCGGATCCCAGAGGCCCGACGGGAGGCAATACGGGAGGAAGTACAGAAAATGCTGAACTTAGGGGTGATAGAGGAGTCCCAAAGTGATTGGTCTAGTCCCATTGTGTTGGTGCCTAAACCGGATGGGAGCTGGCGATTTTGTAACGATTTTCGTCAGTTGAACAAAGTTACAAAATTTGACACCTACCCCATGCCACGTATAGATGAGTTGATCGACCGGCTGGGAACAGCCCGATACATGACGACTCTTGACCTCACAAAAGGGTATTGGCAAATTCCCCTGGCCAAATCGGCCAAAGAGAAAACCGCATTTGTAACCCCAGACGGGGCGTTCCAATATAAGAGAATGCCGTTCGGGTTACAGAATGCGCCGGCCACATTCCAGCGGAAAATGGACCAGATACTGAGGCCCCATCGGAAGTATGCTGCGGCTTACCTGGATGACGTAATTGTCCATAGCACAGATTGGGCCTCACATCTGCCAAAAGTGCAAGCAGTCCTAGACTCTATCCGGGAAGCAGGGTTTACGGCTAACCCCAAGAAGTGTACCATTGGGCAGGAGGAGGCCAAATATCTTGGGTACACCATTGGCAGGGGAGTAATAAAACCCCAACTCAACAAAGTCGAGGCCATCCAGAGTTGGCCACGTCCCAACAGCAAGAAGCAGGTACGAGCCTTTCTGGGAATCGCTGGGTATTATCGGCGATTCATTCCCCACTTTGCTTCTAAGGCTGTGCCCCTAACCAACCTGACGAAAGGGAAAGGGTCGGTCATGATTAAATGGACCCCCGAGGCTGAGGCAGCATTCCAATTCTTGAAACAAGCCTTATGTAGCCAGCCAGTGTTGTACTCACCCGACTTCTCTAAAGACTTTGTCGTTCAAAGTGATGCGTCAGATGTGGGGTTAGGAGCAGTATTGTCCCAGGTCTGGAACGGGGAAGAGCACCCAGTCATTTACCTCAGCAGGAAGTTGAAGTCCCATGAGGTAAATTACGCCACGGTTGAAAAGGAGTGTTTAGCGGTGAAGTGGGCTCTAGATTCCCTTCGGTACTATCTGCTAGGTAGGCACTTTGACATGGTTACGGATCACGCTCCGTTAAAGTGGATGGCTCAAAACAAGGAGACAAATAGAAGAGTAAATAGGTGGTTCCTGGCCCTACAGGAATTCAACTTCACAGTAAAGCATCGCCCTGGCGTTCAAATGGGGAATGTGGATGCTTTGTCTCGAGTACATGAATGCCTGATTGCTGGTGTTCCAACCCCAAGGTTAAAACAAGAGGGGGGGTATGTGACAGCAGGAAGGTAAAGTCACCTGGTTGCATCCAGGGGGGTAGGTATATTTCTCCCAGATTCAGGCTTTATGCCGACTTATACAACTAGGGAGAGAGTTGATGAAGCCCAGCTGAGGCTAGTGGGCTCATGGATGATTCATACCTCTAGGGAGATTGCTGGGCGTCGTGCAGGCAGGGAGTTGATGAGACCAGCTGAAGCTTGTCAGCTCGTTTAAGGCCTCTATAAAAACTCCCAGCTTCATTAGGTGTTTGCTCATGCCTGGACCCAGACCTGTGTGGACTGTCTAGGGAGAGTGAACCCCTGTGCGGTGAGACAAAGCCTGTGTGGCTATTTGTTTGGACATTTACTAAACCAGGGACTTAGGGACTAGGACAGCACCAGGCTGATCCCAGTTGTTAGTTAGGGAAACCTGCATGTTTAGTCAGAGGTCAAGCTGACCAGGATTTATTTTGTTTATGTTTCTTTTTGCTTTGCTGTGTTTTTGTCACTGTAAATAGAGAAATAAACCACACCTTTTGATCTTGAAAACCACAACCTCCGTCTGCTGGGCCTGTTTTTGTGTGGGGAGCCCATCCAGGGGGTCACACACACCCGCTACCGAGCTAACCCCCTCACATGACCTAAAGTCTGTAAGGACATAAGACGTAATATAATAATACGTTTTGAATCATGGATGGAGGACAGTAAGGTACGTGTCTGTAGAATTTCTGGAAAGCCTTGATATTTAAAAAAAAAGAGTACATGAATGCTATATTGGTGCATAGGGGAGCCGGAATTTCGAAAAAATAAAGATTAACTTAGCCTTTAACTGCTTAGAGACTGGAAGATTTGGCTGCTTAATGACCAGAATGGTCAAACATTCCCATAGACACACTCCTAAACCTTGCAGACAGCCTTCCCAGAAGAGTTGAAGCTGTTATTAGACATGTGCACTGCCGAAAAATTCTTTTTTTTCGTTTTCGTTTTATTTGCTTTTTTCGGAAATTCCGGAGATTTGAAAAATTAGTTTTTTTCGTTTTCGTTATTTTGCTTTTTTCTGAAATTCTGAAATTCGAAAAATTCTTTTTTTTCTTTTTTTTCGTTTTTCGGAAATTTGGGAAGTTTGGAACTTCCGAATTTTCGAATTCCGAATTTCCGAATTTCCAAAAAAATGAAAACAACTAATTTTTCGAATTTCCGAAAAAAGGAAAAAAAAACGAATTTCCGATTTTCGGAAATTCTAAAAATTCGGAATTCGGAAATTCAAATTTCCAAATTTCCCATTTTCGAATTTTAGATTTTCGAATTTTAGATGTTCGAATTTAGCAATTTCAAATTTTCGAATCTCGAATTTTCGAAATTTCCAATTTTCCAATTTTCGAAATTCGGAATTTCGAAAATTCGAAAATCCGAATTTCCGAAATTCGGAAATCCGAAAATCTGAATTTCGGAAAAATCGAAACTCCGAAAATCTGAATTTTGGAAATTCGGAAATTCGAAAATACGAATTTTTGAAATTAGCAATTTCAAATTTTCGAATCTCGAATTTTCGAAATTTCCAATTTTCCAATTTTCGAAATTCGGAATTTCGAAAATTCGATAATCCGAATTTCCGAAATTCGGAAATCCGAAAATCTGAATTTCGGAAATTCGGAAAAATCGAAACTCCGAAAATCTGAATTTTGGAAATTCGGAAATTCGAAAATACGAATTTTTGAAATTCGAAAATCCGGAAATTCGTAAATTGAAAAATTCAGAAATCCGAAAATTCGTAAATTGAAAAATTCGTAAATTTTAAATTTCGGAAATCCGAAAATCCGAAAATTCTGAAATTTCGGAATTAACTAATTTCTCTAAATTCGTGAAAAACGAATTAGAAACTAAACGAATTGCACATGTCTAGCTGTTATAGCTGCAAAGGGTGGGCCAACTCAATACTGTATTAGCGTTTCTTGTTTGTGGCATTTGTGTCGGCAAAGCAGCCCAAGATACATGGTCACTTTTTGTTTTGTACAGCCAGGGGCTGAAAGAATAAAACAAACAGACTCCTGGATAGGAAATGTTGTACCAGCAGATATAGTGGGTAAAGTCTTGGCCATTGGAGGACAGGCAGGCTATGCTCCCAGCACAACCAGAAAAATGACAACTCTGGGATAGATGTGCTCCCATGTCTATTGTGGTCAGCCTGAAATAGGAGTGCAGGGGGACTGGCAGGATTACCAGGTATTTCACATAAAGAAAGCAATACAAAGAGAACAGGATACATTTTCACACAAGTACATGGTAAAAACAGACACATATCAGAAATATGAAATATTGGGATACCATATTCTTTAAAAGTTATGTAGACCTTGCTTGTAGCTGTCATGTTGGGTTTGAACTCACTGCAATCAGAATGATGTGAGGGTGTGGGAGATCCTAACTCCGACCCCATCATCAGAACCAGCTGGACCATATAACCTTCTGTATGTCTACTTCAGAGGCAAGAACATTTCTTTTACCAGGCAGGGTGTCACCCTCAAGGGTGATTGGCCAAGGAAGAAGAGTCTTTCCCACATCTTATAATGAAATAACATGGAGATGAACAATGCCATTCGTCTAAACCGTGTTCTGAGCATGTCAGTTACCTACTTTCCTCAGTGTGCTCCCACCAACCGGATAAAACGATACTACTGATAACACTGAAACAGTTCATTTCAAAAAAAATTTATATTTATTTTATAGCAAATAACCAAAATCCCAATATGTCATATTCTGTCTTGTTTTTTTTTTTTTTTTGCTAAATTTTCTATGCATATTTCTGTGCAGTGTTTAGCTTTTTGGAATAATGTATGTAAAATGATATGTTGGCCTTCTGTGTACTGAGCAAAAGATCGACAACTTCTAAAGAGACTGTTGCCAAGCTTTTGCATTGGGGTTGATTTACCAAAGGCAAATAGTCTGTGCAGTTGCTCTAGATCTGAGGGGAACATGCAAGGAAAATAAAATAAACAGCATTTTTGCTTGCACATGATCTAGTGCAACTGCACTTACAGTGCACTTGAAGTACAGGGGGTCCCCGACTTGCGAACGAGTTAGGGACTTTCCTCCTGTTTGTAAGGTGGAAATGTTCGTAACTCGGGCCGCGCATGCGCAGACTGGCAATTACGGACATTTCCGATGTTCCGTCGAATGGTCGCACATGTGCAGACCGGCAATTACGGACATTTCCGATGTTTTCTGATGTCCGTCGAATGGCCGCGCATGCGCAGACCGGCAATTACGGACATTTCCGATGTTTTCCGATGTCCGCCGAATGGCCGCGCATGCGCAGAACGGCAATTACGAACATTTCCGATGCTCTGCTTGCCGCGAATGCGCAGAATGGCAGATGGTCCCCGCAGCGTCCCGTTCGCAAATAGGAGTTGTTCGTAAGTCGGGCGTTCGTAAGTCGGACACCCCCTGTATTATTATAGGCTGACGAATGGACAAAAAATATAACAAAAGTGACTTTTTTTTATAATACTTTGTTAAAAGTTAATATTTTTTTTTTAAAACTCTGCACTGTGACTTTTGAAACAGTGACAGCTTTTTACAAACAAAATAATATGATCACCATGTCATTAGTGACATGGTGATATTTTTGATTGAGAACCACAAAAAGACACAAAAGGGAGCAATCTAAGTGCAGCATACTGTATCTTTATTGATAAAACCAAACAATGGCCACTTACATGTTTTCAGATGCATAGCGCCTGTAGTAAACCAAAGCTGTGATCCAATGGCAGTGCTGAACAAATCAATCCGAGTCCAAGCCAAGAAGTGAAAGGTATCCGCCGACATGCACTGGCAGAGGCTTGAAAACGCGGCGTTACCATCTCAAAACGTGTGGTCATGCCCCCCAGTGTCTCATGTCATAACCTGGGTTCCCACACTGTTATATTGCCTTCCCTGGTCAAGGGTTGCATGTATGTCGGTGGATACCCTTCACCTCTTGGCTTGGACTCTGATTGCTATGTTCAGCGCTGCCATCTGATGACCGCTTTGGTTTATTACAGGTGCTATACATCTGAAAATATGTGAGTGTTTTTTTGTTTTGTTTTAATCAATAAAGACACAGTATGCTGCACTTACATCAGTCCCTCTTGTGTCTTTTTGTGTTACTAAAGATACTCCTTATATCACACTGAAGCCAGCTAACTTAACCCTTGATGTGCCTATGGGCACAGTCATCTTCGTTCTGCACTCTGAGGTACCTTTTGTGTGGAGCATGCTCATTAATGCCCGGGACCAGGCAGTGACTGTGGTCATGTGAAAATTCTAACATTAGGTAGTTCCCTGACTTAGAGATGAGCCTTCACTGTATGCAGTAAAATACAACATTCCTCTGACAAAGTTTTTGGTAGATGTTAAATACAAAAATAATACTGCGCATTTGAAATGATAATTCAGTGCGAAAAAAAGCAGCACCACAAATGTGTGATATTACCACAAAAAACAAGAAACAAAATAAAGGTGTGTTGCGCTACAGTGATTGATATTAACCGCTTGCTTACTGGGCACTTAAACACCCCTCCTGCCCAGACCAATTTTCAGCTTTCAGTGCTCTCACACTTTGAATGACAATTACTCAGTCATGCAACACTGTACCCAAATGATTTTTTTGTCTTTTTTTTTCATACAAATAGAGATTTCTTTTGGTGGTATTTGATCACCTCTGGGTTTTTTATTTTTTGCGCTATAAATGAAAAAAGACCGAAAATTTTGAAACAAAAAAACGATTTTTCTTAGTTTATGTGATAACATTTTGCAAATTATTAATTTTTCTTCATAAATTTTGGCCACAATTTATACTGCTACATATGTTTGATAAAAATAACCCAAAATTTGGGGAAATTATTTGGTCTGTGTGAAAGTTTTAGAGTCTACAAGCTATAGTGCAAATCATAAAAAAAGTATCACATCTGATGTACTGGCGGCCTATCTCATTTCTTGAGACCCTAACAAGCCAGGAAAGTACAAATGCCCCCCAAATAACCCCTTTTTGGAAAGTAGACATTCCAAGGTAGTTAGTAAGAGGCATGGTGAGTTATTTGAAGTTGTATTTTTTTCCCACGATTCTTTGCAAAATTGAGATTTTTATTTTTTGTTTTTATTTTTTCTCAAAATTGTCATTGTAATAGCTTAGTTCTCTCAAATCGCATGTGCATACCACAAATGACACCCCAAAATACATTCTGCTACTCCTCCTGAGTATTACGATACCACATGTGTGGGACTTTTTTACTGCCTGGCTACATACAGAGGCCCAACATGCAGGGAGCACCATCAGGTATTCTAGGAGCATAAATTACACATCTAACTAGTTGACTACTGTGACAGCAGGAAGGTAAAGTCACCTGGTTGCATCCAGGGGGGTAGATATATTTCGCCCAGATTCAGGCTTTACGCCGACTTATACAACTAGGTGGAGAGTTGTATAAGCCCAGCTAAGGCTAGTGGGCTCATGGATGACTCATACCTCTAGGGAGAGTGCTGGGCGTCGTGCAGACAGGGAGTTGATGAGACCAGCTGAAGCTTGTCAGCTCATTTAGGCCTCTATAAGAACTCCCAGCTTCATTAGATGTTAGCTCATGCCTGGAACCAGACCTGTGTGGACTGTCTAGGGAGAGTGAACCCCTGTGCGGTGAGACAAAGCCTGTGTGGCTATTTGCTTGGACATTTAAAACCAGGGACTTAGGGACTAGGACAGCACTAGGCTGATCCCAGTTGTTAGTTAGGAAACCTGTGTGTTTAGTCAGAGGTCAACTTGACCAGGATTTATTTTGTTTATGTTTCTTTTGCTTTGCTGTGTTTTGTCACTGTAAATAGAAAATAAACCGCACCTTTTTGATTTTGAAAACCACAACCTCCGTTTGCTGGGCCTGTTTTGTGTGGGGAGCCCATCCCGGGGGTCACACACACCCGCTGCCGAGCTAACCCCCTCACAGTTGGTGGAGAACCAGTGGCAGTTTTTTTTAAGCCAGCATGGAGGAGATACTGAAGCAGCTGGCTCTAGCAAATGCCAATCAACAGCAGACAAATGCAGGTTTGCAAAAGAGCCTTGCAGCTCATCAACAGAGCCTTGCAGCTCAACAACAGAACTTTGCAGCCCAGCAGCAAGCTCATCAACAGAGCCTTGCAGCCCAGCAGCAGACAAACGCAACTTTGCAACAGAGTCTGGAGGCTCAGCAACAAGCCCAGCAGCAATCTGAGGCCCGCTTCATAGACCTGTTGCAGAAGCAAGAGCAGAGACTACAACAACAGATGGAAGCAGTAATGCAGCAACGTCCGCAGACCAGTGAGGAAAGCCGTCCCACTAATACCGCGTCCTTTGGGGTGAGTCGTTTATTGACAAAAATGACTGGAGAGGATGATCCAGAGGTATTTTTGACCACATTTGAAAGGACCGCTGAAAGAGAAAAGTGGCCTGAGGAGCAGTGGGCTGGACTGGTGGCTCCTCTGTTAACTGGTGAATCGCAGAAAGCTTACTATGACCTAGAGCCTAACCAAGCAAAAGACTATGTGATGCTAAAAGCTGAAATATTGGCAAGGCTGGGTGTCACCCAGGCTGTCCGGGCTCAGCGTGTGCATAACTGGACTTTCCAGCTTGGAAAACCCCCCAGGTCTCAAATGTATGATCTCATTCACCTGAGCAGAAAGTGGCTACAGCCAGAGACTTTGTCCGCACCAAAGATTGTGGAACGTGTTGTAATGGATCGGTTTTTGAGAGCTCTTCCTACTGCCATCCAAAAGTGGGTAAGCCATGGAGACCCAGAGACGGCCGATGGTCTTGTGGATCGTGTAGAGAAATTTTTGGCTACAGAGAACCTGACGGCCTCTTCCAGAGACACTCGGACTTTCCACCCTAAGACCAGACCATCCCCAGGGGCGGATAAGAGGATTCCAAGGGGTAAGGGTGGAGAGAGTGAGAGGGTGGGAGCTCTACCCCAAGTTTGGTGAGAACAGCCTGGGAAATCAGCGGCTCAAGAGGCGGCAAGAAGGATCGTTTGCTACCGCTGCCGGCAAGCGGGACATATTGCAGCCAATTGCCCGGTTGTGGAGGAACCCATGCAGTGTGACTTTCTGACGGGCAGACGTCAGTCGCTGTGTGCGACAGTCGCATGCACTGCCATTCGAGGAACTGAGAAACATTTATGCAAAATGTGTGTTAATGGTAGAAATGTTGTGGTATTGCTGGATTCAGGTAGCCTTGTGACCCTGATAAAGGCTGAGTTAGTTAAAACAGAGGTCTCTGGGAATAGCAAGGTAGCTGTTATTTGTGTGCATGGGAACACCCGAGAGTATCCAGTGACTACAGTGTGTTTCGAGACCCCCAAAGGTACCCTCTCTCATCCAGTGGGCTTAGTATCTCAGTTACCGCATGACGCCATTGTGGGAAGGGATTTTCCGAAGTTCTGGGAACTGTGGGATGATCCTGAGCCCCTCACTGGTGCCCCTATGTACCAGGAATGTGATAGCCAAAACTCCCCTGAGAGTGGTGAGGACTCTCCGGAATTTCCCTTATCAGTATTGGCAGGGGAGACTCAAGAAACTGGAGAGGAGCCCACCTCCTCAGACGAAAACCTACCGTCTGTGGAGTTTTCTGATCTTGAGGTTCACAGGGAAAACTTTGCCACAGAACAGTTGAAAGACCCCGCCCTAATAAAGGCACGGGAAAACGTAGTGAAAATAGATGGCGAGTTAGTGAACCCAGATATTACCTGCACTTACCCATACTTCAGCGTAGAGAAGGACCTACTGTATCGGGTGGCAAAAAGGGCAGAAGAAACCGTTGAGCAGCTTGTGGTGCCCAAACCTTACAGGAAGTTGGTGTTGGAGTTGGCCCATGGGCACATTCTTGGAGGTCATCTGGGGACAGAGAAAACCCGAGAGAGGGTATTACAGAGATTCTATTGGCCGGGGGTGATGAAGGACGTAGAAAATTATTGTTCCTCCTGCCCTGTGTGTCAGAGGTCGGCCCCGATGCCACATTTCCGTAGCCCGCTGGTCCCTCTACCCATCATTGAGGTCCCGTTTGAGAGGATCGCCATGGATTTGGTAGGTCCTATAATCAAGTCCGCTAGGGGGCACCAGTACATATTAGTTATAATGGACTATGCCACCCGTTATCCAGAAGTGATCCCTCTCCGAAATACCTCGGCCAAAACCATAGCCAAAGAGCTATCTCTTGTGTTTAGCCGGGTGGGTATTTGTAAAGAACTGCTTACGGACCAAGGTACACCCTTTATGTCCCGGGTTATGAAGGAGCTGTGTAAATTATTCAAAGTGACGCAATTACGCACATCTGTGTATCACCCCCAAACCGATGGGCTGGTTGAAAGATTCAACAAAACCCTAAAACAAATGTTGAAGAAAGTGGTGGATAGAGATGGAAAGGATTGGGACTGTCTACTTCCTTATCTGATGTTTGCTATTAGGGAGGTGCCCCAATCCTCTACGGGATTCTCCCCCTTTGAGTTACTGTATGGGAGACACCCAAGAGGGCTGTTGGATATTGCCAAGGAAACTTGGGAAAGTGAGAGTTCTCCCCACAGGAGTGTGATTGAGCATGTCGCCCTGATGCAAGACCGAATTGCACAGGTAATGCCCATCGTGAAGGAACATTTGGCCCAAGCGCAGTTAGCACAGCAGAGAGTGTACAACCGTGGAGCCAAGACCCGTACCTTTTCCCCGGGGGATAGGATACTGGTACTTGTCCCTACGGTTGAAAGTAAATTCCTTGCCAAATGGCAAGGCCCCTACGAGATAATGGAAAAAGTGAGCGAAGTGAATTACAAGGTCAGACAACCAGGAAGGCGAAAGCCCGAACAGATCTATCACGTTAATCTGTTGAAAGCCTGGAGGGATAGAGAGTCCCTAGTCGCAGACACTTGGTCACCAGCTCAAACTGGTTGCGTGATTCCTGAGGTTGGAATAGCAGCCACCTTGTCACAACCCCAACAACAGGAGGTTAAGGAGTTTGTGCTTCGCAACAAGGAGGTATTCTCTGAGCTGCCGGGACAAACATCTGGGGTAGAGCATGACATCATTACCCCGCCCGGTGAAAGGGTGAAGTTAAAACCCTATCGGATCCCAGAGGCCCGACGGGAGGCAATACGGGAGGAAGTACAGAAAATGCTGAACTTAGGGGTGATAGAGGAGTCCCAAAGTGATTGGTCTAGTCCCATCGTGTTGGTGCCTAAACCGGATGGGAGCTGGCGATTTTGTAACAATTTTCGTCAGTTGAACAAAGTTACAAAATTTGACACCTACCCCATGCCACGTATAGATGAGTTGATCGACCGGCTGGGAACAGCCCGATACATGACGACTCTTGACCTCACAAAAGGGTATTGGCAAATCCCCCTGGCCAAGTCGGCCAAAGAGAAAACCGCATTTGTAACCCCAGACGGGGCGTTCCAATATAAGAGAATGCCGTTCGGGTTACAGAATGCGCCGGCCACATTCCAGCGGAAAATGGACCAGATGCTGAGGCCCCATCGGAAGTATGCTGCGGCTTACCTGGATGACGTAATTGTCCATAGCACAGATTGGGCCTCACATCTGCCAAAAGTGCAAGCAGTCCTGGACTCTGTTCGGGAAGCGGGGTTTACGGCTAACCCCAAGAAGTGTACCATTGGGCAGGAGGAGGCCAAATATCTTGGGTACACCATTGGGAGGGGAGTAATAAAACCCCAACTCAACAAAGTCGAGGCCATCCAGAGTTGGCCACGTCCCAACAGCAAGAAGCAGGTACGAGCCTTTCTGGGAATCGCTGGGTATTATCGGCGATTCATTCCCCACTTTGCTTCTAAGGCTGTGCCCCTAACCAACCTGACGAAGGGGAAAGGGTCGGTCATGATTAAATGGACCCCCGAGGCTGAGGCAGCATTCCAATTCTTGAAACAAGCCTTATGTAGCCAGCCAGTGTTGTACTCACCCGACTTCTCTAAAGACTTTGTCGTACAAAGTGATGCGTCAGATGTGGGGTTAGGAGCAGTATTGTCCCAGGTCTGGAACGGGGAAGAGCACCCAGTCATTTACCTCAGCAGGAAGTTGAAGTCCCATGAGGTAAATTACGCCACCGTTGAAAAGGAGTGTTTAGCGGTGAAGTGGGCTCTAGATTCCCTTCGGTACTACCTGCTAGGTAGGCACTTTGACATGGTTACGGATCACGCTCCGTTAAAGTGGATGGCTCAAAACAAGGAAACAAATAGAAGAGTGAATAGGTGGTTCCTGGCCCTCCAGGAATTCAACTTCACAGTAAAGCATCGCCCTGGCGTTCAAATGGGGAATGTGGATGCTTTGTCTCGAGTACATGAATGCCTGATTGCTGGTGTTCCAACCCCGAGGTTAAAACAAGAGGGGGGGGTATGTGACAGCAGGAAGGTAAAGTCACCTGGTTGCATCCAGGGGGGTAGATATATTTTGCCCAGATTCAGGCTTTACGCCGACTTATACAACTAGGTGGAGAGTTGTATAAGCCCAGCTAAGGCTAGTGGGCTCATGGATGACTCATACCTCTAGGGAGAGTGCTGGGCGTCGTGCAGACAGGGAGTTGATGAGACCAGCTGAAGCTTGTCAGCTCATTTAGGCCTCTATAAGAACTCCCAGCTTCATTAGATGTTAGCTCATGCCTGGAACCAGACCTGTGTGGACTGTCTAGGGAGAGTGAACCCCTGTGCGGTGAGACAAAGCCTGTGTGGCTATTTGCTTGGACATTTAAAACCAGGGACTTAGGGACTAGGACAGCACTAGGCTGATCCCAGTTGTTAGTTAGGAAACCTGTATGTTTAGTCAGAGGTCAACTTGACCAGGATTTATTTTGTTTATGTTTCTTTTGCTTTGCTGTGTTTTGTCACTGTAAATAGAAAATAAACCGCACCTTTTTGATTTTGAAAACCACAACCTCCGTTTGCTGGGCCTGTTTTGTGTGGGGAGCCCATCCCGGGGGTCACACACACCCGCTGCCGAGCTAACCCCCTCACACTACCTATTACACTTTTGAAGGCCCTGGAGCACCAGGACAATGGAAACACCCACAAAATGACCCCATTTTGGAAAGCTAACACCCCAACGTATAATCTATGAGGCATAATGAGTCTTTTGAACTGTTAATTTTTTTCCAGAAGTTTGGGGAAAATGTGGAAAAAAAATGAATACGCATTTTTTTTACGCAAAGTTGTCAATTTATAAGGTATTTCCAACACATAGCATGTACATAGCAAAAATGACACCCCAAAATACATTCTGCTACTCCTCCTGAGTATGGCGATACCAAATGTGTGGGACTTTTACACAGCCTGTCCACATACAGAGGACCTACATTGAAGTAGCACCTTCAGGCGTTCTAGGAGCATAAATTACACATCTCATTTCTCAACCACCTATTACATTTTTGAAGGCCCTGGACCACCAGGACAATGGAAACACCCACAAAATGACCCCATTTTGGAAAGCTAACACCCCAACGTATAATCTATGAGGCATAATGAGTCTTTTGAACGTTTCATTTTTTCCAGAAGTTTTTGGAAAATGTGGAAAAAAAATGAAAATGCATTTTTTTTACGCAAAAGTTGTCCATTTATAAGATATTTCCAACACACAGCATGTACATAGCAAAAATGACACCCCAAAATACATTCTGCTACTCCTCCTGAGTATGGCGATACCAAATGTGTGGGACTTTTACACAGCCTGGACACATACAGAGGCCCAACATGCAAGGAACACCATCAGATGTTCTAGGGACACATAGCATGCAAGAATTACACCCCAAAATACATTATGCTGAGCAAAGCGTAAACAAAAGATTACCTGTGGTTTTAGTAGCGCAGTTCTACACAGCAGGATAGCACTGGTCCAGGCAGCAGGCAGGGACTTGGTCAGCAACGACATACACAATTGTCCAGGCAGCAGGCAGGGATACTGTCCATATACAGTCCAGGGTCAGTGCAGGCAGAGATATTGTCTGCAGTGCCAAAAATATTGGTCCTGGTAGTAGGCAGGTCCATGTGGTGTGATCAGTTCATGCAACAGGCAGAGGCATGATGGCATAGGTCCTACAGGCAGCAGGCAGAAGTAGGGCCTTGTTTAGGACAGAATGGGGACAGGGGTAGAGGCTTCTCCCACCCAAATCTCTTTGAAGCCTCTGAGTCTCCAGACCCTAATCTAGGATGAGAAAACAAAAAAAAATAGTTTTCTTCATCCAGAAAAACTTTTCTGAAGCCCCTCACATGTGAGACCCCTGTGTTGAATCCCACTAGTCCAGTAGCAGGGTACAAGATCAATCCAAGAGGCAGGCAAAAAGCATGGTCAAACAGTCCAAGGTCAGTTCCAGATCAGGCAGAGGTATGTACAGAATCGTTAGGCAGAAGCATGGTCGAAAAACAGTCCAGGGTCAGTTCCAGATCAGGCAAAGGTATGTACAGAATCGATAGGCAGAAGTGTGGTCAAATAACAGTCCAGGGTCAGTTCCAGATAGGCAGAGGTATTACAGAATCGGTAGGCAGAAGCGTAGTCGAATAACAAGCCAGGGTCAGTTATAGAGCAGGCAGTAGCATAAGGGGTGTGAAGGCAGGAAATGAGGATTACGTTTACCATACTTCACTAATAATTTAGTGAAGTATGGTAACGGCGAAAACAGTCAATTACACAGAGGCCTGGTTGGGAAGGACACTCGGCACAATAATAAACTGTGTCTCGTCTGACTCCTCCACTGGCACACACCTTACTTTTTTTTTTACCTTGTCGGCCTGTTGCTGTGGGAGGGACTTTATCGGGAAAGTGACGTTCGGAGAGTCGACTTAGAACATCTGATCGGATGTTTTGGGGTGGGCCATTCTGGAATATCAGGGCAGTGGTGATTTCTAGGCTTGTGCAATTTGTTTCGTAACGAATTGAAATTCGTCCGAATTTAGCAACTTTCGGACATTCGGAAGCATTCGAATTTCCGAACAAAGCAATTACGAATAAGACCGAATCCGAAATAAATTATACCGCAAATAGCGAATGCCCGAATGTCTTCGGCATAATTCGTTATGAAAAAGTTACGAATGTACGAATCCATACGAAGCACAATAACACTCACTCTGCTCTGCTCTCTGCTTCTCCCACACCGTGCTGAACTCCCTCTCAAAATGGTGTACAGGGGCGGAGGTTATAGCCGCATGTAAAAAACGAAAGTAAAATACGAGATTTCGAATCCATTCGAAGCACAATAACACTCTGCTCTGCTCTCTGCTTCTCCCTCACCGTGCTGAACCCTCTCAAAATGGTGTACAGGGGCGGAGCCTATAGCCGCATGTTAAAAACGAAAGTAAAATACGAGATTTCGAATCGTTACAAATAACCGCAATGTATTTAGAAAAGTACAAATCCATTCGAAGCACATTAGGCATAATAGGCAGCGTCGTTGTGAGAGAGACACGGAAAATTACGAATCAACGAACCCAAAAAAGTTACGAAAGTAGGAGTTGTGTCCAGAATCAACGAAAAACAACGTACTCTACCGAAAGTACGAACCCAAAAAAAGTTACGAAAGTAGGAGTTGTGTCCAGAATCAACGAAAAACAACGTACTCTACCGAAAGTACGAATTATAAAGCAACAAAAAATTCAACGAAAAATGTCGCTTGCAAAAATACGAATGAGTCCGAACACGAAAAATCCCGTCTAGCAAAATTACGAATGATTACGAATCAACAGGACCGGAAAGAAACGAACCGAAACGGAACGAATTTTTCCGTTGTGCACAAGTCTAGTGATTTCCTCCTCGTAGCCAAAGAAGGGTAGGGGGTTTTGGGTGGACTTGCGTTAAATAATATGGGAGTTGTATGAGGCCAAATGACAAAAATAAATTGCTACTTTTTTGTACCAATGGTATGTCCGTCTTGTGGCAAGGTAGGGTTCCAGCATTTGGTCGTTAAAGTCGACTCCCCCCATGAACGAATTGTAGTCCTGGATGCATGTACGCTTTTGGATGGTGGTGCATTCCTTCTGGGGATTTCCACGAAGGAATTGTTGTGGATGGAAAATAACACGTATACATCCCTTCTGTCCTTCCACTTCACTGCCAGAACCTCCTTGTTTCTCAGACTTGCCGATTCTCTTCTTCTCAACTTCTTATTTACAAGACTTTGAGGAAAGCCCTTCCGATTCTTTCTGACCGTGCCACATGCTGGCGTCTTCTTCCGGTGAAGGTTGTGGAACAGGGGAAGAGATGTATAAAAGTTATCTACGTATAAATGGTAGCCTTTGTCCAGTAGGGGGTTGATGAGTTGGCAAACAACTTTCCCGCTTGATCCCAAGTAGTCTGGGCAATTGGGGGGATGCAGCTGGGTGTCCTTCCCTTCGTACACTATGAAGGCATACAGGTACCCTGTGACTCGGTCACATAGTTTGTACACCTTCACACCATAGCGGGCCCTTTTGCTGGGCATAAATTTCTTTATTTTAAGCCTGCCACTAAATTTAACAAGGGACTCATCCACACATATGTGTTGGTCCGGGGTATATAACTGGGCGAATACTTCTGAAAAATAATTCAGTAAGGGTCAAATTTTGAAAAGCCTGTCATAATTTGGGTGATTTCGGGGAGGGCACTGGGTATTATCATTGAAGCGGAGAAACCTCATGATCATGAGGTATCTGGTTCTGCCTTGCCTTGGAGAAGATTGGCATATGGTAGATGGGGCGTTTGGACCAAAAGGAACGAAAAGTGTTTTTTGGGTTGAGTCCCATACAAAATGTGAGGCCTAAAAAAACCTTCAACTCCTCCACTGTTAGGTCTCTCCACTCAAAGGGACGGGCATAATATGAAGTAGGATTATTTGCAATAAATTGCTGGGCATATAGGTTGCACTGGGTCACAATGTTGGATAGCATGTCCTCGGTAAAAATTAGATCGAAAAAATTGATTGGGGAAAAATTGTCCGTGTCCGCCTGGACTCCTGGCTGGGCAGTGAAAGGGGGGATGTTGGCTTCTCCTGAATTAGGAGGAAGCCACAAGGGGTTCTGGAGGGCATAGGGAAGGCCGGCATGGGTCCTTGACCTTTCTTGCCGAGGTACTGCGGTGCTGGTGGATGGCACTGCGGTGCTGGTGGATGGCTCTGCGGTGCTGGTGGATGGCTCTGCGATGCTGGTGGATGGCTCTGCGATGCTGGTGGATGGCACTGCGGCGCTGGTGGATGGCACTGCGGCGCTGGTGGATGGCACTGCGGCGCTGGTGGATGGCACTGCAGCGCTGGTGGATGCTACTGCCGCCTCACCAGAGCGCCTTCGTTTGGCGGGCCGACTATCTTCCTCCTCTGAGCCTGTCTCTGTTCCACTACTGAAGACTGGCTCATAGTTTACGTCCGACTCAGAACCTGAATCGGAATCCGAAAAAGAGAGCTCCCCGTTGCTCTCGTCAGGTGTGGAAAGAATTTGGTATGCCTCCTCGGCGGAAAAGCACCTTTTTGACATCTTTTGGTTGCTGGCGGTGGTGATGCGACTTCACAGGTGTGCGGCACAGATAGGCCCTAATTGATTGCACAGATGTGCACTAATTAGGCGGCACATATGGGCACTAATGTGGTGGCACAGATGGGTACTGAGGTGGTGGCACAGATGGGTACTGAGGTGGTGGCACAGATGGGTACTGAGGTGGTGACACAGATTGGTACTGAGGTGGTGGAACAGATGTACACTGATGAGGCAGCACAGATGTGCACTGATTGATTGCACAGATGGCACTGAGGCGGCACAGATGGCACTAATGAGGCGGCACAGATGGCACTAATGAGGCGGCACAGGTGGGCCCTGATTGATTGCACAGATGTGCACTAATTAGGCGGCACAGGTGGGCACTAATGAGGCGGCACAGATGGGTACTGAGGTGGTGGCACAGATGGGTACTGAGGTGGTGACACAGATTGGTACTGAGGTGGTGGAACAGATGTACACTGATGAGGCAGCACAGATGTGCACTGATTGATTGCACAGATGGCACTAATGAGGCGGCACAGATGGCACTAATGAGGCGGCACAGATGGCACTAATGAGGTGGCACAGATGGGCCCTGATTGATTGCACAGATGTGCACTAATTAGGCAGCACAGATGGGCACTAATGAGGCAGCACAGATGGCACAGATGGGTACTGAGGTGGTGGCACAGATGGGTACTGAGGTGGTGGCACAGATGGGTATTGATGAGGTGGAACAGATGTGCACTGATGAGGCGGCACAGATGTGCACTGATTGCACAGATGTGCACTGATGAGGCGGTACAGGTGGGCACTGATGAGGTGGCACAGGTGGGCACTGATGAGGTGGCACAGGTGGGCACTGATGAGCACTTATTGCACAGATGTGCACTGAGGCAGCACAGATGGGCACTGATCACAGGTGGGCACAGGTGGCACAGGTGGGCACTGTGATTTCACTGTATGGCACTGTGTTTTCACTGTATGGCACTGATTGGGCACTGATTGGCACTGTATGTCACTGATTTTGAAAAAATGGCTGGTTTAACTCACAGTTGAATTGACAGATCGCTCTCCCTCCTCACATGCGGTGTCTGTGTGAGGAGGGAGAGCCGACAATGAGAGATGATCTCATATGTTTACATTTGAGATCATCTCTCATTGGGCACGCCGATCGCGCTGTAAATAGCCGCTGTGATTGGCTATTTACAGCGATCTGTGATTGGCTGTGTCCAAGAGACACGGCCAGCACAGAAGTTCCCCGATGCGCGCTCGGGAGTGCGCACGGGGAACGAGGAAAGGGGAGGCCGTATAATGACGGCCTCTCGGCATTGTAGAGCCACATTGAGGCCATTTAAAGTCAGATGCTGGGCGCAAAGTGGTTAAAAATACTGATTTTTTTTTAATAAATAAATAAACTGTCCAGAAAAATCTGTCTCTCAAATGGATCATAATGGTCAAAGGGCAAACTCCATTATTCAACTGTGGATAAGGTTATCCAATCCCTTCACCAAGTGAACACGCCACCACCACAATAGGTTGGACTCTTACCAGAGAGCCTGAACCCTTTATTATAAAGGGTCAAACAGGCTTGATGAATATGTCCCAGTAGGGCTCATCAGCAAAGGAACCACGTGAGGAACAGCTCCAGAGCATCCAGGGGACTCCACCCAAACGACGATCATGTAGTCAGATCCAAAAAAACATAACACGCTGGATACTGTAAAACCTCTTAGGGTTGCATTTAATATAATCAGGTATCCATAGTAAAAACAGCATTGCATGATAATAAAGGAAGGCTGCCGCCACAGAACACCCAAACATGTAAAATACATGATAACAGGAACATACAGCTCAGGTCATATCCAATGGCAACCGTATCCGAACCCACAGACTTCTTCTGGGGCTGAGGACTTGGTAGATGTTGCATTAGAAGGGACGTGCTGAACCTGTGCCCACTCCAGCAGTCCAGTGTACCTCTTTTATCCCACTTCCAGTAACACAATGGTGTCTGGTCATACACATAGCGTGGACCCTTGCGTACACTTGTAACTCCTTCCTTCTCGTACCTTGTGACCAGGTCATAGATCTCCATAACTTGAGTTCAGATACGGTTACTATTGGATATGACTGCTACGGAGGGAGCCATATGACAAATCCCTCGCTACCGGAGGACATGTCACCTTACCAGGTATCACGCCTAACGACTGGTTGCTTGTGTCTTGACTAGTGCTGGGTTACTCTTAGCAACTACACCCGTCTTCCTTGTCTTGCAGAGTTAATCATTCGTAGTGGTGTTACTTCATACCCTGCAGTGCTTTACAGACCCTGGTTCTTTAGATATGCCAGAACCAACATGCACCCCTTTGAATAACTTCAAACTAGGCCCAGAATGGTTAATTTAACTTTACTGAATGAGTTACAACATAACAGTTTATTATGAACAATGTCTCTTTGTTCCTAAACTAACTACAGTATTGTGGCTGCCCAGGCCTGCCTCCATGAGGTGAAAATCCATCTTGGTATTCTCCATAGCTTGGATGTCTTTCAAAAGTACCAGTGACTTCAACGGATGGCAAGGAGCAGCAGTCCTGATACACCAAGCCATAAGAACAGGAACAGGACAAACCAGGGACCAGCACTTGGACCTCAGCTTTCCCCCTTTTTATAGCACAGGAAGGCTGGCTAGGACCAAAAAGCCCAGGAACTGAACTCACATCACTTCATCCTTTCCCCTGGCCTGGGCCAGCCACTAACTCACTAAAGCCCACATATTTCAACCTGCCTACATGCCTACTATGGACATAATGAACATTTTTTTTATCTTAAGGTTTATCATAGAGATTGAGTGATAATTCGCACAATCTTCATGATCTTTATTCAGTTTGGAAATGACATGACATTTTTTTTTATTTATTGTGGAGAAGGATTGGAACACCCGTTGTGTGTTTATTGCTGCCTTTCCCGCCGTTCAGAAGATTCACCCTCCCTATTGGTATTGTTTTCCATTATCATCAAAAGTGAAAGTAAAAGAAAATTCCAAATTTTGGGTTCTTCTCAGAACAAGAATTGAGTGTGAAGCTTCGAACACACGGGCGGGAATCCCGTCGGAAAAAAAACGTTGGTTTTCTCGACGGGATTCCTGGCAAACTTGTCTTGCCAAGCCCTGTGTACACACGCGCCATTCAAAAGAACTGCAGTTCTTTTGAATGGCAAGAACGCACTGACGTCATCGACTACGACGAGTCGGCGCTCGTCACATTCAATGCCGTCGCCGCCATCTTGCTACACCCTACACTACCCTTGTATGCTACCGCGCATGCGTCAAAGTCTCATTGAGCATGCGCGGGTTTCCCTGGACAGGTAAGCCTACAGACAACCGGGTTTCTCGTCAGGAAACACTCTGCTGAGAATCCCGACAAGAAAACTAGAGAGCAGGTTCTCTATTTTTCTCGTCGAGATTCCCGGCAGTTTTCCTGCCGAGAAACCATACACACAAACGGTTTTCCCGGCAAAAATCTCTCCCAGCAGTTTTCTTGCCAAGAAAACCGGTCATGTGTACGAGGCTGAAGTCTTCTAATGGGGACACTAGATCTGGTGACCTTGGTGACAACCAGAAATTCCCTCATTTTGGGGGGGATTTCCTCTTCCTGTTTTGGATATGAGACAGGCAGTGAAGGCAAATCTCCCCAATGGGACACAGATGGCAGCAAAAAAAATAAACAATCTGACAGGTTTTTAAAACCCTCCTATATGCTATCCAAAATGGAAAAAAAATGGAGATTCCCCTATTCACAAAATTGAGGTGGATGGAGGAATCCTCCCCACTGTACTATTGTATTCTGACAGTGGGGCCTCCTCCATTGCCAGAATACACTGATCAGAGCCGCGAACGATGGGCCGCAGTTGCTGATCTAATGAAAATTTCTATCGACTGGGAACAGCCATAGATGGATCCTAAGTGCTGTCTCAAGTGGCGCTTGTAGGAGGGGGTCAGTTGATGGGTAACTGAGATGGAGGAAAGGTACACAGAGAATAAGGAAGGTGGCACAATTATTATTTGGCAAAGCAGAAGTAGCATTTAACACATGGAAGACAGCGGCAAGGAGCTCACTTACAGTTCCAAATACTATGGCAACAGGGCCTCAATATTACAGGCAACCCGGGTATAACAGCTTTTAACAACGCTGGCAGTAGTCTTTGTACTGAAACAGCATCTGACGAAAGAGGTGGCTGACAGCCAGAACAGCGGTGCAGATGTCTTTTTTTTTAGATGTCTTTACTAACCAGGGAGGGGGGTCCCAACTCTCTGGGGTTCTCAGATGGTGGAGCCAGGCACTGTCCCTTGACCAGAACCTCTCCCTAGCACTAACAGTCTCTGTCCTGTCCCCACACTATCCATTTCGCAAATGAGCGCCAACTCCAGTGGGACAGTGCTATTTAATAACATTGCCCTCACTAAAGATGGCCGTGGAGGTCAGCCAGGGCAGCAGCATCCAATTGGACTGCTGCTTTCCTGATGACACCTACAGAGGCTTCAGAGGAACAAAGCTCCTCTCAACCTCCATTCCCGCCCAGCTGAACAGCACTACCTACAGCGGGAAGGATAAACTACAGCTGCCTACGTGTACGCGCTGATCACAGGAGTGGTCCTGCCCAGTAGGACTAGTGGACAGAAACCGAGATAAGAAACGGGTTGTTTCCATCAGAATAAAGCTTCATATGCCATATTACATTCCAGACAAAGGTGATTGACTTGCACCCAGGCTGCCTATCTGGATCTGATTTCTCAGCTGGCATAATGCTCTGTCTGGCAGTGCGACAGTCTGTTTCAAACAAGCTGAATACAAACGAATAAAACCTCAAGCCTGAGCTTTGACAACTCTCAGAAGTTAATCTGAACCATAATTAAAATTATATCTATGTTGATGTTTGCCATCTGTAATCATAATGGAAACAGGAGTCACTTAGTACTTTTAGAATTAATAATGAGCTGTCCGGAAAATGTTATATTACATTGTTCCTTATGAAAAGCTGCACATTAGATATTCTCTTTCAAGCTGCTGAGAAATGTCTTATCGGCTGTCTTGCAAATCTGTGCTATTATGTGGGAATAAAAAAAATCATTGTCTTAAAGATTCACCACACAAATTTGTCTTTTTAAGAGGATATTATAGTTACTGTGATAAGTCATGCAGCTTTTCTTGTTAAAGTAGCTCCCTGATTAAAAACAACTCCAGCAAAAACGAATATGCTTTTTAACTGCTATTTTAAGTTTTTAAAAATTCTAAATAGTGCAGCGCTAGATCAGTGGTCATCAACTCTGTCCTCAGGGCCCACTAACAGGCCAGGTTTGCAAGATAACTGAAATACATTACAGGTGATATAATTTTCTGCTCAGTGATTGCAGTATTCTAGTCTGCATCTCCCCAAGGTAATACATAAAACCTGGCCTGTTAGTGGGCCCTGAGAACAGGATTGATGGCCATTGCACTAGAGTGATAAAATTATTTAGCACATATGTGAACAAATTAATATATAAAACAGGTGAAGTGTTTGGCCCTAGTTAAAATGAATTAACACAATATCAGGCAGATGATACAGTATATAAATGAATCAAGTGATGATAGAATCCTAATAATAAAAACACTCAAGAAAAAATATTCAAAAAAGAAAAAAGTGCTAAAGAGGAAAACTAAAGCCCATTCAGATTCTATTAAAAAAAGTCCATGTTAAGGATTGGCTTCCAAGAAAGATCGAGGTGATTCCAGAAAAACAGTGAGTGACACCAATCTTCCCATAAAACGTGTCTTCAAACACCCAATTGTGTGGTAGCCTGCTTAGCAAAAAGCTGTGACTGCAGATAACAGTTACACCAAGCTCAGGGACATGGGTCTCCCCAGAACCAATTGGCATCAAGGACAGCAGCTAGTAATCCAAGAGTTGCTCAGAAATAGAAAACAAAGACTTCCATAGTGCAATATGTTGATTCAAATGGTTTAATAAAAGAATATAATGCACTTACAAGAGCGATGTTAATGTTCAGCGTTAATATCATGAGAGCCGCGGCGTCTCCATCTGCTTCTCGTTATTTCCTGTATGGTCGTAACACCACCGTCTCGATAGACAGAACATGATGACGTCACCGGCAACCCTACGCACGTTTTGTCACCAAAGGACTTCTACGGGGGATTGGCCGAGTACAGATTTTTGGTAAGCAGGCTACCACACAATTGGGTGCTTGAAGACACGTTTTATGGGAAGATTGGTGTCACTCACTGTTTTTCTGGAATCACCTCGATCTATCTTGGAAGTCAATCTTTAACATGGACTTTTCTTAATAGAATCTGAATGGGACTCTGCTTTAGTTTTCCTCTTTTAACACTTTTCTTTTTTGGATATTTTTTCTTTTTTGAGTGTTTTTATTATTAGGATTCTATCATCACTTGATTCATTTATATATCTGCCTGGTATTGTGTTAATTAATGTCAACTAGGGCCAAACACTTCACCTGTTTTATATATTAATTTGTTCACATATGTGCTAATTCATTTTATCACTCCAGCGCTGCACTTTTTTGAATTTTTACTGTATTTAAGTTTTTTGTACCGAACTTAAGTGCGAGCTGCTTTCTTTCACTAAATCATCCCAATATTTATCAACCACTTTTTTAGCGCAGCGTCAGCCTTAAGGCTTTCTTTTTCTCTATTTTACATTTTTGGCTATTTATATACATCTTTTCTTTTCAAATAATAATAGTAATAACTCAGGGTGCAGCCTATTATATTGGTATCACCGAGCACTGCAGGTTTTCCAAAAAGAGAACAAAGCAGAAGCATTTTGTTTTCAGACTGTTTCTCTCTGATTGATTGTCTCTATGCAGATACACAGAGCATGGGAAACATGAGGGTGAGACACTCCAGTGACCCATTTAGCTATGTTTGTGTAATTTGAGCTTGAGCTATGGAGCTCTATATTTTTTTTTTAAGCAAAGCCTGTTAGGCTAGCCTGAGAAAAATAAAAAGGAGCATAGAGATCCACCTGCTGGCTGGAAATGTGAAATATTGACATTGAATATTTCATAAATATTTACCTTGAAAACGTAGTCTGGAATATAATAAATAAATAAATACATTACATTTTTTTATTTAAAGGTAGAAAAATCCCCTCAAAGTCTGAAATCTTAAATATTGATATGGATAAGAAAGATGAACAACAATTACAAGAACAGTTTCCGCTCACATGGCAGAATTTTTTTTAATACTTCGGTATAAAATTAACAACATCTCCAAAGGATCTGTATCAAAGAATTACATACTGTTCTTAAACAAGATTAAAGAGGAAATAAAAAATATATCAATGAGGCCACTTTCCTGGATAGGACGTATAAATATCATCAAAGTTCTCTTTACATTTTCGGATGCTCCCTATGCACGTGTCACAGATGCCACAGCACAAAAAAACTAAAATTCAATTTGCAGTACTAAGTAAATATAAAATACACGGAGGATTAGCTCTACCAGATTTTAGTTTTGTTATCATGAATTATAGATTGGACATTTAATTCACATGGGAAAAGTTGGGTTAAAACTGAAAACATGTTAAGTAATGCACAATTGAATAATGGGATATGGGTACCACAACAGTATCAGAATTTTTCAAAGGACACAAGTGAATTAACAATGATGAACATATTTAAGGTATGGGATTTAATACACAGACAAAGGAAATGGGAATATAATTCACCACTAATACCACTCACAGGGACAAACAATTTTTTTCCAGGGAATGAGACACTAGTTGGAGTATGGAAAAGGATAAAAATGCACGATTAAAGGATATTATGAAAGAGGGAGAGATATACACAATACAGTAATTAAGACACAAAATTGAGTTACTAGTGATGGATGAACTAAGATTCTATCAGTTAAGACATTTTATAAAGACACTGACAAATTTAATAAGATCAGGAGAAAGTTTATTATCATTTGGAAAATTGCTCAACTTACAGGAAGCACCAAGGCATGTAATTTCCCAGATTTATACGATTCTTACTCTAATGTCGGAACCATTTGTATCACCTTTCTTGAATAGGTGGGAAGCAGAACTTGGTGCAACTTGGAGTGAGCAAGAGAAAGAGAAAAATTTGAAATTAGCAGACGGAACAGCAATAGTTAAACACGATAGTAACAAATTTATAAATGTCTGTCAAGATGGTATTATAACACCTATCAAAGCACACAAATATAAAAAGAAAAAAACAGCGCTTTGCTGGTGAGGGTGTGGGAAAAGAGGAACAATGACACATATGGTGGGAGTGTTTGAAAATACAGAAATTTTGGCAAGAAGTGATGCAACAGATCCAAGAAATTACGGGAGTAGATATGCCTAAAAATCCAGAAACCTATTTATTACATAATACCAAATTTACAATAAAACTATATAAGAGAATGATAATACCACATTTAATAAATGCAGCAAAACACCTGATCCCAAAATATTGGGAAGCATTGGAAAGCCCAAAGCTAAGGCTGGATTTTCACCTTTGCATTTTTAGTGCTTTTTACATTTTGCAGATTTGCATTACAGAATTTGTTCCATAGGAAACCATATTTAATGGACTGTAGTGCATACCTGCAAAATGCAAAAAGCACTAAAAATGCATAGGGTGAATCCAGCCTTATGGAACAGAACCGTTTTCACAGACAAAGTACTATATCAGTGCACATTTGGACATAGAATTACATTTTTATTTTTTTTTATTTTTTTTGAGGTAGTTTTTTTTACATATAGCAACTTAACCCAGATTTTGAAGACAAAAAAGTATTTATTTTTTTCCAGGTAGCTTTAGCAGTGGCTCATACTTTTTCCTCAAGTGGTCCATTTTTGAGCATATGTTCATATGTTCACAATCCTTATTAGCCTTAGTTGGTGGTGGTTGAAAATCCACACCAAGCATTATGTTTTTTTTTAAAAATCCCCACCAAAGACGACAAATTTCAAACCCATGGTAGCGTTGACCCCAAACTTCATAGTTGGTAAGGTCGAATAAAGACACCAGTCCATCAAGTTCCACATAATTTCCACTCTAACAGTAAAGAACCCCCTACGCAGTTTATGGCTGAGCCTCTTCTCCAATTTTGTTGAGTGGCTGTGTGTCTTTATAAGCACCCTGAAACTGAATAGTTTCTTCCCTATGCTAGAATGACCACTGAGGTATTTGTATATCGCTATCCTATCTCCTCTCAAGTGTTTATTTTCCAGGGAGAATAAGTTTATTGTTTGTAGTCATTCCTCGTAACTGAGGTCCTCCAGTCCCCTAATTAGCTTTGCCACCCTTCTCTGGACTCTCTCCACATCCTTTATGAGGAATGGTGACCAGAACTGGACGGCATTCTGAAGATGTGGCCGAACCACAGTCTTGTAAAGTGGTAAAATTACAGTTTTATCACCTGAGTAAATACCCTTTTTTATGAATAATAATATTCTGCTTCCTGCAGCTTGCTATTGCATGCCATTGCTGAGCCTGTGATCTACTAGAACCCTAGATCTTTTTCCATCCCGGAAATCCCCAATGGTTCTCCCCCTTAGCAAGTAACTTGCATTCATGTTTTTGGCCCCCAAGTGCATTACATTACATTTTTCAATGTTAAATCTCATTTGCCATGTAATTGCCCATCCCTTTATTTTATTGAGGTCTTCTTGTAAGGTTTATATATTCTGCTGTGAAGTTATTGCCCTGCTTAGCTTCGCATCATCAGCAAATACTGAGATTGAGCTATTTATGCCATCTTTCAGTTATGAATAAATTAAACATTTTTATAAATTTAACAGAATTGAGCACAGGACAGAGCCTTGTGGTAAACCACTTACCAAACCAGACCATTCTGAGTACACACTATCTATAACCACTCTTCGGAGGTGCCCCTGTAACCAGTTTTCTATCCATGAATTTTTTTCTTCTATTCCAATGAAGTTGAAATTCTCCTCATGTATCAGCAGCTCTAGTTCTTCCATTTTATTAGCTAGACTCTAGCATTTGTGTACAATCCCTTTTAGTTTTGTATGAGTGCATATTATGTCCTCCTTAGTTGTTCTGAGGCAGCAAATGTGTTCTGCCAACCTATTTACCTTTGTGAATTTGGGTTATACTACCACTAATGCCCCCAATAACACCCTCTGAACTTTGCTCACTGCTGACTATTGCTTCCTCTCATCCCTCCCCCCACTCGCTAGTTTAAAAGTCCTTTAAACTTTTTGGCCATCTTCTTCCCCAACAGAGGTGCACCCTCCCCATTTAGGTGCAGTCTTTCCCTGCTATAGAGCCGGTAACTGACCGAAAGGTCAGCCCAGTTCTCCAAGCACGCAAAACCCCCCTTCCTTCACACTCCACCTTCCTCTAACTTTGTGGTTGGTCCAATATGTACCATGACAGCTGGGTCCTCCCCAGCCCCAGCCAACAATCTGTCCATCCGATTTGCAATGTGCAAACCCAAATGCCCAGTAAACAACAAACTGTTCGGCGATCGCGATTTTTGTGACATATTGCCCTATCTGTCTTTCTGATAATTAAATCCCCTACCAACAGAATCTGTCTAACCTTTCCTTTAGCCTTGCCACCGTCCTTACTGGAGGAATTGTTCCCCTGGCAGCTATGAGAGTCACTCTGCTCCAGCAATGGCTCTCTTTGACTTACACCCAACTACTCTGCTCTGGTTCCTACACCTCCATATCTCCACCCACCTTTGTACTGGCCCCTGCCAGCACCTGACGGGTATGGTCAAAACTCGCTTTCAGGTTAGTGATGCTTTGCAGTGTTGCCACTTGCCAGCTACTTCCTTAGATTTAGGACCTGTGTTTCCAAGGAAACAACCTGCTTACATTTTGTGCAGCAGTATTCACCCTTAGACGGTTGCTCAAGGAACGTATACATGGCACATGATGTGAGTCACATTACCATTCTCATTGGACATGGTACCCACTGATATAATGGGGACAATCCTAGACAATTATATTTTACACAAATTATTGTTAATCTTCCTTCCTGACTATTTTATTCTACTCTTCTCTCATAAGAAGACATTGTTGTACATCATTGTAGCACCCTCCTAGGGTAGATTTCTAGGCAAATTTAGTTGGATTGCTTTGTAATCAGAGGAGCTGAGATTAATTGCCTGGGTCTGTTCAAAGATCCACAGCCTGGGGATTTGATTGTTCCCCCTGCCTCTGTGAATAACCTACTAGAGCTTAGGGTGAGCAATTATAATGCCTAGGCTGAATATTTGCCATGCTGTAGCCATTACCTGGGAAGGTGTGCCCAGTAGGTGGTCAGTGAGGTGGTAAATTGGCTAGAGCCCTAGTCAGAATGTCATTCCCTGAGAGGGAACTTATTTTCGAGCTTTAGGGGACTGTTTGCCCCTGCAGCACACCTGGACTTGTTGATGGACTAATCTCCTAGTGATGGAGCCTAAGGACTTGTCCTACTATGAGATCTGTGAGTAGAGCGTAATTCCTGTGCCGCAGTCTATTTATGGTCCTCAGCCGTGGATGTGTGGACTGTACCAGTTTGTCAAGTTGTGCTACAAGTTAACCTTATGGTCCCCAGCTGTAAGGACTTAGACTGCTCCAGTCTACCTTTGCTGGTGCTCAAACCTACTTCATGGTCCCCAGCTGTGAATTTATAGACTGTTCCAGTCTACTTTTGCTTGTGCTAAAACCTACTTTATGGTCCCCAGCTTTAACCTATTGGTTGTTCCAGTCTATCTTTACTTGTGCTGCTGTCACTGAGAAAGAGGTGTCCTCTGCTAACAATACCCAACTTTTTGCAGTATCCCATATTAAACCCCCTTCTGTTACAAGTTCTTCAGTAATAAATACTAAAAAGACATCCTCTAGAGCAGGGGTCTCCAAACTTTCTAAAACAAAGCGCCAGTTTACTGTCCTTCAGGCTTTAAGGGGGCCAGACTGTGTCCAGTGGGAGTAGAAAATGCCTGGATCAGTGCTTCATTATTGGTTTTAATAGGAGGAATATTACCCCATTGTCTATCAATAAGAAGAATAGCACCCCATTGATGGTGTCAGTAAGGGGAATGGTGCTCCATTATTGGTGTCAGTTGGTGAAATATTGCCCCAATGGCCAGATAAAGGCAAGCAAATAGCCACATTTTCCCCCCGGGCCGCAGTTTGGGGACACCGCTCTAGAGTCTATACTGTTTACTGAAACAGAGTTAATGGACTGTTGCTGTGTGCCTGGCTGACACTGCACTGTTTTGGGAAATAAACTGTTAAATATACAGCAACCCCTTTGGGGGTAGGACTACACTATATTATTTGGTTCCAACTGGCCCATGTTATCATAACCTGATTATGCCAGCTCAATATTTATTTTACAAAAATGTACTAATGCAATCATATATAGTTATGAACATTACAAAGTCAATCAATTATACAAGCAGTACAGTGAACTTCTATAATGCAATGGGATCTCTTTATGGGCAATACACAATGTTCTTTTAGACTAGGTTGGCTTCTATTTTAGCTCTTTTAACTGGACCATCAGTTAATCTGGACATTACAAATGAAGCAGAAATAAGGGAAAACTTTTAATGTACCATAGTTTACATAGCGCTAAGGTTCAGGGGCAATAAAGAACATATGCTTCATTGCATAATGCCGTTCGTTATGTAACCTACTCTATACATTTTTAAATGCAGTGACTGAAACAGCCACTTTTTCCAGCAGCCAGGAGTCATTGTTAATGTATCATTACTATTCAAAACCACATGCAATCAGGCAAAAATGGAACTTTTCTATCTGGGTCACCACCATGAATAGAAAAGAAAGATACAGATGACAGAAGCCTGAGGGTGGATTTCATTTCTGTAATAAAAAAAACCTTCTACCTTATGGCATAAAACTATAGGTGGGTGCACGTTTAAAGGACAACTGTTGCGAAAACAGTTTTTAAGGAAGTTGCTGCATATTAACAATAGAAAGTACAATCATTACAACGTTAAATTGGACCTGGGCTCAGGCCATGGTATCCTTTAAACAGTGTGAGACCAGTCAGTTGTGAATGATTTAGCACTGACAGAGGGCATTCTGCAGCTGCTCTTTTTTCTAGACCTACCTTCTCGTGTTTGGCTTAGAAGAAACTGTCCAGTGGCGGCTGGTGTTCTTTTGTTTGGGGGGGGCGGAAAACAACCAAACCACCCCCCCACCCCCATGATAAATTAAACACCCCTATTTCCCCCCCTCACGCTGTCTGCTGGTCGGTCCACTGACACTTACCCCATCTAGGCGGCCGGCATCGGGCATCCGACTAGCAGCGGCAGGGATCGGGCATCCGAGGAGTGGTGGGGATCAGGGCACCAAGCAACTCTGGAGATCAGGCATCCAGGCATTGGTAGGGATTGGGCATCAGCCAGCGGCTCTTATCCTCCTAGTTTCCACCGTGCGCCTCCTCCCCTCCTCCTAGGCGTCCAATAGGATCTCCTGTCCTTTCAGCCAATCGGGTGACGAGTATCAGACCCGCTTCCCGATTGGCCGGGAGGAGGATCAGTGTTGCAACAGCGGCCTCGCCCACTCAAGTGGAGTGGTGGTGGAGTCCTGCCTGTGTGCGGAGTGATCCGTGGGACTGTCTGGGGAAGGGACTGTGCTGTGCAGTGGCCACCCAGCGTGGGAGAGGGAACCGGAGAACAAGAAGGCAGCCTGAGCCGAGGAGGAGGAGGAAGGAAGGAGGACTCGCGGAGTGCAAAATGTATATAATATATTCTTTGCAGGGGGAGAGGCCAGAGAGCCTGGAATGTGATGCTGCAGGAAAACCCAGGGATTCTATTCTATATACAGGTGAAAAAAAGATAAGATTAAGAAGACTAAATAAAGGGGGATCTAATCTTTGGGGGACCTGATCATCTGTGTATGAATAATGTGGTGAATTCAATAGTGTCAATAGTGTAAACATAAAAACAGATTAGAAATTGCTGATCAGTCAATGGCAGCTTGATCCTTTTATTAAGCTTTTGCATCAGGTTTCTAAAACCTTTGTATACCTGCGCTTTATGTGATAATGACTAAGCCCCTCCCCTTCATGGCATTGTCGAAAAGGGGCAGGACATGGGTGACCTTAAAATGATGCCCCCCCCGGGACCAAGGCTGTGGCGGACATTTTCCAAAGTACAGACCTTTGTGAAGGACACCAAGGTACATTTTAAATTACGCAACCCGACTGCAACAAGCCTGGATAGATTGGATGCCTGGATGGATCAGAAGTGGGTAACGTGCATAGTTCAGGAGTGGGTAATGCATACAATTCAGGGGTCTGGAGTATGTAATGGGGGTATACAATAGTTATCCCCCTGTGTCGCATTCGATAGCTAAAAATTACCCATACCATTGAAGGGGGCTGCCTTGCAACTGTGTACTGTGTAGGTGCAGCGAGGTGGTACAGGTTTTTAGGGATTAAATCAGATGAGGAGGCAATATGTTGCTTTCCCACTGCCTGGCAAACACCCTCTGAAAAGTGATCCACTGTGTACTGATCAGAGTTCTCTCTACATTGTATAATGACTACTGGGATACACTCTACATTGTATTGCAATCATTGGGGTTCTCTTTACATTGCATACTAATTGCTGGGGTTCAGGGTGCTCTCTTAATTGTTTACAAATCCACCGGGATATTCTCTAGAATAGATTGTATGCTGATTACCAGGCTGCACTCTGCATTGTACACTGATCACCAGGATGCTCTTTACATTATACGAGGGATTCACGGTGATCAGTACAACAGTGATCATATCAGTGGCGGCTGGTGCTCAAAATTTTTTGGGGGGACGCAAACAAACTGAACAATTCTGAAAAATACTGAAAAAAAATCATCAATTGCAGCCTCACTGTGCCATCATTTGCAGCCACTGTGCCATCAATTGTAAAAACTGTGCCCATCAAATGTAGCCACTGTGCCCATCGATTGCGGCCACTGTGCCCATCAAAATGCAGCCACTGTGCCCATCAAATGCTGCCACTGTGCCCATCATATGCAGCTACTGTGCTCATCAAATGCTGGACTGTGCCCCATCAAATGCTGCCGCTGTGCCTATCAATTGCAGCCACTGTGCCCCATCAAATGCTGCCACTGTGCCTATCAATTGCTGCCACTGTGCCCATCAAATGCCGCTTCTGTGCCATCAAAAGTCGCCACAGTGACCCCCCCGCCCGCTCGCCATCTGACCGGCACTTGCCCTATCTTGGTGGCAGGTCAGGCAGCGGGTGACGGCGGCGAGCTGTGGGACTTTTCAGCGGGTTAGACAGCTGTGTCCTCCATGCGTCTCCTCCCCTCCTCCTGATAGTCGTCCAATAGCAGCGCCTGTTCTTTCGGCCAGTCAGTTGATGGTTAACAGACCTACGCTTCCTGATTGATGGAGAAGTGGTTCAGTGTTAGAAAAGCGAATATTAATTTGCTTTTCTAACACACCAGGGTGGGCTCGGAGAGCAATGCTTTGCACTCCGAGTCCACCTTTTTTTAAGCCTATTAGAGCCTATGGCTCTAATCAGGTGCTTCAAAAATACACCCCCCGCCGCTGTAATTCAGGATACCGATGTCCGAAAAGGGTCCGGACGCCTGAATAAGGGGGTGGCGGTGGCGGCCATGGATAGATTCATGCTATGCATGGATCTATCTTTTATTCATAGAGGGGGTGGCTGGAGAGAGGGACGGGCCGCCCCTGGATTATATACGCCGCTCCCTCTCTCCTGCCACCCCCTCTATGACCCCCTAGCATGAATCTATCCATGGCCGCCGCTGACACCCCCTATTCAGGCGCCTGGCCCCTTTTCGGGCGGGGGTGTTTTTGAAGCACCTGATTAGAGCCATAGGCTTTAATAGGTGTCAAAAACGGTGACCTGTGAGCGCCATGGTTTGATGGGTACAGTGGAAGCATTTGATGGCACAGTGGGAGCATTGGATGGCACAGTGGCAGCATTCGATGGACACAGTGGGAGCATTTGATGGCACAGTGGGAGCATTTGATGGGCACAGTGGGAGCATTTGATGGGCACAGTGGGAGCATTTGATGGTACAGTGGCAGAGTTTGATGGCACAGTGGCTGCGTTTGATGGGCACAGTGGCGGCATTTGATGGGCACAGTGGCTGCAATTGATGGGCACAGTGGCTGTGCTTGATGGCACAGTGGCTGCATTTGATGGGCATAGTGGCTGCTTTTGATGGGCATAGTGGTGGCATTTGATGGCACAGTGGCAGCGTTTGATGGCACAGTGGCTGCGTTTGATGGGCACAGTGAGGCTGCAATTGAAGTTTTTTTCAGAATGCTTCAGTTTGTTTTCGCCCCACCAAAAAAATTTGAGCACCAGCCGCCACTGCATATACTGATCACCTGGGGGGCTTTCTTCATTCTGTACTGATCACCAGGATCCTCCCTGCATTGTATACTAATTACCAGGATTCTATCTTTATTTTAGACTGATTATTGGGGTGTTCTCTACATTGTATAATGATTATTGGGGTGTTCTTTACACTGTTTACTAATCTTTAGGGAACTCTCTATATTGTATAATGATTACCAAGGTTCTCTCTATTTGTACGCTGATCACTGGGTGCTTTCTATATTGTTTTCTGATTTCTGCTGTACTTTGTACATTGTATGCTGATTACTGGGGTGCTTTGTACATTGTATATTGATCACTGGGGTGCTCGCTGCCTTTATATCCTGATTACTGATGGATTTTCTTCTCTATATTTTATATTGATCATTGAAGCCCTCTCTATACATTGTATATTTATCACTGGGGTGCTGTCTACACTGTATCCTAATCACCAGTGTGCTCTCTGTATTGTCTATACCAATCACTGTGGTGCTCTATACATTTGTAGCACCCTGGCTTTAAACAGGGCTGCTAATAAATCTAGTTGTGCTAGGTGGTAACTAGCCTGGCTGGTTGGTAGGTTGATCCACTGATTCCTGTCCTAAGTCTGAGTTTGGTGTACTTTCTCTCTTCTACCAATAGATGGCACTGTTGCTTTTGGCATTAGAATGATGGATTACCACAAATTAAGGTAATGGGTAACTAGGTTGTCTTAGCCAATCAGCAGGAGTTTCTTTAACCGCTGTGTATGCTGGGATAGGCTATTTATTTGGGAGGAGTCAGGTGATCGGGGTTCTTCCCACCTGAGGCTGCGGCCTGGGTGGGTATGTGTTGAGAAGCTTCTGGTTGCTAAGCCTGAAGCCTGAGGCCTATCCAGGGGGCATGCTGGCTGCTAGGTCCACTTAAGGTCTATCCAGCAGTTTGGGGTTCCGCAAAGGAGGAGCAGCCAAGGTTAAGTCCGAAGTCTGGGGCGGAACCGCATGTGTTAGAGGCTCTGCCTGAGGGAAGACTGATTGTTGTCGAAGGTAAAGGAGAAGCAGTTGCCAAAAAGGGACAACCATTCCTGTTACTAGAGGCAAGTTTGGAAGGGATGAAGTTCTCAAGGAGTACCAGAGCAGACGCTTCACTAGCCGGGGACAGTGAAGTAGTGGGAAAGCTTCAGTACAGACTCATCCAGGAAGGCAGTGGGCAGCTGTGAGTAAAGCTTGAAGGAGTACGGCAGGTAGCTGTAAGTAAAGCCTGAAGATAAAGGACAGAGATTAGCTGTGGGCGAAGCTCAGGAATCCAGCGGGTGGCTGAGAGACCAAGAAGTCTAGTGAAAGATGGCGAGCTGAGCTTAAGGATCTACAGTGGGATACTGTGAATTAAGCTGGAAGATCTACAGTAGGATACTGTGAGAAAAGTTGTTGCTATAGGAGACAGAGGTTGCTACCATATACAGATTGCTGCATTCAGCTTAAAGGCCCACGTTCTGTATTGCTGTCTGCCTAGTTCTATTTTTGTCTGCGGAATTTGCCTTAATTGCTATTGCATTTGCCTAAGGGTGTCCTGTGCCCTAAACCCTCTCTCCCCACCGTTCCTGTTAAGAGAAAAAAACCTCTTTGTTAATTTTTACAAAAAGTGACTGGCGCCCAATCTTTTCACCACACCCACTATGCCTCGTAACCTGCACCCTGAAGAGGGATGTCAGTTCTCCCTGGCTCTGGGAGTCACCAACAGGCCCTTGGAAGTCGGGGAGACCGCTATACATTGTTTACAGATCACTGTGATGCTGTCTAGGAGGAGGAGTGAGTTCACTTACCTTGTCCCCTGGTGTATTGCTCACACAGACTGTCGGCAGCCTCACACACCAGACAGGCAAGCCGCTGGAATCCCACCTAATCAAACAGCAAGCCTCATAGGTTCTGCCCCTTGGGGGATGGTTAGTGCAAGTGAGTCCCCAATAAGAGCGCAAGATCAGCTGCAGGGGAGATATCTCTGTCCCCGGTAACCAGTGTACTGCTCTGTATCTTGCCACATTGCAAGGCAGCACAGCACATCTGAGCTTCAAATGTCCCGATGATCAAAAGGTCTGCCTCCCCCTCGCTGACCTCGGGGTGGTATCACCCCTCTGGCAGGTGTCACCAACTCCTCGCGGCCCAACGCAAAAGGGGCGGAACGGACTCTGCAAGGACTGCTCACGGACACCTTGTTGATCCCTGGTGATCACATGTAGACTTGGAGTACCTCTCAAAGCTGGAGGATAACAGGTGTCCCTACTGGTATTCAGAAGGTGGGAGCAGGAGTAAGACACTAATTCAGAAGTGTGGACATATGTGGGGTAAGACGCCACTCAAATCCGACCCAGTTTTTCAGATGTGAATTTGGCTGTGTATGGCCTCAGACAGCACTGCTCTGGCCACGCCCCCTGACATGTTTTGCCCCATCTACCGGGGCTTGGTCACTGTGACAAAGCTTTGATGTATATGTTTATTTAAAAGCACTTGATACCATATAGATTTCTAATTATCATTGTTTTTCACTTTTTGGCACATAATTATTTGTATCACAGAATTTATGAATGGCTATTGTATATATTCATAAAAATAGGATTTTTATAACAGCTTACCTGTAAAATCCTTTTCTTGGAGTACATCACGGGACACAGAGCGACATAGTCATTACTAATGGGTTATATAGATACCGTCAGGTGCTGGCACTGGCAACTTCCAAAACCGGAAGTACCCTCCCCTATATAAGCCCCTCCCATCCGGGAGCACCTCAGTTTTGTAGCAAAGCAATAAGTGTCCCCAAAGAGGGGTGGGAGCTCTGTGTCCCGTGATGTACTCCAAGAAAAGGATTTTACAGGTAAGCTGTTATAAAAATCCTATTTTCTTTTTCGTACATCACGGGACACAGAGCGACATAGTCATTACTAATGGGATGTCCTAAAGCAATGCCAAATGAGGGGGGGGGATACACCATATATAAGCTGAGCGCTATCAGACATGAGGATCTTTTGCGGCCTGCAACACACTGCGCCCAAAGGTGACATCCTCCTGACTTCTAACGTCCACCTGGTAGAACCTAGTAAACGTGTGTACCGAAGACCATGTTGCGGCCTTACAGATTTGAGCCAGGGAGGCCTGGTGATGCACTGCCCATGAAGTTCCAACTGCTCTCGTGGAGTGCGCCCTAACTTTGAACGGAGGCGGTCTACTTCTCAAGCTATCGGCTTGTATTATGACCTGTCGAATCCACTTGGCTAAAGTAGATTTTGACGCTGCCTGACCCTTTCTGGGGCCTTCCGGCAGAATAAACAAAGTATCCGTTCTGCGAATCTGAGCAGTGGCTTTTAGATAAGCTTTAACTGCTCTTACTACATCCAAAGAATGCAATAACTTTTCCTCTACCGAAGTAGGCTTGGGGAAAAAAGAAGGAAGAACCACATCTTGGTTCAAATGAAAACTCGATACCACCTTAGGAAGAAAGGCTGGATGAGGACGTAACACTACTCTGTCCTTATGGATAACCAGATATGGCTCCTTACAGGACATAGCTGCTAATTCCGATACTCTTTTAGCCGAACAAATGGCTACTAGAAAAATCAATTTCCTGGTGAGAAGCACCAAGGAAATATGCTGTAATGGTTCAAATGGTTGTTTCTGTAGAACCGACAGAACCAAGTTTAGATCCCATGGACATATGGGAATATTAACCGGAGGACTAATACGCATCACTCCTTGTATAAAGGCTTTGACTAGTGAATGCGAAGCCAAGGGCCTTTGAAAAAATATTGACAAGGCCGAAATCTGACCCTTGATAGTACTCAAGGCAAGCTTCCTATCTACAGCCCATTGTAGGGAGTCCAGACTCCTACCTATTACGTACTTACGTGGATGCCATTTCTTGGCTTCACACCAGGCGATGTACGCCTTCCAGATTCTATAGTAGATCTGCCTGGATACCGGCTTCCTGGCATTGATCATGGTAGATACCACAGAATTAGAGAGCCCTCTCTTTTTTAGAATGTGGGCTTCAATAGCCAGGCCGTCAAACCTAGGGCTGGTAAGGAAGGGTGGTATATCGGTCCTTGCGAAAGCAGGTCCGGACGATGTGGGAAAGTCCAAGGACTCCCCACTGACATTTTACAATCTCCACGTACCACGCTCTTCGGGGCCACGCTGGAGCCACCAGAATCACTGGTTTCTTTTCTACCCTGATTCTGCGGAGTAATCGAGGTAACCATTGTGGCGGTGTGAATGCATATATCAGCTTGAACTGATCCCAAGGGAACACTAGGGCATCCGAGCCGCAAGCTAGGGGATCCCTTGTCCGAGAGACAAACCTGTCCCCCTTTGCGTTGAATCTGGATGCTAGAAGATCTACATCCGATGTTCCCCACCGCTGACATATTGTCCAGAAAACCTCGGGGTGAAGGGACCCTTCCTCTGGGCCTAATTGCTGGCGACTTAGAAAGTCCACCTTCCAATTCTCCACTCCTGGAATGAATACCGCAGATATGGCTGGGACATATTTTTTCTGCCCATTTCAGGATGTAATTTACTTCCCTCTGGGCTGCACGACTCCTGGTGCCCCCCTGATGATTGATATATGCCACTGCTGTGGCATTGTCTGATTGAATTCTGACAGGGGACCCTTGGAGCTTGGATGTCCATGCTACTAGGGCATACCGGGCTGCTCGTATCTCTAAGAGATTGATGGGCAGGGCCTTTTCTGCATCCGACCATCTGCCCTGGAGAGACTATTGCTCCAGTACTGCTCCCCAGCCTATAAGGCTGGCATCTGTAGTGACCACCTTCCAAGAAATCGGACTGAAGGATTTCCTTTTTTCCAGATTCTGGGAAACCAACCACCAACGGAGGCTCTTGCGAACGGAAGGGGACAAGGACATTGTAAGTCTAGGCCTGAATTTTTTTGTTCCAGGCTGACAGTATGGCCCCTTGCAAATTCCTTGAATGGAATTGACCGTAGGGTACTGCTTCGAATGATGCCACCATTTTTCCCAGCAGCCTCATATACAGGCGTATGGACGGCTGTCTTTTTTGTACCCACTAAGTGGATCAAATCTTTCAAAGACAACACCTTTCCTCGAGGCAAGAATATTTTTCTCTGGCCTGAATCCAACCTTAGCCCCAAGTATTCCAGACTTTTGACTGGTTTTTAGGGCTGACTTGTCTCGGTTGATAATCCAACCGTGAGATTCCAGATACTTGATCGTCTTGTGAACGACCACGTCTAGTTTTTTCACTGAGTGGTCTATCAGCAACAAGTCATCCAGATATGCCATTATCATTACACCTTGTGTTCTTAGATTGGCCAATAAAGGGCCAGAATTTTTGTAAACACTCGTGGTGCTGTGGCCAAACCGAAGGGTAAGGCTCTGAACTGAAAATGGCGCCCTTCTACTGCAAAGCGTAGAAATTTTTGGTGGACTGGAAAGATGGGAATGTGCAAATAAGCATCTTTGATGTCGATCGTGGCTAACCAACCCTCCCCTTGTAGGGCAGTGGCCACCGATCGGATCGACTCCATTGGAAAGACCTGATATACAGGAATTTGTATAGCCCTTTTAGAATTAATATGGGCCTCCCGTCCGCGTTTGCTTCGGGACTGTAAAGAGGTTTGAGTAAAACCCGAACCCTCATTCTTCCAGGGGACCTCCATAATTACTCCTTGGAGCAATAGTTGTTCTAGTGCCAACAGGAGGGACTCTCTCTTCCGGGGATCCCTTGGCACGTTTGACCTCAAAAATGGGAAGGAGGAGAGTCTTTTAACTCCAAACTGTATCCCAAACCTACTGCGGAGAGCACCTATCTGTCTTGATCGTGTCCCGCCAGGTCTCTTGCGAACAACTGGAGTCCTCCCCCCACCCGACTGAGTGGGGGCTTCAATGAATTTAACTTTGGGGGAGGTTTTGTACCTCCCCTGACCCAGGGTTTCTCATTACCCTGCTACTGTCCCTGTTTTTTACCCCCGGGATTTGACCGAGGAGGCCGTCGGAACTGTTACACAGCCGATGCCCCAGGGACTGGAGAAGCAGGCCTCTTAAAGAGGGACCTCTAACTCTGCTTTTAACCGGCAAGAGCGTATTTTTACCGCTGGAAATTTTCTGGATATATTTGTCCAGGTTTTCCCTGAATAAGCGTTCACCATGAAATGGGACGCTAACCAGCCATTCTTTACAGGGAGCTTCAGCAGACCAGTTTTTGAGCCATAGGAGCCTACGCGTATGTACTATAGACAGCGTAAGGCGGGAGGCCTGATGGACTGAATCCTCTATGGCGTCAACCGCAAAGCCTAAGGCTCTAGGTAGATCAGCTAGGGCAAAGCCTGCTGATCTGTCAAGTCCCTCAAGACCTGTTTCAACTGATCCTTCACTGCTTAGCAGACCCCAATAGCTGCTACTGCTGGTTGTATCACCAAGCAGATTTTCATAAGGACTCCAATCTTTTATTGGGTTCTTGAACATTTGGACATTATCCACTGGACATGTCAGTGATTTATACATACAAGAGATGGCTGCGTCCACTGTAGGGACCTTCCATTTTTTTTTTTTTTGATGAACTTATCCTCCATGGGATAGACCACCGGAAATCTCTTGGGGGAATAAATATTTTCTCAGGACGTTCCCAATCCTGGTAAATGAGCCCTTTCAGTAAAGGGTGAAGTGGAAAAGAAAAAACAGTCTGGGGGCTTCTAGCGACCCCAACGAGGATACAGTAGTGGTTGATGGTTCCGCAAGGTGCATTTTTAAATGCTGATCGGACCATGTTAGTCAGAGACTGAACCCATAATCTTTCAGCTTGAGATGCTGAGAAAAGGTTCCCCCACTGTTGATTCCTCTATAACAGAATCAACCTCATCCTGATCCCCTTCAGGCAGGTCGATCCCTGTATGGGACTGTTGCTCTGCTAACAGGCACTCTGAAGGAGGAGACGGAGATCGGGCGTGCTTTCCCTGACAGGGAGGCAGCGATAAATGTTGACAATCTCTCTCTAATCCTCCCAGAGCTGAGGAAAAAACCTCCTCTGTTACATACACAGGAGCAGGTGACTGAGGACAGCCACAGTACCAAGTACCCCTGCGGGGTCTCTATGGTCACTTACCTCTGAACTTCAGGGGAGACTGGTGCAGCAGAAGTATGCCCAAGATCCTCAGAGCCCGATGAGACCCCCTTCGCTTCCTGGAAGATTCAGTTCCGGAGCTTCTGGACGGCATATTCCTAAGCCTAAAGCTGAGGTATTCCAGCCGTAATACACCACTTTTACTGAGAATAGTCTAGCACAATTGCTGCTATATCACAGTTGGTGTCTACTAATGTGCCTTTCTAGGGGATGCCTGTATCAACCGCTTGCTGTATGCCTTTAAATGTTGCCAGCTCTGTCTCTGTACTTCATAGCCAGCTCACTACAATATTGTGGTTTTTTTAAAACTGCTGGGACGCCCGCACATGCGCAGAAGCGCTGCGGCGCGCACAGAGCGTCATCCCCCAGGCTCCGCCCCCTTTCCCGGCTCACCTCTATATATAGAGGCGCGTGCACGCGCACGCGCGCGGGCACGTGCGCCTTCGGCGCTAATTTCAAATATGGTAACAAGGGACAGGAGCCAGGGCCCCTCTTTGCCGCAGGCCGGGGGATGGACAAACACTGCAACATGGCAGAGGAAGCAGTTTCCTATAAGAGAACTCACCATCTGCCTGGACTTTTCTCTGCTGAGAAGAAGCTAGTCCACATGACAAGAAAACATTCCACAGCGGCCTCTAGTGGACAAACACAGGTACCGCAGTCTAATATATTAAATATATATAAAAAAAATTTTTTTTTTTTTTTTTTTCTTGACCACCTTTAAAAATTATTAAATTTTTTTAGTAGTTACAGGCATGCACAGAATTTTGCGGGAATACCATTAGGTAACAGACAGAAAGACAAATTAGGCTTGGGGGTCCCCCAATAGAACCAAGTTCCTGGGGGCCCCCACTTACCTGTTCCCCGCCGCAGGACTTTGTTTGGTCCACAAAAGCCCAAACTTCACCTATCACGGCAGGCATTGTAATCAAACCTTCAGGGACCGGGTTCCCAAGGATTCCACTCCCCTGGACCTGTATAGCACCCTGCACAGAAAACATCTTGGTCGTGGGTATGACCAGAGCTCTGGATCCCAGGGTCCAGCTCTCCTAAGAGAAGCATTACAGGCAAAACCTTGCTCTTCTCTGCAAGGCCCGGGTACCGACCGTTTAGCTATGAAGCTTTTTTGGTCGGATCCGGAATAGCTTACTGAGGCCCAAAAGAACCTGTACGCAAGCTCAGTGAAAAACACATGTTTCTTCTTGGCCAACACCTTAGACACTGGCAAAAAACTGAGGTGCTCCCGGATGGGAGGGGCTTATATAGGGGAGGGTACTTCCGGTTTTGGAAGTTGCCAGTGCCAGCACCTGACGGTATCTATATAACCCATTAGTAATGACTATGTCGCTCTGTGTCCCGTGATGTACGAAAAAGAAATCTAATTTTACATATTTATTTCCTATTTTTATACATAATTATGCTAACATTTCGTAGTTTCGTGAGTAAAAATTTGTAGTCACTAGCGCTCCATATTTCATATAACAATACATAAATAACAATCAAATACATGAATTAAAAAAGGAATCAAAACACAAATACTAAGAACACTAAATCTATTTTATTCAGGCAAAAAGTTAGTCCCGGAGTAGAAGAAAGAAGCCTAGACGCAGGGCTTACATGAACAAGTTAAAAGGGGTTTGGGCATAGGAGGAGTCGTGGTGAGATCAAAAGTAATTAAGAGAGATGATACTCACTGGATTGGCAGAAAGGATGGAGCAGGTGGAGCTTCAGGAGTTGGGAACGTGGGAAGGATTTGGGAGGAGTTCAGTCGGAGGAGAGCCTGGACAGGACAACTTCCCACCCTCCCTCCCTTAGAGTTAATTTTTTTTAAATATTTTTTGGTCTTTGTTTTGTTTATTTTGCTGGTTACAGGGTCTGGGTACTTTTGTCATAGCGTCTGGCGGGGCATGAGGTCCTTGGATGTGTTATGATTAGAGGCAAAAAGGTACATTTGTAGGGACCCATCTTGGGTTTGGCTCCCATTATTCTGGCTGGTGTTACCTGCAATTAGTGATGAGCCGAACACCCCCGGGTTCGGTTCGCACCAGAACCCGCGAACGGACCGAAAGTTCGTACGAACATTAGAACCCTATTAAATACAATGGATGCGAACGTTCGAATTCTAAAGTGCTAATTATAACAACTATTATGCATGTTATTGTCCTAAAAAGGGTTTGGGAACCCGGGTTCTGCACCAGGGGACATGTATCAATGCAAAAAGAAGTTTTAAAAACGGTCGTTTTTCGGGAGCAGTCATTTTAATGATGCATAAAGTGAAAAAAAAAAAGTCAAATATTCCTTTAAATATCGTACCTGGGGGGTGTCTAAAGTATGCCTGTGAAGTGCCACGTGTTTCCCGTGTTTAGAACTGTCCCTGCACAAAATGACACTTCTAAAGGAAAAAAAAGCCATTTAAAACTGCTTGCGGCTTTAATGCAATGTCTGGTCCCGGTAATATGGATGAAAATCTTTAAGAAAAATGGCATAGCTACCCCATGACCCCCCCCCCTACCCCAGCCCATTACCAGCCCCTTTGGGTCTTGTATGGATATTAAGGGGAACCCCGCACATAAAATAAAAAAGGCCCTATATACTCTGAACAGCCGTATACAGGCGGTGCATACAAGACAGGGACTGTAGGTTTGTTCTTATGTAGAATCTGTTTGTAATTTTGAACAGGTACATTGTTTAAGTGTAGCTCCAGCCCAAAAATCTATTTTTAAACTTTTTGGAAAACATAGGTAAGGGTTATCACCCCTGTAACATTTGTTTTGCTGTCTGTGCCCCTGTTCAGAACATTTCACCTCACTTTCCGTCCCAATGTCAACTGTTTTTGAAATGTGGTGTTTTTCTTGAAACAAGGATTGCTGATAAAGCATCAGTACAGAGGAGACACCTTTCTCCCATATTTATTCTTACAGGAGAGAATTTTCCTTCCTGGGGGTAGATTTCCTCTCACTTCCTGTTGTCTTCTTGCGTTTGCAAGTAGGAGTCGTTTGTAAGTTGGATGTTTGAAAGTAGGGACCTGCCGTATATACTCTGCAGAAATAGGCCCCTTAGTTGTTGGTGTTGGCACAACACTGTAAGCACTCACAGTTACTCTTGGTTGGTGCTGGAACGCCCTGCTGTCAACTATTATATCAGGAATTTTAATTACATATAATTGTTGAACAGTGGTAGTAAAAATTGGGGCTTTGATGGTGGTGCTGGTGCCACAACACTGTAAGCCCTGACAGTTACTCTTGGTGGGTGCAGCAATGGGCCCTGCTGTGAATTATTAGATCAAGAATTGTAATTGCATGCCCCTGTTGAACAGGGGCTGAAAAATGGGGCCTTTCGTGGTGGTGGTGGTGGTGGTGGTGTTGCCACAACACTGTAAGCCCTCAGAGTTACTCTTGGTGGGTGCAGGAATGGGCCCTGCTGTGAATTATTAGATCAAGAATTGTAATTACATGCCCCTTTTGAACAGGGGCTGAAAAATTGGGCCTTTCGTGGTGGTGGTGGCGTTGCCACAACACTGTAAGCCCTCAGAGTTACTCTTGGTGGGTGCAGAAATGGGCCCTGCTGTGAATTATTACATCAAGAATTGTAATTGCATGCCCCTGTTGAACAGGGGCTGAAAAATTGGGCCTTAGGCACTGGTGGCACAACACTACAACCCCTCACAGATACTGTACTTGGAGCACAGCAATGAGCCCTGTTGCAAAGTATTGCTTCAAAAATTGTAATGACACGCCCCTGTTAAACAGGGGCTGAAAAATTGGGCCTTAGGCACTGGTGGCACAACACTACAACCCCTCACAGATACTGTACTTGGAGCACAGCAATGAGCCCTGTTGCAAAGTATTGCTTCAAAAATTGTAATGACACGCCCCTGTTAAACAGGGGCTGAAAAATTGGGCCTTAGGCACTGGTGCCACAACACTCCAACCCCTCACAGATACTGTACTTGGAGCACAGCAATGAGCCCTATGGCAAATTATTGCTAAAAAAATTGTAATTACACGCCCCTGTAAAACAGGGGCTGAAAAATTGGGCCTTAGCCACTGGTGGCGGCACCCATAAACAAAAATGATCTTCCAAGCTATCATCATCAATCGTATCATTGAGGACTCGGAGGAGGAGGATAGCCAGTCAACATAACAGCACAGGCACTCAGCATCAGCATCAGTCTTGAAGGGATGTGACATGTTAAAATCAATTAGTCTGTTATATCAGCATCAGGTGTGTGGTAGCTGGTGGTGATCCAAGACTGGTTCATCTTGATGAAAGTCAGTCGATCAACTGAGTCGGTGGACAGGCGCACCTTGTGATCCGTGACAAATCCTCCAGCAGCACTGAATGTGCGTTCCGAAAGAACGCTGGATGCAGGACAGGCCAGTAGCTCAATTGCATACTGTGCAAGCTCTGGCCAGTGATCCATCCTCAAGACCCAGTAAGCCAGAGGATTTTCGGTGGGGAAGGTGTCCAAGTCTGACCTTGCCCCTAGATATTCCTGCACCATGTTTATCAGACGCTGGCGATGGTTGCTGGAACCGATCATACTTTGGGGCTGCGGACTAAAGAATTGTCTGAACGCATCGGTCAGACGGCCACCTTCCCCACCGCTCCTTCTTTGACTGGCCGAAGCCTCAGCAACTCGTTGTCCAGGACCAGGAGTTTGTAACCTCCCAAGCTCTGGGAACGCGTTGCACAGACCATTCTGCAAGGCCTCCCGGAGTTGTCTCATCCTCTGCTCCCTCTGCGACGGTAACATAAGGTCCGCAACCTTACCCTTGTACCGTGGATCAAGGAGAGTGGCCAGCCAGTAATGGTCCCTCTCCTTGATCCGAAGAATACGAGGATCCTTCCACAGACTTTGCAGGATCAGGGAGGCCATGCAGCGTAGGTTTGCTTAGGCATTCGCTCCGGAGTCCTCTGGGTCACTAAGGACGACATGATCCGCAGTCACCTCCTCCCAGCCACGTACAAGTCCACTGGTTTCTTGGGACTGTAAATCATCCCTAAAAGACTGCTGCTGATGATGCTGAGTGCCAGCCTCCACCTCCATGCTGACACAATCCTCCTCCTCCTCCTCCTCCTCCTCCTCTTCCTGTGCGATGGGTGGGACAGAAGGAACACTGTCTGGGTAAAGGGGGCCTTGAGAGGCAAGGAAGTCCTCCTCTTCCTGCCTCTGTTCTGCCTCAAGTGCCCTGTCCATTATTCCACGCAGCGTGTGCTCCAACAGGTGGACAAGAGGTACAGTGTCACTGATGCATGCACTGTCACTGCTCACCATCCTCGTGGCCTCCTCAAATGGTGCCAGGACAGTGCATGCATCCCTGATCATGCCCCACTGGCGTGGAGAAAAAAAACCAAGCTCCCCTGACCCTGTCCTGGTGCCGTAGTCGCACAGGTACTCATTGATGGCCCTCTGCTGCGTGTGCAGCCGCTGCAGCATGGCCAACGTTGAGTTCCACCTGGTGGGCATGTCACATATAAGGCGGTTCTTGGGCAGGTTCAACTCCTTTTGCAGCTCAGCCAGGCGAGCACTGGCATTATAAGATCTGCGGAAATGCACACAGACTTTCCTGGCCTGCCTCAGGACATCCTGTAAGCCCGGGTACCTGCCCAAGAACCGCTGCACCACCAGGTTAAGGACGTGAGCCACACAGGGCACATGGGTCAGTTGTCCCTGTCGAAGGGCGGAGAGGAGGTTGGTGCCATTGTCGCAAACCACCATTCCTGGCTTAAGCTGGCGTGGCGTCAACCACCTCTCGGCCTGGCCCTGCAGAGCAGACAGGACCTCTGCCCCAGTGTGGCTTCTGTCCCCCAAACACACCAGCGCAAGCACGGCATGGCATCTTTTTGCCTGCGTACTTGCGTAGCCCCGTGAACGGCTACGGAGCACCGCTGGTTCATAGGACAAACCACAGGAAGAGGCCATGGAGGAAGAGGAGGGGGTGGAGGAGAGAGGTGTGTCACAACCAGTAGTAGCATTTTGGAGGCGTGGCGGTGGGACAACCTCCAACACTACTGCACCTTGTCCTGCATCCTTCCCAGCTGCCAAAAGAGTGACCCAATGGGCCGTGAAAGAAAGGTAACGTCCCTGTCCATGCCTGCTGGACCATGAGTCAGCGGTAATATGCACCTTACCGCTGACCGCCCTGTCCAGCGAGGCCAAGACATTGCCTTCCACATGCCGGTAGAGAGCCGGAATAGCCTTCCGTGAGAAAAAGTGGCGTTTGGGAACCTGCCACTGAGGAACCGCACATTGCACAAACTCACGGAAGGGGGCCGAGTCTACCAACTGAAAAGGCAGCAGTTGAAGCGCTAGCAATTTAGCCAAGCTAGCATTCAACCGCTGGGCATGTGGATGGCTGGGAGTGAACTTCTTTCGACGGTCCAGCAGCTGGGGCAGGGAAATTTGCCTGCTAGAATCGGACGTCGGTGTACTGCTAGCAGAGTGGCCGCAAGTACTTGGCTGTGACACACCTAATTCTACACCTTCATTCCTCTCAGTGCATGTTTCAGAGAGGACTGAAGTTATAGTGGGGTTGGAGATCCCAGCTGATGCGGTGCAAGGAGAGGTCCGCTTTGTTCTTTGGTGTGGGTCTTTGAGGTAGGCTTGCCAACGAGCTGCATGGCAGGTCAACATATGTCTGGTCAGGCATGTGGTACCCAAGCGGCTGATGTTTTGGCCACGCGATATACGCTTGAGACATATGTTGCAAACAGCAGCTGTGCGATCTGATGCACTAGCCTCAAAAAAGGCCCACACCAAGGAACTTTTTGAATGATGGGCAGAGGCAGCGCCCTGCACAGGCGGAGCTCTGCGGTGTGATTCCGTCGGTGTACTGCCCTTACGCTGGCCACCAAAGGGCATCCTGCCTCGTTGGAGATGTGCCTCCTCCTCATCCTCCTCCTCCTCCTCTCTCCTATTAGGCACCCACGTGGAGTCAGTGACCTCATCATCCCCTCCCTCCTCATCACTGGAGCCAATCTGGCAGTATGCTGCAGCTGCTGGAACATGACTGCCAGATTGGTGTCCTTCTTGAGCATCCCCTCTGTCTGCTCTCACCCTACTGCCTTCCTGTAGCTGGGTTTCATCATCAGACCCTTCGAAACGCTGGGCATCCTCCTGGAGCATGTACCCAACACTGTGCTCAAACAGTTCGGGGGACTCCTCAGGAGGAGGACATGGTGGGTCTAGGGAAGGAGTGACTGATGATGAGTCTGACATTGATACCAGGGAAGAGGACGCTTTGGCAGCTGCTTTGCCAGTACCCTGAGCCTGGGTGAGAGAGGATGAGGAGGAGGAGGAGGGCTTGGTCATCCACTCTACCAAGTCTTCGGCATGATGTGGCTCAACATGTCCAGCTGCCGAAAAGAAGGACAAGCGTGTCCCATGGCCATGTGCTGATGACAATGCACCGCGTCCATGACCAGCACTGTTGCCCCCAGACACAGAGCCTGCTTGCCCTCTTTTATTGCCTCCTGACTGTCTGCCTCTCCTTGTTTGCCTTCCAGACATTCTAATAGATGGCCTGCAGGGAGATGGGAAAAAAGCAATAAGGGCTACCTTCAGGTGTCCTTCTCTGTCCCTTTACTTAAGGATTTCTAAATATGGTTGAGGATGATTGCTTTTGCACAGAATAGCACAACGACAATTTCCCTGACTGTCCAAAAAACAAGGATTTCAAAGATGGTTGATGAGGAATGCTTTAGCACACTATAGCACAAGGAGAATTCCCCTCACTTTCCTTCTTTGTCCCTAGAAACAAGGACTGGCACAGTGAAAGAAACTGACACTCTCCCTACCTAGAGTTTTCTGTCCCTAGAAAAAATGTTTTTTTAAAGCACACTATAGCACAAGGAGAATTCACTCACTGTCCTTCCCTGTCCCTAGAAACAAGGACTTGCACAGTGAAAGAAACTGACACTCTCCCTACCTAGAGTTTTCTGTCCCTAGAAAAAATGTTTTTTTAAAGCACACTATAGCACAAGGAGAATTCACTCACTGTCCTTCCCTGTCCCTAGAAACAAGGACTTGCACAGTGAAAGAAACTGACACTCTCCCTACCTAGAGTTTTCTGTCCCTAGAAAAAATGTTTTTTTAAAGCACAATATAGCACAAGGAGAATTCACTCACTGTCCCTCCCTGTCCCTAGAAACAAGGACTTGCACAGTGAAAGAAACTGACACTCTCCCTACCTAGAGTTTTCTGTCCCTAGAAAAAATGTTTTTTTAAAGCACACTATAGCACAAGGAGAATTCACTCACTGTCCTTCCCTGTCCCTAGAAACAAGGACTTGCACAGTGAAAGAAACTGACACTCTCCCTACCTAGAGTTTTCTGTCCCTAGAAAAAATGTTTTTTTAAAGCACACTATAGCACAAGGAGAATTCACTCCCTGTCCTTCCCTGTCCCTAGAAACAAGGACTTGCACAGTGAAAGAAACTGACACTCTCCCTACCTAGAGTTTTCTGTCCCTAGAAAAAATGTTTTTTTAAAGCACACTATAGCACAAGGAGAATTCACTCACTGTCCTTCCCTGTCCCTAGAAACAAGGACTTGCACAGTGAAAGAAACTGACACTCTCCCTACCTAGAGTTTTCTGTCCCTAGAAAAAATGTTTTTTTAAAGCACACTATAGCACAAGGAGAATTCACTCACTGTCCTTCCCTGTCCCTAGAAACAAGGACTTGCACAGTGAAAGAAACTGACACTCTCCCTACCTAGAGTTTTCTGTCCCTAGAAAAAATGTTTTTTTAAAGCACACTATAGCACAAGGAGAATTCACTCACTGTCCTTCCCTGTCCCTAGAAACAAGGACTTGCACAGTGAAAGAAACTGACACTCTCCCTACCTAGAGTTTTCTGTCCCTAGAAAAAATGTTTTTTTAAAGCACACTATAGCACAAGGAGAATTCACTCACTGTCCTTCCCTGTCCCTAGAAACAAGGACTTGCACAGTGAAAGAAACTGACACTCTCCCTACCTAGAGTTTTCTGTCCCTAGAAAAAATGTTTTTTTAAAGCACACTATAGCACAAGGAGAATTCACTCACTGTCCTTCCCTGTCCCTAGAAACAAGGACTCGAACAGTAAAACACACTGACACTCTCCCTACCTATCCTTCTCTTTCCCTAAACTAAAGGAATCCAGGTTAAGCAAGAAAGAAATAAATGTCACTGTCCCTGCCTATGCTGCTCTTTCCCTGCTCCGGAACACACTACACTAGGCCGCCGTGCTGGCGGCCTTTTATAGTGTGGGGCGTGTACTAAACACCCTCAGCAATAATTGGCCACAGGCATCCTGCCTGTGGCCAATCATTGCTCTCCTCGCTGCCGGCGCTGTGATTGGCCAAGCATGCGGGGTCACAGTGCATGCTTGGCCAATCACAGCGCCTGGATGACACTGCGATGGCGTAGTGCATTGTGGGCCGTTCGCGTCACTCGAATTTGGCGCGAACGGCCCAAATCGTTCGATCTTCGTCGAACGATCGAACAGCCGATGTTCGAGTCGAACGTATGTTCGACTCGAACACGAAGCTCATCCCTACCTGCAATATTAGTTTGTCTCCGAGTCTGTGTAGTTTACGCAGGTACTTGAAGTGCATGCCCACGAGGACCTTGAGACCCCCTTGAATACTGTCTGCATGTTCATATGTTGATAGGTTTAATATGTTATTTATATTTGGTTAATAAAAGGCTGCTATGCAATTAAAACTCCAGTTGTTATGTCTGGTTAATCTATTATAGTGGTCGGTGGAGTGGTGGTCAGGCAGTCTGGTCAAAGCATCTTTTGTACTCTAGTCATGCACTTAAGCAGCCTAATGCGCAAAACTAAAGCCTCGTACACACGGGCGGGAATCCCGTAAAAAAAAAAAACGTCGGTTTTCTCGACGGGATTCCTGGCAAGCTTGTCTTGCCAAGCCCTGTGTACACACATGCCATTCAAAAGATCCACCATTCTTTTGAATGGTAAAAACGCGGTGACGTCATCGACTATGACGAGCCGGCGCTCGTCACATTCAATGTCGTCGCCGCCATCTTGCTACACCCTACACTACCCTTGTATGCTACTGCGCATGCGTCAAAGTCTCATCGAGCATGCACAGGGCATACAGACGACCGGGTTTCTTGGCAGGAAACACTCTGCCGAGAATCCCGACGAGAAAAATAGAGAGCAGGCTCTCTATTTTTCTCGTTGAGATTCCCGGCAGTTTTGCTGCTGAGAAACCATACACGCGAACGTTTTTCTCTGCAAAAATCTCTCCCAGCAGTTTTCTTGCTGAGAAAAACGGTCGTGTGTACGAGGCTTAAGAGTTTATAACATGCTGAAATTACACCCAAAATTTGTAATTTCCCAGTGAAATCATTTTAGCAGCAACCACTCTATCCACCCTTCTCTTGGATTACTGGAGCACTCTTGCACATCAGAAGCCCACCCAGTCTTTGAAGAAGGCAGGTACTCTCACCAGCCGTTCATCAGTAAAATCATGTGCATCCAATCCATCTCATGAATAAACCCCATATTATTTGGGCCCCAGTGCAGAAGTATATCCACCCTTGAAATGACCTTTGTTGTCTCACCCTGTTTCTGCTCTTGTGCATGAAAGCGTTAGAAGAGAATAGGTGGCAGGTGATGTGTGGAGTAGTAGGATGCATGCTGCACGTGGGTACAGTAGGAAAGATTAGTGTATAAAGTTACTATGGCAACCTGTAACCTAGCAATGAAATCTTCTTGGAAGATAATTAAGTCTTATTTTAGTTTCCGTTGTTTCACTTGTTAGCAGCAGACTACAGAAAAACATTTTTAGATGGCATGCACAATATAGGACTATGTCCTTCTTTGGAGCCCAAGTCTGTGTCTCCCCCACTCCTGCAGTGCTGTCCCTCCATTATCTGTATAGAGTGTATAAAAAAATTATTGTTTAACTACCACAGCTATCTATTGTTCTTTGTGTTGGACAGTTCGTATCTGGGCAGGCTGAATGTACCAATTTAATCTATCAATCAACTTGAGTACAACCAGCCTGCCAGATTTTATTTGCGATTATTGCTAACGGCTGCTAAAGCATGATTCCCGCATCAACACAGACAGTGCTGAGAGGGGAACCCCTCCCTCCTGCCAAGACATTGTCTTTTTCCCGGCAGGTGGGGGTATAGCCGCCCCCGTCCCCGCCCCTGCCGAGAGAAGACAATTTCTCGGCAGGAGGGAGGGATTCCCCTGTCAGCACTGTCTGTGTTGGAGGGGAATCGTGCAAATTTCTTTCCTGCAACCTGTGGTTGCAGGAAAGAAATTCACACTGTCTATGGCCTGCCTTAGAGCTACCTTACTTTGCTTATTACCATCAGTTTTGTGTACCGCTACCCCTGCAGGAACCGCTTGGTTTGTTGGGTCCTCTGTTCTCTGCCTCGACTCTTGAAGCTGCTTGAACTCAACCAATACATCTGTTTATAGATTAATCCCACCTGTGTAGCTTAAGCATTAATATTCTACAGCTCTATGACAGCACACAGAAAATAGACCACAAGTAACTTGAGAATTAATAGACTGAATGTATTATTGAAGGTTTAGCGATTGCAATGCATTGAACAAATAAACACAACAACAGAATATGTTAGATTAACTGACAGGCAGGTTAGCCTCACCTACAGCTATTACCTTATGCTGCAATAAGGCTAAGCCCCATTACACTAGTCCTCAAAGCAACAGTAAGAATAGCATCAGCCATGAAAGCATTAATGTCATAAAAGAAACTCCACTGCAATTCTTATAAATAGCATTGTTCTTGTGTTCTTCTACACACACAGCCTCAGTGGCAAGTGGGTGTATGCTTAACTGTCAAAGGGGTACCCTTGGTGGTGGCTAAAGTACCTGGCGTATAATTGTCAAGGTTAGCCAGCTGTCATTGGGGCCCTTCTGAAGGTGGTGTACATGGATTCCCTTTAAAGCTATTTGCAAAGATGGCTAAAGGGCTGTTATGCAAGGATAAGGATCTGTCGCTATTGCATTACCTGTGGGCGGTAAGGGATTAAACTCTGTAGCTATGCTCACCAATCCTGTCTCAGTCCTCACAATTAAATCCTCGTGATCAGGTCCTCTCTGAGGTGGCCACACACAGCAACCCAGATAGCAAGCAATTGTGCTGCAAGTTGTAAAATTACTTGCTAAGATATTGCTAGACTTGCCAGGCTTCACAAGTTAGTTGCACAATTGCAGCAAGTCCAATTGCAGCAAGTCCATATTGCATGACTCCAGATCAACTTTCTTTGCAAACATCCTGCAGCAAGTTCTGGTTCAGTTATGTTGTGCAATAGTTATCCCACCACAGGGAGCACTGTGACTGAATTTTCATGCTGTAGACTTTCAGAGCTCTTGATGTAGATTCACCACTGCAACTTTGCTCTTATTAGAGACTTGCCATGCATTCTACAAATTGGAAAAGTGTCAACTGGAACTTGTGCTTTAAGTGCTCTGCAAATGTACAATTTGCTAGTGAAAATGTGCAGCAAGTTAACAAGATTTACAATTCAACACTGCCAAAAATTTGTGGAAATTTATCTTTGCTATCTGGGATCCAGTCTCCCCAGCTCAGGTTCCAAGTGACAGCAACTCCCTCTGTGGCTCAGTCTCTCTCTCTGGTCCTCACAGGCTCCATCCTCAGTGTAGGCACCAGTCCGCTCACACTGGTTTCCCCACACTCTCTGCCTAGTTCCCTTTGTAGACCCCAGCAACAGGTCTGCACTCATTGGCTCCCCACGCTGTTCTGCCTCAATCTCTACAGTTTTGTCCAGGAAATGTTATGTCTCTCTTCTCCTCTGAAGTGCAGAGGATACTGGGTATTAAAGTCTGCAGCTCGACTATCCTCCATAGACTTGTGCTCCTTTAAGAACTACAGTTCCCAGGATACCTGGCATCTGCATAGCAAGATCATCCTTCCTCCTGATTGGTTCAAGCATGCTGTGGCCAGGAAGGGAGGGGGTGAAGGAGCAAGTGGGGGATTTCACACAGAAGCAGTTAGGACACTTCTGAAACTGTGAAGCAGCAGGGAAGCTCAGGGTGCTACACAATATGGCCCACCTTGTTTACGCCTCAGGGCTGGTGAAGAAGGAGAGCGGGCACAGGGATGCATAACATTTATTAATGTGGCAAGATTGCTGCACCTCTAAAAAGACGATATGTCGCCTACTGTTTGAACCCCACCACCACTATGCCACAAACGTGTGCATTGCACACAGCTGAGGGGCAGTTGCGACATGGTGGGGGGAAAATGTTTGCCAAAGCCGTGATTTCTATGAACAGCCCATTTGCTGCCTATGCAGCTTTGGGGGAGTGGTAAAATGCAGCTCAACTGCGTGTCTTCCCCAAATGCAAGTATAAATGAACCCTAAAAGTAAAATATTGCAAAATATAGAATTGTATCAGGACAACAATTTCTTTAAATAGGTAACAATGTCTATGCTTTGCAGTATCCTTTGCTTGCTGATGTTGTAGGGGAATGTGAAAACATGAAAACATGGTAGATATATTGCGAACTTTTTGATATTGATACATTTGTTATTGCCAAATCATTAGGCCTATAGTGTAGATCAGTGGTGGCTGGTGCTCAATAATTTGGGGGGGGGGCGGCAAACAAACATACACCCCCCCCTCCATGGGAGAAGGATGGTGGCGATCACCCCTACCCCCGCAGGAGACGGACGGGGTAGCAATCTCCCACCTCCCCCCAATGCAGGAGATGGATGGCGGTGATCAAGCCCCCCCTGCGGAAGGCAGACGGACGCAATTTCCTGGCCCCCCTCCCTGTGGGAATGTGAATGTGCCAATCATCTGCTTTACCATTTTGGAGGCAGGGGGAAGGAAGAGCCGGGGGGCCGCTCTGACTGATTCTACCAGCATCGTCTGCAGCACACAGAGAGTCATTCTCCTCCCCGCCGAACAGGAACAGGAAGTGTGTCCTGAGACACAGGGAGTCCTAAGACTCCCTGGCCAATCGTGGCCTCCTGATTGGTTGGGAGGAGAACGAGGAAGACAATAGCGAATATTAATTTGCTATTGTCACACAAGTGGGTGGGCTTGGAGCGCAGTGCTCTGTGCCCCGAGCCCACCTATTTTTGAAGCCAATTAGAGACTCAGGCTCTAATCATGTGCTTCAAAAACAAAAAAAACCCCATTGGAATCCATGCGTCTGGCGCCCTGCATGTAGATTAGGGGGCCGGATGCATGGATGGGGGGGTGGTTCGATTCGAATGTGGCAAAGTGAACAAACAAAAATCTTCATCAAATGATTACTGTAACGGGAGGGCCCGTGGAACCCAGAAGTTCTTAGAAAGTATGAGCCAGAAAATAATGGACATTGAGAATATGTCTTGGATTGCTTTAAAATGGGTCTGTAATAGTAATCCACAAGATTCCCCAGGATATCTGTAAAGGACTATTTACTGGTTGTTTCATTCCGAACTCAACAGGTTAATTGAGAGATGCTGATATGTTCAACTTCAACCACCTGGCTGCCTGTGTAATGTAGATTAAATCCAGACTAGCTTCCAAAGACCTTTTCATTGTTGTTTGTGATGATGTGGATTGGAGCTTGGCAGACCGTCTGGCTGCCTATTATGGGATGTTTAAGTGTCTTGCTGTGAGGAAAGGGGGGGGGGGAATCACTCCAGCAACCCCTCCTGCTAAGACTGTTTACTGAAGGATAAGTTTGAACACACCTGACCTGTATCACCATTGTCATTGGACAGTTTAACCCGCCCTGTTCCCCAAGGATGGGAGGGAAGTGTTTTGAAGAGAAGTGTGTTACCATGTGCTTGTAATAAAGATTCATTCCCTGTTTTGGAACTTCAACACAGAGCGTTGTCTCGTTTGTGCGGGGAGAATTATTTGTATGGGGTCTTATTCGGCTGGTTGGAGTGTCTGGTAACTGCTGTGTGTTCGGGAATGGAATATATTTAAACAACGTTAACCCCTGTCATTACAATTACGATGACTCTTTAAATCACCTTTGGCTTAACAAAAACAGTATTATTTTGAAATGGTACTCTAATAATACACACAGTCTTTGATTTCAGCATTATGTGTACAGTTACAATTTGAATGGAGTTCGACATGAAAATCTATTTGAATTTCAGTCTGAATTTCCAAAATTTGGACAAATTTGTTTCCTTATTCGGAGCATTCGGTAAAATTTGTTAATATTGTAATTCTGGTACTCGGATATATCAGAATCTCTGAATAATGAAAGATTTGTCCGAATATTCATTCAGAACGAAACAAACTGCACATGTCTACCTGCTTACTTACTGTCTTCTCTCATGCTGCAAACTGAGCTGCACAGCTCAGCTTAGAGCCCCGGGCCAATCAGTTGGACACGTGAATAATAAGCCTAGAGTTATGCCGCGTACACACGATCGTTTTTCTTGCCATTTTTTTTCTTGCCGTTTTTCACGTCGTTTTTTTTCATGTTTCCTCTCAAGCCTGTCGTGCGTACACACGATCATTTTAAAAAACGATCAAGCAAAGCGCAGTGACGTATACCACGTACGACGGCACTATAAAGGGGAAGTTCCGTTCTAATGACGCCACCCTTTGGGCCGCTTTTGCTAATTCCGTGTTACCGCGTGTTAGTAAAAGTTTGGTGAGAGACGATTCGCGCTTTTCAGTCTTCGTGCTTTGAAGATCGTTTTGTGGAGTTCAGTTTGTGCTTGTGGGTTCGTATCTGTTTGGCAGGGCTTGTAGTCAGTTCGTATCTGTTTATTCAGTGCGTTCTCGTCTGCTCGGTCCTGTTTTTCAGCTTGTTCTTCATAGGCCTTGCTGTTCTTCCGTGCGTTCTTCTAGTTCGTTCTGAGCTTGCGACCGTTATCTAGCCATGTTGCGGCTACGTACTCGTCGGAGAGTTCGTGCTGTAGTTGGTGCAGGGGTTCATGCTGTATCCCGACTTCATGCCATGAGCAGGGTCAGGAGGAGTTCATGGACCAAGAATTGGTTGCTCCAGCGGCACCAGTTCTGTCATATGCCTTTGTTGCGGGAGATTAGGGAGAATAATCCTGATGACTATAGGAATTTTCTCCGGATGTCTGACCCCGTATTTCAGCATCTGTTGGCTTTGGTGTCCCCCTACATTACCAGGCAGGACACCGTTATGCGTGAAGCCATCAGTGCTGAGCAGAGGCTCATTGCCACGTTGCGATACCTGGCGACTGGGAGAAGCCTGCAGGACTTAAAGTTCTCCACAGGCATATCCCCCCAGGCTCTGGGTATCATTATACCAGAGACGTGTTCTGCCATCCTCCAAGTTTTGCAGGAGGACTATATTAAGGTAAGTGTTCTTATTTCAAACATCACATTGTATGTATTTTTTAGAATGTTTTTTTGGGGGGGGTTTCTTGGCAGTCCCTAATTCCCATGATTCTTAGCTGCAGGGAATTTCCCCTTTCACCACATGCTAATTTTTTATTTTAAATTTTTTCATTAGGCCTACATTAACATTTCCCTTACCTAACCTCTCCAGCATGCTATCCTGGGGCCATACCCACCTTGCCTAGTCCTTTCCATGTATTTTAATCTATGCTCCATCATAGTGCTTTACCCTAAACGCCCCCTAAAGATTGCCTAGGAATGTAACATTTGTCCTAAATTCAGACAGAGTGCTCCAGCCTTCATTTGTGATCTCCCCAACTCATCTTCACCCCCCCCCATTTTTTTTTTCGCTTTTTTTGTTGCTTACTACTAATGTTTTAATTTTTCTGTTTGCCCCAATGTTGGCCATGAATGTTTTTCTTTAATCTGCTTTCAATGTGTCAGTCTCAAAGTATTAATTTATTTTTGATTTCATTACACAGTTCCCTTCTACGCCACATGAATGGCAGAATGTGGCATCGGACTTTGCCCAACGATGGAACTTTCCAAACTGTGGAGGGGCCATCGACGGCAAACATGTTCGGGTCGTCCCACCACCCCATTCGGGATCCTTTTATTATAACTATAAGGGGTTCCACAGCATCGTCATGATGGCAGTGGTGTCGGCCACCTACGAATTCCTCTATGTGGACGTTGGCAAGAATGGCAGGATGTCTGATGGGGGAGTTTTTGCACAGACGGAGTTTGGGGAACGGCTCCTTTTGGATCAGCTGGCCTTGCCACCAGCGGAGCAGAATGTGGAGGGACTCCCATTTGTGTTTGTGGCGGATGAGGCGTTTGGCCTGGGTCCCCATTTGATGAGGCCATTCCCGCAGCGCACCCTCACCCCTGAGAGGAGGGTGTACAACTATCGGCTGGCCAGAGCAAGAAGGGTGGTTGAAAATGCCTTTGGCATCATGGCCAGCCGCTTCCGCCTGTTCCTCACCTCCATCCACCTTGCCCCTTACAAATGGAACCATGTTGTAATGGCATGTTGTGTCCTACATAATTATCTCCGGGTGCATTCCACAAATTATCTGACTTTGACTGGGCCTGAGGCCACCTTAATGGAAGCAGAACATCTTGTGGCCCTGGAAGCTGGCCGTCCAGGCTTGGCCCCCCAAACCGGACGTGAGGTCCGTGACAAATATGTGGATTATTTTGTGGGTAGGGGGGCCATTGAAATGCCTGATGACTTTTAACCTTTTAATTTAGAAAAATAAAACATTATTTTTCTCAAAGCTTGGTTTCGTGTATAATTTTAATAATGGTTTCTGTTTTTCGGAGGTTTACCTAGTGGACTTGTATTGCCATGTGTATTGTGCATTCTTAATTCGCCTTCATTGTCAGTGTAAACACAAAACATTGCTTAGTTCACAGTAGCACAACATTTACATAATGAAGCCACAACTTCTTGATACCAAAATGCCATTTTTTATTTTAGTATTGGACAAATCCTTTTAAATGTAGATGTCCTAAACATTTTTTGCTTGTTAAAACGCATGAACAGCCATGCATACCAAAAAAATATTAAAATATATATCGGAAAAATTTACATTTACTAGTCCTAAAAGGTTCAATGAAAAACATACCTGCCAAAACACAACAAGTTCAACGTTAATTTTTAAAAAAACATTAGACACGCCCAAGCACAGCCATGATCTTTTGTAGCCTTTCCTCCACCCGCTTGGTATTTTCCCTGATCTCTATCAAGTCTCCCTTTAATTTTTGAAGGTCACAACAGCAGACCATCAGGTATTGGATCAGGATCTGGGCACTGTGATGTGTCAAATTTTTGGGGTCTTCGGCCAGAACTGCACCTACATTTAAAAAAAAAACATGTAGTATAGAATATGTAGGCCTACATCTATTAACCTGCATCTGTCTGGTTTGACACTGACCTGTTGAGGTGCCACTTTCCACTTCCACAACCTCACGTTCCTCTCCATCATGTGGGTCTGGGGCTATTGTTGAAGGTGTTGGATTTCAAGGCTCATCTGACGTAGCTTTTTGAAGCCCTATGGAGATTGCAAGAAAAGGTATAGTTTCATTATTAAGGTTGATTTTTGGGAGAAAAATAAAGCATGATAAAATAATTTGCAAACATTCTTTTTGAAGTGTGGTCCATTTTTCAATGGACCCCCAGTGACAACAGGAACACATGATTGGATACATAGCCAAATACATAGCATATATTTTTTTCAACAAAGTTTGACACATTGTAACACCCCAAAGTATATACACAGGATCACCTGTGTGTGACACCCTCAAACTTTGGGGCTTTGGGCCCACACTTGTACTACTGCGTTCAGATGTTTCATCAGCTGCTGAGCATTCTCTCCCTTAACATTACCATGCATATCCTTTTTTGTTTCAAAAATGTCCTTTGGATTTGATCCCTAAAAATATTTGGTGACCAAATTTGCTACCCCCAAAAAAAAAAAAAAAATGGGTGTTCACACTGGATGATCCAAAAACATCGTTTGATGAACTGTACGGAGAATGAGGTTTAATACGTCCGTTTACTTTGCGGACGAATATGAAAGATGGTATCTTTCACTGTACGATATCAAAGACAAACATACACAACATAATACAAGTAATAATCTCTAGCAGGGAAAATAGCACTATAAAACTTACTTTTTCGTATAACTTTCTTGATTCGTTTGTATTGGTCGGCCTCCCTCAACTTCAGATCAGACCATCGTTTTCTGAGCTGTTCCTTCGTTCTGCACACCCCGAATTTTTGGTGAAGACTTTTGACCACTTTGCCCATAATTTTTGACTTGACCAGATTCGGCCTTTTATACGGCCCATGCTTGGCATCATAATCCTCCCTCTTCAAAATGGCGACCATCTCCACCATTTCCTCGAATGACATGTTGGATGCCTTATATCTTCTGGATCGGGATTTGGCCTCCTCTGGAATTTCATCCTCTGTCGAGGTAATCTCAGCCACCTGTGTCTCCGCCATGTTGCTAAGCACTACGACGAGCGAGAAAGGGCGGGGAAAGTACAATATCGAACGTCAGGGGCGGGGAAATCGTGCGTAGTTCCACGCATGCGCAGTGTATATCAAGTGCCGATCCATGTGTCGAAAATACGTTCATTTGGCGGGAGAGGGAGTTCGCAACGAACGTGTTGACCAAGGTACATAACATTCTTAAGGATTTTGGGTTCCGCAGAGGAGGAGATTTGGGGCTTTTATATCTGTTCAAAATGCTGATTTGATGATTGTTGCCTGAAACATATGTCTTTTCTTGGTTTTTGATTTTACAGAGAGAATGAATACATTCAAAAACCCGGAGTTCATGGGGGAGTTCATTGACAAATGGAAAGAGCTCCCTATCCTGTGGCAGACCAAAAGTGGGTCCAATAAAAACAAAACAGCCAGGACAGCAGCACTGAAGAGCCTGCTTGCATTTGTCCAAACCCAGATACCCACAACAACTCTCCAAGATGTGAAAACCAAAATTGCTACCATCAGGGGGACATACAGGACCCAGAGAAATATGGTCCTGAAGTCCCAGAGGTCAGGTGCTGCAGCAGATAAGGTTTATAAACCCAGTCTGTGGTACTACAGCAAGCTTTCTTTTCTGGATGACCAGCTGGAAGTGCGGGAATCTCTCTCCACCCTTCCCCCCAGAGGTCAATCCAGCCTTCCTTGTAGCCAGCCCTCCAGCCTTCCTTGCAGCCAGCCCTCCAGCCTTCCTGGCAACCCTGCTCTGGCTTCCTCTGAGGATCAAGATCAGGCCCTTGAGGAGGCAGATTTGGATATATGGAGCCAGGTAAAGTATTGATATCTCCATTTAGATGTTACAAACGTGATGCATTTAAAATGAGGTTAGTATTGTTAGGTATTTTATGTAAAAAAAACAAAACATTTAAAGACCAAGATACAGTAGTGGTCAATTTTGATGTGGACAAGGCAACAATATCAGGAGGCGGAATCTGTGAGAATTTTCTAAATTTGCACATTCATGTCAAAAATGTCTGGAGGTGAACAATGTGTGTGATTGATGGTGGCAAAAAAATAATAAAGTCCCTTTCTTTTTTTACAGCCAGAGCAGAGCCAGGAAGAGGGTGATGGTGGGGACCAGGAGGAGGCAGGGCCAAGTGGCACCAGGAGGAGGCTGGGCCAAGTGGCACCCAGGAGGAGGCTGGGCCCAGCACAAGAGCCCAGATGCCTCCCCTGGTAATGAGACCACGAGGGCCAAGGAGAGGTAGGCAGGTGGAGGAGGAAACAAGAGCCTTCCTCAAAGAGGCTACTGCAGCCCTCAGAGAGGCACCCTCTGCTGAGGAGGGCTTTGCCGCAGTCCTGGCCAATAAGCTAGCCCAAATGGACCTGCGGCAAAAGCTGTATAGCGAGACCCTCCTGTTGAAGGTGATCAACAAGGGATTGCTCGGTGAACTCACCAAGTTCACTGACATCACAGAGGTTGTCCCTACTCCTCCACCTCCTCCTCCTCCTCCTACTACTCCTCCTGCCACAACCTCTCCTCCTGATCCCCAGCCTCCGAGGAAGAAACCAACCAAGGCTGCAGGGAAGGCTGGAGAGAAGGCTACAAGGAAGATAAAAAAATAATGCCTGCTGTAGTACCACAGACTGGGGACATATATTACTTTTAGCTGCTGTGGTTCCTGACCTCTGGGAGTTCAAGCCAAGATTGGCCTCCTTTTTGGTTTTGTGGAGTCCAAGGGATGAACAAATACAAGCAGGCTCTCCAGTGCTGCCATCCCCTTTAATTTGTTATGTTCCGAAATAAAGGATACTCTTTTTTGGCTTTAAATACTAGACTATGTGATTTGTATTTCAAAAGAGAGTTTGCTAGGGAGCAGGCAGGGACATTTCAAATAATATTATTGTTATTAACAAGGGACACAACCCTCCTTGAGGCAAAATGAGACAAATTTTGAAGGTTGGTGTGGGACATTTCCCCAAACATAATTTAAGGAAGAAAAAAAAAAAGGCACAGAAAAATGAAGAGGCTAACTTAAGTACTAAAAAAAAAATGCAAAAAGAACAAAAATAAAAAAAATTATCTTTACATTTCTTCAGGAATTTATGAGGGAGATGTGGCTTGAAAATAATATTTTTCTAGCATTAAAAAAAATAGGAATTACTTTAGAAACAAGTTTGGCATAACTCTCAATATCATTATCAAAAGAGGGTAATTGTTCAAGCATTCTCTAAAGAAGAACGGAATGCACAGCATTAAAACGATGCTATTAATTCAACCGTGACGAATGTGCCATATGGATTTCCAACACTAGCTTTACCAAAACGAGCGCTCCCGTCTCATACTTGATTCTGAGCATGCGCATTTTTTTCACGTCGTTAAAGCATACACACTATCGTTTTTCACGTCGTTAAAAAAAACGACATGAAAAACGACGTGAAAAAAGAGAGCATGTTCGAAATTTTTAATGGCCGTTTTTCACGTCGTTAAAAATGCTCTGGAGCATACACACGATCATTTTTAATGGCCATTTTTTTTAATGGCATTTTTAACGGCATGAAAAACGATCGTGTGTACGCGGCATTACACTTTAATTGGTCATACAATATGTGATTTCAGCAGATCCTCATTTAAACATAATATCCTGATTTTCAGTTAAATCTCAGGTTTTTAACACTTACCGGTATAATTATGGTTTTCAATAAACAGATCCACAAATCCCAAATGCTAGATATTTTTCTGTAATAAAATGCAGAAAATATACAGGAAATGGGCTGTGAATTCAGAATCCTAATGATCAATTTGTCATGTGTTTATTGACACCTTGTTTCTGATCTATCCCGAGACACATGCTGCCTTTGATTAATTTGCTTCACTCATTTCTGGGAAATGTAGCCAAAAAGATAAATGAACGAAGCTGAAATTGATTTGATATAACACAGTATATCAGTCATTTGTTTAGTAGACCTGTTAGAGTTTCATTTATGAATTATAAACTGTCAATATAAAAAGAAAAAATGAGCAGACACTGCCTCTTTCCAGCAGGTTAGAAGCTTTATATCAAGCTTAAAGTGAACCTGTGCTTTGCCCGTGGTCCTAAACATAGATTTGTAGCACCCTCCAAGAACAGATTGCTAGAGAGGTTCAGGTAAAAAAAATTCCGTTGGCTCCTCTGTAAACAGTGGAGCAATGTGTGTGATTCGTTTTGGCTGCTCTGGAACTCACAGGCTGCAGACCTTGTAGTATGTTCTGAAAATTTATGAGCTCTTGGCCAATCCCTGGGGAGGAGTGCCCTGTAGGTGGCTGAGACGTAGATAAAAAGTCTGAGGCCTGGAGCAGCAGGGTTCTTGTCTTGGAGGAGGCGATCCCAACCTGAAGGGCTGCTGCCCTTCTGGGCCGATTAGCTGAAGCTTGCAGAGAATTCACCAAGGTTCCAGCTCAGTGGGAGCTTGGGAGCCTTTTTCAAAGAGTTCATCAAGGTTCAACTCAGAAAGAGCTGTGGTTGATGGAGGCTATTTTTTCTGGAAGCAGTTCAGAGCCAAGTCAAGGGGGTGCATTAAGGATACAGCCTGGAGATTCACAGTACTGTACTGTGTCTAGCCAATAATAGACAAGAGGTATCCAAGTATCTGGAGACACAGTGAGTAGAGGCCTGGAAGTGTAATCCTAGTGACTACCCGCTGTTTAGCCCCTTGTGTGACTGTGTTAGTGCTGCTAAAGTGGGATTTGCCTGGCTGGGAGTCCCAGAGGTGCTTGCGGATCTAGTCTCTGCAAAGAAGGGGGGTGCCCTTGAAGAGAGTAGACAGAATAGAAAGAGTCCTCCAAATATTTTGTGCACTAAATTTTGGAGTATCTCAAAGTTTTCCCCGCACCCCATGCAAGTTTAACCAGCTATAAACATTAAAAAGGACATCCAGTGCCTGGTTATTGCGAGAGAGACTGCTCAAGTGTTGTGTGGTTGTCTGTGGACCCTGTGAACCTTGGAAAAATCAGAGGGAGTTGCCAGGGGTCTGCGCTACAGATCTAATATGGGTCCAGAAAGTTATTGCTGTATAAAATTGAATAGACAAGGATGTTATAAAGGTGACATCCATCTGCTCTGATTTAGTAGGGTGTCTGTTCCCTGAAGAAGGTTCGGTCTGTGCCTCTCAGGCCCTTCACCTGGGGAAAGAAGCTAAATCTGAAGAAAAGTTATTTTCATATAGTGCCTGCTTGGGCCTAAAGGTCCTCATGTGGTCTGTGAGAGAGGTCTCAAGGCTCCTAACCAGAGGCAGAAGATACTAAAAGGTAGCCAAATCTCTGGGCCTACAGAGTTCACATTAGCCTGTGGCAGAAACAAATAGTTACTAGAAGACTGCTGCTGTGATTGGGTATCCTGTAACCCTAACCCTCCCTCAACAGACTTTTGAGCCATTACGTTTCGCAAAAGAAGATTGGAAGACTTGAAGTCTGTCTGATTAGAGGGTTGGTGAGTATCTGGGTGGAGCCTGTTAAAATCCAGAAGCTGCTTTGGAGGTCATTGCTACAAATTGCACATAGATACATACAGTATATAAAATTTATGGCAAATACCTGGCCAGGGTGACCACTGCCCTGCAGAACCGGGGAGCTGGTGGTCACTCTCTCAATATGTAGGCAACACTTTCTTAGCTTAGATTTGGGGGAAGTGGTAAAGGATTAGAACCGTCAGGTATTTACTGTCCATCAGGACTCAGGATCAGGATTTCCCTCACTTTCTGTCCTGCTGACAACATTTTACCAGACAAGAAATGAGGAACTATCCAACAGCAGCACTGAAGTATTGTGCGAAGTGTTTTGGCTGCTCTTGAAAATGTAAATTAAGAAGTCCCACAGTTTGTGCTCAGTTCCCACTCCTTATATTTACAGAGGTATATAATGATGATAATTATATTGATCGCTCCCGGTCGAAGTGATGAATATTGATCAGCTTGAATCATGGCTTTGATCTACTGGTAAGTAAATCAATATGAACTCCAAGAAAGCTCAAAGAAGATGGATGGCTCAGGAATTTCTGAAAGCTCTTACATGAAAATGTGATCCTTTCATAGCAACCATTCAGTTGCCGTTATTACAGTGTCTTCATTGGTGCTGATGCTGATTGGTCCCTTTAGCTTTGCATACAAATCTAAAAGTATATCTTCACCCATTGATAATAATTTTCTATTCTCTTTCCTTAGGATCAGCTTCATATCTGATGACATTGGTCATTCCCAGTTACTTCTAATTTTTGCATTCCATGAAGACCACTTCTGGCCCTACTTCTCTGGATAGTAGATGGTTGTACCTGTGTCCCACTGGTTTCTGCCAGTTCTGTGCTGATGGCACTGCTGGACATCTTCCGATGTCAAAGGGAAGTAAACATGATGCATATTTCATCTGCTGCAATAAGTTTCCTTGGCCAACAACTGTGGCTATGGGCCTCAACGTTGCCGGTTTCTTTGTGCTTCTTTAACCAGTTAACAACCACCTGCCGACAAATAACATCGACAAGGTGGTTGCTTAACTCTGGGAGGACGTTATATAACGTCCTCCCAGAATCGCGCTCCCGCGCACCCCCTGGGGCGCGCACACGGGAAACTCCGTGACCGCCGGGTCCAGAGGACCCGGCGCATCACGAATCGCGGTAAATCACCGCTGATAGCGGCCGTTTACCACGTGATCGCTCCGTCAAATGACGGAGCAATCACTTGTAAACAGACCGGCATCATGTGATGACGCCGGTTCCTCTCTCCCCTCTCTGTACCGATTGGTACAGTGTGAGAGGGGAGGGGGAGAGAGCGGATGGCAGCAGCAGCACTGTGGGCTGGATCTGTGACAATTGCAGTCACAGATCCAGCCATCCATCCATCCCTGCTCAGCCATCCCTGTGCAATACCCTGCCAATACTCTGCAAAATACCCTGCCAATACTCTGCAAAATACCCTGCAATACCCTGGTGCAATACTCTGCAATACCCTGGTGCAATACTCTGCAATACCCTGGTGCAATACTCTGCAATACCCTGCGCAATACTCTGCAATACCCTGCGCAATACTCTGCAATACCCTGCGCAATACCCTGCGCAATACCCTGCGCAATACTCTGCAATACCCTGCGCAATACTCTGCAATACCCTGCGCAATACTCTGCGCAATACTCTGCAATACCCTGCACAATACTCTGCAATACCCTGCGCAATACCCTGCACAATACTCTGCAATACTCTGCAATACTCTGCAATACCCTGCACAATACTCTGCATCACCCTGCGCAATACTCTGCAAAATACTCTGCAAAATACTCTGCAATACCCTGCGCAATACTCTGCAATACCCTGCGCAATACTCTGCAATACCCTGCACAATACACCCTGTGCAATACTCTGCAATACCCTGCGCAATACCCCCTGTGCAATACCCCATGCAATACCCTGCCATACTCTGCAATGCCCTGCCATACTCCGCAATGCCCTGCCATACTCCGCAATGCCCTGCAATACTCCGCAATACCCAGCAATACTCCGCAATGCCCGGCAATACTCTGCAATAACCACTTCCCGCCCGCCGGCCGTCATATGACGTCCTTGACTTTGTGCGGGGATATCTGAATGATGCTTGCAGCTACAGGCATCATTCAGATATTAGCTTTTTCAGCCGGCGATTCCCTACACCATAACAACAATCATAGTGGCTGTTCCGCCGCTATATCATTCTTACGGGAGGCGAGAGGGGATGTCGTCCCCCCCCCCCGCCGCCCTCCGGTGCTTCTACCGATTCACCGCTACCATCAAAGCCAGGATTGTTTTTTGTTTTTTTGTTTTTTTTTCAGGCTTCCCAGCCTAGAGGTGAGATGTGGGGTCTTATTGACCCCATATCTCACTGTAAAGAGGACATGTCATGCCATATTCCTATTACAAGGGATGTTTACGTTCCTTGTAATAGGTATAAAAGTGATCAAAAAAAATTTTGGGGCGGAAAAACATGTCAAACTAAAATAAATAAAGTAAAATGAACAATAAAATTTATTTATTTTTTTAAAGCGCCCCTGTCCCCGTGAGCTCGCATACAGAAGCGAACGCATATGTAAGTCCCGCCCACATATGAAAACGGTTTTCAAACCACACATGTGAGGTATCGGCGCGAACGTTAGAGCGAGAGCAATCAATATCAAAAATATTTAAAGCGTCGCCTATGGGGATTTTTTAAGTAGCGAAGTTTGGCGCCATTCCACAAGCGTGTGCAATTTTTAAGGGTGACATGTTAGGTATCTATTTACTCGGCCTAACTTCATATTTCACATTATGCAAAAACATTGGGCTAACTTTACTATTTTTTTTTTTTTTTAAGCACAAAACATTTTTTTTCCGTAAAAAACGCGTTAAAAAATTGCTGCGCAAATATCGTGCGAGATAAAAAGTTGCAACAACCACCATTATATTCTCTAAGGTCTTTGCTAAAAAAACATATATAATGTTTTGGGGTTCTATGTAATTTTATAGCAAATAAATGATGATTTTTACATGTAGGAGAGAAATGTCAGAATTGGCCTGGGTGCTCCAGAACGCCTGAAGGGGCTCCCTGCATGTTGGGCCTCTGTATGTGGCCACGCTGTGTAAAAGTCTCACACATGTGGTATCGCCATACTCGGGAGGAATAGCAGAATGTGTTTTGGGGTGTAATTTGTGGTATGCATATGCTGGGTGTGAGAAATAACCTGCTAATATGAAAATTTTGTGAAAAAAAAAAAAGAGAAAAAAAAAATCTTGATTTTGCAAAGAATTGTGGGAAAAAATTACAACTTCAAAAAACTCACAATGCCTCTTTCTGAATACCTTGGAATGTCTTCTTTCCAAAAAGGGGTCATTTGGGGGGTATTTGTACTTTTCTGGCATGTTGGGGTCTCAAGAAATGAGATAGGCCGTCAGTACTTCAGGTGTGATCAATTTTCAGATATTGGCACCATAGCTTGTGGACTCTATAACTTTCACAAAGACCAAATAATATGCACCAATTTGTACTTATTTTTACCAAAGATATGTAGCAGTATAAATTTTGGCCAAAATTTATGAAGAAAAAATAGTAATTTGCAAAATTTTATAACGGAAACGAAAAAAAAAAATTTTTTTACAGAATTTTCAGTCTTTTTTCTCTTATAGCGCAAAAAATAAAAAAACCCAACAGTGATTAAATACCACCAAAAGAAAGCTCTATTTGTGTGAAAAAAAGGACAAAAAATTCATATGGGTACAGTGTTGTATGACTGAGTAATTGTCATTCAAAATGTGAGAGCACCGAAAGCTGAAAATTGGTCTGGTTATTAAGGGGGTTTAAGTGCCCAGTGGTCAAGTGGTTAAAAAAGTTTGAACAGCACATTTTAAACCCCAATCTGCTTTAAAATCTTTTACTATGAGAGACCTTGCTGATGCAGTATAACTACCCAGGGCCGTTCGAAGGTATTTGGGGGCCCCAAGCAAAATGGACATGGAGGCCCCCCCCAACCCCCCACCCCAACCCCCCCCCCCTGCACTCACGCAAAGCCTACAGGAACCACAGCATAGCGATACAGTTTAAGCTCACCCACACTTTATATAAATAAAAAAGGTTTACAGTGCAAATACTGCTGTTGCATAGATATAATCTAACATACTTAAAACACACACACTCACATTAACATTTTTATTTTTATTTTACATTGCAGAACACCTTTTATTATTATCAAGAGTCCTGGCAGGAGAGGACACACAAACACATCCTAGCAGGGCAGGGAGGGTTCATGCTGGGACTTGAAATCATGTGACCCCCCCCCCCAAAAGTGAAGAACTACAGGTCCCAGCATGAACCCCTCAAAGCTGACTCCTGCTCCAGTCCTGCCCAGTGCAGTGCCCACCCTTATGATGTGTTGGTGAGTGGTGACAATGGTGAGTGAGCAGTGCTTTTTACTTGCCTGCTTTCTACTCTGTCTAGTCTGTTACACACGTCTGTTGTCAAGTCTTTCTGTGTTCTGCAGCGCAGCAGCATGCCGCTGCCTGAGTGGCTGGCTGGACAGTGTGGACTCGAGGACAGAGCGGGAGGAGGTGGGTGGACTCGGAGGCAGAGCTAGCTAGATGATCTTTCCTCCGCTGTGATAGGCACAACTCTGCCTCTCTCCTGCTCTGCTAGTGACGTCACTGGTTGCTACACGCCAAGCGGGCATCACGTAGCAACCAGCAGAGACAGTGCCAGCTAGGCTAGGGGGGTTCACTGTCAGATCGATCGTGCATTTAGATCGACCCAGGGCGGAATTTGGAAATCCAGGACAGTGACAGGCAGCAGGCAGGCATCCTAGGCTGGGGCTCCAGGCCAGCTCGGGGCCCCAAGCAATTGCTTGTTTTGCCTGTCCTGTTCTGACGGCCCTGGTTGTATCGTGTCACTGTGCTCAGTCTTGTCATGTTGTATGACCTGTGACATGAAAATGTCTTCCACAACCTCATCTTCGTAGCAGAGTTTCTTTTTCAGTTAATGACTGTGTTTCAACTTACATATGAAATTGATGATTATTAGCGCCTGCTTGGTATAATTGGTTAATCATACACCTGAATCTAATCCTACAAAATCCCTGACTTTGTACAAGTGGGCAAGTGTAATGCTGTGTACACACGATCGATTTTCTCGACGGTGAAAACACCGCCGAGAAAATCGACGGGAAAAACAAGGAATGGCTTGTTCCCCTACACACGGCCGGTTTTCCTGAAATTTTTTCACTTGGTCGTGAAAAACGACCGTGTGTAGGCTCCCTGGCAGTGTTTCCCTATGGGAAAACTGCCACGGGAAAAAATGCCGTGAATCACGACGAGAAAAATTTGAGCATGTTCTAATTTTTCTCGTCGTGATTCATGACGTTTTTCTCGTCGGGAAAAATGATCAAAAACCCACACACGGTCGTTTTTCTTGTCAAAGAGAAAAAATTTAATTTTTCCCGACGAGAAAAATGGTCGTGTGTACGCGGCATAAGAATTGGTACTGGTTTAAAGCCAAAGGGTAGTCACAGCACATATTGATTTGCTTTAGATTTTTCTTCTGTTTGCTTTTTGCATTTTGTAAATTGATAAAAATAAACAATAAAATATATATTTTTTAAAGCATTTCTTTACACCTGCCTAAAACTGCTATATATACAGTATATACAGTATATATATTTGCCTTTGCATACATCTTTGTTATAGCAATTTGTTTTCAAATTGTACATAGCATTTGGAGCATTTACAGTAACATGTACACTCCCAATATCTGTAAGATGCTGAGAGTTCTGCCTAGTGCCATGCATGGTAGTTACATCACCATCTGCCACCCAGTCATTGAAGAACAATATGTTAGTCTTGAGGAAGAACCCCAGAACATGGATGCAGTGGTGATAGGGGAAGCGGACTTGCCACTGCTGGAGGAGGGCAAAGTAAGAAAGAGGCATGCATTATGGCATGTGCTCCTGAGGCCCCCAGGTGGCTCAGTTCTGCTTTATGCACAACTGCAGGTTTTGCTGCCTAGCATTAGTAACCCACTTTTTGCATGGAATTGTTCTTTACACATATCCGTAAACACACAACATCACTCTGATGGGGTCAATTGATGTAAGGAGGCACTCTGATGTGGACAATTAACGTAAAAAGACATTCTGATGCCGAAAGTCAATGTAAGGGGGCACTCTGATGCAGACAATTGATGTAAGGGGACATTCTGATGCCGAAAGTCAACGTAAGGGGGCACTCTGATGCAGACAATTAATGTGAGGGGGCACGCTGATGGGAACTGTGATGTAATGGGGGAGTCTGATGAGGACTCCTGATGTAATGAGGGACTCTAGTAGGGATACCTTCTATATTATAGGGGGCACAGGTTCTATTTAATCATCCTAATCTACTGTAAGCCTAAAACATGCTGGCGTTCCCTGCTCACTCTTGCACCGCCTCTGCTCTACCTGTTGGACGTTACTTCCGGGTCAAAACTCATGCTATATTATGTCCCCCTGACTTTTTTTTACTGAACCTCCAGATTAGGCACCTGTTTTAGTCCTAAAAAAAGTTCCCAAAAATCTTGTTTTCCATACAAGTGTATATATTATAACCTTTACTGGCCAGTGGAGTTCAAATAGTCCCCTTTCCAGGAATACTTTTGTGTGGAATTTTAGAAAGTGTTGGTTCTGTTTCTAAATTTTGTGGAATAAAGCAATAGACTGGCATGCAGTGGGCATACCAAACATTTGAAATGGAAGCACAGTTTTTTGTACGATAGTTGGGAGCCTGGGTACCCCTTTCATTTTTTTGTTAGTGGCCTTCATTCCCTCCCACTGACTCAATTGACTTGGACTGTCTGTTTATATGGTCTTCTGCTTGATCCTACACAGCTAAGGAACCTGCCGTATATACTCAAGTATAATCCGACCCGAATATAAGCCGAGGCACCTAATTTTGACAAAAAGAAAAATGGGAAAACTTATTGACTTGAGTATAAGCCGAGGGTGAGAAATGCAGCAGCTACTGTAAGTGTAAAAGAGGGTCAACAATGCCCACCTGCAGCCTCACTGTGCCCATCTGCATGCCTCAGCCTCACTGTGCCCATCTCCTTGCCTCACTGTGCCAATCTCCCTGCCTCATGTACCTGATCTGTGCCTCATGTACCGGCGCTGTGCCCATCTGCAGCCTTATGATCTCCCGACGCTGTGATATGCAGTCTAGTCGGCGGCTGTGTAGTGTAACAAAGCCCCGCCTTATCCTCGTCCGTGATAGGCTGAACACTGACTCACTGCTGGGAAACTGAAACAGTGTTCTGTCAAGGACGAGGAGAAGGCGGGGCTTTGTTACACTACACGGCCGCCGACTAGACTGCATATCGCAGCGCCGGGAGATCATAAGGCTACAGATGGACACAGTGAGGTGCGGGACTCGAGTATAAGCCGAGGGGGGCTTTTTCAGCACAAAAAAATGTGCTGAAAAACTCGGCTTATACTCAAGTACCTGTATATACGCTATTTGGGTCTTGCTGATTGGGATTTTTACAAGATTTCTGTAAAAATGTTATTTACCCTGGAATAGGGATTTGAGGTTACAAAAGATAGAGATCAAGCTGATATTATGAACATTTTTCTTTTCCTGAATCATGCTGCATGACTCTGAGGCAATAAATGACCTTATGATGCCTTGAACGGCAAACTTTTATTTGTTAAAGAACCAATAACAGCACAACTAGTAAAGTCCTTTCTTGAATTGTCCTTTATCATATGGCTTAAATTATGTAGACACGCCAACTAATGTTTTGTGACCTGCAATTGCATGGGTCATATCAGATACATGTGTTTAGTCTTCAGCATGATTGGCATTGATATCATCTGCATTATTAACAATCATTACTTCATCTTCATAGTTACATAGTTACATAGTTACATAGTTAGTCAGGTTGAAAAAAGACAATTGATGTTCCAAGGTTCAACCATAAAAAAATAACTAAAATAAAATAAAAAAATATCGTGCAATCCCATATACCCAATTCTATACCCATAGTTGATCCAGAGGAAGGCAAAAAACCCCAGCAGAGCATGATCCAATTTGCTACAGCAGGGGAAAAAATTCCTTCCTGATCCCCCGAGAGGCAATCGTATTTACCCGGATCAACTTTACCTAGAACTGTTAGTACTCAGTTATATTATGTACATTTAGGAAAGTATCCAGGCCTTTCTTAAAGCAATCTACTGAGCTGGCCAGAACCACCTCTGCAGGGAGTCTGTTCCACATTTTCACAGCTCTTACTGTGAAGAAACCTTTCCACATTTGGAGATGAAATCTTTTTTCTTCTAGATGTAAAGAGTGCCCCCTTGTTCTCTGTGTTGACCGTAAAGTGAATAACTCATCACCAAGTTCACTATATGGACCCCTTATATATTTGTACATGTTAATCATATCCCCCCTTATTCTCCTCTTCTCAAGAGTGAATAAATTCAGTTCCTCTAATCTTTCTTCATAGCTGAGCTCCTCCATGCCTCTTATCAGTTTGGTTGCCCTTCTCTGCACTTTCTCCAGTTCCCCGATATGCTTTTTGAGAACTGGTGCCCAAAACTGAACTGCGTATTCCAGATGAGGCCTTACTAATGATTTGTACAGGGGCAAAATGATGTCTCTCTCTCTGGAGTCCATACCTCTCTTAATACAAGAAAGGACTTTGCTCGCTTTGGAAACCACAGCTTGGCATTGCATGCCATTATTGAGCTTATGATTTACCAAAACCCCCAGATCCTTCTCCACTACGGATCCCCCCAGTTGTATTCCCCCTAGTATGTATGATGCATTCATATTCTTAGCCCCCAAGTGCATAACTTTACATTTATCAACATTAAACCTCATCTGCCACATAGTCGCCCAATTAGACAGAGCATTGAGGCCGGCTTGTAAATTGGAGACATCTTGTAAGGACGTTATTCCACTGCATAGCTTGGTGTCATCTGCAAAGACAGAAATGTTACTTTTAATCTCAGACCCAATATCATTTATAAAGATATTAAAAAGTAAGGGTCCCAGCACTGAACCTTGGGGTACACCACTGATAACCTTGGACCATTCAGAGTAAGAATCATTAACTACTACTCTCTGAATTCTGTCTTTTAGCCAGTTTTCTATCCATTTACAAACTGATATTTCCAATCCTGTAGACTTTACCTTACACATGAGCCGTGTGTGGGGAACTGTATCAAACGCTTTTGCAAAATCCAAGTATACCACGTCCACAGCCATGCCTCTGTCCAAGGTTTTACTTACCTCTTCATAAAAAGAAATCAGGTTTGTCTGACAACTTCTGTCTTTCATGAATCCATGCTGTCTGTTGCTTAAATAGTTTTTTTCCAGCAAGAACTCATCTATGTGGTCTTTTATTAATCTCTCCAGTATCTTCCCAACTATGGAAGTTAAACTAACAGGTCTATAGTTACTTGGTAAAGACTTTGTTCCCTTTTTAAATATAGGCACCACATTGGCCCTGCGCCAATCCAGTGGTACTATTCCTGTCATTAATGAGTCCCTAAAAGTTAGATACAATGGCTTTGAAATTACAGAGCTCAATTCTTTTAGGATCCGTGGGTGTATGCCATCTGGTCCAGGTGCTTTATCCACCTTTATTCTGTCTAAATATTTCTGGACCATATCACTTTTGAGCCATTGTGGATTTGGGGCTGTGTCACTACCACCCCCATTATGGACATGAACTCCCCCATGCTCCATTGTATACACAGAGCTGAAGAAAGTATTTAATAAATTAGCCTTCTCTTTGTCCCCAGTCACCCACTCTAGATTATTTTGTAAAGGGCCTACATGCTCAGACTTGACCTTTTTACTATTAATATATTTGAAGAATTTTTTGGGGTTTGTCCTACTATCTTTTGCAATCTGTCGTTCGTTTTGAATCTTTGCATCCTTGATTTCCTTTTTACATATCCTGTTATATTCTTTGTAACATTTAAATGACACTAGTGTTCCTTCATTTTTATATTTTTTAAAAGCGCTTTTCTTATTGTTTATAGCTTTTTTAACTTTAACTGTGAGCCACATAGGTTTTATTTTTAGCCTTTTAAACTTATTGCCCATGGGAATATACTTTGCAGTGAGTTCACAAACAGTCTTTTTGAAGAATTCCCATTTCTGTTCTGTGCCCATTGATGCCAATATTCTCTCCCAGTCTAAGTCCTGGAGAGCAGCCCTCATCCTTGGAAAATTTGCTTTATTGAAATTAAGTGTTTTTATCCTTCCTGCATGTATTTCTTGCTTACAGCTAACATCAAATGAAATCATGTTATGGTCACTGCTACCCAGGTGTTCCTTTATCTGAACATTAGTAATATGCTCTGCATGGTTTGAGATTACCAGGTCCAACAGAGCATCATTCCTAGTTGGGGCCTCAATAAACTGGACCATAAAATTGTCCTGCAATAGGCTTATAAATTTTTGCCCTTTAACTGTCCCAGCAGTGCCATTACTCCAGTCAATTTCTGGGTAGTTAAAATCCCCCATTATTATCACCGTCCCAGCCCTTGCAGCCCTTTCCATCTGTGCAAGGAGCTGAGTCTCCACCTCCTCATTAACATTGGGTGGTCTATAACAAACTCCAATGATTAACTTTGAACTACGCACATCTGTATGCAGTTCCACCCATAATGCTTCAGCCTCATCACACTCTCCATCAACCAGGTCCTCTTTCACACTCGCTTTGAGATCACTTCTCACATAGAGACAGACCCCGCCACCTTTCCTTTTTGCCCTGTCTCTCCGAAAGAGTGCATAGCCAGGAATATTAATAATCCAGTCATGTGAGGATTGAAGCCACGTTTCAGCAATACCGATTACGTCATAGCTCTCCTCATGCACCAGAGCTTCCAACTCACCTATTTTGCTTGGCAGACTTCTGGCATTGGTGAACAAACACTTTAATGTATTACATTTTTCTCTGGTGTTTTTCATATAATTTTTAGTAGTACAAATGGCACTATAGTTTCCAATGGCTGTTTGCAACATGGGAACTTTCTTGTCACCTGCCATAACCCTCCCCCCATCTATCCCCATTCCACTCTCCATTAATGTCTGACCACTAACTGACCTGTGTGCCTGATGTAATTCTAGTTCACCCTCCCCCCTCAAACCTAGTTTAAATACTCCTCCAGCCTTCCCATAAACCTCTCCCCCAGCACAGCAGACCCCCTTCCATTCAAGTGCAAACCGTCTTTAGCATATAGGTTGCACCCCAATGAAAAGTCAACCCAGTGCTCTAGAAACCCAAATCCCTCCTCCCTACACCAGGTCTTTAGCCATGCATTCAGCTCTCTAATCTCTAATCTCTAATCTCTTCAGGGTAAAGAGAACAGACAGAAACATTTAGGCCGGGTTCACACCTATGCGAATTGATTGCGTGTTTTCCCGCATTCAATTCGCATAGCAGGAGAATGTGACTGGCTCTCTATGGAGCCGGTTCACATATCTCCGCAGCTGATCCGGGTCCGCAGCGGGTCCGGTGTGCCTTTTTTGGTGCGTTTTAGGTTCGATTTCAGCCCAAATTCGGGCTGAAATCCGACCTGAACCGGTGAACCAGCACGCACCGGACCCCTGCTGTGAGCCACATGCTGCGGCGGTGTGATCCCGGCTTTAGAGGGACCTCTGATGGCCTTGAAAGCTTTCTGTTTTCATTGACAGTTTGAGGTTAGCACAGTATGGACAACTTTTGGAGACACAATATCATCTTTAATCTGTTCTGGTGATTGCAAGGCACTTCCAACACAATTAGCAATAGAAGATAACATGCTGCCTATAGCAGGAATGTCCTTTGCTACTATGTGGCACAGCTGGTAAAAAAAGGCTTTGGACTCAGTTTCAAGCATTTGACTTTTGTCAGCATTGCCATCATGCACTAAAACAATTGTGCTTTGAGGCACCATTAAAAACTTTTATCATACTAATTGCTGGATTGGTGATACCGAAAGTGACCTCAGCATCAGATGATATTATATTCACTGTAATTTTATCAATTTCTTTGTTTACTCCTTCATCCTGCGTCTTTACAATATCCTATGTTCTGCTTCCAAAGCCCTCAGGAACTGATTTGATAACCTGTATAGGGGCAAGTTCAGCATAAGGGAGGGAGGTATAGGTAATATTTGGGCATAGCCCATATCTCGACTTTCAAATTCATGTAAAGGTCAACTTTTTTTAGTTTTGGATACAGTTGGGAAGCATTAAAACCCCTACCAGGTTACTTTTTGCTTCCTATGTTCCGCTGGGGAGATTCACCTTCATTCCCTGTCCTGGAAACGCATCAGAAAATTTGAAAATGATCACAGAGACAGGTGTCTCTATTGGAGGATCATCCCTCATTTCTTGCTCTGTTGACAAAATTTAGCATTTCCCATAATTTTCTGCTTCGGTGATACTAGCTACCAGATTGAATATAGGGGAGAATCCTCCCGGGGGGATATGGACATCAATAGGAACCTGACAGGGAATGTGACCCTTCCCCAAAACTAGAAGAAAAAATGACTTTACATATAATTTAAAGGGTGGTTTCAGAGGCTATGAGCATGACAAGTGCATTTATTCTTCATTTCTATGTTTTGTATCTCCATCTCAACATTGTTCATGGCATGAGATTTAGTTTTAGTATTCAACCAATTTGTCCTTGTTAGGTTTGTATCCACCAATTGACAACTTTTCAGACACATGCACAGTACGAAGACATAGTGTGAGGGTATACAAACATTTGTTATGACAAACCCAACAAAAGTGCACAGTACAGGATTTTGTCTCAAGACATAAATAAAAAGCAGGATGGCGGGAAGATGTACTCAAGTGTGCAGTGCTGGAATGCTTTGTATATCCACTATCTTACCAAAAGTATTGGGACACCTGTCTTTACACGCACATGAACTTTAATGGCATCCCAGTCTTAGTCCGTAGGGTTCAATATTGAGTTGGCCCACCCTTTGCAGCTATACCAGCTTCAACTCTTTTGGGAATGCTGTCCACAAGGTTCTATGGGAATGTTTGACCTTTCTTCCAGAAGCACATTCGTGAAGTCAGGCACTGATGTAGACGAGAAGGCCTGGCTCGCAGTCTCTGCTCTAATTCACCCCAAAGGTGTTCTATTGGATTAAGGTCAGGACTCTGTGCAGGCCAGTCAAGTTCCTCCACCCCAAACTCACTCATCCATGTCTTTATGGACTCATCCTCACCCGTGATCTGTTTGCGTGTAATTAGTGTGTGTTTAAAAGGTCAATGAGTTTCTGGACTCCTGACAGACCCTTACATCTTTCATCCAGTGCTGCACTGACGTTTCTGGATTCTAAGTCACGGGGAAAGCAAAAGAATTGTCAAAGGATCTGCATGAAAAGATAGTTGAACTGTATAAACAGGAGAGTGATATAAAAAGATATCCAAGGAATTGAGAATGCCAATCAGCAGTGTTCAAACTCTAATCAAGAAGTGGAAAATGAGGGGTTCTGTTGAAACCAAACCACGGTCAGGTAGACCAACTAAAATTTCAGCCACAACTGCCAGGAAAATTGTTCGGGATGCAAAGAAAAACCCACAAATAACTTCAGGTGAAATACAGAACTCTCTGAAAACATGTGGTGTGGCTGTTTTAAGATGCACAATAAGGAGGCACTTGAAGAAAGATGGGCGGCATGGTCGAGTCGCCAGAAGAAAGCCATTACTACGCAAATGCCGCAAAGTATCCCACTTACAATAAGCCAAACAGCACAGAGACAAGCCTCACACCTTCTGGCACAAAGTCATTTGGAGTGATGAGACCAAAATTGAGCTTTTTGGCCAAAACCATAAACGCTACATTTGGATAGGAGTCAACAAGGCCTATGATGAAAGGTACGAAGGTGGATCGTTGATGTTTTGGGTATGTGTGAGCTACAAAGGCACAGGAAATTTGGTCGAAATTGTTGGCAAGATGAATGCAGTATGTTATCAAAAAATACTGGAGGAACATTTGCATTCATTAGCCAGGAAGCTGCGCATGGGACGTACTTGGACATTCCAACATGACAATGATCCAAAACACAAGGCCAAGTTGACCTGTAATTGGTTACAGCAGAATAAAATGAAGGTTCTGGAGTGGCCATCTCAGTCTCCTGACCTCGTTATCATTGAGCCACTCTGGAGAGATCTTAAACGTGCCGTTCATACAAGACAACCCAAGAATTTACAGGAACTGGAGGCTTTTTGCCAAGAGGAATGGGCAGCTTTACCATCTGAGAAGATAAAGAGCCTCATCCACAAATACCACAAAAGACTACAAGCTGTCATTGATGTTAAAGGGGGCAATACACGGTATTAAGAACTGGAGTATGTAAACTTTTGATCAGGGTCATTTGGGTAGATTTTGTTGTCGTTACGATTTAAAAATAGTAAACACAGTTGGCTGATAATAAATGGCTTCAGCCAAACACTAACCATGAGTGAAAGAAAAGGTTTTGTGTGATCATTCATATTCTCAGAAAAATGGCCAAGAAATCATAAATTCTGTAAACTTGTGAGCACAATTGTGTGTGTATATGTATATATATATATATATATATACATATACAGTGGGGGCAGTGGCGGGCCGTCCATAGGGGGCGCATGGGCGCCGCCCCCCCCCCCCCCCCTCAGAGGCAGTAACAAAAAATTTTTTTTTTTTTAAAATTTGGCCCTTTAAGAAAAAAAAAAAGGTCCTTTAACCACTTAACGACCGCCCACCGCCGATTTACGTCGGCAGAATGGCACGGACAGGCAGAATCACGTAGATCTACGTGATCGCCTTTGTGCAGTTGGGGGGTCCATCCGGACCCCCTTCACTGCAGTGAGCGGCCGTTAAGTGTTCGGGAGCGATCAGGCATGAGGGGGCGGCCGCTCGATTCCGCCCCCCCCTCGCGATCGCTCCCGGCCAATGAAATTGCTTCCTCCGCCATGTGATGTAAACACAGGCTGGAGGAAGTGATGTCATCTCCCTCGCCGCGGTCTTTTCGTTCCCGGCGCCGAGGAGTGAAGACAGAGGTTAGTGCTCCAACAGTCCACTGACACGTAGGTACACATAGGCACACAAATCACCCCCCAGTCACCCCCAGATCACCCCCCAGGTCACCCCAAAGCCCCCAATCACAGTGTCACTGATTGCAGTGATCATTTATTTTACTGATCACTGCATTTAGTGTCATCTGTGATTGTAAAAAGTTGCAAGGCAGTTAGGATTAGGCCCCTTTAGGTCCAGGGTAGCCCCCTAACCCCCCCTAATAAAGGTTTAACCCCTTGATCACCCCCCAGGTAACCCTTTCACCCCCTAACTTCAGCGTCACTAAGCGATTGTTTTTCCGATCGCTGTATTCGTGTCGCTGGTGTTTTAGATAGGCAGTTATTTTTTTTTTAGGCTCGCCGCAGGTTTTTATTGGTGTCAGGTACCCCCATATTTAACCTAATAAAGGTTTTAACCCCCTGATTGCCCCTAGTTAACCCTTTCACCAGTGATCACCATATAAAGGTTACGGGTGACGCTGGTTGATTAGTTTGCTTTTTATAGCATCAGGGCACCCGCCGTATATAACCCAATAAAGGTTTAACCCCCCTGATCGCCCGGCGGGTGAGATCAATTAGGTTTTAGCGCCAGAGAGGGTCTGCGTCGCCCCAGGCAGTGTTAGGTTAGTGCCAGTAACGCTAACACCCACGCGCAAAGCATACACCCCCCTTAGTGGTATAGTATCTGATCAGATCTATACTAGCATCCCCAGCGGTTTAGGGTTCCCAAAAACGCAGTGTTAGCGGGATCAGCCCAGATACCTGCTAGTACCTGCGTTTAGCCCCTCCGCCCAGCCCAGCCCAGCCCACCCAAGTGCAGTATCGATCGATCACTGTCACTTACCAAACACAACACACATAACTGCAGCGTTCGCAGAGACAGGCCTGATCCCTGCGATCGCTAACAGTTTTTTTGTAGCGTTTGATATATTTGCTGACGACAGTCAGGTGCTTTTTTTCCTGTGAATCTTACTAGTGTACCCCTAAATTTAGAGCCCAAAATGGCAAGACGAAGGTACACTAGTAAAGAGGCCTACGAGATTCTGAGCATGACAGATAGTGAAGAGGAGGTCACGTATCTGTCAGATTCAGGCTCAGAATATCTTCCCGTAGAAGACAGTGACGTCAGCGGCCCCACGTCAGATAGCTCTGACGACGAAGTTGAGGTCCCTGCTAAGGTCAGGCGTACCCGATCCCGATCTTCTGAGGTTGTTGAGGAGCAAGAACCGCAGGTCTCTCGTATCATGGAGCAGAGTAGTACTAGCGCCGCTATTCCTTCTGGTGAACTGGCAAGCACCAGCGGCCTAGTACAGCCTGGACGTACATCCAGCACTGCAGTAACACTTGGTGACGTGGCGAGTCCCATAAGTGCAGTTCAAGCTGGCGAGGTGGCAAGCACAAGTAGTGTCCCGCTGCCACCAAGAAGACAAAGGCAGGCCCGTCGTGCCCATACTGCCCTTCCTGCAGAATTCGCCTATCCTGATTGGGTCCCCACCACTTCTGCAGAACCCGTACTTCCCCCATTCACTGCCCAACCCGGTATTCAGGTGGAAACAGCTGATTTTATGCCAATCGATTTTTATTCGCTGTTTTTCACGGAAGATCTCTATAGATCTATTGTGGACCAGAGTAATTTATATGCTGGTCAATTTATCGCCGCTAACCCCCAGTTGCCTAAAATTGCCAGAAATTGGAAACCAATTACGGTTTCCGAATTTAAGACCTTTCTGGGCCTTTCCCTCAACATGGGCACACATAAATTTCCGTCATTGCGTGCTTATTGGTCCACGCACCCAATTGACCACATGCCCGTGTTCTCTGCCTCCATGTCCAGGGCACGATACGAGCAGATTTTGCGGTTCATGCACTTCAACGACAATGAACTTTGTCGTCCACGTGGGGACCCTGAATACGACCGGCTCTATAAAATTCGGCCCCTCATAAACCACTTCAACGAATGTTTTGCAGCCTTGTTTACTCCCGATCAAGTTGTCTGCGTTGATGAGTCCCTGATTAAATTTTCTGGCCGCTTGTCTTTCAAGCAGTACCTTCCCAGCAAGCGTGCCAGATACGGGGTCAAGCTCTACAAGTTCTGTGACAGGGCAACAGGCTATGTAGTGAACTTTACGGTTTATGAGGGAAAAGACAGTCAGATTGAGTCGGTCAACTGCCCGGATTACATAGGGAGCGCTGGCAAGATAGTGTGGAACTTGGTGTCACCCTTATTCGGAAAGGGGTACCACTTGTATGTGGACAATTATTACACGAGCGTGCCACTGTTTAGTCACTTGTTTGATCATAAGATTGGAGCATGTGGCACCGTGCGACCTAATCGCCGGGGCTTTCCCCAGCGGCTTGTAGATGCCCGTCTTAGGCTGGGGGAGAGAGCCTGCTTGAAGTGTAATAACTTGCTCGCTATGAAGTGGAGGGACAATAAGAATGTTTTCCTTCTTACCTCCCTTCATGCAGACACGACAGTCCAAATTCGTACGGCGACTGGTGTTGTGGAGAAACCCCTCTGTGTCCACGAATATAACCAAAATATGGGAGGGGTGGACCTCAACGACCAGTTGATGGCGCTGTATCTAATTGACCGTAAGGCGAGACGCTGGTACAAAAAAGTGTCTCTATCATTATTCCAATTGGCTTTGCTGAACGCTCATGTGCTATACAGAGCTTCAGGCGGGACGTTATCTCTTCTAAAATTCCAGAATGAGATAGTCACAGAACTCCTGTATCCAGGCGGTTCTGCACCTCACCATCCCCAACCAAATGCAGTAAGCCGGCTGCATGAGAGGCATTATTCGTATGTCCTCCCGAGTACCCCTACCCAAAGCCACCCCCAAAAAAGATGTCGTGTCTGTAGCAAGCGCGGATTTAGGCGTGACACCCGTAGTTTTTGTCCACTCTGTCCTGACAAGCCTGGTCTTTGCCAAGGTGAATGTTTTGAACGCTACCACTCAAAAGTGAAGTTTTAGCGTAGGGTACAGCATTTCACAGACTAGGACACACTTACACAGGGTCTCCCAAGATGCCATTACATTTTGAGAGACCCGAACCATTACAGTTGTAAAGTTACAAAAAAAAGTGTAAAAAAGAAAAAAAAAAACGTAAAAAACAAAACACAAAAAAATATAAAATAAAAAAACCAAAAATAGTTGTCGTTTTATTGTTCTCTCTCTCTCTATTTTCTCTCTATTGTTCTGCTCTTTTTTACTGTATTCTATTCTGCAATGTTTTATCATGCTTGCTTTTCAGGTATGTAATTTTTTGTTTTCAGGTGCGCCATTCAACTGCAGCGCGGAATTATTTATCTTGGCAGCAACAGCGTTTGCTCCCACGATACATAAAGCCGTGACTCCAGTGCTGTAGGAGGTGATTTCACCACCACAGTTATAAAAAAGAGCATATATGCCGAAGCATGGGGGCAGCAGGGGCGGAGGAGCGATTTTGCTCCTAATGCCGCGTACATACGGTCGAAATTCCGACCGTGTGTACGCGGCATAACTTTTTTGCGGGAGGATGCCCCCATGCTTCGGCATATATATATTTTAGGCACAGGTTGCGTTAAAACATTTTTTAATTTTTTACTAGGTTTTGTTTTGGTATTTGCTTTGCAGGTATGGCATGGTAAGGTCTTACTGTTGTACTGTAATGTTACTTTGTTTTAATGTTAACCACCATTTGCTTAGCAGGTACGCCATTCAGTTGCAGCGCGGATCTATTTATCTTGACAGCAACAGCGTTTGCTCCCACGATACATAAAGCCGTGACTCCAACGCTGTAGGAGGTGATTTCACCACCACAGTTAAAAAAAAAGAGCATATATGCCGAAGGAGCGATTTTGCTCCTAATGCCGCGTACATACGGTCGAAATTCCGACCTTGTGTACGCGGCATAACTTTTTTGCGGGAGGATGCCCCCATGCTTCGGCATATATATATTTTAGGCACAGGTTGCGTTAAAACATTTTTTTATTTTTTACTAGGTTTTGTTTTGGTATTTGCTTTGCAGGTATGGCATGGTAAGGTCCTACTGTTGTACTGTAATGTTACTTTGTTTTAATGTTAACCACCATTTGCTTAGCAGGTACGCCATTCAGTTGCAGCGCGGATCTATTTATCTTGACAGCAACAGCGTTTGCTCCCACGATACATAAAGCCGTGACTCCAACGCTGTAGGAGGTGATTTCACCACCACAGTTAAAAAAAAGAGCATATATGCCGAAGCATGGGGGCAGCAGGGGCGGAGGAGCGATTTTGCTCCTAATGCCGCGTATATACGGTCGAAATTCCAACGGAGGCTTATCCGTGGAAAAGTCCGACCGTGTGTACGCGGCATAACCTTTTATGCCGCGTACATACGGTCGAAATTCCGACGAAGGCTTGACCGTGTGTACGCGGCATAACTTTTTTGCGGGAGGATGCCCCCATGCTTCGGCATATATGCCCATCATTAGAAGTGGGTGGATGAAGGGAGGTATTCTAATGGTGGGCATACCCACCAATCAATCTCTTTTTTTCGTTCAGCCAATAGGCTGTATGAAAAAAAAGATTACAATACATGTCCAACAAGGACCAGCAACGTACTGGTATGTTGCTGGACTTTGAATGTTTATACCAGAATGATGCCTGCGGGTTTAGGTATCATCTTGGTATCATTCTTTTCAGCCAGCAGCCGGCTTTCATGTAAAAGCAATTCTAGCAGATAATTAGCCTCTAGACTGCTTTTACAAGCAGTGGGAGGGAATGTCCCCCCCCTGGATATAAAAAGCGCCATTGGGAAATTGGGAAAGCATTTTATCACACCGATCTTGGTGTGGTCAGATGCTTTGAGGGCAGAGGAAAGATCTAGGGTCTAACCCCCCAATTTTTTTCAAAAAAAGAGTACCTGTCACTACCTATTGCTATCATAGGGGATATTTACACTCCCTGAGATAACGATAAAAATGGTAAAAAAATAAAATATGGAAGGCACAGTTTAAAACTAAAATAAAAAAGCCAAATAAATAATAAAAAAAAAAAAAAAAAAAAAAAAAAAAAAGCACCGCTGTCCCCCCCTGCTATTGCGCAAAGGCGAACACAAGCGTCGGTCTAGCGTCATATGTAAACAGCAATTGCATCATGCATGTGAGGTATCACCGCGAAGGTCAGATCGAGGGCAGTCATTTTAGCAGTAGACCTCCTCTGTAAATCTAACGTGGTAACCTGTAAAGGCTTTTAAATGCTTTTAAAAATGAATGTAGTTTTGTCGCCGCTGCGCGTTTGTGCGCAATTTTAAAGCATGTCGTGTTTGGTATCCATGTACTCGGCCTATGATCATCTTTTTTATTTCATCAAACATTTGGGCAATATAGTGTTTTTTAGTGCATTAAAAATAAAAAAAGTGTGTTTTTCCCCCAAAAAATGCGTTTGAAAAATCGCTGCGCAAATACTGTGTGGAAAAAAAAAATGCAACACCCACTATTTTAATCTGTAGGGCCTTTGCTTTAAAAAAATATATAATGTTTGGGGGTTCAACATAATTTTCTTGCAAAAAAAAATTTTCTTTCATGTAAACAAAAAGTGTCAGAAAGGGCTTTGTCTTCAAGTGGTTAGAAGAGTGGATGATGTGTGACATAAGCTTCCTAATGTTGTGCATAAAATGCCAGGACAGTTCAAATCCCCCCCAAATGACCCCATTTTGTAAAGTAGACACCTCAAGCTATTTGCTGAGAGGCATGTTGAGCCCATTGAATATTTTTTTTTTTTTTGTCCCAAGTGATTGAATAATGACCAAAAAAAAAAAAAAATGTACAAAAAGTTGTCACTAAATTATATATTGCTCGAACATGCCATGGGCATATGTGGAATTACACCCCAAAATACATTCTGTTGCTTCTCCTGAGTACGGGGATACCACATGTGTGGGACTTTTTGGGAGCCTAGTCGCGTACGGGACCCCAAAAACCAAGCACCGCCTTCAGGATTTCTATGGGTGTAAATTTTTGATTTCACTCCTCACTGCCTATCACAGTTTCGGAGGCCATGGAATGCCCAGATGGCACAAAACCCCCCCAAATGACCCCATTTTGGAAAGTAGACACCCCAAGCTATTTGCTGAGAGGTATGTTGAGTATTTTGCAGATCTCGCTTTTTGTCACAAAGTTTTGAAAATGTAAAAAAAGAAAAAAAAAAAAGAAAAAAAAATGTCTTTCTTAATTTTCAAAAACAAATGAGAGCTGTAAAATACTCACCATGCCTCTCAGAAAATAGCTTGGGGTGTCTACTTTCCAAAATGGGGTCATTTGTGGGGGTTTTGGGCTATTTTGACATTTTATGGCCTTCAAAACTGTGATAGGTAGTGAGGAGTGAAATCAAAAATTTATGCCCTTAGAAACCTTGAAGGCGGTGCTTGGTTTTTGGGGTCCCGTACGCGGCTAGGCTCCCAAAAAGTCCCACACATGTGGTATCCCCGTACTCAGGAGAAGCAGCAGAATGTATTTTGGGGTGTAATTTCACATATAACCATGGCATGTGTGAGCAATATATCATTTAGTGACAACTTTTTGTACATTTTTTTTTTCTTTTTGTCATTATTCAATCATTTGGGACAAAAAAAAAAAATATTCAATGGGCTCAACATGCCTCTCAGCAAATAGCTTGGGGTGTCTACTTTCCAAAATGGGGTCATTTGGGGGGGTTTTGTGCCATCTTGGCATTTTATGGCCTTCAAAACTGTGATAGGTAATGAGGAGCGAAATCAAAAATTTATGCCCTTAGAAACCTTGAAGGCGGTGCTTGGTTTTTGGGGTCCCGTACGCGGCTAGGCTCCCAAAAAGTCCCACACATGTGGTATCCCCGTACTCAGGAGAAGCAGCAGAATGTATTTTGGGGTGTAATTTCACATATGCCCATGGCATGTGTGAGCAATATATCATTTAGTGACAACTTTGTGCAAAAAAAAAACAGTTTGTCATATTCCCGCAACCTGTGGCAAAATATAAAATATTCCTTGGACTCAACATGCCTCTCAGCAAATAGCTTGGGGTGTCTACTTTCCAAAATGGGGTAATTTGGGGGGGTTTTGTGCTATTTTGGCATTTTATGGCCTTCGAAACTGTGATAGGCAGTGAGGAGTGAAATCAAAAATTTACGCCCTTAGAAATCCTGAAGGCGGTGCTTGGTTTTTGGGGCCCTGTACGCGGCTAGGCTCCCAAAAAGTCCCACACATGTGGTATCCCCGTACTCAGGAAAAGCAGCAGAATGTATTTTGGGGTGCAATTCCACATATAACCATGGCATGTGTGAGCAATATATCATTTAGTGACAACTTTTTGTACATTTTTTTTTTCTTTTTGTCATTATTCAATCATTTGGGACAAAAAAAAATATTCAATGGGGTCAACATGCCTCTCAGCAAATAGCTTGGGGTGTCTACTTTCCAAAATGGGGTCATTTGGGGGGGTTTTGTGCCATCTTGGCATTTTATGGCCTTCAAAACTGTGATAGGTAGTGAGGAATGAAATCAAAAATTTATGCCCTTAGAAACCTTGAAGGCGGTGCTTGGTTTTTGGGGTCCCGTACGCGGCTAGGCTCCCAAAAAGTCCCACACATGTGGTATCCCCGTACTCAGGAGAAGCAGCAGAATGTATTTTGGGGTGTAATTTCACATATGCCCATGGCATGTGTGAGCAATATATCATTTAGTGACAACTTTGTGCAAAAAAAAAAAAAGTTTGTCATATTCCCGCAACTTGTGGCAAAATATAAAATATTCCATGGACTGAACATGCCTCTCAGTAAATAGCTTGGGGTGTCTACTTTCCAAAATGGGGTCATTTGGGGGGGTTTTGTGCTATTTTGGCATTTTATGGCCTTCGAAACTGTGATAGGTAGTGAGGAGTGAAATCAAAAATTTGCGCCCTTAGAAACCTTGAAGGCGGTGCTTGGTTTTTGGGGTCCCGTACGCGGCTAGGCTCCCAAAAAGTCCCACACATGTGGTATCCCCGTACTCAGGAGAAGCAGCAGAATGTATTTTGGGGTGCAATTCCACATATAACCATGGCATGTGTGAGCAATATATCATTTAGTGACAACTTTTTGTAATTTTTTTTTTTTTGTCATTATTCAATCACTTGGGACAAAAAAAAAAAAATATTCAATGGGCTCAACATGCCTCTCAGCAATTTCCTTGGGGTGTCTACTTTCCAAAATGGGGTCATTTGGGGGGGTTTTGTACTGCCCTGTCATTTTAGCACCTCAAGAAATGAGATAGGCAGTCATAAATTTAAAGCTGTGTAAATTTCAGAAAATGTACCCTAGTTTGTAAACGCTATAACTTTTGCGCAAACCAATAAATATACGCTTATTGACATTTTTTTTACTAAAGACATGTGGCTGAATACATTTTGGCCTAAATGTATGACTAAAATTGAGTTTATTCGATTTTTCTTATAACAAAAAGTAGAAAATATCATTTTTTTAAAAAATTTTCGGTCTTTTTCTGTTTATATCGCAAAAAATAAAAATCGCAGAGGCAATCAAATACCATTAAAAGAAAGCTCTATTTGTGGGAAGAAAAGGACGCAAATTTCATTTGGATACAACATTGCATGTCCGCACAATTTACAGTTAAAGCAGCGCAGTGCCGAATCCCAAAAACAGGCTTGGTCCTAATGGCCCGAAATGGTCCGGGGCTTAAGTGGTTAAGTGCACTATGTTCAGGGCGGGCGCCGGGCACAGTGCGTTATTGAAGCGTCATCGAAGCGTCATTCCACTGCAAGCAAGCAAGACGCTTCATTTGCAGGTTTTTTTAAGCTCTGTGGCGCGCTTGAGAGCGCCTCTCCACGCCCATTGTGTCCTTCTGCTCCGTCATGTCTGCACCGCAGTAGGAAATGGGCGGTGCTTTCCCTGGGTGGCCGTGGCACTTTCGGTTTCGGCTCCAGGAGTGAGACGAGATTGCGGGGAGCGGATACAGCTGCGGTGGGTGGGTGAAGAGCTGAGCCGGAGTGCAGGGGAACCAGAGCAGCAGGTGAGTGACTGAGTGCTAGGATCGGAGGTGAGCTCTCTCACTGTTTCTCCCCTCCCGGCAACAAGCTTCCCATCCCCCGGTCCTCACACTCCTCTGCTTGTTACAGAGTCAGTGACTGCTCCACCCGGAGTGTACTGTGTGTCCTGCCGTGAGCCTGGCTCCCCCTCCCCCCACCTCTGTTCACTTTTCTCAGCTGCTGCAGAACTTCATGGAAGGGGAGGGTGGGGCTGCTGAGTGTTGTGGTGCAGGGAAGTGACTGGCAGCTGCCTCCCCTTCCTGCATCCTAAAACGGCCCCCCTTCCCTGCCTCTCCACCCTAAACAATAACCTCTCCACCCTAAACAATAACCCCCCCTTCCTGCCTCTCCACCCTAAACAATAACCCCCCCTCCCTGCCTCTCCACCCTAAACAATAACCCCCCTTCCTGCCTCTCCACCCTAAACAATAACCCCCCTCCCTGCCTCTCCACCCCAAACAATAACCCCCCTTCCTGCCTCTCCACCCTAAACAATAGCCCCCCCTTCCTGCCTCTCCACCCCAAACAATAACCCCCCTCCCTGCCTCTCCACCCTAAACAATAACCCCCCCTCCCTGCCTCTCCACCCCAAACAATAACCCCCCTTCCTGCCTCTCCACCCTAAACAATAACCCCCCTCCCTGCCTCTCCACCCCAAACAATAACCCCCCTTCCTGCCTCTCCACCCTAAACAATAGCCCCCCCTTCCTGCCTCTCCACCCCAAACAATAACCCCCCTCCCTGCCTCTCCACCCTAAACAATAACCCCCCCTCCCTGCCTCTCCACCCTAAACAATAACTCCCCCTTCCTGCCTCTCCACCCTAAACAATAACCCCCCCTTCCTGCCTCTCCACCCCAAACAATAACCCCCCTCCCTGCCTCTCCACCCTAAACAATAACCCCCCTCCCTGCCTCCACCCTAAACAATAACCCCCCTCCCTGCCTCTCCACCCTAAACAATAACCCCCCTCCCTGCCTCTCCACCCTAAACAATAACCCCCCTCCCTGCCTCTCCACCCTAAACATTAACCCCCCCTCCCCGCCTCTCCACCCTAAACAATAACCCCCCCTTCCTGCCTCTCCGCCCTAAACAATAACCCCCCCTCCCTGCCTCTCCACCCTAAACAATAACCCCCCCTCCCTGCCTCTCCACCCTAAACAATAACCCCCCCTCCCTGCCTCTCCACCCTAAACAATAACCCCCCCTCCCTGCCTCTCCACCCTAAACAATAACCCCCCTTCCTGCCTCTCCACCCTAAACAATAACCCTCCCTTCCTGCCTCTCCACCCCAAACAATAACCCCCCCTCCCTGCCTCTCCACCCTAAACAATAACCCCCCTCCCTGCCTCTCCACCCTAAACAATAACCCCCCTCCCTGCCTCTCCACCCTAAACAATAACCCCCTCCCTGCCTCTCCACCCTAAACAATAACCCCCCTCCCTGCCTCTCCACCCTAAACAATAACCCCCCTCCCTGCCTCTCCACCCTAAACAATAACCCCCCTTCCTGCCTCTCCACCCTAGACAATAACCCCCCCCCCTTCCTGCCTCTCCACCCTAAACAATAACCCCCCCTCCCTGCCTCTCCACCCTAAACAATAACCCCATTGTATAGTGTTCTCTGTGTATAGTGCGCGCTCTGTGTATAGTGTGTGTGTGCTCTGTGTATAATATACAATGAGTTCTTTGTGTATAGTGTGTCCGGGTATTGGGAGCCGTGACAGCCGAGGATGGGCAGGTATGAACCTGGAAGGGTTTGCGCCCCCCCAAATTTTTTTAGCACCAGCCGCCACTGAGTGGGGGCAATAATTATTTGATCCCTGCAGATTTTGTATGTTTGCCCACTTACAAAGAAATGAAGGGTCTATAATTTTTATCATAAGTGTATTTTTAATGATAGAGACAGAATATTAACCAAAAATCCAGAGAAACCCCATGATGCAAATGTTATAAATTAAGTTGCAATTCAGTAAGTAAAATAAGTTACATAGTTACATAGTTAGTCAGGTTGAAAAAAAACAAAGTCCATCCAGTTCAACTATAAAAAAATAACTAAAATAAAATAAAATAAAAATATCGTGCACTCCCATATACCCAATTCTATACCCACAGTTGATCCAGAGGAAGGCAAAAAACCCCAGCAGAGCATGATCCAATTTGCTACAGCAGGGGAAAAAATTCCTTCCTGATCCCCCGAGAGGCAATCGGATTTACCCTGGATCAACTTTACCAAGAACTGTTAGTACTCAGTTATATTATGTACATTTAGGAAAGTATCCAGGCCTTTCTTAAAGCAATCTACTGAGCTGGCCAGAACCACCTCTGCAGGGAGTCTGTTCCACATTTTCACAGCTCTTACTGTGAAGAAACCTTTCCGCATTTGGAGATGAAATCTTTTTTCTTCTAGACGTAAAGAGTGCCCCCTTGTTCTCTGTGTTGACCGTAAAGTGAATAACTCATCACCAAGTTCACTATATGGACCCCTTATATATTTGTACATGTTAATCATATCCCCCCTTATTCTCCTCTTCTCAAGAGTGAATAAATTCAGTTCCTCTAATCTTTCTTCATAGCTGAGCTCCTCCATGCCTCTTATCAGTTTGGTTGCCCTTCTCTGCACTTTCTCCAGTTCCCCGATATGCTTTTTGAGAACTGGTGCCCAAAACTGAACTGCATATTCCAGGTGAGGCCTTACTAATGATTTGTACAGGGGCAAAATGATATCTCTCTCTGGAGACCATACCTCTCTTAATACAAGAAAGGACTTTGCTCGCCTTGGAAACCACAGCTTGGCATTGCATGCCATTATTGAGCTTATGATCTACCAAAACCCCCAGATCCTTCTCCACTACGGATCCCCCCAGTTGTATTCCCCCTAGTATGTATGATGCATTCATATTCTTAGCCCCCAAGTGCATAACTTTACATTTATCAACATTAAACCTCATCTGCCACATAGTCGCCCAATTAGACAGGGCATCGAGGTCGGCTTGTAAATTGGAGACATCCTGTAAGGACATTATTCCACTGCATAGCTTGGTGTCATCTGCAAAGACAGAAATGTTACTTTTGATCTCAGACCCAATATCATTTATAAAGATATTAAAAAGTAAGGGTCCCAGCACTGAACCTTGGGGTACACCACTGATAACCTTGGACCATTCAGAGTAAGAATCATTAACCACTACTCTCTGAATTCTGTCTTTTAGCCAGTTTTCTATCCATTTACAAACTGATATTTCCAATCCTGTAGACTTTACCTTACACATGAGCCGTGTGTGGGGAACTGTATCAAACGCTTTTGCAAAATCCAAGTATACCACGTCCACAGCCACGCCTCTGTCCAAGGTCTTACTTACCTCTTCATAAAAAGAAATCAGGTTTGTCTGACAACTTCTGTCTTTCATGAATCCATGCTGTCTGTTGCTTAAATAGTTTTTTTCCAGCAAGAACTCATCTATGTGGTCTTTTATTAATCTCTCCAGTATCTTCCCAACTATGGAAGTTAAACTAACAGGTCTATAGTTACTTGGTAAAGACTTTGTTCCCTTTTTAAATATAGGCACCACATTGGCCCTGCGCCAATCCAGTGGTACTATTCCTGTCATTAATGAGTCCCTAAAAATTAGATACAATGGCTTTGAAATTACAGAGCTCAATTCTTTTAGGATCCGTGGGTGTATGCCATCTGGTCCAGGTGCTTTATCCACCTTTATTCTGTCTAAATATTTCTGGACCATATCACTTTTGAGCCATTGTGGATTTGAGGCTGTGTCACTACCACCCCCATTATGGACATGAGCTCCCCCATGCTCCATTGTATACACAGAGCTGAAGAAAGTGTTTAATAAATTAGCCTTCTCTTTGTCCCCAGTCACCCACTCTAGATTATTTTGTAAAGGGCCTACATGCTCAGACTTGACCTTTTTACTATTAATATATTTGAAGAATTTTTTGGGGTTTGTCCTACTATCTTTTGCAATCTGTCGTTCGTTTTGAATTTTTGCATCCTTGATTTCCTTTTTACATATCCTGTTATATTCTTTGTAACATTTAAACGACACTAGTGTTCCTTCATTTTTATATTTTTTAAAAGCGCTTTTCTTATTGTTTATAGCTTTTTTAACTTTAACTGTGAGCCACATAGGTTTTATTTTTAGCCTTTTAAACTTATTGCCCATGGGAATATACTTTGCAGTGAGTTCACAAACAGTCTTTTTGAAGAATTCCCATTTCTGTTCTGTGCCCATTGATGCCAATATTCTCTCCCAGTCTAAGTCCTGGAGAGCAGCCCTCATCCTTGAAAAATTTGCTTTATTGAAATTAAGTGTTTTTATCCTTCCTGCATGTATTTCTTGCTTACAGCTAACATCAAATGAAATCATGTTATGGTCACTGCTACCCAGGTGTTCCTTTATCTGAACATTAGTAATATGCTCTGCATGGTTTGAGATTACCAGGTCCAACAGAGCATCATTCCTAGTTGGGGCCTCAATAAACTGGACCATAAAATTGTCCTGCAATAAGCTTATAAATTTTTGCCCTTTAACTGTCCCAGCAGTGCCATTACTCCAGTCAATTTCTGGGTAGTTAAAATCCCCCATTATTACCACCGTCCCAGCCCTTGCAGCCCTTTCCATCTGTGCAAGGAGCTGAGTCTCCACCTCCTCATTAACATTGGGTGGTCTATAACAAACTCCAATGATTAACTTTGAACTACGCACATCTGTATGCAGTTCCACCCATAATGCTTCAGCCTCATCACACTCTCCATCAACCAGGTCCTCTTTCACACTCGCTTTGAGATCACTTCTCACATAGAGACAGACCCCGCCACCTTTCCTTTTTGCCCTGTCTCTCCGAAAGAGTGCATAGCCAGGAATATTAATAATCCAGTCATGTGAGGATTGAAGCCACGTTTCAGCAATACCGATTACGTCATAGCTCTCCTCATGCACCAGAGCTTCCAACTCACCTATTTTGCTTGGCAGACTTCTGGCATTGGTGAACAAACACTTTAATGTATTACATTTTTCTCTGGTATTTTTCATATAATTTTTAGTAGTACAAATGGCACTATAGTTTCCAATGGCTGTTTGCAACATGGGAACTTTCTTGTCACCTGCCATAACCCTCCCCCCATCTATCCCCATTCCACTCTCCATTAATGTCTGACCACTAACTGACCTGTGTGCCCGATGTAATTCTAGTTCACCCTCCCCCCTCAAACCTAGTTTAAATACTCCTCCAGCCTTCCCATAAACCTCTCCCCCAGCACAGCAGACCCCCTTCCATTCAAGTGCAAACCGTCTTTAGCATATAGGTTGCACCCCAATGAAAAGTATTTGATACCCAAGCAAAACATGACTTAGTACTTGGTGGAGAAACCCTTGTTGGGAAGCACAGAGGTAAGACGTTTCTTGTAGTTGGTGAGCAGTTTTTCACACATCTCAGGAGGGATTTTGGTCTTCTTTACAAATCTTTTCTAAATCCTTAAGGTTTCTTGGCTGTCTCTTGGCAACTCGAAGTTTCAGCTCCCTCCATAAGTTTTCTATAGGATTAAGGTCTGGGGACTGACTAAGCCACTCCATGACCTTAATGTGCTTCTTGTTGAGCCATTCCTTTGTTACTTTGGAGGTATGGGTCATTGTCATGTTGGAAGACCCATCCACGACCCATCTTCAGTGTTCTACCTGAGGGAAGAAGGTTCTCATCCAAGATTTTACAATACATGGCCACGTCCATTGGCCCCTCAATGCGGCAAAGTTGGCCTGTACCTTTAGCAAAGAAACAGCCCCAAAGCATAATGTTTCCACCTCCAGCTGTAGGGTTGGTGTTCTTAGGGTCATAGTCAGCATTTTTCTTCCTCCAAACACGGCGAGTTGAGTTAATGCCAAATAGCAAAATTTTGGTCTCATCTGACCACAGCACTTTCTCCCAATCCTTCTCTGAATCATTTAGATGTTTATTGGCATCACTGTACATGTGCCTTCTTGAGGAGGGGGGCTCGCCATGTTTGGAGGAAGAAAAATGCTGACTATGACCCTAAGAACACATTCCCTACAGTCATGCTTTGGAGCTGTTTCTCTGCTAAAGGTACAGACTGACTTTGCCGCATTGAGGGGACTATGGATGGGGCCATGTGTTGTAAAATCTTGGATAAGAACCTTCTTCCCTCAACCAGAACACTGAAGATGGGTCATTGATGCATCTTTCAGCATGACAATGACCCAAAACATACCTCCAAAGGAGAGGCTCAAGAAAAAGCACATTAAGGTCATGGAGTGGCCTAGCCAGTCTCCAGACCTTAATCATCTAGAAAATTTATGGAGGGAGCTGAAACTTCGAGTTGCCAAGCGACAGCCAAGAAACCGTAAAGGGGTTGTAAAGGTTCATGTTTTTTTCACCTTAATGCATCCTATGCATTAAGGTAAAAAAAATCTGATGTTTGCCAGCCCCCCGGTTTACTTACCTGAGCCCTCGAAAGTCCCGCTTCGAAAACGCGCTTGATCTCGGCACAGTCTTCTCGGTTATTCTCGGCTCTTCATTGGATAGATTGATAGCAGCGCAGCCATTGGCTCGCGCTGCTATCAATCAACTCCAATGACGTGAGGGCCGGGGGGCGGGGCCGAGTCCTGTAGTTGGTGGCTATGGATGCCAAATACAGGACTTGGGAGCACGCCCACAAGGTAACACCCTTGGGAGAGCGCTTCCCAGGGGGGTTACCAGAAGCAGGGAGGAGCCGAGACAGCCGCCGAGGGACCCCAGAAGACGAGGATCGGGGGCCACTCTGTGCAAAACGAGCTGCACAGTGGAGGTAAGTATGATATGTTTACTTTTCTGTTAAAAAAAAAGTATGATATGTTTGTTATTTAAAAAAATAATAATAATAATTAAAGCTTTACGATCACTTTAAGGATTTAGAGAAGATCTGTAAAAAAAAGAGTGGACCAAAATCCCTCCTGAGATGTATGCAAACCTGGTCACCAACTACAAGAAACGTCTTACTTCTGAGCTCGCCAACCAGGGTTTCTCCACCAAGTACTAAGTCATGTTTTGCTTTGGGGTCAAAATACTTTTTTTACTCACTGAACTGCAACTCAATTTATAAAATTTGTATCATGTGTTTTTCTCAAATTTTGGTTGATATTCTGTCTCTATCAATTATAGACCCTTAATTTCTTTGTAAGTGGGCAAACCTATAAAATCTGCAGGAAATCAAATAATTATTTTTCCCACTATATATACTGTATATATGGTAGTAGTTCCCTTTAAGTATAATTTCAGTATTATGTTCCTTTTTATCAATATGACAATACTCCTTTCCATAACCTGCAGCATTTTGTCTTGCTTTGCAAACTAAAAAGAGGAGAGTGCTATGTGTCCACTTAATGGATTTTCAGATAAGATGGCATTTGTTTGTAAATATGCCCTAAGCAGACAGATTCATATTTTAATTTCAATTAATGCAGGGGATCTTTATCTGTGGCTTAAATAAAATAACACAGACTCCATTAAAGAAGATTTCAGCTCCAAGGGATAAATGAACTTAAAAGGCAAAAACGAATGGTTGTGTTTTCCAAATATCACGACAATTGTTTCAGGCATTGGGAACACAATGTTAACGTTAGATAAAATGTTAAGGCTGTAGCCTAGAGCAAGTGCTGTAGTCACAAAATATGGGAGTTTTGTTACTGGAACAAGAAAGCAGATAAATCTCAGATACAGACAAACAGGCCACAACAAGGAAGGTGCACATTTTGGACAACTGGCATGGATAACCTAAGGCTTGCATGGAAAGAACATTTGCTTGCAGGCCTGCTTTAAATTGTACCTGTCAGCCGTACCATTCATAGCAGATTTTTTTTGTACCTACTAGCTCTGTGGGAACCAAAGAAAAGCTTAGGTTTACCCCCAAACTAGGAAGTGAGTTGCAGTCTCCCCAGAAGGGTCAGGAATAGGGTTGCCACCTTTTCATCAAGCCAAACCCGAACATTTTCGCGGCGCACAGCAATTTTTTTGTAGTACACGCTATAGGATTGTAAAATACCTGGGACACCTTAAGGGTTACCCAAACAGAGTAGTAATGAGGTGTGCTACAATGAACAGTGGCTGTGGCCAAATTGCATTAACAGTGGGGGGACTTAAAGGGGCTTAGTTAAATCAAACTAAAGCATTCGTGTAGCCATAAAATTTGATTTAATTAATAAAAGAAATGTCAGTTAAAATATGAAACTAGCCTACCTTAAAAGTGGTGTCAGTAGAACAGTGGAAGGTGTCAGTAGAACAGTGGAAGGTGTCAGTAGAACAGTGGAAGGTGTCAGTAGAACAGTGGAAGGTGTCAGAAGAACAGTGGAAGGTGTCAGAAGAACAGTGGAAGGTGTCAGTAGAACAGTGGAAGGTGTCAGTAGAACAGTGGAAGGTGTCAGTAGAACAGTGGACGGTGTCAGTAGAGCAGTGGAAGGTGTCAGTAGAGCAGTGGAAGGTGTCAGTAGAGCAGTGGAAGGTGTCAGTAGAACAGTGGAAGGTGTCAGTAGAACAGTGGAAGGTGTCAGTAGAGCAGTGGAAGGTGTCAGTAGAGCAGTGGAAGGTGTCAGTAGAGCAGTGGAAGGTGTCAGTAGAGCAGTGGATGGTGTCAGTAGAGCAGTGGAAGGTGTCAGTAGAGCAGTGGAAGGTGTCAGTAGAGCAGTGGAAGGTGTCAGTAGAACAGTGGAAGGTGTCAGTAGAACAGTGGAAGGTGTCAGTAGAACAGTGGAAGGTGTCAGTAGAACAGTGGAAGGTGTCAGTAGAACAGTGGAAGGTGTCAGTAGAGCAGTGGACTGTGTCAGTAGAACAGTGGAAGGTGTCAGTAGAGCAGTGGAAGGTGTCAGTAGAGCAGTGTACCTCAATCCAAAAACCTGAATCAGCTCTACTGAACCCAACCCCATACAAACTGTTCACAAAGTGCCACTGTACAATCTACAACCCTTTCAAGCACCTTTTAATTACAAAAAAAATCCCCAAAAATTCAAAAGCAATCCACAGGCACCCACAAATAGAGAAGAAAATAACTGATTACATATCAGCTATTGGGGAGGCACAAATGTTGTGCCTCCCCAATAGAGACCTCCATTACAGCGAGACAAAAAAAAACCTTACCTTCCAGGAGCCGCTGTAAAGATGTGTGTGTGAACCTGTTAGGGGGCAGAGTCTGTAATATCATGCTTTCTCCTGCAAAACCATCCCTGGTTGCTAGGACACCAGTCCAGTGGCCCTCCATTCACTGTCTCTGGTGGCATCTGTGGCATCGGCGCAGGCGGCTGGGTTGGGGAGAGAGAGCGCACAGACAGACAGTGCAGCATGACCCGGCTGCAGGACATTAGCCCCGCTGGAGCGGGGGAAGAAGGGGGGGGTTTGCATGCTGTTTGGGGGGGTAGCTGACAGAGGGGGGGTGGGTAGCTGACAGATAAGGGGGTGGCTTACAGAGAGGTGATGGGCTAACAGAGGAGGGGGGTTGCTGACAGAGAGCGGGGCTGACAGAGGAGGGGGTTGCTGACAGAGGAGCGGGGCTGACAGAGGAGGGGGTTGCTGACATAGAGGGGGCTGACAGGGAGGGTTGCTGACAGGGGGGTTGCTGATAGAAGGGGGGTTGCTGACAGGGGGGATTGCTGACAGGGGGGATTGCTGACACAGAGGGGGGAGTTGTTGACAGGGGGGGGTTGCTGATAGAGGAGGGCTGACAGGGGGGTTGCTTACAGAGAAGGACGAGCTGACAGAGGGGGGGTGTGGCTTATAGAGAGGGGCGGGCTGACAGAAGGTGGGGGCTTACAGACGGGCAGGTTGAAGAGCGGATGGCAGAGAGACCTCACCTCAGAGAAACAGCGCACCAGGCAGGGAGGCGGGACTCCGAGCGGCTACGATCACCCACAGCCCAGCCCCGCCTCCACATGTGACTTAAAAAACGTAAAAAAATAAATAAAAATAAATAAAAATAAATAAAAATAAATAAAAATTATGGCTGGAGTCTGGATAAAATAAGTAGGCCCACCTCAGGCAAAAATGGCAATCAAAGTTTGTCCTACATCCTTGAGTAATAGGGGTTCTTGGCATACTAAAACAGATACTGTATGTATTAATTTAAATTTTCATGAGAACTGTAATCACAAAGAGGTCTTCATTCCACAAGCAATAGTGACCAAAAACAAAACAGTTATGCCGCGTACACACGTTCGGAATTTCTGACAACAAATGTTCGATGTGAGTTTTTGGTCGGATATTCCAACTGTGTGTAGGCTCCATCGGACATTTGCTGTCGGAATTTCCGACAACAAATGATTGAGAGCAGGTTCTCAATTTTTCCGATAACAAAAGTTCTTGTCGGAAATTCCGACCGTGTGTATCCAATTCCGACGCACAAAAATCCTACGCATGCTCGGAATCAATTAGACGCATGCTCAGAATCATTGAACTTAATTTTTCTCGGCTCGTTGTAGTGTTGTACGTCACCGTCTTCTTGGCGATCAGAATTTCCGACAACATTTGTGTGACCGTGTGTATGCAAGACAAGCTTGAGCGAAAATCCGTCGGGGAAAAAAAAACACGGTTTTGTTGTCAGAAATTCCGATCATGTGTACGCGGCATTACTTGTTGGTCTGCTGCAATTCTTTTTTGTTGGTTGGTTCTGAGGTTCTCTGCAATGCCATGTGGGAGTGTACGGGGAGAGATGACTACAAGGGGAGTGCTTAGGATGGGATCATGACTGAGCTCTGACATCATATGTGGAAGTGGCCAACAGGGCGGTACAGGCAGTATACCTGTAAGGGGCCCGGATGGCAACCCCCTTTTTTTTTTTGTATACATTTTTTATTTATTTTTTATATATTTTTTTTTGTAAGGGGCCCAGAGGTCCCCAGGACCCAGATGGCAACCCGCCTTTTTTTATAATTTTTTTATATTTTTTTTGTAAGGGACCCAGAAGTCCCCAGGGCCCCGGATGGCAACCCCTTTTTTTTTTTTAATAATTTATTTTCTTTTATTAATTTTTTTTGTAAAGGGCCCCCAGGGCCCCGGATGGCAACCCCCCCCCTTTTTTCTGTTCTTTTGGGGTTTTTTTTGTTCGTCTGCACCCAAAGCCCCCCCTGACCACAACAATTTGCGGCGGCAGCACCCCCCCGCTTCTCAATTTGCGCCCCCCCCCCCGGTTCTCCTTTGCTCCAGGGGGCCCATGCCTGAAGCTGTGTAAGGGGCCCCAAAATTCCTGATGGCGTCCCTGGAGGCCAATTGCAAACTGAAAACACCTCTACGTTTGGGCTTTAGTTGTGCTCATAAGGCTGATTTTCCTTCACTGGACCTGTAGGCAACTTTGAACCTACTGTGCCTAATGAGGAATTTATCCCTGGATGCTAAAGAAGAAAAAGATACATACAGGCACCTTTTGGTCACTTTTATCTTCCTATGTCAACTTAGTGGAATTGATCTTCAAAGGCTATCCCACCCAGTGGAATAGTGGAATCACATTCTGAATGTCTTGGGGTAAGATATCCAGGGTTCCCACAATGCTGATTGATTGCAGCAGTTGGATGATTCTGTTACCCTTCTCCCTCCTCCCAACCGTACTAGACTTACATGATGGCCCATGTCTTGGAGCCGAGTGACTTTGGGACCTAGAGGGAGTTTTTGTAAGTTTTGACCTAGAACACTTTTTGTACTGTTGAATAAGTCAAGCTTGGAGATGGCAGTCACCCTACTATGATTATAATGGTATAAGAGAAGATTATCTGCCTGGAAAAATAAACAGAAGGCAGTGCTGAATTTAATTGCATAAAAAAAATGTTATTAACTACCATACTTTACTGTCTCTGTCTGTATTGTTCTTATGTAAGAGAGAGGAGTAAAAATAAAGCTCTTCCTGTGTGCCTTCTGTGGATCCAGGCTTTCCTCTCTGGGGAGTCACTTACAGCTGTACACCTCACCGTGTGGGTAGCAGATGATGATGCAGCTGGAAAATGTGAATCAATATCAAAACACGCCATTAATATTATTTTGGGAAATTAATATACTAATCTGGGAGCTGCAGGAGACACAGGTGTTAAATCAATCTTCCCAGCAAAAAGTAATGCATTGCTTAATTAGAGGGATGTTCCACTTGCAACTGTTACTTTTGTTATTGGTGGAGGCTTAGAAGGCCAAAACACTTTATCCACTTGCTTACTGGGCACATATACCCCCTTCCTGCCCAGGCGAAATGTCAGCTTTCAGCACTGTCAAGCCGTGTACACACGATCGGTTTTACCGATGAAAACAGTCCGATGGACTGTTTTCATCGGACGAACCGATCGTGTATGGGCCCCATCGGTCTTTTTTCCATCGGTGTGAAAAAATAGAACATGTTTTAAATTTATCCGATAGGTAAAAAAAACAATAGCAAAATCCGATCATCTGTGTGGAAATTCATCGGATAAAAAACCCACGCATGCTCAGAATCAAGTCGACGCATGCTCAGAAGCATTGAACTTAATTTTTCTCGGCTCATCGGAGTGTTTTACGTCACCGCGTTTGAAACGGTCCGTTTTTTGACTGATGGTGTGTGGGCAAGACTGATGGAAGACAGTTTCATCGGATTTCCGATGGAAAAAAACATCGGATTAGAATCCATAGGATATCCGATCGTGTGTACAGGGCTACACGCTTTGAATGACAATTGCGCGGTCGTGCGACGTGGCTCCCACACAAAATTGACGTCCTTTTTTTTCCCACAAATAGAGCTTTCTTTTGGTGGTATTTGATCACCTCTGTGGTTTTTATTTTTGCGCTATAAACAAAAAAATACCAGCAATTTTGAAAAAAACACAATATTTTTTACTTTTTGCTATAATAAATATCCCAATTTAAAAATAAAAAATAAAATTTTTTCTCAGTTTAGGCCGATACGTATTCTTCTACATATTTTTGGTAAAAAAAAAATCGCAATAAGCGTATCGTGATTGGTTTGCACAAAAGTTATACAAAATAGGGTATTGTTTATGGCAGTTTTATTAATATTTTTTTTTTTACTAGTAATGGCGGCGAACAGCTATTTTTATTGTGACTGCGACATTATGGCGGACACATTGGACACTTTTGACACATTTTTGGGACCATTCACATTTATACAGCGAACAGTGCTATAAAAATGAACTGATTACTGTATAAATGTGACTGGCAGGGAAGGGGTTAACACTAGGGGGCGATCAAGGGGTTAAATGTGTTCCCTAGGGAGTGATTCTTACTGTGGGGGGAGGGGACTGACTGGGGGAGGTGACCGATGGTTGTCCCTATGTACAAGGGACACACCATCAGTCTCCTCTCTCTGGTAGGACGTGGATCTGTGTGTTTACACACACACAGATCCACGGTCCTGGCTCTGTAACTGCCGATCGCGGGTGCTTGGCGGACATCGCGGTACCCAGGCACGTGCATCGGCACCTGAGTGACGTGGCCCGAGGTCGTCAATAGACGGCCTCCCGGCATTGTAGAGCCACCTTGTGGCCGTCAAACTACAATGGCCTGGATATGAAGTGGTTAATATTATCATATTATATTATTATGGTACAGCATTGGGTTCACCACTGTGAGTATTCCAGGATCTTCTACGATCTCCCAGGGGGTCTCACTTCTGCTGCATTCTTATTAGAAAAAGTTTAAAAGTGAACTCTGGGTAAAATAAAACGTTCCCCTTGTAGTGGAGCTCCTTCCACACTGAAAGGGTTAAATGTCTACTTTTTTCTGGAAGGAACATATAAAGCCATTTTGTTCCCTAAGACTTCCTCCCAGCTGTACGACCGACTCCTTGAAGCTGATTCTAAGTACCAGCTCTTCATCACATACAATGCAGGACCAGCAGTCCTGCATTGTAAGTGAGAAGGCTGAAGGCCAACCCACAAGCAAAAAGTGGTTACAGCACAGACAGCATTATTTATTGGTACATAAAAAAAAAAAATATTCCAGCAGTTTAAGGCATTCCTGACTACTTCCAGCCCAGGCCAATTCTGACATTTCTCTCCTGTATATAAAAATCATAATTCTACCTAGAGAATAAAATGGTGGTGTTGCAATTTTTTATGTCACACGGTATTTGCGAAGGGGTTTTTCAAACGCAAATGTGTTTTTTGATATTTTTTTGGGATATGTATTATAGCAAAAAGTAAAAAAATATATATATGTAGCGGGTATGTACTTTCCCGGGTTTAATTCAAACTGGCAGAGACACCAGCGATGTACAGTTCCTTGCGGTCCAGTGGGTGGCGCTGTTGTCTTGGGCTGGGGTTGAACCATTGCTGTGTGCTGTGCCTCCTTTTTTGTCCTCCCTCGGCAGCGGTATGGTGGGGCGGGGAACCTGCCGTGCTTGCTGGGAGAGGGTATAAAGGGCCGACCATCTTTGTCACGGGGTCGAGTCCCAGGCACCTTCAGCCTGAGGGCGGTGGTTCGTGTCGGTCCCCTAGGCGGCCTAGGCCTAGAGGACGTCCGGAGGTCGTGTTCCACGAGGGAAGGAGGTCCTAGGGAACCCAGGGATTGGGTACCCGAATCCGGAAGGCATAATGGACCGGGGGGAGATACTCACTTGAAGACCGGGTGCAGCAGATTGCCAGTGACGGGTGAGCCTCCCATCGGAGACCACCTGGAAGGAAACCCCCCCCCCCCCCCGCTCGGAGACCGCAACCCACTTTCAGGGAGGAAAGTGGAGAGTTCATTGTGTCTGGGCCTACTCGCATCCACATCTCCTTGTTTGTTCTGTTCTTTATGGGAGTCTAACTGAATGTGCTGTTCACTCGAGAAGAATAAAGGAGTGTTGGACTTTAATGGTGTGGGGCTCTTTTCTGGCGGACATTGTTCAAGGTAACTCCAGGTGCACAACACTGACCCGAAGGTAGAGAAAGAACTTTGCTTACACCGCACAGATATCTGCGGTGAAGGCTTGGCGTGGTGTCCCCGCTCTCTCCCCTTTAAGATACCCCTAGACAAGAAGAGAAACAAGCTGATGCAAAGAGGGGAGTGAGGAGGCCGCTACATATATATTTTTAAAAAATTGTCGCTCTTTGTTTATAGCGCAAAAAATAAAAACCGCAGAGGTGATCAAATACTACTAAAAGAGAGCTTGATTTGTGGGAAAAAAAGGACATAAATTTTGTTTGGGGACAACGTCGCACGACCGCACAATTGTTAAAGCAACGCAGTTCTGTATCGCAAAACATGGCCTGGTCATTAAGGGGGCAAATCCTTCTGGGCCTTAAGTAGTTAAATGGGAAAAAACACTTTAAACACCCATCAAAAACGCAACACTTGCTTTTCTGGTGAGGCTCGATTGAAGTCTATTACACGCAATGTGCCGTGGGAAAAACTGGCTGAAAAACGCATGGATGTAAGCGTGTACTATAGGAAACCATGTTAAATGGACTGTAGTATGTTTCTGCAAAACGGAAAACGCACAAAAAAGGGCATAGATGTGAATGTAGGGTATAACTGGAGAGTGCAAAATCTGTTGCAGCTCTGCATAGAAACCAATTAGCTACTAGGAATTTTTATTTTTTTTTGGTCAATGCTTAACCACTAGGGGTCCGCACTATAGCCGAATGACGGCCACAGCGCGGACCTGAAAATCTGGGAGGCCGTCAATAGACGTCCTCCCCTTTGCACGCGCCCCTGATCCCGGCCCCTTACCATGTGATCAGCTGTCAGCCAATGACAGCTGATCACATGATGTAAACAAAGGATCGGTAATCTATTTTTTTTTCTCCTCACGCTGACAGCGTGAGGAGAAACAAAAGCAGATTACCGGCTTGTGTACAAGGGACATCGGTCCCGAAGAGGAAGAGGCACATCAGCCTCATCAGTGCCCACAAATACCGCCTGCCAGTGCCACCTGCCATTGCCCACAGTGCCACCTATAAATGCCCATGAGTGCCACCTATCAATGCCCACAAGTGCCACCTATCAATTCCCACCAATCAGCGCCTCATCACTGCCTCATCAGTGCCACCTAGTAATGCTTCCTATCAGTGTAACCTACCAGTGCCGATCAGTGCCCATTATTGCCACCCATCAGTGCCCATCAGTGCCACCTATCAATGCCACCTATTAGTGCCACTTCTCAGTGCCCACCAGTGCCACCCATCAATGCCCTTCAGTGCCACCCATCAGTACCACCTCTCAGTGTCACCTCTCAGTGCCGCCTATCAGTGCCGCCTATCAGTACCCACCAGTGCCGCCTATCAGTGCCCACCAGTGCCGCCTTATCGGTGCTCATCAATGCAGCTCATCGGTGCCTGTCAATGCAGCCCATCGGTGCCCATCAGTGCAGCCCATCGGTGCCCATCAGTGCCCATCAGTGCAGCCCATCAGTGCCGCATCATCAGCGTACATCAATGAAGGAGAAAAACTACCCGCTTTCAAAATTTTATAACAAAATATAAAATATATATAATTTTTTATTTATTTTTTGAACAAAAAATAAAAACTGCAGAGGTGATCAAATACCACCAAAAGAAAGCTCTATGTGTGGGGAAAAAAATTCATTTGGGTACAGTGTTGTATGACCGCGTAATTGTCATTCAAAGTGCGACAGCGCTGAAAGCTGAAAATTGGTCTGGGCAGGAGGGGGGTTTAAGTGCCCAGTAAGCAAGTGGTTAATTGAACAAGCTGAAGTTAGAAGCTGAATGGCTACCATGCACATCTGCACCAGATTTTGCACTCTCCAGTTTTAGTAAATCACCCCCACGAGTGAGAATTGTCACCCTAGGACAGGAATGTGTTAGTGGTAGGATCCCCAGGTAAATAAAGGAAAGGCCAGCCTTAAGAATAGAAAACAAATGTAGCCACTTTGCATCTAAGCTGCAATGTATTGCATTTTTGTCTTTAGATTTAGATACGCTTTAAGCCCAAATATAGAATATATGGAGCACTTTACTTGTAATTTTACATTAAGCAGTCTGCAGTGAGTGACTGTATTATAGTAGGTTTTAGATATTACTTATGGGAAATGTACTTACCTTATATTGATTGTTATACATTTACATTATATTCTTTAAGCTGTAATAAAAGCTGTAAGTACATTTCAGCTAGAGGCGGAGGATTTCATTTAAAAGCAGACGGGCCCTTGTGTAAAAGAAAAAGCTCTGCTACACAGCTTAGTAGCATGATATTAACATTTTCCTTACAGTAGACTCCAGAACATATTTAGTCTTCTTCTTTAAAGGAACTTTACCCCCTTCCCGTGTTATTATTTTGAATCCCCTCTTACTTTGTTCACTGGGTTATCCTTAAAATATATACTCACATGTTTGTACCGACTTGTCTTATATTTGAAAAAAAAAAATATATATATATATGTTAGAAGGCCAGTATGCTGGCCTGAATTTATGGGAGGAGCCCGGGGGGCTATTTAACCAGCCCACTCACCTGCAGTCTTCGTTGGTTTCCTGTGAGTGATACTAGATGTCACTGGGCCGACTCTTACCAGCTCACCTCATGTTTGTGAGTCCTGGCGTTTCGATCGCAGGGCATTTCGGCGTCTTCGTTCGTGGTCTTCGTCGGCGGTTCCCGCTCACTATCGCAGGTACTTTTCGAATCTTTTGCGTCAGGTACAATCTTGCAATTAGTAATGCTTCCTGTCCTGCATTCCTTTCTTTAAAAGTCTGCTTCTGAGTTATTGTCTGTCCCATACATACGATTCATTTATAAATCCAAACCTCTGAGTCGCTTTCGGTCATTGTCCGATATCACTCGCCGTAGGTTTCACTGGACGTAAAGATTCACTGTCCATAAGGTTGCCGTCTCTTCCATTTGGGGAAAAAAAAAAAAAAAAAAGGGAGACTCTAATTAGTCCCACCTGCTGCCTCTCTGCACTGGTTAGCCTGGGGGGAGGGGTGATTGGTGTTCAGTTTTAGAGTAAAGGGCGGCATACACTATACAACCAATTCGTATTACATTAATTCTATACTCCTCACTATCGATTTCGTATCGGATTCCTTTCGTATATCTACGAACTGATTCGGGTCACATACGTTGCATACTTTCCATCGTTGCCATTTGTTGTTTGCCCTCATGCCGTGTGTTTTAGTTCCCGCAGCGGAACTTGCGTATTGTTTGTACACGTTTTTTCCTCTCACTCGTTTACCAAACCAAAGTAATTTTTTGTGCGTCATGCATGGCGCAACACCACACTTTTTGGATGTCTTGGACACCCACCATGCTTTTCGTACATCAAGTTTTCAAACTGTCACAGGTAGGATTCGTGCAATTTCTTTGCTTAACGCACTGTTTGCTAGGTAAACCATGTAATCAAAACCCCGCTGTGGAACTTGCGAGTCATTAGTCAAGTCTCCATATGCGGCCTTATTTCAGCCTCGTGCAAGGCCACAGTCTTGTCGTGCAATTCGTGAACACAAACGCAGAGCTGTTTATCAGTTTAGTTTTGTTTTTTTTGTTTTTTTTTTTCCCTCTTTCTTGTTGTTTCACGCCAAGTAGTAGGCCCATGTCACTTAGAATGCACTGTCTATCATTACAGTTATTTTACTTTGCATTACCCTCCGGTCAAATCTAGTCGCATCAGCGACTCACTGGTTCGTCCCCGCTAGTTTGTCATCTCATTCCACTGATAGTAATTTCACTTGTCTCATCTCGCACACCCTTCTCTCTCCTCATAAAACCCTGCAAATAGCTACTGATTTGTCTTGCATCGATAGTGATTTCCTCTGCATCACTCTGATATGAATCCAAGTCGCATCCACAATGCACCGATTCGTCCCGGCGGGCCCTAGTTGCTGGCCTCATTTTAGTACATGCTCCAGAGTTCGCTCATTGTCAGCCGCACATGCGGCGCACCGTCTCGTGCCTAGATCATGGGAGAATTCTGTCATTCACGTCACCATCACGCATCTGAGTTGAATCCACGCGCATTCTTATGTGCAGGTTCGTCCCATACATGTCCCAGTTGCTGGCCTCATTTCAGTACATGCTCCAGAGTTTGCTTGCTGATAGTCGCACAGCGCAGCACGTTTCATGCCTCTGTCATGGAAAATTTCTGTCACTCATGTCACAGCCACGCATCTGATTTGAATCCACGCGCATTTTCTTGTGCAGGTTCGCCAAGCGTGCCCCAATTGCTGGCTTCATCTCAGAACATGCCCCAGAGCCTGGTCGTTGTCAGTCGCATCTGCAGCGCACCGATTCATGCCTCTGTCATGGGACATTTTTGTCACTCATTGCACTGTAACACATCTGATTTTAATCCACGTGCATCCTTGGGTGCAGCTTCGTCTCAAGCGTGCCCCAGTCGTTGTTGGCCTCATTTCAGTACATGCTCCAGAGTTCGCTTGCTGTTAAACGCACAGCGCCGCACCGATTCAAGTCTCTGTCATGGGAAGTTTCTGTCACTCATTTCACTATCGCGCATCTGATTTGAATCCACGTGCATTTTCGTGTGCAGACTTGTCTTAAGCGTGCCCCAGTTGTTGTTGGCCTCATTTCAGTACATGCTCCAGAGCCCGGTCGTTGTCAGTCGCACCTGCGGTGCACCGATTCATGCCTCTGTCATGGGACATTTTTGTCACTCGTTCCACTGTAACACATCTGATTCGAATCTACGCCCATCCTTAGGTGCAGCTTCGTCTCAAGCGTGCCCCAGTCGCTGTTGGCCCCATTTCAGTACATGCTCCAGAGTTCGCTTGCTGTTCCTCGCACAGCGCAGCACCAATTCGTGTCTGTCATGGGAAATTTCTGTCACTCGTTTCACTGTCACGCATCTGATTCGAACCCACTTGCATTCTCGTGTGCAGGCTCGTCTTAAGCGTGCCCCAGTTGTAGTTGGCCTCAATTCAGTACATGCTTCAGAGCCCGGTCGTTGTCAGTCGCACCTGCGGCGCACCGATTCATGCCTCTGTCATGGGACATTTTTGTCACTAATTTCTCCGACACGCTCCACCATCCGATCCGCTCACTTATATAAAAAGGCAGTGCAGCACTGAACAAGTCCATAGATCAAAAGACAATCCCAGTGATCTTCTAGAGTGATTTATAGAATCGGAAACATGCAGATGTGAACACAGTGAGAGACCTCCACCAGTAATAAGAATGGCCGCTCACCTCCCAAAGTGGACCCTTTGGTTATAGAGAGTCACAGATACCTTCCCATATGGGTATATACGTCTCAGGCATGTATTGCAGCTCCGGGATAGTTGGATGACAACAGCAGATGGACCGGATCACAAATGACTCCAATGAGGTGTGTATATAAATATATATATATAAAAGACAGGCAGACCATAGTGTTCTCCGCATATAAAAGGATATTTAATAAAAAGAAATGCACTTACATGTAAAAGGCACTAAACCAGTGCCGAGTGTAACAGCGTGTATGAAACAGATGCAGTCGTGTTCAAATCAGCTAGTCAAACCCCTCGCCACCTGTCATTTCTCCTCCAGGTCAGTCAAGTAGGTCCACCCTGCACCAGGTTGGACGTAATTTTCCCTAAAAAAAAAAAAAAAAAAAAAAAAAAAAAACCTTTAAAAAAAAAAATCTATAAAAAAAAACAAAACTATATAGATAAAAAAAAAAAAAAAAAAAAAACTATCTATATATATATATATAAAAATAACCTATAAAAAAAGGATGTGTACCAAGCACTTACCAACAGCCGATCTAAATCTAGTCGCAACGTCGGCCCAATGATTCGGATCCTCGGCAATACAAACTTCACCGACCGATCCGAGTCCAGTCGCAGCACCGGCTCAACGTTTAAGATCCTTTACAAACCAAACCCCACCGGTGCTCACACCTCAGCCCGATTCGAACTATTCACATCAGTGATACCAATAAAGTGGTACTTACAATTCAGATTCCTGGCCTTACGTCCGTTATCAAGCATAAACCTTTACATCTCACTCCATCTGCATATACAATGTTGCGCACGGTCGTTCCTACATACTCAAAATTTCCGCTAACTTTGTTTTCATTTTTCCAATAAAGCGGCTTAATTGCAGTCGCTGCAAGCATTCCGACTCGAATCGGTCACTCATCTCCAGTAGCAACTTGGCTGCTCACCTATTCTCTGTCGTGCTAAACACTCAAACTAGCTTTCACTACGTTTGTCGTCCCTAAAGCCGACCCGCGTCAGGTCAGTTCTCCAAGACTTCACCCGTACACGGGGGTGTACTAAGGAGCAGCTTCAGTCTCTCCCGGGAATGCTCAATTTGCAGCAAGGATCATTCCCGAGGGTCGATCTTTTTGTATCACGCCTCCTGGTCTTCCTCTCCCAGACACAGGACCCCGATCAGATCCTTAACTTCAGATCCTTAACTTAGACACCGCGGCAGTAGCGGACCTGTCATTATGGGAGGAGTTCCTTACTACGTGAAACAGTATCAAAGTATACCATCAATATCGCCCCCATCACGCTGGTAGTGACAGATGCCGCAGCCTCCACAGGCTTCGCTGCAATTTTTGGCCACTATTGGTTTGCAGGACCATGGCTTCCAGAGACACTCCTAATCCCAGGGTTTACCTGGACTTCCTCCCTGTTCGAACAATACCAGATCGTGGCAGCCGCTCAGCTCTGGGGGTCATATCTGGACAGGACAAACCGTGGCCTTCACCACCGACAACCAGGCCACGGTCAATATTATTAGTAAAGGCAAGTCCAAGTCATGTCCTTCCTACGCAGGCCTGTACAACTATGCCCTCAGCACCAGTTAATGTCCACTACCCTCGCTAGTTCCCCATTTGGCCTTCTCCCCAGCCTGGTCATTCAAGCAGCGTTCGGCTCGGCCTACCACGGGTTCTTGCGGCCTAGCGAGTTCACCCGCAGCTACCCCGCCGGCCAAGTTCTACGTAGACCTCACTTGGCTCGCTACCAAGATCATTTCATCCTCCACCTGGCACTATCCAAAACCCAGCGATCAGGCACCGGGTTAGACATTTAACTCTAAAAACAAACAATCTCTGGTATGCAGTAACCTTACTCGATCGCCTTCTGTCACTCCTACCTGAACAGTCAAACTCTTGTCCCCTACTACCTTTCCCGATCAAACCCTTGAGTGCCTGCCAGTTCATCAAACACATGAGAATTCATCGGGGCACAACCAACCATAGGAAGTTGATCCAGGGTTCACCCGGTCGCCTCTCGGGGGATCAGGAAGGAATTTTCTCCCCTGCTGTAGCAATTGGCCTAGGCTCGGCTGGGGTTTTCACCTTCCTCTGGATCAACGGTGGGGCGGTTAGGTCAATTTGGGTCCTGTCACCTTCACACTTACTCACTCACTCTTCCACGCTACCACACCTCAACCCCAGTCAGTGCTCCAGTTGCTCTTATCGTATTGGAGCGGCCTCGGCCACATCCCGGTGTGGGGTCCCAGATCACGACTATTAAGAGACTTGACAGGTGGAAGTCTGCCTGCTTCGTCCAGCACATCCTCCAATCCTCAGGTGGAAATGGCACAAGCATTCACCAAACTTGCTCAATGAACAAAGCTAAAACCAATAAAACTACATCCCTACCTGAATGTTTTTGCCCCCTTATTTTGGCATACCGTCCATCAGATCAGGGCACACTTCAGGTCCATTTCATGTTGTAAGTCTTATGTTAAGTCTATCTATCTTATTCATATCTGTATCGGATATAGGGCTTCAACCATAAATATATATATATATATATATATATATATATATATATATACACTCTCACTTATCCAGGAAAATCCAGTGCTGGCTTGCAGCAATCTGCTGATCTGCCACAACACGCGAGGTCCTGCACTGCCATCTTCTTCTGTCTATTCTGGGTTCTTGCAGGCATCCCCCTGATGACGAACTTCTGGAGTCAGCTGCAAATACCAGGAAGATACAGCTGGCCTACTGGACCTCCGGAAGATTTATCCCCCTTCATGACCAGGCCATTTTTGGGATACCACACTGCGTTACTTTACCTGACAATTGTGTGGCCATGCAACGTTGTACCAAAAAAAAAAATGTATGCAATTTTCTTCCCACAAATAAAGCTTTCTTTTGATGTTTGGTATTTGATCACCTCTGCATGTTTTATTTTTGGCGCTATAAAAAAATTAAAATTTTAAGCTCCATACACATTTTCTGCAGAACTTTGTCTTCAGATTTACCAAAACCATGTAGTGCAAGGGCCTGCCTGATTGCATACAAATTGAAACTCTTATAGTTTGACCTCATATTATATGTTTTTTGATAAATCTGAAGATAAAAATCTGCAGAAAATCTAATAGTGTGTATGGGGTCTTAGAAAAAAAACAATATTTTTTACTATAAAACGTATGCTAAATAAAATTTAAAAAAAATCTAATTTCTTCATAAATTTAGGCCAATATATATTCTATAACATATTTTGGTAACAAAAATGGCAATAAGCATATATTGGTTTGTGCTAAGGTTATAGCGTCTACAAACTTTGGGATATATACTGGAATTTTTATTTTTTTATTTTTATACTTGTAATGGCAGTGATCAACGATATTGCAGCAGACAATCGGACACTAATTGACAGATTGTGGGAACCAGTGACACTAATACAGTGATCAGTTCTAACAATATGCACTGTCACTGTACTAATGGCACTGGCTGGGAAGGGGTTAAACATCTAGGGTGATCAAATGTGTGCCTAGCCCCGCTACAGTGGGTTGAAAAGGTTAAATACCTAGGACTTGAGATTTCCAATGCCTTTACAGACTTCATAACTTTAAATGTAACCCCTGTTCCTAAAATCTTAAACTGCGACTTCTGGCCTGGCGGAATCTTCTGCTCTCCCTGATTGGGAAGATCAATAAAAATGAATTTCCTCCCCCTTTTCTTGTATATATTCAGACACTCCCTGATTTGGGTACCTAAAACTATTTTTAGGACCACTGACCACCTGGTATCTAGTTTTTTGTGGCAAGGGGGCACTCCGCGAATTAAACGGCAGGTCCTTCAACAGCCATAGAAGGAGGGGGGTTTGGTGGTACCTAACTTTTCCCATTACTTTCTGGAAGGGCAATTGGTTAATGTTCATAGGTGGCTGATTACGCCGGACAATGATGCAGTGGTGTCTCTGGAGGCAGCCGTTGTTCAGAGGCATTTTCTCATTTGGTATTCCGGGGAACTAGGGACCCATATCCTCTCACTTTATCTATGCGAGCCGCAATTCGGGCTTGGAAAGTGACTAGGCGGGCAGAACATGGAGGTGATAGTATAGTTCCCCTTAAATTCCCTTAGAGCCCAGAGCCCATTATTTGGACCAATTTTTTGCTTATCCAGTAGCCATTATTTGGAGTAAAGTTTGGGTCTAAACGGTAGGATCTGTGGTGCGGAATGGGACACTGCTTGCATTTGATGCACTTTGGACTGCTTAAATCTCACCTCTTCCGCTACCTACAGCTTAGACACCCCTTCCAGACTCAGTTCGCCCCTCAAGTTTTATTTTTTAAAAGAGATTTATTTATTGAGTTTTTTCATGTACAAAGCAAACAGTCTCGCAAATGGTTACATCACATGTATATAACATTGCACATTAATGATAGCACCACAGGGCTATATGGTATTATTAAAAAAATTGTGAACCCTGGTTCCTTAATGGAGGAAAACTAAGCCTTAGCAAGCCAACCCAGGGCAATACCCATTAGGGTTGGGAGAGCGGGGTGTCCTTCCAAAAGGAATCTGTAATGTCAAGCCAGGGCTGCCAAATCTTGGTAAACTTGGCAGGACAGGCCCTACCCTTGTAGATGCATTTAAAAATGGATATAACCTTATTTATCATTCGGTACAAACTTTGAACATCTGGAGCAGAGGCACTCTTCCATTGTAACAGAATTAATTTCCTAGCGTAAAAAAGAATAGTGCGCACCAGAATTCTAGGATGGGTCCTGGGTACGAACTCATTGAGAACTTCCAACAGTCCAACCTCCGGTGTACAAGGTATTGGTAAATGTAAGGTGTCCTTGAAAAAAGAAAATAAGTCCTTCCAAAACGTCGACAAAGCAGAACAAGACCAAAACATATGTATGTATCCAGCATCAGTGGAGTCACACCTAGAACAAGAAGCAGCAGAGGCAAAACCCATGTGAGCCAGCCTGGCAGGAGTATAATGCAATTAGTGTATACATTTTTTTTTTTTTAAATTAGTGTATAAATTTAAACTGTACGTACAGATCATTAGATCCAATAAGGTCCTGAAAGCAAACCTCCGAGGACTCCTCCCACCGCTCCTCGGACAGCCCCGGAATGTCCACCTCCCATTTCCGCTGAGCAATCTGAAAGGGATTAACCCCAGCAGACTGCAGGCGGGAGTAAATAGTCGTAACCAGCTTTTCAATATCCTGGTACGACAGCAGCTTCTCCAAAGGCGATTCAATGAGCTCCTGGGTCAACCCAGTAAATTGTGACCGAACGGCATGACGTAGTAACAAATACTTATTGTAGAATTTATCCGTCACCCCACACCGTACCTTCAAATCCTCAAAGGAGAAAAACGTATCATTAACAAAAATGTGGGAGACATGCATGACCCCGAGTCGTGTCCACCACATGGAGTCCGGGTGACCCAGAAGCTCAGCGAAATTTGGGTTCCGCCACAGGGGGGACCTGGGAGACATCCCATCCGAGTCCGCAAGCACCTTGTTACCTTCATGTCAGGCTAACCAGCTAATTTCTTCGCCCCTCAAGTTTAGCAGTGCTTGTGGGTGACTTAGAGAGCTTACTAAGGGATGGCACTCTTAAAAAGGTGCTATTCTCCATATACAAACAATTATTTATTGTTACTTCTACCCTGCCATAGCGCTTGGTTGGTTAATTTTCCTAGTATGGATGGGGATGACTGGGATGATCTTTGGGACTCCTCTTTCATTAGACTGCAGTACAATGTATAAATTGTGTCATGATGTTAAACATAATTCCTTCTGCAGATTGGTTGACCCCTTGGCCCCTAGAAAGGTAATCCGAACTCTCCTAATCTTTATGCTCTACTATGCTAGAACAAGCATTATCCTTTCTTAGAAAAAATCTCATGCTCCGACCATCACGGCCTGGAAAGCTCTAATACAGTACATAAAGCCCTGCCTCTTTATCGAGTTTGGCTCCAGAGTAGGGATGGACGAACATCTCCCGGGACGGTTCGATCGCGCGAATGCGGGTAAATGTTCGCGAACCGCGGGTTCGCGGCGGGCCCCATTCATTTCAATGGGAGGCGAACATTAAAAACCTCCAGGTCATATTTGCAGCCACAAAATAATTACTAGCTGTGCACACATAGTCCCACAACATGGACAATGACATAACAGAAGTATTAAGCAAATTTGAGATCGACAACGACAAGCATTCTTTTTTTATCTGAAATTTCTTGTCAATTCAGGAGCGCATGAAGGCCATGAAAAAGACGCAAGGCCAGGCTATGAAGGGGGTGCATGAGATGATCCTGCTATTGGAAAAGTTGCCATAAATGTTTTTTTTTTTTTTATAAGTTGTATAAATCGTTTATACAGTTATAACGTTTATTTAGTTTTTTGTAATATTGCTCGGTTTTATTGTAATAGCTCGGCCTAAATCAGCCGGAACTGACAGCAGCCGGTAAATACATGTCAAATAAATACATATAGGGTCCATTCACACGTCTGTAAAATGGGTCCGCATCCGTTCCACAATTTAGCGGAATTGATTTTCAATTCCAGTCTGAAAAATTAGGCATTCACAGCCTGGATAAAGAAGTAAGTGTCGGCCAGTACAGGCCCCAAAAATTAGCCAACAGGCATTCATCTGACAGCAAAGAACTTTATATGTGAAAGTTTTTTATGCGTGTATTAGACCCCTATATACTGCACACCAAATAGTACACCTATACCAGTCCTTAAAATTAACTTTTGTGGAGCTTTATTGGTTAGCGATTTTAGTCGCTAGTCTGTGCCTGCGACACACAGCGGCAATTTCTACCTAAACCGAGAAAAGAGCTGCAGCAGAACCGCTCAGAAGCTGCACAGTAGAAATGCACTATACTATTCTTCCTAGAGTATTTTATGCGTGTAGTACACCCCTATTTACTGCACACAAAATAGTACACCTATACCAGTCCGTAAAAGGACTTTTGTGGACTGTACACCTATACCAGTCCTTAGAAGGACTTTTGTTTTAGTAGAGTCTGTCCCTGCTAGTACACACACAGCAACCTTCCTACACTGACTAAAGACAGCTGCAGAACCGCTCAGCACTGCAGTCTCAATGCTGCACAATTGAAATGAACTAAAAGTGTATTACACCTCTATACACTGCACACAAAACAATTGTACACCTATACCAGTCCTTAAAAGGACTTTTGTGGACCTAATAGCTAGGATTACAGTCTGTCCCTGCTCCACACAGCAACCTGTCCCTACGCTGACAAATAACAGAATGTAAAATGGCAGCCAGATCAGGTCTATTTATAAGGTAGGGGGTATGTCCATCTGCTGAAATGTCTCATTGGCTGTCCTGTACCACATGATGGATGTGTCATAGGTCAAAGTTCCACAATGTAAAAGATTCAGAATATGGTGGCCGCGAACCGGCCGCGAATAGCGCCATATGTCCGCCGGTTTCGCAAACCGCGAATGCGCAAAATTCGCCGCGAACCACAAGGCCATTTCTACTCCAGAGTAATTTTTTTTTCTTTATCGCATACATGTAAAAATCCTAATCTTTGGGAATAAAATTACATAAACCTCCAGAACATTACATATTTTCTGAAAGCAGAGGCCCTGTAGAATAAAAAAATTTGCTAATTTTTGGTTCACGTGATATTTGCGCAACTGTTTATTAAATGCAAATTTTATGGAAAAAATATAATAAAAATAATTTTAGTGCAAAACCATACCCTATATTACCCATTTTTGGTTAAAATATAAAAGATGAGGTTGCATCGAGTGAATAGATACCTAATATTCCATGTTTTAAAATTGCGCACGCCCACGATATCGCCAACAACTATGGTGCCCAAATATCCCCATAGGTGTCGCTTTAAAAGCCATTATAGCTCATCAATTTAGAGTTAACTAGGAGCTCTTGTGGCGATATGTCACGTTTGGTGTGACCATGGTTTACATACACGTACGCACCCTGGGCTTACGTTTTGGCAATTATTTTTTTTCACCTTAATATATTTTATTATAATTTATTTTTTTACTTTCTTTTTTTTTTTTTTCACGTGATTGCTATCACAATGTGATAGCATTGGACAGGTGACAGGTATTCTTTTTGGAGACATTATGGGTCCAATAGACCACAATGTCTCCCCTGCCCTTCACACCATCTAACCAAGCACAGATCGGCTTGCTTATATGTGTCTCCTGGCTTTACTGGCCAGGAAAGTGTGCATCTGAAAACGGAAGTGACATCACTTTAGTTTTCATTGTTTGCAGGTAAGATCGAGGAGTGGATTTGCCTCAGTCTCAAAGCAGTCTCTCTCCCCCCGCCGGTGGATGTGTTCACGGGCGTCGGTAAGCAAAAGACAGCCCTGGAACCACTAGAGTAGGGGGGGGCGGTGGCGATGGAGCTGCCACATCACTTTCACTTTGAAGCCGATCGCCAGCTCTACAAATCCAACACAGGCTAATGGCTGCTACTGCCATCAGCTTGTGATCAAAGGTTCACTCTTTGGATGTACATAGTACGCCCAAAGAGCTGATCTGGTTAAAAGGTTAAAAATGCCAGTAGAGGGGTTCCGGCAAAATTTGACTAAGTGTGGGGAGAATGGGTGAATGATGCATCTACTGCATCTGAATAAGAACTGTCTCTCTTTGTCGTCAACACTATGTTACTGCATGTAGTAATTTATGTTACGATGTGATGGGGTTCGGTATCAGTTAGTATAAATTGTGAGTTCCATCTGTGAAGGGTTGATTATATATCTGGATACCGTAGTCAGTTACATATGATATTATTATAGGAAAATACTAATTCTTTATGTGAAACTGTTGTGGGGCTCTTACCCTGACATAGACCCTTATTATTCATTGGGCCACGCTTGCCACTTGTGCTGATGTATGACTCATTTATGTTTTGTGTTTTTTCTTTTTTTGTGTTTTTACTTGACACATGCGATGCTTATACCATGTTGAAAATGTAAATAAAAAGAATTTTCAAAACAAAAAAAAAAATGTGTGCCTAGCCAGTTTTTTTGTGTACTGTGTGTGGTGCTTTTTCTAAGGGATGTGATGGATTTTTCTCTCCTGCTTTGCTGGGAAATGAAAATCCATCATATCCCTGCTGTCAGAATGGAGCTCTGCCTTGTTTACATAGGCAGAGCTCCGTCCAGTTCCTTTTCCTGGCGATCGGCGGGTGGCGGCAGACATCTATTGGCCGGCACCTATTTATCGGCTTCTGCTGTGACTAATCAGTAAATCTGCTATAGGGCGTTCGTTAAGTGGTTAATGGAATGCGACATTGCATGCACTGTATAGCACCCTAAGGCCTCCTGGGATGCGTAACGTCAATATCCCTGGAGGCTGTGGAGAACTGGGATGTCATTCTAACCTAGGTTGGAATCCTGGAATTGCCAGGAAGGGACAAGATAAAAGGGTATTAAATTAATAAAACATAAATATCCAGTTGTGATAGAGAGGGGTAGTAGGAGGAGTACAGTGATGTAAAGTGGGTGGGGAGGATGAAGCTCTGTTTTAAGGCAGTACAATTAGAATCTGCAAAGTACAGTAGTTTATAGCAACTGATCGGACTTAATTTTAGTAGGGTCTGTTCTGGTTGGTGAGATCATACCTGCACATCGATTAGATCAGGATCTATGGCCAGCTTTAGGTGGGAGGATGTTTTGACAGGACTATCCTTCAGCTGTATTTTATGTAGCACCCTGGAGTTTAAGCAGGGAGCTCCTCACAAATTTACTTGCCAGGAGTAGTTATCCTGGTCAATTGTTAGAGATCTATTGATTTCTTCCTAAGCTTGACCTTGTTGCACTTTTCTCTTCTACCACTAGGTAGCCTGGGTACTTGGTGGTACTAGATATGAGAAGGGCAACTCAAGGTAAGGTTATGGGTATATGGGGTATCTCAGCCTATGGGCAGGGGTTTTCTTGAATCCCTTGGCCTGCTGGGAGCACCTATATATTTGAGTAAAGTCAGGTGTTCTGTGCCACCTGGATGGCTGTCTATGTGGATGTGTGCCCCAGGCTGCTAGGCCGGAGATTGGGCCTATCCCGGGGGCGTTTGTCTGCTAGGCTTTCTGAGGGCCTATCCAGAGAGCAGTGCAGGGTTGGGATTGGGGCTTGCAGTCCAACCAGAAGCGACGGTTCTGACGGCCGGAAAACCTGTCAGTGGTCGGAGGTAGAAGGGGAGCTGTCACCTCTAAAGGGCTAACCACCTTATTACCAGGGACCACAGTGAGTAACTGAAGCAAGTACCGGAGCAGTATTCTCACCGAAGGGGCACGGTGGAGAATCTGGAAACTTCAGGCGGTGATGAAGTCAGGGACCCAGCCAGTGGAGGTGACGCTTGCAAAGCAGCCTTGTGTGTCAAGCCAGGGACCGAGCAGGCCAGTGGGGTGAAGCTTGAGAAGTATCGGGAGCGCCAAGCTAGGGACTCAGCAGAGAGGCAGGGGTGACGCTTGAGGAAGATACCACTGTGAAGATTGGAGGAGCTCAAGCGATTTAGTGGCAGTGAATTAGTGGGTCTAGTGAGAGACAGGGAGCTCAGTGGGCTGAAGAACTACAAGGAGAAGTTGTAGTGAAGCTGAAAGAACTGTTACGTCTGTGTTAATAACTGTTGAAGACTGTTGCCATAGGGAACAGCATTCCTGCACGTGCAGATGTGGCGCCTTGCTGGGGCCTTTCCCTGCATGGCTGTCCTCCTATTAAAGTCTCGGAGTCTGCTAATTGAACTTGCAACTACTCAAGGGTGTTCTGGCCCTAACCCTCTTTCCCCCATAAAAGTTTGTAAGATAAATAAACATCTCTTTTGCATTCAAGAAGTGTCTGGTGCCCAATGACTTTCACCTTGCACCCACTATGCCTCACAACCCACCACATGCAGAAGGTTGTCAGCTATCCCTGGCACTGGAGGTTCTAATTAGACTGAAGGAGGCCGTAGACCTTGCTACATTTAGATTTCCCTATAGCCCCAGGATGTTCTTATATGTAAACCCTGACTTTTGCAAAAAACAAAGTAATGAGCTGGATTGCCCCCTTCCACCTCTCGTAGCTCTCTGTAGCACATTGAGATAACCCATCACATGATAACCTACAGTAATCCATAGGATAACCTAGGAAGATGGCTCAAGGATTTGCATTAAAAGAACATTTACCCTTCAAAGAAATAACAGGGTGCAAAGTGCATAAGCCCACAGTAGAATTCCAGAATAAACCTAGCTAATCCTAAAAATGCTCCATCCTCACACACACACACCTATGCTGACTAGGGATGAGCTTCAAGTTCAACTCAAACATTGCCTGTACGCCCATTCGCCGAACAGCGAACAATTTGGGGTGTTCGCGGCAAATTCGAAAAGCCGCGGAACACCCTGTAAAAGTCTATGGGAGAAATCTAAAGTGCTAATTTTAAAGGCTTATATGCAAGTTATTGTCATAAAAAGTGTTTGGGGACCCGGGTCCTGCCCCAGGGGACATGTATCAATGCAAAAAATAGTTTTAAAAATGGCCGTTTTTTCGGGAGCAGTGATTTTAATAATGCTTAAAGTGAAACAATAAAAGTGAAATATTCCTTTAATTTTCGTACCTAGGGGGTGTGTATAGTATGCCTGTAAAGTAGCGCTTGTTTCCCGTGCTTAGAACTGGCCCTGCACAAAGTGTCATTTCTGAAGGAAAAAAGGTAATTTAAAAGTACTCACGGCTGTAATGAATTGTCGGCTCCCGGCAATACAGAGAAAAGTCATTGAAAGTCATTGATAAAAAATAATTGCATGGGGGTTCCCCCAAATTCAATTACCAGGCCCTGCAGGTCTGGTATGGATATTAAGGGGAACCCTGCGCCAAATAAAAAAAAATTACGTGGGGTTCCCCCCAAATATCCATACCAGACCCTTATCCGAGCACGCAACCTGGCAGGCCACAGGAAAAGAGGGGAGGACGAGAGAGCGCCCCCCTCCTGAACCGTACCAGGCCACATGCCCTCAACATGGGGAGGATGCTTTGGGGTCTGGATCCCAAAGCACCATGTCCCCATGTTGATGGGGACAAGGGCCTCATCCCCACAACCCTTGCCCGGTGGTTGTGGGGGTCTGCGGGCGGGGGGCTTATCGGAATCTGGAAGACCCCTTTAACAAAGGGGACCACCAGATCTGTGTCTGTGTGTTTTCCAGGACGAGGAGGCCAGGGAGGTGACCCTTTCTGAAGACCCAACGCAGAGTCGTGGTGACTGAGGGGGCCTCTGGTAACTCTCCGGAGGGATGTTCTTATCCTAAAAAAGGGCTAAGTTACTCAAGGAAGGAAGTGCGGGTTCTTTATGTCACAGTGGCAGTGACTCTACGCACACCAGGTCAGTGGCAGTGACTTGCAACTATTCACCCGCTCAGTGGCAGTGACCAACCCCATGGTCCGTGGCAGGGACCGTGCGCCAAGCCTGTTCGTGCAAATCAGAATAGGAGAAACCCTGAATTAAGTTTGTGCCTGGACCTCCTCCCACCTTATCTGGCCCGTGTTTGTCTAAACCTGTCTGCTCTCAAAGAGACTATTTATTGACTATTTATTGCCCTTAAGAATAAATAAGAAGTTGGACTTTTCAGTTGGTGTGGACAGTTGCTTACTGGGGAGAACTAAGGACTTATTTCTGGCTACCCCAGAAACAAGGTCAGCTCTGGAGGTTTTAAACACTGGCTGCAAGCAGGCCAGAGAAAACTAACACCGCTCAACCTCCCCATCCAGGAGGGTACGGGCTTGTGGTGTGGTGTGCCTCAGTCTTTCCTGAGAAGGAGCCAACATATAAGAAAAGCAGGTAAAGGCTGGGGTGGGTGCCCTACACGTGGGGGCTCGAGTCCAGGATGAGTTTGTGGCCACAAAGTGAAAAAAAAAAACCAGAAGTTGAACTTTTATTCCCCAGTGAAGTTCTGTGGAGGTCGGCCATGTTTGGAATTGCGCCACGAGGAGAACCCTGACTGCGTAGTTCGTGGGCGTGCCTACTCAGAAAGTCCGAGAACGATGCAGGAGATGGGAGGAGTCTGACCATGTATGGAGTTACACGTGGGGACTTTGGCGCAAAAAGGTCAGTGCGCGATGGAGCAGCAGATGGTCAGCATGGTGTCGCATGCCTCATGGGTTACAGCTACTACAACCGTGAAAATGACTTCATTAGCTGCTTCGCTAACGGATACAGGGATTCGGCTCAAGCCCCAGGGAAGATTCGCCCTCTACGTGTGCAAAGATGTGGAGGCCCTCGGTGTGATTTGTCCCGGCTGCTCAGGACTGGTGGTTCATCTAAAGCCATTCGGGCGATGCGAGAGCTGTAAGGAATTTCTTTTCGAGGTGGAGCAACCTACAAAGAGGCCTCGGGCCTTCCACCTCAATTGCCTTACGGGTGCCACCACTCTGGAAGGAGGAATCGAAGCTTGTACAGCCACCCCTGCGCGCACTGACGAGACTTTCGGAGGAAGTGACAGAGGAGATCGTTTCAGCGAGTGAGAAACCGGAGGATGCTGTTTCGGTTGCAACAAAGTCTTTTCTCCCACCGCCCAAGAGTAAGATGGGTCTTGTGAAAGCTTCCCACGGCTGTGGTGGAGCAACGCCCCAGCGCTTACCCGGAACGGATGCATCCAAAGGGAAAAGTCCTGGAGGTCCGAGTTCTTCTGCAAGCCAGGGGGAGAGAGTTTGTTAAAGGCCCCTAGCCCTGGGGATTCACATGTTAGTGAGTTAGCCAGAGGGGGTGAATCATCCTTCACCAGGAACTACTTCCCTGCGGAGGAGTACAATACCTCTGACCTAGAGTCCATCTCTGATGTGGGTGATGACGCCGCAATTGATGAACTGTTTGAGAAGAAGGGATGGGACAAGATGCTCCTGTCCTTGTTCCGTAAGCCTAGGGACCCACCCATGTCTACGGGGGAAAGTACACCCCAGGTGGTGGCTTCTGAGCCTGAGGAGGGATCTGTCCCCTTGCCTGCCCTTCCACCGTCAGAGGCACCTGCTTCCACTACTGCTATGACACGGGTGTCACTGCGGGCCCCTGCAACTAGCCTGGAGGCAGTTAAAGTGCCTCGGCACCCAGATGCCATTGTCTTGCCTGGCGCAGGAGACCGCGCTACCATGCCACCGCTGTCCCGCTTGCAAAGACTGTTTAACCAAAGGGTTGCCAGTGAGTATGGGTGGGAATACCCATACCTGCCGAAGGAAATGTTGTTTGAGGTTGAGGCCTGCAGACATCGGTGGTACGAAGAGTTCGTATGGACACACATCAAAGTACCCCAGGCCAGGAGGTACTTTTCTTGTTCACCTGGAGCCACTCAGCGGTTCAAGGACTGCAAAGCTGCTTGTATGTTCGGTCGGCACATCTATGCAGACAAGGTACTTATTTGTAGAAAAGACAAGGACAATGTGGAGTACCATATAGACACATTCGACAAGAATTGGAAGCTGCTGGTGTTGCCTGACCCACATTACTATTTGTAAGAGACCAGACTCTTGTGTTTTTTTGTTTAAACGTTTTTCTTCAAGCCCAGGAACTTTGCCCTAATTTTAAGGGGTACTCTACTCTTTGGAGGAGCGAGAGCTGTTGCTGTTTGTTGTTCTCCCTTCTCTTCCCACCACAAAGATAACAAGGACTTTGGGGTAGTAGACAGTTTGGGGCACCAGATCAAGGAGAAGAAAAAGTTTTGGTTGGAATGAGTGTTCTGATGTTGGCACTACCACTAGATGGCGGTGTTACGTAACTATTGCAAAGACAATAAGGTATTATGCGGTTACTTGTTGGAAGGAAGGGATTCTTCTTTAGGGGAGAGCCTCTACATTCTAACTAATGTTATTTCAGGTGTGTTTTCTCTCCCTTGCAGGTGAACGGCAAGCAAGACTGCCGAGTATGGGGCGGGTCTTAGTTAGTGCTGTGGGAGGGAAATGTAAATTTTATTGTAAAGTTTGTATGACTTTAAATGTGTGATACACTTATGTATTCCCTTTCCCATCTGGTTCCTTTTCTTTCCCATTTTAGGTTCAGGCACAAACACGCAATTTCTTAATTGTCATTTTTTTTTTTTTGGTTTGTCCCTGGATCGGGCTTATGCTGACTCTGGTTGAGAGGCATAGGTTGGTTCCAGACACTGGGGACCAGTGTCCATCAAGTGAGGGGGATGTGTAGCGGGGTGTCATATTTAGGGGGAGCATCTGAGTGGTAACTAGGCTCAGATGCACTGATTGTTAGGTTTCATGGACCATTTCTATCCCTGGGAGATAGTACTGGTGTGCAGTTCCCTGGGGCCTATGGGTGGCGCTGTTGCCATGGGCCCGAGTTGAACCACAGTACAAGGTTGTGCCTCTTTTTTTGTCCCCTCTCGGCAGCAGTACGGCGGGGCGGGGAACCTGCTGTGCCTGTCGGGAGAGGATATAAAAGGGGGCGGCCATCTTCCAGAGGGGTCCTCGAGTCCACGCCCAGGCACCTTAGGCCTGGGTGTGTGTGTGTCGCCTCTGGGTTCCCTAGGCACGGAGGACTGGTCGGTTCCACGCCCAGGCACCTTAGGCCTGGGTGCGTGTGGTTTGTCTTTGGGTGCCCTAGGCCCGGAGATGGAGCTGCTGTTCCATCCCAGACACCTTCAGTCTGGGGTGAGGTACTTTGGCGAGGGCCCGGAACCCAGCAGCCTTCGGCTGGGGTCCGCTAAGGATCGAGGCTCCCGGGGATCTGCCTTGCGAGGGGACCCGTATCCAGGACGAGGAGGCCAGGGAGGTCACCCTTTCTGAAGACCCAGCGCAGAGTCGTGGTGACGGAGGGGGCCTCTGGTAACTCTCTGGAGGGATGTTCTTATCCTAAAAAAGGGCTAAGTTATTCAAGGAAGGAAGTGCAGGCTCTTTATGTCACAGTGGCAGTGACTCTACGCACACCAGGTCAGTGGCAGTGACTTGCAACTTTTCACCCGGTCAGTGACAGTGGCCAACCCCATGGTCCATGGCAGGGACCGTGCGCCAAGCCTGTTCGTGCAAATCAGAATAGGAGAAACCCTGAATTAAGTTTGTGCCTGGACCTCCTCCCACCTTATCTGGCCCGTGTTTGTCTCAACCTGTCTGCTCTCAAAGAGACTATTTATTGCCCTTAAGAATAAATAAGAAGTTGGACTTTTCAGTTGGTGTGGACAGTTGCTTACTGGGGAGAACTAAGGACTTGTTTCTGGCTACCCTAGAAACGAGGTCAGCTCTGGATGTTTTAAACACTGGCTGCAAGCAGGCCCGAGAAAACTAACACCGCTTAACCTCCCCATCCAGGAGGGTACGGGGTTGTGGTGCGGTGTGCCTCAGTCTTTCCTGCGAAGGAGCCAACACATAAGAAAAGCAGGTAAAGGCTGGGGTGGGTGCGCTACATAGGTATTGGATTTAAGCTTTATCCTGGAATCTTACTTTAAGGTTAAATTACTTTTTTAAACTGGAGAAAATAAAAGGGGAAATTCAATAGGTTTCCCAAGATTACAGCACGCCATCGCTGCACTGCTTTATGAAATGATAACATCTGCTAGGTGTACTCAGAACACTAATTCAAACTAAAGAAATAAAGTAGGCAGAAAAATTAAATCTATAGAAACCTGCACATAGTTCAAACCACTTTTTAGGCTGATCTGATGAACCATCACACAAACACGTTGTGTCTTCTATTTCTTGGAAGATCAGAAATTCTTGCTCCAATCAATAGATACTGTGAAGCTAGCTCTCTGTAAAATAGATGGTCCTCAATAATTTATATGTCCTATTTTCAAGTATGTCACTATATGCAAAGCGAAGTGCTAATTACATTACCCAAGGCCAGAGGTGACTCAGAGTTCAAAGGATTTTGCTAAGATATATTGGATGGGGAAACTTGTTTTTTCTGCTGTGCAAAGACTTGCTTAAACAAAAGAATATCCAAACTGTGCCAAGTACTTAAATAGGTGCATGGCCTATGTAGCGGGTATTTAAATTTGGGGGGGAGCATCTGGGTCATTTAACCCAGATGTACTGATTGTTAGGGAATCCGAGAGTCCCTTTTGTGGTTCTTGGAGGACTCTGGTGGTGCAGGGTTCCCTGTGGCCTGCGGGTTGCGTTGTCGCCCTGGGTCGGAGTTGAACCTGCACCGCAAGACTGTTCCTTTTTTGTCCTTTCCTGGCACCGGTACAGCGGGGCGGGGAACCCGCTGTGACGCAAAGGGAGAGGTGATAAAAGGGGCGGACGCCCTAACCTCGGGGTTCAGAGTTGGAGGACGCGGCCGCATGGAGTCCATCCCAGGCACCTTAAGCCTGGGGTGAGGTACTACGGCCGGGGCCTGGAGCCCAGTAACTTCGACTGGGTTCCGCGAGGGTGGAGGAGTCCGAGGGGCCCTAAGGTGTTGGGACCCGTATCTGAGGCGAGGAGGCCGGGGAGTGTAACCCTTCCGAATAGCCCGGTACAGCATTAATCCGGTGACGGCGGGGCCTCCGGTAACTCTCTTGGAGGGATGTCTTCCCCCTGACAGGGGCTGCAACGTAGCGAAGGTAGCTCCAGTTCCTGTTCACTAGAGTCGCTGGAAGAGACTCTGAAGCCAAAAAGTCAATTTAACAGCCACTGTGCTTAGCAACCGTTGGTGAAACCTCAACGGTTTAGTTTTCTTTGAGGATTGTGCCTTGACCTACTCCCCACCAATACTGAACTGTTCTATGGGTCTCAAACTGTCTGCTCGCAAAGGACTATTTGTTTGCCGTTATGGAATAAATAAGTGTTGGACCTTTTCAGTGTGTGGTACTCCAATTACTGGGAGCAAAGGGGGTTATCAGCAGAACAGACTTGGCTCTGAGCGTATACACAGCCCGGGTGTAATCTGATTCTGGCCTTCACCTCTACACGCAGTAATCTAGAGGACATGGGCCGTGGCGCACCTCGCTCTCCCCTTCAAAAGTACCCCTAGACTGAAGCCAAAGTAACCGCTAAAGAAGAGAGAGAGGGTGAGGCCGCTACATCTAAAAAATTGGTGCATGGCCTAAAAAATGTATCCGGAAAACCCCTTAGAGTCAGATGTGTTAGCACATTGGTTAAAGAATGTTACCCCAACATTTCACATTCCTAATATGTGCCTTCTGTACCATGTACTTGTATGAAAAAGTATTCTGTTTTCTTTGTATTACTTCCATTGTGTGAAATCCCTGGTGTTTCTTCCAGTCCCTCTGATTTCCGATTTAAAAAAGGGTGTGCTGGGGGCACAGAGCACTGCACTCTGAGCCCACCCAGTTGTGTGCCGATAGCAAATGAATATTCACTATTTTCACACTAAAACTTCTCCCCCGCCTCGCCAACCAGGAAGCGGGTCGTGAGACCCGTTTCCCGATTGGCCAAAATGTCAGGCGATCCTATTGGATGCCTAGGACGAGGAGACGGAGAGAACACCCAAGCCACTGCCCGCCACCCCACCATTCTGGAGGACATCGGAGCCGCAGGAGGAGAGAAGAGACGGAGAGGAGCTGCAGCCCGCCACGTCCACTGTGTTAGAGGACACCGGAGCTGCAGGAAGAGAGGTGGAGAGAGGTGACGGAGAGGAGCCGCAGCACGCCACTGTCCCCCGTGCTGGAGGACACTGGAGCCTCAGGAAGAGAGGAGAACAGAGGGGACGGAGAGGAGCCGCAACCCACCACTGTCCACTGTGCTGGAGGACACTGGAGCCACAGGAAGAGAGGAGGAGATGCAGAGGAACCGCAGCCCGCCACCGTCCACCATGCTAGAGGACACTGGAGCCGCAGAAAGAGAGGAGAGGAGAGGAGCCACAGCCCGCCACCGTCCACCGTGCTAGAGGACACTGGAGCTGCAGGAAGAGAAGAGGAGATGGAGAGGAGCCGCAGCCTGCCACTGTCCGCCGTGCTGGAGGACACCAGAGCCGCAGAAAGAGAGGAAGAGATGGAGAGGAGCCGCAGCCTGCCACCGTCCACTGTGCTAAAGGATACTGGACACTGGAGCTGCCCCCGCCACCTAGATGGGGTAAGTTCCGGACCAGGAGACAATGACGGGGGGGCGCGGTGGTTAGTGCCGCGGCCTGCCAGGGGGAGGGGTTTCCGAACGGCCAAGCAATGGGAGAGACCTGTCATCCGCACTGCCCATCACCTCACTTCATAGTGCGCAACCCGGCTGTAGCAATGTTCCTGCATGACGTTAGCCCTCCCACTTCACGCAGTAATGTGGGAGAGAGGGAGGAGAAAAATACAGAGGAGAAAAAGTGAAATAATAAAAGAGGTGAGTGAGGACGGAGTTAGAGTATTTTTTAAGTTAACATATTTTCATACAGAAAAATAACTTGGAGGACAGAGATATGTTCTGTACTATGCCCAATACCTTTTATACTACTTACACATATCATTCTAAAGGTGTCTATAATGTTGGAATGCATGTTTTTCTGCATCTTTTTCTCTTAATAAAGAGTTAAAAAAAAAAAGCCATTTATACTTACAGTGGAATGTTTTTACTTTTTTTTGTGCAATTACGTATAGTTTATATACTGTTTTTGTGCGTGTTTGCAAAATTTAAGTGGGCCGGTCTGGATAAGGTCCATGGCCAAATTTTTGTCCCAGTCCAGCCCTGGGTGTACCCCAATGTTCAGTATTGGGACCCTTACTTTTTAAATATTTATAAATGATATTGGGTCTGGGACTAAAAATACCATTTCAGTCTTTGCGGATGGCACCAAACTATGCAGTGGAATAACGTCCTTACAGGATGTCTCCAACTTACAAGCCAACTTCAATGCACTGTTTAATTGTGCAACTATGTGGCAAATGAGGTTTCATGTTGAAAAATGTTACGTTATGCACTTGGGGGCTAAGAATATGCAAGCATCATACATACTAGGGGGGAGTACAATAGGGGGAATCAATGGTGGAGAAGGGTCTGGGTGTTCTGGTAGATCATAAGCTCAATAATGGCATGCAATGCCAAGCAGCAGTTTCCAAAGCGAGCAAAGTCCTTTCTTGTATTAAGAGAGGTATGGACTCCAGAGAGAGAGAGACATCATGTTGCCCCTGTACAAATCATTAGTAAGACCTCATCTGGAATATAAAGTTCAGTTTTATACCTTGTACACACGATCAGGCTTTTGCCCGGCCAAATTACATCGGAATTCCATCTGAGAAAAATAGAACATGTTCTATATCTAAACTCCGACGGAATTCCTCGGAATTTCCAATGAAAAAACTCAGATGGGGCTACACATTCCTATCGTGTGTACAAGGCATTAGGCTCCAGTTCACAAAAAAGGATATCGGGGAACTGGAAAAAGTGCAGAAAAAGGCAACCAAACTGATAAGAGGCATGGAGGAGCTCAGCTATGAGGAAAGTTTAGAGGAACTGAATTTATTCCCTCTTGAGTAGAGGAGATTAAGGGGGATATGATCAACATGTACAAATACATAAGTGGTCCATATAGTGAACTTGGTGTTGAGTTATTCACTTTAAGATCATCACAGAGGACAAGAGGGTACTCTTTAAGTCTGGAGGAAAAGAGATTTAAAGCGGAGTTCCACCCAAAAATCGAACTTCTGCTTTTCGGAACCCTCCCCCCCCTCCAGTGTCACATTTGGCACCTTTCAGGGGGGTGCAGATACCTGTATAATACAGGTACTTGCACCCACTTCCGGTGAGTCACTCAACTCCCCCCCCCCCGCTGTCTTCTGGGAAACACACTGGTCCCAGGAGAGAGCGGGGACCACTGGGAACGCGCCATGCTACTCGCGCATGCGCAGTAGAGAACTGGGCAGTGAAGCCGCAACGCTTCACTTCCTGATTCCCTCACCGAGAATGGCGGCAGGGGCAGCTGAGAGATGAGCGATTGCTCGTCTGCTGCTGCCGACAACGCGGGAACCCTGGACAAGTAAGTGTCAATTTACTAAAAGTCATCAGCTGCAGTATTTGTAGCTGCTGGCTTTTAATAAAAAAAAAATTGCGGGACCTCATCTTTAATGTGAAAATGTGGAATAGACTCCCGCCAGAGGTGGTTCTGGCCAGCTCGGTAAATTGCTTTAAAAAAGTCCTGGATTCTGTCACAAATATACATAATATAACTGGATAATAATATTTATGGGAAAAGTTGATCCAGGGAATATACCATTGCCTCTTGGGCGGCCTCCCCAGCCAGATCTGTAAGCTCCGCCCAGAGTCACTACGTCACTTCCGGTTTGGAGTTTTTGGTCTGCGGAACGCAAGGCATCCCAGACAAACTAACATACAGCTGTATACTGTTTCTTAGCACTATTGGAAGTGCTTTTTATGAACTTTTATTCAATAAAAGTTCCCATTTTTTCTTTTAAAGTGATTGTAAACTATCACCTTCTAAAGTAGCCCATTCAGTTTAAAATAGAAATAAAAGGCAAAAATTTGTGTATAGATATAAAAAAAACATTATAAATTCCTTTTTTCCCTTTTTTATAAGCGATCACATTCCTTCTGTTTCCAGCTGCATAAGAGCTGGGGGGAGGAGAAGTAGCACGCTGATCTTCCCAGTGAATGGCTGTGCAGGGGGGACGTGTCAGGACAAGTCTGATCATTGGAGGAGAGCAAGCTGGGTTCCCAGCACAGATAGAGAACTGACCACAGTGTGCTCTTCTGCTTAGTGTGGTCAGTTTTCAACAGGAAAGCAGAGGGACTGGCAGGAACACCAGGAATTTCACACAAAGGAAGCAATACAAAGAGAACAGGATACTTTCTCATACAAGTACATGGTACAGCAGGCACATATCAGGAATATAAAGTGTTGGGGTAACAAACGCTTTAAAGGGGTTGTAAATCCTTGAGGTTTTTCACCTTTAAAGCACAGTTCCGCTGAAAAAAAAAACAACTAAAAGTCAGCAGCTACAAATACTGCAACAGCAATGTCCTCACCCGAAGTCGACCCGTCCCCGGCATCTTCAGTAAGGCAATCAGAAGCCTTGCGGCTTCCCAGCCTGGTTCCCTACTGCGCATGCGTGAGTCACGCTGCCCGTCCTTACTGGTCCCTGCTGTCTTCTGGGACCTGTGTGTCTCCCAGAAGACAGCGGGTGGGGGGGGCGGGGGATGGGCCAGACAAGGCATAGATCGGATTCTGCGGCGATCTATCACTGGAAGTGGGGGCAAATACCTGTATTAGACAAGTATCTGCTATTCCCTCCCCCCTGAAAGGTGAATTGTGACACCAGAGGGGGGAAGGAACCGGCAAAGTGGAAGTTCCATTTTTGGGTGGAACTCCGCTTTAATGCATTTTATGGTGAAAAACCTCCTGTGATGCAGCAGCCCCCCAGAGCCCCCCTTTTACTTAACTGAACCCAGTCATTCCAGCGGTGGGGACGAGCACACCAGCTCCAGCCGGTGTCTTGGGTCCTGATTGGATAGATTGATAGCAGCGCACCCATTGGCCCCCGCTGTTGTCAATCAAATCCAATGATGCAGGAGCCGGGGGGGGGTGAATCCTGCTGTCTACGTCAATGGACGCAGCAGCAGGACATGAGAGCGTGCCCGCACCAGTGCCCCGAGGGAAAGTGGCTCTCCAACGGGGCACTTGAAAAGAGGAGAAGCCAGGAGGGCCGCTGAGGGACCCGAGAAGAGGAGAATCGGGGCCACTCTGTGCAAAACCAACTGTACAGAGTAGGGAAGTATAACATGTTTTTTTTTTTTTTTTTTAAAACAAACTTTTACATATCCTTTACGTTTTTCCTTCTCTGGTTTAGAAAAAGATAAAAACTTTAAAGTTCTGCTTACCCTATTTTTCCCTCCATCACTATCCTCCTATGCTCTGGGTTCCTGGCCCTCTTCCAGGGTGAATGATTCCCAGCATTTTTACTTGGCCAGTAGATAACTTTGGTGACTTTTTCCATAATTTTGCCCACCACAGGTCTGCACCGCATCCTCTGGCATGCAAAGAGACTCATGGTTCCTAAGAGAGGCTACATGTGAGTATACAGTGGCATGGCCAGGCTTGTGCTCCGATAAGGAAAAAACAATGATAAAAACGTAACTATCAATTTTTTTCTTTAAGATGCCAAAATCATGCTTCATGGTGTAGTCATGGAAAGTTTACTACTGGAGGGTTTAGTTGTATTTTAAAAGTAGTTAAAATAGAAATGACCAAAAACCATTATAATTTCCCTTTTGGCATTCCACTTTGATGTGTTGGGGGCAATGGCATAAGCGTGATGACCTAGGCATATAACCTCACATCTATCAGCATTAAACTTCATCTGTTAGATTACACATATGCCTTTCAAGCATGTGTAGCGCTGGTATTTTTTGCCTATTAATGCTTTATAATGTAAGTCTATGAGCAATGGCCAATACAAGAAATGGACTCTAAATATTTTCCTTTTGTAGCGGGGTCTCCTTTAAGGCCCCGGGACTACGTTACCCAGAACCCCGTTCGGCACCCAGAGTGCAATTAGCCACCGCAGAGACTCATGGGAGGGGCTATTTAAGGAGGAGGCGAGGCGGAGCTCGGGCTCTTTGGACACCGCGCTGCAAGCAACAGTTTCTTCCTGTGCGGATCTGCTGCAGTGCAAGGCCTGAAGCCTGGGCCTTGCGCAACTTCCAAAGAGCCTTCCACCCCACTGCGGAGCCTGGGTGGCACCGGACTTGTCGAGTGAGGACATCAGTTAGATCAGGGACCCGATCGTTGCAGACGCTGTGTGTGGAGACACAGCAGGTGGAAGTCCCGGACTGGGATCGCGTCCGGAGTGGTAAGCGAGTACTTGCTTAAGCCAATAGACTGTACCGTGTTTAGGCCTATAGACTGCCTTGGCCCACCTATCGTTGTTTGTTGTTCCATTAGGAGACCAGTAGCAGAACAGAGTTAAAGGGTCTCCAGCATAGTGTTCCTTGAGACTGCCTATTTGTGGATTACAAATACTATTTCATCAAGTGCACCACCGAAAGTTTGCATGCGAAGAAATAACAAGTGAAAAGACTGAGATTCCTTCTATGTCAGGCCTGACCAGGGAGGAGAGATAGAATATTGTTTAGTGCGCCACAGGGCGCGTACACCATAATAGCTGCGCGTGGTGGGTTACCGCGCTGGGCCATTGTTGTGTGCTACACCTATTGCTGCAGGGCTCTGTGAGCAAGTTGCATGTGTTCTGTTCTGCCTATGCTTTTGATATAAAAGTAAAGCTGTTGCATTTGATCTCTCGCCTCAGTGTGTTGTCTTACTGCAAAAGAGATTGCCCCTTGCAATATTACTGAATGTGATATAAGTTAACCCTAGACTAACTGTGCCAGAGTGGGTCGAGTAAGATTGCCGGGGGTTGGCGGTGCTGTATGCAGGGCCCGAAATCAAACCAGCGGCTCTCTTAACTGGGGGTAGCGCGACACTTTTATATAGCACTAGAGATACAACAGGAAATTACTGTTCTGTTTACATTTTTGCTATGACCTACCTACCCAGAATGCCAGGTGACTTACCCATGAACACTCTGGGTAGGATATAAAAGGCCCCGCGTGGCCATCTTAGGTCTCTTCTGGACGCATGGCCTGCCTGTAAGGACCTGTGAGGAGGTCTCCAGAGAGCGTGGCCTACTAAGTTACAGTGGAACGGAACATTTAAAGACTCTGCCATTCATCTGATCGCTGGAGAAACTGAGTGACTGGATCGGGAAGGATCCAGAGACATCTGTTGGAGCCATCAGAGGGTCCGGTTCATCTTGCGGAGCGGTGTGACGTAAGTCGGCTGGTGAGAAGCAAGACCGTGACCAGCGGATCGGAGCTGTTCCATCCCTTCAGGCCCAGTTTGGTGAGAGGGCTGTTGCCCACATTTTTACGCACTTGCATACACTTAGACTTTAACACAGTGTTGCTGGGACCTATAGTCCCACGGAGGAGAATATAATAAAGACTAATGCCGCTTACACACGATCATTTTTCCCGTCGGGAAAAATTACATTTTTTCCTTTGGACGAGAAAAACGATCGTCTGTGGGCTTTTTGTCATTTTTCCTGACGGGAAAAACGGCATTAATCACGACGAGAAAAATTAGAAAATGCTCTAATTTTTCTCGTCGTGATTCCTGTCATTTTTTTCCGCGGCAGTTTTCCCATAGGGAAACACTGCCGCGGAGCCTACACACGGTCGTTTGTCTCGCCAAGAGAAAAAATGACGGGAAAAATGGCCGTGTGTGGGGGAACAAGCCGTTCCCTCGTTTTTCCTGTCGTGATTCACGGCGGTGTTTTCACCGCCGTGAATCACGATCGTGTGTACGCGGCATGAGTTTAGGCAGGCCTCAAGCCTATCCTTCACTTCACTTTAACACTGTGTTATTCCTGAGCAATTACACCAGAGGTAATTACAAGTGGATCACACTACAGCAGTGGTTCTCAACTCCTGTCCTCAGGACCCACTAACAGGCCAGATTTTAAGTATTACCTTGGTGAGATGCAGACTAGAATACTGCAATCCCGGAGCAGCAAATTATATCACCTGTGATGCATTTCAGTTATCTTGCAAACCTGGTCTGTTGGTGGGCCCTGAGGACTGGAGTTGAGAACCACTGCACTACAGGAACAGTTCCAATATTCATCTCAAGTTAACCCTTGTAATTCCACTGTTGGATTACAAATTGTTACAAACTCATATAGCTAGTAGAAGAAAGAAGATTAAAGACTGCATCTTGTATTGCAAGGCCTTGCACCTTTTTTAAAGTAGGGGAAGCTCCCTTGTAGTTGTGTTGTACCATATTTGTCATTTGTATTTCTGTATTCACCAGAGTGTGCTGGAATTGGGAAGGTGCCCAGAGTAAGGAGTAATCACTCTGAGCACTAGTCCCAATTGGAGCCACATTCTCAGAGGTCACCTAGGATAACTGTACAGATACAATCTGTTGTGTGTACCTACTTTACTGTTACGTTATGTTTATGTGACAGTGCAATTGCCGAAATTATTACTTTACATTAACCTTAGTAAAAATACGTTCTTGGTTAAGTACTTTGGTGTGGAGTGTTGTTCCCTTTAGAGCAGCAGGTGGAGCCATTGGATACACAGGTAATAGCAAAAGTATACTGTTATTATATTGTATATTGTGGAGTTATCCTTCACCATTAGCTCCACATCAACATTGCATCACAGCTGTGTCAAGGGGATTGAGACAAGTTATTGGGGGTGTAAAAGCAGAGTACAGGCCCAATAAAATTCAGCAGCTCCTTCGGGGGTCAGTGCTACACATGTGTTTAGCTGCTTTTATTGAGAGTGCTAAAGAATGTGTCTGTAGTGGTTTTAAGTAAAGATCTCTGACATCTCTAGAGCCTCATATAGATTGTGTCATGTGCTGTTAATATATCATAAAGCTGCTGCATTACAAGTGGAGGTGCACCTAGCTATCTTTTCTGAAAAGCCCATTATAGACCACACCACCATGGCTAATTCTGTATGGTGTGGATTGTGATAGTTTTTTTTTCAAGTGACTGAATAAACGCTTTGTAAAATATGCATACAGTTAAGCCCTGTACACACGATCAGTTTGACTGATGAAAACCGTCTGATGGATTGTTTTCATCAGACAAACCGATCGTGTATGGGACCCATCAGTCTTTTTTCCATCAGTTTTAAAAAATAGAACATGTTTTAAAATTATCTGATGGATAAAAAACTGATGGCAATTTCCGATCGTCTGTGGGGAAATCCATCAGATAAAAAACCCAAGCATGCTCAGAATCAAGTCGACACATGCTCAGTAGCATTGAATTTCATTTTTCTCAGCTCATCTGAGTGTTTTACGTCACCACGTTTGGAACGGTCGGTTTTTTGACTGATGGTGTGTGGGCAAGACTGATGGAAAACAGTTTCATCAGATTTCTGATGGACAAATCCATCAGACGAAAATCCATAGGATATCTGATCGTGTGTACAGGGCTTTAGTGTTTTGTTCCTTGACCATCCCTTTTTTCATAGATATGTTTTAAAATTGATCATTGACTACAATGGCCACACTTTCGCAGGCTTTTTGGCACATTTCTCATTGCTTATTGAGTAGAATGAAGTAAGGTAGGAGCTACAAGTGTTCAAAACAGACACCAATGATTTGTAGAAAATACCCCACATGGTGGAAAATGTACACAAATTCCATTTGGAACTTGAGGTTCAGCAATACCACCTGTGCAGCCTACGATTACTTGGTTATGTTACAAGAAGAGTTTGGGCGGTTAGAGAAGGCAGTTGATTTAATCTGTCAGTTTGAACACACCCTCCAACACCAAGGAGAGCGTCTTTCCGAATACATCAGACGGCTAAGTAAGATGTTATATCAGATTGTGCTAAAGAAATGGATAACGCCTGCTGCCATAGACCAAGCCAGGATACAGCAAATCTTAAGAGGGGCTCTGCGCTCTGATCCAGTCTGGCTCCATTTAAAAACCTCTGTGGGTGTCATGTCACTAAGGTACCCTGACCTTATCAGAGTGGTGAGGGTTGAAGAGGCACTGTTAAATGACCAGCAAGCAACTATTCAACCAACCTCTACCCCTCTAGCTGAAATCAGACATGCAAGAACAGTGGAACAGGACCCTGAAATAGCCACTTTAAAGTCTCAAATGGCACAAGTGATGGAGATGCTGACTTCATTGATGGCAAAGGTCTCTGAAACAGATAAAGAAGGAGAAACCGTGACAAAAGTAATTCAGGCTACATCCACTTCCTTAACTCGAAGGTCGATGGGTCACGAAGTTTGTTTCAATTGTGGAGGAAAAGGACACTATCAACGAATGTTCCCAAGCCCAGTGAAGTCTGAGACACAACGCCAAAAGCCGGCGGAAAACTCCAGAGGGCCCCAGGTGAAGGAGCCAACCGGGTGCCCTGTTGTGTTAGTTAACTCCAAAAAACGTAACAACATGAAGAAAGCCCCAAAGGAGGGATCGAAACCCTTAGAGAAGACCCCTGGCATTGTCTCAAAAAGACCCAGCACCTCAGCCCTTCCTACCCAGACTAAGAGGCGTCGACGAGCCAATGCATGCCAGGCCCACAGAGTCCCACAGAAAGCAGAGTTGAACCCGAACTCCAGCAAGAAAGAAGCTTGGGCACAAACTACTAAACAGGTCAAACCGGTCACCTCCTGTAAACTACCCCCCAGATTAGTGGGACCCTCCCCGGATGTTCCCATTCAGGTGGAAGGAATTTATACTAAGGGCCTCCTGGATACTGGGGCCCAAGTGACACTCCTCTACAGGGACTTCTATAAGTACCTCCAACATTTGCCACTCCAAAAGCTAGAGGAACTGCAGATATGGGACATTGGGACTCAGAGTTTCCCTTGCGTTGGGTACTTACCAATCAAGCTGACCTTTGACCCCTGTGTAGCCGGGAAGGCAGAGACCTTTGATACCCTAGCAGTGGTTTGCCCTTGCCCTCCAGGTGCTAAAACAAACTCTATCATTATTGGAACCAACGAAAAGAAAGAGAACAAGGGCGCACTAGCCTAGTGTATTATCGTTAGGATATTTTATTTATTTAAAACAACGTAAAGGCTACTCACAAAGATAGTAGAAAGGTACGCTGTGAACAAGTAGTTCCATAGGTGGCTGCAACATGTAAAACCCAAACCACACTCCGGTCGATCATGAAGGACGTGATAGGAGACACTACCGGCTGACGCGTTTTGAAGCGCAAAGCTTCTTCATCAGAGCCTAGCTCTGATGAAGAAGCTTTGCGTTTCGAAACGCGTCAGCCGGTAGTGTCTTCTATCACGTACGCTGTGAACAAGTAGTTCCATAGGTGGCTGCAACATGTAAAACCCAAACCACACTCCGACCGATCATGAAGGACGTGATAGGAGACACTACCGACTGACGTGTTTTGAAGCGCAAAGCTTCTTCATCAGAGCCAAGCTCTGATGAAGAAGCTTTGCGCTTCGAAACGCGTCAGCCAGTAGTGTCACCTATCACGTCCTTCATGATCGGTCGGAGTGTGGTTTGGGTTTTACATGTTGCAGCCACCTATGGAACTACTTGTTCACAGCGTACCTTTCTACTACCTTTGTGAGTAGCCTTTACGTTGTTTTAAATAAATAAAATATGCTAACGATAATACACTAGGCTGGTGCGCCCTTGTTCTCTTTCTTTTCCTTTATTACCAGGATACCCCTATCCACGAAGGGCAGCAAAGCCAGTGCCATCGTTATAAACTATTGATTGCTTGACGATCAACTTGTGTGCAGGAGTGTTTGTTTTTCTGTTATCAAAATTATTGGAACCAATACTGACCTGGTCCGAAGATTACTCATACCACTTGTGCAGGAGAAGAGCACCTCTTCCCCGAAGGTGCACCCTATGCTAACACAGGTGTACCAGGATCTAGTGCATGAGCTGAAGGCCCCACCAGAAGGAGTGGGCAAAATCTGGCGCCTAGACCAGAGTGAAAAGCTGGTACAACCGGGTGAGGTAGTCTGCCTAAAAGCTTCCATCAAGCTGAGTTGGACACAGCCTGGCCCTTTCGTTGTCCTTGAGACGGACAGACAGAAACATGATAAAGGCCTGGAAATAATCCCTGAAGTGTTGTCAACCAAGGCACTGAAGAGAAACAAAGGGAGAGTCTTAGTCAGTGTCCGAAACACAACAGCCTCACCTGGGATTTGTCCTAGATTCAGGTTTAACTTTGGCTCCTCAGGTAAAGAGGGTCGTCAGTGCATGTCACTGGCAGCTAAAACTCCTGAGGGGGCTGTTTAAATATTTGGATATCTCGGACAGAAAAACTGTCATCTGCGCCACGATAGGTAGCTGCCTAGACTACTGCAACTTTCTTTATCTGGGATTGCCTAAGATGCTAGTGCAGAAGCTTCAACTTATTCAAAATGCTGCGGCTAGGTTACTCATGGATGTCCCGCTGAGGGATCATATCACCCCTGTCCTCTGAGCCTTGCACTGGCTGCCGGTCCACTATCACACCTTATTTAAGGCTGGATGTATTATGTTTAAGATAATGAGAGGCCTGGCTCCAAGCTATCTCTGCTCTCGTTTTCATAAACAAGCTTTTGTTAGATCACTCAGATCTACCGGCAGAGATATCCTCCACATCTCGGTGCCCAAGAAGATCCGGCGTGGTGGTCGGGCCTTCTCCCACCAGGGTGCCGTTTTGTGGAATAGCCTCCCTGTCGAGCTCCAGGAGGCCCCTACTATTCCGGTCTTCCGCGGGTTACTAAAGACTTGGCTTTTCACGCAAGCCTTCCCTGCGTAGCCTCTCTCTTCCACCCTTTCTGCCACTCTGTGCTGCTTCTGGTTCCTGGGTCCTCTTTTCCCAGAAACTCTGCTATGCGCGTCGGGACCCTTTGGGGTAAGACCGCGCTATATTAAGATACCTCTCAACTCAACTCAACTCAACTCAACTCACCTGTAAAGGTGCCAGCTAGAATGCTCTTGGGCCAGGTAAACCAAGCAACCCCAGTCTCACGTGTGGCATCGTGGGAGAACAAGACGGAGAGATTCCCCTGGAAGAGTTCTACCCAAGGAACACACCCCTTACACCTGCTTGGATGGAGAGAGCCAAGACCCAAGTCATGAGATTGAGAGCCGCCTTCTCAAAGAGTGAGTTCGATGTGGGGCTAGCAAGGAGTGCTAAGCACAGGATTCGATTGGAGGAAGACAAACCCTTCCGGGAGAGGGTCAGATGGATTCCACTGGGAGATCTTGAAGTCCTTGCAAGAACAGCTGGCTGAGCTGAAGAAAACAGGGATTATAAGGGAGTCCCGGAGTCCATATGCCTCTCCCATAGTGGTAGTGAGAAAGAAGAATGGGTCATTACGGTTGTGTATTGACTACAGGACTCTGAACCGAAGGACCATTCCTGATCAATACACCACACCTCGGAATGAGGATGCCTTACAGAGCCTGTCAGGGGCGAAATGGTTTAGCGTGCTGAACCTAAAGAGTGGATACTACCAGATCCCCATGTGTTCCAAAGATAGGGAGAAGACCGCTTTTATTACCCCTGTAGGATTCTTTGAATTCAATCGGATGCCCCAAGGCCTGTCTGGAGCCCCGGCAAACTTCCAGAGATTGATGGAGAAGACTGTGGGTGACAGGAACTTGATTGAGGTGCTGGTGTATCTGGATGATGTCATAGTGTTTGGCCGAACACTAGAAGAGCACGAAGAGCGCCTAGAGAAAGTCTTGAAGAGACTTCATGACGAAGGCCTGAAGCTCTTGATGGAAAAGTGCCAATTCTATCAACCCTCAGTAAACTACTTAGGGCACATCGTGTCCGCGGAAGGAGTGGCAACATATTCTAAGAAGCTGGAAGCTGTCACCTCTTGGCCCAGACCCACAAATGTGACCGAGCTTAGATCATTCCTAGGCTTCTGTTCATATTACCGGAGGTTTGTGGAAGGGTTTGCCAAAATAGCCCACTTGCTGAACTATTGAAGAACCAAGAGGAAGCTGATACAGACTCAGAAAAACCTGGAAGACCAAAAGAGGGACCCAGGAAAAAGAAATAGTCCATCCAAGACCAGTGGACTCCGCAATGCAAAGAAACCTTCAGACAGCTGAAGTGGAGCCCTACCACTGCTCCGGTCTTGGCCTATGCAGATCCTGCCAGACCCTACGAACTGCATGTGGATGCCAGCCGAGACGGGCTAGGCGGAGTGCTCTACCAAGAACATGACGGGCATCTGAGGCCCATTGCCTATGTGAGCAGAAGTCTAGCCACCGCTGAGAAGAACTACCCCACTCACAAACTTGAATTTCTGGCTTTGAAGTGGGCTGTGGTGGACAAGCTAAAAGATTATCTGTATGGTGCGGAGTTCGTAGTCAAGACAGACAACAACCCTCTCACATACCTGCTCACCACTGCAAAGTTGTACGCCACCGGCCACAGGTGGTTGGCTGCCCTCTCGACATTCACCTTCAGCCTGAAGTACAGACCAGGAGTTGGTAACCGAGATGCGGATACCTTGTCAAGAAGACCTCACTGTTCCCAGGGCCACCCAGAAGAATGGACCCAACTTACCCCTGAAGGAGTAAGAGCCCTATGTGAAGGGGCAGAACAGCAAGGAAAATGTGGAGCCAGAGCTGAAGAAGTTGGAGTGTCCGCCATAGGGGTGCCTAGGTGCTACTGTAATCGTACAGGAAGGTATACCTAAACTATCTAAAAAAGACCTCCGGAGAGACCAACAGGAAGACCCAGTTTGTTGATTAGTACTGAAGGCGTTAGAAAGTCAACATTCTGATCTACTGCTCAGAAGCTCGGCTGCTACACAAAGAGTGGGATCGGTTGCAGTTACAACAAGGGGTGGTCTACCGAAGGGGCTCCTCTGAAGATCCTGAAGAGAAGTGGCAACTGTTTCTGCCAGAGAAACACAGAGAGAGAGTACTGATCGCCTTGCATGATCACCATGGCCATCTGGGATCAGAAAGGACTCTTCAACTTGTAAGGGACAGGTTCTACTGGCCTTACATGAGGACCGAAGTGGAGAGTTACTGTCATTCCTGTCTCAGGTGTATACAACGGAAGGCTTTTCCCCAGCGAGCCGCCCTAATGGGCCACTTAGAGAGCCAAGGGCCAATGGATCTGGTCTGCATAGACTTCCTGTGTTTGGAATCTGACCTGAGTGGGCAAGGAAACAATTTTGTAGTCACTGGTCACTTCGCCCGCTATGCTCAGGCGTTCTCTAATAAAGATCAGCAAGCAGCCACAGTAGCAAAGACTCTTGTGGAGAAGTTATTCATCCATTATGGCCTACCCCAACGGATCCATTCAGATCAAGGAAGAGACTTTGAGAGCACTCTGATCAGAAGACTGTTGGATCTACTAGGCATCCAGAAGTCTAGAACTACTCCTTATCACCCACAAGGAGACCCTCAACCAGAGAGGTTTAACAGAACTCTTCTCAACATGTTGGGGACCTTGACTTCTGAACAAAAATCGCATTGGAGCAAGCACATCACTGCTTTGGTACATGCTTACAACAGCACCAAGAGTGATGCTACAGGATATTCACCCTACAGGCTGTTGTTTGGGCGTGAAGCCAGACTGCCTATCGACTTAGCCTTCAGAACCTTTCTGGACCATACGTCAGAGACCTCTCATCGAGGGTATGTGAATAGGTTACGGAGGAGTCTGAAGATTGCCTATGAGAAGGCTCAAGCCACGTCAGACACCAGAGGAGGTAGGAACAAAAGGAATTTTGACTTAAGAGTACGAGTTCAGGACCTGCAGCCCGGTGACCGAGTTCTGCTGAGAAATCTGGGCATCCCAGGCAAACATAAATTGGCTGACCGCTGGAGGTCGCAGCCATATATAGTATGCAGACAACTTCCAGGGCTCCCAGTGTATGAGATCAGACCGGAATGAGGCACTGGACCATTAAAAACCTGGCATCGGAACCACCTCCTACCTCTCACAGAAGCAGTCAAGATAACTCCAGAGGAAGAACTACCATCTACTTCCACTGCTGTACATCGACCAGTAACTAGGTCTCAGCCTGGACCCTCAGCAACTGAGGATGAAGCGGAAGAAGCAATGGAGATAAGTTGGCTGTGGCCATCTGATACGCCAGGAGCTGAAGCCTGTGCTTCACCCCAGACAAGAGGAGGAGACAATGGAACTCTTAGGCCTGAAGCCCCCGAGTTCCTACCTCAGGACAGGTTAACAGAAAATTCAGAGGAGTCTCAAACCTCCATGTTGGAAACAATTCCTGAGTATTCCCCTGCTGGTGTTGAAATTGGAATACAGGACACACAATTGAGTGAACAGGAGGATGAGGAAATCGAAGAAGATGTCAGCCTACCTCAGACCCCAAAAGAACAGAGAGCCAAGAGAGTGATTCACCCTCCAAAAAAACTAACATATAATACACTGGGCGAATGCTCTGAAGTGACCCAAATTACCAGTAAAATAAATCCTGAAGCACCTGGTCCCTCTAATGTCAATTCAGGAAGGGACAACCCCATCTCACCCCTTGACACATCTGTATTGGACACTACAGTGTCAGCTGTGAGTGCACAGAACAGTCTCCCATCACATGAGAACTGGTGGGAGGCTCCTCTGTCCGACTTATGTTATGGAATAAAAGCCTTGAGGTTAAATTTGGGTGAGGAAGCTGAGACTTTGAATATCTTTGGGGACCAAAGCCTTAAAGCAGGGGGAGTATGTAGCGCTGGTATTTTTGCCTATTAATGCTTTATAATGTAAGTCTATGAGCAGTGTTATAGCTTAGTATTTGGCACCATCTAGTGGCTAATACAAGAAATGGACTCTAAGTATTTTTCTTTTATATAGCACTAGAGATACAACAGGAAATGACTGTTCTGTTTACATTTTTGCTATGACCTACCTACCCAGAATGCCAGGTGACCTACCCATGAACACTCAGTACTGAATTGCATGCTGGGTAGGATATAAAAGGCCCTGCACGGCCATCTTAGGTCTCTTCTGGACGCATTGCCTGCCTGTAAGGACCTGTGAGGAGGTCTCCAGAGAGCGTGGTCTACTAAGTTACAGCGGAACGGAACATTTAAAGACTCTGCCATTCATCTGATCGCTGCAGAAACTGAGTGACTGGATCGGGAAAGATCCAGAGACATCTGTTGGAGCCATCAGAGGGTCCGGTTCATCTTGCGGAGCGGAGCGGTGTGACGGAAGCCGGCCGGTGAGAAGCAAGACTGTGACCAGCGAAGCGGAGCTGTTCCATCTCTTCAGGCCCAGTTAACCCTTGTTATTCCACTGTTGTATTACAAATTGTTACAAACTCATATAGCTAGCAGAAGAAAGAAGATCAAAGACTGCATCTTGTATTGCAAGGCCTTGCACCTTTATTAAAGTAGGGGAAGCTCCCTTGTAGTTGTGTTGTACCATATTTGTAATTTGTATTTCTGTATTCACCAGAGTGTGCTGGAATTGGGAAGGTGCCCAGAGTAAGGAGTAATCACTCTGAGCACTAGTCCCAATTGGAGCCACATCCTCAGAGGTCACCTAGGATAACTGTACAGATACAATCTGTTGTGTGTACCTACTGTACTGTTATGTTATGTTTATGTGACAGTGCAATTGCCGAAATTATTACTTTACATTAACCTTAGTAAAAATACGTTCTTGGTTAAGTACTTTGGTGTGGAGTGTTGTTCTCTTTAGAGCAGCAGGTGGAGCCATTGGATACACAGGTAATAGCAAAAGTATACTGTTATTATATTGTATATTGTGGGGTTATCCTTCACCATTAGCTCCACATCAACATTGCACCACGGCTGTGTCAAGGGGATTAAGCCAAGTTATTGGGGGTGTAAAAGCAGAGTACAGGCACAATCAAATTCAGTAGCTCCTTCGGGGGTCAGTGCTACACATGTATTTAGCTGCTTTTATTGAGAGTGCTAAAGAATGTGTCTGTAGTGGTTTTAAGTAAAGATCTCTGACATCTCTAGAGCCTCATATAGATTGTGTGATGTGCTGTTAATATATCATAAAGCTGCTGCATTACAAGTCGGGGTGCACCTAGCTATCTTTTCTTAAAAGCCCTTTATGCACCACACCACCATGGTTAATTCTGTATGGTGTGGATTGTGATATTTTTTTTTTCAAGTGTAGCGGGGTCTTTAAATTTAGTTGGGGTACACCTGGGGGTAGTGTGACCCAGGTGTGTAATTGTGAAGGTTCTGGACCCCTTTTTGTAATTCGTGGAGGATTGGGTGGTGTATTATTCTCCTTGGCCTGTGGGTGGCGGGGTACATACAGGCTCAAGGTAGAATCACTGCTGCAGTGCTACCCTTTTTGTCCCTTTCCGGAGATGGTACGGCTGGGGCGGGGAACCCGCCGTGGTGTTGAAGGGAGGAGATAAAAGGGGGAGACGCCCTTGCCACGAGGTTCCTTCGAGGATTTTGTCTTCACGCACCCAGGCACCTTAGGCCTGGGTGCGGGCGGTTCAAGGTTCCGGCCCAGGCTCCCTAGGCCTGACCGGAATGAAGTTGGGGTCCATCCCAGGCACCTTCAGCCTGGGGTGAGGTACTATATCGTAGGCCTGGGGCCCAGTAACTTCGACTGGGTCCCGCGAGGGCGAAGTGATCCGAGGGTGCCGCCTTGCGAGGGGACCCGCATCTGAGGTGAGGAGGCCGGGGAGGTCACCCGTCCGGAGATTCCGGAGCAGCATCAACCCGGTGACGGATGGGCCTCCGGTAACTCCCTTAGAGGGAAGGGACATCTTCCCCTGATAGGGGCCGCAACGCAGCGAAGGTACTCCCATCTATGTCCTATGGAGTTGCTGGTAGAGACTCACAAGTTCTATGTTCTGTGCTAAGCAAAGCTGCTATAACCCCTGGTGAAACCACAGGGGTTTAGATTGAAATCAGGATAGTGCCTCGGCCTGCTCATTCCACCGTTTGCATTATGTTATGGGTCGCAACTAATCGGCTGTGAAAGAACTGTTTGTTGTGGAAGTATAATAAACAAGTGTTGGACCCTGCATCGGTGTATGGACTCTGGTTAATGGGAGCAAGGGAGGTTTCAGCATAGCAGGACTGAGCTTCATGACTAACACACATTGGCCCGAGGAAGATACTGGTGCTGGCCTTCACCTCACCCACAGCTATGGGGAGGACATGGGCCGTAGCGCATCTCACCCTGTCATGTGACATACCCCTAGAAAAAGGAGATGGGGTGAGGCCGCTACACAAGTAACTGACTAAACGCTTTGTAAAATATGCATGCGGTTAGTGTTTTGTTCCTTGATCATCCCTTTTTTTTCATAGATATGTTTTAAAATTGATCATTGACTACAATGGCCACCATTTCGCAGGCTCTTTGGCACATTTCTCATTGCTTATTAAGTAGAATGTAGTAAGGTAGGAGCTACAAGTGTTCAAAACAGACATCAATGATTTGTAGAAATTACCCCATATCCACCACAAATTCCATTTGGCAAAATAAAATTTGTGAAGAAAAAGATTCCAGTGTACCAATTTAAGGTGGCCCTAAACACACAAATCTCATCAGTCACTGTAACCGTCAACCCAACCGTCATTGAAACTCTGGTTATGACTGCTACGGGAGTTTCCATATCCTTGTGTAGCAAGATCCGACACCTCTATCTAGAGGCCTAATGGTGACCTCCAGAGTTAGGGACAGCTGACATCCTTCTGTGTAGAGAGGGTTACAAGGCATGGTGGGTGTACTGCAAGATGAAAAGGTGGGCGCCAGATACTTTTTGAATGCAAAAATATTTATTGTCTCTTGAACAGAACTGTGGGAGAGAGAGGGATAGGGCCAGGACACCCTTAAGTCGATGCAATGATAATTGGCAGACTCAGAGACTTCTAACGGAAGACAGCTATACAGGTGAAGGCCTTCAGCCGGAAACCACTTCTCAATAGGTAGGATCGCTGTCTCCTATGGCAACAATCTTGTAGTAGTTACTAACGGTGGTTGTATTCAACTATTGACAATACAAACAGTTCTCCGCTTACTCCACAGTCACTCACTGTGGGCCTTTACTCAACGAACTCCCAGTCTTTCACTAGACTTTGGATCCAATAGCCGCTGGATCCCCTGAGCTCTTCCACTTTAGTGCTCAGTATCTTCCTCAAGCGCCGCCCGCCGCTTCCCTGCTGGGTCACTGGCTTGGGACTCACAGATACTATTCAAGCGTCACCCCTGCTGACCCGCTAGGTCCCTGGCTTGGCATCCACTGATGCTCTGCAAGCGTCACCTCTGCTGTCCCGCTGGGACCCTGGCTTGGCACTGAAGCTTTCCCACTTCTTCACCATCCCTGGCTGGTGAGAAGACTGCTCTGGTACTGACTTCAGATTACTCACAATGGTCTCAAGGTGGTTGGTCCCTTAGTGGCGACAGCTTCCCCTTCTACCTCTGACCACAGCTGGTTTCCCATCAGGCAGAACCACTACTTCGGGTTGTGCTACAACCCAGCAGTCCTAACCCTACGCTGCTCTCCCGCTCCTGGAAAGGCCCTGAAGCAGCCTGGCAGCTAAAAGTCCCCAGGATAGGCCTCAGGCTTGGCCTAGCAGCCCGGGGCAGCACATCACACGTCCACCCAGACAGCTGTCCGGGTGGCACAGAACCCTGATCACCTGACTCCACCCAAATAAATAGGCTCTCCCAGCAGGCCCAGGGATCAAAGAACATCCCTGCCTATTGGCTGAGACACCCCATTCATTCATGTCTGAGCTTGCAAAGCCCCTGTCTTATCTAATGTCACTAGCACAGTGCCACCCAGTGGCAGAAGAGAAAGGATGCAACAAGTCCAGATTAGAGCGGAGTCAATTGATCTCCTAACAATTGGCCAAGGCAACTATCGCCTGGCAACTAAATTTGATAGCAAACCTGCCTAAACATCAGGGAGCTACATCTGCAACATTTTTCCAATTTAGGATCAGTCACAAGAAATATCCCTTCATAGGAAATGGTGGAAAATCTTTTTGACCAACTCAACAGTGTCCATGCTATACATACCCCTTTAGTCATAAGTGATGTCTGAGTTAGATGTACAACCGTTAAACTCCAGGGAGACAATAAAGAATACTATTTAAACCATGGGTGCTCAACCTGTGGCCCCCCAGCTGTTGCGGTACTACAAGTCCCATGAGGCATTGCAAGGCTGAAAGTTACAAGCATGACTCCCAAAGGCTGAGGCATGATGGGACTTGTAGTTCCACAACAGTTGGAGGGCCACAGGTTGAGCACCCATGATTTCAACCATCCATACATTCTCTAAAATCAATTAAATATACAGTATGTTAAAGAGAAACTCAAGTCCCCTTAATGCTGGCTCCACCCCCTTTCATCCACCTTCCTTAAAGGTTCGACAGATGTGCCGATGGGCCCTTCCCGACCTTTGGGACATGGCAGACCCCCGTGGCACATCTGCTAACACGGCGAGTTTCCCAACACGAATGCAAAAAAACAAAGACCTGGGACCTCCTTAGGTGCACTTTCTTTGCACATGCATGGAATTGAGAGCATGTCATTCTCGCCTAGGCAAGAAAGGAGGAAGTGCTCCCCTACAGCACAAAAAAGTATAATGCATTTGTGGGAGAGGGAGAGGGCTGTAGCCAGGTGCAAATAATGATTTTTTTTGGGGTGAAGGTCTGCTGTAACTACAGGAATATAAATTCCTGAATCTATCTTTATTTTAACATTGTGTAATCTTCTGGGATTGGGATAGGAAGGGTTAATCTAACACACACACACAAAGTATGGCTCTAACACCGTACCTCCCAGTCTATCACCTAGACCCACTGATCCACTGCCACTTGATCTCCTGAGCTTTTCCAATTTTCCTCAAGCGTCACCCCCTGCATCCCTGCTGGATCCCTAGCTCGGCATTCACAGATACTTCTCAAGTATCACCCCACTGGCCTGCTCAGTCCCTGGCTTGGCACACAAGACTGCTCAGCAAGCGTCACCTCCGCTGGCTGGGTCCCTGGCTTGACACCTGCTGAAGTTTCCCAATTCTTCACCGTCCCTGTTTTGTCAGAATACTGCTCTGGTACTTGCATCAGCTACTCATGGCGGTCCCTGGTAATAAGGTGGATGGTCCCTTAGTGGCGACAGCTTCCCCTCTACCTCCAACAACTACAGGTTTTCCAGCTGGCAGAACCGTCACTTTTGGTTGGACTGCAAGCCGAAATCCCAACCCTGCGCTGCTCTCTTGCTTCTGGATAGGCCCTCAGACAGCCTAGCAGCCAGATGTCCCAGAGATAGGCCTCAGGCTTTGGCCTAGCAGCCTGGGGCAGTACAACACACGTCCACCCAGTCAGCTGTCACCCAAATAAATCGGCTCTCCCAGCCGGCCAAGGGACCCAAGAAAATCCCTGTCCATTGGCTGAGACACCCCATCTATTCCTAAGTCCTAATTAGGTCAGCACCTCAAATTTGTATTCTTTAAACCATTCTTATACCATTTTTGCAGTGTGGCAGGGCGTATTATCCTGAGGCCACTGCCATCAGAGGATACCGTTTCCATGAAGGGGTATACTTGGTCAGCAACAATGTTTAGGTAGGTGGTAATTGTCAAAGCATCATTCACATGAATGTCAGGACATTGCCCAAAGCATCAAACTGCCTCCACCGGCTTGCCTTCTTCCCATAGTGCATCCTGGTGCTATCTCTTCCCCAGGCAAGTGACATACACAAAACCAGCTGTCCACATGATGTTAGATAAAACCTGATTCATTAGACCAGGCCACCTTCTTCTATTGCTCTGTGGTCCAGTTCTGATGCTCAATGTAGACACTCTTGACTGTGGACACGGTCAGCTTGGGCACCCTGACCTATCTGCAGCTACACAGCCCCATACACAAAAAACTGCGATGCTCAATTTTCTGCATTCAACACATACTTGTGACCGAATATATGTAACAGATTTTCAGATGCCATTGTAACAAGGTAATCCATGTTATTTACTTTACTTGTCAGTGATGTTAATGTTGTGGCTAATCAGTGTACTTGTATGTCAACTGTGTACTGTAGCTGTTTTCTTAGAGATCACTGCAGTGCATGGTCAACCTTATTGTACAGTATGTCTAGGTCAGGGGTCTCCAAACTTTGTAAACAAGGGGCCAGTTTACTGTCTTCCAGACCTTACTGGGGGGGGGGGGGGCTGGACTGGGGCCATTGGGAGTAGAAGTTATTCTGGAATCAGTGGGATTAAACAATGCATCTTTGGTATTAGTGTCCTATCTCTGGTGTCAGTGGGAGAAATAGTGCCCCATCATTGTGTCAGTGGAAGGAATAGTGCCCCATCATTGGTGTCAGTGGGAGGAGTAGTGCCCTGTCATTGCGATCAGTGGGAGGAATAGTGCCCCATCATTGGTGTCAGTGGAAGAATAGTGCCCCATTGTTTGTATCAGTGGGAGAATTAGTGCTCCATCGTTGGTGTCAGTCTGAGAATTAGTGCTCCATCGTTGGTGTCAGTGGGAATAATAGTGCCCCATCGTTGGTGTCAGTGGGAATTATAGTGCCCCATTGTTGGTGTCAGTGGAAGGAATAGTGTCTTGTATCAGTGGAAGGAAAAGTGCCCCAAGGGTTGAAAAAAGGCAAGCAAAGGGCCAGTTTGGAGACCCCTGGTCTAGGTGACTGCACTGGTGCTGAACGGACTAAAACAACAAAGCTGGATGGTATTCACACTTGTTCCTCTGGAAGAGCCCTGGGACTTGTGACACAAATCCGGGTGTCAGGCCTATATAACTAGCCTATATTTTTCTGTGTTTGCCTTTCTGATGTGCAGATTTTAATATAGAGAACTATAGAGAATATAGTGCAGAAACCTTTTTCACAATGCTATTTGTAGAAATTCTTACATGAGTCTTTTAAACAAACAGCGTGATCAATAATCTAATGTTCCATGGTGAGGCTCTCAGTGATTGGGGGATGGGCACGGCATTTCAGATGCAACTGACTCTTTGCTTTCACAGTATTAGGGAGACTACTAACATTGTACAAATTATTTATATATGCTGACGTATTGTGCATGATACCATGTATCACAATGTATCTACAGTCTCTCTTTGGATATATGTAAATCTGATATAAATAAGAATTATATATAGTAGTTTTTCAGACTGCAAGACTGTATGTTCCGTAAATAATGCAAATTCAATATATTTTCCATTAATGAAGTTTTCCAGAGGACAATGGAGGAATTCCACACAATATAGCAACAGTCGCTGAACTTACATAGTTTGAGGTTGTACATACTTAAAGCGGTATTAAACCTTCTCTTCTCTTCTCTCTTTTTTTTTTTTTATTAAAATAACAAAAATGCCATACTTACCTGCTCTGTGCAATGCTTTTGCACAGAGCACCCCTGACCCTCTTCTTTTGGGGTCCCCCGCCGGCACTCCAAGCCCCTCCTCTTTGATAGGTGCCCCCACGGAAAGCTGCTTTTGCTGGGGGTAGCCGTGCATGCTCGCTCCCCAGTCCCGATGCTGCGTCCATTGTCAAGACAGCGGGACTAGGCCCCGCCCCCTGCTACCGCATCACAGCTTTTGATTGACAGGTGCGAGAGCCCATAGCTTCCAATTGTTCCTGATTTCGAGGGACTGTCCCTGATTTGGAACAAAGTTCCTCTTCATTTGTCCCTCATTTTGGTCTGATCTATATAGTTGTATATAAAATGCACTTTTCATCTTTCAATGAGTGTTTCCCAGTGCTAAACCTTTGATCTAATTTCTAATTTGCTGCATTTGTAAATTTCAAAAGCCAGTATAAAGTTGCAGTGGTAAAAAAAAAACACTTGTGGGTTTAACCACTTGTCCACTCGGCGCTTAAACTCCCTTCCAAACCAGACCAATTTTCAGCTTTCGGTGCTCTCACAATTTGAATGACAATTACTCAGTCATGCAACATTGTACCCATATGAAATATTTGTCATTTTTTTCACATAAATAGAGCTTTCTTTTGGTGGTATTTGATCACCTCTGGGATTTTTTTTTTTTCTTCTTAAATTTTGGCCTAAAATTTTACTGCTACATATCTTTGGTAAAAATAACCCAAATTAGTGTAAATAATTTGGTCTTTGTGAAAGTTATAGAGTCTACAAGCTATGGTGCCAATCATTGAAAATTAATCGCTCCTGATGTATTGACAGCCTATCTCATTTCTTGAGACCCTAACGCTTTGTACACAAGATCGGATTTCCGATGGAATAAAATCCGATGGAATATGCCGTCGGAATTCCAATTAAGCTGACTTCCATCAGTCTTGCATACACACTGTCAGACTAAATTCCGACCGTCTAAAACGCGGTGACGTAAAACACTACGACGAGCCGAGAAAAATTAAGTTCAATGCTTCCGAGCATGCGTCGACTTGATTCTGAGCATGCGTGTATTTTTCTCCGATGGAATTCCACACAGACAGTCGGAATTTCCCATCGGAAAAATTTAAAACATGTTCTATTTTTTTACTCGGATGGAAAAAAGTCCGATGGGGCCCATACACGATCGGAATTTCCGATGAAACAAGTCCATCAGATTTTATTCCATCGGAAATCCGATCATGTGTACAAGGCATAACAAGCCAAGAAAGTACAAATACCCTCCAAATGACACCTTTTTAGAAAGTAGACAGTCCTATGTATTTAGTAGGAGGCATGGTGAGTTTTTTGAAGTTGTGATTTTTTTTCCCACAATTCTTTGCAAAATTAAGATTTTCTTTTTTTCACAAAATTGTCATATTAACAAGTTATTTCTCTCAGACAGCATATGCATCAGGGCCATCTTTAATGCAGGGCAAAAGGGGCAGCTGCCCTGGGTCCAGTCATTGTTGTGGGGCCCAAAAGCAGCTGCCCCATGAGCCTGCACTGCCTACAAATAGTTGATAAGTGAGTTTGAATGGGCCCAAGGAAATGTTTACCCAGGGTCCAATCAATATTAAAGACGGCCCTTATATGCATACCACACATTACACCCCAAAATACATTCTACTACTCCTCCTGAGTATGGCGATACCACATTATGAGACTTTTACACAGCCTGGCCACATACAGAGGCCCAACATGCAGGGAGCACCATCATTAATTTTTGCCGGAATGACTGAACTCGTGGTCATCCTGCGCCGCCCAATCAAGATGGCTGATAACCTTCACCCGGAAGAAGCTGGGAGAAGATGCCAGCGCCGGTAAAGGACCTTGCCCGCCAAGCAATGACATGCAGAAGCTGAATTCCGTGGGCATAGTTTACTTTCCTGTAGTCAAATCGATAAAATAATTCTAATTGGATGCTATCAGTTATGATATTTTGCAGGGCACCCTTGTATTCTACGTCCTGCAATGTGGCTCCCTGCTCTCTTTAGCTGTCCACTTCTGTGCCACTTCTGCTGAACCCTCTGTATTTATCAGTAGGAGGAGAAAAAAACAATAGCATCCCACTGTTTGACAAGATGGAGAGAATATATGGAGATATAAAGCATCTTTCCTTTTTCCAATTCATTTTGGACCTGCAAGGAATCCTATATTGAGCAAATCAATGCATTGACAAATTTCCATCCTTTACAATTCATTACATGGATGTAGAGTCTGTGGCTGGATTTCAAATATCTCTAGAAATAACTCTACAGCTGGTATGTCAAAGAGCACCTGATAAATCCATATATTTGTCATTAATAGGGTTACAGGAGTACTCCACTCAGTATAGCAAGCGTCAGCAACTAACATAGCATCAGGGTGTAGACACTTAATGGAATATGCAAGTTTCTATATTCCCTCAGGGCAGCTTGGAGCACCTTCCCCTAATTAACCTCTTCAGCTCCGGAAGGTTTACCCCCTTTATAACCAGGCCATTATTTGCGATACGGCACTGTGTTACTTTAACTGACAATTGCGCGGTCGTGTGACGCTGTACCCAAATTAAATTGATGTCTCTTTTTTTCCCCACAAATAGAGCTTTCTTTTGGTGGTATTTAAATACTCTGCGTTTTTTTTTTTTTGCGCTATAAACAAAAAAAGACCAAAAATTTTTTTACTTTCTGCTATATTATTTTAATACATTTTGAGACTGCATTTACTTACTGTCAATTGTTGGATAACCGCATTCACTTCATTAAGGCCCCTTTCACACTGAGGTGTTGAAAAAACGCAAAAAAATTATGAGATTTTGTACCGCGATTTTACCGCGTTTTTACCGCGTTCGCGGTAAAAATAGCGCTAACGCATATGCGTTTTTACCGCGTCGGCGCTAAAAATAGCGCGAACGCGGTAAAAACGCATACGCATTAGTGTTATTTTTTCAAATAACGCTTATGCCTATGCGTTTTTACTGCGTTTTTACTGCGGTTCCCATTCATTTCAATGGGGATAGGCGTTTTTACAGCGCTATTTTATGCGCCCTAAAGTTGCTCTAAAAAAGCTGTTTGCAGGATTTTTTTCAACGCCCAGCCAGCACAACACCTCAATGTAAAAGCCCTCAGAGATTTCACATTGAGAATGCTGGGGCAGGATTATTTCAGGCGTTATTACAGCGCTATTTTTACCACGAAAACGCGGTAAAAACGCCTCAGTGTGAAAGGGGCCTTAAAGTCCTGGGGCGATCTCCTGTTTTTTGCTACTTTCTGCTATAAAACACGTCCAATAAAATAAAATAAAAAAATCGAATTTCTTCATCAATTTAGGCTAATGGGTATTCTGCTATATATGTTTGGTAAAAAAAATCGTAATAAGCGTATATTGATTGGTTTGCATAAAAGTTATAGCGTCTACAAACTATGGGATATTTTAATTTGTTAATTTTTTTTTTTTTACTAGTAATGGTAATGGAGGCGATCAGCGACTTATAGTGGGTCTGCGATATTGCGGTGGACATATTCTGACCCTAACTGACACTTTTTAGGGACCAGTGACACTACTACAGTGACCAGTGCTAAAAAATGCACTGTCATGGGAAGGGGTTAACATCAGCGGTGATCAAGGGGTTAACTGTGTGCCTAGCCAGTGTTTTTACTATACTGTGGGAGGTGCTTTTACTAGGGGAAGGGATGGAATTTGAGGAGGACAGAGCAGGGCTGCAGATGACGGAGGCACGTAAACTGACCATGATGTCAGGGCTCAGCAGCCATAAAAAACAGTGGTCATTTTACAGGGGGGAGGGCAGAACCAGGCAGGACAGTGGTTCTCAACTCCTGTCCTCAGGACCCACTAACAGGCCAGATTTTAAGTATTACCTTGGTGAGATGCAGACTAGAATACTGCAATCACTGAGCAGCAAATTATATCACCTGTGATGCATTTCAGTTATCTTGCAAACCTGGCCTGTTGGTGGGCCCTGAGGACTGGAGTTGAGAACCACTGAGGCAGGATGATACAGCGGGCCAAATTACACAGCACAAGCACTGTGCTGTATAACATACTTTAACCACTTCAGCCCCGGAAGATTTGGCTGCTCAATGACCAGGCCATTTTTTGCGATACGGCACTGCGTCGCTTTAAATGACAATTGCGCAGTTGTGCAAAGCTGTACCCAAATAAAATTGACGTCCTTTTTTCCCCACAAATAGAGCTTTCTTTTGGTGGTATTCGATCACCTCAGCGGTTTTTATTTTTTGCGCCTTAAACAAAAGAAGAGCGACAATTTTTGAAAAAAAAACCACTATCTTTTACTTTTTGCTATAATAAATATCCCAATTTTAAAAAAAATAAATAAAAAAAAAATCCTCACTTTAGGCCGATATGTATTCTTCTACATATTTTTGGTAAAAAAAAATTGCAATAAGCGTCTATTGATTGGTTTGCGCAAAAGTTATAGCGTCTACAAAATAGGGGGTCGTTTTATGGCATTTTTACTATTTTTTTATTTATTTTTTGCTAGTAATGGCGGCGATCTGCGATTTTTATCCAGATTGCGACATTATGGCGGACACATCAGACACTTTTGACACATTTTTGGAACCATTGGCATTTATACAGCGATCAGTGGTATAAAAATGCACTCATTACTGTAAAAATGTCACTGGCATGGAAGGGGTTAACACTAGGGGGCGATCAAGGGGTTAATTGTGTTCCCCAATGTGTGTTCTAATTGAAGGGGGGATGAGACTGACTAGGGGAAGAGATTGATCGGTGTCTAAACATTGTATGAACACACGATCAGTCTCCTCGCCCCTGAGAGAACCGGGATGTGTGTATTTACACACACACATCCCGGTTCTCGTTCTGTAACGAGCAATCGCAGTCACTCGCATCAGCTCCGGGGACACGCGTCGGGCACACGTGCGCGCCACAGGAGGCATCTTAAAGAGCCGACGTACAGCTACGATGGCTCGCGCAATGGAAAAATTTCAACGGACGCCCATGCACCCATCCACGTTATGCGGCGGTACTTTAAAAAGGGATATCGTTATTATGGTAGCAACTAACCGCTTTCAGATAAAAGTGATCTCTGCGGCGGATCCGCAGCAAGATCACTTTTATCGGCGGTCGGAGAGGACCCCCCCGCTGCGCTCCAGTGCCCTCTGCTGATTACGGGGGCCGACGGTAGCGGCGGAGGTGATTGGGTCCTCTTCTGTGTGTGGTATGGAGATGAGGGAGGGGAAGATGGCCCCCAACCGTCTCCATACCATTGCAGGGCGAAAGCGATGTCAAAACATCACTTCCGCCCATAGATCCTAAAGAGACTTTTTTTTTCAAATGACATTTAATTTTTAATTTTTTTGCATTTTAGTGTAAATATGAGATCTGAGGTCTTTTCGACCCCAGATCTCATATTTAAGAGGTCCTGTCATGCTTTTTTTCTATTACAATGGATGTATACATTCCTTGTAATAGGAATAAAAGTGACACAATTTTTTTTTAAAAGAACAGTGTAAAAAAATGAAAAAAGTTAAATTAAAAATTAAAAAATAATAATAAACGCACCCCGTCCCGCCGAGCTTGCGTGCAGAAGCAAACGCATACGTGAGCAGCTCTTGCATATGAAAACGGTGTTCAAACCACACATGTGAGGTATCCCCGCGATCGTTAGAGTGAGAGCAATAATTCTAGCCCTAGACCTCCTCTGTAACTCAAAACATGCAACCTGTACAATTTTTTAAACTTCGCCTACGGAGATTTTTAAGGGTAAACATTTGTCGCCATTCTGCGAGCGGGCGCAATTTTGAAGCGTGACATGTTGGGTATCAATTTACTCGGCGTAACATTATCTTTCACAATATAAAAAAAAATTGGGCTAACTTTTCTGTTGTCTTATTTTTTTATTAAAAAAAGTGTATTTTTTTCAAAAAAAGTGCGCTTGTAAGACCGCTGCTCAAAATACTGTGTGACAGAAAGTATTGTAACGACTGCCATTTTATTCTCTAGGGTGTTAAGAAATATATATAATGTTTGGGGGTTCTAAGTAATTTTCTAGCAAAGAAACCTGTTTTTAACTTGTAAACACCAAATCTACTTTTGTGTTTTTAGGTTTAGATACATTTTTAAGACACTAATCAATCTGCAGTTGCAGGGGGATAATGAGCCTGTGCAGCATGTACTGTAAGCAAAAATGTCCTTACTGTGTAACATTCCTACAACAAACCCATTAAATGGACATTACAAGACTAAAGCACATGGAGCAGCTTGATTTTATAGAGCTGACGGAAATGTGTCAATATCAAGAGGCACTGCTAAGAGATTGATGTCATGCATCAGTAGGTAAGAGCTGCACTAATTATCACCTGCCACTCTTCATAATGAACCCAAAGAGATGAGGTAATCCATCATTCTGCGCTGGCATGGGCACCTGCAGCCTCCAGCCTCGGGAGAACTACATATCCCAGCGCACTGCACCAGATCACTATGAGGTCTGTGCCTGCTGGGTTATGTTGGCCTAATAAAGAGAGTGATCGTGATCTGTAACGATTTTATACCATACATGACGCCCTTTTTAGAGCCAAAGATATTTAGATGTCTTATTCTATTATATAACCTTAAAATAAAAAGATTGTTCCTTATTTCAGGACAGTGGACAGAGTCATAAAAATCATCTGCCCATTGGCTAACTGCAAATTCAGAACCGTTAAGTCTCATACTTCAAGATATGTGATGGAATAAAAGACGTGAACATCTTTGGTTCTGAGAACAGTTTAGAAAAGTGTCAAAACAGTGCTGGACCTGTAGGGTTAGTTACCCCACTGGTATTGCTATCTTAAAGTATTATTGTTGATTGATGTAAATGATCTGGTTCCCGGACAGGCAACTTTTACACCCCAGAGGATCTCTATGGACTTCTTGGCTTATAGTGTGATGTAACAAAAATGGACATTGAAGTGCCACACCACTGCTTAGAGATCCAGATAAAACTGTATTCCAAAAAAAGTCAGGCAGACAATCCAAAAAGTATCCAACGCAATTTAGAGATCCAAGAGGCACCCTTTATCAGGGCTAAAAACAACAACACAAGAACATCTCCATATCGAATTTTGTACTTCCACCACTATTGACAACTGGTTATCTGGTTTTAAATATCTATTAATATTTATATATTGTATTGATATCGGATTTATATAAGGTTGTCCTTATGTTTTTTTCTAGCTCTTGGATTCCCGAAACACATGGCTACTGTTTGGTCTTAAGAAGGCTTTACTGTGCTATGCACTTGTTTAGTGAAAAGTTGTTTTGGTTGCCTTTAGGTTCCTTTAATCACTCCTCACTTTACATTTATTTTAAAGTGTACCTCTGCTATATGGAATGAAAGTTCCAACCACCCGAAATTCCCCACATCTTTGAAAAAAAACCCTAAACATATTGTTCCCTTTTCTTTAGTCTTCTAGTTGGTCTGGTGATATCACAACAAGTTTCTCTTCTTTCTCTGCAGTGGAGAGTGGGCATTCTTCCTAAACTGAGCAACCCTTATGTAATGATATGTGAGCGCTGCTTAGTCCTTAAGTACTATCAGTCCAGTCTTTGTAATGATGTACCCCCAAGAAAGGGGTTTTAATTCCAGCCTGATTGCCTACTCCTACCTGCCATCAGGGAGTGTCTCTGGTAAATGGAAAGGGGAGAAGCAATAGGGATGGAATATGTGCACGTTGGGGAAGGGTATACAACTTTGGGCTTACCCTGAGGAGAGCGCATTTTAGACCTGGGGAAGAGTGCTGCCAGAGCTGCTACTTTCCTAGGCCTGCTACCTAGGGAGGGCTTACACATTGTGGAAGCTATACTCAAATTGGATGCCAGGGAGAAGAAACTTCTGCTGAAGGTCTCCTATATAGCTGTGAGTACCAGCTGAAGGGCTGGTACTCGCTTGGAGGAAAGAAAGAGCTCTCTACTCACAGGCAAGGTACCACTAAATTACAGAAATGCTGGTCCCAGAGAAAGGCTCTATAAGCAAGGAGCAGAGACTGGAGTCTGTGTGTTATTAATTGCTGCAAACAAATATAATTTGTCACAGAGGTCAATGCAGGGTCAGGATATCATAACAATCAGTACATGGTCAGGATATCACAGGATCAGTGCAGGATCAGGATATTGCAGTGGTCAATGCAGGGTATGGATATCACAGGGATCAGTGCAGGATCAGGATACCATAATGATCAGTGCAGGGTAAGGGTAGCACAGTGGTCAATGCAGAGTTAGGATATCACAGTGATCAGTGCAAGATCAGGATATCACAGTGGTCAATGTAGGGTCGTGATATCGCAGTGATCAGTGCAGGGTCAGGATAGCACCCTAATCGGTGCAGAATCAGGATATCACAGTGTCCAGTGTAGGGTTAGGATATCACAATTAATAGTGCAATATTCAGGATATCGCAGTGGCTAGTACAGAATCAGGATATCACAGTGGCCAGAGTAAGGTAAGGATATCACAGTAATCTTTGCAGGATAGGGATATCACCGTAATCAGTGTAAGCTAAGGATATCACAGTGGCCAGTGTAAGGTAAGGATATCACAGTTGCCAAGGTAGGGTCAGGATATTACAGTGGTCAGTGCAAGGTCAGGATATCACAGTGATCAGTGTAGAGTCTGAATATCACAGTGGCCGATGCAGAATCAGGATATCACAGTGATCAGCGAAGGATCAGGATATCGCAAGGCCCAGTGCAGGGTCAGAACATCTCAGTGGTCGGTGTGGGGTCAGGATTATCACAGTGGTCAGTGTAGGGTCAGGATATCACAGTGGTCAGTGTAACATCAGGATATCATAATGGTCAGTGCAGAGCCTGGATATCACATCGGTCAATGCAGAGTCAGGATATCACAGTGGTCAGTGTAGGGTCAGGATATCATAATAGTCAGTGTAAGGTCAGGATATCACAGGTGGTCAGTGTAGGGTCAGGATATCATAATGGTCAGTGTAGGGTCAGGATATCACAGTGGCCAGTGCAGGGTCTGGATTATCAGAGTGATCAGCGAAGGATCAGGGTATCGCAAGGCCCAGTGCAGGGTCAGAACACCTCAGTGGTCAGTTGTGGGGTCAGGATTATCACAGTGGTCAGTGCAGGGTCAGGATTATCACAGTGGTCAGTGTAGGGTCAGGATATCACAGTGGTCAGTGTAGGGTGGGGATATCACAGTGGTCAGTGTATCATCAGGATATCACAGTGGTCAGTATAGGGTCAGGATATCACAGTGGTCAGTGTATCATCAGGATATCACAGTGGTCAGTACAGGGTCAGGATATCACAGTGGTCAGTTTAGGGTCAGGATATCACAGTGGTCAGTGTATCATCAGGATATCACAGTGGTCAGTGCAGGGTCAGGATATCACAGTGGTCAGTTTAGGGTCAGGATATCACAGTGGTCAGTGTATCATCAGGATATCACAGTGGTCAGTATAGGGTCAGGATATCACAGTGGTCAGTGTATCATCAGGATATCACAGTGGTCAGTACAGGGTCAGGATATCACAGTGGTCAGTTTAGGGTCAGGATATCACAGTGGTCAGTGTATCATCAGGATATCACAGTGGTCAGTGCAGGGTCAGGATATCACAGTGGTCAGTGCAGGGTCAGGATATCAAAGTGGACAGTGTATCAGGATATCACAGTGGTCAGTGCAAGGTCAGGCTATCACAGTGATCAGTGCAGAATTTCTATGGTCACTGTAAGGCTTTTCAAACCAAGCTATTGATATTAAATTGTATACGCTATAAAACACCACATAGCTATAATTCAAGTCCATCAATGCAAGTCCAACTAAAAAGCCATTAGCCTTGTCTCCCATATTTAGCTGTAGCTATAATAGCATCTATTTTTAATTTATTGACCCTCGGTAGTACACATCTATTTCTGTTTTCTCACAATCTGAAATTTTAATGCACACAGGGAAATCTTTATAATTTGCTTTACATATTGAGAAATAGGGCTTTGCACAGAAAATGCTTATTTAATTTTACTTCGATAATAGCCTGCCATTACAAGCACACCCACAGATGCTTCATTAGCTCAGTGCAGATATAAAAGTCATATGCAACTTCTTCTTTATCGCTGACTTAAAGGGGAACACCATACAAAACAAAATGGATAAATTTGCTTTGTGACTATTTATCTTTGTCTGCTTCTTTTTATGCATGCTTTGAATATAAAATCCTGATTGGCAGTGTTATAATACTACAAAATAAAAGCAGGTTTATCTATAAAATGAAGTTACCTCTTTATGTTGATAACCAAATAAAGGTTATGTAGGGAGGTGAGGGGAGGGGTTGAGTAGCTAAGCCAGCACATAGAGTAAAATAAGAAACCCCCAAAAGAGTGGAGGACTATCATGTGAAAGGTGGGAGGGGGCTGTTCTAGAGAGTTGACACTTTCTGGAGTGTCAATTCCCTGGCAAGTTCAGAGGAATATAAGTCATTGACAATATAAATTGTTTATGAAAAGGGAAAACTCTGCAAGTAAGCATTTTAAAAATTTGAATTTTCGGTATCATTACCTTTAGTTTTAAGTTGTCAACAAGGTTTCTAAAGGCCCCTTTTAGACCTGCATGTTTTACTGTAGACATGTGCACTGGCAAAAAATTCGTTAATTTTCATTTCATTCGTTTTTTAGCTTTTTTCAGAAATTCTGAAAATTTCGAAAATTCGGAAATTCGGAAATTCGAAAATTCGAAAATTTGGAAATTTGGAAATTCGAAAATTCGGAAATTTTAAAATTTGGAAACAAATTGCACACTATTTTACTGTGTTTTATTGCAATGTATAGTAACGAGTGGAATTTTTTACAGTGTGCCGCAGTGCCATTCATTTGGAAAAACACCCTATCACACAAGTAAGGTAGGTGCCAACCAACCCACAATGAATTACCCCAAAACATACATGCTGTGTATTGTAGTGTGTTGCATTAAAAATTGCTATAGTATGTGTTGGCTGCTTTTTTTAAAATTAATGTACTGCCTTAATGCAACTTACATTAACATGTGGACTAATGCATGTTATAAAATTTCCTGCTATTGCAAATTGAATGCGGGAAACCCACATCCAATTCGCAATGGTGTGAACCCAGCCTCAGATCCCGCATCTAACCCGTGTGCATGCATAATTTGGCACATCACAGATGAACCTCGATAGAAGATAAAAAAAATTAGGAACATGTGGCAAAATAATTTTAAAAAAAGAGGCTTTTCATGCCTCGTCTGCCAAAAAACTCTAAAGCCCTGTACACACGATAGGTTTAACCAATGAAAACAGTCCGATAGACTTTTTTTTCATCGGACAAACCGATCGTGTATGGGCCCCATCGGTCTTTTTTCCATCGGTGTTTAAAAATAGAACATGTTTTAAATGTATCCGATGGTTAAAAAACCGATGGCAAATTACTATCGTCTGTGGGGAACTTCATCGGATAAAAAACCCACGCATGCTCAGAATCAAGTCGACGCATGCTCAGAAGAATTGAACTTCATTTTTCTCGGCTCATTGGAGTGTTTTACGTCACCGCATTTGGAACGGTCGGTTTTTTGACTGATGGTGTGTAGGCAAGACTGATGAAAGTCAGCTTCATCGGTTTTCCAATGGAAAAATCCATCGGTTAAAAAACCATAGGAAATCCGATCGTGTGTACAGGGCTTAACTCCTAGCGCCCAAAATAATTGGAAAAAAATGTAAATGTATTTATATATTTCTTATTTTGAACCTGCAAATCATTGCAACCATGAACAGTAGATAGCTGCTACAATGCTCCGACTCCTGCACACTATTCCTCCAGCCCAGGTCCATATTGGGTTATGTCCCTTTGATTATGGGGCTGAAGGAAATATCAGTAAACTACAACTGTGGTGGAGTCACAATACTTGTCCAACTGCTGCAGTGGAAAATGGGACTTGTAGTCTCTCCATTACAGATCTTTATGAATGGATGATGCGGCTGTGCAGGCAGAGTCACCCACAGCTGTGCCAACTTAAAAAAAATCACAGGAGCCTCAGAAGAGGTGAACCTTTGTATTCAGTAAGGAAGCGGACGGTTTGACCATCTTCTATGTCACACCCTAAATATGCATGTAACTTGATCAGAAAAGTGGAATTTAACCACTTAACGACCGCCCACTGTAAATATACGTCGGCAGAATGGCACCGACAGGCAGAATCGCGTAGATCTACGTGATCGCCTTTGTATAGTTGGGGGGTCCGATCGGACCCCCCTTCTGTACAGTGAGCGGTGGTTAAGTGTTCGGGAGCGATCCGGCATGAGGGGACGGCCGTTCGATTCAGGCCACCCCCTCTCGATCGCTCCCGGCGAATGAGAGAACTTCCCCTGCCTGTGTAATGTAAACACAGGCAGAGGAAGTGATGTCATCTCTCCTCGTGGCGGTCTTTTCGATCCGGCGCGAGGAGAGAAGACATCACATAGTAAGTGCACCAACAGCCCACTGACACCAGTACACGTAGGCACACTTACACCCCCCAGTCACCCCCAGATCACCACCCAGATCACCCCCAGTACCCCCAGTCACAGTGCACCATTTGCAGTGATCATTTTTTTTACTGATCACTGCAATCAATGTCATTTGTGACTGTAAAAAGTTGCAGGGCAGTTAGGATTAGGCCCCTTTAGGTCCAGGGTAGCCCCCTAACCCCCCCTAATAAAGGTTTAACCCCTTGATCGCCCCCCAGGTAACCCTTTCACCCCCTAACGCCAGCGTCACTAAGCGATCGTTTTTCCGATCGCTTTTTTCTTGTCGCTGGTGTCCTAGATAGCCAGTTAATTATTTTTAGGTTCGCCGCAGGTTTTTATTAGCGTCAGGTACCCCCATATATTATTTTAACCCCCTGATTGCCCCTAGAGTTAACCCTTTCACCAGTGATCACCGTATAAGCGTCACTGGTGACACTGGTTACCCAGTTAGTTATTTAGTTATTTAGGTAACCCGTCAGGTTTTTATATAGCGTCGGGTACCCCCATATTTAACCTAATAAAGGTTTTAACCCCCTGATTGCCCCTAGTTAACCCTTTCACCAGTGATCACCATATAAAGGTTACAGGTGACGCTGGTTGGTTAGTTTGCTTTTTATAGCATCAGGGCACCCGCCGTATATAACCCAATAAAGGTTTAACCCCCTGATCGCCCGGCGGCTGATATCAATTAGGTTTTAGCGTCAGAGAGGGTCTGCGTCGCCCCAGGCAGCGTCAGGTTAGTGCCAGTAACGCTAACACCCACGCGCAAAGCATACACCTCCCTTAGTGGTATAGTATTTGAACAGATCAATATCTGATCTGATCAGATCTATACTAGCGTCCCCAGCGGTTTAGGGTTCCCAAAAACGCAGTGTTAGCGGGATCAGCCCAGATACCTGCTAGCACCTGCGTTTAGCCCCTCCGCCCAGCCCAGCCCACCCAAGTGCAGTATCGATCGATCACTGTCACTTACCAAACACAACACACATAACTGCAGCATTCGCAGAGACAGTCCTGATCCCTGCGATCGCTAACAGTTTTTTTGGTAGCGTTTGATACATTTGGTGACAGTCATGTGCTTTTTTTACCTGTGAATCTTACTAGTGTACCCCTAAATTTAGAGCCCAAAATGGCAAGACGAAGGTACACTAGTAAAGAGGCCTACGAGATTCTGAGCATGACAGATAGTGAAGAGGAGGTCACGCATCTGTCAAATTCAGGCTCAGAATATCTTCCAGTAGAAGACAGTGACGTCAGCGGCCCCACGTCAGATAGCTCTGACGACGAAGTTGAGGTCCCTGCTAAGGTCAGGCGTACCCGATCCCGATCTTCTGAGGTTGTTGAGGAGCAAGAACCGCAGGGCTCTCGTATCATGGAGCAGAGTAGTATTAGCGCCGCTATTCCTTCTGGTGAATTGGCAAGCACCAGCGGCCTAGTACAGCCTGGGCGTACATCCAGCACTGCAGTATCACGTGGTGACGTGGCGAGTCCCATAAGTGCAGTTCAAGCTGGCGAGGTGGCAAGCACAAGTAGTGTCCCGCTGCCACCAAGAAGACAAAGGCAGGCCCGTCGTGCCCATAGTGCCCTTCCTGCAGAATTCGCCTATCCTGATTGGGTCCCCACCACTTCTGCAGAACCCGTACTTCCCCCATTCACTGCCCAACCTGGTATTCAGGTGGAAACAGCTGATTTTATGCCAATCGATTTTTATTCGCTGTTTTTCACGGAAGATCTCTATAGATCTATTGTAGACCAGAGTAATTTGTATGCTGGTCAATTCATCGCCGCTAACCCCCAGTTGCCTAAAATTGCCAAAGATTGGAAACCAATTACGGTTTCCGACTTTAAGACCTTTCTGGGCCTTTCCCTCAACATGGGCACACATAAATTCCCGTCATTGCGTGCTTATTGGTCCACGCACCCAATTGACCACATGCCCATGTTCTCTGCCTCCATGCCCAGGACACGATACGAGCATATTTTGCGGTTCATGCACTTCAACTACAATGAACTTTGTCGTCCACGTGGGGACCCTGAATACGACCGGCTCTATAAAATTCGCCCCCTCATAAACCACTTCAACGAACGTTTTGCAGCCTTGTTTATTCCCGATCAAGTTGTCTGCGTTGATGAGTCCCTGATTAAATTTTCTGGCCGCTTGGCTTTCAAGCAGTACCTTCCCAGCAAGCGCGCCAGATACGGGGTCAAGCTCTATAAGTTCTGTGACAGGGCAACAGGCTATGTATGGAGCGTTATGGTTTATGAGGGAAAAGATAGTCAGGTTGAGCCGGTCAACTGCCCGGATTACATAGGGAGCGCTGGCAAGATAGTGTGGAACTTGGTGTCACCCTTATTCGGAAAGGGGTACCACTTGTATGTGGACAATTATTACACGAGCGTGCCACTGTTTAGTCACTTGTTTGATCATCAGATTGGAGCATGTGGCACCGTGCGACCTAATCGCCGGGGCTTTCCCCAGCGGCTTGTAGATGCCCGTCTTAGGCTGGGGGAGAGAGCCTACGTAAAGTGTAATAATTTGCTCGCTATGAAGTGGAGGGACAATAAGAATGTTTTCCTTCTTACCTCCCTTCATGCAGACACGACAGTCCAAATTCCTACGGCGACTGGTGTTGTGGAGAAACCCCTCTGTGTCCACGAATATAACAAAAATATGGGAGGGGTGGACCTCAACGACCAGTTGTTGGCGCCGTATCTAATTGACCGTAAGGCGAGACGCTGGTACAAAAAAGTGTCTCTATCCTTATTCCAATTGGCTTTGCTGAACGCTCATGTGCTATACAGAGCTTCAGGCGGGACGTTATCTCTTCTAAAATTCCAGAATGAGATTGTCACAGAACTCCTGTATCCAGGCGGTTCTGCACCTCACCATCCCCAACCAAATGCAGTAAGCCGGCTGCATGAGAGGCATTATTCGTATGTCCTCCCGAGTACCCCTACCCAAAGCCACCCCCAAAAAAGATGTCGTGTCTGTAGCAAGCGCGGATTTAGGCGTGACACCCGTAGTTTTTGTCCACTCTGTCCTGACAAGCCTGGTCTTTGCCTTGGTGAATGTTTTGAACGCTACCACTCAAAAGTGAAGTTTTAGCGTAGGGTACAGCATTTCACAGACTAGGACACACTTACACAGGGTCTCCCAAGATGTCATTACATTTTGAGAGACCCGAACCATTACAGTTGTTAAAGTTACAAAAAAAAGTGTAAAAAAGAAAAAAAAAAACGTAAAAAACAAAACACAAAAAAAATATAAAATAAAAAAACCAAAAATAGTTGTCGTTTTATTGTTCTCGCTCTCTCTCTCTCTATTTTCTCCTCTATTGTTCTGCTCTTTTTTACTGTATTCCATTCTGCAATGTTTTATCATGCTTGCTTTTCAGGTATGTAATTTTTTGTTTTCAGGTACGCCATTCAGTTGCAGAGCGGATCTATTTATCTTGACAGCAACAGCGTTTGCTCCCACGATACATAAAGCTGTGACTCCAACGCTGTAGGAGGTGATTTCACCACCACAGTTAAAAAAAAGAGCATATATGCCGTAGCATATATGCCGAAGCATGGGGGCAGCAGGGGCGGAGGAGCGATTTTGCTCCTAATGCCGCGTATATACGGTCGAAATTCCGACGGAGGCTTGCCCGTGGAAAAGTCCGACCGTGTGTACGCGGCATAACTTTTTTGCGGGAGGATGCCCCCATGCTTCGGCATATATGCCCATCATTAGAAGTGGGTGGATGAAGGGAGGTATTCTAATGGTGGGCATACCCACCGATCAATCTCTTTTTTTCGTTCAGCCAACAGGCTGCATGAAAAAAAAGATTACAATACATGTCCAACAAGGACCAGCAACGTACTGGTATGTTGCTGGACTTTGAATGTTTATACCAGAATGATGCCTGCGGGTTTAGGTATCATCTTGGTATCATTCTTTTCAGCCAGTGGCCGGCTTTCATGTAAAAGCAATTCTAGCAGATAATTAGCCTCTAGACTGCTTTTACAAGCAGTGGGAGGGAATGTCCCCTCCCGGATATAAACAGCGCCATTGGGAAATTGGGAAAGCATTTTATCACACCGATCTTGGTGTGGTCAGATGCTTTGAGGGCAGAAGAAAGATCTAGGGTCTAACCCCCCAATTTTTTTCAAAAAAAGAGTACCTGTCACTACTTATTGCTATCATAGGGGATATTTACATTCCCTGAGATAACAATAAAAATAGTAAAAAATAAATAAATATGGAAGGAACAGTTTAAAAATAAAATAAAAAAGCAAAATAAATAATAATAAAAATAAAAAAATAAAAAAAGCACCGCTGTCCCCCCCTGCTCTTGCGCAAAGGCGAACGCAAGCGTTGGTCTAGCGTCATATGTAAACAGCAATTGCATCATGCATGTGAGGTATCACCGCAAAGGTCAGATCGAGGGCAGTAATTTTAGCAGTGGACCTCCTCTGTAAATCTAACGTGGTAACCTGTAAAGGCTTTTAAATGCTTTTAAAAATGAATGTAGTTTGTCGCCGCTGCGCGTTTGTGCGCAATTTTAAAGCATGTCGTGTTTGGTATCCATGTACTCGGCCTAAGATCATCTTTTTTATTTCATCAAACATTTGTGCAATATAGTGTTTTTTAGTGCATTAAAAATAAAAAAAGTGTGTTTTTCCCCCAAAAAATGCGTTTGAAAAATCGCTGCGCAAATACTGTGTGGAAAAAAAAATGCAACACCCACTATTTTAATCTGTAGGGCCTTTGTTTAAAAAAATATATAATGTTTGGGGGTTCAACATAATTTTCTTGCAAAAAAAAAAAAAATGTTTTCATGTAAACAAAGTGTCAGAAAGGGCTTTGTCTTCAAGTGGTTAGAAGAGTGGATGATGTGTGACATAAGCTTCCTAATGTTGTGCATAAAATGCCAGGACAGTTCAAAACCCCCCCAAATGACCCCATTTTGGAAAGTAGACACCTCAAGCTATTTGCTGAGAGGCATGTTGAGCCCATTGAATATTTATTTTTTTGTCCCAAGTGATTGAATAATGACAAAAAGAAAAAAAAAAAAATGTACAAAAAGTTGTCACTAAATGATATATTGCTCAAACATGCCATGGTTATATGTGGAATTGCACCCCAAAATACATTCTGTTTCTTCTCCTGAGTACGGGGATTCCACATGTGTGAGACTTTTTGGGAGTCTAGCCGCGTACAGGACCCCGAAAACCAAGCACCGCCTTCAGGATTTCTATGGGTGTAAATTTTTGATAAACGACTAGTATCAAATGTAGAGCTTTAAGGACACTGCCACTCGCTAATTCTTCTTTTTAAGGACTTTGCTCATTTTTATTAAAAACAAGTTCAACAAACAAACATAGGTTTCCCTCGCACGGGTTTCAGCATTCCTTTTTGCATCAACAAAACTACATTCAGCCTAGTTGGCTCTCACTTGCAGCACTGCTGCTCTGGCCTTACACGCCAGGCCCTTGTCTGTCTCGTACAGACTGTTTCACTGACCGACTTGGTGCACACAGCTAGTAGCCTCTTGCTGCACTGGCTCCCCCGTGGAGCCCTCCTGACTCCTGGTACTCAGACTTCCTATCTGCCGGGGTGGAGCCCAGAACTATGGTCAGGTTACTACTAAAAGCCCAGCACACATCTGACCAATCAGTATGCTGGCTGTCCTCAAAATCAGGACCCAGGACTGGGGATTTTTGAAATGTCAGTTTCCTCTTCATGTTACAAGCTCCCTGCAGCCCCTCAACCCGTCTCGTTGGGATATCTGGGTCACAACCTCCTTCTATATATATATATATTTATATATATATATATATATATATATATATATATATATATATATATATATATATATATATATGTGTAGCGGGTATATACTTTTCTATCATGTTTGAAACTGGCAGAGACACCAGTGATGTATAGTTTCCTGCGGCCCAGCAGGTGGCGCTGTCCCTGTGGGCTGGGGTTGAACCATCACTGCAGAGCCGTACCCTTTTTGGCCTCTCACAGCACCTGTACGGCAGGGCGGGGAACCCACTGTGCTTGCTGGGAGAGGGTATAAAGGGGGCGGACATCTTTGTCACGTCGTCGAGTCCCAGGCACCTTTAGCCTGAGGGCTGCTGTCCGTGGTCGGTGTCCAGGCGCCTAGGCCTGGACACCAGGAGTTCGGGAGCCACCCCAGACACCTTTAGTCTGGGGTGAAGTACTTTGTTCCAGGCCTGGGGCCCAGCTACTTCCACTGGGTTCCGCCCGGGAGGGATCATCCTAAGGTGCCCGACGGACTGGGTACCTGAATCTAAGACGTAATGGACCGCGCAGGTGACCTTCCTGTAGATCTGGTGCAGCAGATTGCCAGTGGTGGGACAGGGCCTCCGGAGACCGCCTGGATGGATGCCTTCACCAAATAGGGGCCTTATTCACACGGAAGGTGGTTCATGTTCCATGACCGGTGGCAGCGGTTCAGCTGGTCGGCTCGGGCCAGTGGCAGAGGCCTCAACAGTTCACCCGGTAGGTGGCAGGTACCAATTCACGGTCGGTGGCAGAGACCGTGCGCCAAGCCTATTCGCACGCTAAAAGGAATAGGAGAGTTCATTGTGCCTGGGCCTACTCGTATCCACACCCCCTGTCTGTTCGTTGAGGGAGTCTAACTAATTATGTTTCATCCTGACATTGGAAAATAAAGGAGTGTTGGACTTTTATTGGTGTGGGGCTCATTTACTGGCAGACACTGTTCCACAGTAGAAGCGGAGGCTCCAAACACCGAACACCGACCCGAAGGTAAAGAAACTTTGCTCACACCACACAAACATCTACAGTGAAAGCGTGGCATGGTGACCCCGCACTCTCTCCTCCAAGGTACCCCTAGACTGCAGCCACAAATAACCGATAAACAAGAGAGAGAGTGGAGGGCGCTACATATATATATATATATATATATATATATATATATATATATATCGCTGTTGAGAAAAACCTTAAAATGTTGTATCTGAATGTCTGTAACATCTATTTCATATCTTGATTTGAAAAATATTCAATAAAAATATGGAAAAAAGAAAAAGCAATCACGCTTAAAAGAAAAATTTTCCTAGACAAAATGATAACAAAGTAGCTACATAAAGTGCTAAAATAAAAGTGGAAATAAATTTTTGCACTTTTGCATAGCCAATTGATAGCAGCTATATAAATCCACAAGTCAGCAAACTGACTTCTGTGACATCATGACGGCACTGATGGGAGCGTGGAGTGCCCTGCCAAATTATAGATAACCCCAGGAGTTTTTATTGCATTGTATATATGGAAACTATAAGTAGCCCGATCTGGAGACTGAGCCATTTCAGACTGTAGCTTTGTGAATGTCAACAGATGAGCAGTAATGCATTAGCAGCAATCAATGTGGTTTGAGGGGACTTTTGTCTCTGTAATGGCATTTGCTGTTTCTTAGTAACGTTATAAAATATTTATATTGGATTTGACATCCTGATCAAAATGCTGCTTTGATGTATGTAAAAAAAATCCTCTGTAACTCAGTATAATTTATTTCTGCTGAAATTCTGAGACTGCAAATCTTTTTACTTGGGCTTTCATTATGTTTTTCTTTCCATTGCAGAATGGGGAGGCGGAATTCTGCAGGTTAAGGGTGTCTGTGGAAGAAACCTATGTACACCACCTACAATTAAGATTATTGTAAAGAGCCATTCGGCACCAAGAAGGTTGTATAGAGTTAAATGAAAATTATAGCCAAAGCAATTTTGGCTATACTTCTATGGATCACAGTACTGCCGTTTTCCTGTAAATCTTTTTCAGTCGACAGCGGGTTAAAGCACGCTGTCGGGTGATGTCACAGAGCCTGTTCCAGGCTCTAAAAAGATCACGGCCATATGGTAGGGGTCCACCCAGATGGCTGGACCAGCATGTAGGCATGCGGCCTACAGTATTGTATGTTAGTTAGTTATTTGGCTGTTCATATCAGGGGGAAAGGGTTATTATCTTTGTCGGCTTCCCAGAGTATATCTGCAGTAGGGATGAGCTTCGTGTTCGAGTCGAACATACGTTCGACTCGAACATCGGCTGTTCGATCGTTCGACGAAGATCGAACGATTTGGGCCGTTCGCGCCAAATTCGAGTGACGCGAACGGCCCACAATGCACTACGCCATCGCAGTGTCATCCAGGCGCTGTGATTGGCCAAGCATGCACTGTGACCCCGCATGCTTGGCCAATCACAGCGCCGGCAGCGAGGAGAGCAATGATTGGCCACAGGCAGGATGCCTGTGGCCAATTATTGCTGAGGGTGTTTAGTACACGCCCCACACTATAAAAGGCCGCCAGCACGGCGGCCTAGTGTAGTGTGTTCCGGAGCAGGGAAAGAGAAACATAGGCAGGGACAGTGACATTTATTTTTTTCTTGCTTAACCTGGATTCCTTTAGTTTAGGGAAAGAGAAGGATAGGTAGGGAGAGTGTCAGTGTGTTTTACTGTGCGAATCCTTGTTTCTAGGGACAGGGAAGGACAGTGAGGGAATTCTCCTTGTGCTATAGTGTGCTTTAAAAAAACATTTTTTCTAGGGACAGAAAACTATAGGTAGGGAGAGTGTCAGTGTGTTTTACTGTGCGAATCCTTGTTTCTAGGGACAGGGAAGGACAGTGAGGGAATTCTCCTTGTGCTATAGTGTGCTTTAAAAAAACATTTTTTCTAGGGACAGAAAACTATAGGAAGGAAGAGTGTCAGTTTCTTTCACTGTGATAATCCTTGTTTCTAGGGACAAAGAAGGAAAGTGAGTGAAATTCTCCTTGTGCTATAGTGTGCTTTAAAAAAACATTTTTTCTAGGGACAGAAAACTATAGGTAGGGAGAGTGTCAGTGTGTTTTACTGTGCGAATCCTTGTTTCTAGGGACAGGGAAGGACAGTGAGGGAATTCTCCTTGTGCTATAGTGTGCTTTAAAAAAACATTTTTTCTAGGGACAGAAAACTATAGGTAGGGAGAGTGTCAGTGTGTTTTACTGTGCGAATCCTTGTTTCTAGGGACAGGGAAGGACAGTGAGGGAATTCTCCTTGTGCTATAGTGTGCTTTAAAAAAACATTTTTTCTAGGGACAGAAAACTATAGGAAGGAAGAGTGTCAGTTTCTTTCACTGTGATAATCCTTGTTTCTAGGGACAAAGAAGGAAAGTGAGTGAAATTCTCCTTGTGCTATAGTGTGCTTTAAAAAAACATTTTTTCTAGGGACAGAAAACTATAGGTAGGGAGAGTGTCAGTGTCTTTTACTGTGCGAATCCTTGTTTCTAGGGACAGGGAAGGACAGTGAGGGAATTCTCCTTGTGCTATAGTGTGCTAAAGCATTCCTCATCAACCATCTTTGAAATCCTTGTTTTTTTGGACAGTCAGGGAAATTGTCGTTGTGCTATTCTGTGCAAAAGCAATCATCCTCAACCATATTTAGAAATCCTTAAGTAAAGGGACAGAGAAGGACACCTGAAGGTAGCCCTTATTGCTTTTTTCCCATCTCCCTGCAGGCCATCTATTAGAATGTCTGGAAGGCAAACAAGGAGAGGCAGACAGTCAGGAGGCAATAAAAGAGGGCAAGCAGGCTCTGTGTCTGGGGGCAACAGTGCGGGTCGTGGACGCGGTGCATTGTCATCAGCACATGGCCATGGGACACGCTTGTCCTTCTTTTCGGCAGCTGGACATGTTGAGCCACATCATGCCGAAGACTTGGTAGAGTGGATGACCAAGCCCTCCTCCTCCTCCTCATCCTCTCTCACCCAGGCTCAGGGTACTGGAAAAGCAGCTGCCAAAGCGTCCTCTTCCCTGGTATCAATGTCAGACTCATCATCAGTCACTCCTTCCCTAGACCTACCATGTCCTCCTCCTGAGGAGTCCCCCGAACTGTTTGAGCACAGTGTTGGGTACATGCTCCAGGAGGATGCCCAGCGTTTCGAAGGGTCTGATGATGAAACCCAGCTAGAGGAAGGCAGTAGCATGAGAGCAGACAGAGGGGATGCTCAAGAAGGACACCAATCTGGCAGTCATGTTCCAGCAGCTGCAGCATACTGCCAGATTGGCTCCAGTGATGAGGAGGGAGGTGATGATGAGGTCACTGACTCCACGTGGGTGCCTAATAGGAGAGAGGAGGAGGAGGAGGATGAGGAGGAGGCACATCTCCAACGAGGCAGGATGCCCTTTGGTGGCCAGCGTAAGGGCAGTACACCGACGGAATCACACCGCAGAGCTCCGCCTGTGCAGGGCGCTGCCTCTGCCCGTCATTCAAAAAGTTCTTTGGTGTGGGCCTTTTTTGAGGCTAGTGCATCAGATCGCACAGCTGCTGTTTGCAACATATGTCTCAAGCGTATATCGCGTGGCCAAAACATCAGCCGCTTGGGTACCACATGCCTGACCAGACATATGTTGACCTGCCATGCAGCTCGTTGGCAAGCCTACCTCAAAGACCCACACCAAAGAACAAAGCGGACCTCTCCTTGCACCGCATCAGCTGGGATCTCCAACCCCACTATAACTTCAGTCCTCTCTGAAACATGCACTGAGAGGAATGAAGGTGTAGAATTAGGTGTGTCACAGCCAAGTACTTGCGGCCACTCTGCTAGCAGTACACCGACGTCCGATTCTAGCAGGCAAATTTCCCTGCCCCAGCTGCTGGACCGTCGAAAGAAGTTCACTCCCAGCCATCCACATGCCCAGCGGTTGAATGCTAGCTTGGCTAAATTGCTAGCGCTTCAACTGCTGCCTTTTCAGTTGGTAGACTCGGCCCCCTTCCGTGAGTTTGTGCAATGTGCGGTTCCTCAGTGGCAGGTTCCCAAACGCCACTTTTTCTCACGGAAGGCTATTCCGGCTCTCTACCGGCATGTGGAAGGCAATGTCTTGGCCTCGCTGGACAGGGCGGTCAGCGGTAAGGTGCATATTACCACTGACTCATGGTCCAGCAGGCATGGACAGGGACGTTACCTTTCTTTCACGGCCCATTGGGTCACTCTTTTGGCAGCTGGGAAGGATGCAGGACAAGGTGCAGTAGTGTTGGAGGTTGTTCCACCGCCACGCCTCCAAAATGCTACTACTGGTTGTGACACACCTCTCTCCTCCACCCCCTCCTCTTCTTCTTCCTCCATGGCCTCTTCCTGTGGTTTGTCCTATGAACCAGCGGTGCTCCGTAGCCGTTCACGGGGCTACGCAAGTACGCAGGCAAAAAGATGCCATGCCGTGCTTGCGCTGGTGTGTTTGGGGGACAGAAGCCACTCTGGGGCAGAGGTCCTGTCTGCTCTGCAGGGCCAGGCCGAGAGGTGGTTGACGCCACGCCAGCTTAAGCCAGGAATGGTGGTTTGCGACAATGGCACCAACCTCCTCTCCGCCCTCCGACAGGGACAACTGACCCATGTGCCCTGTGTGGCTCACGTCCTTAACCTGGTGGTGCAGCGGTTCTTGGGCAGGTACCCGGGCTTACAGGATGTCCTGAGGCAGGCCAGGAAAGTCTGTGTGCATTTCCGCAGATCTTATAATGCCAGTGCTCGCCTGGCTGAGCTGCAAAAGGAGTTGAACCTGCCCAAGAACCGCCTTATATGTGACATGCCCACCAGGTGGAACTCAACGTTGGCCATGCTGCAGCGGCTGCACACGCAGCAGAGGGCCATCAATGAGTACCTGTGCGACTACGGCACCAGGACAGGGTCAGGGGAGCTTGGTTTTTTTTCTCCACGCCAGTGGGGCATGATCAGGGATGCATGCACTGTCCTGGCACCATTTGAGGAGGCCACGAGGATGGTGAGCAGTGACAGTGCATGCATCAGTGACACTGTACCTCTTGTCCACCTGTTGGAGCACACGCTGCGTGAAATAATGGACAGGGCACTTGAGGCAGAACAGAGGCAGGAAGAGGAGGACTTCCTTGCCTCTCAAGGCCCCCTTTATCCAGACAGTGTTCCTTCTGTCCCACCCATCGCACAGGAGGAGGAGGAGGAGGAGGAGGAGGAGGATTGTGTCAGCATGGAGGTGGAGGCTGGCACTCAGCATCATCAGCAGCAGTCTTTTAGGGATGATTTACAGTCCCAAGAAACCAGTGGACTTGTACGTGGCTGGGAGGAGGTGGCTGCGGATCATGTCGTCCTTAGTGACCCAGAGGACTCCGGAGCGAATGCCTCAGCAAACCTACGCTGCATGGCCTCCCTGATCCTGCAAAGTCTGCGGAAGGATCCTCGTATTCTTCGGATCAAGGAGAGGGACCATTACTGGCTGGCCACTCTCCTTGATCCACGGTACAAGGGTAAGGTTGCGGACCTTATGTTACCGTCGCAGAGGGAGCAGAGGATGAGACAACTCCGGGAGGCCTTGCAGAAAGGTCTGTGCAACGCGTTCCCAGAGACTGGGAGGTTACAAACTCCTGGTCCTGGACAACGAGTTGCTGAGGCTTCGGCCAGTCAAAGAAGGAGCGGTGGGGAAGGTGGCCGTCTGACCGATGCGTTCAGACAATTCTTTAGTCCGCAGCCCCAAAGTATGATCGGTTCCAGCAACCATCGCCAGCGTCTGATAAACATGGTGCAGGAATATCTAGGGGCAAGGTCAGACTTGGACACCTTCCCCACCGAAAATCCTCTGGCTTACTGGGTCTTGAGGATGGATCACTGGCCAGAGCTTGCACAGTATGCAATTGAGCTACTGGCCTGTCCTGCATCCAGCGTTCTTTCGGAACGCACATTCAGTGCTGCTGGAGGATTTGTCACGGATCACAGGGTGCGCCTGTCCACCGACTCGGTTGATCGACTGACTTTCATCAAGATGAACCAGTCTTGGATCACCACCAGCTACCACACACCTGATGCTGATATAACAGACTAATTGATTTTAACATGTCACATCCCTTCAAGACTGATGCTGATGCTGAGTGCCTGTGCTGTTATGTTGACTGGCTATCCTCCTCCTCCGAGTCCTCAATGATACGATTGATGATTATAGCTTGGAAGATCATTTTTGTTTATGGGTGCCGCCACCAGTGGCTAAGGCCCAATTTTTCAGCCCCTGTTTTACAAGGGCGTGTAATTACAATTTTTTTAGCAATAATTTGCCATAGGGCTCATTGCTGTGCTCCAAGTACAGTATCTGTGAGGGGTTGGAGTGTTGTGGCACCAGTGCCTAAGGCCCAATTTTTCAGCCCCTGTTTAACAGGGGCGTGTCATTACAATTTTTGAAGCAATACTTTGCAACAGGGCTCATTGCTGTGCTCCAAGTACAGTATCTGTGAGGGGTTGTAGTGTTGTGCCACCAGTGCCTAAGGCCCAATTTTTCAGCCCCTGTTCAACAGGGGCATGCAATTACAATTCTTGATCTAATAATTCACAGCAGGGCCCATTGCTGCACCCACCAAGAGTAACTCTGAGGGCTTACAGTGTTGTGGCAACGCCACCACCACCACCACCACGAAAGGCCCAATTTTTCAGCCCCTGTTCAAAAGGGGCATGTAATTACAATTCTTGATCTAATAATTCACAGCAGGGCCCATTCCTGCACCCACCAAGAGTAAGGCCTCGTACACACGACCGATTTTCTCGTCGTAAACAGTCAAGAAAAGTGCCGCGAGAGTTTTTTTGTCTAGAAAAACGTTCGTGTGTATGGTTTTACGACGAGAAACTTGACGAGAATCTCGACGAGAAAATAGAGAACCTGCTCTCTATTTTCTCGTCAGGAGTCCAGATTTCCTCGTCGTGTTTCTCGTCGGCCTGTTTTGTGACGAGAAAATGGTTCGTGTGTATGCTTTTACGACTCTTCCAAAAGCGCGCATGCTCACAAGCAACTATGAGACGGGAGCGCATCTTCTGGTAAAACAAGCCTTCATAATGGAGAGAGCACATTCGTCACGCTCATAAATATTTCATCTTTTAAATGTTCTGCATTGAATTCTTCGTTAGAATGTTACATTAATCAAAACGAGAGACCTTCTTTTGCTGCTGATATTCACACAGAGTTATGCCTTATTTTTAACCTTTTTCATGCTGCTCTATATAAGATTTATGTGTATTATATCGTGCAAGTTTTTAGGAATAATTTAAATGGTTAGATTTTTCAAAATGATGTTAATTATAATTTCTCAATGTTTTGATAGCGATCTCCCATTTAATTTTCGAATCTATATTTTTAAAATTTCACACCATGTTTTTGAGCTAATCAGATTTAGTTATTCTTTTGGGGGGGGGGGGGGGGTGATATCTGTGCCTTTTATTGTCAGTCAAATGTATCTGCTTACTCCAAAGCTTGTTTTTTTTTATTTAAAAATACACATAGTCAAGTATGAACTTAAACAAAAAACACATTTATTCATGTTTATAAATTAAATAAAGAGAAGGCAGCGCTGGAGAAGCTGCTGCCATTTGTGCATCCCAGGGACCCCAGAGCACACAGCAACCCTGTGTGGACACTAAAATTGGGAGCTTGAGAAGGCCCACATTTCAGAACACAATCTGATGCTGGCCTCCCAGAGGTCAGGAACAGCAGCAGGTGAGATATATGTCCCAAGTGTGTGGTACTACAACAGGCTGCCTTCTGTCCGACCAGTGCGACCACAATGAAGCAAGGCCATCACTTCCTCTTCTTCCTGGCAACCTTCCCTGCAGCCTTTACTGAAGCCTTCCTTCTTCGTTTAGCTGGAGGCTGGCCCACTGGAGGGGTACTCCTGTCAGGAGGAGGAGGTGGAGGTGTAGCAGAAGGGGGTGGGGCAGAAGAAGAAGGTGGAGGTGTAGCAGAAGGGGGTGGGGCAGAAGGTGGAGGTGTAGCAGAAGGGGGTGGGGCAGAAGGTGGAGGTGTAGCAGAAGGGGGTGGGGCAGAAGAAGAAGGTGGAGGTGTAGCAGAAGGGGGTGGGGCAGAAGGTGGAGGGGTAGCAGAAGGGGGTGGGGCAGAAGAGGAAGGTGGAGGTGGAGGTTGAGGTTGGGTCAGTTGGGCCACCTCACATATGGCGGTATTGGGGGTAATTTGCTCCATCACCCCCTTGTTGAGCAAGGTGATGAGCAGGGGTTCGCATAGGAGGCGTTGCTCCATGCTCATCACCTTGAACTTAGCCTCCACTAGGCCGGCAATGGCCTCTTCAGGGGATGTGGGCTCCTTGAGGGTGGCATGGGCCTCTTTAATAAGGGCCATTGCTGCCTCACTGGTGGTCCTGTCCCTCCTGCCTCTTTTGTGAAGCCTGATGGGAGGCACCTGGGATCTGGTGCTTCTCCTTTGCCCTGCCACCTCCTGTCTGCCACTGGGCCCTGCCACCTCCTGGCTGCCACTGGGCCCTGCCACCTCCTGGCTGCCACTGGGCCCTGCCACCTCCTGGCTGCCACTGGGCCCTGCCACCTCCTGGCTGCCACTGGGCCCTTCCTCCTCCTGCCTGACAGTTTCCAGACCCTCCTCCTGGCTGATTTCATCCTGTGTATGAAAAAGAAACATAGTTTAATATGTTGGTTTAATCTTTGCATCAAACTTTGTAATCCTGATGGAAGCAATTAGAATGTAAATGCATAAATCCTTGCTTTAAATTTACCACTACATCAGCTTGACTATTTACCACACAATTAAGTGCAGAATAATGTCTACAGATCATGATTTCACTTGTTGAATACAAAATAATGTATGTTTCTCATCCTGACATATTTGGGAAACATTAATTTTATCCCACTACATTTTCAGTTAATACTATACCTGGCTCCAGATGGCCAAATCAGGATCATCCAGGATGGCTGCCTCCTCTTGCTCCAGAGAAGGCTCAGGTTGGCTGCAGGGAAGTCTGGGGGGAAGAGTGGAGAGTGATGGCCTTGGCTCAATGTGGTCATCCAGGAAGGACATCCTGCTGTAGTACCACAAAACCGGGACATAAACATCATCTGCTGCTGCTCCTGACCTCTGAGAAGCCAGCACCTTAGAGCGTTCAGTCCTGTAGGTACCTCTCAAGCTCCCAATTTTAGTGTCCACTTGTTTTGCTGTGGCTGTGGGCACCTTGGTATGCACAAATGGGAGCAGCTTCTCCAGCGCTGCTTTTCTCACCCCTTTTTTTTTATGGATGGGGTTTTTGGTCTCCCACAGAGCCGGCAGCTCCCTTACCCGGTCAATAAATTCCGCCAGGAACTCTTTGTCGCTAATAAATACATTCATATTGTATCTGCAAGTAAAATAAATTATATTTAAATAATGTGAGGCAAACAGTCTAACCTCCTTCACATCCTAGTCACCATATATATCCTCCAACAATCTCAAGACAGTATAGGCCAACAATTTTAACAAGTCTCACAAAATCACATATCTTCGTTCGCACGTCCGTCACTTGAACTCCTCTCTCCGCACACCGAACGTACTATAGTCACATGTGTGTTTGCTATATACACACCACGCATGCGTCCAAATTCGAACACGTCGCTCCGCACACGTCGCCCGCCCATGACGTTCTAACTAACATCTTTTCCCCGCCCCTTCTCTTTCGGCGCGCAGACAGATATGGCGGAGTTACAGCAGGTGTCTGATAATTCCGCAACTAGCGAGGAGACAAGCCCGGAGACCGAGGACACGTCACGATCAAGGAGGAGATTCAAGGCATCGAATATGTCTTTGGCGGAGATGGTGGACATCTTGGTCAAGGCTGATTATGATGCCAAGCATGGGCCGTATAGCAAACCAAATAGAAGGAAGGCCAAAATCCTCACTAAAGTTGTGAAGAGTCTGAGGGCGAAGTTCGGGGTGAAACGCTCAAATGAGCAGCTCAGAAAGAGGTGGTCAGACCTCAAACTGAGGGAGCCAGACCAGTTGAGGAGCATAAAGAGGATGCTCGCTAAAAGTAAGTAAAATGACGACCTTTCTGCTATTAATCTTTTTAGAAACTGACTTTTTTTTTTTTTAAAGCATATTGGACTCCCTTCCAAAATGTATTATTTTGAACTAGGTTGGGCACAGTAATCGTTCGTTACGTTACCGACACTTCGTTCGGCCACTATCCGTGGTTTTGGCTTATTTAAGACCCCCAAAAGTAATTAGACATCTGCCATTTTTGATCAAGTATTGTGGATAATTTTTAAGTCTAGATGATGTGTTTTTAAGGAGAATGAAATGCAAACTTTAATCAGTGTAAAGGAGAGGACACTCAGCAGCTGCTTCCACATCTGTACTTTGGAGCACTATAGTGTGGGCCACCAGACCCGCCTTTTTTGGGTGTCCCACACAGGTGCATCAGAGTTTATTTGTGGTGCCTCCATGTCCAAAAAATTACATCCAAATGTGAATAATAAACATATTTGGGGTCATAAAGAATGCATTTTTCTTTAAATTCCGCACAAACACACACTTGTACCCCACTTCCAAACAATTTAGCCTGTTTTAAGTTTAAAAATGAGATTTTTACAGTGTGATAAATAGACCTTTGGTTTTATTCTCATAGGGGAGAGAAGACTGGGAGGAGGACACTCCAGGGAGCACATGCACCCCACAACTTCCAAGCAACCCCAAACTCCCAAAGATCCACAACCGAAAGATGTGCAGGAAGTTGAGGTGGAGGAAGGAGAAGTGCAGGAAGGAGAGGTGGATGACGTTGTGGATCTGGTCACCACAACAGGTCAGTATCTGACACCACAGCTTAAGGTAAGCGAGGTAGGCCTGCAGAGTTTTATTAATTTTTTTTTATGGTTTTTAGGGGATGGAAATGTTGTGAAGGATAGCACACCGTTCTCTGCTGACAGTGCCCTCCGCCTCATCCAGCAAGTGATGGAATGTAGCACGGAACTGGACCTAATTAAACAAAGAATCCATGTGATGGAACAAACATTTAAAGACATTCTCGATGTTTTGGGGAGAATTCAATAAGCCATCCAAACACATTTGTTTTTACATGTTTGTTTTTATATTTTTACTAATTTTTTGAGTAACAAAGCAGCCAAAAATTGAATATGCACACAGTGTGTGAACATGTGCTATCTGCCATCAGGGGATATCCATGTACGTCTTTTGTGGGTGCAACCCCTTCCTCGTATCAAAAGTCGGTGAACTGAGGAAGGGGATGCACCCCCAAAACACATCCATTGATCACCCCTGATGGCAGATAGCACATGTTGACAATAGGGATCAGGATTGTAAACTTCCTATTTGCAAAAAAGTAAAAATGTGTGCATATTGAATTTTTGGCTGGGCAAGGGGTGGCAGGACCCCATATTAGGACGGGCACATAGAGACATAGTTTGTGTAACTGAATGTCTCAGATTGCTCAGAGGTATCCAATGTTGTCATTTTAGAAATGCAAGTGGTATTTTTGTATTTTCATAAGCCAAAATTTGACGGGTTGTGGTCAGGCCAACCCCAAAGTAAAACAAAAAAAAATGTGCAGAGAGTAAAATATTTGACCACAAACAACGTGTAGCTTCTTTTTATAATACACTCTAAGCTTATTTGGTTCTTTTGTAAGGTAACATAGTGAAATTGGTTGTTATTTACTAAAGTAAAATACACTTGCCACTACAAATGCACAAAGACAAACTAGGAGACAGGAAAGAACAAATAATTAAAGGTTTAAACAAGATTTTTATTGGGATACTTAGACATAGGCTGGCATAGGAATTGCCCCCCTACCCGTGAAATACTCCATGTATTTGTCCCGAACCACACGGGCATTTTGGGGGGGCAAGCCAAGACGGGCAGATTCCAGGCCCGGAAGGGGATTTGCAGGGGAAAGTCCAGCCTCTGGCAAAACTGAGGCCATATATGAATTCGCTTTGCGGCAAAGAAAATTGTGTAGCACACAGCAGCATAACACTACATAGTTTATTTTGTAGTCCGCCAAGTGGATGGAAGTCATAAAAAGGCGGAACCGGCTGGCCATTATGCCGAAGGCATTTTCAACGACTCTTCGGGCCCTGGCCAGCCGGTAATTGAACACACTCTTCTCTGGGGTCAGGGTCCTCTGTGGAAATGGCCTCATAAGATGCCGTCCGAGTCCGAAGGCTTCATCAGCCAAGAAAACAAAGGGGAGTCCTTCAATATTCCCTGCATCCGGTGGCAATGCAAGGTCGTCACTCTGGAGACGGAGGGCAAACTCCGTCTGGATGAAGGATCCCCCATCGGACATCCGGCCATTCTTCCCTACATCAACATAGAGGAATTCATACCGTGCTGACACCACCGCCATCAGCACAATGCTATGAAACCCCTTGTAGTTGTAGTAGTAGGATCCAGAACGGGGTGGCGGCACGATGCGGACGTGCTTCCCGTCTATGGCACCACCGCAGTTGGGGAAGTCCCACCGCGTGGCAAACTCCGATGCCACAGTCTGCCATTCCTGTGGCGTTGAAGGAAGCTGTGGAGTGAAACAAGATGAAATAATATTAGAAAAACAAAGGCATACATTACAAGGAAATTCTATACCAAAAAATTAGAGACCAACATCAATCTAATTATACGTTTATTAAGGTGTGTAAAAAAAGTATAATGGAAGGCTCATTTATCATATTCATCACCCCCTCTGATGGGCCATTACTAAATTATTTTGGGGGGGGGAGATGTGTTTGGCCACAGGATAGCATTGCAGTGGCGGTGCGTCCAGAGTGGGCGCTGGAGCACTGTCCCCTCTCTCCTGTGCCCATCACTCAGAACAATACATAGGTTCATGCGTTGCATGAACCTATGTATTGTCTATGCCGCACACTAGTCAGGTGGATGGCCTCTTGTAAAGCGACCGACATATGATTAATTGCGTCATTTAGGGGGTTAAAATTGCAGAGCAGAAACAGGTATTAAAAAAGTCTTGCAAATTACAACCTGAGGGATGTAATTGGCTTCCTCAAAGAAAAATCGGGGACGCAAGGAGGGGGCATTCCTTGTGTAAACACTGACAGGCAGCTCTGGCAATCATGTTCACCAAGTCTGTTTAATGGTAACATGATTGGCTGATGCAACATGAAGGGAAGGAGAAGACATCAAGGACAGAAGAAGGATGGCGCTGACCACAAGAAGGTAAGTGCAGGGCTGGGGGGAAACTGGCTGCAATAGAGGGGACTAAATGGCTGCATTGGAGGGGACAACTGGGGGCGTTTATTAGGCAACAGAGCAAAAAAGGAGGAAGTTTATTTCCGAAATTGGGGTTGTAACCCCCCAACATTTGGAGCAACAGGCGCCCCTGCTGGAAAAGTTAGTGAGGGGAAATATTTAGGGAGGATAAAAAAGGGGCATTTAAAAACTTCCAGCATGCATGGGGACAAAGGGGACATTCTCAGCATATTACAATCATGGTAATTAGGAAAGGATGAAAGAAATACAATACATTAGCATACATGTAATACATAAAATGTGATGTGAAGGGAGAAAACTTACCCTAATATAGTCCTCCTGCAGGACTTGTATAATAGCAGAACAGGTGTCTGGGATTATGAGGCCCAGAGCCTGGGGGGAGATGCCTGTGGTGAACTTCAAGTCCTGAAGACTTCTCCCTGTCGCCAGGTAACGCAACGTGGCGATGAGCCTCTGCTCAGCACTGATGGCTTCCCGCATAACGGTGTCCTTCCTGGTAATATAGGGGGACACCAAAGCCAACAGTTCCTGAAAAACGGGGTCAGACATCCTCAGAAAATTCCTGTAGTCCTCAGGATTATTCTCGACGATCTCCCGCAGCAGAGGCATGTGGCAGAATTGGTCCCGCTGGAGCAACCAATTCTTGGTCCATGAACTCCTCCTCACACCATTCATGGACTGGTCTTGGTCCAAAACAAGCAGACCAACACCAAGCGCACGCACAGCACGAACTCGACGACGAGAACGTCCAGGCGACATGGCTAGGAAACGGTCGTCTAATCAGAACGTACAGAACAGAACGCACTTTAGAACAGCAAGGCCTATGAATAACGAACTGAAATTCAGAAACGAACAGGCAAGAACGCACTGTAAAACAGATACGACCTGCCTAGACGCCATGAAAGTCAAGATACGAACCCACAAGCACAAACTGAACGGCAGAAAACGATCTGAAAAGTACGAAGACTGAAAAGCGCGAATCGTCTCTTCCCAAACTTTTACTTCACACGCGGTAACACGAGATCAGCAAAAGCAGCCCAAGGGGTGGCGCCAAGAAAAAAGATCTTCCCCTTTATAGTGCCGTCGTACGTGCTGGACGTGAGCGCAGAGAACCACGAGGAAATTGGGAAATGACAGTGTGTACGCATAGAAAGCTTGACGAGAAAATCGACAAGCTTAACAAGAATCTCGTTGAAAAAAACGACGTGTTTTTTACGACGAGAAAATCGGTCGTGTGTACGAGGCCTCACTCTGAGGGCTTACAGTGTTGTGGCAACACCACCACCACCACCACCACCACCACGAAAGGCCCAATTTTTCAGCCCCTGTTCAACAGGGGCATGCAATTACAATTCTTGATCTAATAATTCACAGCAGGGCCCATTGCTGCACCCACCAAGAGTAACTCTGAGGGCTTACAGTGTTGTGGCAACGCCACCACCACCACCACCACGAAAGGCCCAATTTTTCAGCCCCTGTTCAAAAGGGGCATGTAATTACAATTCTTGATCTAATAATTCACAGCAGGGCCCATTCCTGCACCCACCAAGAGTAACTCTGAGGGCTTACAGTGTTGTGGCAACACCACCACCACCACCACCACCACGAAAGGCCCAATTTTTCAGCCCCTGTTCAACAGGGGCATGCAATTACAATTCTTGATCTAATAATTCACAGCAGGGCCCATTCCTGCACCCACCAAGAGTAACTCTGAGGGCTTACAGTGTTGTGGCAACACCACCACCACCACCACCACCACCACCACCACGAAAGGCCCAATTTTTCAGCCCCTGTTCAACAGGGGCATGCAATTACAATTCTTGATCTAATAATTCACAGCAGGGCCCATTGCTGCACCCACCAAGAGTAACTGTCAGGGCTTACAGTGTTGTGGCACCAGCACCACCATCAAAGGCCCAATTTTTACTACCACTGTTCAACAATTATATGTAATTAAAATTCCTGATATAATAGTTGACAGCAGGGCGTTCCAGCACCAACCAAGAGTAACTGTGAGTGCTTACAGTGTTGTGCCAACACCAACAACTAAGGGGCCTATTTCTGCAGAGTATATACGGCAGGTCCCTACTTTCAAACATCCAACTTACAAACGACTCCTACTTGCAAACGCAAGAAGACAACAGGAAGTGAGAGGAAATCTACCACTAGGAAGGAAAATTCTCTCCTGTAAGAATAAATATGGGAGAAAGGTGTCTCCTCTGTACTGATGCTTTATCAGCAATCCTTGTTTCAAGAAAAACACCACATTTCAAAAACAGTTGTCATTGGGACGGAAAGTGAGGTGAAATGTTCTGAACAGGGGCACAGACAGCAAAACAAATGTTACAGGGGTGATAACCCTTACCTATGTTTTCCAAAAAGTTTAAAAATAGATTTTTGGGCTGGAGCTACACTTCAACAATGTACCTGTTCAAAATTACAAACAGATTCTACATAAGAACAAACCTACAGTCCCTGTCTTGTATGCACCGCCTGTATACGGCTGTTCAGAGTATATAGGGCCTTTTTTATTTTATGTGCGGTGTTCCCCTTAATATCCATACAAGACCCAAAGGGGCTGGTAATGGGCTGGGGTAGGGGGGGGGGGGTCATGGGGTAGCTATGCCATTTTTCTTAAAGATTTTCATCCATATTACCGGGACCAGACATTACATTAAAGCCGCAAGCAGTTTTAAATGGCTTTTTTTCCCTTTAGAAGTGTCATTTTGTGCAGGGACAGTTCTAAACCCGGGAAACACGTGGCACTTCACAGGCATACTTTAGACACCCCCCAGGTACGATATTTAAAGGAATATTTGACTTTTTTTTTCACTTTATGCATCATTAAAATGACTGCTCCCGAAAAACGACCGTTTTTAAAACTTCTTTTTGCATTGATACATGTCCCCTGGTGCACAACCCGGGTTCCCAAACCCTTTTTAGGACAATAACATGCATAATAGTTGTTATAATTAGCACTTTAGAATTCGAACGTTCGCATCCATTGTATTTAATAGGGTTCTAATGTTCGTACGAACTTTCGGTCCGTTCGCGGGTTCTGGTGCGAACCGAACCCGGGGGTGTTCGGCTCATCACTAATCTGCAGGCTTTTTCTGGGGTCCAGCCTCCATCCTGTCTATTATAAAAAGGAAAAGATCAGGTCCCAGGATGGGTCAGAGAGACAAAGGCTTAAGAGAGAGAACGGGAACCTTGCAGGGGTCTGCCTGGACCTGTGGTCCACTTCCGGAGTGCCGGCTCATCAGGACACACCAAATCATGGACCTCACCATTTTTTTTTTTTTAACCAAGTATGGACTCTATCCCAAAGGACTTCACCTGTGCAGGTACAGTGGGGCAGCCACAGATAGGTAGAGTTAGAAGAAAGATATTTATACATGTTGTACATGTTGCACCAAGCTTTTAGTAAAAGTAATTTCAACTGCTTCAAGCCTGGTCTGAAGTCATTCAAGGGATGCATGTTAAGTTTAGTATATTCCTAAGAACCTGGATCTGTAATAGCAATATGGAGTATGTGTAACACCACTACAAAATGTTAACCTACAAGGCTATGAAAAGGAGGTAGTTGCCAAGGGTAACAACAAGGAAGAACAGCTACAGCAACCAGTCATTTGGCATAGTACGTGGCTAGGTGACAGGTCCTTCGGTAGTGAGTGGGTCGGTGTTCTAACTCCCTCCCTAGCTGTCCGTCACCTCTGGATCAATGCTGCACCCACATAAGTGAGTATATAGGTTTTTGTTTTTTTCAAACCCATCCTTTTTTTTTATATAAATGTTTTATTTTTCTCAGAACTCACAGTACAATTGATCACATTCTTACATTCTCTGCTTATATCATCCTTAATATTGCCATCTAACTGTATATCTTAAACAACTCTATTTTTCAATGTGAGTTCCCTTTCCTTTTCTACTTTACCTCCGTACTCTTACCACTTATTACCCGCCCACATCCCCAAATCAAGAAAAACATAAGTAGCAACCAAAACAACAGGAAAAATGAAAAAAAATGAAAAAAATGAAAAAGGGGGGGGGAATGAAGCCTCCACCCCCACACACCCCACTTCCTATTCCTCCTCCGCCCCTCCCGGCGAGCACTCCACTCTCCTATCTATCCATCCACCCTCAGCCCTTCCCCATATGCCCAATAGGGGGCCCACATCTTCCGGTACCTCTCATCTTGATCTTTCATTGCCATGGTAGGATTCTCCATTTGTTGAATTTCTGCGATTCTGGCGAACCACTGTACTCTAGATGGGGAGCTGTCCTTTTTCCACAGGGCAGGGATACACGCCCTCGCTGCTATAAGAAGGTGTCTCAGCAATGAATTTTTTTATTTTTCCACTGATATAGGAATGTCAAGTAACAGGAAAGCTGCCTGTCTATCCCCTAAGGAAATTCCTGTTATTGTTTTAATAGTGTCTGCAACCATTCTCCAGAACTCCTTTATTTTCACACATCCCCTGAAGATATGTAGTATTGTACCCTCTACTTCCTGGCACCTCCAGCACATGTCTGTAGTCTGGGGGTATATTCGATGTAGTACAGATGGTGTTCTGTACCACCTGGTTAAGATTTTATATCCTCCTTCCTGGTACCTACTCGCCACTGATGCCCTATGGGTAAATAATAGGATTCTGTCCCTTTGCTCTATGGAAAATGTCATCCCTAAGTCCCTTTCCCATGCCTGGAGGAAGGTAAGTTCTTGTGGTGCTTCAAGATTGGTTAATATGGCATAAAAATATGACAAGGAGTGTCTCACTGGCTCCCCCCTTCAGGCATCTCTCCTCAAACCCTGACAGTGTCCTGACTTCTGTATATATATTTGTCCTTGATCGAATAAAGGCTTCTATTTGGATCTTCCTAAGGAAGTCTAGTTCTGGTGTTATCTCTCTTTCGATCTCCTTTTTTGTCATTAGACGGTTGTCCATTGAAAAGTGGGCAATCCTACTAATACCCCTTTGGCGTTGTACACCAAAACTTGGGTCTGTTATACCCGGTTGAAATAATGGCATACCCAAAATCGGGGTCATTGGGCTAGGGTATGTCGACAAATTCATTTTTTTAAAGATCTTTTTAATTATTCATAGGGTAGCGCCTATTTTCGGATGCTTCTTAACTTCCCGTGGTATTTCAGCTTCTGGGATCCATACCCTTCCAGGGGGATGTCTATTGTAGCCTGTTCCATTTGTGTCCAGGGCTTCTTAATAAGCCCACACCACTCCACTACTCTTGCTAAGTAAGAGGCTTCTTGGTATCTTACTGGGTCCGGAAACCCAATCCCTCCTTTTTCTTTTGACAGTGATAAAATAGTTCTTCTTACTCTTGCTGGCTTCCCGGCCCACAGAAACCTCAGAAACCTTGATCTAAGGTCTCCTAAGAAACTTGGGGGGATCTTAATTGGCAAAGTCTGTTTAGGTACAAAAGCCTGGGTAACACGTTTATCTTTATTATGTTTGTCCGCCCAAACCACGTAAAAATGTATTTATCCCATCTCGAAAAGTCCAGTTTGATCCGTCTCGCCAGTGGTGCATAATTAAGTTCGAGTAACTTATTCAAGTTCTTCAATATTTTTGTCCCTAAATAACTTATGTGGAATTCGGTCCATCTAAAGTCAAATTGCGTAGTTATTAACTGTAATTGGGAGTTATTTAATTCTATCCCCAACACCTCCGATTTTCTGTAGTTGACTTTAAAATTGGACAGAGCCCCATATTCTCTTAACTCCGACAGTAAAGATGGCAGGGCTATAACCGGGGAGGTTCTAAAAAAAGTTTAATCGTCGGCATAGGCAGCCAGTTTCTGTTCCTCTTTCTTTATTCCTATCCCCTTAATGTTTGGGTTCGCCGGAATCTTCCTTAAAAAAGGTTCAATTGTCAAAATAAAAATAATGGGCGACAAGGGGCATCCCCGTCGTGTTCTATTTCAAATAGAAAGGGGCACCGAGATTCTGTCATCTATCTTAACCCTCGCGCTCGGTTCTGAGTATAATTTAGAAAACCACCTCAACATCCCTTCTCCCAAAACTATATGCTGTAAAATAACTTTTAAGAACATCCAGTCTACTCTATCAAAAGCTTTTTCCGCATCAGCGGATACCAACACCAATGGCTTTCACTGCTTTTGTGCTAAAAGAATCGCGTTCACCACCCGCTGTGTGTTCTTTCTTCCCTCCCTCCCCGGGACAAATCCCACTTGGTCTGGATGTATTAGACCCGGGATGTGATCTATTAATCTTGTGGCAAGGATCTTTGTAAAAACTTTAAAGGTCTACATTCAGCAATGATATAGGGCGATAACTAGAGCATTGAGAAGGGTCTTTCCCTTCTTTGGGGATAACTGTTATATGTGCTAGTAACGTTTCTGACGGTATTTCCTTCCCCTCACGTAGTGAATTGTAAGCTGCTATGAATCTCTGAGCCAGTTCCTCAGCGAACGTTTTATAATATGTCAGGGTATACCCATCCGGGCCTGGTGCCTTTCCCAATTTCAAGAGTTTTAGTGCCCCCATAAACTCCTCCATTGTGATTTGCGCGTCTAGCTTTCTGGCTGTCTCCTCTGACAGCCTTGGCATTTCTGTTTCTTTAATATATTCCCTAGCCGCCTCCCATTTCTTTCTGGCCTTTTTGGGGGTAGGTTTCCCTTCTAATTGATATAGACTCTCGTAATACTCTTTAAAGGCCTGTGCAATTTTTTGTGGGGTATTAACCATTTCATCTTTCTGTGTTTTAATTCGTACGATATGATTACGTGCGCTAGTTTCTCGGAGGGCATTTGCTAACATTCTCCCTGGTTTATTCCCGAATTTGTAGAATGTCCGCCTACCTCGGGTTAACTTAGCTTTGCCTTATCCATTAACAGAAGATTTAGCTTCTTGCGTGTGCTATCTAGTTCCTGTTCTATTGAATGTGCCTGGGATTTTTTATGCACCGTTTCCAGTTACGCAATACGCTTAAAAAACGAGTCAATCTGTTCATTAAGTTTCTTTTTCCTATGTGCCCCCAAAGAAATAAGCGCACCTCTCATAACGCACTTATGTGCTTCCCACAGACAGAAGGGGGTTACTGTATATACTCGAGTATAAGCCGACCCGAATATAAGCCGAGGCACCTAATTTTACCACAAAAAAATAGGAAAACTTATTGACTCGAGTATAAGCCTAGGGCGTCCATCTGCATGTCTCACTTTGCCTCACTGTGCCCATGCCTCACTGTGTCCATGACTAGAATGATGTTTAACATGGGAGTCTATGGAAGGGGTGCCCGGGTTTGAAAAATCGGTGCTCCTCGGCCGTAGGTTCTCCAGACAACAAACTTTGCACACTTGTAAAGAAGAAATGGGGCTACATGTGTGCCAAGTTTCAGGTCCAGGGGACCTACGACCGGCTGGTACCGGGTCCCCAAAATCACCAGAGAAATGACCGTTTAACATGGGAGTCTATGGAAGGGGTGCACGGCTTTGAAAAATCGGTGCTACCCGGCCGTAGGACCCCCATACAAAAAACTTGTAGAGGAGTAGTGGGGCTATATGTGTACCAAGTTTGGGGTCCAGGGGACCTACGGCCGGCCAGTACCGGGTCCCCAAATTCCGGGAGATCAGGCACAAAAAGGTGACTCGAGCATAAGCCGAGGGGGGCATTTTCAGCACAAAGAATGTGCTGAAAAACTCGGCTTATACTCGAGTATATACGGTATTTCCCCAGTGTCATTCAATGCAAAAAAGGAATCCATTTCCTGCCTTAATTTTTCCTCGTATTCACTCTCTTTTAGCAGGGTCTCGTTGATCTTCCAATGCCATTCTCTGGGGTCTGACTCTCCCACTTCTACCGTGCAACTTGTCGGGACATGGTCTGAGAGGGTAAATGATCCTATAGAGCAGTGGTTCTCAACCTGGGGGTCGAATGATGATTTGCTAGGGGTCACTGAATCCTGGCCTGTTCCTGAAGTCCGCACCGCTCTCCCAGCCTTTTCCCTGTCGCCTGTGGCCACCCAGCTGGGCTGTTTCTGGAGCCTGCGGCCGCCCACTCAGCCTCTTTGCAGCCACCCAATCAGTTCATGGCATGACTGGGGGGCAGAGACTAGAGGTCAGCTGACTGGTGAGGAATGTGAAGTGGGAGTAAGAGAAGGAATAAAAATAGAGAATACATGGAAGGGAGAGGAAAATAGGGGGAGGAACAAAGAAAAAGGCTAGAGAGAGGGATTGGGGGAAAAAAAACAAGAAATTAGGATAGAGGGAGATAAAAGGGAAAGAAAGGAGAACAAAGAGAAAGAGTGGTGCATCCTAAAATGTACCATAAGGGGTTCTAATTGTGGAAGGGACTCGGGGAGCACTAAATGTCTGCGGGTTAGGGGCAAAAATTACTTGTCTTGCTTTGGGTGCTGACAACCCACGCTACAAATCTTTTTTTACTGTTAGGGGTCCCCACAACTTGGGAAATTTTATCAAGGGGTCACGGCACTAGAAAGGTTAAGAACCACTGCTATAGAGGCATCTATAAGAGATGTAACTATGTTCTGAGATATCAACACATAGTCGATTCTGGTGTAGGTCTTGTATTTTGCCGAAAAGAACGTGTAGTCCCTGTCCTGCGTATGAACAGTCCTCCAACTATCTATCAATTGTAGATCCTGTAAGAGTTTCTTTGCTTTTCTTAGTTTGACGTATGATAGATGAGAGGTACCTTTCGACGTGTCCCTCTTAGGATCTAAAGCCATATTGAGATCACCTCCTATCACTAGGACTCCCTCTCTATGTTGATGCACCATCTGCAAGTATAACTCCAAAGAATTTACCTGATCTTCATTTGGTAAGTATATGTTCACTAGTGTGACTTTATATTGGTCCAAGGTGCATTTCACTATAAGGAGACGTCCTCCATCATCCGTGATTACCCTAGATTCCTTCCCAGGTATCTGTTTTGACACTATACTAGAGACCCCACAAGATTTAGAGGTTTGTGATACGCTATGATATATTGTCAGGAATCTGTGGTTCTTAAGGTGTGGAAATTTGTCCTTTTTAAAATGTGTTTCCTGTAGGAAGATAATTTGTGATTTGAGTCTTCCTAATTCAGCAAATAATCTTATCCGTTTCTCTGGGATGTTCAAACCCTTGACATTGTACGATGTAAAGTTTATCCTAGTAATTTCTATAGTAGCTAAGTTCGCTCGGGAAGGGCGAGGGAGGATCAGGAAAGCGGGAGTGAAGAAAAAAAAAAAGGCGACTTAGTGCGGATACCGGACCAGTCCCTTATCCCCCAAAAGGGAAAAAGGATAAAGGGAATTTTTTTTTAATAAAAACAACTTTTCCTCCACCTGGAAGAGAGGCGTTTTTTGTTGGGGGTGCTGTCAAGCAGGCAGGAGTCTATGCACTGGGGTCTTAGACAGACAGTGCCCTCCAAATAACTCATCCTATGACCTATACAAGATTCACACTATTTTTGGGGTAGAATGAATATAAATATACAGCTATGCAAGTATGTACACATCTAAATTAAAAAGTATATACAGTCAGGTCCATAAATATTGGGACATCGACACAATTCTAATCTTTTTGGCTCTATACACCACCACAATGGATTTGAAATGAAACAAGCAAGAAGTGCTTTAACTGCAGACTTTCAGCTTTAATTTGAGGGTATTTACATCCAAATCAGGTGAACGGTGTAGGAATTACAACAGTTTGTATATGTGCCTCACACATTTTAAGGGACCAAAAGTAATGGGACAATTGGCTGCTCAGCTGTTCCATGGCCAGGTGTGTGTTATTCCCTCATTATCCCATTTACAAGGAGCAGATAAAAGGTCCAGAGTTAATTTCAAGTGTGCCATTTGCATTTGGAATCTGTTGCTGTCAACTCTCAATATGAGATCCAAAGAGCTGTCACTATCAGTGAAGCAAGCCATCATTAGGCTGAAAAAAGAAAACAAACCCATCAGAGAGATAGCAAAAACATTAGGTGTGGCCAAATCAACTGTTTGGAACATCCTTAAAAAGAAAGAACGCACCGGTGAGCTCAGCAACACCAAAAGACCCGGAAGACCACGGAAAAAAACTGTGGTGGATGACCAAATAATTCTTTCCCTGGTGAAGAAAACACCCTTCACAACAGTTGGCCAGATCAAGAACACTCTCCAGGAGGTAGGTGTATGTGTGACAAAGTCAACAATCAAGAGAAGACTTCACCAGAGTGAATACAGAGGGTTCATCACAAGATGTAAACCATTGGTGAGCCTCAAAAACAGGAAGGCCAGATTAATATATCTAAAAAAGCCTTCACAGTTCTGGAACATCATCCTATGGACAGATGAGTCCAAGATCAACTTGTACCAGAGTGATGGGAAGAGAGGAGTATGGAGAAGGAAAGGAACTGCTCATGATCCAAAGCATACCACCTCATCAGTGAAGCATGGTGGTGGTAGTGTCATGGCGTGGGCATGTATGGCTGCCAATGGAACTGGTTCTCTTGTATTTATTGATGATGTGACTGCTGACAAAAGCAGCAGGATGAGTTCTGAAGTGTTTCAGGCAATATTATTATCTGCTCATATTCAGCCAAATGCTTCAGAACTCATTGGACGGCGCTTCACAGTGCAGATGGACAATGACCCGAAGCATACTGCGAAAGCAACCAAAGAGTTTTTTAAGGGAAGGAAGTGGAATGTTATGCAATGGCCAAGTCAATCACCTGACCTGAATCCGACTGAGCATGCATTTCACTTGCTGAAGACAAAACTGAAGGGAAAATGCCCCAAGAACAAGCAGGAACTGAAGACAGTTGCAGTAGAGGCCTGGCAGAGCATCACCAGGGATGAAACCCAGCATCTGGTGATGTCTATGCGTTCCAGAGACTTCAGGCTGTAATTGACTGCAAAGGATTTGCAACCAAGTATTATAAAATGAAAGTTTGATTTATGATTGGTAATCTGTCCCATTACTTTTGGTCCCTTAAAAAGTGTGAGGCACATATACAAACTGTTGTAATTCCCACACCGTTCACCTGATATGGATGTAAATACAAATTAAAGCTGAAAGTCTGCAGTTAAAGGGGTTGTAAAGGTTCGTTTTTTATTTTCTAAATAGGTTCCTTTAAGCTAGTGCATTGTTGGTTCACTTACCTTTTCCTTCGATTTCCCTTCTAAATGTTTTTTTTTCTTTGTCTGAATTTCTCACTTCCTGTTTCTACTGAGAAAACTTCACACCATCATCCGAGCGGTGTTTAGCCAGCCAGAACAGCTTACTGAACAGCTTACTGAGGAGAAACAGGAAGTGATAAATTCAGATAAAGAAAACAAAGAAAAAAACATTTAGAAGGGAAATCGAAGGAAAAGGTAAGTGAACCAACAATGCACTAGCTTAAAGGAACCTATTTAGAAAATAAAAAACAAACCTTTACAACCCCTTTAAAGTACGTCTTGTTCGTTTCATTTTAAATCCATTGTGGTGGTGTATAGAGTCAAAAAGATTCGAATTGTGTCGATGTCCCAATATTTAAGGACCTGACTGGATCTGTTCTCTCCCGGATCCTCAAAAAAAATAACCAACCCAAAAAAAAAAAAGCAGTCTGGGTTCCCTCTCCCTCCCACCTTACCCCCCCCACCCCCTCCTAGTTTATGGGTATCGAAGAGGGGAAAAATTAAATAAATTATACATATATATGTGTATATATATATATATATATATATATATATATATATATATATATATATATAACCCCCTCCCTAGTGACTCCTCTTCCCTACTTTTTTTTTTTAAAGTGGAACTCAACTGTATCTGAGCACCACAAACTGAAAACACAATTTTTTATGTTTAATATTCATAGCAAACTCCCCCATCCATCCATGTCTCAAGAAATCACATTGAAAAACACCCCATAAGCTTTTCTGGCCATGGACATCTTGAGTCTTGAGCAAATGATTCAGGTAGCATTTAATTCCCGGACTCCATCTGCCCTTAGCACAGGCGTGCAGGCAGGAGGGTGTGCTTAGCTGAGAAAGCCCATCCTCCCCCCCCCCCCAAAAAAAATGCCCAGGAAGAGTCCTGGGATTGGGAAACAGAGGCCACCCCCCAAATGCCACTAGTGGGGGGAATAAAAAAACCAATGGACCATCTTCTGGAATATATGACAGATTTTGACCTAAGCCAGAAACCAGAAGGCATTTTAATAAATGTAAAAAAAAAAAAAAAGGCTTAAAACAAGCAAATGTACCTTCCTATCTATTTACTAAGGCTAGCAACATAAGGCTTAAAATAGTTAATGTTGATTGAAAATGTTTAGTTCTACTATAATTATGTAATATAGGTCAGTCTATGCATTCTTTTTAGATATCACATTGATTTTGTAGTTATATTTATTTTATACTCTCACATGCAGACCAAGCTGTCCAATAAAAGGCACCAGTATGCAGATTTGAAAGTCAGTGTGAAGTCAGAAATCACTGAAACTAATGGATTAGCATGACAGTCAGACAGCTAGAATTCTCAGAAGCAGAGGTCAGCAATGACACCTGCCTTTTATCTCAGGACAGGTTTACTTCACATCTGTGTGGTCCGCTGCAGTATGCTAAAAGTCTATGTAAACGCTAACAACAGACTTCTCTTATTTGTTAGAAAATGAAGAGCAGCCTATATGGAACTCTGAAGGTTCAACATGAATCCAAATATTCAAACACTGTTACAATGATCATAATAATAATCATAATGATAATAATCATGATAATGATCAGAATTGCATTATAAAATTATTATAGTTTTCACAGAATTTGAGTATTTGGACTATTGTACTACCTTCAACATTTTAAATAAAGCCAGTCTTCTTTTCTGGTTCTATGCATTGGGGATGTGGTACAACCTTAACCACTTCTTCAGGGAAGATTTACCCCCCCCCCCCCCTCATAACCAGGTAATTTTTTGCAATGCGACACTGCGTTAATTTAACTGACAATTGCGCGGTCGTACAAAGCTGTACCTATATAAAATTGATGTCCTTTTTTTCCACAAATAGAGCTTTCTTTTGGTGGTATTTAATCACCTCTGCGGTTTTTATTTTTTTGTGCTTTAAACAAAGACAGACAATTTAAAAAAAAAAAAAATACAATATTTTTGCATTCTGCTCTAAAACACATCCAAAAAAAAAAAACTTTAAAAAATCAAATTTCTTTATCAGTTTAGGCCAACATGTATGCCGCTACATATTTTTGGTAAAAAAAAAAAATGCAATAAGCGTATATTGATTGGTTTGCGCAAAAGTTATAGCGTCTACAAACTATGGGATATATTTTTAGAATTTTTATTTATTTATTTATTTTTACTAGTAATGGTGGCGATTAGCTACTTATAGCAGGCCTGCGATATTGCACCGGACAAATCAGACACTAATCGGATCAGTGACACCAATACAGGGATCAGTGCCAAAAAATATGCACAGTCACTGTACTATTTACACTGGCAGGGAAGGGGTTAAAGTGGTTGTAAACCCACTTTGACAACTTGCACCTACAGGTAAGCCTAGATTAAGGATTACCTGTAGGTGCAAGAAATATCTCCTTAACCTACACGGTTAAGGAGATATTTGCAGATAACACTGCACCGATGTCTACGGCGCATGCGCGCCGTAGACAACGGCACAGGCGCACTGAGCGTCCCGGCATAATGAATGGGATCAACCAGGGATTATGCCGGTCCCGCGCGCATGTGCGGGAGTGACGACATCGCCGCTCCGGCCAATCACAGCGCCGGATTGGCGATACCAGGAAGAAGCTCCGAGGGGACATGGTGGCGGCGGCGGAGGGGAACGAGGAGGACTTCGGGGGCTTTGATTTCAGGTAAGTGCCACATAATGAGCTAGCATGCTATGCATACTAGCTCATTATGCCTTTCTCTTGCAGGGTTTGCTTTTATCCAATTTTTTCAGGGGGGGGGGGGTTTACTTCCTCTTTAACATCAGGGGCAATCAAAGGGTAAAATGTGTCCCTAGGTAGTGCTTTCTAACTGTGGGGGTGCTTTGGCTGTGGGAAGACAGAGATCCGTGTCCCTGCTTAGCAGAAACACAGGATCTCTGTCTTCCCTACTAACAGAATGGCGATCTGCCTTGTTTACATAGGCAGATCGCCGTTCTGCCTCTGTCTGGAACAATCAGTGGGTCCCGCCGGACCCGCTGATTTTCTCCTATTGTGTCCAATCACAGTGGGAGCGGGTCGCCGGTGGAGAAGTGCAGAATCATGTACTTGTATGTGATTCTGCGCAGAAGAGCTGCCACCCCGCAGTAAATGTACGTGGGGCTGTCGGCAAGCAGTTAAAGAGAAAAATGGCTGGAGTGCATAATTATTTTCTATATGATAGAAATTCTCCCCTTTGGTCTGTTAAATATACCTTTTAAAGCATTTAGCTATCTGTGTGACACGTTCGAAAAAAAAAGAAAACCTGTTGATCTTGCTGGAAATCTGATGAACCAATCACTTCTTGTGCACTCTGCCTGTTCTGACTGTTATCATTTACTCGTTCTCTGACAACTTCAGATTTACACCCCTCTGTGGTATGGACAGTAAGAGAGGGGTCAGGTTCTGTATTTCTATCTTAAATTTGTTGTCCTGGTACAGAAGTGTAAGTAAATGTTGTCACCGTCCGTAAGAGAGGAAGCCTGTAACTGGCAGAATTACAAAGCTTTAAAAAAGAACACAAATGCAGCCACCAAATACAGTATAAGAATTGGTAAGCTTTAGTATTACACTTCTCATTTTGGGTTTAGACACGCTTTATGTTTTAAGTCATTTGAATGGGCTGGTAAAGCCCCTCAACATACCAGAAAACGCACCTGTACTACTCAACATATTGCAATGCATTACTTTGCTCTGAAAGCCATGTGTGTCGGGCTTGCGTTTCTTTACTGCAGCCATTACTAAATAGTGGACTAAGGTCCAGACCCGGACCGAGAGACAGTCCTATCTGGACTGCCAGCCAGTCAGTTCTTCCCCTCCCCTACAGTCATTGGTTGTGCAGATCTGCAACTTTCTTCACCTCACCCTTTCCCTGCCTAGTGCTCAAAGACACTGTGATGGTGACACCTGATGTAAGGGGGCACTCTGATGGGCCCATTTGATGTAAGGTGCCTCTCTGATGCGGACACCTGATTTAATGGGGCACTGTGATGAGGACACCTGAAGCAAGGTAGGTTCTGTGATGGGAACGCCTGATTTAAAGAGGCACTGTGATAGGAACACCTGGTCTAAGGGGCACCGTGATGGGGACACAGATGTAAGTGGCCACTGTGATGAGGACAATGCCACAGAGAGGTCAGGCGCCAATGAGAAAAATTACTAAGGGAAGTTATTGATAACAGCTTTGCTGATCCTACCAGCCAGAGACAACCCCAGGAAGGGAGGTAAAACATTAACCCCCCCCCCCCCCACCAAAAGTCTCTATAAAGCACTTAGAACAAGGCTATATGTGGCATGGGTGTACAAACACCTCTATTAAATACCAGACTTAGAAAGGCATTTTGTCACCAGTCACTGAAACGGGAACAGTTTGTGTGATGTGATGTAATGGGGACACCTGACATAAGGGGGCACTGTGATGGGGACGCCTAATGTATAGGGGCACTTTGATGGGGGCGACTTGATTTAAGGTGCTACTCTGATGGGAACACCTGATTTAAATGGGCACTCTTATGGGGATACCTGAAGTAACCCCTTATTTACAGGGGCACTGTGATGGGGACACCTGAGGTAAGTAGGCACTCTGATGGGGACATCTGATGTATGGGGACACTTTGATGGGGACATCTGATGTAAGGAGGCACTCTGATGGGGACAAATCATTTAAGGTGCCTCTCTGATGGGGACACCTGATTTGAAGGGGCAATCTGATGGGAGGCATGTGAATTAAGGTTGGTTCTGTGATGGGAACTAGGCTTGTGCAATTAGTTTCGTAACGAATCGAAATTCGTCCGAATTTAGCAACTTTCGGACATTCGGAAGCATTCGAATTTCCGAACAAAGCAATTACGAATAAAACCGAATCCGAAATAAATTATACCGCAAATAGCAAATGCCCGAATGTCTTCGGCATAATTCGTTATGAAAAAGTTACGAATGTACGAATCCATATGAAGCACAATAACACTCACTCTGCTCTGCTCTCTGCTTCTCCCTCACCGTGCTGAACTCCCTCTCAAAATGGTGTACAGGGGCGGAGGCTATAGCCGCACGTAAAAAACGAAAGTAAAATACGAGATTTCTAATCCATTCAAAGCACAATAACACTCTGCTCTGCTCTCTGCTTCTCCCTCACCGTGCTGAACTCCCTCTCAAAATGGTGTACAGGGGCGGAGGCTATAGCCGCATGTAAAAAATGAAAGTAAAATACGAGATTTCAAATCGTTACAAATAACCGCTATGTATTTAGAAAAGTACAAATCCATTCGAAGCACATTAGGCATAATAGGCAGCGTCGTTGTGAGAGAGACACGGAAAATTACGAATCAACGAACCCAAAAACAGTTACGAAAGTAGGAGTTGTGTCCAGAATCAACGAAAAACAATGTACCCTACCGAAAGTACGAATTATAAATCAACTAAAAATTCAACGAAAAATGTCGCTTGCGAAAATACGAATTAGTCCGAACACGAAAAATCCCGTCTAGCAAAATTACGAATGATTACGAATCAACAGGACCGAAAAGAAATGAACCGAAACTAAACAAATATTTCCGTTGTGCACAAGTCTAATGGGAACCCCTGATTTAAAGGGGCACTGTGATAGGCACTCTGATAGGAACACCTGATTTAGGGGGCACCATGATGAAGACACCAGATGTAAGTGAGTACTGTGATGGGGACACCTGTTGTAAGGGGGCACTCTGATGGGGACGCCTGATTTATAGGGGCACTTTGATGGAGACCCCTGATGTAAGGGAGCACTCTGGTGGGGCCACTTGATGTAAGGTCCTTTTCTGATGGCAATACCTGATTTAAAGGGGCACTCTGATGGGGACACCAGAAGTAAGGTAGGTTCTGTGATGGAAACACCTGATTTAAAGAGGCACTGTGATACGAACATATATAGCAATTGTATATGCTATATTATTATTTTTTTATTTGCTATTTTTTCTCACAAAAGTGGAGTTACCCTTTAAATCTCAGGTGTGGTATTTCCTTCCTAAAATGAAGCACATAAGGTTGTTTCCTAATAATTTTATGTAGCGCCCTGCTCCCAATGAGGGGCGCTATGTGTTAAAATTATAGTTTGCCTGAGCAATAGTTTGGCTCAGAAGGATTGTGTTACAAATTATACTCTGTTTCAGTTCAGCTGGTTGCATGATTTTCCTCCTGACAGTGGGTGTAGCTGTCACCACTGGTCAGGATAGGAAAGGCAACAGGCTGGACGTATTGGGTATCTCCTTCCCGACAGCAGCCCAGGGGGCATGGTCAACCCGCTGTGGATGCTGGGAGAGGGTACTTAAGTGACAGATGCCATTAGGGTGGAGGAGAGTTGGGGGTCATCGTTCGTTGGTGGTGGGCACCACCCGCCCGATCCCGACCTGAGGGCCCTCATGGCCTCAGGGATGCGCTGGCAGTTTCTGCCTCGGGCCACATTGGCCTGAGGCTCTGTTACTGAGATGTAGGCCCAGGAGTTACTGGGGGCCTACTGATCCGGGGATGATCCTGTGTCACCTTACCTGCTGGAAGGGACCAAGCAATTGAGGACTCAATTGAAGGATGCATCCGGATCATAATTTACCTCACGGAACGGCTGGAAGATCCTGGCACTGAGAGCTGTGTTCTTTATTCAGAAGGTAACCCAGGAAAGGGTTACACCAAGTCTGTGCCAAAGACTGTTCTATTTTCACCAACTCTGTGGCAGAGACTGTTCTATTTTCACTAAGTCTGTGGCAGAGACTATATGTGATCGAGCTACGCATTGGTTGCTAGGCCAGTGAGATTGGGCCTATCCGGTGTTTGCTGAGTCCAGCGTGGAGACAGTTGTTCCTCTGGACATAGGAAAATTCCTGTGATCCGCAACTAAGGTACCTGAGTCCTCCCCATCCCTTCATCCCCCTCTGTTGGAAACTTTTATCAATAAAACCCTGGAAAGAGACTTTGTGTTGGTGCAAACTTCTTCTGGACAACTCTTCAAGGAGAACCCCTGAGACGAGCGTATGGAACAGTAAGGTAACTACAGGCCCAAATTTAAACCAGCAGCTCCTACGGGGTAGTGCTACATTTATCTGGAGCCCAATTACTAATAGTTGCACCTTTGCCTCTAACTTATTATTGCCTTCTAACAGAATTCAGATGACAGACTAACAGTCAGTGCCAGCAGTGTCCACATCATTTTCTGTTTATCATTCATAAGTCACCTCCAATTTGTCACTTGGCTCCGGCAAGCTGACCAGCGGCTGTATAGGATCCACGAGTATGCCGCAGAAGCGTGAGGGGGGGGGGGGGCTTTGGCTGTCTATTAAGTGTGTCAGCAAAGATCATTTGCCCCCAGTAAAAGCCAGCTAAGACTGACTAATCATATTGCACCCTACTGCTTCTTTAATTGCCCTGTTTATCTGTTTACTTCAGTATTCGCTAACGATTGCCGCTCGTTGATGGGGATAGTTCCACCTCTTGCTGCATATCAAGCAACATGACAAATGGTGGTTATCTAATCGTACATTGTGTAAAATCATATTCAGGAGATCATTTGATTTGGAAGATGTATGCACTTTCTAAATAGACACTTGTAATATACTCATGAGAGCCACTAATTACACATAAATTAGATTTGTCTTGAAATATTAATATAAATTCGCATTGCATGCTGCAAGGGAGATACATAAAATTCTCATTTTAAAACTTACAATTTGTTCTCCTTTGTCAACAGGGTACATGATAATTAGGTGGAGATGGCATATTATGCAAAGCTGCTTTATAGCAGAGTAATAAATGAAAATAGAACATCGCATCTCATTAGCCTCCATATTTTAAAGGACCGCCAAAAACAGACCACAGATTGCATTACACAATCAAGGTATTAAAAACTTCCATAGACATAGATTTCAAAATTTCGCCAGCTATGTTTGAGATATTTTGCTTTGAGTAAAAATGAGCCGCCCTCTGCTCAGTATTAAAGATTTGAGTAAAGCTGGCCATAGATGGGCAGAATTGTTAACAAAAAATCTTGGGGAAGAAACGTTCTAAAGTTCATACTTTTTTCTAATCATTAGTGGGGTCAAATTGACATTCATTTTCTTTTCATTTTCAACTGCATTTCGACTGAGAAAATTTGAAGGAGCAAAATGGAAAATGGAAAATGAACAGTAGATGAAGTTTAGTCAATAAAGACTAAGTTCACCTTGTCGCAAAAAATGAAAAGATGAAAGTCCCCTGTGTAACGAAACGTCCCACACTTCGCTTGAGTGTTTTCGTCATATACTGCTTCCTTCCAGTCTGAATATACAGTGGATGGGCACAGTAGCGGCAGTTGATGGGCACACTGGCAGCAGTTGATGAACACAGTAGCGGGAATTGATGAGCACACTGGCAGCAATTGATGGGCACATTAGCGGCAGTTGATGGGCACAGTGTCAGCAATTGATAGGTATGGCAGCTGCGTTTGATGGCACAGTGGTGGCAACTTATGGGTACAGTGGCTGCATTCGATGGCACAGTGGCTGCAATTGATGGGCACAGTGGCTGTGTTTTATGGGCACAGGGGCTGCGTTTGATGGGCACAGTGGCGGCAATTGATGGGCACAGTGGCTGCAATTGATGTTTTTTTTTTTTTCAGTTTGTTTGCACCCCCCCCAAAAATTTTGAGCACCAGCCGCCACTGCTCAAAAATCCGAAAATAAGAACGAAAATCCGAAAATTTCAAAAGAATGAAAATCTGAAAGAAAAGAACGAAAAAACGAAGATTAGAAAACCCAAAAATTTGAAAATCTGAAATAATAACTAATTAATAATAATTATTACTAAATATTAAATTGTAGGTATTGGAATTGCCTTCAAAATGTTGTTGTTAGTGAACGTAATGAATACAATCTTATGCGAAGTTATGAATTATCTGAAATAACGAATGCCGCATCTAAACGAATGGAACGTAACAAATTATTGATAATAAATAATAATATTAATAATAATAATAATAATAAAAACATTTTATTAATATTAAATTATTATTAATTCATTACGTTCCATTCGTTTAGATTCGTTATTTTGGCTAATTCGTAACTTCGGATAAATTCGTATTCATTACGTTCACTAACAGCCACATTTGAAAGGAAATTAAATTAATAGTTAGTTATTATTTCTGATTTTCAAATTTTCGTTCTTTTGAATTTTCTGATTTTCCTTCATTTGAATTATCTTTCTTATTTTCAGGTATTCGCATTTCTGATTTTTCGAATTTCTGCATTTTCAGATTTAGAATTTTTTAATTTTCGAATTAACAGATTTCGATCATAACGAATGACCCAAAAGACGAAAAAAAACAAAAAAAAACGAATGCTGCAAAAATGAAAACAAACAAATTTTGTGGCAGTGCATATGTCTAATGAATGGTAAAAAGAGTATTGGTATATTTTCCTGACCTATACAAATTTGGTGGCCTTAGCTCCCGTTGTGGCTTGCCACACGACCAAATGGCAATAGAAACTACACTATATTGAACTTTAATGGCATCCCAGTCTTAGTCTGTAGGGTTCAATTTTGAGTTGGCCCACCCTTTGCAGCTTTAACAGCTTCAACTCTTCTGGGAAGGCTGTCCAGGTTTAGGAGTGTGTCTATGGGAATGTTTGACCATTCTTCCAGAAGCTCATTTGTGAGGTTAGGCACTGATGTTGGACGAGAAGGTCTGGCTCGCAGTCTCCGCTGTAATTCATCCCAAAGGTGCTCTATCGGGTTGAGGTCAGTACTCTGTGCAGGCCAGTCAAGTTCCTCCACCCCAAGCTCGCTCATCCATGTCTTTATGGACCTTGCTTTGTGCACTGGTCCAAATCATTTGGTGGAGGGGGGATTATGGTGTGGGTTGGGCTTGGCGCCTTAGTTCCAGTGACGTGAACTCTTAAGGCATCAGCATACCAAGACATTTTGTACAATTTCATGCTCCCAACTTTGTGGGAACAGTTTGGGGATGACCCTTCCTGTTCCAACATAACTGCACAGTTTGGGGTGGAGGAACTTGACTGGCCTGCACAGAGTCCTGACCTCAATCCAATAGAATACCTTTGGGATGAATTAGAGCGGAGACTGCGAGCCAGGCCTTCTTGTCCAACATCAGTGCCTGACCTTACAAATACGCTTCTAGAAGAATGGTCCAAAATTCCTATAGACACACTCCTAAACCTTGTGGACAGCCTTCCAAGAAGCGTTAAAGCTGTTATAGCTGCAAAGGGTGGGCCAACTCAATATTAAACCCTACAGACTAATGCCCCATACACACGATCGTTTTTCATGCCGTTAAAAATGTCATTTTTAAAAATGGGCATTAAAACCGATCGTGTGTAGGCTCCAGAGCATTTTTAACGACGTGAAAAACGGCCATTAAAATTCCGGACATGCTCTATTTTTTCATGTCGTTTTTCATGTCGTTTTTTTTAACGACGTGAAAAACGATAGTGTGTATGCTTTCACGAGGAGAAAAAAAACACGCATGCTCAGAATCAAGTATGAGACGAGAGCGCTCGTTCTGGTAAAACTAGCGTTCGGAATGGAGATAGCACATTCGTCACGCTGTAACGGACTGAAAAGCACGAGGATGAAAAGCGCGAATCGTCGCTCAACAAACTTTACTAACATGAAGGGTGGCGCCATCCGAATGGAACTTCCCCTTTATAGTGCCGTCGTACGTGCTGTACGTCACTGCGCTTTACTCGAGCGTTTTTTTAATGATGGTGTGTACGCAAGACAGGCTTGAGAGGAAACATGAAAAAAAACTACGAGAAAAACGTCGGTTTAAAAAATGGCATGAAAAACGATCGTGTGTACGGGGCATAAGACGGAGATGCCATTAAAGTTTGTGTACAAGTAAAGGCAGGTGTCCCAATACTTTTGACAATATAGTGTACAAGGGACCTTTTCAATACTTATTATGCAAGCAAGGTCCACTTTGGTCACTATCATGAAACCCACCCTAGGAAATGCCATGCAGCCTTTACTGGAGTGTATGAAGCAGGAAGTGGATGTAAAGAGACTGAAGGAGATCCACATTATTGATATGCCAATAAAAAAAAGCATGAATAAAGGGTGACGACATACATTTAGTAACAATTACAATTGTTTAGCAAACCAAATGCCGTTAGTTAGGGCTTACATCTGCAAGAGGCCTCTCTGTAAGAATGGGATTTTTGGTTTGTAAGCAAGGAACCCTTTCATTAGTGTGAGGTTCCATGAGCCTAGTGCTGCAAACATCTACAGACCTTCACAGGTCACCGGCTGTCATTGGACCTCTGTACGATGTATGAAGTCCAAAACAAGACCCTTTGATGGGGGCCACTATATCATCTGTTAACCACATACACACAGAAAATTCTGCAAACCAGTATAATTAATAACAAATTGTATTAGCACACCAAGGATCTCCAGAACGGGTCAAAGCTTTGTTCAGCAATTACATGGTTTCATGCCTGATGAAGGGGTCCTGCGTGGTTCCGAAACATTGCAATCTGCTGTAACAATGTGTTCATTGAATAAAGCTTTGGGCCCATCCTGGAGATCCTTGGTGTGCTGGTAGCATTCTCTGCCTCTGACTTGACGCAGTTCCAGCCAGTGGTCGCTTCAGCACCCACTTACAGTATATGCACAGCCATTTCTACAGAAGTGTGTGCTTTGGGAAAAGTGTGTAGTTAAGTTTGTATTGACACCTGCATTAAATCTCAAACAGTGTGGGAAACTCGCAGGGATTGCGGTGTTTCCCGCACAACATATGTGTGAACTGGGGCTTACAGGATATGAAGCCCCCCCCCCAAGTCTTCTTAAAATATAAAATATACACAAAGATTATGCATGAAAAGACTCAAGAGGGCACATTAGTCTAGTGCGTTATGCAAAACACCATTTATTTATAGAAATCAGCTAAGTGATTATACTCACAAACTCTCAAACAAAAACGCATAAAAGGCTCATCGCAAGTTCAGACTAGGGCCTCAATCCGTGTCCCCAGATCGACCAAGATGGCATCAGAAACAATTTGCAGATGCTGACGCGTTTCCAGGGTGTCCCCTCTTCCTCAGAGCTCAAATATAATTGCTTACCGTATATACTTGAGTATAAGCCGAATTTTTCAGCACATTTTTTTGTGCTGAAAATGCCCCCCCTCAGCTTATACTCGAGTCACCTTTTTGCGCCTGATCTACCGGACTTTGGGGACCCGCTACCAGCCTGGACCCCAAACTTGGCACACATGTAGCCTCACTCTTCCTCTACAAGTGTGCAAAGTTTGTTGTCCGGGGGACCTACGGCCGGGGAGCATCGATTTTTCAAACCCGGGCACCCCTTCCATAGACTCCTATGTTAAACGGTAATTTCTCTGGTGAATTTGGGGACCCGGGACTGGCCGGTCGTAGGTCCCCTGGACCCGGAACTTGGCACACATGTAGCCCCTTTTTTTTTCTCTACAAGTGTGCAAAGTTTGTTGTCTAGGGGACCTACGGCCGGGGAGCACCAATTTTTCAAAGCCGGGCACCCCTTCCATAGACTCCCATGTTAAACGTCAGTCTAGTCATGGACACAGTGAGGCATGGACACAGTGAGGCATGGACACAGTGAGGCATGGACACAGTGAGGCATGCACATGGACACAGTGAGGCAAAGTGAGGCACAGTGAGGCATGCAGATGGACACCCTAGGCTTATACTCGAGTCAATACGTTTTCCCAGTTTTTTGTGGTAAAATTAGGTGCCTTGGCTTATATTCGGGCCGGGTTATACTAGAGTATATACGGTACTTGATTTTTAAATGGTCTTTTGTATAACGCACTAGGCTCGTGCGCCCTTCTTTGTCTTTTGTAGGAGACATGTGCACTGCCAAAAAATTTGTTCCTTTTCGTTTTTCGTTTCATTAGTTTTTTTTGGTTTTTGTTTTTCGGCTCATTCATTATGATCGCAATTCGTAAATTTATAAATTCAAAAATTAGTAAATTCATAAATTCGAAAATCCGAAAATAAGAAAGAAAATCCGAAAGACCGAAAATCCGAAAATTTGAAAGAATAACTACTGTATATACTCGAGTATAAGCCAAGTTTTTAAGCACAATTTTTTGTGCTGAAAATGCCCCCCTCGGCTTATACTCGAGTCACCTTTTTGCGCCTGATCTCCCGGATTTTGGGGAGCCGGTACCGGCCGGTCGTATGTCCCCTGGACCCTAAACTTGGCACACATATAGCCCCACTCTTCCTTCATAAGTGTGCAAAGTTTCTTGTCCGGGGGACCTACGGCCGGGGAGCACCGATTTTTCAAAACCGGGCACCCCTTCGATAGACTCCCATGTTAAACGGTCATTTCTCTGGTGAGTTTGGGGACCCGGTACTGGCCGGTCGTAGGTCCTCTGGACCCCAAACTTGGCACACATGTAGCCCCACTCTTTCTCTATAAGTTTGAAAAGTTTCTTGTCCGGGGGACTTACGACCGGGGAGCACTGATTTTTCAAAGCTGGACACTGCCTCCATAGACTCCCATGTTAAACGTCAGACTAGTCATGGACACAGTGAGGCATGGACACAGTGAGGCATGGACACAGTGAGGCATGGACACAGTGAGGCATGGACACAGTGAGGCATAGACACAATGAGGCAAAGTGAGGCACACCCTAGGCTTATACTCGAGTCAATAAGTTTTCCCAGTTTTTGTGGTAAAATTAGGTGCCTCGGCTTATATTTGGGTCAGCTTATACTCGAGTATATACGGTAACTAATAATAACTAACTATTAAATTATAGGTATTGGAGTTTCCTTTCAAATCTGGCTGTTAGTGAACGTTACGAATTTATCCAAAGTTACGAATTATCCAAAATGACAAATTCTGCATCTAAACAACTGGAGAAAAAAAAAGATCCCCTCGTGGTGGACTTTTAAGGCAAACTATATTTTGGAGATGTATAGTATATTTCAAAGTATTTTATTTAGACAAAATATGTAATCTATGGATCCACCGTAACTCAAGCTGGAGAAGGGTTTTGTTCCAGTCCCCTCCCCTAGGGTTGGGGTGTATGCGGTCTAAAATTAGAAATTTAATTTTGGGGAACTTGCCGTTGTGTACAATCTTGGTATGTCGACCAAGATGAAGATCTGGGTCACATACTTGCATGCTTCTCACATGCCTGTAAGCCCTTCTTTAAACTCGAGCTTTGTTTTACCAATGTAAAAGCAGTTACAGTCACAGAGCAACATGTACACTACTCCGAGGGTCTTACAATTTGCAAAATGTTTTGCATGGAAAGTTTGACCATTGGGCAGGATTGGATTTCTCTGGGTCAGCATGAACTTGCAGTAGTTGCATGACCCGCACATGAAGGTTCCCTTGTACTTACAGTACTCTTTCCTATTTTCCCTTTTAAATTCACTGCTTACAATTTTATCTTGCTCTCCTAAATGTAAAAAGCCCGCTCTGGGGTGTGGATGTGTGTGTGAGGGGGCCGGTCTAGTGGCGACTATTATTTTCCCTCCCGGGGCCTGGCGTCGGCATCTCTTCTGAGCAATGCTCCCAAGGATGTCTGGGTTGAGAAATTGAGAGCACACTCTGTTCTCGCATGTTTTTAAAATACAACATATTGAAATATTTACCATACCATCATAATGTATGTAAGTAAACCTTTTGAATTTCATTCGATTCTGTGTATTCCTTATGGACACTGTTATAGTGTGACTTACTCATTTTGTATAATACTCTATTTTAGAAAAACTATTCTTCTTGCTAACATATACCCCTGAAGAAGGAGAAATCTGTACGTTGAAACGCGTCGGGTGCAAGACTTATAGACTATACTACAATTAATATGATGGTGACATTGTTGTAGATATGTTAACATTTCATGTTTTTATATGTTTTTTACATATTTTGTCTAAATAAAATACTTTGAAATCTACTATGCATCTCCAAAATATAGTGTGCCTTAAAAGTCCACCACAAGGGGATCTTTTATTTTCTCCTTCATTATTGGATGCGGCACTAACCAATGCTCAATTTTGCCGACTTACAAGTTTTATCATCTAAACAAATGAAACGGAACAAATTAATAATAAATAATAATAATAAAACATTTTTATTATTATTGTTATTTATTATTATTATTAATTCATTGTGTTCTATTTGTTTAGATACGGCATTCATTATTACAGATAATTCCTAACTTCGGATAAATTTGTATTTGTTACATTCACCAACAGCCAAATTTGAAAGGAAATTCCAATACCTATAATTTAATAGTTATTATTTCAGATTTTCAAATTTTAGAATTTACGAATTTTTGGATATTCAAATTTACGAATATTTGAAAAAATTTGTTAAACGGATTTTCGTTAATTCGAATGTTTCCGAATCAACAAATTTGTAAAAATTCGTTAAAAAACGAATTCGGGAACGAAACGGTTTGCACGTGTCTATTTTGTAGATCACCCAGGTGTGAAGAGAGCTGCAAGGCATAATAGTTACTTGATGACTGGTGATCCCTCCATGGAGGACTAAAAGTATAGACCACCCACCTTCGATGTCTGTCTCATACTTGAGCACAGAAGATTGTTTTGTTCTTTTTATACAAAGATTATAACCACAGTATAACTTCTAAGACTCTATTCCCAAAGCTTTACACAAGGCTCTTTATTCCAAACCATGTGACTATAATTTTCAAATCCCATTGGACGCCACTGAAAATAACCGCCACCTTTTGAAAATAAGGATCTTTGTTCAGATGCTTTGTCTTTTTGTATTAGGCTAAATATGTATTTTAAAGTGGATCTAAATTCATTGATTTAAAGCCATGAAATGTCAGTATACTTGGCTATAAGGGATAGGAGAGTGAATTCTGCTTAAAGGCTAGGTTCACACCTATGGCATGAGTTTTGATGCTTTTTTAAATGTGTTTTTGATGCATTTTTGGGATTTGTCTCTTGTGATGCATGAGAAACCAGCAAAAATACACTGGAAATAGATCAACCACTGTGTTTTTTATGCGTTTTCATTGAAGTTTATGAAACCAAAAACGCAACCTGCTGCAGGCAAAAAAGTCCCTGATCCTTTCAGAAAGAGCATCGGTTGAAAACGCACAGATGTGAACGGGACCCTTAGGAAATCATGATAAAAGGACTGTAGTGCGTTTCTGCAAAACTCTAAACGCACTGCAAAACGCATAGGTGTGAACCGAGCCCTAATTATGGCCAGCACAATGACTAAGTTGAGTGCACATGCATAGCGTCATATACAGAGGTTGTCTTTGGGAAATAGATGTATGAGTGCTGCCAACATTGCTGTAAAGGTTGAAGGGAGGGGGGGGGGGGTCAGACTGTCAGTGCTCAGACCATACGTCACACACTGCATCAAATTAGTCTTCATGGCTGTCCTCCCAGAAGGAAGCCTCTTCTAAATATGATGCACAAGAAAGCCTGCAAACAGTTTGCTGAAGACAAGCAGGCTAAGTACATGGATTACTGGAACCATGTCCTGTGGTCTGATGAGACCAAGATAAACTTATTTGGTTCAGATGTTGTCAAGTGTGTGTGTCGGCAACCAGGTGATGAGTACAAAGACAAGTGTGTCTTGCCTACAGTTAAAGAGGAAGTAGACCCTTATGTGTTACTTACCTGAAACTGAAGCCTCCGATGTCACCGCTGTCCCCTGTTGCAGGAAGCGTCCTTTCTTCACCCCTCTTCCTTCTGGGGCCGCGAACTCCGGCTCTGTGACTGGCCGGAGTCGCGTGACGTCACTCCCGCGCATGCGCGCGGGAGTCGCTAGTCACGGCATGACTTTCCTTTAGAAACGGCACGATCGCTGTTTCTAATGTGCGCCTGCGCCGTTGTCTACAGCACATGCGCCGTAGACATCTCTGCTCATCTCTTTTGTAAATATCTCCTAAACCGTGGAGGTTTAGGAGATATTTCCTGCACCTACTGGTAAGCCTTAATCTAGGCTTACCTGTAGGTAAAAGTGGTTGTGCAGGGTGTACAACCACTTTAAGCATGGTGGTGGGAGTGTCATGGTCTGGGGCTGCATGAGTGCTGCCGGCACAGGGGAGCTACAGTTCATTGAGGGAACCATGAATGCCAACATGTACTGTGACATACTGAAGCAGAGCATGATCCCCTCCCTTCAGAGACTGGGCCGCAGGGCAGTATTTCAACATGATAACGACTGCAACCACACCTCCAAGACGACCACTGCCTTGCTAAAGAAGCTGAGGGTAAAGGTGATGGACTGGCAAAGCATGTCTGCAGACGTAAACCCTATTGAGCATCTGTGGGGCATCCTCAAACGGAAGGTGGAGGAGTGCAAGGTCTCTAACATCCACCAGCTCCATGATGTCGTCATGGAGGAGTGGAAGAGGAATCCAGTGGCAACCTGTGATCTCTGGTGAACTCCATTCCCAAGAGGATTAAGGCAGTGCTGGAAAAAAATGGTGGCCACACAAAATATTGACACTTTGTGCCCAATTTGGACATTTTCACTTAGGGGTGTACTCACTTTTGTTGCCAGCAGTCTAGACATTAACCACTTGACAACCAGGCCAATTCTGACATTTCTCTCCTACATGTAAAATTCATAATTTTTTTGCTAGAAAATTACATAGAACCCCCAAACATTATATATTTTTTTTTAGCAGAGACCCTAGAGAATACAATTGCGGTCATTGCAACTTTTCGCACTGTATTTGTGCAGCAATTTTTCAAACGCGTTTCATGCTTAAAAAAAAACAAAACAGTAAAATTAGACCAATTTTTTTGCATAATGTGAAAGATGATGTTATGCCGAGTAAATAGATACCTAACATGTCACGCTTCAAAATTGCACACGCTCGTGGAATGGCGCCAAACTTCGGTACTTAAAAATCCCCATATGTGACGCTTAAAATTTTTTACTGGTTACATATTTTGAGTTACAGAGAAGGTCTAGGGTTAGAATTAATGCTCTCGCTCTAACGTTCGCGGTGACACCTCACATGTGTGGTTTGAACACCGTTTTCATATGTGGGTGGGACTTACGTATGTGTTCGCTTCTGCGTGTGAGCACACGGGACAGGGGCACTTTAAAAAAAAAATATTTTATTGTTAATTTTACTTAAAAAATTTTGTTTTGACACTTTAAAAAAATAAATAAAAATTTTGATCACTTTTATTCCTATTACAAGGAATGTAAACATCAATTGTAATAGGAGTATGGAATGATCGGTCCTCTTTACAGTGAGATATGGGGTCAATATGACCCCACATCTCACCTCTAGGCTGGGAAGCCTAAAAAAAAAAAAAAACGATCACCGCTTCCCAGCTGAGGCGGCGCCGTTTTTTTGAATGCAGAGGCCGGGTGTGACATCATAACATCGCGCCCGGCCTCCAATTATCATAGAGACCCTGGCGACCAAGTGGTTAATGGCTGTGTGTTGAGTTATTTTGAGGGGACAGCAAATTTACACTGTTATACAAGCTGTACACTCACTACTTTACATTGTAGCAAAGTGTAATTTCTTCAGTGTTGTCACATGAAAAGATAGAATAAAATATTTACAAAAATGTGAGGGGTGTACTCACTTTTATGAGATTGTACACATCAGTCCCTGCCTTCAAGGAGCTTACAGTCTAAGGTCCCAAACTCACATTCATACATACAAGTGTAGCGATACCCCCAAACAAAGGGAGCCGCTGGTTCTCTTTTTGGGCACTGTATACAGCACAGCCAACCCCCCGCAATCTACTCAGCCCTTCTCTGGCACAGCTAGTCTAGGGGTGGTATTTCTATATAGCTCTATACCAGTTTATGCACAATCCCACAATTCCTTTCTTCTAGTGATAAGATATATGTATATATATATAGACTCCAATACCAGATTGATAAAATGTAAAAGGTTTACTTGTAGATAAAAGGGGTTAACAATCAATATCACATATAACACATGCATGCAGAGCCCTGCAGTAATACTAACACTAGTTAACTATAGTTCGCAATTAGTTCTAACACACACTAACATATAGCTTGAGTCTCCGTTAGCAATATGGCGCCCAACAGTACTATCAACTCCCAGTCAGATGGGAGGAGGATGGATGATGGGTGTGATGGGATCAGAGGATGATGGGTGTGATGGAATCAGAGGATGATGGGTGTGATGGGAGTAGGATGGGTGATGGGTGTGATGGGAATCAGAGGATGATGGGTGTGATGGGATCAGAGGATGATGGGTGTGATGGGAGGAGGATGGATGATGGGTGTGATGGGATCAGAGGATGATGGGTGTGATGGGATCAGAGTATGATGGGTGTGATGGGAGGAGGATGGATGATGGGTGTGATGGGATCAGATGATGATGGGTGTGATGGGAGGAGGATGGATGATGGGTGTGATGGGATCAGATGATGATGGGTGTGATGGGAGGAGGATGGATGATGGGTGTGATGAGATCTGAGGATGATGGGTGTGATGGAAGGAGGATGGATGATGGGTGTGATGGGATCAGATGATGATGGGTGTGATGGGAGGAGGATGGGTGATGGGTGTGATGGGATCAGGGGATGATGGGTGTGATGGGAGGAGGATGGATGATGGGTGTGATGGGATCAGAGGATGATGGGTGTGATGGGATCAGAGTATGATGGGTGTGATGGGAGGAGGATGGATGATGGGTGTGATGGGATCAGATGATGATGGGTGTGATGGGAGGAGGATGGATGATGGGTGTGATGGGATCAGATGATGATGGGTGTGATGGGAGGAGGATGGATGATGGGTGTGATGGAATCAGAGGATGATGGGGTTGATGGGATCAGGGGATGATGGGTGTGATGGGAGGAGGGTGGATGATGGGTGTGATGGGATCAGAGGATGATGGGGTTGATGGGATCAGGGGATGATGGGTGTGATGAGATCTGAGGATGATGGGTGTGATGGGAGGAGGATGGATGATGGGTGTGATGGGATCAGATGATGATGGGTGTGATGGGAGGAGGATGGGTGATGGGTGTGATGGGATCAGGGGATGATGGGTGTGATGAGATCTGAGAATGATGGGTGTGATGGGATCAGAGGATGATGGGTGTGATGGGAGGAGGATGGATGATGGGTGTGATGGGATCAGGGGATGATGGGTGTGATGAGATCTGAGGATGATGGGTGTGATGGGAGGAGGATGGATGATGGGTGTGATGGGATCAGATGATGATGGGTGTGATGGGAGGAGGATGGATGATGGGTGTAATGGGATCAGATGATGATGAGTGTGATGGGAGGAGGATGGATGATTGGTGTGATGGGATCAGAGGATGATGGGTGTGATGCGATCAGGGGATGATGGGTGTGATGAGATATGAGGATGATGGGTGTGATGGGAGGAGGATGGATGATAGGTGTGATGGGATCAGATGATGATGGGTGTGATGGGAGGAGGATGGATGATGGGTGTGATGGGATCAGATGATGATGAGGATGATGGGTGTGATGGGATCAGGGGATGATGGGTGTGATGAGATCTGAGGATGATGGCTGTGATGGGGGGAGGATGGATGATGGGTGTGATGGAAACAGATGATGATGGGTGTGATGGGAGGAGGATGGATGATTGGTGCTATGGGATCAGAGGATGATGGGTGTGATGGGATCAGGGGATGATGGGTGTGATGAGATATGAGGATGATGGGTGTGATGGGAGGAGGATGGATGATAGGTGTGATGGGATTAGATGATGATGGGTGTGATGGGAGGAGGATGGATGATGGGTGTGATGGGATCAGATGATGATGGGTGTGATGGAAGGAGGATGGATGATTGGTGTGATGGGATCAGGGGATGATGGGTGTGATGAGATATGAGGATGATGGGTGTGATGGGAGGAGGATGGATGATAGGTGTGATGGGATCAGATGATGATGGGTGTGATGGGAGGAGGATGGATGATAGGTGTGATGGGATCAGATGATGATGGGTGTGATGGGAGGAGGATGGATGATGGGCGTGATGGGATCAGGGGATGATGGGTGTGATGAGATCTGAGGATGATGGGTGTGATGGGAGGAGGATGGATGATTGGTGTAATGGGATCAGAGGATGGTGGGTGTGATGGGATCAGGGGATGATGGGTGTGATGAGATATGAGGATGATGGGTGTGATGGGAGGAGGATGGATGATAGGTGTGATGGGATCAGATGATGATGGGTGTGATGGGAGGAGGATGGATGATGGGTGTGATGGGATCAGGGGATGATGGGTGTGATGAGATATGAGGATGATGGGTGTGATGAGATATGAGGATGATGGGTGTGATGGGAGGAGGGTGGATGATGGGTGTGATGGGATCAGATGATGATGGGTGTGATGGAAGGAGGATGGATGATAGGTGTGATGGGATCAGATGATGATGGGTGTGATGGGAGGAGGATGGATGATGGGTGTGATGGGATCAGGGGATGATGGGTGTGATGAGATCTGAGGATGATGGGTGTGATGGGGAGAGGATGGATGATAGGTGTGATGGGATCAGATGATGATGGGTGTGATGGGAGGAGGATGGATGATTGGTGTGATGGGATCAGAGGATGATGGGTGTGATGGGATCAGGGGATGATTGGTGTGATGAGATATGAGGATGATGGGTGTGATGGGAGGAGGATGGATGATAGGTGTGATGGGATCAGATGATGATGGGTGTGATGGGAGGAGGATGGATGATGGGTGTGATGGAATCAGGGGATGATGGGTGTGATGAGATATGAGGATGATGGGTGTGATGGGAGGAGGATGGATGATGGGTGTGATGGGATCAGATGATGATGGGTGTGATGGAAGGAGGATGGATGATTGGTGTGATGGGAGGAGGATGGATGATAGGTGTGATGGGATCAGATGATGATGGGTGTGATGGGAGGAGGATGGATGATAGGTGTGATGGGATCAGATGATGATGGGTGTGATGGGAGGAGGATGGATGATAGGTGTGATGGGATCAGATGATGATGGGTGTGATGGGAGGAGGATGGATGATAGGTGTGATGGGATCAGATGATGATGGGTGTGATGGGAGGAGGATGGATGATGGGTGTGATGGGATCAGATGATGATGGGTATGATGGGAGGAGGATGGATGATAGGTGTGGTGGGATCAGATGATGATGGGTGTGATGGGAGGAGGATGGATGATGGGTGTGATGGGATCAGGGGATGATGGGTGTGATGAGATCTGAGGATGATGGGTGTGATGGGGGGAGGATGGATGATGGGTGTGATGGGATCAGATGATGATGGGTGTGATGGGAGGAGGATGGATGATTGGTGTGATGGGATCAGAGGATGATGGGTGTGATGGGATCAGGGGATGATGGGTGTGATGAGATATGAGGAGTGATGGGAGGAGGATGGATGATGGGTGTGATGGGATCAGATGATGATGGGTGTGATGGGAGGAGGATGGATGATAGGTGTGATGGGATCAGATGATGATGGGTGTGATGGGAGGAGGATGGATGATAGGTGTGATGGGATCAGATGATGATGGGTGTGATGGGAGGAGGATGGACGATGGGTGTGATGGGATCAGATGATGATGGGTGTGATGAGATCTAAGGATGATGGGTGTGATGGGAGGAGGATAGATGATGGGTGTGATGAAATATGAGGATGATGGGTGTGATGGGAGGAGGATGGATGATAGGTGTGATGGGATCAGATGATGATGGGTGTGATGGGAGGAGGATGGATGATAGGTGTGATGGGATCAGATGATGATGGGTGTGATGGGAGAAGGATGGATGATAGGTGTGATGGGATCAGATGATGATGGGTGTGATGGGAGGAGGATGGATGATAGGTGTGATGGGATCAGATGATGATGGGTGTTATGGGATCAGATGATGATGGGTGTGATGAGATCTAAGGATGATGGGTGTGATGGGAGGAGGATGGATGATGGGTGTGATGAAATATGAGGATGATGGGTGTGATGAGAGGAGGAAGGATGATAGGTGTGATGGGATCAGATGACGATGGGTGTGATTGGAGGAGGATGGATGATGGGTATGATGAGATATGAGGATGATGGGTGTGATGGGAGGAGGATGGATGATAGGTGTGATGGGATCAGATGATGATGGGTGTGATGGGAGGAGGATGGATGATGGGTATGATGAGATATGAGGATGATGGGTGTGATGGGAGGAGGATGGATGATAGGTGTGATGGGATCAGATGATGATGGGTGTGATGGGAGGAGGATGGATGATGGGTGTGATGAGATATCAGGATGATGGGTGTGATGGGATCAGATGATGATGGGTGTGATGGGAGGAGGATGGATGATGGGTATGATGAGATATGAGGATGATGGGTGTGATGGGAGGAGGATGGATGATAGGTGTGATGGGATCAGATGATGATGGGTGTGATGGGAGGAGGATGGATGATGGGTGTGATGAGATATCAGGATGATGGGTGTGATGGGATCAGATGATGATGGGTGTGATGAGATCTAAGGATGATGGGTGTGATGGGAGGAGGATGGATGATGGGTATGATGAGATATGAGGATGATGGGTGTGATGGGAGGAGGATGGATGATAGGTGTGATGGGATCAGATGATGATGGGTGTGATGGGAGAAGGATGGATGATGGGTGTGATGAGATATGAGGATGATGGGTGTGATGGGAGGAGGATGGATGATGGGTGTGAGGGGATCAGATGATGATGGGTGTGATGGGAGAAGGATGGATGATGGGTGTGATGAGATCAGGGAGTGTATATTCAGGTTCAGCCCTGGACAGCTCCTTCCACCTTTCTTGTAGAAATGGCTGAGCGGTGATTGACATAGAGTGTGCCCATACACAGGGAAGGAAGGCTGAGCATACCTATAGGAGGCCGGCCGGTAGGTGGGTGTAGGAGGAGGAGGAGGCTGTACGTGTCTGGCTGTAGAGAAGTGTAGTTGAAGGATCGGTGGGGGGGACGGAAGGCGGACTGGGATTTCTCCGGTAGTCTATTAGCGGGCAGTCCGGCGGCAGGGAAGGTGATGCCCAGCCCGGAGGATCGGGAGGATTATCCGGGAGATGCAGGGAGGAGAAGGGAATATGGGAAGATGGGGATACAGACGTAAGCAGTGTAGCCTGTGTGCTCCATGGGATGTAACCTGCTCTCATCCAGGCGCCTGTCTGCGTAATTCCAGCTGGAAAGCTGCTGGGAGGGAAGGCTGGAGCTTCATCTTCCTCTGCTCTGCCTCCCCCCTGACCACAGGTGACACCTCGCAGGGATATTAGAAGCTCCGATGGTCAGTGGTCGTTAAAGTTCCCCGGGAATCATGGCTCCGGTTGCCGTGTTTGCCGCCTTGGTGGCCAATGCCTGCTGGCTGGCGGCGGCGGGGTCTGGCTTGGGTCTAGACGGGATGAGGAAGAGTCGCGATCAGCCGCAGCAGCCGATCTACAGCATGGAGCGCGCGGCGCTATGGATCAGCACCACGGACAGCAGCGGAGCGGCGCCCAGCCTGGCCGAGGACCTACCTAAGCATGTGGCTGCCTTCCTCTACACCGGGGACTCCAATGAACTCCGCCGGGCCAACTGCTCTAAGAGGTACGAGCTGAACAGCCTGTCAGGGTTGTCCCCCAGAGCCACCCATCAGTCCCTCAACAGCTCGGTGGAACTGCTCGTCCATTCAGCCAACTTTTTGAACATGATGTTGCAGAGCAATAAGTCAAAGGAGCACCCAGCTCATAGGGACCTGGAGTGGTACAAAGCCCTGATTAGGAGTATTTTGGAAGGAGAGCCCAGCATTCTGAGGTGTGCCATTACTTTCAATGTGGAGCCACATTCCCATGTCCCACAGGTGTTTCTACAAGGGACAAGAGTGGAGGACAAGATCCTCCTGGAAGACTTGACCTCCTCAGCTCACCACTTGGCCAATGCCAGCCAGGAAACTGACTGGTTCCACACCTTCAGGCACAAACTCAGGCCTCACCATCACAAAAGGTCCACCAATGGTGCTAAAACTTTGGAGGAAAGTTGGAAGAAGGGGACCAGCTTCATCACCAACAAAAGTCATGTCAGGTGGTCCTCTCCTTTTCTAGAATGTGACCAAGGGACATACAAACCCAACTGGATCCTAACGCTCTCTGCTGCGTTTTATGGGCTTAAGCCAAACCTTATGCGGGAATTCAGGTAGGAGGAAATTTTTTTCTTAACAGGTTTTTTGCTTTCAGCCCATAGCAGACAGAGGGAGACAGTGTATAATAAGGATAGTAGTAGTAGTTAACATTCAGTTGAAAATGTCCTGTAATGTTGATGATGTTTTGATACTCACCCAAGTATCTTTCCCAACTTCAGGTAAGGGCCAGGAACATACCCCAACTTTTATAGTCACATTTATAGTCACAGAGGTACTAACTCAGGCACCATAATCCAATCACCATGGATTGTATTAAGGCTGATGTGTGGCAAGCAATGGAGGCAGAGGCAAAGACTGTATAATAGGGCCAGTAGTGGTTATTAACATTCAGTTGGACTTGTTCTGTAACGTTGATGACATTTTGACACACATTCAAGTACCTTCCCCAGCTCAGGTGAGGGCCAGGAACATACCCCAATGTTTATAGCCACATAGGTTACTCAGTTACCAAAATACAATCACTATGGACTGCATTAAGGCTGATGCATGGCACGCAATGGAGACGGAGGCAGATACTGTTTAATAGGGATAGTAGTACTTAGCAACATTCAATTGCACTTGCTCTGTAATGTTGAAGATGTTTTGCCACTCACCCAAGAATCTTCCTCAGCTCATGCAAGGGTTGGGAAGATACCCATCATTTATAGCCACAGGGCTAATTCAGTCACCATAATCTGATCACCATGGAATGTGTTAAGGCAAGCAATGGAGTTTGACACTGTATAATAGTGCTAGTAGTAGTTAGTAACATTCATTTGGACTTGTTTTGTAATGATGAAGACAATTTGACACTCACCCTAATATCTTCCTCAGCTCAAGTTAGGGTTAGGAACATGCCTTAGCATTTATAGCCACCATAATCCCATCACCATGGAATGTGCAAGACATTTTGTGGAAAGCAATGTTGGGTATGTTTCTGGCACTCTTTCCAGCCAAACAAGCTACTTGGATGAATAGGAGAGGGTTAGGAACATGCCCTAGCATTCATAGCCTCACCATTATCCAATCACCATGGAAAGTGTTAATGCATATTGTGGAAAGCAATGTTGGGTATGTTTCTGGCACTCTTTCCCCCCAAACAAGCAACTTGGAAGTAAGGGTGAGGGCTAGGAACATGCCCTAGCTTTCATAGCCTCGCCATAATCCCATCACCTGGAAAAGTGTTAAGACATATTGTGGCAAGTAATGTTTTATATATTTCTGGCACTCTATCCGTCCAAACAAGGTACTTGGATGAATGGATGAGGGTTAGGAACATGCCCTAGCTTTCATAGCCACACCATAATCTCATCACCTGGAAAAGTGTTAAGACATATTGTGGCAAGTAATGTTTTATATATTTCTAGCACTCTATCCGTCCAAACAAGGTACTTGGATGAATGGATGAGGGTTAGGAACATGCCCTAGCTTTCATACCCTCACCATAATCTCATCACCTGGAAAAGTGTTAAGACATATTGTGGCAAGTAATGTTTTATATGTTTTTCTTGCACTCTTTCCGTCCAAACAAGCTACTTGGATGAATTGGTGAGGGTTAGGAACATGCCCTAGCTTTCATAGCCTCACCATAATCCAATCACCAAGGAAAGTGTTAATGAATATTGTGGCAAGCAATATTGGGTATGTTTCTGGCACTCTTTCCAGCCGAACAAGCTACTTGGATGAATTGGTGAGGGTTAGGAACATGCCCTAGCTTTCATAGCCTCACCATAATCCAATCACCAAGGAAAGTGTTAATGAATATTGTGGCAAGCAATATTGGGTATGTTTCTGGCACTCTTTCCAGCCGAACAAGCTACTTGGATGAATGGGTAAACATCTTGAGCATTACAGAACAAGTCCAGTTGAATATGACTACTACTGGCTATACCATGATTTGGATAAATGAGAACCTTTAGGGACACTGTGTAATAGGCAATTTTCTCATTAGAGCTAGCCTGTGCCAGAACGACACCTCGCTGATGATCGGCTAATAATAAGAATGCTAATAAAAGGTTTCACTAAGAGCTGTTTACAAATCTGTAAAACTTGGTGGAATTCTGTGAATCGCATATTTGCATAATAACAACTGCAGACTAATTAAGTTTCTTAATTACACAGGATGTTGTGGAAAGCTAAAATTGAATCTATTGTTCAGACAGATAACCCTGGGTACAACTGCCGGCTTAATAAATGTAATAACTGTAGCTGCTATGTTATTACTTACACTACACTGTGTAATTAGTGGCTGCCGTTACATTCATAATTTTACCAACTGGAAAGCACATCTCATTGTTCTTCAAAACAAGCACATCCTGGAATGATGGGCACATACACAAACATACATACACGCACATACACGCACATACACACACATACACACACATACACACACATACATACACATACATACACATACATACACACACATACATACACGCACATACACATACAAACACATATACACACACATACATACACACACACATACACATACACACATACTCTATCTTGCTATCAGTCACTTATTTAAAAGCATTTACTCACATGCTACCTATACTGTACATACCTAACCTATTTTCTCTCTTTCTCCATCTCTCATAGAGGTGAAACCTCTATTAACTCATGGGCAGACACACTCATTTTCAGACACATATTCAACAAAGGCACATACTAGTACACCTATGTAAAATATTGTACACACAGCATGCACTGACATTCATAGATAGACACACACACATATTGCACGCACACCTAGATACACACATACGCACACACACACACACGCCAGCAACAGTTTTCTAAATATAGCTTGCTAAAACGGCTCACCCTTTGTGCGCCGGACTAGTGATAAGTCTAAGGAGGATGAAGAAGCAGCATCTGCAGTAACCTCATTATGTCTCTCCATTACTTATTAATCATGTGTTGAAGTACATACAGTACTATAATATATTAATGTCCTCTTCTCCTCTAAATACAAGCATGGACATAAGCCAGATTTAGTCTGGGTGATCATGGCAATTGCCAGCGAGACTCAGCGCCAGGCAGTGCGAACAGCTATGCCAGTTAAAGGATTTTACTCTTGAATGACTGAGTTTAGAAGGAATTGGGGTAATTTGTTTTTAAGACCAGGGGATTTCAATGAATGACTTTACCCTGGGCAAACTCAATGCAGTTATTAGATACAATAAGCCAATAAAGTCAGGATTATCGTTCTCAGCAGCGCACCGAATAGCTGGAGACTAATTTCTTATGGAGCATTAGGGTGGCTGTAGTGTAATAGCATAAGGCTAGTTGTTTGGTTACCCTTTTTTTTTCTGTAAATAACACATAATGCAAAGTTTGGGTTGTTTGTCAATGACCTGAAATATAATTTACTAATTCATGTGTTCAAATGGAGCCAAGCCATGTTTTCTGACAAAGGCTGGTAATTTTCCATCTCATTTTATATTACCACTCTTCCAATTTTAATATTTAATTTTCTAATGCATCAATAAAATTTCAAGTTCATCTAAACACGATATCAACAGTGCTCTCTCCGTTTCACATAAAAATGGATCTAGAGTTATAATTGAATAATGTGTAGAGACTTCTGTAGCATTATCACTTGTTTGGTTTTGACTTCATTTTTTAGATTTTATAAGAAAAATTTGTAAGATCCAAAGTTTGCTGTTACCTTTAAACATGTGTACATAATCACATCAACCATTCAGGAAAAAATAAATAAATAGTGAACTGATTGGCTCAAACCAGGATTTTGCCCGGAACACCGCAGACCTTTGGTGGTTTGTGCCAAGTATGCTTGCGCCATTTTCAGTTTAATGTCCTCATGCATGCCCTTCTATCTTTCTCTGTTTCAGGCGAGTCTTTCTCACAGCCAACACAACACTTCATTGCAGTAGTGGAGTGGGTTTTTTTTTTTTGAGTACTCTGGTAGTCTCCCTCTTTCTTGTGCAGGAAATTCACCAACCACAATGTATTGCGAGATGGCCTCTTCCACTACTATACCCTTATAATTATCATAATTTATAATAGTCACAGATGCAGTTCATTTGCTGTTTGCCATTGCTTACTATAATTCATCAGTATAACTTCTAACTTTCACTTTGTGGGCCATAATTGCATAAAAGAGGGAAAAAAAGCTAGTATTGTCACGCTATTTGTCACTCACAGACAAGGGTCAGTTAAGCAGGACCATTTTGAGTCAATTAGTAACTGAGGGTCAGAGTTAGGAAGAACAACGGAAAGTTATAAGGACAGAATTAGGAGCTTTCAGGGTTAGCTGACTGCTTGTTATAGCGTTGACAATTTTTTTTTTTTTAAAGAGTTTTTATTGCCACATGTACAAAAACAAGAGAGGAGCAATTTACAGATATTGTCGTACAAAAAAAATCCAGTATAAACATTGCTTTTCCAGCACAGGACAATCCTTCCATATATCTTACATCAATAGTCCTATAAGTACATATAGCATTTTATTTTATAAAGAACAAACACACACAAAAACAATAAGATAAAAAACATAAGAGGGTAACTACCTCAGAACCATTGTGCTTATATTGTACATCATTTGGATGTGTTCTTCTGAATACGTATAATTAACTAATATTTTACTTGCAGCCCCTCATGGGCTATCTGTCACTGTATCCATAAATTCTACCCATTTGGCCCACATTTTATAAAAAAATTTGGACACCCTCTAGCATCATAAGTCATTTTGTATAGTGTGACATTAGCATTGACTAGGGCTTTCCAGGCTGATAATGTAAGGTACTTTTTCCTAATCCAGTGGATTGCAATCGGTTTGCAAACATAGAAAAATAACAGGGTTCTCCTATTATTGTCTATAAGCTTGTATTCAATTATTCCCAAAATCCCCACCATAGGACTACATATATCCAGGAGGTCGAAAGTGTCTGCAATGAGCTGAGTGAATAAGAGGCGTATAGTACATTCGGTGTAGATATCTCAATTGTATCATCTTATCCCTGGCTGAAATGACCGTGGTCATATACGAGGCAAGTACTCCCTCCCAAAGTTCTTCCGTCAGTTCTGGTTTAATGTGCCAACGTCACTCGTTGCTAGACACCAAGCGGCCCAGGCGTTAGCAACGAGTGCAGGGAAGAGGCTCCACCCACCTCCTCCTCTGCTCCTGGTATCATGTCAGTGCGGCGCCGCGTAACTACATTAGACGAGTCTCTCTCTCGGCACCGCTGATCGGCTGATGTGAGAAACTGAGAGAGAGACTCAGAGAGGCAGCGGCAGCCGCAGAACAAGTAGATAAAAAAACAAACAAACAAAAAAAAAACAGAGCAAGCAAGTGAGTGTCACAGATGGTCTCGCAGGGGGGGGGGCAATTGCCCTGTTGCCCCCCTGGATCCGCCCCTGCCCCTATTAAAGTATAATAGTAACTAGAAATCAGTTTGGAATGTTCAGTACTTAATACAAGTTCATATTAGCCAGTGTAATTGGTTCAGTCCCAAACTGACAATGTGCTGCATCTTACAGTCTTGTATATTGAAACCGCCAAGCACTAGGTATCCCTAGCTGCATTTGCAGTTGTGCAAAGGATTTGAGTCTACCCATGTCATATATTTGATGAAGATATTTGATCCCAAACTGAGACCATCTGTACCCATCCTCCAAGTGAAAGAATTCAGACATGGGTTGAACCAAAGTGGAGCGTTGGGAGATAAATGTAGGGTTGGTCAGCGATATGTTTTAGGCATATTCCCAAAATGCATTTAAGTATGTCCTTGCCCCCTAACATAGGTACCTCCCCTCTGTAGAAGAAATTCAATAGGGCCTCGTATGAGATAGCAACTGCCACTGCTGCATTATTCATTGGTGGAAACATCCACCAATGAATGTATACTAGTTGAGATGCAAAGTAGTATAGACGGAGATCTGGCAACGCTAGTCCCCCCTAATCAACTGGCAGTTGCAAGATATATAAGGAAACCCTTGACGCTTTGGAACCCCATAAGAAAGTGTTTAACAAAGAGTTAATATATAAAAAATAAATAAATAGGGGACATACACAGGGGTATTAGAGAGAGCATACAAACATTTTGGTAGGAAAATAATTTTGAATAGAATTACTCTACCCAATAATGTAAGTGGGAGATCCTTCCATTTTTGTATCCTAAACATCCTGATAATAGGCCATAAGTTTATATCTATAAATGATGCTAATGGTAATTGAATATTAATTCCCAAATATTTAAACTTATCTGATACTGTTATGGGGCAATGGGCAGGAATTACTAGATCAGACCGTGGGTCCAGCGGGAACAGCGTTGACTTAGTCCAATTGATACGAAATCCAGAGAAATCACTGAATTCCTGTATTTACGAAAAGGCAGCTGACAATGAGCTATCTGGATCACTTAAGTACAAGAGTATATTGTCTGCATATAAAGAAACACGCTCCTCTAGGTCTCCTATCTGCAGGCCCTGAACACTGTCATCCTTCCTCAGCTTAGCAGACAACGGTTCAATGGCCAATGCAAACAAAAGAGGAGACAGGGGAAAACCCTGCCTAGTCCCTCTATGTATCTTAAATTAATCCAAGATAAGCCCATTGACCATGATACTGGCCATAGGTTCATTATATAGAAGTTGTACCCAGGAAATGAACCTAGGTTCAAATCCCAACCTAGCCAAAAGTGAAAAGATATCCCTATTCCACAGAGTCTAATGCGTTTTTGTGTCTAAGGATGCTATCACCCTACTAGCTGTATTATAATGTTTTATTTGCAACTTAACATAAAGCCTTCTAAGATTAATTTGAGCACTTCTCCCCAGTTTAAACCCTGTTTGACCCGGCCCTATCAGTTTGGTGATCACCGATTGCAGTCTATTTGTTATTACTTTGGCCAAAAACTTTATATCAGCATTTATCAGTGAGATATAGCGCTGACAATTTACATAGCACTATTATATATTGCACATTCACATCAGTCCCTGTCTTCAAGGAGATTACATTCTAAAGTCCCTAACTCACATTTATACATACACATACTAGGGCCAATTTAAACAGGAACCAATTAACCTACCAGCATGTCTTTGGACTGTTGGAGGAATCTAGAGGAAACCAATGCAAGCAAAGGGAGACCATGCAAACTCCGGGCAGATAGATAGTGTTGTGGTTGGGATTCAGACCAATGACCCAACTGCTGCCAGGCAGAAGGGGCATAGTGGTTAGCCACTATGCCCCTGTGCTGCCCATAATGTTTGAAGAATATTGAATATTGAAAGATTATAATTACTGGCATCAATTTTTATTTTAAAGTTCAAACATTATCCAAATACTTTTTACTGAAATGCGTGATCAATTCAATCCAATTCTTTATATTTTGACTTGAAGACTGCAGTGACAAGGAGTTATCAGGCAATTTTGTTCATACAGGAAACATCAGTGTCTTAGGTGCAAATATAGTCAATTTCACCTGTTTTCAGTTAAAAAAAAAAAAAATCCTAAAACAAACGCAAAGTGTCCTTGTACATTTTTTAACTTTTAGGTTTTATTGGCAATTGTTTTTCTTTGAGGGCATTATAATAATTGTCTAGTGAGCTAAATTATCTTAGTCAATCAGGCACTCCACACACCATCAGTTACATTAAAATAACATTATATGAGTCATGGCTGTCGTTTCTAGTGAGCAGATAATTGTTTAAAAATGTTGTCATCCAGCATGAGATGTGGAAGTGGTAGACGGTAATTACCATGCCCCTTCTCCCACAATTATGTTGGGGTATCTGGCTCCATGCACACTGGATGTTAAAATAATGTTATAAAAACGCCAGTAGCGGTGCAGTGAGTCTTTCAAAGTTTTTTAACATTTTTGCAATAGCGTTTATTAGCATTTTTAGCATCTTTTTTTCAATGGATCAAAACGTTAAAAAACGCTGGTGAGCCAAGTTTTTGAGCGTTTATCGACGTTTATGAGCGTTTGGCGTTTTTTGTGGTCAGAAAAACGACTCCTGAACGCGATTTTAGGGCGTTCAGAAAACAGCCCATAAACTCCACTGCTGATGAATGTCCAGAAACGTCCATGTGTGCATGGACACATAGGATAACATAGAGTGGAGTTTATGGGCTTTTAAAAAAACAAAAACAAAAAAAAACGTCAGTTTATGAGCTCCAGTGTACATGGAGCCTTAGTACCAAGGAAGTGCTGCTATTTCTAAACATCTTGCCAAATACCAGTACCTAAGTGCCTGACATTGTTGACCCAGTAGCATGTTTGTAAAGTTGCTCCAGGATGATATCTCCTAAATTTTGAACATGTACCCCTGTGGTCTTCAGTTGTGGATATTATTTACAGGTAAGGGAGAAAACCAACAAGTATCGCTATCGCCCACCAACTAAACTCCCCCGGCCAAGGAGCTGGTTATGCAGTTATTACCGTACCTGGTAGCCCACTCAAGCTTCTCTTTAAGAATAAATGAGGGTGATTTTCAGCCTTAATGGGAGATACTGAGCACTGCTATAGTTCTCTGACTAAGCTGACCCTGTTCTGTAGGTGCACAATGCCAGGTGCATGGTATTCCCCTTAGGTGCCATAACATGTGGGGTAGCAGCTATGGCCAGGTACAGTACTCACCTCTCATAACCTATTGCGTCAACTTGTAAAAGTGACCCTCTTGCCAATATATACCTAAAAAAAAAAAATATATCTTCCCTGCTGTCTTTACTGCTGAACACCAATCAATTGCAGAGGAAATGTCTGCTGGAACAGTGACGCTATAAGACGCAGTAGTGATGTGGAGATCTGAAAGAGGAATCATTGAATGCTGCCGGAGACACAGGAGGCTAACATTCCCAGTAGTGACAGTTTTCTAGCGGACTTTGGGGAACGATTTTCCAGCGGTGGAGCAGTGTTTGTCATTGCAGGCAGTAGTAGTGGTAAGTATTTAAAATATGTGTCTATCCCACTGCACTACTATGTGCTATGGCTGAATAAAATGACACTAAATGTAAAAGGATTGCAAAATAATGAGGTTTGCTGCTATACACAACTATGTGTTCCCACATATGACATGATTGGAAATAAAATGAGTGAAGGGATAGCCCTCTTACAAATAGTGTACGTGGTAGTGCTAAATATACAGTGAAAGCTTCCAACATCTAGTAATAGTAATCCATACAATATATATATATATATATAAATATTGTGAAAATACAAAACAATGGTGGAATCTCCCCAATATCAAACTGAACATACACAATCCAATACACATGCTAATTAATAGAATATACCCATGTATGTAAAAAAAAAAAAAAAAGGACAAATGAAATACATAAATAATATAGTGATCGTGAGACCCCCTAGTATTTAGACTAGGTAAATCATTCTGCTCCTGTAGTGATCCAATAAGTGTTAAATAATACAAGCAGAAGATACCCAAGCTCAATGGCACAAGTGAGAAATACTTGCTGAGATTCAGTGCTCAGGCTGGGGGATCCTCACTCCCTTGTTCGACCATCCAAAGCAGAAACTTAGCCGGCAACTCAATAACTCCTTAGTATTATCCTTTTTTTTAGCAACATCATATACAGTTGCAAAAAAAAATATGTGAACCCTTTTGGGATGATATGGATGTCTGCACAAATTGGTCATAATATGTGATCTGATCTTCATCTAAGCCACAAAAATAGACAATCACAGTCTGCTTAAACTAATAACACACAAATAATTAAATGTTACCATGTTTTTATTGAACACACCATGTAAACATTTACAGTGCAGGTGGAAAAAGAATGTGAACCCCTAGACTAATGAGATTTCCAAGAGCTAATTGGAGTGAGGTGTCAGCCAACTGGAGTCCAATCAATGAGATGAGATTGGAGGTGTTGGTTACAGCTGCCCTGCCCTATAAAAAACACACATCAGTTCTGGGTTTGCTTTTCACAAGAAGCATTGCCTGATGTGAATGATGCCTTGCACAAAAGAGCTCTCAGAAGACCTATGATTAAGAATTGTTGACTTGCATAAAGCTGGAAAGGGTTATAAAAGTATCTCCAAATGCCTTGCTATCATCAGTCCACGGTAAGACAAATTGTTTATAAATGGAGAAAGTTCAGCACTGCTGCTACTCTCCCTAGGAGTGGGCGTCCTGTTAAGATGACTGCAAGAGCACAGCGCAGACTGCTCAATGAGGTCAGCTAAAGACTTACAAAAGTCTCTGGCATATGCTAACATCCCTGTTAGCGAATCTATGATACGTAAAACACTAAACAAGAATGGATTTCATGGGAAGATACCACAGAGAAAGCCACTGCTGTCCAAAAAAAAAAATATTGCTGCACATTTACAGTTTGCACAAGAGCACCTGGATGTTCCACAGCAGTACTGGCAAAATATTCTGTGGACAGATGAAACCAAAGTTGAGTTGAGTTTGGAATAAACACACAACACTATGTGTGGAGAAAAAGAGGCACAGCACATCAACATTAAAACCTCATCCCAACTGTGAAGTATGGTGGTGGGGGCATCATGGTTTGGGGCTGCTTTGCTGCGTCAGGGCCTGGACGAATTGCTATCATCAAAGGAAACGTCAATTCCCAAGTTTATTAAGACATTTTGCATGAGAACTTAAGGCCATCTGTCCACCAGCTGAAGCTCAACAGAAGATGGGTGTTGCAACAGGACAACGACCCAAAGCATAGAAGTAAATCAACAACAGAATGGCTTAAACAGGAGAAAATACGCCTTCTGGAGTGGCCCAGTCAGAGTCCTGACCTCAACCTGATTGAGATGCTGTGGCATGACCTCAAGAAAGCGATTCACACCAGACATCCCAAGAATATTGCTGAACTGAAACAGTTCTGTGAAGAGGAATGGTCAATAATTACTCCTGACCGTTGTGCACGTCTGATCTGCAACTACAGGAAACGTTTGGTTGAAGTTATTGCTGCCAAAGGAGGTTCAGCCAGTTATTAAATCCAAGGGTTCACATACTTTTTCCACCTGCACTGTGAATGTTTACATGGTGTGTTCAATAAAAACATGGTAACATTTAATTCTTTGTGTGATATTAGTTTAAGCAGACTGTGATTGTCTATTGTTGTGACTTAGATGAAGATCAGATCACATTTTATGACCAATTTGTGCAGAAATCCATATCATTCCAAAAGGGTTCACATATTTTTTTTTTGCAACTGTACACAGAATCTAAGCTGACATGTTTCGCTATTACAGCCTTAGAAATGTTAAATAATGTCTTAATAAATATACTCAATAGTTCTTCTATGCTTTTGTGAAAAACACCTTGTGTCCCGCACCAACTATATGCGCTCACCTTGCCTCAAGATCTGCAAGAGGTCTAGATACGCCTTCCCCTTAGGGGTAATAATCCAGTGGCAAGCAGATTCTAAGGGACATCAATACTCCTCCTCTCCTAGGGGGACTTGCTCTTGGTTGTGCAGTGGTCTTCATTCAGGTTTGTGCTCAATGGGATAAAAAAGCCAACATAGTGCGGAACTGCATAAAACCAGTATTTTATACATAAACATTAAAAATGCACTCACAATTATTAGTGCACCCACTACAGTGCACTTGGATGAAAGACTTGACACTTTAGGGGTACATGGCCCCTTAAAAGTCATATAAATATCTGCAGTGGCTCAGCTCAGGGAGATCGGGATATACTTCCTACTTTGGCGTAATGACGTCACAAACCCAGCTGACACGTTTCGTCACTAAACACGTGACTTCCTCACGGAGGAAAGCGGTAAGTATTTACATTCTTTTTTTCAGGTAACAACTTTATTTTGAATTTTATATTGGTGATAGAATCACTTTAACTAGCGATGATTACTCCTCATGACAACTGGATTTGGCAACGCCACCTGATTATAGTGTAAGTAAGTTTTCTTTTAAAGAAGAATTCTAGGCATGGATATTTTATACATAGTTACTTTGGTCCAGCTTGGACCAATATAGCTATGCATATGTAATACCTGGCTGATGCCCCTGGAAACTGGAAATCACTGAAGTAGACACCGCTACTTGAATGATGTCCATTTGTTTCTGGCTGATTTCTGAACACAGACGATAGGCTGCTCAGCACAGGCACCGTTCAGAGAATAAAATAAATAATATAAACACCCGAGCTCATGTAGCACAATATAGTATAAAACAATAATAAAGTGAAAGTGTACAACTGCTGTAATAAACACCAAAGTGTTAGCAAATAAATAAACAAAAAGCAGTCCTTGCACTTAAATTAAATCAAAAGTAAATATCAAATGTCCAATAAAAGTCCTAAGAATCAAACATAATGTGCTGTGTTCTTATACACCCATGTGCTCTAGCAACATATAAGTATGGGCTTCACTCCACTGTGTCCAAAGCAAAAACTCCCCACTCACTAGATTTATTTGACCTGAGGTGCTCCTGAGGACGTTGCATACTAATGATGAAATGGGTGGGGTGGGACTTCCGGTTTGTCACTTCTGCTTTTCTTGGAACGCATGCTGGAGAGCCAGTGGCACTTCCGGTTACATTACAGTGAATACCTGTCTTTTTGTCTTATGATGTAAGTGCAATTTTGGTGATCTTTGTAGGAAATAAATATTTTTTACACTATTGGAGGCTTCTTCTTTCTTTTTAATTTCCCTGTTATGAGTGTCTAGTTACTTTGAGAGAACCTAGAGGCAAGGTGGGACTGCCTGAAATTACATTTGAAATGGCTTTCCCAGGCAATCCCGTTTGACTGTAGAGTGTTCCTGGCTTTCATCCCTGGCTCAGTGGTGTATGTTTACATAAGCAAGCACAATTTGACTTTATTGTTTTTTTGGTCAAATTAATCTGGTGAGTGCGGTGTGTTTGCTTTGGACATGAAGGAGTAAAGCACATACCTATATGTTGTTGGAGCGCATGGGTGTATAAGAACACAGCACATTATGTTTGATTCATGGGACTTTTCTTGGAAATTTGTTATTTACTTTTGATTTCATTTAAGTGCAAGCACTGTTTTTTTTTTTGTGTATTTTTTTACCATTTAAAGAATGTTTTGCATTTTTCATGTGAATGGAATGGCACAAATGCAGCCGACCTCCTGTGCTCAGAATTCAGTAAGGCAGCTGATCCAGTGCAGGACTTGGAAGCCAATGGAGATCACTTGAGTAGAGGTAGTGATTTCCATCCTTCAGGGACATCAGCCAAGTATGGTATATGTATAGTAGGGGTGAGCCGAACACCCCCCGGTTCAGTTCACATCCAGAACATGCGAACAGGCAAAAAATGTGTTCAAACGCGTGAACCCTGTTAAAGTCTATAGGACACGAACATGAAAAATCAAAAGTGCTCATTTTAAAGGTTAATATGCAAGTTATTATCATAAAAAGTATTTGGTGACTAGGGTCCTGCCCCATGTGACATGTATCAATGCAAAAAAAAGTTTTAAAAACTGCAGTTTTTTCGGGAGCAGTGATTTTACTAATGCTTAAAGTGAAACAATAAAAGTGAAATATCCCTTTAAATTTCGTACCTGAGGGGGTTGTCTATAGTATGCCTGTAAAGAAGAGCACGTTTCCCGTGTTTAGAACTGTCCCTACACAAAATTTAATTTCTGAAGGAAAAAAAGTCATCTAAAACTACTCACGGTTATTAATGAATTGTCGGGTCCTGGCAATACAGATAAAAGTCATTGAAAAAAACGGCATGGGTTCCCCCCCCCCCAGCCCATTACCAGGCCCTTCAGGTCTGGTATGGATATTAAGGGGAACCCTGCACCATTTTTTTTAAATGGCGTAGGGGTCCCCCTAAAAATCCATACCAGACCCTTTAGGTCTGGTATGGATTTTAAGGGAAACCCTGCACCAAAATTAAAAAAACAATGGCGTGGGGTTCCCCCCAAAAATCCATACCAGACCCTTATCTGAGCACGCAACCTGGCAGGCCGCAGGAAAAGAGGGGGGGCGAGAGAGCACCCCCCCTCCTGAGCCATACCAGGCCACATGCCCTCAACATGGTTAATAGCCGCGAGTAGTTTTAAATTACTTTTTTTCCTTCAGAAATTACATTTTGTGTAGGGACAGTTCTAAACACGGGAAACATGTGCTACTTTACAGGCATACTATAGACACCCCCCAGGTACGAAATTTTAAGGAATATTTCACTTTTATTGTTTCACTTTAACCACTTCCCTACCGCCCATAGTCATATGACGTCCACAGATGGGATCTCCCATCTTGGGTGGACGTCATATGACGTCCTTGGATTTGTGGGGGGATATCTGAATGATGCCTGCAGCTAGAGGCAACATTCAGATATCCTTTTGTTGTGCCGGCGAATCTGCGCACCATAAGAATGATCATAGCGGCGGTTCTACCGTTTGATCGTTCTTATAGGCGGCGGGAGGGGACACCCCCCCTCCCGCCGCCATCCGGTGCTTCTTTGGGCTTTCCCGTGCCATCGGGGACCCGGAGAGAATCGTCCGGCGCCGGTGGTGGGTCACGTGACGAGCATAGAGATCCAGTCATCTCTATGATCGTCGGAGGCCCGGGCGCGATGTGATGACGTCACGCCCGGGTCCTCAGATGTAAACAAAGCCACCATTCCAGCTAGTAAGTATGAGATCAGTGAAAAAAAATTCATGATCTCATGCTTTCCAGCCTGGAGGAGAGATGTGGGGTCTTATTGACCCCGCATCTCTCAATAAAGAGGACCTGTCACACACATTCCTATTACAAGGGATGTTTACATTCCTTGTAATAGGAATAAAAGTGATCAAAAAAAAAATAAGTAAAATAAGTTTAAAAAAATAAAAAATAAAAATTAAAACGCCCCTGTCCCCGGTAGCTCGCGATCAGAAGCGAACGCACACGTAAGTCCCGCCCACATATGTAAACGCCATTCAAACAACATATGTAAGGTATCGCCGCGTGCGTTAGAGCGCGTGCAACAATTCTAGCACTAGACCTTCTCTGTAACTCTAATCTGGTAACCTGTAAAAAAAATTAAAGCGTCGCCTATGGAGATTTTTAAGTACCAAAGTTTGGCGCCATTCCATGAGTGTGCGCAATTTTAAAGCGTGACATGTTAGGTATCAATTTACTCGGCGTAACATCATCTTTCATATTTTCCCCACAAATTGGGCTAACTTTACTGTTTTGTTATTTTTTAATTCATGAAACCATTTTTTTTCCCAAAAAAGGCGTTTGAAAAATTATTGCGCAAATACCGTGCAAGAAAAAAGTTGCAATGACCGTCATTTTATTCCCTAGGGTGTCTGCTAAAAAAACATATATAATGTTTTTGGGTTCTGAGTAATTTTCTAGCAAAAGAATGATGATTTGTACATGTAGGAGAGAAGTGCCAGAATAGGCCCGGTATTGAAGTGGTTAAGCATTATTAAAATCACTGCTCCCGAAAAAACTGCAGTTTTTAAAACTTGTTTTGCATTGATACATTTCCCCTGGGGCAGGACCCAGGTCCCCAAACATTATGACAATAACTTGCATATTAACCTTTAAAATTCGCATTTTTGATTTTTCCCATAGACTTTTAAAGGGTGTTCTGTGGCTTGCGAATTTGCCGCAAACACCCCAAATTGTTCGCTATTCGGCGAACGGGCGAACAGCCAATGTTCGAGTTGAACTCATGTTCGACCCGAACATAAAGCCAATCCCTAATGTATAGCTAGTTACAAGTTGGACCAATGTAACTATATATAAAATATCCATACCTGGAATTCCTCTTTAACCACTTGCTTACTGGGCACTTAAACCCCCCTCCTGCCCAGACCAATTTTCAGCTTTTAACGCTGATGCACTTTGAATGACAATTACGCAGTCATACAACACTGTACCCAAATTAAATTTTTATAATTTTTTTCCCACAAATAGAGCTTTCTTTTGGTGGTCTTTGATCACCTCTGCGGTTTTTATTGTTTGTTAAAAAAAAATTAAAACACTGATTTAAATATTTTTTTTTTTTTATATTTTGTTATAAAATTTTGATGGGCTGCCCTGATGGGCACCGATGGACTGCACTGATGGGCACCGATGGGCTGCATTGATGGGCACTGATAAGGTGGCACTGGTGGTCACCGATAAGGCGGCACTGGTGGGCACTGATAGGCGGCACTGGTGGGCACTGAGAGGTGGCACTGATGGGTGGCACTGAAGGGCATTGATAGGTGGCACTGGTGGGCACTGAGAATTGGCACTAATAGGTGGCATTGATAGGTGGCACTGATAGCTGGCAGTGATGGGCACTGATGGGTGGCAATAATGAGCACTGATCAGCACTGGTAGGTTACACTGATAGGCAGCATTGCTAGGTGGCACTGATGAGGCACTGATTGGCATCACTGGTGGGCATTGATAGGTGGCACTTGTGGGCATTGATAGGTGGCACTGGTGGGCACTGGTAGGGGGTACGTATTGCACAGAGATGAGGCGGAAATGCCTCTTCCTCTTCGGGACTGATGTCCCTTGCACACAAGACGGTGATCGGAACGATTGCCAAGCCTTTGTTTACATCACGTGATCAGCTGTCTTTGGCTGACAGCTGATCACGTGGTAAGGGGCCGGGACCGGCCCCTTACATGGATCCGTGATTACCCGAGTCTCAGTGACTCGGTGATGACAGCGCACTTGGAGCGCCCAAAGAGGAGGATGTCTATTGACGGCCTCCCGGCATTTGGAGTCTGCGCTGTGGCCGTCATTCGGCTATAGCGTGGACGCCAAGTGGTTATATGCACTTACTGCCCCATCAGCAAAATGGGCATCTACTGCTTGTCCTCCATATACCAAATGCAAGGTGCTGTCATAATACTCATGTACAAAAGCCATATATTGGGTACGTAGTTGGCATGTATCCAGCAAATCACTCTCTGATTTCCACATTGCCTTATTAAAGTATGTGAAAAGTGCCAGAACCTCATCTCAGAACTGCACCTGGGAAATTTACGCTCATTTCTTTCCTGGTTTCTGTCATTAAGTGGTAACAAATAATAGAGGGCTAGAAAACTGCCAAAAGGCCCAGTTCCCACTCTAAAAAATCTTATGTCTCTAAAGATCCTTTACTGTTTAAAATTGTCTTGAATATTGTTAATATGAAGCATTGCCACATATGATTGACCTTGTGATGACTAAATTACCAGGACATGGTAGATGATAAGGGATGTCTGATGACGACATCACAACATCTCCAAAAGACCTGACCTCAACTCTACTGAACACCTCTGGGATAAATTGGTACAATGATCGTAGGCCAGGTCTTCCTTTCCAGAGAGGAGATAAGGGCGCTCTGGTGGAGGTGGATAGCTGGTCAGAGGGATGATAGTGATGAAATGGCACTTCTGGCAGCACTTTGGTTAGAGGAGAAGCAACTCTGAAGATATAAAAAGGAAACGAAAGGCGCCTCTAAGTGCAGTATGCAAAATGTAATAAAGTGCACAAAAGGGTTAAAAGCACTTACAAGATTGTTGAGTGTTAAAAAACATGATAAAATCAGGAGTCCTCATCTGTGGCATGGGTCCATCCTCGGCGCGGTGGTAGAGAGCAGTGTACAGCTGTCCAGCAGGTGTAAAGCGTTCTCGTACGTGCTGGAGAGAGGAGACAGCAGGGAAACCTGTGTTCCGGGTTTACTGGGGGACACACAAGGCTGATGGCATCAGTGGGGAGAAGGGTGCGGTAACGCTTTTCAAAACAGGGGCGGCTCCTTAGTCATACCTACGCCCATAATCCTCAAGCTGTCTTATGAATGGTGAGGGGGAGGAGTATGGGCAGATGTGGGATCCACAATGATAAGGGAAGTGACAGAGGTATTGCGAGGACGGCCAAGACGGCCCTGCACCCGCAAAATGGATCGTTAATGTCAGTGCTACATACAATGAAGTCCTAAAGGAATTTGACACAGAGGTACAGGGCACAGATGGCAGTGGTTAAATTAGCAATAAGAAATAAGTATACAAACGTAAGGTTGACATTGAATCAGTAAACAGTCGTGTTACATGGTCGGCCGGGCGTCTACATGCACGTGTTATAAAGACGGCCGGGTGTTTGTACACTTGCAAATAAGGTCGTAAGTCTGATGTTGAGTTGACAATAATCAAATATACAGCCGTGTTACAAGGCGCCTATACAAATGCAAATGAGGTAATAAATCTGTTAAAGGGGATTTTAAAAATAGAAATAAGCGATAGGATATAGTGAATGTTGTGTGAATTGAACTGAGCATTAACGAGAACACGTTACAGCTGCTGGACGGCCCCACACTGCTCTCTACCACCGTGCCAAGCATGGACCCCTGCCACAGATGAGGACTCCTGATTTTGATCTTGTAAGTGCTTTTAACCCTTTGTGCACTTTATTAAATTTTGCATACTGCACTTAGAGACACCTTTCTTTTCCTTTTTAGGTCTTCCTGTCCAACAGTACCTGACTTCCAAAATGCTCTTTTGGCCAAACAGGCACAAATTTCCACAGACACTCTTCAAAATATTGAGGAACTTTCCAGAATATTGGAAGTGTTCATAGCTGCAAAGGGTGGAGCAGTTGCCTTTGGTTTTGGAATGGTTTTATAATGGTTTGTTCAAGAAGCTCATACAGAGTTTGATGGTTAGGTGTTCACAAACTTTTGTCCATATAGTGTATCTCTCAGGGGCTTCACAGACAAAATGTATGCTTGAGTTCTGAGTCCCATTGCCATTAGGTGTTTTTTAATAAGAAACTCTTATGCTTCGTACACATGACCGGTTTTCCCGGCAGGAAAACTGCCATGAGAGCTTTTGGCTGGGAATCCCGGCCGTGTGTATGCTCCATCGCAGTTTTCCCTACAGGAAAACCGCCGGGAGTCCCAGCGGGAAAAATGAGAACATGTTCCCGGCAGTTTTTAAGCCGGCAGTTTTCCTATGGGAAACACTGCGGTGGAGCATACACACGGCCGGGTTTTCCGACCAAATCTCTCATGGCAGTTTTCCTGCTGGGAAACCCAGCCGTATGTAGGGGGAAAAAGCTACCAAGCAGGTTCTCGGTTTTCCCGGCTGACTTTTTACCGCCGGGAAAACCGATCGTGTGTACTAGGCATTAGAGCACACTGCAGTCAAGAGTTCTCACATGTGTAGTCTGCAAACTATAGAGGTAATTAGAATGGATTCTGTATGTGACTATGCTTTTAATTTAATTTGGATTAGACCTGTTGGGCAGCAATGTAATGTATGTAGGAATGTGCAAAGAAAATATATAACAGATAATTAGAATGGATTTTGTTTGTCATTATGCTTTTCATTCAAGTGGATTTAACCCTGTTGGGCAGCTAGAAATGTCTGGCCCTCAGGAGTTAAGGATTTCTTGTTTGCCATATAAGTCATTATCTGGAAACTCCTAAATGAGTCTAAAAACATCCTTTTCATTGCACTGTATTTAATCTGAGCCTGAGTGAGTATAGAGTATGACAGCTAGGACTTATGTTAATGAATTAAACATTGTTCTCCTTGGATAACCAAAGGCAGAAAAACTATAGGGCCCATGGCTCCAAGAATGGGCTCAGCTCAGGACCATCAAGAATGTTTGTTTCTTTGCCTCTTTTTGCACCTATGGTGTCATCACAGTGTATTTATCAGCTAGAAGAAATGTTTATGGTCAGCATATGGTCATATATTGAAGTCTGAATGGTAGAAGACTCTTTATCATGTACCTGGTGAAGACTGGAATGTTGTGGAGGCCTCTCTTGCACCTCCCGCCCAACACTCCTGAAGGTGGAGACAGAAAGTGAAAGGGCAAGAAGTGGCACGAGTGTCGTAGTAGCTAGCTGGTGATGTCCGCTCTGTAGGTGGGTAGAGCTGGTAGATGCTGTCCTTGGAACAGGATGCAGGAGCAGCTTGGCACTACAGCGAGGGACGAGAGCAGAACCAGGAGATGAGCAGCAGCCAGCAGCAACTGGGCAGCAAGGAACCGAATCAGCAGGCAAAGCAAGTCCAGGAGGCAAACCAAGGTCATTAACAGCTGGGCAACAAGGTACAGAGTCAGCAGGCAGATCAGGTCCAGTAAACAAGCCAAGGTCGGAGAGTAGTCAGGTAACAGAGCTAAAGCGAAGTCCAAGGCAAGCCAGGTCATACATGGGTTTAGCAGGTGCAGCAGATCAGGTCTTGGGAACACAGGAACAAGCTGAAGACTATTCAGCAACTGCTTTAGTGATAGACCAGTTTAAATAGGCCACTGGGCGGCAAATGTGCTAATTGGTATGTGCACGCGCTCACACACTAATGCGCACTCGTGCACAAATGCACGCTCGTGCACGAATATGCGCAAGATGAGCTGGCACAGCATATGCAACATTGGTCCTTCGCTCATAAAAATGAGTATGTGTGCAATGTTCACCAGCATGAGCATAAATCCGCACTGGCTTTTTGATGCTACAAGTCCGGTTTACCTTACGCTCCGAGATCAGGTTAGTTGATAATGATTAAAAAAAAATTAAAAAAAGAACCACAATACCGACAGTATGCTAATTTTACAATAAAAGTGGTAACATTTATGTGGGAGCATTTAGAAAAAAAATTATATGATTTGGGGGACTGGAACTCTGCTTTCAGTCCTCCCTTCCCTTTTTTCCCTTTTGCTTCTTTTATAGGAAGGCTACTCTACTTTTATAGGAAGGCTTTTCACAAGTTTTTGGGGTGGGTCTATAAAATGTGTGCCCCTTCAGCCAATAAACAAGTTGTGGCTCAGGTCTGCATTCCAATTCATCTCAGGAGGGTTCAGTTGGGTTGAAGTCAGAGATTTATGCAGGCCACTTGGAGTTCCTCCATACCAAACTTATGAAACTATTTCCTTTTGGATCTGACTTTGTACACAGTCATGATGAAACAGAAATGGGTCTTCCCCAAACTAGTTGCCACAAGGTTGAAAGCGGGCAGTTGTCTAAAATGTCTTTGTATGCTGTAGCATTAACAGTACCCTTCTATATAAACATCTAAGCTAAATTATGTTGGGGTGTCCACTTCTTGGCCAGATAGTATTTGAACACTCAAGCAAAGAAAATTAAAACCAACTTACCCATAGCCACTCACCAAATGTCTTGCTTCATTTAAAAGATGGATCTTGATAGTTTTTAAAGTTAATTTGAAAGCAGAAAACTTTCCAAAAAAATGAGTAAGCTATTTACATTAGTCTAATTTTTACATGTACTGCTTGAAGAAAATATATTTCTTTAATGGCTTGTCCTATACAAAGTAACGCCTGTGGGGAGTTGATTTAGTAATTGTGTGTTATAGTACTGTTATAGCTCACAATAAAAAGTGCTTTTTATACCAACTGTAGTTCTCCTTTAAGTACCATTTGTGCACCACTGGGGTCTTATTCTTATTGTTCAAAGCTGCTGTGACTTCAGGAATGACCTGGATTTTGCACATTGGGGACTTTAATAAATGACCTTCGCTTTTCTGTCAAGGAACAATGGAAGCAGAAAGCTTTTTTTTGAGCTTTTAAAATTACAAGGCTTTTAGACGTGTTTAAAATGGAAAGCGTCTACTCCGTTTCGCTGTTTCATTTTACAGTTCTTCACTTTCTGAAATAAAATAAAGATGCACAATTGCTGGTAATGCTGCGTTTAATACAAAAGATTGACCTTAGTTAAATTGGAGCATTTAGTATTAAAATTCTGAGGCAAAAGTTCCATGAAAACTGGCCATATACTGTATATTTTAGAGTTATTGCATATACTGCATAATCTGAAGATTACATTGGCCTCAGTTTTCACAGTCCAATTTTTCATGGTATTATTTCCTTCCCAAAATTGTATTTTTAAAGAATAAACATTGGACAAAGAAATTCACTACTATAACAAATGTCTAGCCATTCAAATATAGTCAAGAACACTAGTATAGAATTAAATTCAGTTTAGCTAAATAGTGTGCGTCTCTGTTTTTCTGGAAAACAATAATGGTGTTCTTGAAATAACTACTGTTTATTTCCATAATAAACTCTCAAAGAATGCTCTTCAAGAAAATCCAAGAGTAAGGCTTCCTTTGTAATGCTTAATAGGATTTCCCTTATAGCAATGCAAAGTACTAGATAAATGGGGGAATGAGGAGATATGTTATGTGAAGGGATCAGAGTGGCGGTTAAAGTGATACTAAATACGAACTGTTTAGCCTACATTGCCCCTTTTATTTCTGTATGTGGATGATGGCACTGTAATTATTCTAATAAAAAAGAACATCTTAATACTTTTTTCCTAATCGATATACAGCTGTCACATGACCCCGATCTTTCCCAGCCTATCTGCAGGGAAACATAAGCAGGAGGAGACAAAATGGGAGGGGCTAGAGGTCACAGGCCTCTGGACTTTTAAGGTGTCCTTACAGAACAATAGAGTCACTGATAGACTGAAATAGGAACATGAAAAAACTTTATTACAAAGAATCATTTAAACATGAGACAATGGGATATTCAAATCATACATCAATAGCTCCCTTAGTAATACATGTGAACAGACAATACCAATTTCTCTAAATGTTTTGCTCAGCAGAGCTTCTTCAGGAGATTATGTTGTGGCGTCTGTTATGCTAGGGGTAACAGAATAAGCAGAAGGAGCTTCTAGTCCTCTGCTGCTGGTCACATGTTAAAAAAAACCAAAAAAACAGCCTTTGGAATACAGAGTAAAAATAAATAATTAATATCAATAAACTGTTTTAAATTGGCATACAAATTTTGAAATCAAATCTTTATTATTTTGGGGAAATAACATGGTGTGGGTGGTCTTTCATCAGTCACAGGCTGTGTCACACGCCTCCAGCCTGTATCTTAAAATAAGAGGAAGGTGAAGCCACCATTAATCTACATGTGATATGCCGCCCCTATTGTGTTAAGCTGGTTAGTGGGCATGAAGGAGGAGGGAGGGAGTGGGCTGTCATTTACCACTGTGTATTCGCCCACATGTGTGATTCTATAGTCACGTGGGCTGCTCAGATGTGATAGGGAGGAAATGCTCAGCATAGAAACTCCCTGAAAACTGAGCATGTGCAGAGTTGCCACCATATCTGCAAAATCCCTTAGCTGAATTGTGGACATGAACAGAAAGTGGAAATAGAGAGCAGCAGGATCAACCAGGTTTTTTTGCGGTATACAAAAATGAATCTCATAGTGACTGTGTATGAACAGCATGTAACACTCCATTTTTTGATCGTTTTTTATGATGTGGGTTTAGTGACACTTTAAGTAAGAAATGTAGATGAAAACAAAGGCAAAGGAGTAGGATTGTGTTCATGGTCATATTTCATATGTAGAGATTTATTATTATTTTCTCTGGAGACAACTGTATGTCAGACAGTACAGTCAACTTAAGGACTGAATAACCAATGGGGAAAAATCAATTATGGGACAATCCACCTAAAAAGGTGAATTAATTACAGTAAAAGTCTGCAGATCAGACCTACCTCCAAATATGGAAGATGACGTTATGAATTTGTTTTTCAAGTAGATGTACAGTCCCAATAAATTTGATAGAAAAACGAAAGTGGGCGTGGTTATTTAACTGTTTTAAGCCTATTGTACCAGTTGGTTAGTACTGTGTTTCGCAAAATAAAAGGATCCCCCTCAATGGTAAATGTGTGATTAAATTAAACGCAAACCAAATGTATAGTAAATACCAAAAAAGTGCCGGGTGCTATTGACCATAAATTATTGCTAAAAACAAATCCTCTAATACATACATATGCAATACTAAAAATAAATAAATTAAAATAAATATAAAAAATGGAAATTGATATACCGTATATACTCGAGTATATGCCGAGTTTTTCAGCACATTTTTTTTTGCTGAAAATGCCCCCCTTGACTTATACTTGAGTCTGTGTCCATCTTCAAATTTGTGCGCCTGATTCTGGCCAGTCATAGGTCCCCTGGACCCCAAACTTGACACACATATAGCCCCACTCTTCCTCTATATGTGTGCAAAGTTTGTTGTCCAGGGAAAATGGGGGCCGGGGAGCACCAATTTTTCAAAGCCGGGCTCCCCTTCCATAGACTCCAATGTTAAACGTCAGTCTAGTCACACAGCACTGGAGATCAGGTAGGCAGATTGGGCATACTGAGGCATGGACACAGTGAGGCATAGGCACAGTGACAGTGAGGCATGGGCACAGTGAGGCAAGGACACAGTGAGGCATGGACACAGTGAGGCATGGGCACAGTAAGGCACAGTGAGGCATGGACATGGGCACAGTAAGGCACAGTGAGGCATGGACATGGACACAGTGAGGCACAGTGAGGCATGCAGATGGACACCCTAGGCTTATACTCGAGTCAATAAGTTTTCCCAGTTTTTTGTGGCAAAATTAGGTGCCTCGGCTTATATTCGGGTCAGCTTATACTCGAGTATAATACGGTAAGTACAAAATAAAGTGACTTCATAAACATGTACTTGATTGAATTGAATAGAAAGTGCTAAAATATGTTTCCAAAATAAGTAATTCAACAATATAATAAGTCCATGTACAGTTTAGTTTGCAAAATAAAGTGACTGGTGCTATAAAGTCTATAGGAAGTTACTGCCAGTGCAAGTACATAAAGGGGGTAATGATATAAACACTGGAGGAAACCACGATGGTCATGGAGGTGTACGTAAGTATGTGTGTATGTCTTGTCTACTAGTGCAGTTCATTTATTTTTGACACACGTTAAAATTTGCATTTTTTGCTAGAAATTACTTTAAACCCCCAAACAATTATATGTTTTCTGAAAGTAGAGGCCACGGAGAACAAAATGGTGGCAGCTGCAATTTTTTATGTTGTATGCTATTTGTGCAGCTATTTCTCAAACGCTCAAGCAAAACTACACTAAAATGAATTTCAGTGCAGACAAACACACTAGTATACCCAATATTTTTGTAAAATTTAAAAGATGGGGTTGCGTTGAGTAAATAGATACCAAACATGTCAAGGCTTAAATTTGCATGTGCATGTGAAGTCTCTAAAAACGATTTTATCCAAAAATGTCCAAATCAGACGTTTGAAAAGCCTTTACAGTTTATCAGTTTTGAGTTAACTATAAATGATGGTCCTAGACTTATTGCTCTCAATCTGATGTTTGCGGCAATCCTTCACTAGTGATGAGCCGAACACCCCCGGGTTCGGTTCGCACCAGAACCCGCGAATGGACCGAAAGTTCGTACGAACATTAGAACCCTATTAAATACAATGGATGCGAACGTTCGAATTCTAAAGTGCTAATTATAACAACTATTATGCATGTTATTGTCCTAAAAAGGGTTTGGGAACCCGGGTTGTGCACCAGGGGACATGTATCAATGCAAAAAGAAGTTTTAAAAACGGTCGTTTTTCGGGACCAGTCATTTTAATGATGCATAAAGTGAAAAAAAAAAGTCAAATATTCCTTTAAATATCGTACCTGGGGGGTGTCTAAAGTATGCCTGTGAAGTGCCACGTGTTTCCCGTGTTTAGAACTGTCCCTGCACAAAATGACACTTCTAAAGGAAAAAAAAGCCATTTAAAACTGCTTGCGGCTTTAATGTAATGTCTGGTCCCGGTAATATGGATGAAAATCTTTAAGAAAAATGGCATAGCTACCCCATGACCCCCCCCCCCACCCCAGCCCATTACCAGCCCCTTTGGGTCTTGTATGGATATTAAGGGGAACCCCGCACATAAAATAAAAAAGGCCCTATATACTCTGAACAGCCGTATACAGGTGGTGCATACAAGACAGGGACTGTAGGTTTGTTCTTATGTAGAATCTGTTTGTAATTTTGAACAGGTACATTGTTTAAGTGTAGCTCCAGCCCAAAAATCTATTTTTAAACTTTTTGGAAAACATAGGTAAGGGTTATCACCCCTGTAACATTTGTTTTGCTGTCTGTGCCCCTGTTCAGAACATTTCACCTCACTTTCCGTCCCAATGACAACTGTTTTTGAAATGTGGTGTTTTTCTTGAAACAAGGATTAGTGATAAAGCATCAGTACAGAGGAGACACCTTTCTCCCATATTAATTCTTACAGGAGAGAATTTTCCTTCCAAGGGGTAGATTTCCTCTCACTTCCTGTTGTCTTCTTGCGTTTGCAAGTAGGAGTCGTTTGTAAGTTGGATGTTTGAAAGCAGGGACCTGCCGTATATACTCTGCAGAAATAGGCCCCTTAGTTGTTGGTGTTGGCACAACACTGTAAGCACTCACAGTTACTCTTGGTTGGTGCTGGAACGCCCTGCTGTCAACTATTATATCAGGAATTTTAATTACATATAATTGTTGAACAGTGGTAGTAAAAATTGGGCCTTTGATGGTGGTGCTGGTGCCACAACACTGTAAGCCCTGACAGTTACTCTTGGTGGGTGCAGCAATGGGCCCTGCTGTGAATTATTAGATCAAGAATTGTAATTGCATGCCCCTGTTGAACAGGGGCTGAAAAATTGGGCCTTTCGTGGTGGTGGTGGTGGTGTTGCCACAACACTGTAAGCCCTCAGAGTTACTCTTGGTGGGTGCAGGAATGGGCCCTGCTGTGAATTATTAGATCAAGAATTGTAATTACATGCCCCTTTTGAACAGGGGCTGAAAAATTGGGCCTTTCGCGGTGGTGGTGGTGGTGGCGTTGCCACAACACTGTAAGCCCTCAGAGTTACTCTTGGTGGGTGCAGGAATGGGCCCTGCTGTGAATTATTAGATCAAGAATTGTAATTACATGCCCCTTTTGAACAGGGGCTGAAAAATTGGGCCTTTCGTGGTGGTGGTGGTGGTGGCGTTGCCACAACACTGTAAGCCCTCAGAGTTACTCTTGGTGGGTGCAGCAATGGGCCCTGCTGTGAATTATTAGATCAAGAATTGTAATTACATGCCCCTGTTGAACAGGGGCTGAAAAATTGGGCCTTTCGCGGTGGTGGTGGTGGTGGCGTTGCCACAACACTGTAAGCCCTCAGAGTTACTCTTGGTGGGTGCAGGAATGGGCCCTGCTGTGAATTATTAGATCAAGAATTGTAATTACATGCCCCTTTTGAACAGGGGCTGAAAAATTGGGCCTTTCGTGGTGGTGGTGGTGGTGGCGTTGCCACAACACTGTAAGCCCTCAGAGTTACTCTTGGTGGGTGCAGCAATGGGCCCTGCTGTGAATTATTAGATCAAGAATTGTAATTACATGCCCCTGTTGAACAGGGGCTGAAAAATTGGGCCTTAGGCACTGGTGGCACAACACTACAACCCCTCACAGATACTGTACTTGGAGCACAGCAATGAGCCCTATGGCAAATTATTGCTAAAAAAATTGTAATTACACGCCCCTGTAAAACAGGGGCTGAAAAATTGGGCCTTAGCCACTGGTGGCGGCACCCATAAACAAAAATGATCTTCCAAGCTATCATCATCAATCGTATCATTTAGGACTCGGAGGAGGAGGATAGCCAGTCAACATAACAGCACAGGCACTCAGCATCAGCATCAGTCTTGAAGGGATGTGACATGTTAAAATCAATTAGTCTGTTATATCAGCATCAGGTGTGTGGTAGCTGGTGGTGATCCAAGACTGGTTCATCTTGATGAAAGTCAGTCGATCAACCGAGTCGGTGGACAAGCGCACCCTGTGATCCGTGACAAATCCTCCAGCAGCACTGAATGTGCGTTCCGAAAGACCGCTGGATGCAGGACAGGCCAGTAGCTCAATTGCATACTGTGCAAGCTCTGGCCAGTGATCCATCCTCAAGACCCAGTAAGCCAGAGGATTTTCGGTGGGGAAGGTGTCCAAGTCTGACCTTGCCCCTAGATATTCCTGCACCATGTTTATCAGACGCTGGCGATGGTTGCTGGAACCGATCATACTTTGGGGCTGCGGACTAAAGAATTGTCTGAACGCATCGGTCAGACGGCCACCTTCCCCACCGCTCCTTCTTTGACTGGCCGAAGCCTCAGCAACTCGTTGTCCAGGACCAGGAGTTTGTAACCTCCCAGTCTCTGGGAATGCGTTGCACAGACCTTTCTGCAAGGCCTCCCGGAGTTGTCTCATCCTCTGCTCCCTCTGCGACGGTAACATAAGGTCCGCAACCTTACCCTTGTACCGTGGATCAAGGAGAGTGGCCAGCCAGTAATGGTCCCTCTCCTTGATCCGAAGAATACGAGGATCCTTCCGCAGACTTTGCAGGATCAGGGAGGCCATGCAGCGTAGGTTTGCTGAGGCATTCGCTCCGGAGTCCTCTGGGTCACTAAGGACGACATGATCCGCAGCCACCTCCTCCCAGCCACGTACAAGTCCACTGGTTTCTTGGGACTGTAAATCATCCCTAAAAGACTGCTGCTGATGATGCTGAGTGCCAGCCTCCACCTCCATGCTGACACAATCCTCCTCCTCCTCCTCCTCCTCTTCCTGTGCGATGGGTGGGACAGAAGGAACACTGTCTGGGTAAAGGGGGCCTTGAGAGGCAAGGAAGTCCTCCTCTTCCTGCCTCTGTTCTGCCTCAAGTGCCCTGTCCATTATTCCACGCAGCGTGTGCTCCAACAGGTGGACAAGAGGTACAGTGTCACTGATGCATGCACTGTCACTGCTCACCATCCTCGTGGCCTCCTCAAATGGTGCCAGGACAGTGCATGCATCCTTGATCATGCCCCACTGGCGTGGAGAAAAAAAACCAAGCTCCCCTGACCCTGTCCTGGTGCCGTAGTCGCACAGGTACTCATTGATGGCCCTCTGCTGCGTGTGCAGCCGCTGCAGCATGGCCAACGTTGAGTTCCACCTGGTGGGCATGTCACATATAAGGCGGTTCTTGGGCAGGTTCAACTCCTTTTGCAGCTCAGCCAGGCGAGCACTGGCATTATAAGATCTGCGGAAATGCACACAGACTTCCCTGGCCTGCCTCAGGACATCCTGTAAGCCCGGGTACCTGCCCAAGAACCGCTGCACCACCAGGTTAAGGACGTGAGCCACACAGGGCACATGGGTCAGTTGTCCCTGTCGGAGGGCGGAGAGGAGGTTGGTGCCATTGTCGCAAACCACCATTCCTGGCTTAAGCTGGCGTGGCGTCAACCACCTCTCGGCCTGGCCCTGCAGAGCAGACAGGACCTCTGCCCCAGTGTGGCTTCTGTCCCCCAAACACACCAGCGCAAGCACGGCATGGCATCTTTTTGCCTGCGTACTTGCGTAGCCCCTTGAACGGCTACGGAGCACCGCTGGTTCATAGGACAAACCACAGGAAGAGGCCATGGAGGAAGAAGAAGAGGAGGGGGTGGAGGAGAGAGGTGTGTCACAACCAGTAGTAGCATTTTGGAGGCGTGGCGGTGGAACAACCTCCAACACTACTGCACCTTGTCCTGCATCCTTCCCAGCTGCCAAAAGAGTGACCCAATGGGCCGTGAAAGAAAGGTAACGTCCCTGTCCATGCCTGCTGGATCATGAGTCAGCGGTAATATGCACCTTACCGCTGACCGCCCTGTCCAGCGAGGCCAAGACATTGCCTTCCACATGCCGGTAGAGAGCCGGAATAGCCTTCCGTGAGAAAAAGTGGCGTTTGGGAACCTGCCACTGAGGAACCGCACATTGCACAAACTCACGGAAGGGGGCCGAGTCTACCAACTGAAAAGGCAGCAGTTGAAGCGCTAGCAATTTAGCCAAGCTAGCATTCAACCGCTGGGCATGTGGATGGCTGGGAGTGAACTTCTTTTGACGGTCCAGCAGCTGGGGCAGGGAAATTTGCCTGCTAGAATCGGACGTCGGTGTACTGCTAGCAGAGTGGCCGCAAGTACTTGGCTGTGACACACCTAATTCTACACCTTCATTCCTCTCAGTGCATGTTTCAGAGAGGACTGAAGTTATAGTGGGGTTGGAGATCCCAGCTGATGCGGTGCAAGGAGAGGTCCGCTTTGTTCTTTGGTGTGGGTCTTTGAGGTAGGCTTGCCAACGAGCTGCATGGCAGGTCAACATATGTCTGGTCAGGCATGTGGTACCCAAGCGGCTGATGTTTTGGCCACGCGATATACGCTTGAGACATATGTTGCAAACAGCAGCTGTGCGATCTGATGCACTAGCCTCAAAAAAGGCCCACACCAAAGAACTTTTTGAATGACGGGCAGAGGCAGCGCCCTGCACAGGCGGAGCTCTGCGGTGTGATTCCGTCGGTGTACTGCCCTTACGCTGGCCACCAAAGGGCATCCTGCCTCGTTGGAGATGTGCCTCCTCCTCATCCTCCTCCTCCTCCTCTCTCCTATTAGGCACCCACGTGGAGTCAGTGACCTCATCATCCCCTCCCTCCTCATCACTGGAGCCAATCTGGCAGTATGCTGCAGCTGCTGGAACAGGACTGCCAGATTGGTGTCCTTCTTGAGCATCCCCTCTGTCTGCTCTCACGCTACTGCCTTCCTGTAGCTGGGTTTCATCATCAGACCCTTCGAAACGCTGGGCATCCTCCTGGAGCATGTACCCAACACTGTGCTCAAACAGTTCGGGGGACTCCTCAGGAGGAGGACATGGTGGGTCTAGGGAAGGAGTGACTGATGATGAGTCTGACATTGATACCAGGGAAGAGGACGCTTTGGCAGCTGCTTTGCCAGTACCCTGAGCCTGGGTGAGAGAGGATGAGGAGGAGGAGGAGGGCTTGGTCATCCACTCTACCAAGTCTTCGGCATGATGTGGCTCAACATGTCAAGCTGCCGAAAAGAAGGACAAGCGTGTCCCATGGCCATGTGCTGATGACAATGCACCGCGTCCACGACCAGCACTGTTGCCCCCAGACACAGAGCCTGCTTGCCCTCTTTTATTGCCTCCTGACTGTCTGCCTCTCCTTGTTTGCCTTCCAGACATTCTAATAGATGGCCTGCAGGGAGATGGGAAAAAAGCAATAAGGGCTACCTTCAGGTGTCCTTCTCTGTCCCTTTACTTAAGGATTACTAAATATGGTTGAGGATGATTGCTTTTGCACAGAATAGCACAACGACAATTTCCCTGACTGTCCAAAAAACAAGGATTTCAAAGATGGTTGATGAGGAATGCTTTAGCACACTATAGCACAAGGAGAATTTCCCTCACTGTCCTTCCCTGTCCCTAGAAACAAGGATTATCACAGTGAAAGAAACTGACACTCTTCCTACCTATAGTTTTCTGTCCCTAGAAAAAATGTTTTTTTAAAGCACACTATAGCACAAGGAGAATTTCCCTCACTGTCCTTCCCTGTCCCTAGAAAAAAGGATTATCACAGTGAAAGAAACTGACACTCTTCCTACTGTGAGGGGGTTAACTCGGTAGCGGGTGTGTGTGACCCCCTGGTTGGGCTCCCCACACAAAAACAGGGCCAGCAGACGGAGGTTGTGGTTTTCAAAATCAAAAGGTGCGGTTTATTTCTCTATGTACAGTGACAAAAACACAGCAAAGCCAAAAAGAAACAAACAAAATAAATCCTGGTCAGTTTGACCTCTGACTAAACATGCAGGTTTCCTAAACTAACAACTGGGATCAGCCTGGTGCTGTCCTAGTCCCTAAGTCCCTGGTTTAGTAAAAGTCCAAACAAATAGCCACACAGGCTTTGCCTCACCGCACAGGGGTTCACTCTCCCTAGACAGTCCACACAGGTCTGGTTCCAGGCATGAGCTAACATCTAATGAAGCTGGGAGTTCTTATAGAGGCCTAAATGAGCTGACAAGCTTCAGCTGGCCTCATCAACTCCCTGTCTGTACGACGCCCAGCCCTCTCCCTAGAGGTATGAGTCATCCATGAGCCCACTAGCCTTATACAACTCTCCACCTAGTTGTATAAGTCGGCATAAAGCCTGAATCTGGGAGAAATATATCTACCACCCTGGATGCAACCAGGTGACTTTACCTTCCTGCTGTCACATACCCCCCCCTCTTGTTTTAACCTCGGGGTTGGAACACCAGCAATCAGGCATTCATGTACTCGAGACAAAGCATCCACATTCCCCATTTGAACGCCAGGGCGATGCTTTACTGTGAAGTTGAATTCCTGTAGGGCCAGGAACCACCTATTCACTCTTCTATTTGTCTCCTTGTTTTGAGCCATCCACTTTAACGGAGCGTGATCCGTAACCATGTCAAAGTGCCTACCTAGCAGATAGTACCGAAGGGAATCTAGAGCCCACTTCACCGCTAAACACTCCTTTTCAACCGTGGCGTAATTTACCTCATGGGACTTCAACTTCCTGCTGAGGTAAATGACTGGGTGCTCTTCCCCGTTCCAGACCTGGGACAATACTGCTCCTAACCCCACATCTGACGCATCACTTTGTACGACAAAGTCTTTAGAGAAGTCGGGTGAGTACAACACTGGCTGGCTACATAAGGCTTGTTTCAAGAATTGGAATGCTGCCTCAGCCTCGGGGGTCCATTTAATCATGACCGACCCTTTCCCTTTCGTCAGGTTGGTTAGGGGCACAGCCTTAGAAGCAAAGTCGGGAATGAAGCGCCGATAATAACCCGCGATTCCCAGAAAGGCTCGTACCTGCTTCTTGCTGTTGGGACGTGGCCAACTCTGGATGGCCTCGACTTTGTTGAGTTGGGGTTTTATTACTCCCCTGCCAATGGTGTACCCAAGATATTTGGCCTCCTCCTGCCCAATGGTACACTTCTTGGGGTTAGCCGTAAACCCCGCTTCCCGGATAGAGTCTAGGACTGCTTGCACTTTTGGCAGATGTGAGGCCCAATCTGTGCTATGGACAATTACGTCATCCAGGTAAGCCGCAGCATACTTCCGATGGGGCCTCAGTATCTGGTCCATTTTCCGCTGGAATGTGGCCGGCGCATTCTGTAACCCGAACGGCATTCTCTTATATTGGAACGCCCCGTCTGGGGTTACAAATGCGGTTTTCTCTTTGGCCGACTTGGCCAGGGGAATTTGCCAATACCCTTTTGTGAGGTCAAGAGTCGTCATGTATCGGGCTGTTCCCAGCCGGTCGATCAACTCATCTATACGTGGCATGGGGTAGGTGTCAAATTTTGTAACTTTGTTCAACTGACGAAAATCGTTACAAAATCGCCAGCTCCCATCCGGTTTAGGCACCAACACAATGGGACTAGACCAATCACTTTGGGACTCCTCTATCACCCCTAAGTTCAGCATTTTCTGTACTTCCTCCCGTATTGCCTCCCGTCGGGCCTCTGGGATCCGATAGGGTTTTAACTTCACCCTTTCACCGGGCGGGGTAATAATATCATGCTCTACCCCAGATGTTTGTCCCGGCAGCTCAGAGAACACCTCCTTGTTGCGAAGCACAAACTCCTTAACCTCCTGTTGTTGGGGTTGTGACAAGGTGGCTGCTATTCCAACCTCCGGAATCACGCAACCAGTTTGAGCTGGTGACCAAGTTTCTGCGACTAGGGACTCTCTATCCCTCCAGGCTTTCAACAGATTAACGTGATATATCTGTTCGGGCTTTCGCCTTCCTGGTTGTCTGACCTTGTAATTCACTTCGCTCACTTTTTCCATTATCTCGTAGGGGCCTTGCCATTTGGCAAGGAATTTACTTTCAACCGTAGGGACAAGTACCAATATCCTATCCCCCGGGGAAAAGGTACGGGTCTTTGCTCCACGGTTGTACACTCTCTGCTGTGCCAACTGCGCTTGGGCCAAATGTTCCTTCACGATGGGCATTACCTGTGCAATTCGATCTTGCATCAGGGCGACATGCTCAATCACACTCCTGTGGGGAGAACTCTCACTTTCCCAAGTTTCCTTGGCAATATCCAACAGCCCTCTTGGGTGTCTCCCATACAGTAACTCAAAGGGGGAGAATCCCGTAGAGGATTGGGGCACCTCCCTAATAGCAAACATCAAATAAGGAAGTAGACAGTCCCAATCCTTTCCATCTCTATCCACCACTTTCTTCAACATTTGTTTTAGGGTTTTGTTGAATCTTTCAACCAGCCCATCGGTTTGGGGGTGATACACAGATGTACGCAATTGCGTCACTTTGAGCAATTTACACAGCTCTTTCATAACCCGGGACATAAAGGGTGTACCTTGGTCCGTAAGCAGTTCTTTACAAATACCCACCCGGCTAAAAACAAGAGATAGCTCTTTGGCTATGGTTTTGGCCGAGGTATTTCTGAGAGGGATCGCTTCTGGATAACGGGTGGCATAGTCCATTATAACCAATATGTACTGGTGCCCCCTAGCGGACTTGATTATAGGACCTACCAAATCCATTGCGATTCTCTCAAACGGGACCTCAATGATGGGTAGAGGGACCAGCGGGCTACGGAAATGTGGCATCGGGGCCGACCTCTGACACACAGGGCAGGAGGAACAATAATTTTCTATGTCCTTCATCACCCCAGGCCAATAGAATCTCTGTAATACCCTCTCTCGGGTTTTCTCTGTCCCCAGATGACCTCCAAGAATGTGCCCATGGGCCAACTCCAACACCAACTTCCTGTAAGGTTTGGGCACCACCAGCTGCTCAACGGTTTCTTCTGCCCTTTTTGCCACCCGATACAGTAGGTCCTTCTCTACGCTGAAGTATGGGTAAGTGCAGGTATTATCTGGGTTCACTAACTCGCCATCTATTTCCACTACGTTTTCCCGTGCCTTTATTAGGGCGGGGTCTTTTAACTGTTCTGTGGCAAAATTTTCCCTGTGAACCTCCAGATCAGAAAACTCCACAGACGGTAGGTTTTCGTCTGAGGAGGTGGGCTCCTCTCCAGTTTCTTGAGTCTCCCCTGCAAATACTGACAAGGGAAATTCTGGAGAGTCCTCACCACTCTCAGAGGAGTTCTGGCTATCACATTCCTGGTACATAGGGGCACCAGTGGGGGGCTCAGGATCATCCCACAGTTCCCAGAACTTCGGAAAATCCCTTCCCACAATGGCGTCATGCGGTAACTGAGATACTAAGCCCACTGGATGAGAGAGGGTACCTTTGGGGGTCTCGAAACACACTGTAGTCACTGGATACTCTCGGGTGTCCCCATGCACACAAATAACAGCTACCTTGCTATTCCCAGAGACCTCTGTTTTAACTAATTCAGCCTTTATCAGGGTCACAAGGCTACCTGAATCCAGTAATACCACAACATTTCTACCATTAATACACATTTTGCATAAATGTTTCTCAGTTCCTCGAATGGCAGTGCATGCGACTGTCGCACACAGCGACTGACGTCTGCCCGTCAGAAAGTCACACTGCATGGGTTCCTCCACAACCGGGCAATTGGCTGCAATATGTCCCGCTTGCCGGCAGCGGTAGCAAACGATCCTTCTTGCGGCCTCTTGAGCCGCTGATTTCCCAGGCTGTTCTCGCCAAACTTGGGGTAGAGCTCCCACCCTCTCACTCTCTCCACCCTCACCCCTTGGAATCCTCTTATCCGCCCCTGGGGATGGTCTGGTCTTAGGGTGGAAAGTCTGAGTGTCTCTGGAAGAGGCCGTCAGGTTCTCTGTAGCCAAGTATTTCTCTACACGATCCACAAGACCACCGGCCGTCTCTGGGTCTCCATGGCTTACCCACTTTTGGATGGCAGTAGGAAGAGCTCTCAAAAACCGATCCATTACAACACGTTCCACAATCTCTGGTGCGGACAAAGTCTCTGGCTGTAGCCACTTCCTGCTCAGGTGAATGAGATCATACATTTGAGACCTGGGGGGTTTTCCAAGCTGGAAGGTCCAGTTATGCACACGCTGAGCCCGGACAGCCAGGGTGACACCCAGCCTTGCCAATATTTCAGCTTTTAGCATCACATAGTCTTTTGCTTGGTCAGGCTCTAGGTCATAGTAAGCCTTCTGCGATTCACCAGTTAACAGAGGAGCCACCAGTCCAGCCCACTGCTCCTCAGGCCACTTTTCTCTTTCAGCAGTCCTTTCAAATGTGGTCAAAAATACCTCTGGATCATCCTCTCCAGTCATTTTTGTCAATAAACGACTCACCCCAAAGGACGCGGTATTAGTGGGACGGCTTTCCTCACTGGTCTGCGGACGTTGCTGCATTACTGCTTCCATTTGTTGTAGTCTCTGCTCTTGCTTCTGTAACAGGTCTATGAAGCGGGCCTCAGATTGCTGCTGGGCTTGTTGATGAGCTTGCTGCTGGGCTGCAAGGCTCCTTTGCAAACCTGCATTTGTCTGCTGTTGATTGGCATTTGCTAGAGCCAGCTGTTTCAGTATCTCCTCCATGCTGGCTTAAAAAAAACTGCCCGCATTCTCCACCAACTGTGAGGGGGTTAACTCGGTAGCGGGTGTGTGTGACCCCCTGGTTGGGCTCCCCACACAAAAACAGGGCCAGCAGACGGAGGTTGTGGTTTTCAAAATCAAAAGGTGCGGTTTATTTCTCTATGTACAGTGACAAAAACACAGCAAAGCCAAAAAGAAACAAACAAAATAAATCCTGGTCAGTTTGACCTCTGACTAAACATGCAGGTTTCCTAAACTAACAACTGGGATCAGCCTGGTGCTGTCCTAGTCCCTAAGTCCCTGGTTTAGTAAAAGTCCAAACAAATAGCCACACAGGCTTTGCCTCACCGCACAGGGGTTCACTCTCCCTAGACAGTCCACACAGGTCTGGTTCCAGGCATGAGCTAACATCTAATGAAGCTGGGAGTTCTTATAGAGGCCTAAATGAGCTGACAAGCTTCAGCTGGCCTCATCAACTCCCTGTCTGTACGACGCCCAGCCCTCTCCCTAGAGGTATGAGTCATCCATGAGCCCACTAGCCTTATACAACTCTCCACCTAGTTGTATAAGTCGGCATAAAGCCTGAATCTGGGAGAAATATATCTACCCCCCTGGATGCAACCAGGTGACTTTACCTTCCTGCTGTCACACTACCTATAGTTTTCTGTCCCTAGAAAAAATGTTTTTTTAAAGCACACTATAGCACAAGGAGAATTTCCCTCACTGTCCTTCCCTGTCCCTAGAAAAAAGGATTATCACAGTGAAAGAAACTGACACTCTTCCTACCTATAGTTTTCTGTCCCTAGAAAAAATGTTTTTTTAAAGCACACTATAGCACAAGGAGAATTTCCCTCACTGTCCTTCCCTGTTCCCAGAAAAAAGGATTATCACAGTGAAAGAAACTGACACTCTTCCTACCTATAGTTTTCTGTCCCTAGAAAAAATGTTTTTTTAAAGCACACTATAGCACAAGGAGAATTTCCCTCACTGTCCTTCCCTGTCCCTAGAAACAAGGATTATCACAGTGAAAGAAACTGACACTCTTCCTACCTATAGTTTTCTGTCCCTAGAAAAAATGTTTTTTTTAAAGCACACTATAGCACAAGGAGAATTTCCCTCACTGTCCTTCCCTGTCCCTAGAAACAAGGATTATCACAGTGAAAGAAACTGACACTCTTCCTACCTATAGTTTTCTGTCCCTAGAGAAAATGTTTTTTTAAAGCACACTATAGCACAAGGAGAATTTCCCTCACTGTCCTTCCCTGTTCCCAGAAAAAAGGATTATCACAGTGAAAGAAACTGACACTCTTCCTACCTATAGTTTTCTGTCCCTAGAAAAAATGTTTTTTTAAAGCACACTATAGCACAAGGAGAATTTCCCTCACTGTCCTTCCCTGTCCCTAGAAACAAGGATTATCACAGTGAAAGAAACTGACACTCTTCCTACCTATAGTTTTCTGTCCCTAGAAAAAATGTTTTTTTAAAGCACACTATAGCACAAGGAGAATTTCCCTCACTTTCCTTCCCTGTCCCTAGAAACAAGGATTATCACAGTGAAAGAAACTGACACTCTTCCTACCTATAGTTTTCTGTCCCTAGAAAAAATGTTTTTTTAAAGCACACTATAGCACAAGGAGAATTTCCCTCACTGTCCTTCCCTGTCCCTAGAAACAAGGATTCGCACAGTAAAACACACTGACACTCTCCCTACCTATAGTTTTCTGTCCCTAGAAAAAATGTTTTTTTAAAGCACACTATAGCACAGGGAGAATTTCCCTCACTGTCCTTCCCTGTCCCTAGAAACAAGGATTTGCACAGTAAAACACACTGACACTCTCCCTACCTATAGTTTTCTGTCCCTAGAAAAAATGTTTTTTTAAAGCACACTATAGCACAAGGAGAATTCCCTCACTGTCCTTCCCTGTCCCTAGAAACAAGGATTCACACAGTAAAACACACTGACACTCTCCCTACCTATCCTTCTCTTTCCCTAAACTAAAGGAATCCAGGTTAAGCAAGAAAAAATAAATGTCACTGTCCCTGCCTATGCTTCTCTTTCCCTGCTCCGGAACACACTACACTAGGCCGCCGTGCTGGCGGCCTTTTATAGTGTGGGGCGTGTACTAATCACCCTCAGCAATAATTGGCCACAGGCATCCTGCCTGTGGCCAATCATTGCTCTCCTCGCTGCCGGCACTGTGATTGGCCAAGCATGCGGGGTCACAGTGCATGCTTGGCCAATCACAGCGCCTGGATGACACTGCGATGGCGTAGTGCATTGTGGGCCGTTCGCGTCACTCGAATTTGGCGCGAACGGCCCAAATCGTTCGATCTTCGTCGAACGATCGAACAGCCGATGTTCGAGTCGAACGTATGTTCGACTCGAACACGAAGCTCATCCCTATCCTTCACATGTGTAACACTATACATGTGTGTGCCCTTTGCTGCCCATTTACTTTGGGGTTTGCACGAGGGTGATTTTATTTATTTTTTTATTTATTTTTTTAATTTTAATATAATTTATTTTTTACACCCTTGTTTTAACTTTATTGCTATCACAAGGGGGCTAAAAAAAAAACAACTATATTGACAGTATGGGCAGGTGCGGGCAGGTTCATTAGTGGCAGAGATATCGGGTAACCTTTTCCTGCCATTTGTCAAGGTCTTGGGTTCCTCCTGGAGGCACAGGAGAGCCCGGAAAGCACTGTGGGGGAAGGCCTACACCTTCAGAGCCCTGTAAAACTGATCGCTTTTACCTAAAAACCCTTCACCGACTCTAATAATTAGTAACTTGTTCATCGCTACAGTAGCAGTCGTGAGCTTCTTATATACCAGAATGTTTATAAATGTACCATGATAGACAAAGGATTAAGTAATCTTGTCCTTTTACCTCTTGACATCGGTCATACGCAAATATGTGGCCTTGCGGCGAGTGGCCGCATATTTGTGTGCGTTAGTGCAAACACAGCTGCAAGCACAGTTGCCAGCCGCTAACAGAAAGCTGCTTGCGATCGGGGAGCTTTCCGATCATGTGACCGCCGTGACAGCAAATTATGCCGTCACATGATCATAAACCCCGCCCTGCCTCCCGGCATCCTAAACCACCTAAAGGTGCCAGCTCCAAGCGGTTAAAATAAACGGCGCAATCATATCTCAAAAGATATCCTAAAATTTGCTGTATTACCCTTTAAACAGAATTAGTAAGTACAATGACACAAAGTAATCAATCAGACTAATTCTTTGTTTCACATCGCAACGATAAGTTGAAATTGAATCATTCGCTAGGCACATTGCACTTTGCACTACTTTAATAAGAAAGGCCAGCCTTAAGATAAGAAAATCAAATATTAAATGTTTTTTCCTCAGAGGAAATGCTGCTTTGCTGGCAATTTTAGTTCTTTGACATAAATAGTGCAGTGTCTTTGAACAGCATTGTCATAGTACTTTCTACTGATGAGCTCTGTTTATAACGTATAACGTGTGATGTTCTGTAGCCTCATTATTCTTAATAAATACAGCTTACTTTAAAGTGTTACTAAATCCAGGACCCTGCACTCACTATATCTGGTCTCCCACATTACACAGAATATGGAAATGCAATTAATTTAGTAAATATAAATTGCTAAATACTTTTTCTCATTAGCAGTATAAAGTAGTCTTGTGACTTCTATCAGTGTCTGGTTAAAGCTTGTAAGAGGAGTTTTCATACTGCACTGAGCTGTCCTATGAGGCCGCAAGGCTCCTGACCCTCTGTCTGGACAGTGCTGATTGGCCCTGTGCTGATCACATGCACTATCCCAAGAAAAAAAACTCTTTAGCGATACACACCAAACTGAGCATGTGCAGCCTGACTCCAAAGGCTCTGTCTCGTTCAAACTTGTCCAGGGGGACAGTGTAGGGAGGGGAGGATCTGTGCATACACGATCAAACAGCCTTTTTACACAATGCGAAGGATTAACACCTTAGGTTCCACAGTGCGTATAACAAGCATGCTTTACTGCATATACAGACTGGTTTTACGCTTGTGGGTTTAGTAACACTTTAAGGTTTCTGTATAGAAATAGTGCTCATATTTTATATTTACCACTTGCAGCCAGCAGGGCTCCAAGTTAAAGCACCTGTTTTTTTTTTATTTTTATAAAGATATAACCTATATATATTCCTCCAAACAGCCGCTGAATGCTTGCAGGAGAGGGAGGAGGAGAATCAAGCATTCAGCGGCTGTATGGAGGAATATATAAAGCTAATTTCCTCTATATGCTGCCCCCCTGCCGATCCTCCTATCCAACTTCTTTTGCTGGCCCCTCCCAGTTCTCCTTGTGGCTCCCCCCAGTGCTCTGCTTCCCCACCACTCTCCAGCCCCCCCCCCAGTTCTCTCCACCTCTCTTGTTTCTGCCCCCCCAGTGCTCTCCTTCCCCCCCCCCACACTTTCCAGCCCCCCACAGTTCGCTCCACCTCTGTTCTCTCTGCCTCCCCCTCTCCAGCTCTCCCCATCACTCTCCAGTCACCATCCCAGTGCTCTCCACTCCCCCCACCCAGTGCTTTCCACCCCTGTTCTCCCCCCCATTGCTCTCCACTCCCCCAGTGCTCTCCACCCCTGTTCTTTCTCCCCCCCCAGTGCTCTCCAGCTCTCCCCATCACTCCCCAGCCCCCACCCCAGTGCCCCCCCCCCCCACAATGCTCTCCAGCCCCTCCGTGCTCCCCACCCCTGTTCTTTCTCCCCCCAGTGCTCTCCACCCCTGTTCTTTCCCCCCCCCAGTGCTCTCCCCATTACTCCCCAGCCCCCACCCCAGTGCTCTCCGCCCCCCACAGTGCTCTGCAGCCCCCCCTGTGCTCCCCACCCCTGTTCTTTCTGGCCCCCCCAGTGCTCTCAAGCTCCACCCATCGCTCTCCAGCCCCCCATGCTCTCCACCCCTGTTCTTTTTGTCTCCCCCTCCAGTGCTCTCAAGCTCCCCCTCAGTACTCTCCGCTCCCCATCCCTGTACTCTCCACTCCCCCCTGCATTTTGCCCCCACTCACATGCTCTCCAACCCCGCCAGTGCTCTCTCCGCTCCCCCTGCATTTTGCCCCCACCCATGTGCTCTCCAACCCCGCCAGTGCTCTCCACCCCCATAGTGCTCTCCAGCACCCCGTGCTCCCCACCCCTGTTATTTCTCCCCCCCCCAGTGCTTTCCAGCTCTCCCCATCACTCTCCAGCCCCCACCCCAGTGCTCTCCAGCCCCCCGTGCTCCCCACCTCTGTTCTTTTTGCCCCCACCCATGTGCTCTCCAACCCCCTTTAGTGCTCTCCGGCACCCCATGCTCCCCACCCCTGTTCTTTCTCCCCCCCAGTACTCTCCAGCTCTCCACATCACTCTCCAGCCCCCACCCCAGTGCTCTCCAGCCCCCCATGCTCCCCACCCCTGTTCTTATTGCCCCCACCCATGTGATCTCCAACCCTACCTGTGCTCTCTGCCCCCCATAGTGCTCTCCAGCCCCCCGTACTTTCCACCCCTGTTTTTTTTGGCCCCCACTAGTGCTCTCAAGCTCCCCCCATTGCTCTCCCCCCCCAGTGCTCTCCACTTACCCCTGCTCTTTGTACCCCCCAGTGCTCTCCAGCCCCGTGCTCTCCAGCCCTGTTCTTTCTGCCCCCCCCCAGTGCTCTCAAGATCCCCCCAGTGCTTTTTACCTCCCACACTATTAGCCCCCTCAGTGCTCTCCAGCCCCCCCTCTCAGCCTCCCGTGCTCTCCACCCCTGTTCTTTTTGGCTCCCCCCCAGTGCTCTCAAGCCCCCCCAGCGCTCTCCGCTCTTCACCCCTATGATCTCCACTCCCCCCCTGCTCTTTGCCCCCACCCATGTGCTCTCCAACCCTGCCAGTGCTCTCCGCTCCCCCTTCTCTCCAGCTCCCACCCAGTGCTCTCACTTCCCCAGGACCAGAGGACAGGCTGACTGGGGCTGGAAAATGAGGACGGCTGAAGGTGCAGGTGAACAGGGACCACTCCATCTCACAGCAAACAGATCCTCTGGAAGGAGCACTGTCCCCATCCAAAATGAGAACAGACCCTGCCTGCTGATGGCGATCATGGACATCCTGCTGGCATGGAAGGTACCATACAGAGCATCAACAACACACCTTCCCACAGACAGGGACTGCAGACTGGGACATGGGGCATAGGAGAGGCTGCATTTATGGGCACAGTGAGGCTGCATTTATGGGCACAGTGAGGCTGCAATGATGGGCACAGTGAGGCAGCAATGGTGGGCACAGTGAAGCTGCATTCATGGGCACAGTAAAGCTGCATTTGATGAGCACAGTGAGGCTGCATTTATGGGCACAGTGAGGCTGCATTTATGGGCACAGTGAGGCTGCAATGGTGGGCACAGTGAGGCTGCATTGATGAGCACAGTGAGGCTGCATTTGATGAGCACAGTGAGGCTGCATTTGATGAGCACAGTGAGGCTGCATTTGATGAGCACAGTGAGGCTGCATTTGATGAGCACAGTGAGGCCGCAATGGTGGGCACAGTGAGGCTGCAATGGTGGGCACAGTGAGGCTGCAATGGTGGGCACAGTGAGGCTGCATTGATGGGCACAGTGAGGCTGCATTGATGGGCACAGTGAGGCTGCATTTGATTGACACTGATAAGACTGCATTTGATGGGCACTGGTGAGGCTGCATTGAGCTCTTGTATCATGTCTGCAGCCTCTGACCATCTCCTGTATCATGTCTGCAGTCTCTGAGGGAGTCTGGAGTGGAGTCAAGAGTGGGAGCACCGCTGGGATGGGGGTCATGGGAGAAATCAGATGTGTGTGGACTGTGGAGAGGAGACTATATAGGATAAAACCAGAGCCACCAAGCTGGAGTCGACTGACTGAGCCCTGTACGGTACACCTGAGAGGAGGTCAGTGACAGCACCGCTAGGCCAGTCTGAGGGGGGTCACTGATGTAAGGGGGGAGTGAATACGATAATGTAAGGGGGCACTGATATAAAGATTTCCCCCCTATATTAGTAACCCACCCCCCCTTACCTTAGTATATGGTTTCTGCGGAAGGTGGTCCCCCCCCACATTCTAAATTCCTGGGGTCCCCCTTGATGATTGACCACTTTTACCACTTTTAACTGGAATTATTATATATATATATATATGTATATATATATATATATAAAGCCCTATGTGCTTTCATATCTGTCTTATCTATATATAATACACTCTTCAAATGTGCTTTAAAATGTATGGTTTTCCCTTTCATGAACAAGAAAATAATGACGTTATGCTGGTATAATAATGCTGTGGGGCTGGTATGAATTTTTTTCCAGGGCTGGATTTTATTCCCAGTCCGGCCCTGAGTATGAGGAAACAGCGAAAACAGGGATAGCTTCAGGAAGCTACTGGCCAATTTCTATATGTTGGTTAAAACAGGCCAATTATAGCTGGGTGACGCTTTAAAAAAAATCTGAAATTAATCAGATTAAGGTGTTGCTGTAGCGTGTAAACCGAGCTAACTGTAAAAGAAAATAAACAATTTTACAGTCAAATATGCGCCGCCAGTGCACACTGCCACTAAGACTGACTGTGACAGTTGTGCTGTTTCATCCCCCAAGAATGTTATAATATTTGTGTATTTTCCATGTTGACCTTAAAGTTGCAAGAAAAGACCCTCACCCCGTTGTACAATGCTTTAAAAAAAATTACATATCACCTATGACTGTGCCTGGCTTATACCAATACCCTTATTTTACAGTAGGTTGCATATAAGCCCTAAATATGGCCAGAATTTATTAACAGGATTTGCCCTTTTTAGACTTTAATGAGATTAGACTCTAAGTTCCGGTTCACCGATATCCAAATCGCTGAATCCTCGACCAGTAGAAGCTGGCCAGATTCGTTGCTCTCTAATCTTCATCATGTGGAACAAACCATTTTCAACATGGCGTTTACAGTTCATCCCTATATGTATTGACTTACAATCTTTTTTCGAGAACCCTGTTTAAACAGGTGTTTTCAATTTTATTTGCTATCCTTATATAAAATATATGAAGTGTGTGGCTGTAAAATGTGTTTAGCTATAGATTATATTTATGACAGAGAAGAGATTACAAGCCAATCCAAGACAATTCATATTGAATGATGCTTTCACCTCTAACTGTCCTTGAAGGTCATTAGGAGGAAGAAGCCGGGGATTGCTCAGCGGAGGATGTGCAGCTTCTATAATATCCTCACCTTTGCGGCGTGTCTCCTACTCCGTAACTGAAGATGAATCATTGAAATTATATCTTTAACCGTTTACTGGAAGAGCCTGCAATCCCCTAATGTTTAATATATTGCCCTCCCGTAAAAACTGAGAGAGACTAAATTTCGAGATGGCAGATTTTCTGCACGAGTTGATTTATGAGCTCTTGTCGTTGCCACATTTAGAAAACCTTTACTTTATTGTGAGTTTCCATGGAGCTGTGCATTTCTCATTCCATCCAGGAAAGTAATGCAGTGTGCACAAGGAAATTCTGATCTCATTATAAGAGCGCCGGCGTGTTTCAGCTGTCATTGGTTGCTTTTCTACTGAACTGCGCCAAGAATAGGAAAACTTTATCTCATTACACAAGACTTAATACAACAAATAACACTTAAACCAATAAAGGGAGTCACTTAAAGAGAGGCATTTACCATACATGGGGGTACTGTTCATCATTTTTAGCAGACTTTGCAGGCGTTTGTGAGCAAAATAAATAAGTAAATTAATGAGCTTGAAAATGCTATTGGTTTTAGATTATTTTAAATGCTTTTAATTAACCGTCCCTGATAAAAAAAATGGTTAAAGCTGAACTCCAGGAAGGTGTACAAATACTGCTATGAAATTCAGCTGCTTTAGCTGCCAAAGGATTTGTATTTCTCTCCATCCAGTCTTTAAATCTACACAACCTTTCCAGAGTACACACCTGCCTGGTGACCTGACTTTTCTTTAATGTCGTTCAGCTGGTCACCTCCTTGCCCCCAGTCTGTGAATAGACAGTGAAGGAGCAGCAATAGACATGAGTGTACCTCACTACCCTCTCCTCCTGTCAACAAGTTCCTTGTCATGCAGCATACCTGATTGACCCCTTTGTGTTCCACCTCCCTCTCATAGTCTGAGTGCTGCTGTATAAGGAATTAGGCTGGCCATACATGGATCAAAGTTTGGCTGATACATCAGCGACTGCCAGAATTTTGATCCATGTGTGGCCATTTTGTTTAAACAGAAGTTGATCGACCAATTTACTTCTGTTCAGCCACCCTATAAGTATTTTTTTACTCGATCATCGCTACAGGCTATAGACCGCAGTGCTGATCTGTGTATTCTGATGGCTTGGAAGTGTCCTCGCTGTCAGAATATAATGACACACCAAGGAGAATACAATGACAGACCAAGGAGGATTCATCATCAGGTGTGTGGATGGGGGATCTGGTCAGTTTTTTTCGTTGAATGACCCCATGTATGGCCAGATTTATAGGAGGCTCAAATCAAGTTACAGAATTGATAAGCTAAAGGTGTTTGATAGCAGCTCCCCTTCTTGCCTCCATATCATAAGCATGTAGGCTTGGCCCAGCTGAGTGTGCATGTGTATGGAGCTGTCAACAGACAGAGAGGCCTGAGGATGGTCAGCCTGTTCTTGTACAAAGCTCTATAAATAGTATAGTTTGTTCAAAATCAGTGTGATAAATCGGTTTCCTTAAGACTTACTAAAACCATGACACGTAAGGGCCTACTGAAACAATACATTTAATTTGTGTCCAATCACGCAGACACTTGCTTTTGACTATGTACAATAGTTGTTGGTAGATCTAAAGGTGAACAAAAAGATTGTAAAGTGCATAGTTAGCTTAAAGCGACTGTCAGATATAAAAATAATTTATATGAAAGGTCCCTACTGGATGAGTTTTTACACTCAACTGTCTAGCAGCTTTTGTCTCCCCATTCCAGCACTGTAGCCTCGGTAAGACTCTCCAGCATTCAACTGTAAAGAACTTACCTTCGACTTTGGTGGTATCTCCTGTTCCCACTCCCATCGTGTCCTATGTGCACAATGACATTCTGTATGCATGTGTGTGGCGTGCCTATGGCAGGTCGTACTCCTATTCTGTAGCTCGCTCTTCACCACTGTGAACTTGTAATCTTTTCTTTGTCATAGACTAATTCGATGTGCCTTATGGCCTGCTTTGTTTTGTATTTTATCTCTTTCGGGTGACCTGAGACCTTTGCTCCGCTTCCTGGGAGTGACCTTTGCTCCTGACCTCTGATTTATTGCCTGTCCTATTTAAAGGGATATTGTTTTTTCCTTCCCTGCCCATGATACAAATAAGGCCTTATACACACTGGGCATCTGCCCAGCTCTCCTGAATGTCTTTTACCTGGCAGGAGAAAATCAGCATCAAAAAGGTGCCTTTTTGTAAACGGGTTTCTGCACATTAAGCATTTTTTCTGCCATAAAACTGCTGTTCCTAAACACACTGGCAATTTTTTTTCTCTGCCTTTAAACACCCCTGTGCATGGACACAGGTTAACATTGAGAGGTATTTAAAGCAGGGCTCAACAATACCCAGGCACCAGTTCACAATGGCGACTGGAAGTTGCATCCTGGCGCCTGGGTTACACGGCAGCAGCGGTCGGGATTCCTCTCACATATTAATTACTTAGTATCTTACCTGCATTAAATGAGCCTCACAAAATGTGTTTGGTTTTAAAGGGATGAGGTGGCAACCCTACTGTCAGTGCCTATCAGTTCCGCCTGTCAGGTGGAACCTGGCTGTGCTCATCAGTGCCGCCTGTCAGTGCCCATTAAGGCTGTCTATCAGTGCCGCCTGTCAGTGCCCATCAGTTTTGCCTGTCAGTGCCCATCAGTTCCACCTGTCGGTGCCACCTGTCAGTGCCCATCAGTGCAGTCTATCAGTGCTTATCAGCACAGCCTTATAAGTGCCGCCTCATCAGTGTCGCATATCAGTGCCCATCAGCACAGTCTCATCAGTGCCCATCAGTGCAGACTTATTAGTGTCGCCTATCATTGCCCATCAGTGCACACTCATCAGTGTCACCTATCAGTGCCCATCAGTGAAGCCTCATCAGTGTTGCCTTATCAATGCCCATCAGTGCCCATTAGTGCAGCCTATCAGTACCCATCAGTGAAGCCTCATCAACGCACATCAGTGAAGGAGAAATTATGACTTACTATGTTTTTTTTTTTTCGGCCTTTTTTGGCTTGGCACCAGGCATGAGCAATTCTTATTGCCTGATGCCCTGGACATGCAGTTCTGGGCGCTGGGCGTTGGGTAGCTGATTTAAAAAACTGGCTCCTAGCTTTTTTAACTGGCTCCTAGATTCTAAGCAAACTTGTCAAGCCCTGGTTTAGAGGCAGAAAAGAAAAAGTCAAATGCTCCTAAAAAAGTGGTATTTTTAACACCCAGTGTGCACGAGGCCTTAGGGCCTGTATTGGTGGACTTTGTTCACTTACATTCCCAAATCAGTCTATGGTAATGCAAAAGCCATTTAAAGTGGGTCAAATGCAGGTCAGACAGAAGTCAACCGAAGGCCAAATGCACTTGCCAGTAATTTCTGAATAATTTTAGAAGCATCTCAAACTGATATCCAACTAAAGCTGTTGTCATAGGTTTAAAGTGGTTTTAAACCCACTTTGACAACTTGCACCTACAGGTAAGCCTAGATTAAGGCTTACCTGTAGGTGCAAGAAATATCTCCTTAACCTACACGGTTAAGGAGATATTTGCAGAAAACACTGCACCGATATCTACGGCTCATTCGCGCCGTAGACAACGGCGCAGGCGCAATGAGCGTCCCGGCATAATAAATGGGACATGCCGGTGTGTTGTCATATTCCGCTCCCTATCATAGAATACTCCGGAAGTGACGTTGCGGCCAGAAATTTCGCACTGCGCATGCGCAATGCGTTCCAAACACTTGCGCAATGCGTTCCAAACCATTTGCAACAGCACACACCATTGAAACCGTCAGATAATGTCTGCTACACTCCACACTCCTGCACAGTAATGATAGAGTGAGAAGGGGCAAGCAGACATCTTGTTACACCCACCGGAGTTTTCGATTTCAGTTATTTTCAACACAAAACTGAGCTTATATGCTTAAATACAGTATTTGGAAATCCGGACTGTTTAGATGTTAAATTTTAAAAGCACCAGCAAACCTGCTGACCTTACATGGTTGCTAATGTGACAGAACACCTCTGATTTTCACATTTAACATGTAAATGGTCCGTCGGATTTACAAATACTGTATTTAAGCATATAAGCTCTGTTTTGTGTTGAAAATAACTGTGAAATCTAAAACTCTGGTGGGTGTAACAAGATGTCCGCTTGCCCCTTCTCATTCTATCATTACTGTGCAGGAGTGTGGGGTGTAGCAAGATGGCGGCGACGGAACGTCACTTGCGGACCAATTTGTGATGGGGAGCCGAATGTGACGAGACAGCTGGTCTGTATTGTCGCAAATCGCTTGGAACGCATTGCGCAAGTGTTTGGAACGCATCACGCATGCGCAGTGGGAAATTTTTCGGCACAACGTCACTTCCAGGGCATTCTGTGATAGGGAGGGGAATATGACAATACACCGGATTATGCCGGTCCCGCGCGCATGCGCGGGAGTGACGTCATCGCCGCTCCAGCCAATCACAGCACCGGAGCGGCAATACCAGGAAGAAGCTCCGAGAGGACATGGCGGCAGCGGCGGAGGGGAACGAGGAGGACTTCGGGGGCTTCGATTTCAGGTAAGTGCCACATAATGAGCTAGTATGCTATGCATACTAGCTCATTATGCCTTTCTCTTGCAGGGTCTTATTTTATCCAGTTTTTTCGGGGGGGGGGGGGTTTACTTCCTCTTTAAGCCCATCGACACAGGTCCTCAGCTTTGCCCTATGCATGTACCTCCTGATTGTTGCTCTGTAATTTTAGGCTGGCCCAAGCCTCCATCTCTGCCAGTTTGCTACCAAACCTGACCCTCAGCTTTACTTTCTGACTACTCTCACGCTTACAATTGCTCCTTGATACCCCTTATATGGTTTGTCTCAATCTGTTCTGTTCCCGACCACTCTCCATATTTACTGTGTCTCCGACTTCTCTCCGGATTTATGCTTTGTCAGTGGCCTTGCCAAAGACCTAATAATATACAAAAAATTTAGCGCTATGCATAAAAAAGATATAACACCCAAGTGTAGTGCTCAAAGTAAATGAGTCTTGAGAAGTCTGTACAAATAAGTCCAAAAACAAAAAGTGCTGAAAAAGTCTCTGATGACCATTCAAAAAGTGGATAGTGTTGAAGCTTCCAAGATAAAATGGTGACTTTCAAAAGAACAAGTGACTGTAACATGACCACCACCACATGGAAGGGAGGCTTACCAGTAGTGATGAGCCGAACACCCCCGGGTTCGGTTCGCACCAGAACCCGCGAACGGACCGAAAGTTCGTGCGAACATTAGAACCCTATTAAATACAATGGATGCGAACGTTCGAATTCTAAAGTGGTAATTATAACAACTATTATGCATGTTATTGTCCTAAAAAGGGTTTGGGAACCCGGGTTCTGCACCAGGGGACATGTATCAATGCAAAAAGAAGTTTTAATAACGGTCGTTTTTCGGGAGCAGTCATTTTAATGATGCATAAAGTGAAAAAAAAAAAGTCAAATATTCCTTTAAATATCGTACCTGGGGGGTGTCTAAAGTATGCCTGTGAAGTGCCACGTGTTTCCCGTGTTTAGAACTGTCCCTGCACAAAATGACACTTCTAAAGGAAAAAAAAGCCATTTAAAACTGCTTGCGGCTTTAATGTAATGTCTGGTCCCGGTAATATGGATGAAAATCTTTAAGAAAAATGGCATAGCTACCCCATGACCCCCCCCCCTACCCCAGCCCATTACCAGCCCCTTTGGGTCTTGTATGGATATTAAGGGGAACCCCGCACATAAAATAAAAAAGGCCCTATATACTCTGAACAGCCGTATACAGGCGGTGCATACAAGACAGGGACTGTAGGTTTGTTCTTATGTAGAATCTGTTTGTAATTTTGAACAGGTACATTGTTGAAGTGTAGCTCCAGGCCAAAAATCTATTTTTAAACTTTTTGTAAAACATAGGTAAGGGTTATCACCCCTGTAACATTTGTTTTTCTGTCTGTGCCCCTGTTCAGAACATTTCACCTCACTTTCCGTCCCAATGACAACTGTTTTTGAAATGTGGTGTTTTTCTTGAAACAAGGATTGCTGATAAAGCATCAGTACAGAGGAGACACCTTTTTCCCATATTTATTCTTACAGGAGAGAATTTTCCTTCCTAGTGGTAGATTTCCTCTCACTTCCTGTTGTCTTCTTGCGTTTGCAAGTAGTAGTCGTTTGTAAGTTGGATGTTTGAAAGTAGGGACCTGCCGTATATACTCTGCAGAAATAGGCCCCTTAGTTGTTGGTGTTGGCACAACACTGTAAGCACTCACAGTTACTCTTGGTTGGTGCTGGAACGCCCTGCTGTCAACTATTATATCAGGAATTTTAATTACATATAATTGTTGAACAGTGGTAGTAAAAATTGGGCCTTTGATGGTGGTGCTGGTGCCACAACACTGTAAGCCCTGACAGTTACTCTTGGTGGGTGCAGCAATGGGCCCTGCTGTGAATTATTAGATCAAGAATTGTAATTGCATGCCCCTGTTGAACAGGGGCTGAAAAATTGGGCCTTTCGTGGTGGTGGTGGTGATGGTGGTGTTGCCACAACACTGTAAGCCCTCAGAGTTACTCTTGGTGGGTGCAGGAATGGGCCCTGCTGTGAATTATTAGATCAAGAATTGTAATTACATGCCCCTTTTGAACAGGGGCTGAAAAATTGGGCCTTTCGTGGTGGTGGTGGTGGTGGTGGCGTTGCCACAACACTGTAAGCCCTCAGAGTTACTCTTGGTGGGTGCAGCAATGGGCCCTGCTGTGAATTATTAGATCAAGAATTGTAATTGCATGCCCCTGTTGAACAGGGGCTGAAAAATTGGGCCTTAGGAACTGGTGGCACAACACTACAACCCCTCACAGATACGTTACTTGGAGCACAGCAATGAGCCCTGTTGCAAAGTATTGCTTCAAAAATTGTAATGACACGCCCCTGTTAAACAGGGGCTGAAAAATTGGGCCTTAGGCACTGGTGCCACAACACTCCAACCCCTCACAGATACTGTACTTGGAGCACAGCAATGAGCCCTATGGCAAATTATTGCTAAAAAAATTGTAATTACACGCCCCTGTAAAACAGGGGCTGAAAAATTGGGCCTTAGCCACTGGTGGTGGCACCCATAAACAAAAATGATCTTCCAAGCTATCATCATCAATCGTATCATTGAGGACTCGGAGGAGGAGGATAGCCAGTCAACATAACAGCACAGGCACTCAGCATCAGCATCAGTCTTGAAGGGATGTGACATGTTAAAATCAATTAGTCTGTTATATCAGCATCAGGTGTGTGGTAGCTGGTGGTGATCCAAGACTGGTTCATCTTGATGAAAGTCAGTCGATCAACCGAGTCGGTGGACAGGCGCACCCTGTGATCCGTGACAAATCCTCCAGCAGCACTGAATGTGCGTTCCGAAAGAACGCTGGATGCAGGACAGGCCAGTAGCTCAATTGCATACTGTGCAAGCTCTGGCCAGTGATCCATCCTCAAGACCCAGTAAGCCAGAGGATTTTCGGTGGGGAAGGTGTCCAAGTCTGACCTTGCCCCTAGATATTCCTGCACCATGTTTATCAGACGCTGGCGATGGTTGCTGGAACCGATCATACTTTGGGGCTGCGGACTAAAGAATTGTCTGAACGCATCGGTCAGACGGCCACCTTCCCCACCGCTCCTTCTTTGACTGGCCGAAGCCTCAGCAACTCGTTGTCCAGGACCAGGAGTTTGTAACCTCCCAGTCTCTGGGAACGCGTTGCACAGACCTTTCTGCAAGGCCTCCCGGAGTTGTCTCATCCTCTGCTCCCTCTGCGAAGGTAACATAAGGTCCGCAACCTTACCCTTGTACCGTGGATCAAGGAGAGTGGCCAGCCAGTAATGGTCCCTCTCCTTGATCCGAAGAATACGAGGATCCTTCCGCAGACTTTGCAGGATCAGGGAGGCCATGCAGCGTAGGTTTGCTGAGGCATTCGCTCCGGAGTCCTCTGGGTCACTAAGGACGACATGATCCGCAGCCACCTCCTCCCAGCCACGTACAAGTCCACTGGTTTCTTGGGACTGTAAATCATCCCTAAAAGACTGCTGCTGATGATGCTGAGTGCCAGCCTCCACCTCCATGCTGACACAATCCTCCTCCTCCTCCTCCTCCTCCTCCTCCTCCTCTTCCTCTTCCTGTGCGATGGGTGGGACAGAAGGAACACTGTCTGGGTAAAGGGGGCCTTGAGAGGCAAGGAAGTCCTCCTCTTCCTGCCTCTGTTCTGCCTCAAGTGCCCTGTCCATTATTCCACGCAGCGTGTGCTCCAACAGGTGGACAAGAGGTACAGTGTCACTGATGCATGCACTGTCACTGCTCACCATCCTCGTGGCCTCCTCAAATGGTGCCAGGACAGTGCATGCATCCCTGATCATGCCCCACTGGCGTGGAGAAAAAAAACCAAGCTCCCCTGACCCTGTCCTGGTGCCGTAGTCGCACAGGTACTCATTGATGGCCCTCTGCTGCGTGTGCAGCCGCTGCAGCATGGCCAACGTTGAGTTCCACCTGGTGGGCATGTCACATATAAGGCGGTTCTTGGGCAGGTTCAACTCCTTTTGCAGCTCAGCCAGGCGAGCACTGGCATTATAAGATCTGCGGAAATGCACACAGACTTTCCTGGCCTGCCTCAGGACATCCTGTAAGCCCGGGTACCTGCCCAAGAACCGCTGCACCACCAGGTTAAGGACGTGAGCCACACAGGGCACATGGGTCAGTTGTCCCTGTCGGAGGGCGGAGAGGAGGTTGGTGCCATTGTCGCAAACCACCATTCCTGGCTTAAGCTGGCGTGGCGTCAACCACCTCTCGGCCTGGCCCTGCAGAGCAGACAGGACCTCTGCCCCAGTGTGGCTTCTGTCCCCCAAACACACCAGCGCAAGCACGGCATGGCATCTTTTTGCCTGCGTACTTGCGTAGCCCCGTGAACGGCTACGGAGCACCGCTGGTTCATAGGACAAACCACAGGAAGAGGCCATGGAGGAAGAAGAAGAGGAGGGGGTGGAGGAGAGAGGTGTGTCACAACCAGTAGTAGCATTTTGGAGGCGTGGCGGTGGAACAACCTCCAACACTACTGCACCTTGTCCTGCATCCTTCCCAGCTGCCAAAAGAGTGACCCAATGGGCCGTGAAAGAAAGGTAACGTCCCTGTCCATGCCTGCTGGACCATGAGTCAGCGGTAATATGCACCTTACCGCTGACCGCCCTGTCCAGCGAGGCCAAGACATTGCCTTCCACATGCCGGTAGAGAGCCGGAATAGCCTTCCGTGAGAAAAAGTCGCGTTTGGGAACCTGCCACTGAGGAACCGCACATTGCACAAACTCACGGAAGGGGGCCGAGTCTACCAACTGAAAAGGCAGCAGTTGAAGCGCTAGCAATTTAGCCAAGCTAGCATTCAACCGCTGGGCATGTGGATGGCTGGGAGTGAACTTCTTTCGACGGTCCAGCAGCTGGGGCAGGGAAATTTGCCTGCTAGAATCGGACGTCGGTGTACTGCTAGCAGAGTGGCCGCAAGTACTTGGCTGTGACACACCTAATTCTACACCTTCATTCCTCTCAGTGCATGTTTCAGAGAGGACTGAAGTTATAGTGGGGTTGGAGATCCCAGCTGATGCGGTGCAAGGAGAGGTCCGCTTTGTTCTTTGGTGTGGGTCTTTGAGGTAGGCTTGCCAACGAGCTGCATGGCAGGTCAACATATGTCTGGTCAGGCATGTGGTACCCAAGCGGCTGATGTTTTGGCCACGCGATATACGCTTGAGACATATGTTGCAAACAGCAGCTGTGCGATCTGATGCACTAGCCTCAAAAAAGGCCCACACCAAGGAACTTTTTGAATGACGGGCAGAGGCAGCGCCCTGCACAGGCGGAGCTCTGCGGTGTGATTCCGTCGGTGTACTGCCCTTACGCTGGCCACCAAAGGGCATCCTGCCTCGTTGGAGATGTGCCTCCTCCTCATCCTCCTCCTCCTCCTCTCTCCTATTAGGTACCCACGTGGAGTCAGTGACCTCATCATCCCCTCCCTCCTCATCACTGGAGCCAATCTGGCAGTATGCTGCAGCTGCTGGAACATGACTGCCAGATTGGTGTCCTTCTTGAGCATCCCCTCTGTCTGCTCTCACGCTACTGCCTTCCTGTAGCTGGGTTTCATCATCAGACCCTTCGAAACGCTGGGCATCCTCCTGGAGCATGTACCCAACACTGTGCTCAAACAGTTCGGGGGACTCCTCAGGAGGAGGACATGGTGGGTCTAGGGAAGGAGTGACTGATGATGAGTCTGACATTGATACCAGGGAAGAGGACGCTTTGGCAGCTGCTTTGCCAGTACCCTGAGCCTGGGTGAGAGAGGATGAGGTGGAGGAGGAGGGCTTGGTCATCCACTCTACCAAGTCTTCGGCATGATGTGGCTCAACATGTCCAGCTGCCGAAAAGAAGGACAAGCGTGTCCCATGGCCATGTGCTGATGACAATGCACCACGTCCACGACCAGCACTGTTGCCCCCAGACACAGAGCCTGCTTGCCCTCTTTTATTGCCTCCTGACTGTCTGCTTCTCCTTGTTTGCCTTCCAGACATTCTAATAGATGGCCTGCAGGGAGATGGGAAAAAAGCAATAAGGGCTACCTTCAGGTGTCCTTCTCTGTCCCTTTACTTAAGGATTTCTAAATATGGTTGAGGATTATTGCTTTTGCACAGAATAGCACAACGACAATTTCCCTGACTGTCCAAAAAACAAGGATTTCAAAGATGGTTGATGAGGAATGCTTTGGCACACTATAGAACAAGGAGAATTCCCCTCACTTTCCTTCTTTGTCCCTAGAAACAAGGACTGGCACAGTGAAAGAAACTGACACTCTCCCTACCTACAGTTTTCTGTCCCTAGAAAAAATGTTTTTTTAAAGCACACTATAGCACAAGGAGAAATCCCCTCACTTTCCTTCTTCGTCCCTAGAAACAAGGACTGGCACAGTGAAAGAAACTGACACTCTCCCTACCTACAGTTTTCTGTCCCTAGAAAAAATGTTTTTTTAAAGCACACTATAGCACAAGGAGAATTCCCCTCACTTTCCTTCTTTGTCCCTAGAAACAAGGACTGGCACAGTGAAAGAAACTGACACTCTCCCTACCTACAGTTTTCTGTCCCTAGAAAAAATGTTTTTTTAAAGCACACTATAGCACAAGGAGAATTCCCCTCACTTTCCTTCTTTGTCCCTAGAAACAAGGACTGGCACAGTGAAAGAAACTGACACTCTCCCTACCTACAGTTTTCTGTCCCTAGAAAAAATGTTTTTTTAAAGCACACTATAGCACAAGGAGAAATCCCCTCACTTTCCTTCTTTGTCCCTAGAAACAAGGACTGGCACAGTGAAAGAAACTGACACTCTCCCTACCTACAGTTTTCTGTCCCTAGAAAAAATGTTTTTTTAAAGCACACTATAGCACAAGGAGAATTCCCCTCACTTTCCTTCTTTGTCCCTAGAAACAAGGACTGGCACAGTGAAAGAAACTGACACTCTCCCTACCTACAGTTTTCTGTCCCTAGAAAAAATGTTTTTTTAAAGCACACTATAGCACAAGGAGAAATCCCCTCACTTTCCTTCTTTGTCCCTAGAAACAAGGACTGGCACAGTGAAAGAAACTGACACTCTCCCTACCTACAGTTTTCTGTCCCTAGAAAAAATGTTTTTTTAAAGCACACTATAGCACAAGGAGAATTCCCCTCACTTTCCTTCTTTGTCCCTAGAAACAAGGACTGGCACAGTGAAAGAAACTGACACTCTCCCTACCTACAGTTTTCTGTCCCTAGAAAAAATGTTTTTTTAAAGCACACTATAGCACAAGGAGAAATCCCCTCACTTTCCTTCTTTGTCCCTAGAAACAAGGACTGGCACAGTGAAAGAAACTGACACTCTCCCTACCTACAGTTTTCTGTCCCTAGAAAAAATGTTTTTTTAAAGCACACTATAGCACAAGGAGAATTCCCCTCACTTTCCTTCTTTGTCCCTAGAAACAAGGACTGGCACAGTGAAAGAAACTGACACTCTCCCTACCTACAGTTTTCTGTCCCTAGAAAAAATGTTTTTTTAAAGCACACTATAGCACAAGGAGAAATCCCCTCACTTTCCTTCTTTGTCCCTAGAAACAAGGACTGGCACAGTGAAAGAAACTGACACTCTCCCTACCTACAGTTTTCTGTCCCTAGAAAAAATGTTTTTTTAAAGCACACTATAGCACAAGGAGAATTCCCCTCACTTTCCTTCTTTGTCCCTAGAAACAAGGACTGGCACAGTGAAAGAAACTGACACTCTCCCTACCTACAGTTTTCTGTCCCTAGAAAAAATGTTTTTTTAAAGCACACTATAGCACAAGGAGAAATCCCCTCACTTTCCTTCTTTGTCCCTAGAAACAAGGACTGGCACAGTGAAAGAAACTGACACTCTCCCTACCTACAGTTTTCTGTCCCTAGAAAAAATGTTTTTTTAAAGCACACTATAGCACAAGGAGAAATCCCCTCACTTTCCTTCTTTGTCCCTAGAAACAAGGACTGGCACAGTGAAAGAAACTGACACTCTCCCTACCTACAGTTTTCTGTCCCTAGAAAAAATGTTTTTTTAAAGCACACTATAGCACAAGGAGAATTCCCCTCACTTTCCTTCTTTGTCCCTAGAAACAAGGACTGGCACAGTGAAAGAAACTGACACTCTCCCTACCTACAGTTTTCTGTCCCTAGAAAAAATGTTTTTTTAAAGCACACTATAGCACAAGGAGAAATCCCCTCACTTTCCTTCTTTGTCCCTAGAAACAAGGACTGGCACAGTGAAAGAAACTGACACTCTCCCTACCTACAGTTTTCTGTCCCTAGAAAAAATGTTTTTTTAAAGCACACTATAGCACAAGGAGAATTCCCCTCACTTTCCTTCTTTGTCCCTAGAAACAAGGACTGGCACAGTGAAAGAAACTGACACTCTCCCTACCTACAGTTTTCTGTCCCTAGAAAAAATGTTTTTTTAAAGCACACTATAGCACAAGGAGAAATCCCCTCACTTTCCTTCTTTGTCCCTAGAAACAAGGACTGGCACAGTGAAAGAAACTGACACTCTCCCTACCTACAGTTTTCTGTCCCTAGAATTTTTTTTTTTTAAAGCACACTATAGCACAAGGAGAATTCCCCTCACTTTCCTTCTTTGTCCCTAGAAACAAGGACTGGCACAGTGAAAGAAACTGACACTCTCCCTACCTACAGTTTTCTGTCCCTAGAAAAAATGTTTTTTTAAAGCACACTATAGCACAAGGAGAAATCCCCTCACTTTCCTTCTTTGTCCCTAGAAACAAGGACTGGCACAGTGAAAGAAACTGACACTCTCCCTACCTACAGTTTTCTGTCCCTAGAAAAAATGTTTTTTTAAAGCACACTATAGCACAAGGAGAATTCCCCTCACTTTCCTTCTTTGTCCCTAGAAACAAGGACTGGCACAGTGAAAGAAACTGACACTCTCCCTACCTACAGTTTTCTGTCCCTAGAAAAAATGTTTTTTTAAAGCACACTATAGCACAAGGAGAAATCCCCTCACTTTCCTTCTTTGTCCCTAGAAACAAGGACTGGCACAGTGAAAGAAACTGACACTCTCCCTACCTACAGTTTTCTGTCCCTAGAAAAAATGTTTTTTTAAAGCACACTATAGCACAAGGAGAATTCCCCTCACTTTCCTTCTTTGTCCCTAGAAACAAGGACTGGCACAGTGAAAGAAACTGACACTCTCCCTACCTACAGTTTTCTTTCTCTAGAAAAAATGTTTTTTTAAAGCACACTATAGCACAAGGAGAAATCCCCTCACTTTCCTTCTTTGTCCCTAGAAACAAGGACTGGCACAGTGAAAGAAACTGACACTCTCCCTACCTACAGTTTTCTGTCCCTAGAAAAAATGTTTTTTTAAAGCACACTATAGCACAAGGAGAATTCCCCTCACTTTCCTTCTTTGTCCCTAGAAACAAGGACTGGCACAGTGAAAGAAACTGACACTCTCCCTACCTACAGTTTTCTGTCCCTAGAAAAAATGTTTTTTTAAAGCACACTATAGCACAAGGAGAAATCCCCTCACTTTCCTTCTTTGTCCCTAGAAACAAGGACTGGCACAGTGAAAGAAACTGACACTCTCCCTACCTACAGTTTTCTGTCCCTAGAAAAAATGTTTTTTTAAAGCACACTATAGCACAAGGAGAATTCCCCTCACTTTCCTTCTTTGTCCCTAGAAACAAGGACTGGCACAGTGAAAGAAACTGACACTCTCCCTACCTACAGTTTTCTGTCCCTAGAAAAAATGTTTTTTTAAAGCACACTATAGCACAAGGAGAAATCCCCTCACTTTCCTTCTTTGTCCCTAGAAACAAGGACTGGCACAGTGAAAGAAACTGACACTCTCCCTACCTACAGTTTTCTGTCCCTAGAAAAAATGTTTTTTTAAAGCACACTATAGCACAAGGAGAATTCCCCTCACTTTCCTTCTTTGTCCCTAGAAACAAGGACTGGCACAGTGAAAGAAACTGACACTCTCCCTACCTACAGTTTTCTGTCCCTAGAAAAAATGTTTTTTTAAAGCACACTATAGCACAAGGAGAAATCCCCTCACTTTCCTTCTTTGTCCCTAGAAACAAGGACTCGCACAGTAAAACACACTGACACTCTCCCTACCTATCCTTCTCTTTCCCTAAACTAAAGGAATCCAGGTTAAGCAAGAAAGAAATAAATGTCACTGTCCCTGCCTATGCTTGTCTTTCCCTGCTCCGGAACACACTACACTAGGCCGCCGTGCTGGCGGCCTTTTATAGTGTGGGGCGTGTACTAAACACCCTCAGCAATAATTGGCCACAGGCATCCTGCCTGTGGCCAATCATTGCTCTCCTCGCTGCCGGCGCTGTGATTGGCCAAGCATGCGGGGTCACAGTGCATGCTTGGCCAATCACAGCGCCTGGATGACACTGCGATGGCGTAGTGCATTGTGGGCCGTTCGCGTCACTCGAATTTGGCGCGAACGGCCCAAATCGTTCGATCTTCGTCGAACGATCGAACAGCCGATGTTCGAGTCGAACGTATGTTCGACTCGAACACGAAGCTCATCCCTACTTACCAGATGGAATGGACCCAATGGACATACGTCTATAGGGTCAGCTAGGCTTGATATATATATCCACTTCTCTACTGTGCACGAAAACCCCCTTCCTGCCCAAGCCATTTTTCAGCTTTCAGCACTGTCACACTTTGAATGACAATTGCGCGGTCGTGCGACGTGGCTCCCAAACGAAATTTGTGTCCTTTTTTTCCCACAAATAGAGCTTTCTTTTGGTGGTATTTGATCACCTCTGCGGTTTTTATTTTTTGCGCTATAAACAAAAGAAGAGCGTCCAGTTTGGAAAAAAAACACTATTTTTTACTTTTTGCTATAATAAATACCCATTTTTTTTTTTAAATAAAATTTTCCTCAGTTTAGGCCGATACGTATTCTTCTACATATTTTTGGTAAAAAAAAAAAAAATCGCAATAAGCGCGTATTGATTGGTTTGCGCAAAAGTTATAGCGTCTACAAAATAGGGGATAGATTTATAGCATTTTTATTTTTTATTTTTTTTATTAGTAATGGCGGCAATCTGCGATTTTTTATTGTGACTGCGATATTGCGGCGGACACATCGGACACTTTTGACACATTTTTGGGACCATTCACATTTATACAGCGATCCCTGCTATAAAAATGCATTGATTACTGTATAAATGTGATTGGCAGGGAAGGGGTTAACCACTAGGGGGCGGGAAGGGGTTAAATATGTTCCCTCAAAGTGTTCTTACTGTGGGGGGAGGGGACTGACTGGGGGAGGTGACCGATGGTTGTCCCTATGTACAAGGGACACACCATCGGTCCCCTCTCCCTCACAGGACGTGGATCTCTGTGTTTACACACAGAGATCCACTTTCCTGCTCGTTTCCCGGGCAATCGCGGGTGCCCGGCGGCAATCGCGGCCGCCGGGCACGCGCACCGGGGCCTTGTGAATGCGGCGGGCGCGCGCGCGTGCCTCCTAGCTCGTTTTAAAGGGAGGACGTCATATGACGTCCTCCCAGAACGAGAGTATCCTCCGCCCGCCGTCAGTTGACAGTGGGCGGGGGACAAGTGGTTAAATCTATGGATATGGGGTCCCAGCTGGTGTTGCACACATATATATCTAAGATCCAGGATCAAATGATATTGACAAATCTCCAAGCCCGGTAGAATGGTGGAATAGCTCACAATGGGACCATAGTGGAAGAAAGAAGGAGAGGGCACATAGCGTAATACAGTCGATAATATTTATTAAATGTAGGTAGATACACTTACATTCAATCTGTAGAAATGGCGCTTTGCAAAACACTCAGTGGCAGCAGTGGATTCTGCCAAAGACCTAGCATCCATGTTGAGAGCCTGTCTTTCAAATAGCTGGTGGGAACTAGTGCTATTTGCTGCACCTTGGCTCACGCTTGTCCTTGGAATATAAGGGATCATTACATCAACATTTTCAAGAGTGTGGATACTGTGGCTCATGCCTAGTGCTGTGGTTTCTTCCTCTGACCCCTGCATCACTACAGAACTCAGCGGTGACATAGAGGTTGGAGGTTGGAAGCACAGCGAGTTGGGAAACACAGGCATGCAACAATGCCTGAAATGACAGAAAGAGAAAGGCGCCTCTAAGTGCAGTGGTTAAAAGATTTATTACAGGCACAATGGGATTAAAAACACTTACAAGATAGTAAGAGGTCATAGGCATATAATGATTTGTCCTCATGCGGATCGCTGTAATCCTTGTCTGTCTGGGGGGGAGAGAGAGCCGTCCTGCAGCTGTCAGAGTCCCTGGTGATGTGGATTGGCGAGGAGGTGAAGATGGGATGAGGCGGCCTGGGTTCTAGTACCAAGCTGGAACGCACATCGCCGATGTGACATGAGGTGAAGGTGGTGAGCAGTAACGCATTTCGGAGCATGCACAGCTCCTTCGTCAGACCACTGCACATAGAGGCACCTTTTTCTTTCCTTTATGACCCTCCAGAGCTGCTTCTTCTCTAGAAAGTGCTGCCTTCAGTACCATCTCTCCACTGCTACTAAGGACCGGATACCCAGCCTCACCAGAGCGCCCTCATCTCTCCCTCGTTTCTGAATCCCTGAAATGATGAATGCTGAAAGTCTGCAATGTATCATTTTCAAGCAATCATTTTTTTTCCACAAACATTGGCCAGAGTTGGGGATGTCTGTTGTCAATGCTCTTGTACATGAACAGGCATGCTTTGGAAATATAAGCATGCATCTTAATGCCAAAATCATTTAAGGCAGTAGTTAAGTGAGTGTTTTGACTTCTACCTACAGGTAAGCATCTACAGTAATCAATTGTCTAGGTAAGCATTTAATAAGGCTTACCCCTAGGTACAGTGAATATTTCTTAAACTTAATTTAGGAGATATTCACATGAGCTCTAGCCGAGTGTTTCCTGAAACTAGAGGGCCATGCCGCAATGATGAAAAATGGCCAGAGACCATTCACCCAAAAGGATGACTGTGTGAAGATGGGAGCGCCGGCAGCAGTTCATACTAAGACATTATGGCTTTAACTTGCGGGGAGGGGGGTTACTACGGCTATAAACAAGCATTTGGCATTTTGGTAATGTTTCATGCCCATCCTCAGTCTACTGCTTGCAGCCAACGTTACAGAATGTGGTCTCCCCTATTTAAAGGGGTTGTAAAGGTACAAGTTTTTTCATCTTAATGCATTCTATGCATTTAGGTGAAAAAACATCTGAGGATTAGCGCCCCCCCTGAGCCCCCGTTTATTCACCTGACCCCTCGAAAGTCCTGCGCCGTGAATGCGCTGGTTTCTCGGCTCATTCATTGGTTGATTGACAGCAGCGCAGCCATTGGCTCGCGCTGCTGTCAATCACATCCAATGACGCGGGGGGCGGGGCCGAGTCATACAGTGAGCGGCTATAGCCGCCGGCTGTATCACGGGAGCGCGCCCGCAAGAACTCACCACCATGCGAGCTCGCTCGCATGAAGGTGGTGAATTCTTGCGGGGAGGAGCCCAGACAGCCGCCGAGGGACCCCAGAAGACCAAGTTCGGGGTCACTCTGTGCAAAACGAGCTGCACAGTGGAGGTAAGTATAACATGTTTGTTATTTATTTATTTTTTTAATTGCCTTTAGTGTTCCTTTAAGGAAAAGCTGCCCATAAAATGAAAGATGGTTTATAAAGTCAAAAACCTCCCTTCAGCAATATTAGAAAGTGAACAAGGTTATACTGGGAAGAAGAAGACCCTATGCCTGGGACAAGGTAATTCTGCATGTCAGGATCCAGTGTCACTTGTGTATTTGTTTCTGTTCTTCTCTGTGACAGTGACACCTTGAGAGGTAAACAATGGGCAGCTCTCTCTCTGCATAGTTATTAGAACACACAGAAGACACTTCCCTTTCTCCAATGATTGATTTCTTCTGTCAAGATCAACAGGGGGTTCCAGTTATTTAATTAGATTTTCAGAGCAAGGGACATGTTTGCAAATGAGCTTGCGCTGTAAATATCCCCAAAGCCAGCTGGAGAGTTGATACCAAGAGCTGAATGGCAATCTTGGAGCGATACCTGCAGAATACTCTCACTGCAAGGTCAGCCATTTTAAAGTGTCTGATTCCTTACTCATCCATTTGCCTCCTCTGATAAAAGAGAACCTCTGCAGCTTGTTAAGGGAAAACACCAGGGTATTTTCACCTACAATGTATTTAGACTTATAATTGTAATTTCTACAATTCCTCAAGAAATGTTAATTGTGCCTAAGTAATACCCTGATAAAATGTACCTTTTGTCTAGAATTCCTCCATAAGTTAGCAGAGCACTTCCTGTGCCTCGTACCTTTATACATTATATTACCAAAAGTATTGGGACACCTGCCTTTACACGCACGTGAACTTTTTAATGGCATCCCAGTCTTAGGCCTTGTACACACGGCCGAGATTCTCGTTGAAAAAAAATGTCGTTTTTTTCGACGAGATTCTTGGACAAGAAACTTGTCCCGGCCGAGTGTACACACGCTCGTTTCAAAGAACCCGCGGTTCTTTGAATGGAGCGTACGCGGTGACGTCATCGACTACGACGAGCATGCGCTTGTCACATTCGATGCCGTCGCCGCCATCTTGGTATACCCTACGTATGCCTATGAAGCTACCGCGCATGCGTCAAATTCATTTCGAACATGCGCGGGCTTCCGGGAGGACAGGTAAGTGTACACACACTCACTTTTCTCGTCGAGAAACATGCCGAGGAGAATCTCAACGAGAAAATAGAGAGCAGGTTCTCTATTTTCTCGTCGAGGTTTCTTGTCGGTTTTCTCGACGAGAAACCCGATAGCTGCGTACACACGACCGATTTACTCGGCAAGACCTCTCTGCCAGCAAGTTTCTTGCTGGTTCTTGCCGAGAAAATCGGCCGTGTGTACGAGGCCTCAGTCTGTAGAATTCAATATTCAGTTGGACCACCCTTTGATGCTATAACAGATTCAACTCTTCAGGGAAGGCTGTCCACAAAGTTTAGGAGTGTGTCTATGGGAATGTTTGACCATTCTTCCATTCCTCCACTCTAATTCATCCCAAATGTGTTCTTTCGGGTTGAAGTCAGGACTCTGATTATAATGTGGGGTTGTTTTTCAGGGGTTGGGCTTGGCCCCTTAGTTCCAGTGAAGGGATCTCTTAAGGCGTCAGCATACCAAGACTTTTTGGACAATTTCATGCTCCCAGCTATGTGGGAACAGTTTGGGGATAGCCCCTTCCTGTTCCAACATGACTGTGCACCAGTGCACAAAGCAATGATCTCTGCTGAAAAGAAGGACCATTCAATAAGTATTTTTTTCAGTCAAAACCTGGTAAAACAAAGTTGCCAAACATATGGCCAGCATTACACGCTTTTCATATACAGAATTGTAGTTTCTCTAAAAATGTATATGAATTGTGTCATGTGTAGGGATGAGCTCGGTGTTCGAGTCGAACATACGTTCGACTCGAACATCGGCTGTTCGATCGTTCGGCGAACATCGAACGATTTGGGCCGTTCGCGCCAAATTTGAGTGACGCGAACGCCCCACAATACACTGCGCCATCGCAGTGCAATCCCGGCGCTGTGATTGGCCAAGCATGCACTGTGACCCCGCATGCTTGGCCAATCACAGCGCCAGCAGCTAGGAGAGCCATAATTGGCCACAGGCAGGTTGCCTGTGGCCAATTATAGCTCAGGGGGTTTAGCACACGCCCCACACTATAAAAGGCCGCCAGCGCGTAGTGTGTTCCGGCGCAAGGAAAGAGAAGGATAGGCAGGGACAGTGTGATATTCTTTGTGCTATTCTTGTGTGCAGGGAGAGAGAAGCATAGGCAGGGAGAGTGTCAGTGTCATATTCTTTGCTAAACCTTGTGTGCAGGGAGAGAGAAGGATAGGCAGGGGACAGTGTCAGTGTCATATTCTTTGCTAAACCTTGTGTGCAACGAGAGAGAAGGATAGGCAGGGAGAGTGTCAGTGTCATATTCTTTGATAAACCTTGTGTGCAGGGAGAGAGAAGGATAGGCAGGGGACAGTGTCAGTGTCATATTCTTTGCTAAACCTTGTGTGCAGGGAGAGAGAAGAATAGGCAGGGAGAGTTTCAGTGTCATATTCTTTGATAAACCTTGTGTGCAGGGAGAGAGAAGGATAAGCAGGGGACAGTGTCAGTGTCATTGTTGCTAAGCCTCCTGCACAGTATACACCTGAAGCTAGCCCTTATTGCTGTGTTTTCCTGGTGTGTTACACTAACAGGCATTTGCAGCACTTACAGCGGGCGGAGTGTGCCTCCTGCACATTATACACCTGAAGCTAGCCCGTATTGCTGTGTTTTCCTAGTGTGTTACACCAACAGGCATTTGCAGCACTTACAGCAGGCGTAGTGTGATTACTGCAAAATATACACCTGAAGCTAGCCCGTATTGCTGTGTTTTCCTGGTGTGTTACACCAACAGGCATTTGCAGCACTTTCAGCAGGCGTAGTGTGATTCCTGCAAAATATACTCCTGAAGCTACGCCTTATTGCTGTGTTTTCCTAGTGTGTTACACCAACAGGCATTTGCAGCACTTACAGCAGGCGTAGTGTGATTACTGCAAAATATACACCTGAAGCTAGCCCGTATTACTGTGTTTTCCTGGTGTGTTACACCAACAGGCATTTGCAGCACTTACAGCATGCGTAGTGTGATTCCTGCAAAATATACTCCTGAAGCTAGCCCGTATTGCTGTGTTTTCCTGGTGTGTTACACCAACAGGCATTTGCAGCACTTACAGCAGGCGTAGTGTGATTCCTGCAAAATATACTCCTGAAGCTACGCCTTATTGCTCTGTTTTCGTAGTGTGTTACACCAACAGGCATTTGCAGCACTTACAGAAGGCGTAGTGTGATTTCTGCAAAATATACACCTGAAGCTAGCCCGTATTGCTGTGTTTTAGTGGTGTGTTACACCAACAGGCATTTGCAGCACTTACAGCGGGCGTAGTGTGCTTCCTGCAAAATATACTCCTGAAGCTAGGCCTTATTGCTGGTTTTCCCATCTCCCTGCAGGCCATTAGAATGTCTGGAAGGCAAACAAGGAGAGGCAGACAGTCAGGAGCCAATAAAAGAGGGCAAGCAGGCTCTGTGTCTAGAGACAACAGTGCTGGTCGTGGACGCGGTGCATCGCCATCAGCACGTGGCCATGGGACACGCTTGTCCTTCTTTTCGGCAGCTGGACGTGTTGAGCCGCATCATGCCGAAGACTTGGTAGAGTGGATGACCAAACCCTCCTCATCCTCTCTCACCCAGGCTCAGGGTACTGGCAAAGCAGCTGCCAAAGCGTCCTCTTCCCTGGTATCAATGTCATCATCAGTCACTCCTTCCCTAGACCCACCATGTCCTCCTGAGGAGTCCCCCGAACTGTTTGAGCACAGTGTTGGGTACATGCTCCAGGAGGATGCCCAGCGTTTTTGAAGGGTCTGATGATGATACCCAGCTAGAGGAAGGCAGTAGCGTGAGAGCAGAGAGAGGGGATGCTCAAGAAGGACACCAATCTGGCAGTCATGTTCCAGAAGCTGCAGCATATTGCCAGATTGGCTCCAGTGATGAGGAAGGAGGGGATGATGAGGTCACTGACTTTACGTGGGTGCCTAATAGGAGAGAGGAGGAGGATGAGGAGGAGGCACATCTCCAACGAGGCAGGATGCCCTCGGGGGGCAAGCGTAAGGGCAGCACACCAACGGAATCACACCGCAGAGCTCCGCCTGTGCAGGGCGCTGCCTCTGCCCGTTATTCAAAAAGTTCTTTGGTGTGGGCCTTTTTTGAGTCGAGTGCATCAGATCGCACAGCTGCTTTTTGCAACATATGTCTCAAGCGTATATCGCGTGGCCAAAACATCACCCGCTTGGGCACCACATGCTTGACCAGACATATGTTGACCTGCCATGCAGCTCGTTGGCAAGCCTACCTTAAAGACCCACACCAAAGAACAAAGCGGACCTCTCCTTGCACCGCATCAGCTGGGATCTCCAACCCCACTATACCTTCAGTCCTCTCTGAAACCTGAACTGAGAGGAATGAAGGTGTAGAATTAGGTGTGTCACAGCCAAGTACTTGCGGGCACTCTGCTAGCAGTACACCGACATCTGATTCTAGCAGGCAAATTTCCCTGCCCCAGCTGCTGGACTGTCGAAAGAAGTTCACTCCCAGACATCCACATGCCCAGCGGTTGAATGCTAGCTTGGCTAAATTGCTAGCGCTTCAACTGCTGCCTTTTCAGTTGGTAGACTCGGCCCCCTTCCGTGAGTTTGTGCAATGTCCGGGTTCTCAGTGGCAGGTTCCCAAATGCCACTTTTTCTCACGGAAGGCGATTCCGGCTCTCTACCGGCATGTGGAATGCAATGTCTTGGCCTCGCTGGACAGGGCGGTAAGCTGTGAGGTGCATATTACCGCTGACTCATGGTCCAGCAGGCATGGACAGGGACGTTACCTTTCTTTCACGGCCCATTGGGTCACTCTTTTGGCAGCTGGGAAGGATGCAGGACAAGGTGCAGTAGTTTTGTAGGTTGTTCCGCCGCCACGCCTCCAAAATGCTACTACTGGTTGTGACACACCTCTCTCCTCCACCCCCTCCTCTTCTTCTTCCTTCATGGCCTCTTCCTGTGCTTTGTCCTCGGAACCAGCGGTGCTCCGTAGGCGTTCAAGGGGCTACGCAAGTACGCAGGCAAAAAGATGCCATGCCGTGCTTGCGCTGGTGTGTTTGGGGGACAGGAGCCACACTGGGGCAGAGGTTCTGTCTGCTCTGCAGGGGCAGGCCGAGAGGTGGTTGACACCACGCCAGCTTAAGCCAGGAATGGTGGTTTGCGACAATGGCACCAACCTCCTCTCCGCCCTCCGACAGGGACAACTGACCCATGTGCCCTGTATGGCTCACGTCCTTAACCTGGTGGTGCAGCGGTTCTTGGGCAGGTACCCGGGCTTACAGGATGTCCTGAGGCAGGCCAGGAAAGTCTTTGTGCATTTCAGCAGATCTTATAATGCCAGTGCTCGCCTGGCTGAGCTGCAAAAGGAGTTGAACCTGCCAAGAACCGCCTTATATGTGACATGCCCACCAGGTGGAACTCAATGTTGGCCATGCTGCAGCGGTTGCACACGCAGCAGAGGGCCATCAATGAGTACCTGTGCGACTACGGCACCAGGACAGGGTCAGGGGAGCTCAGGTTTTTTTCACCACGCCAGTGGGGCATGATCAGGGCATGCACTGTCCTGGCACCATTTGAGGAGGCCACGAGGATGGTGAGCAGTGACAGTGCATGCATCAGTGACACTGTACCTCTTGTCCACCTGTTGGAACATACGCTGCGTGGAATAAGGGACAGGGTACTTGAGGCAGAACAGAGGCAGGAAGAGGAGGACTTCCTTGCCTCTCAAGGCCCCCTTTACCCAGACAGTGTTCCTTCTGTCCCACCCATCGCACAGGAAGAGGAGGAGGAGGATTGTGTCAGCATGGAGGTGGAGCCTGGCACTCAGCATCATCAGCAGCAGTCTTTTAGGGATGATTTACAGTCCCAAGAAACCCGTGGACTTGTACGTGGCTGGGAGGAGGTGGCTGCGGATCATGTCGTCCTTAGTGACCCAGAGGACTCCGGACCGAATGCCTCAGCTAACCTACGCTGCATGGCCTCCCTGATCCTGCAAAGTCTGCGGAAGGATCCTCGTATTCTTCGGATCAAGGAGAGGGACCATTACTGGCTGGCCACTCTCCTTGATCCACGGTACAAGGGTAAGGTTGCGGACCTTATCTTACCGTCGCAGAGGGAGCAGAGGATGAGACAACTCTGGGAGGCCTTGCAGAAAGGTCTGTGCAATGCGTTCCCAGAGACTGAGAGGTTACAAACTCCTGGTCCTGGACAACGAGTTGCTGAGGCTTCGGTCAGTCAAAGAAGGAGCGGTGGGGAAGGTGGCCGTCTGACCGATGCGTTCAGACAATTCTTTAGTCCGCAGCCCCAAGGTATGATCGGTTCCAGCAACCATCGCCAGCGTCTGATATACATGGTGCAGGAATACCTAGGGGCAAGGTCAGACTTGGACACCTTCCCCACCGAAAATCCTCTGGCTTACTGGGTCTTGAAGATGGATCACTGGCCAGAGCTTGCACAGTATGCAATTGAGCTACTGGCCTGTCCTGCATCCAGTGTTCTTTCAGAACGCACATTCAGTGCTGCTGGAGGATTTGTCACGGATCACAGGGTGCGCCTGTCCACCGACTCGGTTGATCGACTGACTTTCATAAAGATGAACGAGTCTTGGATCACCACCAGCTACCAAACACCTGAAGCTGATATAACAGACTAATTTATTTTCAAATGTCACATCCCTTCAAGACTGATGCTGATGCTGAGTGACTGTCCTGTTATGTTGACTGACTATCCTCCTCCTCCTCAATGATCCGATTGATGATGATAGCTTGGAAGAACATTTTTGTTTCTGGGTGCCGCCACCAGTGCCTAAGGCCCAATTTTTCAGCCCCTGTTTAACAGGGGCATGTAATTACAATTTTTTATGCAATGCTTTGCAGCAGGGCTCATTCCTGCACTCCAACTAGAGTATCTGGGAGAGGTTGCAGTGTCGTGGCACCAGCACCAGTGCCTAAGGCCCAATTTTTCAGCCCCTGTTAAGGGGCATGTAATTACAATTTTTTATGCAATGCTTTGCAGCAGGGCTCATTCCTGCACTCCAACTAGAGTATCTGGGAGAGGTTGGAGTGTCGTGGCACCAGCACCAGTGCCTAAGGCCCAATTTTTCAGCCCCTGTTTAACAGGGGCGTGTAATTACAATTTTTGATGCAATACTTTGCAACAGGGCACATTGCTGTGCTCCAAGTACAGTATCTGTGAGGGGTTGCAGTGTTGTGGCACCAGTGCCTAAGGCCCAATTTTTCTGCCCCTGTTTGTCAGGGGCATGTAATTACAATTCTTGATCTAATAATTCACAGCAGGGCCCATTCCTGCGCCCACCAAGAGTAACTGTGAGGCCTTACAGTGTTGTGTCAACACCACCACCACCACCACCAAAGGCCCAATTTTTCAGCCCCCGTTCAACAGGGGCATGCAATTACAATTCTTGATCTAATAATTCACAGCAGGGCCCATTCATGCGCCCACCAAGAGTAACTGTGAGGGCTTACAGTGTTGTGTCAACACCACCACCACCAAAGGCCCAATTTTTCAGCCCCTGTTCAACAGGGGCATGCAATTACAATTCTTGATCTAATAATTCACAGCAGGGCCCATTCATGCACCCACCAAGAGTAACTGTGAGGGCTTACAGTGTTGTGTCAACACCACCACCACCACCACCACCAAAGGCCCAATTTTTCAGCCCCTGTTCAACAGGGGCATGCAATTACAATTCTTGATCTAATAATTCACAGCAGGGCCCATTCATTCGCCCACCAAGAGTAACTGTGAGGGCTTACAGTGTTGTGGCAACACCAACATGTAAGGGGCAAATTTCAGCAGAGTATATACGGCAGGCCCCTACTTTCAAACATCCAACTTACAAACGACTCCTACTTGCAAACGAAAGGAGACAACAGGAAGTGAGAGGAAATCTACCCCTAGGAAGGGAAATTCTCTCCTGTAAGAGTTAATATGGGAAAAAGGTGTCTCCTCTCTACTGATGCTTTATCACCAATCCTTGTTTCAATAAAAACCCCACTTTTCAAAAACATTTGTCATTGGGACGGAAAGTGAGGTGAAATGTTCTGAACAGGGGCACAGACAGCAAAACAAATGTTACAGGGGTGATAACCCTTCCCTATGTTTTCCAAAAAGCTTAAAAATAGATTTTTTGGCTGGAGCTACACTTAAACAATGTACCTGTTCAAAATTACAAACAGATTCTACATAAGAACAAACCTACAGTCCCTGTCTTGTATGCACCGCCTGTATACGGCTGTTCAGAGTATATAGGGCCTTTTTTATTTTGTGTGCAGGGTTCCCCTTAATATCCATACAAGACCCAAAGGGGCTGGTAATGGGCTGGGGTAGGGGGGGGGGGGTTGATGGGGTAGCTATGCCATTTTTCTTAAAGATTTTCATCCATATTACCGGGACCAGACATTACATTAAAGCCGCAAGCAGTTTTAAATGGCTTTTTTTCCTTTAGAAATGTCATTTTGTGCAGGGACAGTTCTAAACACGGGAAACACGTGCCACTTCACAGGCATACTTTAGACACCCCCCAGGTACGATATTTAAAGGAATATTTGACTTTTTTTTTTAACTTTATGCATCATTAAAATGACTGCTCCCGAAAAACGGCCGTTTTTAAAACTTCTTTTTGCATTGATACATGTCCCCTGGTGCAGAACCCGGGTTCCCAAACCCTTTTTAGGACAATAACATGCATAATAGTCGTTATAATTAGCACTTTAGATTTCGAATGTTCGCATCCATTGTATTTAATAGGGTTCTAACGTTCGTGCGAACTTTCGGTCCGTTCGCGGGTTCTGGTGCGAACCGAACCCGGGGGTGTTCGGCTCATCCCTAGTCATGTGGCTGGGGTACAAATTGTGCTGCTTGGTGCAGTTCTTTATTCTGCAAAGCAGCTAAGTTTTCATATAAAATTTCCATATTGTACTATATTTTGAGTTGAGCTTCATACAGCATTTTCCTTCCTCCAGCTATACATGGCCAGGCGTTTTTTCATATCCAACATAAGATGTGACAAAATCAACTGATATTCTTTGCATTAATGAATATTGTAGATGGGAACATGGAAAACCTTGAAGCTTTACCAAGAGAAACACTTCACAATGACTCTTCAAACTCTCACCAAGGCTGAGCTTGTCCACAGGTTCACATTGTCTTAAGATGCCCCAATAGTGCCCTTAGCACAGGCTCCCTTTTGATTGGATAGGGATAGTAATTGCTGTACTCTGCTGGTAGGGCTTCACATCACCTACCATTGCCACCCCTTCCAAATCTCTGCTCACCATCCTGATGACTAAAGCACACAAAATGCCAATGAGATGGGCAGCAGAATAGGACAAGTTTGGAGGTAGAACAGTGAAGAGTCTGGCGCCGGGGACCTTTTTTTGCAGGAAAGTTGTTCTTCTGTAAGGATCCCAAAGTTCGCTAACAGTGTAGTATGAGTGCTCTGAACCAAATCCTGGAACAAATAAGAGTACTATGCCTAGGATGGCTTGGAAGAGGCGGTCTCAGGTATGGTTAACTTGTGGTATGGTTCCCTTTAGTGTTCTGAGTACAGAAGCAGGGATCACTGTGGTCTGGTTGGCAGAGTTGATGATGTAAGTGTACATGGGAACATTTCCTTACAGCGTCATGTTAAAGTGGTTGTAAACCTTACCACTTACACATACACACTGAAGTGACAAGCCATAGGTGATACACAGAGATGCAACAAATCCTCCTATATAAGTTATACCTATCTGCAGCTATCTCTTCTCTACAGCCACCTAAAGCACACATTTTCACAGCATTGCTGAGCTCTAGCAGATGGGGACAGGGAACTGACTGCAAACACTACAGAACACAGAGCAGGGAGCTGAGTGTAATCTGAGATCTGAGCAGAGGAAAAGGAAATAAAGAGTAGTTCAACTTTAATAGGAAAGGGTGGGGATTGCCAATATCCCTAATAATACATTAAAGAACAAGCGAGAGCCCTCTAGTGGGATTTTTTTTTTCTTTTTCTTTTTTTTTGTTTAAAAACTTTTTTATTGTGTACAAAATAATGGTACAAACATTATGTCATGACATCAGAGAATTACAGTATTTTCAATCAATAATTATAATGATTTATGACAGAATAACCGCCTTTATTTGTGTAGCGGGTATGTACTTTCCCGGGTGTAAATTTGAACTTGACAGAGACATTGGTGATGTGTAATTCCCTGCAGCCCAGCAGGTGGCGCTGTCACCCTGGGCTGGGGTTGAATCATTGCTGTGTGTCGTGCCTCCTTTTTGTCCTCCCTCGGCAGCGGTATGGTGGGGCGGGGAACCCGCTGTGCTTGCTGGGAGAGGGTATAAAGGGGCCGGCGATCTTTGTCACGGGGTCGGAGTCCAGGGCACCTTCAGCCTGTGGACGGTGGTTCATGTCGGTTCTCTAGGCGGGCCTAGGCCTAGAGGACAGCCGAAGGTCGTGTTCCATTCCAGGCACCTTTAGCCTGGGGTGAGGTACTCAGATGGAGGTCCGGAGCTCAGTGCCCAGCACTGAGTTCCGCGAGGGAAGGAGATCCTAGGGAACCCCGGGAGTGGGTACCCGAATCCGGAAGGCGTAATGGACCGGGGGGAGCTCCTCATTCGAAGACCTGGTGCAGCAGATTGCCAGTGACGGGTGCGTCTCTCACCGGAGACCGCTTGGAAGGAAATCCCCCCTCGTTCGGAGACTGCAACCCACTTTCAGGAAGGAAAGTGGAGAATACATTGTGTCTGGGCCTATTCGCATCCACACCTCCTTTTCTGTTCTGTTTCTACCAAGAGAGTTCAACTGATTGTGTTCATTCGAGAAGAATAAAGGAGTGTTGAACTTTATTGGTGTGGGGCTCATTTCCTGACAGACATTGTTCAAGGTAACTCTCGGTGGAGGCTCCAGGTGCACAGCACTGACCCGAAGGTAAAAGAACTTTGCTTATATCACACTGACACCTGTGAGAAAGGCCTGGCGTAGTGTCCCCGCTCCCTTCCCCTCTAAAAGATACCCCTAGACAATAGAGAGACGAGCTGAAGAGAAAGAGGGGAGTGAGGAGGGTGCTACACGTGGGGGCTCGGGTCCGGTATAGTGTTGCGGGCAACACCACTCAGATAGGAGGAATTACTGCTGTGACAGCCATCCCTGCGCACACTGCAGCGACTGCGGAGGAGGTCGTAAAAATTAAACGGGAGAAATCCGAGGATGCTGACTCGGTCACCACGATCTCGCAGCGTCCACCACCGAAGAGAAAGACCGGCATGGTAGCCCCGACCAGCGGTTGTGGTGGACCGTCTCGCCCGCTTACACACGGCCAGGATGAATCCGTCGACAAGAGTTCCGGACGTCCCGTTTCAAGTAAAGGCCGAGGTAAGCCTGGCGGAGAGATTTGGTGTGTGGGAGGAGGTGAAAGCTCGGTCTCCACTACAGGATACCTGCCTGCGGAGGAGTGTGACACCTCTGACCTGGAGTCGCTCTCGGACATGGGAGACGACATTGCAATAGATGAACTGTTTGCAGAGAAAAGCTGGGACAAAGTACCTCTCGCTTCATTCCGGAGGACCAGGGATCCACCCATGTCTACAGGGGAACGTACACCCCGGGTGGAGGCACCAGCGCCTGAAGAGAGGTCCCATCCCCAGCCTGCTTCTACATCCCCGGTGCTATCTGTACCGAAGACCGAGGAAAAGAGACTGTTGCTGCGGGCACCAATGCCCAGATCAGATGTGATCAAGGTCCCTCGCCACCCGGACTCGATAGTTTTGCCTGGCGAAGGGGACAGAGCTACCATGCCTCCTTTGGCGAGACTACAACGCCTATTTGGCCAGAAGGTTGCTGCGGACTACGGATGGGAGTATCCGTACTTGTCGAAGGAACTGCTGTATGAGGTGGAAGTGTGCCGGGAGCGCTGGTACAATGACTTTGTGTGGACCCACCTTCAGGTTCCCCACGCCCGCAGGTACCTGGCATGCTCTCCAAAGGCCTCTCAACGTTTTAAGGACTGCAAGGCAGAATGGATGTTAGGACGGCACATCCATGCAGACAAAGTGTTGATCCGGCGCAAAGAAGGAGAAGATGTGGAGTTTCATCTGGAAACCATGGATCAGCACTTGAAGCCACTTGTTCCCCACATCCCCATTTTTACCTGTAGGAGAAAAGAGTCTCCGTTCTTATCATGCTGCTGAACTTTCTGGGGCCCGTTGCTTTTGTGCCTCAAAGGAATGAAGGACTGTTCCTGTTGTTCTTCACTTTCCTGCAAGAGATCATAGACTCTGTGTAGATAGGGCCAAAGAGAAGAGGAAAGTTCCATGAGTGCAGTTACCACGGTGCTGTCACCAGGTGGCAGTGTTGCGCAACGTTAAAACACTTTTCATGCACTCACTCTTTTGGAGAAGTTTCTTTTCCATCACACGATTACAGGTGTCAGTGTTATATGTGTTAATCCTTTCTTTTCCCTCTGCAGGAGAGCATCCCATCAAGTCCACTGAGAATGGGGTGGGTCTTAGTCAGGATGGGGGGGGGGAGTAAAAAAATGTGAAGATGTGATTCAAAGTTATGAGTCAATGCTGTTGTTTCTCTTCTGTCTTTATTCCCTTTTTTTTTTTCTTACAGGGCTCAGACACAATGTTTTAGTTGGATAGTTTTCTAAAAGTTTTATTTTTGTACAATTGTTAGTCGGTTTCTGGATTGGATTATGTCAGCCGTTGAGGGCATGATTTACTCCAGACACTGGGGACCAGTGTCAAACCCCCAGGGGAAGATTGTAGCGGGTATGTACTTTCCCGGGTGTAAATTTGAACTTGACAGAGACATTGGTGATGTGTAATTCCCTGCAACCCAGCAGGTGGCGCTGTCACCCTGGGCTGGGGTTGAATCATTGCTGTGTGTCGTGCCTCCTTTTTATCCTCCCTCGGCAGCGGTATGGTGGGGCGGGGAACCCGCCGTGCTTGCTGGGAGAGGGTATAAAGGGGCCGGCGATCTTTGTCACGTGGTCGGAGTCCAGGGCACCTTCAGCCTGTGGACGGTGGTTCGTGTCGGTTCTCTAGGCGGGCCTAGGCCTAGAGGACAGCCGAAGGTAGTGTTCCATTCCAGGCACCTTTAGCCTGGGGTGAGGTACTCGGATGGAGGTCTGGAGCTCAATGCCCAACACTGAGTTCCGCGAGGGAAGGAGATCCTAGGGAACCCTGGGAGTGGGTACCCGAATCCGGAAGGTGTAATGGACCGGGGGGAGCTCCTCATTCGAAGACCTGGTGCAGCAGATTGCCAGTGACGGGTGAGTCTCTCACCGGAGACCGCTTGGAAGGAAATTCCCCCTCGTTCGGAGACTGCAACCCACTTTCAGGAAGGAAAGTGGAGAATACATTGTGTCTGGGTCTACTCGCATCCACACCTCCTTTTCTGTTCTGTTTCTACCAAGGAAGTTCAACTGATTGTGTTCATTCGAGAAGAATAAAGGAGTGTTGATCTTTAATGGTGTGGGGCTCATTTCCTGACAGACATTGTTCAAGGTGACTCTTGGAGGGAGGATCCAGGTGCACAGCACTGACCCGAAGGTAAAAGAACTTTGCTTGTATCACACTGACACCTGTGACAAAGGCCTGGCGTAGTGCTCCCTTCCTCTCTAAAAGATATCCCTAGACAAGAGAGAGACGAGCTGAAGAGAAACAGGGGAGTGAGGAGGGTGCTACATTTATTTATGACAACATTTATTACAAATAGAAAATAAATGATTTAGTAGTATTTTGAAATGTGGGGTTATTTTCGTGTATAAAAGAATTGGTTGTGAAAAGGGGATTCTAGTTTGGGTCTAAAAGGTAGTCTGAATATGTGAACCATAGGTTCCATTTTTTATCCAGTAGGTGCATGGTATTATGCAAGGTATGAATTTTTTTTTCCATAGGGTAAATGTCATTTATTCTAATTTTCAATTGGGAAATTGGTAACGATGGGGACTTCCAATGATAAGCTATTAGCCAATGTCTTAAAATTCCCGATAGAGGGATCTTTCTTGTTATTTTTTGAGCAGAGGAAAAGGACCCCCCGCCCCACATAGTCTCATAGTGAAACATGCACAGCTAGGGCTGCCAATCACCTTCTGTGTACTGGAGAGGGAGCGTCTCCAGGAATTCTGTGGTATTGGCATTGTTTGTCGAAAGTAACTAATGCAGATAGCAGAAAGAGCAGGTAGGAAGCACACTAAGTGCTTTGGGTCGGGGCATGTACACACCATAGAGAGATATGCTTTCTTCATTTTTCATTTTAGAGGTTTACAACCACTTAAATGCAGACCAGTAGGGCAATGGGGTGCATCAAACTTGGACACAATTCAGTTCAAGTGCCCAGTGTGTGTAAGTGTACATCAGGAATATTTGCAATAAAGAAAAAAGAAAGAAAAAGACTTGCTGCAGATAGTGTATACCATATATAATGTGCAAGCACCTAGAGGTGTTGGAGCTTGCTGATCCCTAGTGTGGAGTTTACAAGAAGGGTTAAGAGGGGTGTGTGTTTAGGGTTACAGGGAGATTATTGCGGAGAGCATAGGGGTCAGTGTCAATTTCATCTACGAAAATATTTTCGTCATAGTTTACAACAGCTGCATGTTTTCAGTAGAGCTGCGTGATTCTGGATAAAATGAGAATCACCATTTTTTTGCTTAGTATAAAGATCACGATTCTCGGCGTAACATCATCTTTCACATTATACAAAAAATTGGGTTAACTTGATTGTTTTTTTTTTTTTTTTTATTCATTGAAGTGCATTTTTCCCCAAAAAAATGCTTTTGAAAGACTGCTGCGCAAATACATAAAATATTGCAACGGCCGCCATTTTATTCTCTAGGGTATCTGCTAAAAAAAAATATATATAATGTTTGGGGTTCTAAGTAAATTTTTAGCAAAAAATACAGATTTTTACTTTTAAGCAACAAGTGTCAGAAAAAGGCTTTAAGTGGTTAAACTGACCTAATTTACAGACCAAAGTTCATCTCTTTGATCTAAAGAACCAAATGATACAATGTTTATTTTTAGCTCAGCGCTGAGCAATATTATGTTAAACTTGGCTCTTTTGTTTTTTTGTTTTTTTACAGTTGTCAGTTTTGAGCAGAGAACGGCTTTGCACTTGTCACATAAAATCGTGGCAATGACGATTTAAGATCGTGAAGGGGGTTGAACCGAGATCGCGATTTTTTGACGATTAATCGCACAGCTCTAGTTTTCAGTAACGAAAACTAAACTAAATTAAAATTAGAATTAAGTCAATTGACTAAAACTATGACGCAAATCAATTCCAATTTTCATTTAGTCTGCTAAAATCTCCAGTACATTTCAGTCGACTAAAATCTAATGGGTTTAGTTAAATTGTAATGCATTATTTAAGCATTTCTCTAGAATTTCCAAACTCATTATATAATCCTGGAGTAAAAATCGAATAATATATTAATATTTATGGTATTAAGGTTTGAACATGCACTACAGACACAGATTTACCCGTTGTGAAATATAACATCCTTATAAATAAAACCAAGTTTCACATACAAACAAAGATGCATTTTGACAAACAGAAGTGCAACTTTAAACTATAAAAAAGGTAAAAATCTGTAAACTCTTTTGGCTGTAATGCCAGGCTGCAAGTGGGGATGGGGAAGTAAATGGGAGTGCACAGGGCAGGGTGCATTATACTTTGGGGATTGGGGAGGTGACCTGCAAATGGGGACGGGGAAGTAAATGGGAGTGCACAGGGCAGGGTGCATTATACTTTGGTGATGGGGAGGTGACCTGCAAGTGGGGATGGGGAAGTAAATGGGAGTGCACAGGGCAGGGTGCAATTATACTTTGGTGATGGGGAGGTGACCTGCAAGTGGGGATGGGGAAGTAAATGGGAGTGCACAGGGCAGGGTGCAATTATACTTTGGTGATGGGGAGGTGACCTGCAAATAGGGATGGGGAAGTAAATGGGAGTGCACAGGTCAGGGTGCATTATACTTTAGGGATGGGGAGGTGACCTGCAAGTGGGGATGGGGAAGTAATTGGGAGTGAGGGAGTGCACAGGGCAGGGTGCATTATAATTTCGGGATTTGAGATGGGGAGGTGACCTGCAAGTGGGGACAGGGAAGTAAATGGGAGTGCAAAGGGCAAGGTGCATTATACTTTGGTGATGGGGAGGTGACCTGCAAGTCGGTATGTAGAAGTAAATAGGAGTGAGGGAGTACACAGGGTAGAGAAGTGTACGGTCTGGGGAGGCTGTTATGTTAAACAGTGTAAAGGGAAAAAGTCGCGCTACTAGGATGAAATTAAATCCTCAAGTACCCCAAACTGATATAGTACATATACTCAAAAAGTAAAACAAATAAATAAATAACCATTCAGTGAGCAAACAAAGATTGTAAATAAAAAATGAATAATGAATGAATGAATAAATGTATGAAAGCCCACATATACTGATCAGTGAATTCAAACAAAATATATATAAAACATGTGCATAAAGTCCGCATATGATGATCAGTGGATCCAATTAAAAAAAGTGGAGAAAAAAGAATGCACAGAGGATGGGGAGATATTCAAGATTTTCCACCACCACAGGGGAATTTGAGATGGGTCTCTCCTTGGGGTTTTTCCCCGGAACAAATTAAAACTCTTACCAGATGGAAAGGACCTCCTGTTAGTAGCGAGGTCACCAGCGCCTGCAGATATAGCCCTCTGCGGGGTCTAGGGATTGCCGATACCACTGAGCTCCAGGCGTCCTCCTCACTCGATACGTCACTTTCCGTCCAATGTATTTAGAGGAAACGTTCTTTCAGACAGGAGCGAAGCATGCAGGAGAATAAAGGCTCCAATAGTGTGTTATAGTTTAAACACAGATTTGTTTATTCATAGAAAGTTCCAATAAAGCGTAAAAAACTTTAAAAAGATTGCCGGAAATAAAATACAAATGAACACCCGTACTCCTGGGGTCACGTGGAGCGTGATGACGTCAGCGCGCTCCACGTGACCCCGGAAGTACGGGTGTTCGTTTGTATTTTATTGCCGGCAAGCTTTTAAAAGTTTTTTACACTTTATTGAAAAGCTTTATCGGTCGTTCTTTGTTTATTGCACAAAAAAAAACCGCAGAGATGATCAAATTCACCGAAAGAAAGCTCTATTTGTGGGAAAAAAAATACATTATTTTATTTGGATAAATAAAATAATGAGGTGCAGTATTGCAAAAAAATGGCCTGGTTGGGAAGGGGGGGGGGGGGGAAACATTCCGGAGGGGAAGTGGTTAATTATAGGGACCTGAATAACACCAGTAAGCCATTGACGTACATATCTAATAACTGATCAAACTAAGAATCTGAAAATTGCTCTCACTAAAGACATGGATATTTTTGTTTGCGGTGAACTCATCCGTCAAGTCATGTGCTTCAGAATAAAATAAACAAATGACTTTCTGCAGATGAATTGTTTGGCAGTCAGTTGACTGTTTTATTCCTTCATATATATGTTGACAGATTTTGCTGTGGGAATTAGATTCATTTCCATTTGAGATATATCATGCGGTGCTGAGTGTACCATATGGCATTCGTTTAGATCTGTGCCACTGTTTAGGGCTTAAGAATTCTCATTACTAACTGACTCAGATCACTGCATGGCTCCTCATATCGGTCCGACACTGTGTTAAACTGGCCATACACCCTTTGTTTGTTTTTTGTTTTTTGTTTACGGCCTTGTGTAGTGTGTTCCGGAGCAGGGAAAGAGAAGCATAGGCAGGGACAGTGTCATTTTTTTTCCTTTACTAATCCTGGATTCCTTGTGTTTAGGGACAAATAAGGATAGGTAGGGAGAGTGTCAGTGTGTTATTCTGTGCTAAACCTTGTTTGTAGGGACAGAGAAGGACAGTGAGGGAAAGTGTCAGTGTGCTCTTCTGTTCTAAACCAATCTTGCTGAACCATATTTTCAATCCTTGAGTTTAGGGACAGAGAGGTACAGTGAGGGAAAGTGTCAGTGTGCTATTCTGTGCTAAATCTTGTTTGTAGGGACAGAGTAGGACAGTGAGGGAAAGTGTCAGTGTGCTATTCTGTTCTAAACCAATTTTGCTGAACCATATTTGAAATCCTTGAGTTTAGGGACAGAGAGGTACAGTGAGTGAAACTGACAGTGTGCTATTCTGTTCTAAACCAATTTTGCTGTTCCATATTTGAAATCCTTGAGTTTAGGGACAGAGAAGGACACTCGTGGAAACTATCAGTGTGCTATTCTGTTCTAAATCTTGCTTGTAGGGAGGGACAGAGTAGGACAGTGAGGGAAAGTGTCAGTGTGCTATTCTGTTCTAAACCAATTTTTCTGTTCCATATTTGAAATCCTTGAGTTTAGGGACAGAGAAGGACACTCGTGGAAACTATCAGTGTGCTATTCTGTGCTTAATCTTGTTTGTAGGGAGGGACAGAGTAGGACAGTGAGGGAAAGTGTCAGTGTGCTATTCTGTTCTAAACCACTTTTGCTGAACCATATTTGAAATCCTTGAGTTTAGGGACAGAGAGGTACAGTGAGTGAAACTGACAGTGTGCTATTCTGTTCTAAACCAATTTTGCTGTTCCATATTTGAAATCCTTGAGTTTAGGGACAGAGAAGGACACTCGTGGAAACTATCAGTGTGCTATTCTGTGCTTAATCTTGTTTGTAGGGAGGGACAGAGTAGGACAGTGAGGGAAAGTGTCAGTGTGCTATTCTGTTCTAAACCAATTTTGCTGAACCATATTTGAAATCCTTGAGTTTAGGGACAGAGAGGTACAGTGAGTGAAACTGACAGTGTGCTATTCTGTTCTAAACCAATTTTGCTGTTCCATATTTGAAATCCTTGAGTTTAGGGACAGAGAAGGACACTCGTGGAAACTATCAGTGTGCTATTCTGTGCTTAATCTTGTTTGTAGGGAGGGACAGAGTAGGACAGTGAGGGAAAGTGTCAGTGTGCTATTCTGTTCTAAACCAATTTTGCTGTTCCATATTTGAAATCCTTGAGTTTAGGGACAGAGAAGGACACTCGTGGAAACTATCAGTGTGCTATTCTGTGCTTAATCTTGTTTGTAGGGAGGGACAGAGTAGGACAGTGAGGGAAAGTGTCAGTGTGCTATTCTGTTCTAAAGCAATTTTGCTGAACCATATTTGAAATCCTTGAGTTTAGGGACAGAGAGGTACAGTGAGTGAAACTGACAGTGTGCTATTCTGTTCTAAACCAATTTTGCTGTTTCATATTTGAAATCCTTGAGTTTAGGGACAGAGAAGGACACTCGTGGAAACTATCAGTGTGCTATTCTGTGCTTAATCTTGTTTGTAGGGAGGGACAGAGTAGGACAGTGAGGGAAAGTGTCAGTGTGCTATTCTGTTCTAAACCAATTTTGCTGAACCATATTTGAAATCCTTGAGTTTAGGGACAGAGAGGTACAGTGAATGAAACTGACAGTGTGCTATTCTGTTCTAAACCAATTTTGCTGTTCCATATTTGAAATCCTTGAGTTTAGGGACAGAGAAGGACACTCGTGGAAACTATCAGTGTGCTATTCTGTGCTTAATCTTGTTTGTAGGGAGGGACAGAGTAGGACAGTGACGGAAAGTGTCAGTGTGCTATTCTGTTCTAAACCAATTTTGCTGTTCCATATTTGAAATCCTTGAGTTTAGGGACAGAGAAGGACACTCGTGGAAACTATCAGTGTGCTATTCTGTGCTTAATCTTGTTTGTAGGGAGGGACAGAGTAGGACAGTGAGGGAAAGTGTCAGTGTGCTATTCTGTTCTAAACCAATTTTGCTGAACCATATTTGAAATCCTTGAGTTTAGGGACAGAGAGGTACAGTGAGTGAAACTGACAGTGTGCTATTCTGTTCTAAACCAATTTTGCTGTTCCATATTTGAAATCCTTGAGTTTAGGGACAGAGAAGGACACTTGTGTAAACTATCAGTGTGCTATTCTGTGCTTAATCTTGTTTGTAGGGAGGGACAGAGTAGGACAGTGAGGGAAAGTGTCAGTGTGCTATTCTGTTCTAAACCAATTTTGCTGAACCATATTTGAAATCCTTGAGTTTAGGGGCAGAGAGGTACAGTGAGTGAAACTGACAGTGTGCTATTCTGTTCTAAACCAATTTTGCTGTTCCATATTTGAAATCCTTGAGTTTAGGGACAGAGAAGGACACTCGTGGAAACTATCAGTGTGCTATTCTGTTCTAAATCTTGCTTGTAGGGAGGGACAGAGTAGGACAGTGAGGGAAAGTGTCAGTGTACTATTCTGTTCTAAACCAATTTTGCTGAACCATATTTGAAATCCTTGAGTTTAGGGACAGAGAGGTACAGTGAGTGAAACTGACAGTGTGCTATTCTGTTCTAAACCAATTTTGCTGTTCCATATTTGAAATCCTTGAGTTTAGGGACAGAGAAGGACACTCGTGGAAACTATCAGTGTGCTATTCTGTGCTTAATCTTGTTTGTAGGGAGGGACAGAGTAGGACAGTGAGGGAAAGTGTCAGTGTGCTATTCTGTTCTAAACCAATTTTGCTGTTCCATATTTGAAATCCTTGAGTTTAGGGACAGAGAAGGACACTCGTGGAAACTATCAGTGTGCTATTCTGTGCTTAATCTTGTTTGTAGGGAGGGACAGAGTAGGACAGTGAGGGAAAGTGTCAGTGTGCTATTCTGTTCTAAACCAATTTTGCTGAACCATATTTGAAATCCTTGAGTTTAGGGACAGAGAGGTACAGTGAGTGAAACTGACAGTGTGCTATTCTGTTCTAAACCAATTTTGCTGTTCCATATTTGAAATCCTTGAGTTTAGGGACAGAGAAGGACACTCGTGTAAACTATCAGTGTGCTATTCTGTGCTTAATCTTGTTTGTAGGGAGGGACAGAGTAGGACAGTGAGGGAAAGTGTCAGTGTGCTATTCTGTTCTAAACCAATTTTGCTGAACCATATTTGAAATCCTTGAGTTTAGGGACAGAGAGGTACAGTGAGTGAAACTGACAGTGTGCTATTCTGTTCTAAACCAATTTTGCTGTTCCATATTTGAAATCCTTGAGTTTAGGGACAGAGAAGGACACTCGTGTAAACTATCAGTGTGCTATTCTGTGCTTAATCTTGTTTGTAGGGAGGGACAGAGTAGGACAGTGAGGGAAAGTGTCAGTGTGCTATTCTGTTCTAAACCAATTTTGCTGAACCATATTTGAAATCCTTGAGTTTAGGGACAGAGAGGTACAGTGAGTGAAACTGACAGTGTGTTATTCTGTTCTAAACCAATTTTGCTGTTCCATATTTGAAATCCTTGAGTTTAGGGACAGAGAAGGACACTCGTGGAAACTATCAGTGTGCTATTCTGTGCTAAATCTTGTTTGTAGGGACAGAGAAGGACAGTGAGGGAAACTGTCAGTGTGCTGTTCTGTGCTAAACCAATCTTGCTGAAGCATATTGCAAATCCTTGTGTTTAGGGACAGAGAAGGATAGGCAGGGGACAGTGTCAGTGTCATTGTTGCTAAGCCTCCTGCACAGTATACACCTGAAGGTAGCCCTTATTGCTGTTTTTCCCATCTCCCTGCAGGCCATCCATTAAAATGTCTGGAAGGCAAACAAGGAGAGGCAGACAGTCAGGAGGCAAAAAAAGAGGGCAAGCAGGCTCTGTGTCTGGGGGCAACAGTGCTGGTCGTGGACACGGTGCATTGTCATCAGCACATGGCCATGGGACACGCTTGTCCTTCTTTTCGGCAGCTGGACATGTTGAGCCACATCATGCCGAAGACTTGGTAGAGTGGATGACCAAGCCCACCTCATCCTCCTCATCCTCTCTCACCCAGGCTCAGGGTACTGGCAAAGCAGCTGCCAAAGCGTCCTCTTCTCTGGTATCATTATCTTCATTAGTCAATCCTTCCCTAGACCCACCATGTCCTCCTCCTGAGGAGTCCCCCGAACTGTTTGAGCACAGTGTTGGGTACATGCTCCAGGAGGATGCCCAGCGTTTCGAAGGATCTGATGATGATACCCAGCTAGAGGAAGGCAGTAGCGTGAGAGCAGAGAGAGGGGATGCTCAAGAAGGACACCAATCTGGCAGTCATGCTCCAGCAGCTGCAGCATACTGCCAGATTGGCTCCAGTGATGAGGAGGGAGGGGATGATGAGGTCACTGACTCCACGTGGGTGCCTAATAGGAGAGAGGAGGAGGAGGAGGATGAGGAGGAGGCACATCTCCAACGAGGCAGGATGCCCTTGAGTGGCCAGCGTATGGGCAGCACACCGACGGAATCACACCGCAGAGCTCCGCCTGTGCAGGGCGCTGCCTCTGCCCGTCATTCAAAAAGTTATTTTGGTGTGGGCCTTTTTTGAGGCGAGTGCATCAGATCGCACAGCTGCTGTTTGCAACATATGTCTCAAGCGTATATCGCGTGGCCAAAACATCAGCCGCTTGGGCACCACATGCTTGATCAGACATATGTTGACCTGCCATGCAGCTCGTTGGCAAGCCTACCTTAAAGACCCACACCAAAGAACAAAGCTAACCTCTTCTTGCACCGCATCAGCTGGGATCTCCAACCCCAGTATACCTTCAGTCCTCTCTGAAACATGCACTGAGAGGAATGAAGGTGTAGAATTAGGTGTGTCACAGCCAAGTACTTGCGGCCACTCTGCTAGCAGTACACCGACGTCCGATTCTAGCAGGCAAATTTCCCTGCCCCAGCTGCTGGACCGTCGAAAGAAGTTCACTCCCAGCCATCCACATGCCCAGCGGTTGAATGCTAGCTTGGCTAAATTGCTAGCGCTTCAACTGCTGCCTTTTCAGTTGGTAGACTCGGCCCCCTTCCGTGAGTTTGTGCAATGTGCGGTTCCTCAGTGGCAGGTTCCCAAACGCCACTTTTTCTCACGGAAGGCTATTCCGGCTCTCTACCGGCATGTGGAAGGCAATGTCTTGGCCTCGCTGGACAGGGCGGTCAGCGGTAAGGTGCATATTACCGCTGACTCATGGTCCAGCAGGCATGGACAGGGACGTTACCTTTCTTTCACGGCCCATTGGGTCACTCTTTTGGCAGCTGGGAAGGATGCAGGACAAGGTGCAGTAGTGTTGGAGGTTGTTCCACCGCCACGCCTCCAAAATGCTACTACTGGTTGTGACACACCTCTCTCCTCCACCCCCTCCTCTTCTTCTTCCTCCATGGCCTCTTCCTGTGGTTTGTCCTCGGAACCAGCGGTGCTCCGTAGGCGTTCAAGGGGCTACGCAAGTACGCAGGCAAAAAGATGCCATGCCGTGCTTGCGCTGGTGTGTTTGGGGGACAGGAGCCACAGTGGGGCAGAGGTCCTGTCTGCTCTGCAGGGGCAGGCCGAGAGGTGGTTGACGCCACGCCAGCTTAAGCCAGGAATGGTGGTTTGCGACAATGGCACCAACCTCCTCTCCGCCCTCCGACAGGGACAACTGACCCATGTGCCCTGTATGGCTCACGTCCTTAACCTGGTGGTGCAGCGGTTCTTGGGCAGGTACCCGGGCTTACAGGATGTCCTGAGGCAGGCCAGGAAAGTCTGTGTGCATTTCCGCAGATCTTATAATGCCAGTGCTCGCCTGGCTGAGCTGCAAAAGGAGTTGAACCTGCCCAAGAACCGCCTTATATGTGACATGCCCACCAGGTGGAACTCAACGTTGGCCATGCTGCAGCGGCTGCACACGCAGCAGAGGGCCATCAATGAGTACCTGTGCGACTACGGCACCAGGACAGGGTCAGGGGAGCTCGGGTTTTTTTCACCACGCCAGTGGGGCATGATCAGGGATGCATGCACTGTCCTGGCACCATTTGAGGAGGCCACGAGGATGGTGAGCAGTGACAGTGCATGCATCAGTGACACTGTACCTCTTGTCCACCTGTTGGAGCACACGCTGCGTGGAATAATGGACAGGGCACTTGAGGCAGAACAGAGGCAGGAACAGGAGGACTTCCTTGCCTCTCAAGGCCCCCTTTACCCAGACAGTGTTCCTTCTGTCCCACCCATCGCACAGGAAGAGGAGGAGGAGGAGGAGGAGGAGGAGGAGGAGGAGGATTGTGTCAGCATGGAGGTGGAGGCTGGCACTCAGCATCATCAGCAGCAGTCTTTTAGGGATGATTTACAGTCCCAAGAAACCAGTGGACTTGTACGTGGCTGGGAGGAGGTGGCTGCGGATCATGTCGTCCTTAGTGACCCAGAGGACTCCGGACTGAATGCCTCAGCTAACCTACGCTGCATGGCCTCCCTGATCCTGCAAAGTCTGCGGAAGGATCCTCGTATTCTTCGGATCAAGGAGAGGGACCATTACTGGCTGGCCACTCTCCTTGATCCACGGTACAAGGGTAAGGTTGCGGACCTTATCTTACCGCCGCAGAGGGAGCAGAGGATGAGACAACTCCGGGAGGCCTTGCAGAAAGGTCTGTGCAACGCGTTCCCAGAGACTGGGAGGTTACAAACTCCTGGTCCTGGACAACGAGTTGCTGAGGCTTCGGGCAGTCAAAGAAGGAGCGGTGGGGAAGGTGGCCGTCTGACCGATGCGTTCAGACAATTCTTTAGTCCGCAGCCCCAAAGTATGATCGGTTCCAGCAACCATCGCCAGCGTCTGATTTACATGGTCCAGGAATACCTAGGGGCAAGGTCAGACTTGGACACCTTCCCCACCGAAAATCCTCTGGCTTACTGGGTCTTGAGGATGGATCACTGGCCAGAGCTTGCACAGTATGCAATTGAGCTACTGGCCTGTCCTGCATCCAGCGTTCTTTCAGAACGCACATTCAGTGCTGCTGGAGGATTTGTCACGGATCACAGGGTGCGCCTGTCCACCGACTCGGTTGATTGACTGACTTTCATCAAGATGAACCAGTCTTGGATCACCACCACCTACCACACACCTGATGCTGATATAACAGACTAATTGATTTTAAAATGTCACATCCCTTTAAGACTGATGCTGATGCTGAGTGCCTGTGCTGTTATGTTGACTGGCTATCCTCCTCCTCCTCCTCAATGATACGATTAATGATGATAGCTTGGAAGATCATTTTGGTTTATGGGTGACGCCACCAGTGGCTAAGGCCCAATTTTTCAGCCCCTGTTTAACAGGGGCGTGTAATTAAAATTTTGGATGCAATACTTTGCAACAGGCCTCATTGCTGTGCTCCAAGTACAGTATCTGTGAGGGGTTGCAGTGTTGTGCCACCAGTGCCTAAGGCCCAATTTTTCAGCCCCTGTTCAACAGGGGCATGCAATTATAATTATTGATCTAATAATTCACAGCAGGGCCCATTGCTGCGCCCACCAAGAGTAACTGTCAGGCCTTACAGTGTTGTGGCACCAGCACCACCATCACCACCACCACCACCACCAAAGGCCTAATTTTTCAGCCCCTGTTCAACAGGGGCATGCAATTATAATTATTGATCGAATAATTCACAGCAGGGCCCATTGCTGCGCACACCAAGAGTAACTGTCAGGCCTTACAGTGTTGTGGCACCAGCACCACCATCACCACCACCACCACCACCACCACCAAAGGCCCAATTTTTCAGCCCCTATTCAACAGGGGCATGCAATTATAATTATTGATCTAATAATTCACAGCAGGGCCCATTGCTGCGCCCACCAAGAGTAACTGTCAGGCCTTACAGTGTTGTGGCACCAGCACCACCATCACCACCACCACCACCACCACCAAAGGCCCAATTTTTCAGCCCCTGTTCAACAGGGGCATGCAATTATAATTATTGATCTAATAATTCACAGCAGGGCCCATTGCTGCGCCCACCAAGAGTAACTGTCAGGCCTTACAGTGTTGTGGCACCAGCACCACCACCACCACCACCACCAAAGGTCCAATTTTTCAGCCCCTATTCAACAGGGGCATGCAATTATAATTATTGATCTAATAATTCACAGCAGGGCCCATTGCTGCTCCCACCAAGAGTAACTGTCAGGCCTTACAGTGTTGTGGCACCAGCACCACCATCACCACCACCACCACCACCAAAGGCCCAATTTTTCAGCCCCTGTTCAACAGGGGCATGCAATTATAATTATTGATCTAATAATTCACAGCAGGGCCCATTGCTGCGCCCACCAAGAGTAACTGTGAGTGCTTACAGTGTTGTGCCAACACCAACACCTAAGGGGCCAATTTCTGCAGAGTATATACGGCAGGTCCCTACTTTCAAACATCAAACTTACAAACGACTCCTACTTGCAAACGGAAGAAGACAACAGGAAGTGAGAGGAAATCTACCCCTTGGAAGGAAAATTCTCTCCTGTAAGAATTAATATGGGAGAAAGGTGTCTCCTCTCTACTGATGCTTTATCACCAATCCTTGTTTCAATAAAAACACCACATTTCAAAAACAGTTGTCATTGGGACGCAAAGTGAGATGAAATGTTCTGAACAGGGGCACCGACAGCAAAAAAAATGTGACAGGGGTGATAACCGTTCCCTATGTTTTCCAAAAAGCTAAAAAAAAGGAATTTGGCATGGAGCTACACTTAAACAATGCAGCTGTTCAAAATTACAAACAGATTCTACATAAGAACAAACCTACAGTCCCTGTCTTGTATGCACCGCCTGTATACGGCTGTTCAGAGTATATAGGGCCTTTTTTATTTTGTGTGCGGGGTTCCCCTTAATATCCATACAAGACCCAAAGGGGCTGGTAATGGGCTGGGGTAGGGGGGGGGGGGGGTTGATGGGGTAGCTATGCCATTTTTCCTAAAGATTTTCATCCATATTACCGGGACCAGACATTGCATTAAAGCCGCAAGCAGTTTTAAATGGCTTTTTTTCCTTTAGAAATGTTATTTTGTGCAGGGACAGTTCTAAACACGGGAAACACGTGGCACTTCACAGGCATACTTTAGACACCCCCCAGGTACAATATTTAAAGGAATATTTGACTTTTTTTTTTTCACTTTATGCATCATTAAAATGACTGCTCCCGGAAAACGTCCATTTTTAAAACTTCTTTTTGCATTGATACATGTCCCCTGGTGCAGAACCCGGGTTCCCAAACTCTGTTTCGGACAATAACATGGATAATAGTCGTTATAATTAGCACTTTACAATCCGAACGTTCGCATCCATTGTATTTAATAGGGTTCTAATGTTCGTGCGAACTTTCGGTCCGTTCGCGGGTTCTGGTGCGAACCGAACCCGGGGGTGTTCGGCTCATCACTACTTCTGACCTAATGCCAGATCTATGAGAGTTAGAGGCATCTAAAGCTGTATATAAATGGCTCTAATTTAAGGTCATTCCTGTGATATGTTTGAAAAATTTGAGCTATGGGTGGCTGTTCCGACACATATGTCTTGACATATTTTGAATGAGAAATCAAAGAAGCTGGGTGGGAAAAAGTCAATAAGTGTCAGTCACTGTTCATGTATTCTGGCATTTGCGGGTGTTGGCTGTCAGAACACAATACCCAGCAGCAGGAGATTCGGTAATCTATGCTGTTTGGCATGGATGGGGGAATCTATGGATTTCTCTTGTTCTGTCCATTAGTCTGAGCAGCCAATCAATCCTTCTGTCCCACACTTAGCTCACCCTCAGGTATTAGACCAGAAGCTTCATAAAAATGGACATGCTATTGAGAACAGAGGGAGCTTGCTCCAGACCACAAGTTGCATATGGTTGGTATTTTTTAGCTGCTCTTTTTAAAATTTACTGTTCATAAACAATACAGGAGGGAGCAAACTAGCTCTATTAAGGCACATATTTCTTCTTGATGATATATTTACATTCTTTCTTCCTTTTTGCATTCTATTGCTAGAACCTCTGTAAGGCTTTTGTCTGTGGTCTTGTCCCCTTTGGGGACATTTATCCTTCCTTTCCTGTTTGGAACACAGAAATTATGTACACTAATACACTTTTCCTTCACTTGATTTTTATTATAAATTTATAGAAATGTAGCGGTCTTCCCCCACCTTCTCCCCTCTCTCTATGGCTGGTTTTACTCGTCTAGGGGTATCTGGGAGAAGGGGGAAAGATGCACACCACCAGCTCGGCTCTCTGATGTAGTATGCAGAGATATGAGCTAAACCGTTTACCTTCGGGTCTGCGTTTTAGGCCGGAGCCTCAGCCTCTCCTGAGGAGAATGATTGCCACTGTCATTGACAGAGACACTTAGCTTCCAGTAACACGAGATCCACACCATGAAAAGTCCAACACTGTTTTATTGCTTTGAGACTGGTTGACTTTTAAAAGAACAGACAAGGTGTAGGGAAGAGTAGGTCCAGGCACAACTAATGAATTAAAGTTTCTCCTGTTCCGTTTAGTGCAAACAGGCTTGGCGCACAGTCGCTGCCACCGACTGTGAATTTGGTCAGTGCCACTGACCTGGGTGAACGTTGAAGCCCCTGCCACAGGCCTTGGATGAGGCCTGCCACTGACCTGATGGAGATGGGTCTCTGCCACAGACCATGAGAACATGAAGTACCTTCTTTAGAACAAACGACCCCTGTCAGAGGAAGACATCCATCCGGACGGTCACCAGAGGCCTCCACCGGCACCAGCAAATGCTGCGCTGGCTCTTCGGGGAGGTTACGTCTCCGGTCCCTTACGCCCTGGATTCAGGCACCCAATACCGGGGGCACCTTAGGAATGCTTCGCCCTCGTGGGACCCAGTCGAAGGTACTGGGCCCCAGGCCTGCTGGTAAAGTACCTCACCCCAGGCTGAAGGTGCCTGGTATGGAACTCGACTCCACACGCCCAGGCCAAGGGCGCCTGGGCACAGACGAACCGCAGCAGCCCCCAGGCCAAAAAGGGCACAGCTCTAGAATGGCAGTTCAACGCCGGTCCCAGGTGACAGCGCCACCCAGGGACCGCAGGGAACATGACACCATTCATACCTCCCACACTCCAAAATGTCCATGAATCCCTAAAAATCAATGTATCTGGGCCATCTATGGCCCAGATACACCCCACTAAAATTGACACCCGCTACACTAATGACAAGAAAAAGTAAACTGTTTCATATCCAAAAATCTTCAAAGTTATGAACAATTATAGAGGAAGTTCCTCTGCAAATTTGCAATATTCAACATTAACATAGAGGGGAAGGAGCCTTGGTCCCAAGCAATATCGTACCAGTATGTAAACATTTATCAAAGCCCTGCCTGGAAATACGATGCGCTTTGTTTTGTGAAAAACAAAAAACAAAACTCCGGGCCCTTATGCCGTGTACACGCAGTCGGAATTTCGATGGGAAAAAGTCCGATGGGAGCTTTTGGTCAGATATTCCGACCGTGTGTGTGCCCCATCGGACTTTTTCTTTCGGAATTTCCAACGGACTTAGATAGAGAGCAGGTTCTCTATTTTTCCGTCGGAAAATCTTGACAGAGGTTTTCCCGTTGGCAAGTCCGACCGTGTGTATGTGGCATTAGGCTTAAAGCGGAGCTCCCCTGAAAAAAAAAATTAAAAGCCAGCAGCTACGAATACTGCAGCTGCTGACTTTTAATATTAGGACACTTACCTGTCCTGGAGTCCAGCTACCCCGACCGCCCCACTCTGCTACCCCCACCGCCATCCTCGGTGAGGGAACCAGGCAGTGAAGCCTTGCGGCTTCACTACCCGGTTCCCTATGGCGCATGCGCGAGTCGCGCTGAGCCGTTCTCACTGGTCCCCGTTGTGTTCTGGGAGCCGAGTGTTTCCCAGAACACAACGGGTATTCTGCGGGATGTGACATACTACCTGCAGAGAGGACTCCCGGAAGGTGCCAAATGTGAGACCGGAGGGGGGGAAGGGGTCCGATGAGCGGAAGTTCCACTTTAGGGTGTAGCTCCGCTTTAAGAGATCAGTGCAGTCGTCCATAGGACCAAAAAGAAGTACCGCTCTTGCTTGAAAGTATAAAAAGAAAAACAGAAAATGGCAGTGCTTTAGCGGAGAGAGTCAGGGGCTAATATACTTTTCAATGACCCTGCAAGACCCCTTCGAAATAAGACAAGTATTTTCATTGATCCACTTTGATTGACCTTTTTTTCTAAAACTGGCATGTACTAGTACCCTGCAAAGTTCAGCAGTCAGTCATTAATTGGTGAGCTGGAAATTAAAGTGCACATTCAAGGTGTTACTTCTAGTAGGAGCTAAATAGGAGACAGAAACAGACCCATGGTCAGTTTTCTACACTTGTATGGAAGGTAGGTGATAGTACTCCCCACCTAAGGCTAACACTGTCCTGGCGAGTCACCAAAGGCAACCAATCAGGGCTCATATTTCAATGTTCTGATTCTGTAAACTGCTGAACTTCAAAATCTGATTGGTTCTTATAGATAACGGCTGATTATTAGAACCACCAGGGTCTTCATGTGTGATAGTTATAGCAGCATCTTTCTAATATTTGTAAATGAAGAGCCTGTGAGGTCAACTGCACAGGCATTTATATAACCACCTATAATTGTAGAAGGGGCAGAATTTAATTAGCACTTCTCTTAGCTTAGTTTGGCACCTTTCTTTTGACTGTAAATCTTTTCACCTGCTTGGTTCCTAACACCTAACAGAAATGGAACGGTGTCATACATATAGCTAAAAGGAAAATTGCTTACATGGATGCAGAACCAATATATCTGAGCTTGTCATGCACAGTACAAGACCAGAGAAAACTGTATGCCCTGATATGGTATGTTTGTTATGTTTAATACATTTGCATTTCGTTTCATTTTTTGCATGACAATTTAAACTTCTAAAGACTTCTGTGACAGACCCAACCAGGACAGGGGCTTTTGGAGGGGACTGCAGGCTAGCCTCTTGTCTACTGACTATGGGCCCTGGCATTTGAGGGGGCTCTATTCTTTAGGAGGTTTTGGAGTAGTTTTACTTCAGATTCAAGTCCACGTCTCCCTGAAACACACAGATTCTGGGAACTGGAAGACCTGGATAAAGATTTGGGGCCTCTATGGCCAAACCAGCATTGACTGTGTCAATCCCTCCTAGACTCAGAGCAGATGTTACTATAATCAGCTCAAAACAACCTGATGCTGGGGTCTCCTGCTATAATCTGTTTATTAATGTGTTGTGTGTTTTTTGTTAAGTGTGTCTCTCCCATTGTGTGCCTCCTAGGTGTGAATTCTCATTGTTAATTGAGTTAATTGAGTCACCTATTGTTTCTGTTTGTTGGCTAATCCTCTTGGAGGTTCCTACATGATGGGATTAGTCTTGTGTCAACTTTATCTCGTTATCTAACCATTGTCTGATGTTGTGGGTAATATTTGGTTTTATTGTTCATGTGGTGACTGCCCTACTTTTGAAGTGTATAAAAACCTGTATTTCTGTTTTTTTTTTAAACTCTTGGGGACTTTAGACCCCTTTCACACTGAGGGCGTTTTGCAGGCGCTATAGCGTTAAAAATAGCGCCTGCAATCCGCCCTAAAACAGCTGCTCTATTCACTCCAGTGTAAAAGCCCGAGGGCTTTCACACTGGATCAGTGCACTGACAGGGCGTCAGGAAAAGTCCTGCCAGCAGCTTCTTTGGAGCGCATTAAGAGCGGTGAACTCACCGCTCCTAATGCGCTCCTGCCCATTGAAATCAATGGGCAGCGCCGATGTACCGCTGGCAATACGCTGCTGTAGCGGTACATTGCGGGTGGTTTTAACCCTTTCTCGGCCGCTAGCGGGGGTTAAAAGCGCTCCGCTAGCGGCTGAAATGCGCCGCAAATCCGACAGTAAAATAGCGGCGTTTTACCGCTATTTTACCGCCGACGCTATGGGCGGCACCAGTGTGAAAGGGCTCTTAGTGCTAAGATATCTCCACCAAAATTCTACCTTTATTACTACAGCCCTCACAAACCACAAGAAGGGACTAGGTTGAGTATAGATAAGGAGACATCTTTCCATCCTTTGTAGTGCCAGAACCCACTGTTGTTTCTCATACATCTCATAGCCTTTGGTCCACTTTTCCTGTAAGCCTTTTGGAAATCCAAACTACTAAAAGTAACATTTAATAGTGGATTCAGATTTGACCATCCAACTCTGTGAAATTCGGAACAAAGTTATTGCTGTCTGAAATTTTATGATTGACGTTACCAGACAAACAAGCTACCACTGGACAAATCACCACTGGGGGTTCCAAGGAGCTTGGAGTTGACTTTCATTTCATAAAAAGTGAATGTTAACGGGTTAGGAAGTGAATCTAAGATGCAGAAACCTAGGTGTATTATCATGCAGTTTTAAAAGGCACACTGTTAAGGAACATACAGTACATTTCTGAGACCAAATCTTCAAAACCTGACACTGCAAATGGAAATCAGGAAAGGTAGCTTTATGGCATGATGATGATCCTATTTTTATTTCCATGTTTCCCAGTGACTATTATGGTACTCTGTACAGTTTAGCAAAGTATCCTCAAGGTCTCAGCCCCAGTGCACACATTGGTCACTACCCTGTATCCTGCCCCCAGCACAAACATTACTCTCTCCCTGTATCTTGCCCCCAGCACACACATTAACCTTTCCCCTGTATCCTGGCCCCAGCACGCACATTGGTTTTTCCCTTTATCCTAACCCCAGAACCTACATTAGTCTCTCCCCTGTATCCTGCCCCCAGAACAGACATTGGTCACTCTCTTGTGTCTTGCCCAAAGAACAAACATTGGTCTCTTTCCTGTATCCTGCCCTCAGCATAAACATTGGTCTCTCCCCTGTATCCTGTCCCCAGCACACACATTGGTCTCTCTCTTGTATCCTGTCCCCATTACACAACTTGGTCTCTCTCCTGTTTCCTGCCCCAAGCAGGCACATTGGTCTCACCCCCCCCCCTTTATCCTGCCCTCAGCATGCACATTGGTCTCTCCCCTGTATCCTGTCCCCAGCACACACATTGGCCTCTCCCTTATATCCTTCCCCCAGCACAAACATCTGTCTCTTCCCTGTATACTGCCCCCAGCACGCACATTGGTCTCTTCCCTATATTCTTCCCCCAGCATTCATATTAGTCTTTCCCCTGTATCCTGCTTCTAGCACACACATTGGTCTATCCCCTATATTCTTCCCCAGCATGCACATTAGTCTCTCCCCTGTATCCTGCCCCCAGCAGGCACATTGGTCCCTCTCCTGTATCCAGCCCCCAGCCCATACATTAGTCTCATCCTTTTTTCAGCTCTCATTATACACATTAGTCTCTTCCCTGTATCAAGGCCCCATTGCACACATTAGTCTCTCCCATGTATCCTAGCCCCATTGCACAAATTGACCTCTCCCCTGTATCCCGCCACAACACGCACATTGGTCTCTCTCCTGTTTTCTGCCCCTAGCAAACACATAGTCTCTCCCCTGTATCTTGCCCGCAGCACACACATTATTCTCTCCCTGTATCCTGCCCCCAGCTAACACATTAGTCTCTCCCCTGTATCCTGCCCCCAGCACATAGATTAGTCTCTCCCCTGTATTCTGCCCGCAGCACACACATTAGTCTCTACCTGTATCCTGCCCCCAGCACACACATTAGTCTCTCCCCTGTATCCTTCCCCCAGCACATACATTAGTCTCTCCCCTGTATCCTGCCCCCAGCACACACATTAGTCTTTCCCCAGTATCCTGCCCCCAGCACACACATTAGTCTCTCCCCTGTATCCTGCCCCCAGCACATACATTAGTCTCTCCCCTGTATCCTGCCCGCAGCACACACATTAGTCTTTCCTCTGTATCCTGCCCCCAGCACATACATTAGTCTCTCCCCTGTATCCTGCCCGCAGCACACATATTAGGCTCTTTCTGTATCCTGCCCCTAGCACACACATTAGTCTCTCCCCTGTACCTTGCCCCCAGCACACACATTATTCTCCCCCACCCCTGTATCCTGCCCCCAGCCTGGGCCGCCATCAGGAAATTTGGGGCCCCTTACACAGCTTCAGGCATGGGCCCCCTGGAGCAGAGAACCGGGGGGGGTGCCACGAATTGAGAAGCGCACGCCGCTTCTCAATTCATCTCCGCAAATTATTGAGGTCGGGGGGTTGCCATCCGGGCCCTTGGGGACCTCCGGGCCTCTGGGGACCTCTGGGCCCCTTACAAAAAAAAAGAAATAAAAATAAAACAAATTAAAAAAGAATAATAAAAAAAAAGAAATAAAATTGAAAAAAAATTTTTTATAAAAAAAAAAAAAAAAAAAGGGATGGTTGCCATCCGGGCCCCAGGGGATCTCCGGGCCTCTGGGAACCTCTGGGCCCCTTACAAAAAAAAAAAGAATAAAAAAAAAGAAATAAAATAAAACCTTTTTTTTTCTTTTTTTATAAAAAAAAAAAAAGGGAGGGTTGTTATCCGGGGCCCTGGGGACCTCCGGGCCCCTTACAAAAAAAAAGGGGGGGTTGCCACCCGGGCCCCTGGGGACCTCCGGGCCCCTTACAGGTGTACTGCCTGTACCCCCCTGATGGCGGCCCTGCCCCCAACATATACATTAGTCTCTCCCCTGTATCCTGCCCGGAGCACACACATTAGGCTCTCCCTGTATCCTGCTCCCAGGTAACACATTAGTCTCTCACCTGTATCCTGCCCCCAGCACATACATTCGTCTCTACCCCATATCCTGCCTGCAGCACACACACATTAGTCTCTCCCCTGTATCCTGCCCGGAGCACACACATTTGTCTCTCCCTGTAACCTGCCCCCAGCTAACACATTAGTCTCTCCCCTGTATCCTGCCACCAGCACACACATTAATCTCTCCCCTGTATCCTGCCCGCAGCACACACATTTGTCTCTACCCTGTATCCTGCCCCCCAGCACACACATTAGTCTCTCCCCTGTATCCTACCCCCAGCACACACATTAGTCTCTCCCCTGTATCCTGCCCCCAGCACACACATTAGTTTCTACCCTGTATCCTGCCCGCAGCACACACATTTGTCTCTCCCCTGTATCCTGCCCCCAGCACACACATTAGGCTCTACCCTGTATCCTGCCCCCAGCACACACATTAGTCTCTACCCTGTATCCTGCCCCCAGCACACACATCAGTCTCTTCTCAGTGTCCTACCCCCAGCACACACATTAGTCTCTTCTCAGTGTCCTGCCCCCAGCACTCACATTAGTCTCTTCTCAGTGTCCTGCCCCCAGCACACACATTAGTCTTTTCTCAGTGTCCTGCCCCTAGTACACTCATTAGTCTCTCCCCTGTATCCTGCCCCCAGCACACACATAAGTCTCTTATCAGTATCCTGCCACCCCCCCCCCCCCCCCGCCCGCACAGACATTAGTCTTTTATCAGTATCCTGCCCCCAGCACACACATCCCAGTATCCATGGCACCAATGAGGCCACAATAAACCCATTCATAAACAGGTACACAGGTGAATAGTTTTATTGTTGTTTTTAATTATTATTATACATTTTTAACAAAACAAATAGATAATCCTCCAGGTACTAAACCTTATTAAAAATTCCAACTTACGTTCAATACTAAGGAGAGCACGACCACTACATCCATCAGCATCACATGCGGCTAATAAAACTTCTACTGTGCTTTAAACAATTGCCAGGCTGAATAGTTCTGAAAAGTGTCTGGTGTTATATAATTATTACATGTTTGCGAGATTAAAAAGAGAGAGAATGATGAATCTCCTGACAAGTCGGAGATACAGTAACTTCTATCATCAGCTGCGTAATGATGCAGCTTATTGTCAGTCCCCATGGCAACTTGAGTATTTTAGTTTGTGAACATTTAATATAAGGCAGCCTAGGTTCCATCAGAGAACAGAGTCTTAGTAGGTGTTCACGTGTCAGCTTTCATGCAGATGCTGTCATTATCCTTTTTTTATAGAAAGCTAACACGTTGCAAAAGTTATCTATAGTTAAACGGTAAACTAAAAGAAATCTGCAGTAAATTACTGGAATTTACAATTTGCCAAGGATTTATTCTGTGTGGCAAAACCAGGTGGTTGAGGTGCATTTTTAATGTGGTTCAGCTGCCTGTCAAAACTTAGCAATGGCTGCTGGACGTCCCATCCACATTGTTACTGCCACAAGGTTTTGCGTCACATTTCTGCAAAAAATGCAGTGCATGCCATGTTCAGTAGACAGTACTGTCATATAAAACACGCCTCATAGATGTGAGTGGGGCTGTGACACAACTGCATCTAATGGATGTGGTTCTGACATGCTATGAGTAAGGCTGTATAGCTGAAACGCGTAAGCCTGTGTTTTGACTGGATCTTACCATGTAGCCAATAAAGATTCATGTTTCTAGATGCCACTGAGTTGCCAGCTTTACTCTGCTGGACCTGGTTCTGAAGTGGTGAAGAGGGATTTTAGTGTAAAACCCCTCTGCAAACAGGTCTGCAGGAGGTTGCATATTGTCCCCTGATTGGTGGTTAGCTGTGGACCAACCACTGCTAACATAGCAATCCCCACACATCAGCTCTGCCATTGTGAAAGGGGCCTAATATCCAGCCATCTAGGATTCCAAAGAGACACCAATGTGCATACAGTTCAAAATAAGAACAGATCAATACCGTTAATCCAGAAAAAGGCAAACCATGAATTCAAATTGATAACTCTCAATTTATGATCACATTGAGAGAAAAAGAAAACCTTCTTTAAGCTAAAGTTTATGTATGGACTAGGCAAAGTTACATTGGCCAGCTTGGAATAGTGTAGGTAGTCGTGCCACAACTGGCCAATCTCTGTGGAAGCTGGAAATTACTGTAGTAGGTACTGGCAAAAAACGACAAGAAAACTGCCGGGAGAGCTTTCTTGCCGAGAAAACCGTCTGTGTGTACGCGGGTTTCAGTTTTCTCCTCAAGAAAACTGCCCAAATTCCCCGACGAGAAAAAAGATGACCTGCGGTCTTTTTTCTCGTCGAGAATCTCGTCGGCCTGTTTCTCGACGAGAAACCCGAGCGTGTGTACACTTACCTGTCGCCGTGGAAACCCACGCATGCTTGAAATGACTTTGACGCATGCGCGGTAGCTTCCTAGGCATAGGGTGTAGCAAGATGGCGGCGACGGCATCGAATGTAATGAGCGCACGCTCGTCGTAGTCGATGACATCACCGCGTTCATGCCATTTAAAAGAACGGCGGTTCTTTTGAATCGTACGTGTGTACACTCGGCCGGGACAAGTTTCTTGTCAAGATTCTCGTTAGGAAAAACAAAGTTTTTTTCCTGACGAGAATCTCGGCCATGTGTACAGGGCTTAACTCTACGAACTTGGTTCCATGCCAAGTGTCTGCCCTGCAGCTTCAAGAATACAGGAGGTTGCTTTTTCAACACAGGTGCCATTCAGAGCACACTTTGCTTTTTCTCAATGAATGCAAAGCATTCTCCAATTGGGTGAGACAGAGATTGTGATGTCACTGCCCTGCCTCTCCATCTCCTCCAATGAGAAAACACTTTGCATTCCTTTGAGGAACTGGAAATGGCGCCCGTGCTCAGGACGGAAAAGCCAGTGACACTCCCTGTAGAAGTGGTGCTTACTACAGTGATTTCCAGCTTCCACAAAGATCAGCCAGGTATGGCACATACATACTTATGTTGGCCCAAGCTGGACTTACGCAACTTTGCAAAATGGTCTAAACCTAAACTTCAGCTTTATAGCAGAACTAAACCCTTCGATCTGCTGAGGACGGTTCTATCTTAGCCTTTATTTGGATTTTCATTTGCCATGGTGCTGCACATGTGATCTGCTAAGACATTAGCCAATAATAAATGGCTTGAAAATTGAAAGCTGATATAAACACATAGGTAACCGCGTGAATGTAGCATAGACTGTGCATGTGCTGATAGGCAGAACGTAAATGAAGATGCTGCTGAAAACAACATCAGTATATTCAAGGATTTAATAACATGTATGGAACATTTCTAACTTGAGCTTTCTTTTTGCAAACAGTAATTTGGTGGGTTTGTTCTGATTTAATCTCTTGTCTGGGACCATTCACATGCCTGGAGATGTCATTGTTGGTAGGAAAGACCTCTTATATACATTTAAATTACCTTATACTATTCTCTGACACCTCCTTTGGTAGAGAATTTTGAAGTATAGATGACTAAATTCGCCTTCTGGAAGTATTGGTATATTATAAAGAATAGTGTGCCCCTTCAATCAGGGCTGCTGATAAGACAGTACAGCCAGCCCTCCTGTACTGAGCCTGGGCCCGGGCCTCATGAGTTCAAAAAGGGGGGCCCAGGCACCTGCTGAGCAGGAGGGCCGACTGTACTGTCTTATTGCAGACATTGATTCTCTTCTGTCTCCCACTGCATTGCTGCCAGCTTCTCCTCTTCTCTCTCCCTCTGGCTGCACTGCACAGGATTGGTCTTAGCACATACACCCCTTCCATCTGCTGTGTGCCCTGTTCCCTCACAGCGCTGGCAGCTTCCCTCTCCCACTGAAAGCTGCTGTGGGCACACAAGGGGATATCATTTACTGGCCCTTCCTTTCCTGAATGAACACAGAGAGCGATCAGTACCACTCATTTCTGTGTCTAGTCATCGTTGAAGCATAGTAACCTGTGTTTACTACACTTCAGTTTGTGAATGGAAGCCTCAGAGCATTTCCTATTCACTCACCTGTGCAGCTGAGGCTGTAGAGAAAGGGATTAATAATTCTATGTCCTCAGTCACTTTCGGCCGGGGGGGGGGGGGGGGGTTATGCTGTCAGGTAGGTTGTAGGGAGCCCTGTGATTTCTAACAGCAGCTCTGCCTTCAATGCCTGATTAGTATATATGGAAAAACCTTGTCAACTTTATACATTTTATGGTAATTCGAAATAGTTAATCTTAAAAGAGAAGTATGAGAATTTTTTTTCCCCATAATCATACTTACCTAGGTGGATGCAGCATCGGTCCAATGCTGCATCTGTCCCCCGCCACCTCTTCACTGAGAACTGAGTGATCGAACATCGCCGATGGTTCGGTTCTCTTGGCTTCCCGAGCGGAGAGCTGCTGCCTGTCAATCAGCAGCTCTCTGCTCTGCTCCTCCACGCTCACTGGAGTGCTGAGCTGCGGAGGGGCGGGAGCGGCTGTTTCAGCGCCTCCCTAAGAGGCTGAGATGGCCATCAGTACAGGTACCTGGCGGATCCAGACTTCCAGAGTCGGGATGACGCGGTGCCTCGACTTATCTGTGTGACGTCAGCAGAGAGCGGACTTCAGGCCGCTCTCTACTGAAAACGGGTTACAGGAGTGCAAAACTAATTCCACTCCTGTGACCCTTAGGAGAAGCCCAGCCAAAGGAGCTCAGGCTGGACTTCTCCTTTAATGTTCTTTAAATTGTAATAGGAGTTATATTATCCCACTTATAATTTACTTTTTTTGACATTAAGCTATAACTAACCAAAAAATGTAGGCCATTCATTCACTGTGCTGGGATAATATATTAGACCAACTTAATTTAGGAACATATTTTTTTAAACAGTAGATTGTGAAATGTTTTTTTGTGTAAATAATCTCAAATCTATTTCACAAACAGCAATACTAAATAAATAAAAAAATCCAAACAGGCTAAATTATTTTATTACAAATATAAGCACACAACCCACTGCCCAATAATCCGGTGATAATCCACACCAGGTTCTCCTCCTGAAAAATTATATTGCTTTGACTTTGTTAATTCAATAAATGAATATTTAACGCAGGCTTAGTTACTTCTATTTTCCAAGCATGTAAATTGCACATTTATTTAAAGAAAACAATGTGTCATATTAGCCAATATTTTTAGACATCTTAATTAACTCAGTTTGGGTTGGGACCTAAAAACCGCGGATAGCTTCCCTCGTTGCTGTAATGAGGACATGTTTTAAAGTGGTTGTAAACCCTTCGGGAGACGTTACACCTACAGGTAAGCCTAGATCAAGGTTTACCTGTAGGTGTTTGCAATGTCTCCTAAACCTACACAGTTTAGGAGATATTTGCCAAAAGGTATACACCGTTGTCTACGGCGCATGCGCGCTGAGAATCCCATTCGTAAAACCGGCAGAGCCGGCATTGATGGCACCCGCGTGCATGCGCAGAGTGACGTTTTCACCGCTCCGGCCAATCACAGTGCCGGAGCGGCGATACCCGGAACTAAACTTCCGGAGATATGTCTGTGGCCGGAGGGGGAGACGAGGACGGCTTCGGAGGCCCCGATCTAAGGTAAGTAATGCATAATGAGCTAATATGCTAGTCATACTAGCTCATTATGGCTTTGTCTTTCAGGTGTTTATTTAAAAAAAATATATATATTTTCGGGTTTACAACCACTTTAAATCAGTTAAAGCCCAATTTAACCAGCAGTTAAAATAATCTAAATACATTCCAAGTACATTATTATTATTATACAGGATTTCTATAGCACCGGCAGTTTACACAGCGCTTTACAACTTGAGGGTAGACACTACAAATACAATACACTTTAATACAGGAGGAATCAGAGGGCCCTGCTTCTTAGAGCTTACAATCTAAGGGGGAAAGTCAAGAGATACAAGAGGTAATAACTGTGGGGGATATTAAGATGCAGAAAATAAATGTACAGTTGTTAGGTGGGGGCCAGATCAGCTTCTCTGAAGAGATGAGTTTTCAGGGAACGTCTGAAAGTGGACAAAGTAGGAGAAAGTCGGGCAGATTGGGGTAGAGCATTCCAGAGGATGGGAGAGGCCCTGGAGAAGTCCTGGAGGCGAGCATGGGAATAGGTGACAAGAGAGCTAGAGAGCAGGAGGTCCTGGGAGGAGCAAAGAGAACAATTTGGTTGGTATTTTGAGACTAGGTTAGTGATGTAGCTGGGGGCCAGGTTGTGGATGGCTTTGTAAGTTATTGTTAGTATCTTGAATTTAATTTGTTGGTTGAGTGGCAGCCAATGGAGGGATTAGAAGAGAGGGGTAGCTGAGCAGTTTGTAAGGTGGATGAGCCTGGCAGCAGCGTTCATGATGGACTGAAGTGGGGATAGCCTATTTAGAATTAAGCCAATGAGGAGGGAGTTGCAGTAGTCGAGGTGAGAGATGACCAGATGGTTGAATTTGAGGAAGTGGTGGGACATCCAGGCTGATATGTCTGTTAGTAGGTTGGTGATGTATCAAAAGATAAGGTGTTCAATGTCTAAAGCGGTGTGCACACGATCGGTATTACCGATGAAAACAGTCCGATGGACTGTTTTCATCGGACGAACCGATCGTGTATGGGCCCCATCGGTCTTTTTTCCATCGGTGTGAAAAAATAGAACATGTTTTAAATTGAAAAAAACGATAGCAAAATCCGATCGTCTGTGTGAAACTCCATCGGAGAAAAAACCCACGCATGCTCAGAATCAAGTCGACGCATGCTCAGAAGCACTGAACTTAATTTTCTCGGCTCGTCGGAGTGTTTTACGTCACGGCGTTTGGGACGGTCGGATTTTTGACTGATGGTGTGTAGGCAAGACCGATGGAAGTCAGCTTCATCGGATTTCCGATGGAAAAATCTATCGGATTAGAATCCATAGGAAATCCGATCGTATGTACAGGGCTTTACAGTTTCTTTTTTCTAAAGTGGGTCCAGTATAAGGCCCTATTCACACTTGCCAATGAGGCACTTAGTAATTAGATTCATCAGACCCAGCCAGTGTTACTTCGGGCAGAAGCCCCATTAAAAGCAATGAGAGGATGACAGGTCCCGCAGCTATTCATGGCTACTCGCATGTAATCACTAATCGGCCCTGGACTGTCTGCATCCAGGGCTGATGATTCATAGGTACCGGTAATTGCTGCTTAAGTGATAACACGAATATCTGAAGGAGCTGTTAGCCTTCCATTGCTTTCAAAGGGGCTTTTGCCTGCAGCCAATCACCAGGATTTCCCCACTGGGTCTTCCACTATTAATCGCTGATGACCCCATTCACCAGTGTGAGCGGGGCCTAAGTAGAAAATCCTCTCCCCTTCCAGCCGCTACAGAGTGGGACCGTCTGATTGCAGAGGACCGACACATCCCCTACTGGGTCAGACCTATACCTCTGCAATGAGTAAAACTCATGCTTCTTGCTGGTTGGAGAGCTCTGGCTCTAATTCAGCAGGAGGTGTACAGAGAGACCACTGCTTTCCCACAGGGAGCAAGGGTCCCACTCTAAAGTATGCTGTCAGGGGACAGGCTTTTCTACTCAGGCCGTGGCTGCTTTCTAAAGAAAATAAAAAGTAAAACTTTGCACAATGCGCTTGGAATGTATTTAGCTAATTTAATCTGAAAGTAAATTGGACTTTAACCATTATATTTAAAGTTGCATCAAGTCAAACAGCTGCATACACAGGTTAAACACATACAATATGTAAAACATTATTTATGAAATGCAGACTGTTTCTCTTCAAATCGTTTTTCTTATTTTTTCCAGGGGAGTGCTTAAAGTGGATGTGAACCTACAAAAAATAGACATCGACCAGTGCTCTAGTGATGGATGGTTTTCTGGAACTCACAGGTGTCAGCATAACAGTTCAAAGGTGAGGAGCAATAATGTCATAAATTGTAATGTATTGCTTCAATATGACATGCAAACTGACTGTAATGATATGCAATGCAATGCTAGTCTGTATTATTTTTAAGATGGTCAGACACCTTCCTGAAAAGATTACGATAGCAACCTACTTAGTCACTATGGAGCCTGGAGGCAAACTGCCCCAAGGTAGAATTCCCCCCATCATCTCTTGCCTGAAGCATCTTGTGTTGCTACCATCGATTAGGATTTTCCTGTCTGTTCTTGGTTGATACATAATGTAAGCTGCTTAAAGCTGTTCTACAGGCAAACAGCTAAATAGAGAGCTGAAATACATATACATACATACACACATACATGCATGCATATGCATTAAAGGATTTGTAATGCCTCGTACACACGACGGAAAAACTGCGATGAGAGCTTTTCATCGGGAATCCCGGCCGTGTGTGTATGCTCCATCTGACTTTTTCCCACAGGAAAACTGCCGTAAAAAAAAAGAGAGAGCAGGATCTCTTTCTTCCCATCAGGAAAAAATCCTAGCGGGAAAACCGTTCGTCTGTATGCTTTTCCGACGGGAAAAAAACACGCATGCTCGGAAACAATTCAACGCATGCTCGGAAGCATAGAACTTCATTTTGTCGGCTCGTCATAGTTTTTTACGTCACCGCGTTCTTGGCAGTCAAAAGTTCACCAGACATTTGTTTGAGCGTGTGTATGCAAGGCAGGCTTGAGAGGAATTCCGTCGGGAAAACCATTGTTTTTTTTTTCCCGACGGGAAAACCGCTCGTGCGTACGGGGCATAAAGGTTTTCTATCAGTTATGTGGTATGGATACACCTGCCAAGCAACATAGTTAGGTCACTGTCCTATTTTGTCTGCTGTAGTTAAGCCATACAGGCTGGTTACCAGCCTGTCCCCATTCTGTGATTGGACAACAGAGAAGAAGCAGGACACTGATGGAGTCCCAATGCTTCTTTCTCCTGTAAAAATGGTCAAATGCTTTATGACAGCACTCTGTGTAAAATTGTGTTGAATGATTTTTAACAAATGATGACTGGATTAAAGATAGCTGGCTTAAAGTGGTATCAATCGCAACTTGTAAATTTTGCTCTACAGGTAAGCTTATAATAAGTCTTACTTGCAGGTACTTTGGAAAGCCCCTAAACCTGCACTGTTTAGTAGATACTCAAATTGGCCCCAACAGTAGAGCATGCACAGTTACCTCTGTATTCATGGAACACTGCCTGTGCCATGATTGCAGAGAGCACTGTGCTGAGGTGGTGAGTTCCTTTGCACATGCACAGGCGTGATGTCATTGCAGCCCAGACATTCAAGCGACCGGACAATGTGAACCCAGAAGGAAGACTGGGCGAAGATGAAAGCGCCAGGTAAGGCCCCTTTCACACTACTGCGATTTCAAAGTCGCACGATTTAACCGCGATTTCAGGGAATGCCTGTGTAACTGGCATGAAAGTAGTGCAGGGACTACTTTGAAGTCGGAACGACTTGAAGTTGTACTAATATGAATGGTTGTCATTGGAAATCGTGGGGAACGACTTGTCATGCTACTTTGCAGTCATAAATTGTGGGACAATTTGTACAAGTGTGAAAGGGGCCTAAGTCTGTCATAATGTGTATAACTAGCACATTATGGCATCAACCACCTGGAGGCCATTTCAAGAAAAACAAATACAGATTGAAAGGGTTTCCCTCCTTTTTAAAGCTGCCCCTTTCGGTGCAGTTACACTTTTTCTTGTAGCATGCCGTATACCCCCCCCTTCTATCAGTCATCTTTATTCAGTCCAGCAAGCAGTGGCGGGACAAGGTCATATAGAGCCCAGGGCCAAATTGTGCCCAACCTCCCCCAAGATGTATGGGCATTATGTGTCAGTGAAAATCTCCTCTCCCTCAAAGAAATTGAGTACTAATCTGCATGCTAACCCCAAAAGCATAAATTCCCTTCCTTCCAGTACAAATATGCCCCCCCCCCCCTGCTGAAATTCCCCCTCCCAGCACAAATCCCCCTTGTTGCTTTGCGCACTGGTCCAAATCAGTTGGTGGAGGGGGAATTATGGTGTGGGGTTGTTTTTCAGGGGTTGGGTTTGGCTCCTTAGTTAGAAGGGAACTCTTAAGGCGTCAGCACACCAAGACATTTTGGACAATTTCATGCTCCCTTCTTTATGGGAACAGTTTGGGGATGGCCCCTTCCTGTTCCAACATGACTGCGCACCAGTGCACAAAGCAAGGTTCATAAAGACATGGATGAGCGAGTTTGGGGTGGAGGAACTTGACTGGCCTGCACAGAGTCCTGAGCTCAACCCGATAGAACACCTTTGGGATGAATTAGAGCAGAGACTGCGAGCCAGGCCTTCTTGTCCAACATCATTGCCTGACCTCACAAATACGCTTCTGGAAGAATGGTCAAACAGTCCCATAGACACACTTCTAAACCTTGTGGACAGCTTTCCCAGAAGAGTTGAAGCTGTTATAGATGCAAAAGGTGGGCCAACTCAATATTGAACCCTACAGACTAAGACTGGGATGCCATTAAAGTTCATGTGCGTGTAAAGACAGGTGTCCCAATACTTTTGGTAATATAGTGTGTGTGTCTATATATATATTGTGGGGGGGTTAGCTCGGCAGCGGGTGTGTGTGACCCCCTGGATGGGCTCCCCACACAAAAACAGGCCCAGCAGACGGAGGTTGTGGTTTTCAAGATCAAAAGGGTGCGGTTTATTTCTCTATTTACAGTGACAAAAACACAGCAAAGCAAAAAGAAACATAAACAAAATAAACCCTGGTCAGCTTGACCTCTGACTAAACATGCAGGTTTCCTAAACTAACAACTGGGATCAGCCTGGTGCTGTCCTAGTCCCTAAGTCCCTGGTTTAGTAAATGTCCAAACAAATAGCCACACAGGCTTTGTCTCACCGCACAGGGGTTCACTCTCCCTAGACAGTCCACACAGGTCTGGTTCCAGGCATGAGCAAACACCTAATGAATCTGGGAGTTTTTATAGAGGCCTTAAACGAGCTGACAAGCTTCAGCTGGTCTCATCAACTCCCTGCCTGCACGACGCCCAGCCCTCTCCCTAGAGGTATGAATCATCCATGAGCCCACTAGCCTCAGCTGGGCTTCATCAACTCTCTCCCTAGTTGTATAAGTCGGCATAAAGCCTGAATCTGGGAGAAATATACCTACCCCCCTGGATGCAACCAGGTGACTTTACCTTCCTGCTGTCACATACCCCCCTCTTGTTTTAACCTTGGGGTTGGAACACCAGCAATCAGGCATTCATGTACTCGAGACAAAGCATCCACATTCCCCATTTGAACGCCAGGGCGATGCTTTACTGTGAAGTTGAATTCCTGTAGGGCCAGGAACCACCTATTCACTCTTCTATTTGTCTCCTTGTTTTGAGCCATCCACTTTAACGGAGCGTGATCCGTAACCATGTCAAAGTGCCTACCTAGCAGATAGTACCGAAGGGAATCTAGAGCCCACTTCACCGCTAAACACTCCTTTTCAACCGTGGCGTAATTTACCTCATGGGACTTCAACTTCCTGCTGAGGTAAATGACTGGGTGCTCTTCCCCGTTCCAGACCTGGGACAATACTGCTCCTAACCCCACATCTGACGCATCACTTTGTACGACAAAGTCTTTAGAGAAGTCGGGTGAGTACAACACTGGCTGGCTACATAAGGCTTGTTTCAAGAATTGGAATGCTGCCTCAGCCTCGGGGGTCCATTTAATCATGACCGACCCTTTTCCTTTCGTCAGGTTGGTTAGGGGCACAGCCTTAGAAGCAAAGTGGGGAATGAAGCGCCGATAATAACCCGCGATTCCCAGAAAGGCTCGTACCTGCTTCTTGCTGTTGGGACGTGGCCAACTCTGGATGGCCTCGACTTTGTTGAGTTGGGGTTTTATTACTCCCCTGCCAATGGTGTACCCAAGATATTTGGCCTCCTCCTGCCCAATGGTACACTTCTTGGGGTTAGCCGTAAACCCCGCTTCCCGGATAGAGTCTAGGACTGCTTGCACTTTTGGCAGATGTGAGGCCCAATCTGTGCTATGGACAATTACGTCATCCAGGTAAGCCGCAGCATACTTCCGATGGGGCCTCAGTATCTGGTCCATTTTCCGCTGGAATGTGGCCGGCGCATTCTGTAACCCGAACGGCATTCTCTTATATTGGAACGCCCCGTCTGGGGTTACAAATGCGGTTTTCTCTTTGGCCGACTTGGCCAGGGGAATTTGCCAATACCCTTTTGTGAGGTCAAGAGTCGTCATGTATGGGGCTGTTCCCAGCCGGTCGATCAACTCATCTATACGTGGCATGGGGTAGGTGTCAAATTTTGTAACTTTGTTCAACTGACGAAAATCGTTACAAAATCGCCAGCTCCCATCCGGTTTAGGCACCAACACAATGGGACTAGACCAATCACTTTGGGACTCCTCTATCACCCCTAAGTTCAGCATTTTCTGTACTTCCTCCCGTATTGCCTCCCGTCGGGCCTCTGGGATCCGATAGGGTTTTAACTTCACCCTTTCACCGGGCGGGGTAATAATATCATGCTCTACCCCAGATGTTTGTCCCGGCAGCTCAGAGAACACCTCCTTGTTGCGAAGCACAAACTCCTTAACCTCCTGTTGTTGGGGTTGTGACAAGGTGGCTGCTATTCCAACCTCCGGAATCACGCAACCAGTTTGAGCTGGTGACCAAGTTTCTGCGACTAGGGACTCTCTATCCCTCCAGGCTTTCAACAGATTAACGTGATAGATCTGTTCGGGCTTTCGCCTTCCTGGTTGTCTGACCTTGTAATTCACTTCGCTCACTTTTTCCATTATCTCGTAGGGGCCTTGCCATTTGGCAAGGAATTTACTTTCAACCGTAGGGACAAGTACCAATATCCTATCCCCTGGGGAAAAGGTACGGGTCTTGGCTCCACGGTTGTACACTCTCTGCTGTGCCAACTGTGCTTGGGCCAAATGTTCCTTCACGATGGGCATTACCTGTGCAATTCGATCTTGCATCAGGGCGACATGCTCAATCACACTCCTGTGGGGAGAACTCTCACTTTCCCAAGTTTCCTTGGCAATATCCAACAGCCCTCTTGGGTGTCTCCCATACAGTAACTCAAAGGGGGAGAATCCCGTAGAGGATTGGGGCACCTCCCTAATAGCAAACATCAAATAAGGAAGTAGACAGTCCCAATCCTTTCCATCTCTATCCACCACTTTCTTCAACATTTGTTTTAGGGTTTTGTTGAATCTTTCAACCAGCCCATCGGTTTGGGGGTGATACACAGACATACGCAATTGCGTCACTTTGAACAATTTACACAGCTCTTTCATAACCCGGGACATAAAGGGTGTACCTTGGTCCGTAAGCAGTTCTTTACAAATACCCACCCGGCTAAAAACAAGAGATAGCTCTTTGGCTATGGTTTTGGCCGAGGTATTTCGGAGAGGGATCGCTTCTGGATAACGGGTGGCATAGTCCATTATAACTAATATGTACTGGTGCCCCCTAGCGGACTTGATTATAGGACCTACCAAATCCATTGCGATCCTCTCAAACGGGACCTCAATGATGGGTAGAGGGACCAGCGGGCTACGGAAATGTGGCATCGGGGCCGACCTCTGACACACAGGGCAGGAGGAACAATAATTTTCTATGTCCTTCATCACCCCAGGCCAATAGAATCTCTGTAATACCCTCTCTCGGGTTTTCTCTGCCCCCAGATGACCTCCAAGAATGTGCCCATGGGCCAACTCCAACACCAACTTCCTGTAAGGTTTGGGCACCACAAGCTGCTCAACGGTTTCTTCTGCCCTTTTCTGTATCGTACACCACGGGACACAGAGCTAGTCATTACATAATGGGTTAAGGGTCACCAGCGGTGATTGGACACTGGCACAACCAATGGAAGACAGTTCCCCTCCATATAACCCCTCCCATCAGGGAAGTACCTCAGTTTTTTCGCCAGTGTCGAAAGGTGTTGGACGCGTTAGGAGGTGCTAAAGGAAAGCTCTACCAAAGAGACCCTCTGGGGGTAAAAGAGCTATGCTTTCGGATCCATCCAAGACGCCTACAAATGAGCTGAATCTGGATGGGATCCGGGCCTCATCCTTGAGGCGTCGCCTGTAATGTCTCTCTTCGGAGGACTGGGCTCTAAGATCCAGCACTTTCGCTATTTCGCTACTTGACGTAATTGTAGCCGTATTAGTGCAATTGTGACAGAGAAAATTAAGTACTGTCCGTGATACTTTTTTTATTTGCACTAACATAGAATTTTTCAGGACAAGCTTTCGGGGTATGTCCCCTTCTTCAAGGTCCAAGCAGTACTGATTCACAATTTTTTTAGCAGAATGTTGAAACAAAACAAGAAAAAAAAAAAAAAAAATCTCAGAGGGAAAGGAAAAAAAACACATACAAATCAATGGTAATAAAGATAGCAGCAGAGTTAGTGAGATAAGACAGAGTTAGTGAGATAAGACAGAGGGAGAGCTATAGACTTGAGGGGGGAGATGCTAGTCACAGAGGGGGTCATAAAACCTTAGTATAATGGGTAAGGAAACCAATATCTAAATTTAGGCCATTCGTTTTTGTGTTAAAAAGAATTATCATTCTTAGTTCAAATGTTTTCCTTTCCTGGATAGTTCTGAAATTCCCTTTAAGAACTAAAACATTGAGGTCTTCTATAGTGTGGTCTGGTTGTGAGAAGTGATGTCCCACAGGTGTGCAGAAACTCTCTTCTTTATGTTCCTTGATGGTATGTCTGTGAAAATTCATCCTCGCTTGCAACTTCTGTCCTGTTTCACCAACATAAGATCCTTTGCCACACCTGTTGCATTGGATGAGGTACACAACATTACTGGAGGTACAGTTGTAAGATCCCATGATGGTGAAGGTCCCATTTGTGTGTGTGACACTTTTGGATGGATTGATCTGGTTGCACAGTTTGCAGCGTTTTTTATTGCAGGGTTTGCTTCCATTATTTGTGACTTCATAATCAGAGTGAAGTTTCCTGCTGATTAGTTTGTGTCTGAGGTTGGGTGGTTGTCTGAAAGCCAATAATGGGGGTTGTTGGAATATTTCTTTCAGAGTTTCATCCTCTGTTATAATGGGCTGTAAATCTTTGATTATCTTTTTGATCCCATAATAAATAAATAAATAAAAAAAGTATCACGGACAGTACTTAATTTTCGCTATTTCGCTATAAAGTCCTGGTAAGAGTCTTGTACAAGGCCCAGGGGAGAGGTATCCTTTAAATAGGAACCCATATCCCTGAAGGTTGGCACACATAGCCCACCGTGAAGGGTGAAGTTTGGTATCTGTCTGAAATCTTTCAGCAGAAAAACCTGCGGCGTGGATAAGGTGAGATTAGAAGGTCCATAACTAGGTTGGGACCTTTTTCAAAAAGGTGGATGTCTTCTTTTTTTCCACCACTGGGGGGAGTAAAGAGCTGAATATACTCACCTCACTCTGTTCAGTGTCGGCTTCGGCGAAGTACACTGCTCGTCACCTCCGCTGCTGAGCTTGCTGGGGCACCCCGATCCTCCTTTCGGTGGCCGACCAGACACCTGCAGATGCAGGTAAGTGGGAACAAGGGCTGATGAGAGTCCTCTCTCACTATGGCCACCGCCATAGCGCTAAGGGCCGTGCGCGCGGGAGCGCGTTTTATCGGAGGGGGGGGGCGAAGGCGTGCGCGGGCACGTGGCGCGCGCAGGCACAGAAACGGCGCCAAATTTAAAAGACTGTCAGTGTGAGAAGCACTGCAGCAGCAAGCAAGCTCGTTAGTTCTCTTATTCCTGGCAGAGAAACACAGCAGCTATACAGGGACGTAAGACTCCATGTGGTTGGATTGGGTACTTCCTAGAAGACATCCATGTTATGCATAGTTATGTGTTAAAAGTTGCATACTTAATGTATTTGCTAAACTAAACACGGTAGTATATGCATTTAGGTACCTTGTATTTTGTCTAAACAGTAAGCCTTCCAGGGGAAGTAATACGGACAAAAAGAGATAAGAAAGCACCACCGCCTGAGAGGAGGCTCTAACTGTGCTGACTCGGTACCTTTCTCTCCTGTGTTGCTAAATGCACCTGTTCAGGATGAGCCATTACCTCTGTCAGGTATGGCGGCTTCCCCAGTGAAGCCTGGGCCTGTATATGTCACTGAGGACACTTTATCAGCTGCCCTAAATAATCTGGAGGAAAAAATTGCTACCTTAATCGCTAAGTCCTCTAAAAAGGGACAATAAGCGAAGCAGGTCTCTTCCAGTATTGGACCTCCCTTCAGAAGTACCTGAGGGAGGAGGATGAGGAGGAGGAGGCTACATCAGCAGAGGATGAGGAGCCAGATTTTAAGGTCACAGGTACAATGCTATAGCAGTGCATTTAAGTTAACCTCTGCGGAGGTAACGGAATTACCTGTCTCCTCCCTAGGGTCATTAAGATCCCTGCAAGGTGCATGCTCCTTCCCGGTTCATCCGTTACTAGAGGATCTAATATACGCAAACTGGCAACATCCAGATAAGCGTTTCTCACCTCCAAAAAGGTTTAACATTCTTTATCCTATGGGGGAATTTTTTTTTTTAAAGAAATGGAGCCTGCCTGCGGTAGATGCGGCTATTTCTTGTGTAAATAAAAACCTGACATGTCCGGTGGATAATGTACAAGGGTTTAAAAGATCCTTCTGAGAGGAAGTTGAAATCCTCCTTCCTTTTGGCCGGCTCAATTACCCAACCTGCAGTAGCAGCAGTCGGTATGTGTCAGGTCATCAGCCAACAGGTAAAGCAGGGGCTGAAGGAACTGCCTTCAGAGCAGGCTAGAAATTGGGAAAATTTGCCTAAAGCCTTATGCTTCACAGTGGATGCCATGAGAGATTCTATCATACAGGCATCACGCCTTACACTCCAGCTGGTACAGATGCGCAGAGTACTTTGGCTTAAGCATTGGTCAGCGGAGACCCCATGCAAAAAGCTGTTGGCAAGTTCCCGTTCCATGGCGAACGCCTATTTGGGGAAGATTTAGAAAAATATATACAGAAGATCAAGTGGTAAAACGACTTTTACCTGAGAGAAAGAAAAACAAGAGACCTTGTTTTAAACGCTCTCTCCCCAGCTCCCGGGAAATCTGACTCCAACCAGTGGCGGCGGCCTGTTTTAGCCGCCCACAAAAGCCAAGGGGCAAGCTCAGAAGAACAAGAAGCCGTGGGGTGCAAGAGCTAATAAGCAAGCCCCCAAAGCCTCTCAGTGAAGGGGCGCCCCCGCTCGGCCGAGTGGGAGGAAGGCTTTGTCAGTTCTGAGCGACTTGGTGGTCAGAAATCCAGGACAATTGGGTAGTATCCACAATATCCTCAGGGTACAAACTGGAATTTCGAGAGATCCCATCTTCTCAATTCCGAGGTTCAAGACTCTCCAAGGATCCACAAAAAAGAGAATCCTTCTTCAAAGGTTTGAATCACTTAATGGCTCAAGGGGTAGTTACAGACGTACCCCAAAAAGAGCGAGGTTCAGGTTTTTACTCAAACCTCTTTGTGATTCCAAAGCCAAATGGAGATGTCAGACCCATCCTGGATCTAAAATCCCTAAATCGGTTCCTGAACGATCGCCATTTTCGAATGGAAACGATCCGATCCGTGGCCGCCACTTTAAAGGGCGGAAAATTCATGGCGCCCATAGATATCAAGGACGCACATTTACACATACCCATCCTCCCCGCTCACCAAAGATTCCTAAGGTTTGCGGTAGAAGATCGCCACTTTCAATTTGTGGCTCTGCCGTTTGGTGTAGCCACCGCGCCCATAGTATTCACAAAGGTGCTAGCTCCTCTGTTAGCAAACCTAAGAACACGGGGCATTGCGGTAACAGCCTATCTGGACGATCTACTAGTAATAGATCAGTCAAAGGACGGATTGGGTCACGCTGTACACACTACAGTAGGATACCTGGAGCATTTAGGATGGATTATAAATTTACAAAAATCCTCTCTCCAGGCCCAAAGAAGGATAGGGTACCTGGGCATGATCATAGATACAGCCCAAAACGGGGTATACCTGCCAGAACCGAAGATACAGTCTCTGAAAGACCTGATCCACAAGGTCAAAGCAAACAAGAGGCCGTCTATTCGCCTTTGCATGAGACTATTGGGAAAGATGGTAGCCTCCTTCGAGGCGGTCCCTTACGCCCAGTTTCATTCGAGACTACTTCAAGGCAATATTTTAGCTTCCTGGAACAGGAAGAGCCAAGCTCTGGATATACCCATGCGCCTGTCCTCACAAGTACGCCACAGCTTCGATTGGTGGCTAGAAGCCAGGAATTTACGGAAGGGAAAGTCCTTCCTCCCAGTGGCCTGGAAGGTGGTATCTAGGGATGCCAGCCTATCGGACTGGGGTGCAGTATTCGAGGAGGCTTCTACCCAGGGAACCTGGGCCAAGACTCAGGGGATCCTGCCCATCAATGTGCTAGAGATCCGGGCGGTATATCTAGCCCTCAAAACCTGGACATACAGGTTACAGGGCTACCCAGTTCGGGTTCAATCCGACAATGCTACTGCAGTAGCTTACATCAATCACCAAGGAGGCACCCGCAGTCGGGCAGCCCAAAGAGAGGTGAACCGGATCCTGGCATGGGCAGAAGAGCATGTACCTTGCCTTTCTGCAATCTTCATTCCAGGGATGGAAAATTGGCAAGCAGACTACCTGAGTCGTCAGCAGCTGCTACCAGGGAGTGGTCTCTTCACCCCGAGATCTTTCAGGCCATATGTCTGAGATGGGGAAACCCAGATGTAGACCTGCTAGCTGCCAGGTTCAACATGAAATTGGACAACTTTGTGTCCAGAACGAGAGATCCTCTAGCCTACGGGACAGACGCTCTAATAATACAGACGCTCTAATAACTCCATGGAATCAGTTCTCACTGATCTAGGCATTCCCTCCGATCCCTCTTCTACAAAGACTGCTTCGCAGGATCAAGGAGGAGGGAATACCAGTAATCCTAGTGGCCCCAAACTGGCCCAGGAGGCCTTGGTACGCCGAGATTGTAAAAACGGCGATAGGAAGGCCCTGGAAGTTTCCACTCCGACATGACCTGCTGTCACAGGGTCCAGTATTCCACCCTTCCTTACAAAGGCTAAAGTTGACGGCCTGGCTGCTGAGACCCACATTTTTAAAAAGAGAGGGGTCTCTGGTCCGGCTCTTTCTACGCTCATTAATGCTAGAAAGCCAGTCTCCAGACTCATCTATCAGAGAGTCTGGAGAGCATACGTTTCCTGGTGTGAATCCAGATGTTGGAATCCTCAGAAGTATGAAATAAGTAGGATTCTTGCTTTTTGCCAGTTAGGAGTGGATATGAATTTAGCCCTTAGCACCATCAAAGGGCAAATATCGGCTCTATCAGTCTTCTTTCAGAGACCATTGGCATCTCACTCCCTAGTTCGAACATTCATTAAGGGGGTACTGAGGATAAATCCTCCAGTTAGGACTCCCTTGTGTCCATGGGATTTGAATTTGGTATTGTCAGTGTTGCAAAAGCAACCTTTTGAACCTATTCGCCATATTCCTTTAATTATATTAAGTAGGAAGTTGGCCTTTCTGATTGCTATAGCTTCTGCTAGGAGAGTATCAGAGCTAGCAGCTCTTTCTTGTAAAGAGCCTTATCTAATTTGTCACAAGGACAAAATCGTACTACGACCCCATCCGGCTTTTCTACCTAAGGTGGTGTCGGCTTTTCACTTGAATCAAGACATTGTTCTGCCTTCCTTTTTTCCAAACCCGCGGACGGCGGGGGAAAAATTATTACACTCTCTAGATCCAGTGAGAGCGGTAAAGGTGTATCTGCAAGCAACCGCTCAGATACGTAAAACAGATGTTTTGTTTATTTTACCAGATGGGCCCAAGAAGGGCCAAGCGGTATCAAAATCCACCATTTCCAGGTGGATTAGACAAGTAATTATTCAAGCTTATGGTTTAAAGAACAGGACTCCTCCTTTTCCTGTTAAGGCGCACTCTACCAGGGCGATAGGTGCTTCATGGGCAGTGCACCACCAGGCTTCGATGGCTCAGATCTGTAAAGCTGCAACTTGGTCTTCAGTCCATACATTTTCCAAATTCTATCAAATAGATGTGAAAGGACATGAGGATTCCGCCTTTGGGCGAAGTGTGCTGCAGGCAGCAGTATAGGGCTTCTGGTCCGCAAGCGGCCTGTTTTGATCTGTGTCTCCCCCCCTTCATATGAGCATTGCTCTGGGACGTCCCATTATGTAATGACTAGCTCTGTGTCCCGTGGTGTACGATAAAGAAAATAGGATTTTTATAACAGCTTACCTGTAAAATCCTTTTCTTGGAGTACACCACGGGACACAGAGGTCCCCCCCTTCTTATGGGAACCTTACTGCTTTGCTACAAAACGGAGGTACTTCCCTGATGGGAGGGGTTATATGGAGGGGAACTGTCTTCCATTGGTTGTGCCAGTGTCCAATCACCGCTGGTGACCCTTAACCCATTATGTAATGACTAGCTCTGTGTCCCGTGGTGTACTCCAAGAAAAGGATTTTACAGGTAAGCTGTTATAAAAATCCTATTTTTGCCACCCGATACAGTAGGTCCTTCTCTACGCTGAAGTATGGGTAAGTGCAGGTATTATCTGGGTTCACTAACTCGCCATCTATTTCCACTATGTTTTCCCGTGCCTTTATTAGGGCGGGGTCTTTTAACTGTTCTGTGGCAAAATTTTCCCTGTGAACCTCAAGATCAGAAAACTCCACAGACGGTAGGTTTTCGTCTGAGGAGGTGGGCTCCTCTCCAGTTTCTTGAGTCTCGCCTGCCAATACTGACAAGGGAAATTCTGGAGAGTCCTCACCACTCTCAGAGGAGTTCTGGCTATCATCTTCCTGGTACATAGGGGCACCAGTGGGGGGCTCAGGATCATCCCACAGTTCCCAGAACTTCGGAAAATCCCTTCCCACAATGGCATCATGCGGTAATTGAGATACTAACCCCACTGGATGAGAGAGGGTACCTTTGGGGGTCTTGAAACACACTGTAGTCACTGGATACTCTCGGGTGTCCCCATGCACACAAATAACAGCTACCTTGCTATTCCCACAGACCTCTGTTTTAACTAATTCAGCCTTTATCAGGGTCACAAGGCTACCTGAATCCAGTAATACCACAACATTTCTACCATTAATACACATTTTGCATAAATGTTTCTCCGTTCCCCGAATGGCAGTGCATGCGACTGTCGCACACAGCGACTGACGTCTGTCCGTCAGAAAGTCACATTGCATGGGTTCCTCCACAACCGGGCAATTTGCTGCAATATGTCCCGCTTGCCGGCAGCGGTAGCAAACAATCCTTTTGGCTGCCTCTTGAGCCCCCGACTTCCCAGGCTGTTCTCGCCAAACCCTGGGCAGAGCTCCCACCCTCTCACTCTCTCCACCCTCACCCCTTGGAATCAACTTATCCGCCCCTGGGGATGGTCTGGTCTTAGGGTGGAAAGTCCGAGAGTCTCTGGAAGAGGCCGTCAGGTTCTCTGCAGCCAAGTATCTCTCTACACGATCCACAAGTTTACCGGCCGTTTCTGGGTCTCCATGGCTTACCCACTTTTGAATGGCGGTAGGAAGAGCTCTCAAGAAACGATCCATCACAACACGTTCCACAATCTCCGGTGCGGACAAAGTCTCTGGCTGTAGCCACTTCCTGCTCAGGTGAATGAGATCATACATTTGAGACCTGGGGGGTTTTCCAAGCTGGAAAGTCCAGTTATGCACACGCTGAGCCCGGACAGCCAGGGTGACACCCAGCCTTGCCAATATTTCAGCTTTTAGCATCACATAGTCTTTTGCTTGGTCAGGCTCTAGGTCATAGTAAGCTTTCTGCGATTCACCAGTTAACAGAGGAGCCAGCAGTCCAGCCCACTGATCCTTAGGCCACTTTTCCCTTTCAGCAGTCCTTTCAAATGTGGTCAAAAACACCTCTGGATCATCTTCTCCAGTCATTTTTGTCAATAAACGACTCACCCCAAATGACGCGGTATTAGTGGGACGGCTTTCCTCACTGGTCTGCGGACGTTGCTGCATTACTGCTTCCATCTGTTGTTGTAGTCTCTGCTCTTGCTTCTGCAACAGGTCTATGAAGCGGGCCTCAGATTGCTGCTGGGCTTGTTGCTGGGCTGCAAGGCTCCTTTGCAAACCTGCATTTGTCTGCTGTTGATTGGCATTTGCTAGAGCCAGCTGTTTCAGTATCTCCTCCATGCTGGCTTAAAAAAAACTGCCACTGGTTCTCCACCAACTGTGAGGGGGTTAGCTCGGCAGCGGGTGTGTGTGACCCCCTGGATGGGCTCCCCACACAAAAACAGGCCCAGCAGACGGAGGTTGTGGTTTTCAAGATCAAAAGGGTGCGGTTTATTTCTCTATTTACAGTGACAAAAACACAGCAAAGCAAAAAGAAACATAAACAAAATAAACCCTGGTTAGCTTGACCTCTGACTAAACATGCAGGTTTCCTAAACTAACAACTGGGATCAGCCTGGTGCTGTCCTAGTCCCTAAGTCCCTGGTTTAGTAAATGTCCAAACAAATAGCCACACAGGCTTTGTCTCACCGCACAGGGGTTCACTCTCCCTAGACAGTCCACACAGGTCTGGTTCCAGGCATGAGCAAACACCTAATGAATCTGGGAGTTTTTATAGAGGCCTTAAACGAGCTGACAAGCTTCAGCTGGTCTCATCAACTCCCTGCCTGCACGACGCCCAGCCCTCTCCCTAGAGGTATGAATCATCCATGAGCCCACTAGCCTCAGCTGGGCTTCATCAACTCTCTCCCTAGTTGTATAAGTCGGCATAAAGCCTGAATCTGGGAGAAATATACCTACCCCCCTGGATGCAACCAGGTGACTTTACCTTCCTGCTGTCACAATATATATATATATATATATATATATAATAGAAGTTAAAAGTATGACCGCCTAATCATGAAAGCCCCTTTACACTGGCGGTCATAATAAATGCTTCCTTACATTGATGGTCAGTGGACAGGTGTACCATTAACTTGATGGTCAAGTGAAATACCCTTATATTGGTAAAAAATTAAAATGCTCCCTTGGTGGTCTGTCCAAAATGGAACTGGTGGTGGATATACATAGTACAAGAAAAGCTCCTCCAGGTGAGTGAGTCTCTGTTTAAAGCGGAGGTGGGCGTATCTGTTCTTCTCCCCGCCGCCCCAGTGTTTGCTAGGAAGTGTCTGCAATGTCTCCTGGGAGCACAGTGTCATGCTTCCCAGGAGACAATGTGGAACGCTGACCATCGTAATCTTACGCTATTTCACTCGCTTCCCGGAAGTCTGTGCTTGTGGGCTTCACAATGCCCACTAGCAAAATGGAAAATCCCAGGATCGTTTTTTAAAAATTTATATTTGGAACGAAAACAGACGGGGGATGGTTCTAATCGCCTAACAAGTGAGTACTAAGTTGGTATCTGTAACCCCATTAAATGCACATAAAATAAAAAAAATGAGGAACCGCGGAACCCCTACTTTAATCCCCACACACACTAGTCAGGTGCTAGCCCAGCTCCAATGCTGGGTAACATGAATAAATAATTCCCAAGTGGCTGCACTTCCAAAAATCCTTTTATTGAAGCTTCATATGACAAGTGGTTGACAGATGGAGCAGGGGACAAAGAGGTAGACACGTTTCGCACAAATGTTAGCGCTTAGTCATAGTAGAATTTGCAGCCAATCATGTCTGTGGATACCATATTGTTGAGGGCAAGAGAAGTACATTAGGGCTGGTTTGTCATCACTAAAATGACTCGGTATGGCATGTTGTACCCAGGCGCCATTTTGTTGAAGGCAGTGACAGAAATATAACGACACTTAACACTTTCGGCTTACTAAAAATTGGTTAGTAGTTGGTCATGCACAGTATTGCTTGGTGATGGATATTCACAGTTGCTAGTTTTCCCTTGAAGTGCTGTCTGGTATCATGTTGGAAAAGACACAATATACAGTGTTATACAATATAATTTTCATGAATTCTGCAGCCCCCCTGCAGGAGCCCAGGAAGTAAGGATGGTGGATGTCAGGGCCATATTTCCCTTACTGGAGCCAGTAGGCACACAACCTTTGGCACACAAAGTAACACGCGCCTCTGCTGGGATCACTTTCTTTGGCACAGAATATTTCCTAGCTTTCTGCCTAGTGTTAATATAATTTGATATTTTATATATGAGATGACTGCTGATAATAAAATGGAACTGTGTGTGGTCAATAACTCTACAGGGACCTCTTTGTCGCTGCTGCATATAGGCACAGGCCTAGAGTGCCTAATGTTAATTCCGGCCCTGAGAGAGTTGGGCGGAGTCGGCACGGTGGTAGAGCAAACACTTCCCCTCACGTCCTGAGTTTTAACTTTAATACATCTACGGAAAAGCTGTTAGCTTGAAGAAGGCCTAATAAAAAAATCATAATGTTTGTTATGCCATGCCTGTCCAATTATTTAATTTTGCTCCAGTGTATATTTATTACCTTGAACTCAATGTGATGTTTCTGAGCCTGGTGCTTTATTTTCCTCAGTGGAAGCCATCTAATTGCATTTTCCTCTTCATGCACAATATATGTTACTGTCGTTTCTTGTTTTTTGAGACTAATTAAACCCAGCATGGTTTAGGTTTCCCGTAGTGTCTTTAAGCTACAGAAACCAACAGAACAAGCTGACAAGTCCAACTTTCTTATTAGAAGCCTTTGAATTTACAAGCTGCAGCTGATTATATTTTTGTATTAAAGGCTCGGTCCACTCAAAAACCTACATTGGAATTCCTGATAGATACTCGCTATGCAACCACCAATTAGCTTCTTTTATCCCAAGGACCAGTGGAAAGATCACCACACCGAAGTTTGCAGCTCTGAACCGTTTGCCAGTAATAATGTTCCAGGCGTGAAAAGGCCAAGAGGCTGACAGAGATACCCTCAAAATGGCCATGGAAGATGTGCCAAGTTGGGAACTCTCTTTTTGTTTGCATTTTCATCTTATGAAGCCCAAAGTAACATTAAAGTCTAATGCCTCGTACACACGACCGGTTTAACTGTGGAAAGTGGACTGTGACTCCTTGGGACTTCACAGCCAACTTTCCACTGCGCATGCTCGAGCCACACTGTGTCCTATGAATGGTCCCACAGCCTCCTGGGACCTGCGATGTGTCCCAAAAGGTTGCGAGCGTGGAGGGGAAGCCAAAGTGGGAGCGGGTACCCACCAAAAATAGGTACGCTTTCCTCCCGAAATTTTTTTGTAATATGACAGAGGAGGGGGGATGAGGAGGAGAGCGGAACGTACCCTTTTGGGTGAAGTTCCACTTTAAGAGCTGGAAAACAGTCCCTGCAATTTACTGAGTGTTGTAGATACTCTTTAAAAACCTTGCACTTGTAGCAGAATTTGAGACATGTTCATATATGTGTTGGTAAAGTGTATGAATCTGTCGCAGCTGCTGTGATTTTACATAGTGGGAGCTGATCAGCAGGTCCCATGGACCTGATGTCTGCTGGCACCCGCTGATCATTCTGTACACCGACAGAATGGCAGTCTGCCCATGTAAACAAGGCAGATTGCCGTTCTGTCAGTACAGAAGGCATGAATCCTGTACCGATCCATCTCTTCCACTAGTAAAAGCACCTCCCCCACTACACTGAAACATTAGCTAGGAACACAGTTAGCCCTTTGATCGCCCCTGATGTTCACCCCTTCCCAGCCATTGTCATTAGTACAGTGACAAAAAGACAAAAGAGGTCGCCCTGGGACTTAGAATGAGGTGAGAGAGGTTTAGCCAATGTTCACAGCAAACAATGAGACAAAATCAATTAATTTGTTTTAAAGTGTTATGTAACGAAGCGGCAACAACAATGATTGTGAGTTACCCGGCATAATAGCCAATGTACACAACACAGATGAAAGTAAATGTATAGAGATTTATTACAAATGTTATACATCAATGAGCAACAGTAAAACTTGAAAGTTGCTGGGCCAGTGGATGCACATATACAATAAGGAAATAAAATGTACATACATATAAACAGGGAAATATGTAGACATAAAGAAAAGCCCGGAGCAAAAAATGAGAGAAAAGAAATGAGCGGAGGGCTGGCATGACTAGGGAAACAGGGTACAGGATGTTAGAAGTATTAGGATTGGGTAGGAAGTTTAGTGGGAGGGGGAGTAAGTAGGAAAAAGAGTTGTCCCCTCCCCCAGGTCACCACAGTGTGAAGGAAAGTTCAGGGAGACAGAGCTATGGCAGAGGGGGAGCTGTTTCGGGCCTAGCTGCGGTCGGAAGCGGCACCAGGGAGCGCAGGTTGGTTACAGGAGACCCTGGGGCCAATGCTTGCTTGAAGGGTGGTGGGGGCAGGTACAGGGGGGGAGGGAGTCCACGCGAGCTTGAAGGTTACTGCCTTCAGAGCGCTTCTTACCCGACTATCCCCTAGAGCCCAGCGCCAGCCAATTAGTCTCCCCTTGGCCCCATTCGGGCCCCCCCCCCCGCTGAGCGTTCACATTGCTCACAAGGGGGGGTCCCGGGAATCATCCCCCTCATAGTCAGGGCCCGGCAGGCGGCCGCACCGGCGGTTCGGGGTGGTCAGGCAGCTCGCTCGACACATGGACCAGAAGAGTGCGGGCCTCACCCCTGATGGGACGGTAGCGGGGGGTGGAGCCTCAGCGGGGGAGATCGTCGGTCGCGGTCACTGTGCCCTCTGCAGCCTCGGCCAGGTGACCCCCAGGTGATGATGGATCGCCAGGGGAGGGTGACAACGCGCCTGATGTCTCTCGGCAGGGCGGGGGGGGGAAGTCGTCCCCCCCGGCCCACGAAAAGCGACAGAGAAGTCCATGGGCGGGTCTGGAGCTCAGTGGCGGGGCCGGAGGGCTGCCAGATCCTCGGCATCCAGAGACGCTGCTCCTGGAGGGCTTTCATCAGATGGTCGCAGGGCGAGCTGACGGCTTCGGAAGACGATCGGTTTCCCCTGAGATGATCGGCAGCGATGGAGGCGAGACGGTCGGCTGGTGGGAATTTTTCCTAGGCAGCCCGGTAAGTAAAAAAAAAAAAAAAAAAAATTTTTTTCTTTGCCATATAGGGGATAGTATAGTGGGTCCGTGGGGGGTGGTCCTACTGCAGGTGCTGGGGAGACATTGGTAACGGGGGGGCTACTGCAGGTGCTGGGGAGGCATCGGTAACGGGGGGGGCTCGCAGGGTGATTCTCCCCGGGTGGACACAATGGATGGGGCTGCACTTGGGGGGAGCTTCAGGCTCGCAGGGTTTTTTATTGGTGGGGCTCAAAGATTTTGGTTGGTGGATTTGAGAAGGTGGTCGGGCCGTGTGGTCCCGCTTGCAGGGAGGGATAGTATATCCTCATCACCCGTAGCGGTGCCGGCTGTGTGGGAGTCTGCGCATGACAGCTGATAGTGGGGTGCAAGTGGAGCAGAGGGTTTTGAAGTTCGTGGTAGCAGGGGACGCCGCTGGAAAATGGGATGTCATACGTTTGGCTGATTTAGCCACAGGTACAGTTGGTTTTAGGGTCCGCTGGGTGCTTACTTAAAGCCTGAGGTCCGGGATAAGATCTAAAAGGGTGAGTACGTAGAGATGTTGTTCACTCCTGCTGTTAAAAAAAAAAATAAAAAAAAAAAAATTAAAATTTGGGGTTACACCAGGGTATTCCAACAATGGGAGGTGGTGAGAAGGGGAGGTATTGGTTGATTACATGTACTATCGGAAATAAGTTGCAAGCATTTGACATGAGGGTGATTGGGGGGAAGAACCCCGAACCCTGTCGGAGCTCTTTTGTTACCCAAATTCGGTAGGGGATGCTTACAGGGTTCACGGAGGTGCGGTTTGGATGCGGTCTGGGAGCAGTTTGGCGTAGGAGGGGATACATCCGGCACTACGGTGGGATCACAACGACATCAGGCTGGGAATGCGCCTTGTGACATCTGCTAGGCCCCAAGGGCAGTTGTTTCCTGGTAGGGGCGGGTGTTACTCCACCCAACCCACCCCCCCCCCCACAGTATAACAGTCCGGCTGGAGTAAGTAGGCCTGTTAGCGGTACACGTAGGGCACGGGTAAATTCGGTGGAGTGTGTCGGTACAAGCACTAAGGTTCTGGGTTTGGGGGGGGGGTTGGGATCACACCCTGTCGGTATGCTTCAAACACGGGAAAGAAAGGACGCCGGTGATGGGGGAACGGCGGCGGCCGTTTCTTGGTAGGTATACGGATGGTACAGCAGCGTAGCTGTTAGACTAAGGTTTTTTCTTTTCAGTGGGGTTTCACATGCCGTGTGATTTATGTTCGGCCATGCTGCGTCCCAATGTAGTTTCTGAGAAACTGCCCAGGGAAAGTAGCATTAAGACGCATAGGCGGCTCTTTCCCTTCCCAATCTTTTGTTGATTTGGGGGTTCCCCTTTGGGGTGTAGTGCCAAAGTAGGAGCTCAACAAATTTGGGCTGATGCACCACCTTTCTTCCCAAAAGGGGGGTTGGTCAACAATGCCATTGACACGGGAGGACACACAGTGAGTTACGCTTCCTTGGATGCGGCACTGTATTGGGCTCGTCGGATTGGTCAGGGCCGCCCGGACAGCTTCCGGTTGTGGGGTTGGTGGGGTACTGGGGTTTTTTATGTCGATATGGGTCTGCAGATTGGTTGCTCTGTCTCCGGGGCACTGTTTAGCAGTTCAACTCATTGGGGGAAGGTGTGATGAGGGATGTGTCAGGAGTATCGCCCATCAGCCATTATTTGGACGATTTTCTGTGCGTAGGCCTGGCGTCGCCAACTATCTTCGGGGTGCTCCTGTCTACATTGGAGCACGTCGCAAGGATCAGATCGCCTAAGCATTTTTTGGGTGGACTCACAGGGAGGATTTGCGGGTGTGCCTCATTACTGGACGGGTTTCCCAGGAGGGGACTGGGGGGGTTTGGTGCGGTTAAGAACTTTGAGTGGGGGTGGTACACAGTGTCGGGTGGCTCGACAGGTTTGGGGGCATTCTTTCAAGGCGGGTGTAGTGGGCCTTCGGTCTTGGATTGACAGGGGTTTTCACACAAGATCTGGTGCTGCTGGAGTCATTTCCAGTGGTATGGTGGGGCGCCTCAGTAAGGGAGATGAAGGTTTGGTTCCACGGGTATAACCTGGGTATGGTACGAGTGATCAAGAATCGCTGTGTCGTCTCCCCCGGTTGTTTCAGCTGTTGCCACACTCGGTGTGGTTATGCCTGCAAGTGCATGTGTCATTTACTTGGTGCATCTAACGCCAGTGGAGAACGTCATAGCTGGAGCGTTTCCTCGCTTTTCAGTGGGGATAGTTTCCGGGTGGTGGAGCTGGTGGCGGGGTAACGTGGGGTGTCCCGTCCTGTCTGGAGGTGTGAGATTCCATCGGAGTCGTCCACTTCTCGGAAGGCTAGGCAGTAGTGGTAGGTGGTAGTTCACATGAGTGAAGTGGATTCGGTGGGGCGAGGGGGTTAGACTGTTGACGTTATACTTTATTTCTAGAAATAGGACCAATGGGGTGGCCGGGCTCGCGTTAAAAAAAAAAAAAAAAGAACTAGCGGGTTTGACGTTTCTGGTCAAAGGCTGGGTTGCCCGGAATTTACGGAAGAATTTTGGGTGTCTCCTGGTTATATCATAAAAAAAAAAAAAAAAATAATAATAATAATAAAATGTTTGGGCAGCTGCAGGGTTTGGGCAGCAGCATATGAGGTTTCCCTAGTTAGAGGGAGTTGTTTTCGTTGGCAAGTTTATTCTCGTTTTCCAAAAAAAAAAAAAAAAAAAAGGAATAATAATAATAAATAAATTTGGGGCCTTTTTGGTTTGGGGAGCTGGTCAGCCTTTCCAAGTCCGTCAAAGGGGGAATGTGGGTTTATGAGATTAGGTGCAAGAAGGAGCAAGAAGGAGGGGGTGTCGTTGGTGTTACTGATATACAAGATGGAGCAGGTAGGCAGGGGTCAGTTGGTGCGGGCTTGGCTCCGCCTGGCTAGCAGTGGTGTCCGGAGGGGGCCGTGATGGGGGGTTTTATTTGGGAGGTGCGTCCCGGGGCAGTCGGGTCCTTCTTAATGCACACGGACGGGTCCCCCTTTGTTGTTCAGGTTTCACAGGGTTTCAGTTTCCAGGAAGTGCTGCCGGGTTGGGGCTTGGATGAGAGGGCATGTTCTTCTCGTTTCTTTCAGGGTTGGGGCTGCGACCGAGATGGCTAAGGTGGGATGGATGCTGAGGTGGTTAAGCGCTTTGGTAGGTGGGAGTCTTGTAGATTTGTGCTATACATTCGCCCCCATCAGCTGGTGGGATTCGAATAGTGGTGGGCTGGGTGGAGAGAGTGTATGGGGCTGTGATGATTTTGGGCTTGCTGAGGTCTTGGTGGCTTGTTTCTTTCTCTTCTTGCAGGTTCGGTACAGGCCCTGGCCTGGATACTGGGCCATTCGATCGTGTTTAAAAATACATAAAAAAAAAAAGGGGTAATGAGGGGCGGATGTGGGGCCAGAGGGTCAGCAGGTGGGGTTTCCAAGCCAGGAGGTTTGTGCTAGATGGCTGGGAGTTCCGGGAATGCTATGGAGTGGAGGGGCTCCAGAGGTACAGCTTTGCACGTCTGTATAGGCCACCTGACGTTTTGGTCCTGCACGTAGGTGGTAATGATTTAGGGGTAAGGTCGATGGCATTCCCGGACATGGTCATTGGGTGGTTGGACATTGTCACTCAGACCGCATGGAATGGGGCTTGGTCTTTAGAGGGTATCTACAGGGCCCGTACGAAGCTTAATTGGGAAGTGAGTAGATTTGTAGTGAGGAATGAAGGGTTGGTGGTAAGGCACATGGAGTTGGTGGTGGATGTCTGGAGGTACCTGCGGGGCCATGGTGTGCACCTCACTGCTGTGGGGTGTGACTTATGGGCATTGGGAATGCAATATGGCATACAGTGAGCTCTGGGGTGTGGGGGGCCCCCAAGGGTAAGGTTTTCCCCTTGGGTGCTGTGGCGGGTGTTGGTCTTTGCGGATGAAGGAAGATACCTTGGAAGGAATGAGTTCAGGACCTATCGTTGGTATGGGTCCTGATGGTTGGATTTCAGCTAACGGAGGTTTAGCTAAAATGTGTTGGTAACGGGTGCACTGCGGTCCGTGGTTGTCTCTGAGCCAGCCGGTCGGCTTGAGGCCTATAAGCATATGAGAGGTACCGCAGTGCAATATTTTATCAGATGGTTATGGAGGTTCCCGCAAAAGACCAACGCTAGGATTTTGATATTATTTTGGAAATATATTTATTTAATAAATAAGGCTGCTACGGCCTATGTTTTACTCCAATTTCGGTGTGGTCTTGTTAATTTAGGATTATGGGTAAGAAGTTGGAGCAAACAGGGGGTAAGCAGTAAGTACATCTGTTATACATTAGTCAAGAAAAGCCCGGAGCAAAAAATGAGAGAAAAGAAATGAGCGGAGGGCTGGCATGACTAGGGAAACAGGGTACAGGATGTTAGAAGTATTAGGATTGGGTAGGAAGTTTAGTGGGAGGGGGAGTAAGTAGGAAAAGGAGTTGTCCCCTCCCCCAGGTCACCACAGTGTGAAGGAAAGTTCCCGCCCACCCTCCCCTGGTTATGTCCGTATGGTCAGGTTTGTGTTGTTGTTCTTTCTATTAACAGGTATGGGGTTCTGGATGTCGTGGCAGTAGCGGGTGTTGGTCTTTGCGGATGAAGGAAGATACCTTGGAAGGAATGAGTTCAGGACCTATCGTTGGTATGGGTCCTGATGGTTGGATTTCAGCTAACGGAGGTTTAGCTAAAATGTGTTGGTAACGGGTGCACTGCGGTCCGTGGTTGTCTCTGAGCCAGCCGGTCGGCTTGAGGCCTATAAGCATATGAGAGGTACCGCAGTGCAATATTTTATCAGATGGTTATGGAGGTTCCCGCAAAAGACCAACGCTAGGATTTTGATATTATTTTGGAAATATATTTATTTAATAAATAAGGCTGCTACGGCCTATGTTTTACTCCAATTTCGGTGTGGTCTCGTTAATTTAGGATTATGGGTAAGAAGTTGGAGCAAACAGGGGGTAAGCAGTAAGTACATCTGTTATACATTAGTCATGCAGACATCGATAATACCCAGCATGTACAGGCATAAAACAAGCATCAATAAAGCCCTACTAGTTTCGCAAGACCCTGCTCGCTTCTTCAGGGGCGGATGCATGAATGTTGTATCTGCAATGTAAGTAATAAAATCAATAGATGTATGTTGTTAATAAATGGGGGCAGGCGGAATGATTGGCAAGAGAGGTCTGAAGAGGGACCTCATACTTACCGACGGGCTGAAATGAATTGCCAAACGCTGGATATCAAGATGGCGGCCGTGTAGTGCATCCAGCTTGGAATCATGTCTAGAAAATATCTGCAAGGATGCACATGTATCAGAAGGCATCATGGTTGCAAAATGAGCTTAATGTGTAAGGTTCTACAAGATAAGATTTAACCTATATATAAATGTGTAAATAAATGAATTAAGCTTACTACAGTATGTTGGTATGAAAGACTATCTGAGATATGGGATATGGTATATACATGAAAACAAACCAACATGATTACAAAGTTGGTATGGGCAGGGAGACTACGGGACAATGTGGAAATTATATAAATATTACATGTGTAAAATAACAATGTAACAGACCCTCAGTTTGTTCTTAAGGATGTGACCGCTCTATCCCACCATCACGTTGTGAATGAAAGTCCCAGCCATGCTGAACGTCCACATATGCCCACAAGGGCCCAAGGGCTCCGCCCCCCCAGCATCATGTACGGGCAGCAACGCATAGGCGTCAGTGAGCCGTCCATTGCCAGAGGCGGTGCACAACTGCAGCAACCACCCAGCCGTCCAGGATGACCCACACAGCCCACACCTCAGTGACATCAGGGAGACGTCCATGTGTGGGCGTGGAAAACATGGCGCCGATGTGCAGGTGGCCACCCCCGTCTACAGAAAGGGGAGTACAGCAAGAGATTAGGAAAATAACTCCCCTATGCACATCACAGCCCCCGAACTGGATGGAAACCACCACCATCAAAGACAGACAGCGCAAAATGAACAGCAAGGCCCCCTGGGAGTAATATGCAAATATGGCTGGCCAAAAGGTGATGATGCGCTGGATGTAATGATGGACAATGGCTAATAATAACAACAGACCAGTTTGTGGGCTAAGTGGGTGTCTTCCACCCGGGTTCAATCATAAAAAGAAAAGAAAGGTCTGGTGTGACCCCTCTGACACCTCCATCCCTAATAGTACACAAAAAGACAAAAGAGGTCGCCCTGGGACTTTGAATGAGGTGAGAGAGGTTTAGCCAATATTCACAGCAAACAATGAGACAAAAATCAATTAATTTGTTTCAAAGTGTTATGTTACGAAGCGGCAACAACAATGATTGTGAGTTACCTGGCATACAGTAATAGTCAATGTACACAGCACAGATGAAAGTAAATGAAGCAGCTGAAAGCCGCAGGAGGGAGAGGAGGAGAAGCGGCTGTCTGCTGCTTTATTGAAAGCTATACAGGGAGATCGGTGCTTGTAACTCTCCCACCACCGCACCGATCATCTCTGAGGCTGCCCAGGTATCGGATTAGGCATCGGAGCCTTTGTACAAGTACTCGTGCAAATGTTCGGTATCGGCACCGATACCGATACTGGTATCTGTGCAACTCTAGCGCAAACCAATCAATATACGCTTATTGGGATTTTTTTCCCCAAAATATGTAGCAGAGTACATATTGGCCTAAATTGATGAAGAAATTCGATTTTTTTAAATTTTGTATTGGATGTGTTTTAGGCCCCTTTAACACTGGCACGTTTATACCGCCTGAAAAAATCGTGCCCTGTATTCTTCAATGTGAAAGCCCGAAGGCTTTCACACTGAAGCGGTGCGCTAGCAGGACCGCTCCAAAAGTCCTGCTAGCTGCATCTTTACATCGGTGAAGGAGCGGTGTGTTCACCGCTCCTTTACCGCGGCTGCCCATTGAAATCAATGGGACACCGCGGTAATACAATACCGCGGTTTGCGGGCGGTATTAACCCTTTTTCGGCCGCTAGCGGGGGTTAAATTCACCCCGCTAGCGGCCGCATACTGCGGTGATAACGACGGTATAGCGGCGCTGGAAATCGCGCCGCTATACCGCCACCGCACCTGCCCGCCCCAGTGTGAAAGGGGCCTAAGAGCAGAAAGTCAAAAATATAGTTTTTTTTCAAAATTTTCGGTTGTTTATTTATATTGCAAAAAATAAAAACCGAAGAGGTGATCAAGTACCACCAAAAGAAAGCTCTATTTGTCTGAAAAAAGGGAAATAAATGTTATTTGGGTACAGTGTCGCACGACCGCACAATTGTCAGTTAAAGTAACTCAGTGCCGTATCACACAAAATGGCCTGGGTAAAAAATGGGGGTAATTCTTCCAGAGGTGAAGTGGTTAAGCCAAGCCCCTCCTGGTGCTAATCCTGCCTCCACCATCCAACTGTCAAACGAAAGGACAGCAGTGGCTTTGGCATTTCTCAGTTCAATGACAAGGGGACAGATAGGAGAAGGAAGAGGCAGTGCTTAATCTTAGAAATAAAAATAAAATGGGGGTAGTGGCGCTACCTGCCCTTGAATGACCAAGGGGTCTAAAGGGGAAAAATCCCACAACAGGCTAAGCCTAGGCCTAACTCATGAGGACAGGGGTAATGCTTCAGAGAAAGGCCACCTGCAGGTCAGCAATGGAGTCCTATAAGGAAATGGACTAATCACTGACTGGATAAGACAAGTGTGGATAAATGAAGGAAATATGATAAAAGCTCAGTGCACAGGTGGTATTGGTGAGCCAAATGACACAATGAAGAAGTTATTCTTGAGCTGATAATCATATGCAAGTGATAAGTGCAAACCTCAACAAAATAAAATAAATAAATCCACTAGATATGTAAGTGAACCTATAGGTAACCCTTCTGTGAGAATAATGGAGGAAAAACCTCCTATGTGAACCACACAAATAATTATAAATGAAAAAGTGTCCTAGTAACACATAAATGGTGCTCCCTCAGAGATGGGAGATAAATAAAAAACTCAGTGGTAAACAATGTGCAATAGAGGCTATGTAGCCAAACATTGGTAACCAATATATAAACGTAGTGTGACAGAAATACAGGTGACTTAGTCCATAATCATAAAGGTTATGTATATATATGTAATGTCCACCACTGCATGTAACCCCCAAAAGGGTAAATCCAATTAGAGGGATGGCTACGCATCCATTTGGTTCCCAGAGGTGTCCGTAAACAAGCAGTGCGCGGGTTAAATTTTCGAGCAAAAAAATTTTTTTTCTTCAATGATTCATAAAGTGACTTGGTGCTCCGTGCTGGCAGGAGTAAACAGGTGACTTCAGGTGCTCCCCCGCATGTGTCCCCACTCACCAGATGCCGCAGCCCCTGCAGGGGCAGACAGCGTGTAAGATCAGATCCACGACAGGTCCAGAACCTCCTTGCCACCATTCACTGGTACTCCAGGATACTGGTCTCCAAGTACAGAGGATGAGAGGCAAAAAAGTAATAAAGCACTTTGGAGTTCCTCAAAGAAGAAAGAAATTGGCTCCCATGGTGTAGTATTAAAAATATAGTTTTTAATGATAAAAACTGAGGTTAAAAGAAATACACCAAAACATCCAGACCACTACTGTGGAGCAGCATGGGACAGATCAAATAGTGAACGAGCAAGCACTGGGGACAACAATTGTCCGATGGAGCATACAGACGGTCGGATTATCCGACAAAACCTTTCCATCACACAATTGTTGTCGGAATATCCGATCGTGTGTATGGACCTTAAGGTAGCTCCACAGGGGCAATTGGATTGATGCAGGTGCTTGCAGGCAGCACCAGATCTTTACAATTCCGCACCAGTGTTACCTTGGACACACTTTGGGCCAGTTCATATTTAATTTATAGATTTACAAAATTTCCATAATTTATTAGCGATGTAATCATCCAGCTGTATTTAGGGTAAATAACAGGAAAAACAATAATTCTTGCTTGAATCCCTTTTAGTAGTGCTATTGGCTGTAGTATAATCTGGCAGGCTTGTGAATTTATTAATTAGCTAAAACCATTTAAAACCAGCCATTAGTCACCTTGCATAACCAGACAAATATCAATAGCTTGACTACGTGGTCATATTTTAGCAAGGTTGTGGAATCATTTTACCTGGGACAGGTTACCATGGAAACAGGCCTCTCATGCTATAGAAAAACATCATCATCTGCAGATTGCACTGCTCATTCAGCAAAATAAGGTCAGCATCAATTTAGGAATTAAGCTTGACTGAATGAATCATATGATTTAGGAAACATCAGTGAAACATAAATAGCAGTTATCTATAATTTCCCCTCTTGACATTTTATGTATTTCCAAAGCTTTCTTGCATTTCATCTGAATGTATCATTAGGATTAAATGGTTTGTCAATTAATTCTGCTTTCAAGATAAATGACAATGTCATATAAACATGTACATAAAACTAGACTTGAATGCATTTTAATTAGCAAAAAATAGCATTAAAAAACATTTCAGTAGCTAAAAATGCAATAAATAACTTAGAATTGCTATTAATTTATTCATTGTAGAGTGTATTTGTGCTAGTTTTAGGTGAATTTTTAAGGGTTTTAGTGTTCTGGTATGTCTACACGAGCTGTGATTTTCACTGGCTGCTGGTCAGTAACTGAAAGAACATTGATTATATGGTCAGGCATCTAGTCTGACTGATGCTGTGTTGATACCGTGGTCAGGGCCGTCTTTAAGGCAGGGCAAAAGGGGCAGCTGCCCTGGGCCCTGTCATTGTTGTGGGGCCCAAAGCAGCTGCCTCATACTTGCCAACTATCCCAGTTTAAATTCCCTTTTCCCTTGAAGTTTTAGTCCTGTGCTGTGTCCTGATATCTCAGTGTGAAGTGCTGCTACTAATGCTGCCCAGCTCTGCCCTATTGCTGTGTACAGATGACTCACCTGCAGACCCTGTGTTTACTAGTAAAGAACCGTCATTCATATGTAAATAACAGGAGCATTCATATGTAAATAGTGGCGGGATTCATATGGAAATAGCTGAGGCTGGCGGCACTCATATGTAAATAAGGGCGGCATTCATATCTATATCATGCCTCTCTGCAGTGAAGAGATGATGTGCTGTAACCTCTAGCAACCAATCAGTGAGCAGTGTTACTGTACAGTAATCTCTAGCAACCAATCAACAAGAAGAAATCATGTGCTGTAACCTCTAGCAACTAATCAATGAGCCATAATGTGTGCTGTAAGCTCTAGCAACCAGTCAGTAAGTGGTAAGGATATGCTGTAACCTCTGGCAACCAATCGCAATCACTGCCTGATCTGATACAGTAAACTGATTTTAAATCTAGCTGATATTTATTGTATGTCTCAGAGCAGGTGGAGAGCAAAATTGCATGGGGGGGGGGGGCCCAAGAACTTTTTTGACCAGGGTCCAATTACCATTAAAGACGGCCCTGACCGTGGTAATATACACTGCTTTAGGGGGTTCAGTTTTTCTTATTTTCTATCCAGGAAATTTATTTTGACTTTCTCTGAATCAAAATGCAAGAACTTGTGAGAGGCTGAGCTCAAAAAAGGCTTGCTGATCTCTCCTTTTGAGAAAGTTTGCTCTTGGCTTCTTTGTCTGACTTCTATCGCTATTGAGCAAGCAGAGGAAAGGAATTCAAACAATTACTGGCACTCATTTAGTTCCAGGTTTGTGGCACAAAAGTGTTGAACATATTAAAGGATAACTTCTTAAACACCCTGTTGCCCCTCCCTGCAGTAACTTAGCAGCTGTCCTTCCAGTAGTGACTCTGCAGCTCAGATCCCCCTGCTCCTCTCCTATTAGTAATTCAGCAGCTCAGCTCTCCCTGTTCCCTCTCTAATTACGATACTGCAGCTCAGCTTCCACTGCTACCTCTCCCATTAGTGAATGAGCAGCTCAGCTCCCTCTATTCCCTCACGCATTAGGAACACTGCAGCTGTCATTAGTGGCACAGCAGCTCAGCTTCCCCTGCTTTTTCTCCCATTAGTAAATCTGCAGCTCAGCTTCCTCTGCTGCCCCTTCCATTAGGGAATCAGCAGCTCAGCTCTCCCTGTTTCCCATCCATTTAATGAATCAGCAGCCCAGCTCTTCCTGATCCACCTCCCATTAGTAACATTGCATCTGAGCTTCCCCTGCTCCCTCCCCCATTTGTGAATCAGCAGCTCTGCTCCATCTGCTCTCCCTCCCATAAGTGACTTAGGCGCTCAGCTTTCCCTGTTCTTCCTCCTGTTATTGACACAGCAGCTAAGCTCCTCCTTTTCCCTTTACAATTAGGATACAGCAACTCAGCTTCCCCTGCTTCTTCTCCCATTAGTGAATCAGCCGCTCAGCTTTCCCTGTTTCCTGTCCATTTAATGAACCAACAGCTCAGCTCTTCCTGATCCCCCTCCCATGAGTAACATTGCATCTGAGCTCCCCCTGCTCCCTCCCCAATTTTTGAATCAGCAGCTTTGCTCCACCTGATCCCTCTCCCATAAGTGACTTAGGGGCTTGTCTCTCCCTGTTCCTTTTCCTATTATTGACACAGCAGCTCAGCTCCCCTCACTCCCCTTACTAATAATTAATCAGCAGCTCAGCTCCCCCTGCTCCCCCTTCCATTAGTGACCTGGGAGTTCATACCACCCAGATCTCCCTCCCAGCACTAACTCCAGCGGCCTGTCCAAATCTGGGGTAAGCTTTGGCTAAACGGGGCTGAATGAAGTACCGAGTGGTACAGGGGTTTGGAGCCCTATGCATTCAGGGATGAAGGTCCAGAATGCAGGTTCTCCAAAACACTGGGTAGGTTGCACTGCAGCTCGATGGCCCCATGTACAAGGGACCCAAGAGAACAACTTGTGCAACTTTGATGCTTTGAATTTTGAGGAATGAATTGCTCTGGTCTGACTATGGCACACTCACAGTGCTTAATGTTTTAGATCTGAACTGCATTATTATGTATGTTAAAGCGGAGTTCCACCCAAAAGTGGAACTTCCGCTCATAGGATTCCTCCCCCCCTCTGGTGCCACAACTGGCACCTTTCGGGGGGGAGGGGGGACAGGATACCTTTCTCACTTCCGGCAGTCTGGGCCGCGGCCCGTGACGTCAGATCCCTCCTCCTCCCCCGGCCGCCGGGCCAGTAGGAGAGAGGAGTGGGGCCTCGCGCATGCGCAGTAGGTTTCCCGGCGTAAAGGTGAAAGGCTACACTGCCGGGTACCCTTACCCGCAATGGCGGCGGCAGTACCCGACACCTGATGGAAACATCAGCTGCGGGTGCCAACATCGCTGGACTCCAGGACAGGTAAGTGTCCATTTAGTAAAAGCCAGCAGCTGCAGTATGTGTAGCTGCTGGTTTTAATTATTATTATTTTTTGGGCGGAACACCGCTTTAAGACTTTAATAAGCTGGAAGTTCTTTCTAAAATAATCATCTTGCAATATATGGAAAAACATACATAATTGCCCCATGATTGACTTTTAACTTAAGAACTTTCAGCTTATTAAAATCTGAAGAGCCTTATTATTTTTAAAGCCTTTCATATATTGTATATATCAGTCAGTTAAGATTTTAATAAGCTTGGATTTTGATTAAAAAAAGAAAACTCATATTCTTGTGTGTTACATTGAAAAGTGAAAGTGTGTGATAATGTCAACTTTTTTGAGCTGGCTTACTAGATCTCGATGAAACTGTTGTTTACTGTAATACATCACAGTATCTTGCATTATAATTTATGCTTTTTGCCTTTTTTAGCATGTACAGTATATGCATACTAAAGGGTGCACACGGGCCGAATATTGAACTGGCCCGTGTGTGGGGCAGCCAGTCTAACATAAGCTTTTGTCGAAGGGTATGACCGAAAAAGGTCTGCCAATCGGCACCTGATCAGCGCTCTCAGCCCCTGGGTCCCCAGTCAGAACACAATAGCTCAGCAGGGGAGATCACTGTTTTGCTGTGGCAGGCTATGCGTACTGTTGAGATGTGAACCCAGAGGTTGAAAGTATAAAACTATGGACATCACAATGTGGCATTACATATACTGACACCAGAAAACTCTTATATTTTCCTAAATACTTGAGGTTTTTATTACACTGTACCGAAACCGAGTGTTCAATTATCAGAAATTTTGTTGAAAACTGCGGATATGAAAGTTCAACATTTTGGCAAAATACATTCACGTCATTAAAAAAGGTGAATTCAAGGTGGCTTTAACCCTGGTACTTAAATTGCCATACACATTACAGAGTGTCAGCATTACTTTTTTGTTCATCTTGCTTTGTACAATCATATAGAAGTAATCACTTCTATATGTTAAAGATACAGTGTAGAGATAAGTTGTAGAAGATTTACGGTGTAATATTGATTTACGGTGTAAAGATAAGGTGTAGAACGGTGGTTGTCAATTTATGAGCTAAAGTGGTCTTCAAACGCGGTCCCTGACATCACCAAAGGGCTGCACATAATATGCAATATATAATGCTTGAGAGGACTGTTGGAAAGTGCAGATCTAATAGGGGAAATAAGGGTCTGAGAGTGTGGACATACTACATTTTTGGCTGGGGATATGTTACAGAAGACTATATGAAACTGGGAACATATTACATGAGGCTAGTAAATAGGGTTGTCCCGATACCGATACTAGTATCAGTATCGGTACCGATACCGAGCATTTGCCCGAGTACTTGTACTCGGGCAAATACTCCGATGCTTCACCCGATACCTGGACAGTCAGGGTGATCAGTGCGGTGCGGGGAGTTACAAGCACCGATCACCGCCGTATAGATTGCAAAGTCTGACAGCCATTTCTCCGCTTCTCTCCCTCCCCCCCCCCCCCCCCCGTGGCTTTCAGCTGCTTTAGTGAAATCAGCGGTGATCGGTGTTTGTAACAATCCCACACACGATCACCGCTGACTGTCCCCATATCCTCTTCCAGCCCCCCACCATTCTACTGCTGTCCCCCTCCGTGTCACCCTCCGTGCTGCCGTGTCCCTCTCCGTGCTGCCATTTCCCCCTTAGTGCTGCCGTGTCCCCTTCTGTGCTGCCGTGTCCCCCTCCGTGCTGCCGTGTCCCCCTCCGTGCTGCTGTCCCCCTCCGTGCTGCTGTCCCCCTCTGTTCTCCTCCTCCACCCCCTCGATCTGTCAGGATGGAGAGTGGAGGTAGGAGCCGGTAAATCTGGCTCCTACCTTTTCTGAATGTACAGAGTCAGTGGTCACTGACTCTGTGCATTCATATAACTGAAACATGTTTCAGTTTATGAATGGAGGGGAGCCGCTGTCTTCTCTCCATTCATTTTCAGCGCAGCTGAGGCTGCTGGGAAAGGGACTGGGGAATCTATGTCCCTAGTCCCTTTCCCTGTTTCAAACGGGAGATGTCAGGGGTCTGTTAAGAAAAGTGGTATCGGGACAACCCTACGTAGTAAAGATCAAAGCTATTACCCTAATCATTTTTCCCACTACTTCAGGTTGGGTACCAAGGGTGTGTAGTACCTCCCTCACCCAACCCCTTAACTATGTGTGTCCTGGCTCACCTGTGCAGTCTGGGAGCCCAGGACATCAGTCTCCTATCAGTGGAGATGAGAAACCTCCATTACCTGAGCTTCTCAAAGACTCTGAAAGCGTTCAACTCTGAACACTTCCAGGTTCCAAGCTATCAGATCTCAGCTGAAAGCAGCTAATCGCCCCCTTCTGATATCAGTAAAATCCCTCTTGTGATATCAATAAAGTTAGCTAAAAATAAAAAAAATATGTTTTTAAAACTTAAAACATATTAAATTAAAAAAAGTTAAAGTGGAACTAAAAGGGTTAAACTTACCTTTCCAAGGATCCCTCACCAGGCCTGGCATCTTCTTCTCTGTGCCATCTTCATTGGCCGATCTGGGATGATGCCACTCCTGCTCATGTGCTGAAGGTTGTAATTCCGGCAGTCAGAGCATGCGCAGTTCAGTTTACACTGCCAGAGTAGACAGTGAGCAGGCAGGTAGAGGCATTTTATTTCAGAAGAAACATTGCATATCTCTTCTTCAATAAAAGCCTGCCTGCTGGCCGTTTGTTACAGCGGAACTTCAGTTGCACTTTAAAGCCATCCTGACCCTGAGTGCATGCACATAATAATTCAAACGTAAGCGTACTGCACACATAGCTACATAAACAGTGATTGCAAAACGCATACAGGTATCACCACACACACTTTTACAAAAGGGAATCATTTTAGGGCTATTATTTATGGTTAAATAGATGAGCTGTAAAGGTTTTGTAAGCATTACAATTTTTTTAGATTACTGCCATTTCATGACCGCACTCAATTTTTTTTTTACATATTAGGATTTTTTTTGTCAGATTTTTTATTTTATTTTATTCTAACAAAAATGGCTCCTTATTATCCTCATTATTTAGTAAAAAACAAAAAGCATAGAAAGAAGAAGGTAAAAAATTAATAAATACAGCAACTGTACAAAAATACCGAATACAAAAAAGGAAAAGATGCAAATACAAAGAATGCTTAAATAAATGAAAGAACACTCTAAACACTCCCTCAAAAAACACACACACCGTTTATATATATATATATATATATATATATATATATATATAAAGGAGTCGATTTTTTTCCCCCCAAGCAAATTTAACGGCTCAAGCCTAGTACACACGGCCTAGAATCTCGTCGCAAAAAAAACGTTGTTTTTCTCGACGGGTTTCTTGTCAAGCTTTCCTTGCATACACACTGTCAATCCAAAATCTCGTCGGTCTAAAGCGCGGTGACGTACAACACGTACGACGGCAGTATAAAGGGGAACTTCCATTCTCATGGCGCCACCCCTTGGGCTGCTTTTGCTAATCCCATGTTACTGCGTGTTAGTAAAAGTTTAGTGAGAGACGATTTGCGCTTTTCAGTCTTCGTGCTTTCAGTTCGTTACAGCGTGACGAATGTGCTATCTCCGTTACGAACGCTAGTTTTACAAGAAGGTGCGCTCCCATCTCATACTTGACTCTGACCATGCGCGGTTTTTGAAGACTCGGAAAAGCATACACACGAACGGTTTTCTCGTCCAAATACAGTCTGACGAGAATCACGACGAGAAAAATTTGACTCCCGACGAGAAAAAAAAAAGCAGGTCTTCTTTTTTTCTCGCCGAGATTCTGGGCAGTTTTCTTGACGAGAAACATGAAAGCCTCGTACACATGAACGGTTTTCTCGGCAAGAAAGCTCTCCCAACAGTTTTCTTGTTGTTTCTTGCCAAGAAAACCGGTCGTGTTTACGAGGCTTCAGTGAGCAAAATTGGGAGCTTTCATTTTGGTTAAATTTTACTGACTTTGCTTCGCTCATCTCTAGTCTTCTTGTAGGAGTTGTAGACAATGTAGAAGTTTGTATATTCTTTTAAAAAAAAAATATATATATATATATATTTCTCCGTCATGAATACATTAGGAGCTAGCCTTATGTCACTGGAGGCCAACAACATACAGCAATAAAATTCACATGAAAATGTTTCGACCACACATTACTTCATAGGGAGTGCATTTGTGGCGACGTCCCTGGACTAACTCTTTAATTTATACTTGCAGTGCACAATGGACATGATTCAAGACAAATTGTAGTACAATATGCATCAGTCTTGTCAGACGTTGCCTAGATGTACCGGCTTTTCTCGCTCTAAATTAGTTTCCAAGGTCTCAGCTATACATGAGAGTCGGTTACTCTATACTCAGCAGCAGAATCCCATTCCAGCTGGGAGGTGGAAAATATGACAGGAGCCCATTGGGAATATAAGGTTGGTCCATACAGAATCTTTCATTTATGTTCCTTCCTCTGAGAAATGAAAATATCACACACCATTAAAATTACAGTTAGGGCAGATAATAGATCATGCTGCAGCCAGATTCCCCCGAGACATGCACAATGTAAATGGAGATCGCTGCCTCTTGCAAGGTCACTGTCATACATTAATGCCACAGTGAGGGGGATGTGTGTAATGGTGCTGTATGGCATTATATATTCTAAGTATAAAAATGAAATTAGATTGTTACAGAACATGATTAAATGAAAAAAAAAAGCTTTTTGTTAAAAGTGGCACTTAATTTTTATTTATTTTTAAAACGTAATGTTTACATAATATGGAGGTTAATTTAAGTCATCTAAAAAAAAAAAAAAAATTGGCATTTTTATTATCTAGAGTAGACTTTACCATACAGAGAAATCGATATGACAGATTGAGCTCTCTCCTCTCATAGCGCTCATCTTCAGACCTACCCTTTGTTAAATCAGAGCACCGCCCAAAAGGGGAAGTTCCGCTTGTTTACACCCTCCCCCCCACTGCACATTTGGCATTTTCTTATGGGGGGAGCGGGTACCTGGTTTTAACAGGTACCAGCTCCCACTTCCGGTTCAGATTGCCAGAAGTTCACCCCCCATAAATCACAGGTCACAGAAGACTGCTGGACCATTCACAGGTTGGAAGCCGGTTTTGAAGCTGCAAGGCTGCACTGCTGGTTTCCCTTAGTCAAGATGCCAGTGCTGCACCCGAGAGCTGATTGAAGAATCAGCTCAGGTGAGGACATCACAGGATCCCTGGACAGGTAAGTGTCCTTAAACACACAGCCAAGATTCTCGTCAGGAAAAAACCCGTTGTTTCTCCTGACGAGATTCTTGACAAGAATCTTGTCCAGGCCGAGTGCACACACACTTCTTTCAAAAGAACCGCCGTTCTTTTGAATGGAACGAACGTGGTGACGTCATCGACTACGGCGAGCGTGCGCTCGTCACATTCGATGCCGTCGCCGCCATCTTGCTACACCCTACCTATGCCTAGGAAGCTACCTAGCAGGCGTCAAAGTCATTTCGAGCATGCATGGGTTTCCACGGCGACAGGTAAGTGTACACACTCTCGGGTTTCTCGTCAGGAAACAGGCCGACAAAAATCCAGACGAGAAAATAGAGAGCAGGTTCTCTATTTTTCTCGTCGAGATTCTGGGCAGTTTTCTTGATGAGAAACCTGAAAGCCTCGTACACACGCACGGTTTTCTCGGCAAGAAAGCTCTCCCGGCAGTTTTCTTGTTGTTTCTTGCCGAGAAAACCGGTCGTGTGTACGAGGCCTAAAAGTCAGCAGCTACAGTATTTGTAGCTGCAGGCTTTTCATTTTTTTTGGGGGGGGGGAGCCTGGAGCCCTAAACACAATTTCACTTTAGGCCTGCTGTAATACAATAAAAACAGTATTGCCTGTGTAACAACTCCAGGCAAGAAGTAATATCTGATCTGCAAATTCTTCTATGAAAATTCTACAATTGAGCCCAGGCAAGAATGTCCTCTTCATATTTAGACCACATTCTTTAAATGGAAAGCAACTATGCTTTGACAGGCTTCTGATTGGGCTTGTAGGCAGTATCTCAGTATAATGTGAGCATCCATGCCTCTGGGACAAAAGCCCTACTGCTGCTATTTTGCTCTTGGGAAATTATACAGTGCCTTCAAAAAGTATTTATACCCCTTGAAATGTTCCACATTTTATCACGTTACAACCAAAATGTAAATGTATTTTATTGAGATTTTATGTGATAGACCAACACAAAGTGGCACATAATTGTGAAGTGGAAGGAAAATGATAAATGGTTTTCAATTTTTTTACGAATATCTGAAAAGTGTGGCGTGCATTTGTATTCAGCCCCCCTGAGTCAATACTTTGTAGAACCATCTTTCTCTGCAATTACAGCTGCAAGTCTTTTTGGGGATGTCTCTACCAGCTTTGTGCATCTAGAGAGTGACATTTTTGCCCATTCTTCTTTGCAAAATCACTCAAGCTCTGTCAGATTGGATGGAGAGCGTCTGTGAACAGCAATTTTCAAGTCTTGCAACAGATTCTCAATTGGATTTAGGTCTGGATTTTGACTGGGCCTTTCTAACACATGAATATGCTTTGATCTAAACCATTCCATTGTAGCTCTGGCTGTATGTTTAGGGTCGTTGTCCTGCTGGAATGTGAACCTCTGCTCAGTCTCAAGTCTTTTGCAGACTCTAACAGGTTTTCTTCTAAGAATGCCCTGTATTTGGCTCTATCCATCTTCCCATCAACTCTGACCAGCTTTCCTCTCCCTGCTGAAAAAAAAGTAACCCCACAACATGATGCTGCCAGCACCATGTTTCACGGTGGGGATGGTGTGTTCAGGGTGATGTGCAGTGTTAGTTTTCCACCACACATAACGTTTTGCTTTTAGGCCAAAAAGTTAAATTTTGGTCTCACCTGATCAGAGCACCTTCTTCCACATGTTTGCTGTGTCCCCCACATGGCTTCTCACAAACTGAAAACTGACCTTTTTCTATGGTTTTATTTTAATAATGGCTGTCTTCTTGCCACACTTCCATAAAGGCCATATTTGTGGAGTGCACGACTAATGCCGTGTACACACGTTTGGAATTTCCGACAGAAAAAGTCAGATGGGAGCTTTTTGTCGGATATTCCGACCGTGTGTATGCCCCATCAGACTTTTTCTGAGCAGGTTCTCTATTTTTCCGTCGGAAATTCTGACGGAGGTTTGCCCGTTGGAAAGTCCAGCCGTGTGTACGCGGCATAATAGTTGTCATGTGGACAGATTCTCCCATCTAAGCTGTGGATCTCTGCAGCTCCTCCAGAGTTACCATGGCCTCTTGGCTGCTTCTCTGATTAATGTTCCCCTTGCCCGGCCTGTCAGTTTAGGTGGACGGCCATGTCTTGGTAGGTTTGCAGTTGTGCCATACTCTTTCCATTTTCAGATGATGGATTGAACAGTGCTCCGTGAGATGTTCAAAGCTTGGGATATTTTGTTATAACCTAACCCTGCTATAAACTTCTCCACAACTTTATCCCTGACCTGTCTGGTGTGTTCCTTGGCCTTCATGATGCTGTTTGTTCACTAAGGTTCTGAATAGGACTCTATTTACTAATTACTGTAGGTGACTTCTGACGGCAATTGGTTCCACTAGATTTTAGTTAGGAGTATCAGAGTAAAGGGGGCGGAATATAAATGCACTCCACATTTTTCAGATGTTTATTTGTAAAAAAAATTGAAAACCATTTATCATTGGCACAATTATGTGCCGCTTTGTTTTGGTCTATCACATAAAATCTGAATAAAATATATTTAGGTTTTTGGTTGTAACATGACAAAATGTGGAAAATTTCAAGGGGTATGAAAAGTTTTTCAAGACACTGTATATCTTTAAAAAAAATATATTTTGGTGATTGTGCCATGTTGAGTCCCTCCGAGTATACACAACATTCGAACACTGAGATAGGAAAATATTTTTTGTCCCCGAAATGTGTTGTATGTTATCTTGTTGTGATTAAGTATCATCATTAAATGATTTTTGACCATTCTTTAGTCCAAACTTTTTATGCATGGATTTTGAAGCTTTGCCCCTCCCCACTACTTTTTAGGGTTACCTTGTTTGTGCTAATAGCAGCCTCACTGGAGCCACTTTGCCTCATATGATTTTGACAGATCAATGTACATCAACCAAAACAAGGCTTAGGAGACCACTAGGTACTTAACCATCATTACCAATATTTGATTACAGCCGAAGAGTGCAACAATTTAGGGCTACATTAGAACGCCTTCCTCAGGTATGTCACATTGCACTTTTCCACTGTGATGTGATCACTTTGAATAAAACCTTTAGATGCTATTTGATGATCCATGATGTGCAGGCAAATATGTACAATGATCTGTGGAGTTTCCAGTCCCCAGCTGGCTGTTGCTGCAGCACCTGCTATCCTTTAGCCCAGTGGTCTTCAAACTGCAGCCCAGGGGCCAGATGTGGCCCTTTGCTTGCCTTTATCTGGCCCTCGGGGCACCATTCCTCCCACTGACACCACACCAACAGTGGGGCCTTATTTCTGCCAATGATGCCAATGATGAGGCATTATTCCTCCCACTGACACCAATAATGGAGCACCATTCCTCCCACACTGACACCAATAATATTACACTATCCAAACATTAAAACCAATGATGGGGTATGGTTTACTCCTGCTGATGCTGGGGTATTTTCTGGCCCCCTAAAGCCTGAAGGACAAGTAACTGGCCCTTTCTTTAGAAAGTTTGGAGACCCCTGCTTTAGCTTACTCCAGGAATGTGTGCTATGGGAATATTGACAATGGTTCATATAAATTTGATTTTCCACCATTATCCATTGATGAGTTGAATCCAGTGTCTTAAGCACATGCCCTTTGGTTGATAGCGCCTACACTTTGGCAGGCTTCTCACTGGGCAATATCTCAGCATGAGTGGAGTGTCCTTGCCCCTGGGTTCTCAACCGACAGGCAGGGGACAGGCCATACACAGTTCCAAGACAACTAAATTGGGATAAATAAGTGTAACAGGGCAAGTAAAGAATGAGGTCAATGCCTATTGGAACGACAGGGGAAGCAAGTACAATGAAGAAGAGCAGGGAAGAGAGATGATGAAATATGAGTAGAGGATGCTGTCGTGGTGCCATTCATGTAAGGTCATGGATGTACAGGTCTTGTAAAGATTTTGTAAGTGATTCCTGGAATGAGATATCATTCCCAGAATACAGGGTTGACAGCTAGATGCATTTCAGCAGTGAGGTGACCTGGAGTATCAAAACAGTTCCTGAGCGTAAAAATTTAAGTGTATTTCCACTTTTGCAATCACATTTGAGAAAACCCGACTACATTAGAACCTCGGATTGTGATTAAACTTTGGTGTTATGTTCAGAAGTTTTCTGTTTCAATTGCTTTTAGGCCATATGCTGTTTAACAAATTGAAAGCCCGAGTGCTTGTACACTGGGGCTCTGCACTGGCAGGACGTTAAAAAAAAAGTCCTGCAAGCTGCATCTTTGGGGCGGTGGAGAACTCCTGCCCATTGAAATGAATGGGCACCGCTGCTGAAGTAACTGCAAAGGGCTTCGGCAGCTGCACTACACGGGCTCTATTAACCCTTTCCTCAGCCGCTATCGGGGGTTAAAAGTGCCCCGCTAGCGGCCTACCGCTAACGTGGCCGCGGCTGCAATGTGAAAGGGCTCTAAAGTGATAAACACAAACATTTTATTATACTGCAGATTACCAATTCTTAGATGTGATGGCTGCATTCATTTTCCCTTTTAGGCTTTCTTTCTTCTATTTTTACTTGGTGATTCAGCAAGCAAGTCTGTTATTTTTCCAAAGAACAAGCTCTCCAGCAGAATGTATCAGTTACAGAGATGAAACAAACCATTTAATGTTAGAACGAGTGCTTACAATGATTAGCTTTTATTTATTTATTTATTTATGTAAAACCTTCATCCCAAACGGAAAAAAACTGCTTCAACTGCTTATAAGGTATTAGCTGGAGTTTGGCTTCAGTTTGTTAGATGCACTAGCAGATTTAAATACACTAACACTCCCCTCCTCCCCAGACTGACAACACTGCTGCGCTCCTGTGCTCCTTCATCTAGAGTGGGGGCACTCTAGTATAGGAGTTGTTAAAGGGCAGATCACCAGGTTAAAACCGAGGGAAAAAGCCTATAAAAAGAAGAATAATGCAGCCACTACATCTAACGATTGGTAAACTGTGATATATAATATTTTCAAATTTGCGTTTTAATACAGCTTTAAAAGAGAAGTATGGTTTTCTTTTTTTTTCTGAATCATACTTGCCTAGGTGGATGCTGCATCTGTCCCCCGGCGCCTCTTCACTGAGAACCGAGTGATCAAACATCGCCGATCACTCGGTTTCTAGAGCTCCATGATCTGTCAGTCACAGCTCTCTACTTTTCTCTCTCCATGCTCATTGGAGTGCTGGGCTGTGGAGGGGCAGCTGAGAGGTTGAGCCGGGTGTCAGTCCAGGCATCTGGTGGATCCGACTTCCATTGTCAGGATGACGTGGTGCCTGGACTGATATCTGTGACAGGACACCGCCCCCCCATCCATGCATCTGGCCCCTTAACCACTTGCCGACCGCCGCACGACAATATACGTTGACAGAATGGCACAGGCAGGCAAATGGGCGTAGCTGTACGTCTCTTTAAATTTGCTGCCCAGCGGGGGCGCAATTGCCCGCTGCGTGCCTCGTGAGTGAGCCCGCGGGTCCCGGGACTAGATGTTCCCGGGCGGCCGGCGATTGCGGTTGGCAAAAAGCAGAACAGGGGGATGCCTTTGTAAACAAGGCATTCACCTGTTCTGCCTAGTGACATGTCAGGGATCTACTGTTCCCTGTGATCGGGAACAGTGATCGCTGATGTGTCACTGGTAGCTCCTCCCCTAACAGTTAGAATCACTCCCTAGGACACACTTAACTCCTTCAGCGCCCCCTAGTGGTTAACCCCTTCACTGCCTCTTCACTGCCAGTGTAATTTTTACAGTAATCAGTGCATTTTTAGAGCACAAGCCGCCACTGAGTAGTGACAAAATCTCCGCTCATGGAAAATGCACAATCTGACTTTATAAACATAAACAAGCACAGTTGGCACATTTCTAAAGGTTTGCTCAGATTTGTTGCTGCATGTTTTATGAGCCGGGTGTGCGGTCTATGGGCCAGGGTCGAGGTCTATTTTGTAAAAATCATTCCTGGTCTAAAAATCAAGACAGCTAATATTTATGTATGTGATCAATGTCTCTGAAGTATTCAGATAAAGAGATTGTTATTGATTGGCATCATATTCAGCTCATGTAATGCAAAAAGTGTAAATACCTGCATCGGGCTCAAATTGGGAGCATGAGGGGCAGCACTTGGTGCCAAACATTCAAATACACTGACAAGAAATATGCCAACAGGAAAAGTGAGCACAGAGATTACTTCATCAGTCCGCTGCTGCTCCTTCACTGTCCAGTAACAGTTTGGAGCAGGTACTTGACCAATTTTGTTGCTTAAAGTGGAGTTCCACCCACATTTTCAAATCCCTCACTAAACTGTGCACTGTAAATGAATTGGATATTTTTTTTTCTCAGCACCTACTGTATATCTGCTGTATTCATTCTTCACTTCCTCCTCCCTGGCCACGGCCCATCACATCATTTCCTGTTTGCAATGCCTCCTGGTAGATGTGTAGCATCAATCCCAGTAGGCAATGGGCATTGCTGGGCTTTTGTTTCCATGGTTACCAAAGCTTCTTATACACAGTGATGGGTGGTGGGGGAGGCGGCTGGAGCATCTCAGCTCTGATTACAGAGCCCAGGGAGAGCACAGCCACACCATTACTAATCATTTATAATAGAGTACTATGAGGGGGCAAATTTGATGGGAGCAATAGGATGGGGCAGGTTTAATGGTGGCAGTTTTGATGGGGCAATTTTCATGGTGCACATTTTTGATGGGGCAATTTTCATGGGGCAGTTTTGATGGTGCAGTTTTTGATGGGGCAATAGGATGGGGGCAATCTTGATGGTGCAGTTTTGATGGGTGTCAGTTTTTTATGGGGCAGTTTTTGATGGGGGCAGTTTTTACGGGGCAATATGATGGGGCAGTTTTGGTTGGAAAGTTTTGATGGGGGCAATAGATTGGGGCAAATTTGATGGGGGCAATAGGATAGGGTAGTTTTAATGGGGCAATTTTGATGGGGCAAAAGGATGGGGGCAGTTTTGATGGGGCAGTTTTGATAGGGCAATTTTAAATGGGGCAGTTTTGATGGTGGAAATAGGATGGGGCAATTTTGATGGGGCAGTTTTGATGGGGGCAATAGGATGGGGTAGTTTTGATGGGGCAAATTTGATGGGGCAGTTTTGATGGGGCAATAGGATGAGGCAATAGGATGGGTTCACATATCTGCGGCCGGGTGGGTGGGGGGTTTGCACAGAGCGGTAACTGAGGCCGGATTCACATATCTGCGGCTGTGTGGTTGGGGGCGGTGCACAGAGCGGTGACTGAGGCCGGGTTCACATATCTGCGGCTGGGTGGGTGGGGGGCGGTGCACAGAGCAGTGACTGAGGCCGGGTTTACATATCTGTGGCCGGTGCACAGAGCAGTGACTGAGGCCACGGTTCCAAGCATAAGGTCCGAGGCATTCCTGTTCACCAGTTCAGGTGTGAATCAGATCTGAATCAGATCCAAATTTTTGCCTAAATTCATACCTGAACCAGACCCAAACACACACAGGACCCTTTTGGAATGCGGACCGCGGCCGCCCCGGACCTGTGCAAACTGGCTCCTTTGAGAGCCGGTCACACTCGCATGTCATGCGAATTGGATGTGGTTAAAGCCGCATCCAATTCGCATATTTGTTAACCCGGCCTGACAGTCACCAGCTCTCTGCCTAACAGAGCTCTGAGAACCGAGCATTCAGCTGTGTTTGATCACTCAAATTCTCAGTCTTAGAGGTGGCGAGGGACTGATACAGCATCCACCTAGGTAAGTTTGATTCCGAAAAAAACAAAACCTATACTTTATTACAAAAATGTAATATTTTGCAGCTGACCAGTTCTTGCAAGAGCTTTTTTTGTGTTTTTTCCTGTATTTATATAACTTTTTATGGAGTTATATAAATAAGATTTGCCAACTGGGACAAAGGTATCTAGCCACCCCCCTGCATTCAAGCAGCTCCACGACTTACAGGAAGCTTTCAGTGGTCATGCATAAGGTTCTATAATTCTTTTTGAAATGTTCTTGCAGATAAAAGAGCAGCCTAATCTGCCCCTGCATTGAGGAGTACATGGGATGTTAAAGCTGTTTACAAATAAAGGAGTGCGTATCATCATCCCCGCCGTTCTGCTATTCAGCCCCAACCTAATGGAGAAATTATCTCAGCAAGAAGGCGTAGAGCTGTAGAAAGTGCAAAAGAAGGAATTACAGCACTAAACTAACTTAATGCGCTCAAGCAGTTTTCCAGCTCCCTGGTTTGCTAGATAATGGCATCCGGCTGTGATTTCCTAACTACAGGCGTCGGTCTTCCGTGCATAACCGCCCACGCTGCAGCATGCCTTTTCTCTGCCTGCAGCTATAATGTGGTTATAAGTTTATGGCAAACATACAAGCCAAGGCTGAAATTACACATTTCGTTTGACAAAATGTCTATGTACACACACTCGGTGTGCCTCTTTTACGTTTTCCTACCAGGCTGGCCATAGATGGATCTTTTTTTTTTTATAACCGCTGAAAGACAAAAAATTTCAACAAGCCTGGTCGACAGAAATCGATCATTGGATGGATTTCTGTTGCGTGTGAGCAGCTAGTCACCTCACATTTTTGTAAATATTTTATTATATCTTTTCATGTGACAACACTGAAGAGATGACACTTTGCTACAATGTAAAGTAGTGAGTGTACAGCTTGTATAACAGTGTAAATTCTCTGTCATTAATGTCTAAACCACTGGCAACAAAAGTGAGTACACCCCCTAAGTGAAAATGTCCAAATTGGGCCCAATTAGCTATTTTCCCTCCCTGGTGTCATGTGACTCGTTAGTGTTACAAGGTCTCATGTGTGAATGGGGAGAAGGAGTGTTAAATTTGTTCGCTCTCGCTCTCTCATATTGGTCACTGGAAGTTCAACATGGCACCTCATAGCAAAGAACTCTCTGAGGATCTGAAAAAAAGAATTGTTGCTCTACATAAAGATGGGCTAGGCTATAAGAAGAACGCCAAGACCCTGAAACTGAGCTGCAGCATGGTGGCCAAGACCATGCAGCGGTTTACCAGGACAGGTTCCACTCAGATCAGGCCTTGCCATGGTCAACCAAAGAAGTTTGTCCACCAGGACATGCCGATCGTTCTCATGATCGTTCTATGTAAACAAGGCAGGCCACCGTACTGTGAGAGGGGAAGATGGAGATCTTGTGTTCCTGCTAATCAAGAACACGGATCTCTGTCTTCCCCCAGTCAAAGCATCCCCCACACAGTTAGAAAGCCCTTCCTAGGTACACATTTAACCCTTTGATTGCCCTTGATGTTGACCCCTTACATGCCAGTGTCATTAGTACAGTGACAGTGATTTTTTTTTAGCACTGATCACTGTATTGGTCCCCAAAAAGTGTCACTTAGTGTCAGATTTGTCCGCCGCAATATTGCAGTCCCGCTAAAAAATCGCTAATCGCCGCCATTTCTAGTAAAAAAAAAAACAATAAATATATCCCATAGTTTGTAGACTTTTTTGCGCAAACCAATCAATATACGCTTATTGGGATTTTTTTTTTTACCAAAAATATGTAGCAAAAAATATATTGGCCTAAATTGATGAAGAAATTCGATTTTTTTTATTGGGTATGTTTTAAAGCATAAAGTAAAAAATATTGCTTTTTTTTCAAAATCTTTTTAATAAAAACCACAGAGGTGATCAAATACCACCAAAAGAAAGCTCTATTTGTGGAAAAAAAAAGAACATCTAGTCATGAAGGGGGTGTAAACCCTTACCGGGGCTGAAGTGGTTAATAACATTCTTTTTTTTTAAATCCATATGCATATCCATATTAAAAAAAATCCATATGCATTACAGCTTTGACTGTACATTAAAATGCTCTCTTCCATTTTTAAAATTGATCCTTTCTTTTGAAGCTGCTTTACCGTTGGCTTCACTTCTCTGTCCTGCCTGGATGGCAGTACAGGCCGACCATTGGATGGGCGGCCTCACTCAGAAGAACCCACAAACGAGCACAGGCACGCTCAGTCTGCTCTCTCTTGCAGCAGCAGCAGCGGCTGAGCTTAGCATTCTGCGAGTGGGAGAGAGCAGTCTGCGCATGAATGAGTTCTCATAGCCAAGTGTTTGTGAGGTGCTGGGGTTATGCATCCAAAGGTATGACAGAGAGGGAAACAGGCACAGGAAATGGGCAGAATGACAGTCGTGTGAAGAGGACTGACGGTATTGGACTGAAGAGCTCATTTACACTTGCTTCGGCTTCAACAAGGCTTCGGAAACGCTTTGTTAAAGCTGTCTGAACGCTAAATAAAATGGTTAGCTTACAGTCCTGTTTAAACCTGCTTTTGCTTTGCTTTGCTTCGGCTTTGCTTCAAAAATTATACCCCATGTAGCTTCAGTGGTGCTTCAAAGCATCTTCAAAGCCTCCATAGAAGTCTATGGCAAAGCTCGCTTGAAGCCCCACCGAAGCCTCATCAAAGCCCCACCAAAGGCTCATCGAAGCCCCATCGAAGCTCCACCAAAGCCCCACCAAAGCCTCATCGAAGCCCCATCAAAGCCCCACCAAAGCCCCATCAAAGCCCCACCAAAGCCCCAAAAAAGCCCCACCAAAGCTCCACCAAAGCCTCATCGAAGCACCAAGCAAAAGCAGGTGTAAACAGGACTGCAAGCTAACCATTTTATTTAGTGACAGGAGCTGTGACTAGCGTTCAGAGAGCTTTAAAGCGGAGTTCCACCCAAATTTGGAACTTCTGCTAAATCCACTCCTCGCCCCCTTACATGCCACATTTGGCATGTAATTTTTTTTGGGGGGGGAGTGGGGTCTTCAGTAGGAGTGGGACTTCCTGTCCCACTTCCTCCTTCCGCCCTGGGGTCGCCTAGGCGATACGTCATATCCCCTTTTGGCGGCCCCTCCCTGTAGGCGATCACCTGGGAGGTAACAGGTCCCAGGCGATCGCCTGTCTACTCAGAGAGCGCTGCGCTGTTCGCGCATGCGCAATGAGTGCCCGGCCGTGAAGCTGAAAGGTGTCACGGCTGGGTGCCTACACTATGAATGGAGGCGCCGGCGGAGAAGGGGGGAGAGGAGCGAAGCTCCGGGCGGCGCAGCGCTGGACAGTGGAACAGGTAAAGTGTATGTTTAATAAAGGCCAGCAGCTACACTTTTTGTAGCTGCTGACTTTTAATAAACATAAAAAATGGCTGGAACTCCCCTTTAACAAAGCGTGTCCAAAGCCATGTTTTGAAGCAAGTGTAAACTAGCCCAAAGGGAAGCTCTGGACTTTGCTGGAGCATTGAGAGGGCAAGTATAACTTGCACAATTATTTTTTTTTAACACATGGGAGAGACTGAAAATGTAAATAAAATGGAACTGACATTCCATTTTAAACAATTGGATAGTGATAAAAAATGATTCCAAGCCATCTCCAAGTGATATCTTCAAACTACGTGCAAAACATGCTATGAGGATTGTCCCCTTTAGAAACTCTGACTCCTGACAGCAAGTCTGATAGTGATAAATGTACGTGATCTTCTTTCTCTTTCCAGTAGTGCTGTTGGATTTAACACTGATATTTGCAGAATACGATTTGTTGGAGTTTTCAGATCGCCTAAGAAAATCATCCTCAATTAGCTTCTGAAAGACATCCAAGCTGCCCAGTTTTGACAGATTAAAAGTGAAGCGTAGCTGCCAGGGTTAGGTGGAACGGCAGAATTGCTCGTCTGGAGAGAAGGCTCTGCCTGCAGCCGACTGCCGCCACTTCATGACCGGCATCTGAAAGTTGGTTCAGCAAGATTGACATTAACCCTTCAAAAAGTGGAGGAAGTCAAGTGTGGAGATAAGTCAAGTTCACTCTAAGCTCCATGTATGTGAATGCGCAAATAAAAGCTTAATGCTAAACTGCAGGCAGACATTAAAAACAATAATAAATGCTCTTGTGTATTACCTTGGAAGTAATGAAATGTGTTTTTTTGCATTCAGTTAGCATAAGTACTTGAATTTGTATTGATATCAGTCTCTTGACATCTCCTGCACAGCAGCACTCTGGGGGAGGAAGGAGCAGTACTAGGAGCCAGGTAGCCTCTGTTGCTGGAATGTGTGCTGAAATGGAACATGCAGACAGGAGGAGAGAGCAGAATGAACAGAGCTGACTTATTAGTTTGTTAATAAGAGGTGTAAAAAAATAAAATAACACAAGTTCATAGGTGTGCGGAGCCTATTGCATTAGGGTGTGCACCCCAAAGCTCAAACACAAAACACAGAGTAACAGAGGTAGTTTCTAGGCAGTGGCGAGTGCAAACCACGTGTGAACGAGTTCTCTTTTCTTTTACTATTATTATTTTTTGAAACTTTATTTATATTTATTTATTTTGTTTAGGTTTTTATTTTATTTTTTAACTGTCTTTTTTTTTGGGGGGGGGGGGGGGCTTTGGTGAAATAACAGGGTTCTAAACAGATTCTGGATGTCTTACGGAAAAATATAAAAAAAAAGCTCCAAATGGTACAGGTCAACCAAAACAAAGTTAAAAACTTTTGTGATCACAAGTTGTAAAAAGATAAAAAGCAATGTGGGGTGCGGTAAATGCTCGTCCTACGTGTTTCGACTCAAGTGGTCTTCAACTGGGGCATATCTCTGTCCCCTCACATTGCTACTAAATTTGTTTATAAGTTCAGAGTACAAGGCTCCCACATTGCTTTTTATCTTTTTAGAACTTGTGATCACAAAAGTTTTTAACTTGTCATTTGATGCATGACCCGTTTACAATAAAACCAATTGTTTTGGTTGACCTGCACCATTTGGAGTCTTTTTTTCTATATTTTTCCATTTGAGTTCATGAGGAACTACCCTGGTGTTCGTCCAGTTTGATTAGATCTTGAAAGGACTTTCGCTGCATCCATGGACCCGGCAGTTGGGACCCGAGGATCCTATACTCTGTTCCATCCGGACCATCTTCTCCGCTTCACAGATGATCCAGGCCTTCTAGGATCTCAAACCCATATGACCCACTGTTGAAAGACATGTGTGTTCACCACAGCCGGTAAGAGTACCCCATTTACTTACTTTAGAAGAGTTACAACAGTGACTACAGGCAACTTCTCTTCACTTTCATTATTTGGTGTCACTCCAACAGGAAGAAGTTTTATTCACTTTATACCATTTTGTCTGGATTTTGTTTCATATTACACAGTCACTGGAAGTGTATATTCATTTTTTGGACTACACTATTCACAGTGTGTTTTTTCACATATGTTGTTTACTATTTTCACTGTTTATCCTTGATGTTTATTCACCAAGGGTTTTATTTGTGTATTTGAGTTTACCTTTTTAGTCAGGAGCAATCCTTTACACATTTATATTATTAGCGGTACACTATTTTTCCATTATTTTCATTTGACTTTGTTTGTTTGAGTGTCAGCTGCTTGTTTTTTGTTATCACATTTGGGTTTAGCGCAGTTTTTTCCCCCCACTTCTATACTTGAACATCAGAAGTCCTCCAAACCCACCAAATGGCCTCCCATTACATTAAAAGCCCTTTGCCACATCGCAAGTCATCCCATCACGTTGGAAGACCCTCATTACATCAGAAGTCCTCCCATCACATCAGAAGCCCATTATTACATCAGAAACCCCTCATTACATCAGAAGCCCCTTGCCACATCAGAAGACCTCCCATTACATTAGAAGCCCCTCATTACATCAAAAGCCCCTCGCCACATCAGAAGGCCTCCCATCACATCAGAAGCCCCCATCACATCAGAAGCCCCTTATTACATCAGAAACCCCTCATTACATCAGAAGCCCCTTGCCACATCAGAAGACCTCCCATTACACTAGAAGCCCCTCATTACATCAAAAGCCCCTCGCCACATCAGAAGTCCTCCCATCACATCAGAAGCCCCCATCACATCAGAAGTCCTCCCATCACATCAGAAGCCCCTTATTACATCAGAAACCCCTCATTACATCAGAAGCCCCTTGCCACATCAGAAGACCTCCCATTACATTAGAAGCCCCTCATTACATCAAAAGCCCCTCGCCACATCAGAAGTCCTCCCATCACATCAGAAGCCCCCATCACATCAGAAGTCCTCCCATCACATCAGAAGCCCCTTATTACATCAGAAACCGCTCATTACATCAGAAGCCCCTTGCCACATCAGAAGACCTCCCATTACATTAGAAGCCCCTCAATACATCAAAAGCCCCTTGCCACATCAGAAGTCCTCCCATCACATCAGAAGCCCCCATCACATCAGAAGTCCTCCCATCACATCAGAAGCCCCCATCAAATCAGAAGTCCTCCCATCACATCAGAAGCCCCCATCACATCAGAAGTCCCCCCATCACATCAGAAGTCCTTTCCTTATAGAATTGCGCTGAATATTACAAATGTAAAAAAAAATAAGAAAAAAATAAGTCCAAAGTAGTAAAACAGTCCTTTAGACGGTAAGTGCACCATCCATCACCAGAAAAAGTGTGTGATCCTGAGTAAATCACTCCACCTTACAAAGTGCCTGCTTACCAGCTAGTGATGACCTCCTATTATGGAGGGTCAATCTTGCTTGTGGCTCAAAAACCCAGCCTAGGCCTTTATCCATCCAGAGGGACTTTAAATCGAAGATAAAATCCGCCACTTTAAGAAGGCTCAGTCATAGGAGATCCCCAAAAAAGATACAAACTTGCCATATCATAAAATCCTTTACACATTTATTCAATTTAGGAAATATTGCACTTACAGAAATTAACTTTCAAACATGTGTAAAATGTACAAGCCGGCCAGCTTCGTGTAGCAGCCCGTCCTTCTGGGAATTGCGTACACAGTGACATCAGCATGTCGCTCCAACCGTCGCGTTTCGTCACAATCTGACATCATCCTGGGGCTCCATTCTGGAATTTTTTTTTAAAAGTCAGCAGCTACAAATACTGTAGCTGCTAACTTTTAATATAAGAACACTTACCTTTCCAGGGATCCCGCAATGACGGCACCCCGAGCGGATTACATCAATTGTCTACAGGTGCTGGCACCGGCATTGTAAGAAAGGAAAACCGTCAGTGAAGCCTTCAGGCTCCACAACCGTTTTCCTACTGCGAATGCACGAGTCAGGCTTCGCTTTCTGAATGGCCCTGCCATCTTCTGTGTGACCCAGAAGGCAGTGGAGGGAAGGAGAAGGGGCCGGAAATGTTCTAGATGGCCGATCAGCGATCTTACCCGGAAGTGGAAGCGGGTACCTGTCAAAACCAGGTACCACTCCCCCCCCCCAAAAAGTGCCAAATGTGGCAGTGGAGGGGGGAAGTGTGCCAACAAGCGGAGCTTCCCCTTTTGGATGTAAACATTTTAACACAGGGATAAGGCTGTCTAATTATGCCATGTGACTGTAATTTTCAAATCTGATTGGACATAACTGTTGCATTTTCGAAAATAAGTATCCTCCATTTGTTAGGTTGGTGAATTAAAGTGTTTTTTACCCCAGCATTTCATTTTCCTGATATGTGCCTGCTGTACCATGTACGTGTATGAAAATGTATCCTGTTCTCTTTGTATTGCTTCCTTTGTGTGAAATCCCTGGTGTCCCTGCCAGTCCCTCTGCTTTCTTCACAAAAACTGACCATACTAAGCAGGAGAACACTTCATTGTCAGTTCTCTAGCTATGCTGGAAACTCAGCCTGCTCTCCTCCTATGATCAAACTTGTCTTTACATGCCTCCCCCTGCACAGCCCTGCACTGGGAAGCTCAGTGTGCTGTTGTTTTTCCTCCCCACAGCGCTCATGCAGCCGGGAACAGAGTTTATGTGATCACCTAGAAAAAAGGGGAAAAAAGGGAATTTATAATGTTTTTTATATACACAAATAGTTTGCCTTTTATTTCTATTTTAAACTGAATGGGTAGTTTTCCAAGGAGATCATTTACATATACTTTAAGCCTGTAGTGTGTAGGGCTGACCTGTAAGACACACCAGTGTTAGGTTTTATTAACAGCAATAGATAAAAATAAAACATTTGGTTCACTTGTTCTCTTGAGTATAATTGGCCAGGGGTGGATGAGTAATGCCACCTTCAGACATGGCGAATGTCAGAGGAAAGAGCAATTAGAACGATTCTCAAGGCTTCTCATGCCTGTGGGCACCCTTAGAGTCAACATTCCTAGAATGAGGGACAGGCTTTGCTCTTGGTCATCATATCACAACTAAAATGAGCTTGTGGGAAACTCACAATGTATAAATTAAAACTGTGGCTTATACTCTCAGCTCATCTTTCTGCACAATGTGCCTCTGCAATGGAGCCCAGAGGTTTCCCAAAGTGTCTTCAGCATTGATTTTAGGTATAGAACCTCTAATGCCGCGTACACACGATCAATTTTCTCGACGGTGAAAACACCGAAATTTTTTCTCTTGGTCGAGAAAAACGACCGTGTGTAGGCTCCCGGCAGTGTTACCCTATGGGAAAACTGCCGCGGAAAAAAATGCAGTGAATCACGACGAGAAAAATTAGAGCATGTTCTAATTTTTCTCGTCGTGATTCATGCAGTTTTTCTCGTCGGGAAAAATGATGAAAAGCCCACACACGGTCGTTTTTCTCGTCAAAGAGAAAAAAATAGGATTTTTATAACAGCTTACCTGTAAAATCCTTTTCTTGGAGTACATCACGGGACACAGAGCGACATAGTCATTACTAATGGGTTATATAGATACCTTCAGGTGCTGGCACTGGCAACTTCCAAAACCGGAAGTACCCTCCCCTATATAAGCCCCTCCCATCCGGGAGCACCTCAGTTTTGTAGCAAAGCAATAAGTGTCCCCAAAGAGGGGTGGGAGCTCTGTGTCCCGTGATGTACTCCAAGAAAAGGATTTTACAGGTAAGCTGTTATAAAAATCCTATTTTCTTTCTCGTACATCACGGGACACAGAGCGACATAGTCATTACTAATTGGATGTCCTAAAGCAATGCCCAATGAGGGGGGGGATACACCATACATAAGCTGAGCGCTATCAGACATGAGGATCTTTTGCGGCCTGCAACACACTGCGCCCAAAGGCGACATCCTCCTGACTTCTAACGTCCACCTGGTAGAACCTAGTAAAACGTGTGTACTGAAGACCACGTTGCGGCCTTACAGATTTGAGCCAGGGAGGCCTGGTGATGCACTGCCCATGAAGTTCCAACTGCTCTCGTGGAGTGCGCCCTAACTTTGAACGGAGGCGGTCTCCTTCTCAAGCCATAGGCTTGCACCATGACCTGTCGAATCCACCTGGCTAAAGTAGATTTTGACGCTGCCTGACCCTTTCTGGGGCCTTCCGGCAGAAAAAACAAAGTACCCGTTCTGCGAATCTGAGCAGTGGCTTTTAGATAAGCTTTAACTGCTCTTATTACATCCAAAGAATGTAATAATTTTTCCTCTACTGAACTAGGTTTGGGGAAAAAAGAAGGAAGAACCACATCTTGGTTCAAATGAAACCTCAATACCACCTTCGGAAGAAAGGTTGGATGGGGACGTAACACTACTCTGTCCTTATGGATAACCAGATATGGCTCTTTACAGGACATAGCTGCTAATTCCGACACTCTTTTAGCCGAACAAATGGCTACTAGAAAAAACAATTTCCTGGTGAGAAGAACCAAGGAACTATGCTGTAATGGTTCAAATGGTTGTTTCTGTAGAACCGACAGAACCAGGTTTAGATCCCATGGACATATGGGAATATTAACCGGAGGACTAATACGCATCACTCCTTGTCTAAAGGCTTTGACTAGTGAATGCAAAGCCAAGGGCCTTTGAAAAAATATTGACAAGGCCGAAAACTGACCTTTGATAGTACTCAAGGCAAGCTTCCTATCTACAGCCCACTGTAGGAAGTCCAGACTCCTACCTATTACGTACTTATGTGGATGCCATTTCTTGGCCTCACACCACGCGATGTACGCCTTCCAGATTCTATAGTAGATCTGCCTGGATACCGGCTTCCTGGCATTGATCATGGTAGATACCACAGGATTAGAGAGCCCTCTCTTTTTTAGAATGTGGGCTTCAATAGCCAGGCCGTCAAACCTAGGGCTGGTAAGGAAGGGTGGTATATCGGTCCTTGCGAAAGCAGGTCCGGACGACGTGGGAGAGTCCAAGGACTCCCCACTGACATTTTACAATCTCCGCGTACCACGCTCTTCGGGGCCACGCTGGAGCCACCAGAATCACTGGTTTCTTTTCTACCCTGATTCTGCGGAGTAATCGAGGTAACCATTGTGGCGGTGGGAATGCATATATCAGCTTGAACTGATCCCAAGGGAACACTAGGGCATCCGAGCCGAAAGCTAGGGGATCCCTTGTCCGAGAGACAAACCTGTCCACCTTTGCGTTGAATCTGGATGCTAGAAGATCTACATCCGGTGTTCCCCACCGCTGACATATTGTCCAGAAAACCTCGGGGTGAAGGGACCATTCCCCTGGGCATAATTGCTGGCGACTTAGAAAGTCCGCCTTCCAATTCTCCACTCCTGGAATGAATACCGCAGATATGGCTGGGACATATCTTTCTGCCCATTTCAGGATGTAATTTACTTCCCTCTGGGCTGCACGACTCCTGGTGCCACCCTGATGATTGATATATGCCACTGCTGTGGCATTGTCTGATTGAATTCTGACAGGGGACCCTTGGAGTTTGGATGTCCATGCTACTAGGGCATACCGGGCTGCTCGTATCTCTAAGAGATTGATGGGCAGGGCCTTTTCTGCATCCGACCATCTGCCCTGGAGAGACCATTGCTCCAGTACTGCTCCCCAGCCTATAAGGCTGGCATCTGTAGTGACCACCTTCCAAGAAATCGGACTGAAGGATTTCCCTTTTTCCAGATTCTGGAGAACCAACCACCAACGGAGGCTCTCGCGAACGGAAGGGGACAAGGACATTGTAAGTCTAGGGCCTGAACTTTTTTGTTCCAGGCTGACAGTATGGCCCTTTGCAAATTCCTTGAATGGAATTGACCGTAGGGTACTGCTTCGAATGATGCCACCATTTTTCCCAGCAGCCTCATGCACAGGCGTATGGACGGCTGTCTTTTTTGTACCCACTAAGTGGATCAAATCTTTCAAAGACAACACCTTTCCTCGAGGCAAGAATATTTTTCTCTGGCCTGAATCCAACCTTAGCCCCAAGTATTCCAGACTTTTGACTGGTTTCTAGGGCTGACTTGTCTCGGTTGATAATCCAACCGTGAGATTCCAGATACTTGATTGTCTTGTGAACGACCACGTCTAGTTTTTTCACTGAGTGGTCTATCAGCAACAAGTCATCTAGATATGCCATTATCATTACACCTTGTGTTCTTAGATTGGCCAATAAAGGGCCAGAATTTTTGTAAACACTCGTGGTGCTGTGGCCAGACCGAAGGGTAAGGCTCTGAACTGAAAATGGCGCCCTTCTACTGCAAAGCGTAGAAATTTTTGGTGGACTGGAAAGATGGGAATGTGCAAATAAGCATCTTTGATGTCGATCGCGGCTAACCATTCCTCCCCTTGTAGGGCAGTGGCCACCGATCGGATCGACTCCATCGGAAAGTCCTGATATACAGGAATTTGTTTAGCCCTTTTAGAATTAATATGGGCCTCCCGTCCCCGTTTGCTTCGGGACTGCAAAGAGGTTTGAGTAAAACCCGAACCCCCATTCTTCCAGGGGAACCTCCATAATTACTCCCTGGAGCAATAGTTGTTCTAGTGCCAACAGGAGGGACTCTCTCTTCCGGGGATCCCTTGGCACGTTTGACCTCAAAAATGGGAAGAAGGAGAGTCTTTTAACTCCAATCTGTATCCCAAACATACTGCGGAGAGCACCTATCTGTTTTGATCGTGTCCCGCCAGGTCTCTTGCGAACAACTGGAGTCCTCTCCCCACCCGACTGAGTGGGGGCAACCCTTCAATGAATTTGACTTTGGGGGAGATTCTGTACCTCCCCTGACCCAGGGTTTCTCCTAACCCTGCGATTGTCCCTGTTTTTTACCCCTGGGAATTGACCGAGGAGGCCGTCGGAACTGTTACAAAGCCGATGCCCCAGGGACTGGGGAAGCAGGCCTCTTAAAGAGGGACCTCTAACTCTGTTTTTAACCGGCAAGAGTGTATTTTTACCGCTGGAAATTTTCTGGATATATTTGTCCAGGTCTTCCCTGAATAAGCGTTCACCATGAAATGGGACGCTAACCAGCCATTCTTTACAGGGAGCTTCAGCAGACCAGTTTTTGAGCCATAGAAGCCTACGCATATGTACTACAGACAGCGTAAGGCGGGAGGCCTGATGGATTGAATCCTTTATGGCGTCAACCGCAAAGCCTAAGGCTCTAGGTAGATCAGCTAGGGCAAGGGCCTGCTGATCTGTCAAGTCCCTCAAGACCTGTTTCAACTGATCCTTCACTGCTTAGCAGACCCCACTGCTGGTTGTGTCACCAAGCTTGCTGTAGAAAGAAGCAGATTTTCATAAGGACTCCAATCTTTTATCTATTGGGTTCTTGAACATTTGGACATTATCTACTGGACATGTCAGTGATTTATACACACAAGAGATGGCTGCGTCCACTGTAGGGACCTTCCATTCTTTGATGAACTTATCCTCCATGGGATAGACCACCGGAAATCTCTTGGGGGGAATAAATATTTTCTCAGGATGTTCCCAATCCTGGTAAATGAGCCTTTTCAGTAAAGGGTGAAGTGGAAAAGAACAGACAGTCTGGGGGCTTCTAGCGACCCCAACGAGGATACAGTAGTGGTTGATGGTTCCGCAAGGTGCATTTTTAAATGCTGACCGGACCATGTTAGTCAGAGACTGAACCCATAATCTTTCAGCTTGAGATGCTGAGAAAAGGTTCCTCCACTGTTGATTCCTCTATAACAGAATCAACCTCATCCTGATCCCCTTCAGGCAGGTCGATCCCTGTATGGAACTGTTGCCCTGCTAACAGGCACTCTGAAGGAGGAGACGGAGATCGGGTGTGCTTTCCCTGACAGGGAGGCAGCGATCAATGTTGACAATCTCTCTCTAATCCTCCCAGAGCTGAGGAAAAAACCTCCTCTGTTACATACACAGGAGCAGGTGAACTGAGGACAGCCACAGTACCAAGTACCCCTGCGGGGTCTCTACGGTCACTTACCTCTGAACTTCAGGGGAGACTGGTGCAGCAGAAGCATGCCCAAGATCCTCAGAGCCCGATGAGACCCCCTTCGCTTCCTGGAAGATTCAGTTCCGGAGCTTCTGGACGGCATATTCCTAAGCCTAAAGCTGAGGTATTCCAGCCGTAATACACCACTTTTACTGAGAATAGTCTAGCACAATTGCTGCTATATAACAGTTGGTGTCTACTAAAGTGCCTTTCTAGGGGATGCCTGCATCAACCGCCTCTGTGTGCCTTTATACTGTTGCTAGCTCTGTCTGTGCACTTCAATAGCCAGCTGTAATTGTGCTTTAAAACACGCTGGACGCCCGCACATGCGCAGTAGCGCCGCGGCGCACACCGAGCGTCATCCACCCGCTCCGCCCCTTTTTCCAGATCGCCTCTATATATAAGAGGCGCGTGCTCGCGTGCGGGCACATGCGCCTGCGGCGCCTTTTTTGAAAAAAATAAGGAGCTAGATGGGAGCCAGGGTCCCTGCCGCAGGGCCCTGGGATGGATGAGCGCAGCAACAGGGCAGAGGAGACAGCTTCCCAGCAGAGAACTTACCAACTGCCTGGATTTGATTTCGGAAGAAAAAAATCCACATTACAAGAAAAAGAACCATAGCGGCCTCTAGTGTCTAACACAGGTACCGCGGTCTTACACTTTTTTTTTTTTTTTTCTTGCCTACTATTAAAATTTTTACGCTTTTTCAGTAGTAACAGGCATACACAGAATATTAGCGGGAATACCTTAGGTAACAGGCAGAAAGACAAAATAGGCTTGGGGGTCCCTCAATAGAACCAAGTTCCTGAGGGCCCCCACTTACCTTTTCCTTGCCGCAGGACTCTGTTTGGTCCACAGAAGCCCAAACTTCACCTATCACGGCTTGCATTGTAATTAAACCTTCAGGGACCGGGTTCCCAAGGATTCCACTCCCCTGGACCTGTATAGCACCCTGCACAGACAACATCTTAGTCGTGGGTATGACCAGAGCTCTGGATCCCAGGGTCCAGCCCTCCTAAGAGAGGCATTACAGGCAAAACCTTGCTCTTCTCTTTGCAAGGCCCGGGTACCGACCGTTTAGCTATGAAGCTTTTTTGGTCGGATCCGGAATAGCTTACTGAGGCCCAAAAGAACCTGTACGCAAGCTCAGTGAAAAACACATGCTACTTCTTGGCCAACACCTTAGACACTGGCAAAAAACTGAGGTGCTCCCGGATGGGAGGGGCTTATATAGGGGAGGGTACTTCCGGTTTTGGAAGTTGCCAGTGCCAGCACCTGAAGGTATCTATATAACCCATTAGTAATGACTATGTCGCTCTGTGTCCCGTGATGTACGAGAAAATAATGTAATTTTTCCAGACGAGAAAAATGGTTGTGTGTACGCGGCATAAGAGTTCTGTAGCCCTAGCGGCATGTGCCTTCCGTTTTCCCATAAGAGCAAGCTAATTTGAGGCATTTCCCTTTGGGCACAATGGATTCTTCAAGTCAGTAAAAACATAAGAGAACATGACAGGTAATTAACATGATCTACAAAGATGATTATTTAATTTATCTTCCTTTAACATCAAATATGTCAGAAGTGACAAGCTGAGTTTCAAGATGTATGATGACTAATAGAGCAAGGATGGCAAGTGCAACTAACTTTCTTGAATCAAAGTAAGGGAAAACATAGACCTTGCCTTCCCAGATTCTATGCCCAGCACAGGATCATGTGACAAGATGCTGTAGTCTTGCAGTGAAGCAGTGTGAGAAGTTTGATGAATATGGGACAAAAATGAACAAACTTAAAGGGCCTGTCCACCCAAAAGTCATATCCAAGTTATAGTTAAAACGGACCTTCAGTAATTTTTTCAACTTTGCATCTATTAAATCTTCTGCCCTTGTTGTTTTAACTTTGGATAGTAAAACGCTTTTTTCTACAAGTAAATACCTTATACAGCCCACTTCCTGTTTCTTGTCTGGTAAAAAGCCTAGGCTTATGACATCATGCACAGCTCTCTCTCTCACTTTGCGTGAGAGTTTGCCAGGAAGGGAGGGGGATGAGTCATAAGAGGGCCAATGACAGCTGCAGAGATGGAGGTGTGAATCTAGGAAGTGAACAGGAAGCAGCTTCAGCTGCCCACAGTTAAAATGGTTGCAGCCAGACTCAGTGGAAGGGAGATTTCTGCAGCATATTTGGCAAGTACAGAATCACAGTATATATAAAATAATATGCAAAGTGGTTGGAGGGAAGCTTCAGAATGGCAAAGATGTTTTTATTACAAATTATGTGAGCAGACTGCAGTTCCTCTTTAAGGATGGGCAAAATGCGTCTCCACACCCTCCTACTCTATCTGACTGGATTTTTGATGTAAACAGGCTCCTTTCTTTTAAAAAAAAACACACATATTTTTTAAGAAATGAAACAAGAAAGTTTGATGCTATCTGGTCACAATGGCTCGAGATTATAGAAAGTGCATCGGAGTAGGCTAATTCTGGTTTCTAAATACTGGTGCACATGTTTAAAGTGGTTGTAAACCCACTTTGACAACTTGCACCTAGAGGTAAGCCTAGATTAAAGCCCTGTACACACAATCGGTTTTACCGATGAAAACACTCCGATGGACTTTTTTCATCGGATAAACCGATCGTGCATGGGCCCCATCGGTCTTTTTTCCATCGTTTTTAAAAAATAGAACATGTTTTAAATTTATCCGATGGTTAAAAAACCGATAGCAAATTACTATCGTCTGTGGGGAACTCCATCGGATAAAAAACCCACGCATGCTCAGAATCAAGTTGACGCATGCTCAGAAGCATTGAACTTAATTTTTCTCGGCTCATCGGAGTGTTTTACGTCACGCGTTTGGAACGGTCGGTTTTTGGACTGATGGTGTGTAGGCAAGACTGATGAAAGTCAGCTTCATCGGAAATCCGATGGAAAAATCCATCGGTTAAAAAACCATAGGAAATCCGATCGTGTGTACAGGGCTTAAGGCTTACCTGTAGGTGCAAGAAATATCTCCTTAACCTACACGGTTAAGGAGATATTTGCAAAAAACTCTGCACCGATGTCTACGGCGCATATAAAGGCAACGGAAAGGTTTTTTTTGGAGTGCGGCTGTCCAAATACTTTCTTCCAATTTTTCCTGTGTGCCGTAATCTGTGTCTTTTATTCGTATTGTCTTTAAAGGCGGCCATACACGGTTCGAATTTCGAAATAATTTTCTTTCGAAAATCGTATCAAAGAATTTTCGGACGAATTTCGCACCGTTAGTGGGCTGCAGCAACAGCCGATTTTCGTGCGGCAATCAAATTTGAGGAATCCGACATGTTGGAAATTTTTTGAAAAACTAACGATTTTCCGATCAATGATGGGAGAATCGTGCGAGAAATGTAATAGAAAAGAAAATGCGCATGTGCAAGAAAAGAATATTCCCGGAGAGAAACGAATATTCCCGGCAACATGAAGGTTTGGTCGGCCGAATTTCGAAAATCAATGGTGGCATCATCGGATCACAAAAAAAACAACTTTCTGATTTTGAAAAGAAAATTCGTTCGAAATTCGACCCGTGTATGGCCTGCTTAAGATTGGAAATTTTTTCTGAATAGAATCTGATACAAAAAAAGAAAAAAAGATGGACAAAATTTAAAGTTTTAACTGTGAAGGTTAAATTAGTATGTTTTCTGGCATTTTTTAAGGGTACATTGGGCTTTAAATGGCTCCTGATAAATATGGCAGCACTCCTTTCAACAATTCTCCTTTCAATTCGTTTTTTCTGCCAAACATAAAAACTGTGATAAAATAAATAAATAAAGTAAACTGACATGAAGGTAACCTGTTTTCGCTCACATAACACCTACAGTATGCGTGGCAAAATTGGGTGGGTTTTAACGCCCACACACCGCACATATGCATCACTGGGTGGCCGTTGTTTCTGTGTTGGGGGTGTGGTCACTGTGCGCTACCAGCAAAGAGACTGAGCTGTCAAAGACGACTCTCTGTCCCCGCTAATAATCAGTAGCCAGCAGGACCGGTTCCTGATCATATGACCACTTGAACAGCTAATGATCAGCAATTCTTCCTGCCTCCGGGCATCCAGAACCTTTTGAAGGGACACCCAAAACGCTCACACACACAAATGCAAAGAAAAACAAATACAGATCTCACGTAAACTGCTCATTAAGACAATCTGAGAGTTTCCACTGTAGCAAAATTTCACTGTGAAATCAATTCATCAAAGTCACCCTGCTGATCTCTAGTTAAAGCATGGTAGGTGAGGATGCATTGATTTCTGGCTTCTTATATGTCTTGGACAGTGAATTAAGTCATTTATAATCACTCAAGCCTCGTACACACGGCCGAAAATCTCGTCAAGAAAAAACACGTTGTTTTTCTTGACGAGATTCTTGGACAAGAAACTTGTCCCGGCCGAATGTACACACACTTGATTCAAAGAACCCGCGGTTCTTTGAATGGAGCGAACGCGATGACGTCATCGACTACGACGAGCGTGCGCTCGTCAGATTCGATGCCATCGCCGCCATCTTGCTACACCCTATCTATGCCTAGGAAGCTACCACGCATGCGTCAAAGTCATTTCGAGAATGCGCGGGCTTCCTGGAGGACAGGTAAGTGTACACACTCACAATTTTCTCGTCGAGAAACAGGCTGATGAGAATCTCGACGAGAAAATAGAGAGCAGGTTCTCTATATTTCTCGTCGAGATTCTTGTTGGTTTTCTTGACGAGAAACCATACACACAAACGATTTTCTCGGCAAGAAAGCTACTTGTTCGTGTGTACGAGGCTTGACTCTGCTCTTGTCCATCTGGAAGTTTTGGGTGTTCCCTGCTCACCTTTCTTCATTTTCTTCTAAAATAAAAAACGGGCACAGCAATGAACTCAACCAAACACTTAGCTTGCAGTTGCAATGCACTCCCGCAATGTAAAATTGCTGCAACAAAAAGCAGGTGTCGGGAGGCGACAGTAGCATCTCCTGAACACCTCCAAGAAGCTGCTATACCACCCTTTGTAAAGCGATCCACTGCTTCTCAGAGGGCAGTAAGCAAATTTACTACCGGTGTGAAAGAACCCATAATGAGAAACAGCTTTTATATCTGCTTGGCAGCATCAGCCAGCTTGTACTTTTTTTGCAGTGGCAACTGATGGGTGGTTGGTTCCTATTGACATAGGCATTACCCCAGAGCTACATCACCTAAGAATCCTTTCGCTAGACTTAAGCCTCGTACACACGATCGGATATCCTATGGATTCTAATCTGATGGTTTTGTCCATCGGAAATCCGATGAAGCTGACTTCCATCAGTCTTGCCTACACACCATCAGTCAAAAAACCGACCGTTCCAAACGCGGTGACGTAAAACACTCCGATGAGCCGAGAAAAATGAAGTTCAATGCTTCTGAGCATGCGTCGACTTGATTCTGAGCATGCGTGGGTTTTTTATCCGATGGACTTACCCATAGACGATCGTAATTTGCTATCGGTTTTTGATCCATCGGAAAAATTTAAAACATGTTGTATTTTTTAAAACCGATGGAAAAAAGACCGATGGGGCCCATACATGATCGGTTTGTCCAATGAAAAAAGTCCATTGGACTGTTTTCATCGGTAAAACCGATCGTGTGTACAGGGCTTAAGTGTGTGGGAAGCTCTTGAGAGCCTAGGCAGAAGCATTGTTTTGCTGGTAAAGAAATCAACATATGCATTTGTAGAGGGATAGGAAGGAGCAGGTGGAGTTTTGTACTCCAGCATGTAGGGCTGGCAATACCGGTTGTGATTTCAGTTTAGAAAAGGCTCAGGGTTGTCAGCCCAAACAAGAAGTTAGTTCACACTGGCTTTTTTTGGCAAGTCAACGGGTACACTATATTGTCAGAAGTATTGGGATGCCTGCCTTTACACACACACATGACCTTTAATGGCATCCCAGTATTAGTCCATAGGGTTCAATATTGAGTTGGCCCACCCTTTTCAGCTAAAACAGCTTCCACTCTTCTGGGAAGGCTGTCCACAAGGTTTAGGAGTGTGTCTATGGGAATGTTTGACCATTCTTCCAGAAGCACATTTGTGAGGTTAGGCACTGATGTGAACGAGAAGGCCTGGCTCACAGTCTCCCCTCTAATTCATCCCAAAGGTGTTCTATCAGGTTGAGGTCAGGCCAGTCAAGTTCCTCAAACCCCAAACTCGCTTATCCATGTCTTTATGGACCTTGCTTTTTGCACTGGTCCAAATCATTTGGTAGTGGAGGGATTATGGTGTGGGGTTGTCTTTCAGGGGTCGGGCTTGGCCCCTTAGTTCCAGTGAAAGGAACTCTTAGGGTGTCGGCATACCAGGACATTTTGGACAATTTCATGCTCCCAAATTGGAGTTTGGGGATGGACCCTTCCTGTCCCAACATGACTGCACGTTAGTGCACAAAGCAAGGCCCATAAAGACATGGATGAGCGAGTTTGGGGAGGAAGAACTTGACTGGCTTGCACAGAGTCCTGACCTCAACCTGAAAGAATACCTTTGGCATGAATTAGAGTGGAGACTGTGAGCCGGGCCTTCTTGTCCACATCAGTGCCTGACCTCACAAATGCACTTCTGGAAGAATGGTCAAACATTCCCATAGACACACTCCTAAACCTTGTGGACAGCCTTCCCAGAAGAGTTGAAGCTGTTATAAGTGCAAAGGGTGGGCCAACTCAATATTGAACCCTACAGACTAAGACCTGGATGCCATTAAAGTTCATGTGCGTGTAAAGGCAGGCGTATTCTTTTACTTTTATACTTACCCACACTTTTAGCGTATTTTATATGTACTGTAATGTATAGTGGTATTATAGGGATAATACACAAGGGAATGTGCATGTAATGCAGACATGTACTGAATCTACAGTACATACTCGAATATAAGCCGACCCGAATATAAGCTGAGGCACCTAATTTTACCACAAAAAACTGGGAAAACCTATTGACTCGAGTATAAAAAATAGGGGTGTTTACTGCGCTAATGTGAAAAAAGAAAAGTAATGAAAATAATTGTGCTAGTCACACCGGGGCTGCGACAATAAAATATGTGAAACCATATACAAACAATATAAAATTAAAAAATATCGCGCCCAAAATACATGAACATAAATAATTAAATAATACAGACTTGATATCATACACAAGTGACACAAAGTATGAAGTGTCAAAAGTAGCTGTGAACACAATTCCAAATAAATAAATAAATGGAATTAGAATGTATGTGAATTGATTAAAGAACCTAGTTCAACATTGATACACACTAATTGCCGTATGCTAAATGATCAATCAAAATGAATAGTAACCACCAAATAATAATGACAACAATAATCCATACATATGGGTTAATGTGTTTGAAAAAGTCCTTATAGCAAAGCTCCAAACTACAACAAACAAAAAATTGCAGAGAAAGGAAGTCCAACGCATATATAGAAATATTTCCTTCACACTGGAAAAAAGGGGGAAACTCTGATGTTCCCCACACACGGTCGTTTTTCACGTCATTTTTTCTCTTGTCGAGAAAAACGACCATCTGTGGGCTCCGTGGCAGTGTTTCCCTATGGGAAAACTGCCACGGAAAAAATGTCGGAAAAAACGACGAGAAAAATTAGAACATGTTCTAATTTTTCTCGTCGTTTTTAATGCCGTTTTTCTCATCGAGAAAAACGACAAAATGCCCACAGACGATCGTTTTTCTCGTCAAAAGGAAAAAAATTCGTTTTTCTCGACGAGAAAAACGGTCGTGTGTACACGGCATGAGAGGTGTTTAAAGATGAGGGATGATGGTACAGGAGAAATGCCCCAGAAAATCCTCAGATGTCAGAGAAGACCACATCCACCACGGTGAGTGAGTGTTTAAGAGATGGGTACGTTACCAGAAATGGTGGACCTCCACTGTGGCAAGGTCTAGCAGGCCTGCAGATATCACCCTCTGCGGGGTACAGGAGTTCATCCACCTGATTTCACGGAATTGTGGTCCCAATGCAGGTTCCTAGCGTCCGTTGTACTGATTCATTCACTACAGCTGCTGCGATTGGTCACTCCGAACGGTAAAAAACAAACCTCCGAGTTTGTATAAGAAACATGAAAAAAAGGAGAGGGACTCCAGTAGTGTAATACCTCAGTGTAAAATGTATTCCCAATTTGTTGAGAGGTATACAAATAAAACAACTACCCTGTTGTTTTATTTGTATACCTCTCAACAAATTGGGAATAAATTTTACACTGAGGTATTACACTACACCTGCCTTTACACGCACATGAACTTTAATGGCATCCAGGTCTTAGTCTGTAGGGTTCAATATTGAGTTGGCCCACCCTTTGCACTTATAACAGCTTCAACTCTTCTGGGAAGGCTGTCCACAAGGTTTAGGAGTGTGTCTATGGGAATGTTTGACCATTCTTCCAGAAGTGCATTTGTGAGGTCAGGCACTGATGTGGACATCTGAGGATTTTCTGGGGCATTTCTCCTGTACCATCATCCCTCATCTTTAAACACCTCTCAGAGTTTCCCCCTTTTTTCCAGTGTGAAGGAAATATTTCTATATATGCGTTGGACTTCCTTTCTCTGCAATTTTTTGTTTGTTGTAGTTTGGAGCTTTGCTATAAGGACTTTTTCAAACACATTAACCCATATGTATGGATTATTGTTGTCATTATTATTTGGTGGTTACTATTCATTTTGATTGATCATTTAGCATACGGCAATTAGTGTGTATCAATGTTGAACTAGGTTCTTTAATCAATTCACATACATTCTAATTCCATTTATTTATTTATTTGGAATTGTGTTCACAGCTACTTTTGACACTTCATACTTTGTGTCACTTGTGTATGATATCAAGTCTGTATTATTTAATTATTTATGTTCATGTATTTTGGGCGCGATATTTTTTAATTTTATATTGACTCGAGTATAAGCCTAGGGTGTCCATCTGCATGCCTCACTGTGCCTCACTGTGCCTCACTGTGTCCATGCCTCACTGTGCCTTACTTTGCCCATGCCTCATTGTGTCCATGCCTCACTGTGCCCATGCCTCACTGTGCCCATGCCTCACTGTCAATGTGGCCATGCCTCACTGTGCCCATGCCTCACTGTGCCCAATCTCCCTACCTGATCTCCGGCGCTGTGTGACTAGACTGACATTTAACATTGGAGTCTATGGAAGGGGTGCCCGGCTTTGAAAAATTGGTGTTTTCCGGCCGTAGGTCACCTGGACAACAAACTTTTCACACTTGTAGATGAAGAGTGGGGTCCAGGGGACCTAGGGCCGGCCAGTACCGGGTCCCCAAAATCACTGGAGAAATGACTGTTTAACATGGGAGTCTATGGAAGGGGTGCCCAGATTTGAAAAATCATTGCTCCCCGGCCGTAGGTCCCCCGGACAACAAACTTTGCACACTTGTAGAGGAAGAGTGGGGCTACATGTGTGCCAAGTCCAGGGGACCTACGGCTGGCCGGGATCAGGCGCACAAAGGTGAAGATGGACACAGACTCGAGTATAAGCCAAGGGGGGCATTTTCAGCACAAAAAAATGTGCTGAAAAACTTGGCTTATACTCGAGTATATACAGTATTTATTTTGCCCTGATATACACTTCAAACCAACAATTGTTTGCCAGTGCGGTGGCATTGCTAGACTGTTTGCTCAATTTTATGGTCTTTAACCTTATGGCGTCTCTGCTTTCAGGCTTCATATATAAAGACCAATCTGGCATTGCCATTTTGACCATAATAATAGTTTTGTTCTTTTGTCGGTGACAACAGACCCTATCTTCTCAGGCTATAATTCCTTGATACTTAAAAAAAGAAAAAACAATCATTCATTGTAATAAAAAAAAACATAAAAAAGTTACAATTGTTGGAGTCTTATCTCAGCCGTGCAGTGAGGTAGAAGTCTTGTTCTGTGCAAAATAATTATTTACTTGTATGGAAAGGGGATTAGCGATTTACACACAAGAAGGGAAGTTGGCAGGACAGTGTGTTACAAAAATAGCTTATTTTCTCTTCCACTTTGGAAACTGTTCCCAAAAAAATTGACTGAAAATTACTGCCAGGAAACAGCTTATTTTACATATAGTACAAAACAACGCTATTGCAGCTGAATAAAATATTAGAGCTCTTGGCAGGTCTAGCATAGCAAATGATAACATGCAAATAGAAACATATTGAGCTTTTCTCCTTGTTGATACAATTGTACCTCAAGTTTGGAGGCTGTCCAGGTTCTTTGCAGTTTGAAGATGTATTGGAGTACATGTCTCATTTATAGCTTTCGAAAGACGGTGACGGGACGGGGTCGGTGGTTGTGATGACTATGCCGCTAGGCAGTATTGCTGTCGGTTTGGAGCGATGAGAATTGAATGGCCCGTGACACAGCAGAAACATATATATACAATAGAAACATAGAAAAGTGACGGCAGAAAAAGACCGTGTTGTCCATCGAGTCTGCCCATTTTTTTTTTTTTCTTTATGGGGGGGTTTATTAACCTTGTTGTCTGACTATAGGTCTATGTTTATCCCAAGCATGTTTAAAGCCATTTACTGTTGACTCTCTCACTACTTCTGTTGGTAGTTTATTCCAATCATCAACTACTCTTTCAGTAAAATAATACTTTCTAAGATTCATTTTGAACTTCCCTCCAGTTAGTTTGAAGTCATGTCCCGTGTTCTTGCTTTTAGTTTCATATTGAAAAGACTGCTTTCCTGAACCTTATTCAGCCCCTTGATGTATTTAAAGGTTTCAATCATGTCTTCACTTTCCCTTCTTTCCTCCATACTGTACATATTAAGTTCCTGAAGTCGCTCTCGATATGTTCTATCCCCCAGACCTTTCACCATTTTTGTTACCTGTCTCTGCACTCGTTCTATTTTATCAGTATCTTTCTGTAAGTGAGGTCTCCAGAACTGGACACAGTATTCTAAATTAGGTCTCACTAAAGATCTATGTAGAGCAGGGGTGCCAAACCTTTTGAAGAGCGAGGGCCACTTAAGTGACTTGGTAACCAGTCGCGGGCCACAATAAACGGCCTGGGCGGATGGCAGGTCCATGTCTGCTCTGCATATGCAGAGCGGACACGGACACAGCCCACTATACTCTTTTTTAGCGGATCAGATTGGCGGTAGGACACAAGTTGGTTTACATCTGCCACTCCTTAGAGTTGAATAGAGGGTCCAATTGGGTCGGACTGACCATGTAAAAGAGGCCCAAGGCTGCTTTCACACTGATGCACTGTGATTTACCAACGCAATGTACCTTTGGCTTTCCTGCACTTTGCAATAGACTTCTATTATATTCTGCATGTTTGGTGAATTTTCAGAATGTGTATGGCTCAGTGAAGGTAACCTGCAGGTGCGCTGCTCCGAATCTTCGAGATAGTTTGAAAGCAGCCCAGTAACCACTGCAGAACAGATATGCCCAAATATACACTGATTTTAGAAATAAACTGACCTTAAATAACATTATTCTATTCCATCCCAGAGCAGGAGGTCGCGGGCCACATCAGAGGGCTCTGCGGGCCACATGTGGCCCCCGGGCCACGGGTTGGGCACCCCTGATGTAGGGGAATCAGGACCTCCTTTCTCCTGCTGGTGATCCCTCTAGTGATGCTTTTTCCACTACATGGTCACACTGTTTGCTCATTTTGCAATCATCTGAAAAAAGCACCCCAAATCTTCTTCTTCTGTAGCACTGGCTAACACTGTACCCCTAATGTTGTACTCTCTAAGGGGATTATTTTTCCCTAGGTGCATAGTTTTACATTTAGAAATAATGAACTTCAGTCTCCACTGCTTTGACCAATCTTCCAACAAAGCCAAATCATGTTCCTTGTTACAGACACCTCCAGGGATATTAACCCTATTACACACCTTTGTGTCATCAGCAAAAAGACATACCTTGTACAGACATACAATGACAGACAAGTATGGTAATGAAAGCATTACAGCAGCCAAACACTTAGTATAGGTATGCACATGCACTTAAATGGGTTGGTGGGCTTATAAAATACCTAGGTCACACTTGAGCACCCAATCTAGGGTCAAATGTTGGGTAGTTCCTCAGTTAAATTTATGTAGGGTACTTGGATGGGGACCAAGGGCCAGTGTGCCAGGGCCTAGTAATGTACCTGGCCAAATTAAAACATTTTCTTTATAGACCACTAACACTTTGTGAATTGCCAGCATGCATACTAAAAATTGTACTTCAATACTGGACACTTTCACCCCCTTCCTGCTCGTGCGGTCGCACTTTGAATGACAATTGCGTGATCACGCAACACTGTACCCAAATTAAATTTTTTGCATTTTTTGAGACCGCGCTTTTTTGGTAGTACTTAATTTTGTTAAACAAACAAAAAAAGACAGAAAATTTGGAAAAGAAAAGTTTCTTAGTTTAATAACATTTTGCAAATAAGTAATTTTTTCTACTTCACTGATGTGCGCTGATGAGGCTGCACTTATGGGCAATGATAGGCTGCACTGATGAGGTGGCACTGATGAGGTGGCACTAATGAGGCAGCACTGATATACGGCACTTATCTGCATTGATATGCAGCACTAATGGGCACTGATAGGCAGCACTGATGTGCACTGATAGGTGGCACTGATGAGGCTGCACTGATGAGACTGCACTGATGTGCAATGATATGTGGCACTGATGGGCACTGATGAGGAGGCACTAATGTGTACTGATAGGTGGCACCGATGGACACTGATAGGCGGCACTGATAGGTAGAACTGATGGGGCTGTCCCCTGTCACGCGTGCTGGTTACCGGCTCTCCTCTCCTCATGCCATGACAGTGCGTGAGGAAAGAAATGCCGATAATCAGCAACTTTGTTTACATGTGATCAGTTGTGATTGGGCCCAGCTGATCACATGGTAAGGGGTCACTGTGATTGACCCTTTACCATGATCTGTGATCAGCTGTGTCTGAAGGATCCGTGCCCTGTGGGGCACACAGGGGGGCGGGGGGGGGGGGGTTCAATGCAAGTGACTTTGACAAGTGTTGGTACCTACAGATACCTGTGCATATCTGCAGAAACGTTTACTGCACCGTCTACATTTGAATGCCCTGTGGTCAAAAAAGTTTCAGCACTTCTTGGTAGTGATGGAGCTTGCCACATCATCCCCACACATTCCTATTGGTAGCTGTGGGAGTCCACCATAGTGATGGGCCAATAGGAATGTGTGGGCTGCAAGTGGAAGCAGGCAAGCTCAAACATTCCTCAAAGTGTTCATTTAGAAGGTCCATTCTCTATCTACAATCACCTTTTGGGAGTAGAGAGGACAATGAGGTTTGACAGGTATGTGTGGACACCTTTGGGTTTCCACACTTTATAGCTGCAGGAGCTTTATTTATTTCTTTTTTGACTGAGTCAGTTTAAGGATAGTGGAAAAAGTCAAGAAAATCCGACTTGAAGACCGAGTAGCCATCCAGGATGGCTGGTTTATGGAACAGATACAAATAGGACAAAAAAGATCTATTTATCCAACGTCGTCGATTTAAGATTTCTTTAGCTGTGGAAGAAGTGTTTAGAATGTTGAATTCGTTCTTGTTTCTCCCAAAAGCTCATTCAAATCTCTCTTGTCTATTCTCATGGACCATTAGTTAGCAAAAGAAAACTGCCCATTAGGGAAATGAGGAAGCTGCTAAAAATATTCCGCACTGTAGAAATAAAACAAATCTGGTAAAGGCGCTTTCTCCATGCTGCATTGTCCCATGCGTTCTGTATTTTGTCAAAGTTGACCTAGACTCAAACGTTAATTTAAAGATTTTTTGGGTAATGGATAGTATTTTGGTTATTGTTTTTTATTGATTTATGAGGTTCTTTATTCCTTTTTAGTCAGGAAAATATGAAACATGAAATATGTATGATTTTATATGTATAACTTGTAGCCAAGAGGTGACAAACACACACAGCCTCCTAATCAGTGCTGGGACAAGGGGTGGGCAGGAGGGCAGGCTGCCCTGGGCACTGTGGTATCATGTGAGGTGCAGAGGCACCACGAGATTGGAAGGAGGGGATTTGTGTTGAGAGGAGGGATGGGGAAGAGGATTTCTGCTAGGAGGGGGGATTGGGGGGTTTGTGCCTGAAAGGGTAATATGGTAGGAGCGGGGGATTTGTACCAGGAGAGGAAAAACATTTTGGGAGGGGGATTTGTGCTTTTAGGGATGTTTGGGGGGCATGTGTGCTAGGAGGGGAATTTTTTTTGGTGGGGGGGGGGGAATTTTGCTAGGATTGAGGGAGGATGGATTGGGAGTGGGGGGTAGAGGATATGTGCTAGGAAGGGTTGTTTTTTTTTTTGGTAGGGGGCGAATCGTGCTGGGAGCATATGCAGAATGAGAGAATTTAAGCTCCAGGGGGCGATTCGTGCTGTGAGGGGCTGATTTGTGCTGGGAGGAGGAGAAATTAATTGCTTTTGGGGAGGAGGGTAATTTTGCTGACACGCAATGCCCATACATCTTGTGGGGGGGGGGGGCACAATTTGGCATGTTTGCCCTGGACTCTAGATGACCTTGTCCCAGCACTGCTCCTAATATCCAAGACAATATACTTATTTTCTGTGAACAGAAATGATGAGCGGAATATCAAATGATATATACACAGCTCAATGATTAAGAAGAGGGAAACCCAACTACCGTGTTTCCCCAAAAATAAGACCTACCCCGAAAATAAGACCTAGCGTTATTTTCCAGGAGGGCTGCAATTTAAGCCCTACCCTGAAAATAAGCCCTAGTTTAAAATACTTATAAAATCCTATAATCCACTCTATTACAGTATTATATAATGTACAATGTGTGTGTTTCTGTAATAAAAGCTGACACCACACCAGACCTACCTGTCCAGGGATTGCGTTCATTTGGCTTTGGATTCAGGCGCTGATATCTTAAGTTAGGAAAACCGACAGTAAATCGGTATTCCCACAGTGCACGTGCGAGCTGTGCTGCGCTTTGTAAATGGTCCCGCAGTCTTCTGGCACCTGTTATGTGTCAAGGAATGCTGCTGGGAAAGGGGGGGGGCACGAACTTCTGCTCAGATGGCTAGTGACGATCTGACCAGAAGTGTCAAAACCAGGTACCCGCTCCCCCCACCCCAAAAAAGTACCAATAGTTAAAGAGGAGGTCCCTCTTCCATCCTCAGAATGGCCGTCTCTATTTCATGTTCTAAGAAGTGTCTGATAGGAGACTTGTATTCTGCTCTGCAAATGGCTGCAAGTGCTAAAATACAAGTGAGCTATAGTCGCCATTGGGGAACAGATTTGGGTCTGTTGGATGATGACCAGTGGATTCAGGCCTCAAAACTCATATCTTCCCTTTCTTTCCTTATCCCCATCACATTGCCTAAAACAGTTGTTTAAAGTACACAGAACTCATTATACACCTCAACATTTACGCTCTTGGGGTAGATCTGCAACGCCTAACTGCCGTCGCTGTGGTATGAACATGGGCACACTTATCCATATGTTATGGCGATGTCTCAGACTCTATCGTTATTGGTCTCCCATTTTTCAGATGCCTAAAGGCCCGTACACACGGTCGGACTTTTGCCCAACAAACTTAGTTTTAAGCAAGTTGGACCAACAATCCGACCGTGTGTACGCTCCATCGGACAAACTTTTTTGAGTTTGGTTTTGTTTTCATCGGACAAAAGTTGGGTCTGCGAACGGACAAACTTTTGCCCAACAAAAGTCCTATGGAGCAAAGTCTTGCCGTGTGTACAGAAAACCATAGGACTTTTGTCCGATGGACAAAACAACCAATGTTAAAATCAACCAACAATAGCAGAAGTTGACCAAAAGGTGGCAGTAAAGATCAGAAAAGAGCAGAAAAAACAAGTGATGTTGTAAGAAGTTTTAAGAAAGTTTGCAGAAAAGTCCTGTGGTGTGTATGCTATGGGTGTTCCCGACCAACTCCGTTCGGACAAAAAAACACGGAAAAGTCCGATGGAAGTCCGACCGTGTGTACAGGGCTTAACAGTATTTGCTCTACTAATATTCCTGAGGATCCCAAAATGGCCCTTCCGGGTATTCTCCCGGAAGATAATTCTTGTTGAATTTAATCTATCATGGACAAGGGTCCTTAATCTCGCTAGAAAATTAATACTACAAAAATGGGACCCCCCTCCCCCACATTATTACATTGGAGGGATGCTGTCCATTTTAATTTGAGGGGGAAAATAATTAACATATAGGCAGAGAGGATTCCCCTAAAAAAAAAAAAAAAAAAAAATCTTGGGAACCATGAATCCTTGTTTGTGGGTTCAAGTGACTTACTAGAGTAAAAGCGGTATTTCCCTGCTGGGTATGTGTCTACTAGTATTTCTTGGTTCTATGAAGAAAGCCCCTGGTTGCCCCTGTAGCAGATAGAATGTGTTCTTTCTTGTATCTAGTGTACTATTTTGTTCATGATATCAAAATGAAAAGCACAGTAAAAATTAGCTGATAAAAAAATAGAGGAGGGATGAGGATGCAAAGAAGCAGAACTTCCTCTTTTGGGTGAAGTTCCTCTTTAACCGCTTTCGGACTTCTCCACGTACATTTACTGCAGCAAGGTGGCCCTTCAGAGCGAAATCACATACCTGTATGTGATCTTGATTTCCGGGTCTGGGGGGCATGCACTTCCAGTGACCCGCTCCCGCTGTAATTGGACACAGCGGGAGCCAATCAGGGGGTCCAGTGGACCCGATGTTCGCGGCACCCGGCGATCATTACCGAGAAAGGCAGAACGAGAAATTCCGATGAATTTTTTTTTCTTTTTTTTTGTTTAAATAGTTTTTATAGATCTTACATACTTTGCAATTTAAAAAAAGAACCTGTTCTATTTTTTTTCCGATGAAATCCCGTCGGAATTTCCGATGGGAGTTTGGTCGGAAAAAGGTCCGATCGTGTGTACGCGGCATTAGAGGGCCCTGTTCAGAAGAGCTTATATTTATAACAGCTGAATTTTGATTGGCTGCACAGGTTGCTGCTCTTTTTAGGGCCACTTCACACTTTCCCCCTTTGTTGTCCATTACTGAATGTGTGCTAATGTATGCAGTGTTGCTTTAAAGCGGTTGTATACCCGCACAAATGTATTTATTTTTTTAAACCTGTAAGGCAAAAGGCATAATGAGCTAGTATGCACCGCATACTAGCTCATTATGAAATACTTATCCTAGAATGAGGCGTCTGCAGCTGATATTTCCCCTCGGCGTGTCTTCCGGCGCTGTGAGTAGCCGGAGCCGTGATGTCGTCACTCCCACGCATGCGTGCGGGAGACTTCTTTCTGGCAAGGCCTGGCAGACGCTGCTTCAGCTGGACTTTCACAGCGTATGCGCCACTGACATCAGCTGCTGCATGCAAAGGGAATATCTCCTAAACCGTACAGGTTTAGGAGATATTAATTTTACCTACAGGTAAGCCTTATTATAGGCTTACCTGTAGGTAAAAATATAAAAAAAGGATATACTGTACAACCACTTTAAAGGGGAGTTCCAGACTTTTTTTATGTTTATTAAAAGTCAGCAGCTACAAAAAGTGTATCTGCTGGCTCTTAATAAACAAACACTTACCTGTTCCACTGTCCAGCGACGCGACGCCCGGAGCTTCGCTCCTCTCCCCCCCTTCTCCGCCGGCGCCTCCATTATAACTGTTGGCACCCGGCCGTGACAGCTTTCGGCTTCACAGCCGGGCACTCACTGCGAATGCACGAACGGCGCAGCGCTCTCTGAGTGGACAGGCGATCGCCTGGGACCTGTCATGTGTCCCAGGTGATCGCCTACAGGGAGGGGCTGCCAATAGGCGATATGACGTATCGCCTAAGCGGTCCCTGGGCGGAAGTAGGAAGTGGGACAGGAAGTCCCATTCCTACTGAAGCCCCCACTCCCCCCCCAAAAAAATTACATGCCAAATGTGGCATGTAAGGGGGCGAGGAGTGGATTAAGCGGAAGTTCCAATTTTGGGTGGAACTCCGCTTTAAAGTGTATTTACATTTTTGAGTGAGTTGCCATTTTTAGATGTTGTTCTATTCTTCTATTTTACTGCACTTAGTCTGGCGCCCCCTTGCTGTTGTGCTGATTACTGCAAGAAACATCAGGGCCACTACCAGGATATTCATATTGACAGCCCTCCAGGCATCTCTCCTGGTTGTGAAAGCCACCTGAGAACTATGATAAGCTCTTTTGATTTTACTAAATCCTAGTTGTTAATTGTCGTTTTCCAATAAATGTCTAAAACCTGACTTGTATCTTACTGCAGAGTTCTTCACACAAGCAGGAAATGACATTTCTGGGAGCATTCTGCACACCAACTGTGTACAGAACACCTCCAGGTAGCCATATTGCATTGAATTTTACAGAAAACAGTGTCTGCAGATTGAAAAGGAAAGGTCATTTTTAATAACATTCATTTACAATATGACTTGTGTAGCAATTGTACATGCTATATTATTATTATTTTTTTGTTTACTATGTTTTTTTCTAAAGAAGTGGAGTTACCTATTTAATCCTTGCAGTGTGGGGTGGGGGCGGGCTACTCTTGTAGTTTTTTTCCCTATCTCCCCCTGAACTGTTGTTTAGCTTGAAAGCTGCCTATACAGTCTTCTGTATAATCTTGATCCAGGAAACAACTAAAATGGTAACAATGTCATTTTGGATTATTATTTTCAGGTGTCAGATGTCATGTGAATGGGGATACACCTAAAACACAAATAATGGGGGTTTCTCAAATTCTACTGCATAAAGGGAAATACAGTCAGGGCCGCTCATAGGGGGGGACCACCAGCCCTCCTGTAGGGGGCCTGGGCACACAGGGGGGCCCAGGCAGCAGGAGGAACGGTGGAGCAGAGAATAAAGAATGACAAATCAACTCAAAGCCGGTTTCTCTCCATCTCGCTCCCGCCGGCTTTCAGCTGCTAGGTGAGAGACTAGGTGAGAGACACAGGGCTGGATTTAGGGGATGCCAGGGTGGGTTGTTATGCCCCCCTGGCCGGCCGCAGCTGAGCTCCTTCCCCTGCCCCCTCCCCGCCCGCATTCACAGCTGGGATGAGGAGACGGCAGCTTGGAGCCTGGAGCGGTGAGAGAAGAAGTGCCAGCGGGAGGTGTGCTGTGTTTTGTTCTCCCTTCCTGTCAGAAGAGCGCTGGTCTTTACAGTACATGAGACCAGATCGCTCTTACTGTAGATCGCATGGCACTGTACACACACCGCCCCCTATCCACATTTGTTGCTGCCGGGAGGTGAGCACTGAGCAGCCTTTGGAGGAGATGGGGGGGCTGTGTGTGTGTGTGTACAGTGCAATGCAATCTACAGTAAGAGTGATCCGGTCTCATGTACTATAAAGACCAGCACTCTTCTGACAGGAGGGGAGAACAAAACACAGCACACCTCTTCCTGGCTGTGTTGGCATTGGAAAATGTAATGGGGATTTGGGGAGGGTGATATGTGTGAGGAGGAAGAATGGGGGGATATGTGCTGGGAGGAGAGATTGGGGGGGGGCAGGGGGTAGCACAACCCCCTCTAAATTACCCCCCTGCCCCCCCCAATCTCTCCTCCCAGCACATATCCCCCCATTCTTCCTGGGGGCCCCGTCAGGTAGGCTGTAAGGGGCCCCGTGATTTCTATAAGCGGCCCTCAATACAGTTTAACCATTTGCGGTTTGGAGTAATTTTTTTTTTTCACACGTTAAAACCAAATTGAAAATGACTTAAAACCCCCAAACATTATTTATTTTCTAAAAGCAGGGGCCCTGGAGAGAAAAAAAAGGCAGTTGTTGCAATTTTTTTTTTATGTCACACAATATTTGTGCAGATATTTACCAAATGCAAGTTTGCAGGAAAAAGTACACTAAAATGGTAAAATATAAATATGGATGTTGTGTCGAGCAAAGAGATACCACACACGTCAAGACTTAAAATTGTGCACGCCCATGAAATGGTGACAAACTGGAGCAACTAAAAATTTCCACAGGTGACACTTTAAAAGTTTTTACAAGTTATCACTGTAGAGCTAAAGCAGAACTCAACTGTTTCTGAGCTCCACAAACTGAAAACGCTATTTAATTCATTTCTAATATTCAGACCAAACTCCTCTATCTATCCATGTCTCCAAGCTTTATTTTGTTGAAAAATTACTTTGAAAAACACCCCCTAGCATTTCTAGCTGTGGCCATCTTGAGTAAGGGCAGATGATTCATGTAGCATTTACTTATTGGAATCCATCTGCCCTTAGCTCAGGTGTGTAGGCAGGAGTGTTTGCTTATTTAAGAAAGCCACTCTTCTCCTCCTGCGGATGAAAGAAAAAAAAAATGCCCATGGAGACTCCTGGGATGTGTGACATCATTTTGGTCTAGGCCAGAAACCAGAAAGCAACTGAAGAAATGTAAGAAAAAAAGTTTAAAACAAGCAAATATAATATACCTTCCTATCTATTTACTAATACTAGCAGCATAAGGATTAAAAATAGTTAATATTGATTGAGAGAGTTTGGTTCCTCTTTATTCGTGAATGATGGTCCTAGAATTATTGATTTCACAGTAATATCTTACTTGCAATCACTGTGTACATATGTATACAGGACCTATGGTACATTTGCATGCAGGGGAGAACCGGAGTCCTTTTACATATTTCTAAAATTATTAATAATTAAAAAAAAAAATAATTACACTGTAAATAGTATGTTAATTTAATATTCCTGATATGTTCCTGCTTTACCTTGTACTTGTATAAAAAAAACTATCCTGTTCTCTCTGTATTGCTTCCTTTATGTGAAATCCCTGGTGTTCCTGTCAGTCCCTCTGCTTTCCTATTAAAAACAGACCACACTAAGCAGGAGAACACATCGTGGTCAGTTCTCTAGCTATGCTGCAGACTGAACCTGCTCTCCTCCAATGATCAGTCTTGTCCTGACATGCCCCCCTGCACTGTTACTTATCCTCCCCTAGCTCTTATGCAACTGAGAGCAGAGGGAATGTGGTCACTTATAAGAAAAGGGGGAAAAAAGGTATTTATAATGTTTTTTTATATATACAGGTCCTTCTCAAAAAATTAGCATATTGTGATAAAGTTCATTATTTTCTGTAATGTACTGATAAACATTAGACTTTCATATATTTTAGATTCATTACACACAACTGAAGTAGTTCAAGCCTTTTCTTGTTTTAATATTGATGATTTTGGCATACAGCTCATGAAAACCCAAAAATCATATCTCAAAAAATTAGCATATTTCATCCAACCAATAAAAGAAAAGTGTTTTTAATACAAAAAAAGTCAACCTTCAAATAATTATGTTCAGTTATGCACTCAATACTTGGTCGGGAATCCTTTTGCAGAAATGACTGCTTCAATGCGGCGTGGCATGGAGGCAACCAGCCTGTGGCACTGCTGAGGTGTTATGGAGGCCCAGGATGCTTCGATAGCGGCCTTAAGCTCATCCAGAGTGTTGGGTCTTGCGTCTCTCAACTTTCTCTTCCCAATATCCCACAGATTCTCTATGGGGTTCAGGTCAGGAGAGTTGGCAGGCCAATTGAGCACAGTAATACCATGGTCAGTAAACCATTTACCAGTGGTTTTGGCACTGTGAGCAGGTGCCAGGTCGTGCTGAAAAATGAAATCTTCATCTCCATAAAGCTTTTCAGCAGATGGAAGCATGAAGTGCTCCAAAATCTCCTGATAGCTAGCTGCATTGACCCTGCGCTTGATAAAACACAGTGGACCAACACCAGCAGCTGACATGGCACCCCAGACCATCACTGACTGTGGGTACTTGACACTGGACTTCAGGCATTTTGGCATTTCCCTCTCCCCAGTCTTCCTCCAGACTCTGGCACCTTGATTTCCGAATGTACGTTGGACCACTGAGCAACAGTCCAGTGCTGCTTCTCTGTAGCCCAGGTCAGGCGCTTCTGCCGCTGTTTCTGGTTCAAAAGTGGCTTGACCTGGGGAATGCGGCACCTGTAGCCCATTTCCTGCACACGCCTGTTCACGGTGGCTCTGGATGTTTCTACTCCAGACTCAGTCCACTGCTTCCGCAGGTCCTCCAAGGTCTGGAATCGGTCCTTCTCCACAATCTTCTTCAGGGTCCGGTCACCTCTTCTCGTTGTGCAGCGTTTTCTGCCACACTTTTTCCTTCCCACAGACTTCCTACTGAGGTGCCTTGATACAGCACTCTGGGAACAGCCTATTCGTTCAGAAATTTCTTTCTGTGTCTTACCCTCTTGCTTGAGGGTGTCAATGATGGCCTTCTGGACAGCAGTCAGGTCGGCAGTCTTACCCATGATTGCGGTTTTGAGTAATGAACCAGGCTGGGAGTTTTTAAAAGCCTCAGGAATCTTTTGCAGGTGTTTAGAGTTAATTAGTTGATTCAGATGATTAGGTTAATAGCTCGTTTAGAGAACCTTTTCATGATATGCAAATTTTTTGAGATAGGATTTTTGGGTTTTCATGAGCTGTATGCCAAAATCATCAATATTAAAACAAGAAAAGGCTTGAACTACTTCAGTTGTGTGTAATGAATCTAAAATATATGAAAGTCTAATGTTTATCAGTACATTACAGAAAATAATGAACTTTATCACAATATGCTAATTTTTTGAGAAGGACCTGTATCTGTAGCGATAACCCCCCTCTCTGAGATCGGGCTGCTGGTTTTGTTTTGGGTCATGCAAACTACCTCCAAGGCTTCCGTTGTCAGGGTATAGAAAGTCTTAGAAAAGCCAATGTCCACACAGATGTAAAACCCAACAATAATGCCCCATACACACGATCGTTTTTCTTACCATTTTTTTTCTTGCCGTTTTTCATGTCGTTTTTTTTTCATGTTTCCTCTCAAGCCTGTCTTGCGTACACACGATCATTTAAAAAAACGATCAAGCAAAGCGCAGTGCCGTACAACACGTACGACGGCACTATAAAGGGGAAGTTCCGTTCGAATGGCGCCACCCTTCATGTTAGTAAAGTTTGTTGAGCGACGATTCGCTCTTTTCAGTCTCGTGCTTTTCAGTCCGTGACTGCGTGACGAATGTGCTATCTCCATTACGAACGCTAGTTTTACCAGAACGAGCGCTCCTGTCTCATACTTGATTCTGAGCATGCGCGTTTTTTTTCACGTCGTTAAAGCATACACACTATCGTTTTTCACGTCGTTAAAAAAAACGACATGAAAAACGACGTGAAAAAAGAGAGCATGTTCGAAATTTTTAATGGCCGTTTTTCACGTCGTTAAAAATGCTCTGGAGCCCACACACGATCATTTTTAATGGCCATTTTTTTTAATGGCATTTTTAACGGCATGAAAAACGATCGTGTGTATGGGGCATTAGGCTTTATTTACTTTGCTGAGGGAACTTAAGAGGAAAGTAGAAAATGAGAGAAGAACAGGGGAAGGTTCAGGCACGCAGCACTAAAATCACAACGTCGCCACTCAAGCCTGAGTGGGTATTGCTCACCCGGATAGTCCCGTTCACTAGTCCCAGCAGCCGGGATGAAGCACGAATCAACTTTATCTGAGAACTAGGGATACGATCAGGAATCCTCTGCCACAGGATTATCAAAGTCCCGAACCTCCCGGTCAAGCAATAGATAGAGAACCTTTATGCCAGATCGGCGTATTGCAGGGCTTGTAATAATGGATCCCTCCTTAGGTGAGTCCCAGGCCTCCTCCCGAGACAGCAGTACCGTCGCCAATCTCCTCTGGGGCAGATCCTAAGAGCAGGCTCCCCTCAGGTGGGTAGCTTGGGATCCCTTCCGAAGGCATAGGCCCCAGCCAGCAGAGCTGGGCCTACCAGGTAGTGATGCAGCCTCGGGCTGAAGGTGCCCGGGGCTGGAACACACACACACACACCCCGTGCCATACGGGCCACAGAACGCGCACACAGGAACCTCTCTAAATCAATGGCGTCTGCCCCTTATGAACCCTCTCCCAGCATGCACAGCGGGTTAACCACGCCCACTGCATGGCTGCCGAGAGAAGACACCCAAGGTGTTGTGATACCCCCTGTAGTTCAACCTGGGCCGGTGGTGGCAGTGCCACCTACAGGTGAACAGGGAACATTACTGCCAGGCAGTATCACACCCAGAGCAGAAGCGAATTTAGAACAAGCAATTGGTCTGAGCCCAACTACTGGCTCAGACTACCCCTAAATTTATGTGTAGCGGGGTGTTCAATTTAAGGGTAGTGTCTGAGTGGTAATTAGGCTCAGACACATTGATTGTTAGGGTTAATGGACCATTTCTGTTCATGGGAGTTAGTGTTGGTGCACAGTTCCCTGTGGCCTACGGGTGGCGCTGTCGCCATGGGCCAGGGTTGAACCACCAATCCAGGGCTGCACCTTTTGTGTCCCCTCTCGGCAGTAGTACGGCGGGGCAGGGAACCTGCTGTGCCTGTCGGGAGAGGGTATAAAAGGGGCGGACATCTTCCATTCAAGGTCCACGCCCAGGCACCTTCAGCCTGGGTGTGTGTGGTTCGTCCGCGCCCAGGCACCTTCGGCCTGGGCGCGAGGAGGGTTGTCTCCGGGTGCCTTAGGCCCGGAGGTGGAGCTCCTGTTCCATCCCAGACACCTTCAGTCTGGGGTGAGGTACTATTTGAAGGCTCGGGGCCCAGCAACCTTCGGCTGGGGTCTGCTAGGGATCGAGGACTCCCAGGGTGCCGCCTTGCGAGGGGACCCGTATCTGAGATGAGGAGGCCAGGGAGGTAACCCTTTCCGAAGACCCAGCGCAGAGTCGTGGTGACGGTGAGGGCCTCTGGTAACTCTCCGGAGGGATGATTTCTCCTTGACATGGGCCAAATACTTTAAGAAGGAAGTTCATCAGGTCAGTGGCAGTGACCCTACTCTCCAGGTCAGTGGCAGTGACCCTACTCGCTTCAAGTCAGTGGCAGTGACTTTATAGGGCAAGGCCCTATTCACAAGGTCAGTAGCAGTGACCCTACGTTCCAAGTCAGTGGCAGTAACTTTATTCACCCGGTCTGTGGCAGAGACCAACCTCACGGTCTGTGGCAGAGATCGTGCGCCAAAGCTGTTTGAGAAACCTAAACAGTCTAAAGAGTTAAGCTACGTTTGTGCTTGGACCTCCTCCACACCTATACTGTCCTGTATCTTCGCTCCAACCTATCTGCTCTTAAAGAGGCGTTTTATTATCCTGTGTGAAATAAATGTTGAGTTGGACTTTCAGCTAGTGTGGACATTCACATTCCTGGGGAAAACGAGGACTTACATCTATCTAAAGTAGAGGTGAGATCATTCTTGGGAGGACTTTGACTCTGGCCGCAGACAAGGCCCAAAACTAACACCGCTCAACCTCTTTATACAGGAGTGTACGGGCTTGTGGTGCGGTGTGCCTCTCTCTGCCTGCGAGGATCCTAATTAAATGCAGGTTGGGGAGAGGTGGGTGCGCTACACGTGGGGGCTCGAGTCCGGGATTTGTTTGCGGTTGGAAGTGTTGAAGAACCCCCCAGAGTTTGAACTTTATTCCCCAGTGAAGTTCCGTGGAGGTCGGCCATATTGAGAACTGCGCCACGAGGAGAACCCTAACTGCGTAGTTTGTGGGCGTGACAGAGAGAAAGCCCACGAACGATGCAGGAGATGGGAGGAGTCTGGCCATGTGTGGAGTTGCACGTGGGGACTTTGGCGCGAAAAGGACAGTGCGCGATGGAACAGCGAATGGATAACATGGCTTCTCATGCCTCATGGGTTCCGGCTACTACTACCATGAAGATGACTTAATTTGCTGCTCCCTTAATGGATACGGGGATTCGGCTCAAGCCCTGAGGACGTTTTGCCCTCTACGTTTGCAAAGATGTGGAAGCCCTCGGAGTGATTTGTCCCGGCTGCTCGGGACTGGTGGTACATCTGAAGCCATTCGGGCGATGCGAGCTATGTAAGGAGTTCTTGTTTGAGGTGGAGCAACCTACAGAAAAGCCTCGACCTTCTGCTGGGGTCCGCTAAGGATCGAGGACTCCCAGGGTACCGCTTTGCGAGGGGACCCGTATCTGAGATGAGGAGGCCAGGGAGGTAACCCTTTCCGAAGACCCAGCGCAGAGTCGTGGTGACGGTGAGGGCCTCTGGTAACTCTCCGGAGGGATGTTTTCTCCTTGACATGGGCCAAATACTTTAAGAAGGAAGTTCATCAGGTCAGTGGCAGTGACCCTACTCTCCAGGTCAGTGGCAGTGACCCTACTCGCTTCAAGTCAGTGGCAGTGACTTTATAGGGCAAGGCCCTATTCACAAGGTCAGTAGCAGTGACCCTACGTTCCAAGTCAGTGGCAGTAACTTTATTCACCCGGTCTGTGGCAGAGACCAACCTCACGGTCTGTGGCAGAGATCGTGCGCCAAAGCTGTTTGAGAAACCTAAACAGTCTAAAGAGTTAAGCTACGTTTGTGCTTGGACCTCCTCCACACCTAAGCTGTCCTGTATCTTCGCTCCAACCTATCTGCTCTTAAAGAGGCGTTTTATTATCCTGTGTGAAATAAATGTTGAGTTGGACTTTCAGCTAGTGTGGACATTCACATTCCTGGGGAAAACGAGGACTTACATCTATCTAAAGTAGAGGTGAGATCATTCTTGGGAGGACTTTGACTCTGGCCGCAGACAAGGCCCAAAACTAACACCGCTCAACCTCTTTATACAGGAGTGTACGGGCTTGTGGTGCGGTGTGCCTCTCTCTGCCTGCGAGGATCCTAATTAAATGCAGGTTGGGGAGAGGTGGGTGCGCTACACGTGGGGGCTCGAGTCCGGGATTTGTTTGCGGTTGGAAGTGTTGAAGAACCCCTCAGAGTTTGAACTTTATTCCCCAGTGAAGTTCCGTGGAAGTCGGCCATATTGAGAACTACGCCACGAGGAGAACCCTAACTGCGTAGTTCGTGGGCGTGACAGAGAGAAAGCCCACGAACGATGCAGGAGATGGGAGGAGTCTGGCCATGTGTGGAGTTGCACGTGGGGACTTTGGCGCGAAAAGGACAGTGCGCGATGGAACAGCGAATGGATAACATGGCTTCTCATGCCTCATGGGTTCCGGCTACTACTACCATGAAGATGACTTCATTTGCTGCTCCCTTAATGGATACGGGGATTCGGCTCAAGCCCTGAGGACGTTTTGCCCTCTACGTTTGCAAAGATGTGGAGGCCCTCGGAGTGATTTGTCCCGGCTGCTCGGGACTGGTGGTACATCTGAAGCCATTCGGGCGATGCGAGCTATGTAAGGAGTTCTTGTTTGAGGTGGAGCAACCTACAGAAAAGCCTCGACCTTCTGCTGGGGTCCGCTAAGGATCGAGGACTCCCAGGGTGCCGCTTTGCGAGGGGACCCGTATCTGAGATGAGGAGGCCAGGGAGGTAACCCTTTCCGAAGACCCAGCGCAGAGTCGTGGTGACGGTGAGGGCCTCTGGTAACTCTCCGGAGGGATGTTTTCTCCTTGACATGGGCCAAATACTTTAAGAAGGAAGTTCATCAGGTCAGTGGCAGTGACCCTACTCTCCAGGTCAGTGGCAGTGACCCTACTCGCTTCAAGTCAGTGGCAGTGACTTTATAGGGCAAGGCCCTATTCACAAGGTCAGTAGCAGTGACCCTACGTTCCAAGTCAGTGGCAGTAACTTTATTCACCCGGTCTGTGGCAGAGACCAACCTCACGGTCTGTGGCAGAGATCGTGCGCCAAAGCTGTTTGAGAAACCTAAACAGTCTAAAGAGTTAAGCTACGTTTGTGCTTGGACCTCCTCCACACCTAAGCTGTCCTGTATCTTCGCTCCAACCTATCTGCTCTTAAAGAGGCTGTTTATTATCCTGTGTGAAATAAATGTTGAGTTGGACCTTCAGCTAGTGTGGACATTCACATTCCTGGGGAAAACGAGGACTTACATCTACAGTAGGTGCCGCCGATATTGTATTTCTATCGCGCTCCCATCGCCGAGATTCTCGGCGACAGGAGTGCCGAGATCTCGGCAGCAGGGTGGCGACACGTGTCGCGCTCGCTGCAATGGCGAGGAGACGCGACACTGTATTGAGCGGGGATCCGACGCGGATTCCCGCCAATACCAGGCACTGCGTTTGGTATGAATCCTGAGCGGGAACTCCACGCCAATTTTTAAAGAAAAAAACGGCGTGGGTTCCCCCTCCAGGAGCATACCAGGCCTTGGGTCTGGTCTGGATTTGAAGGGGAACCCTACGCCGAAAAAACGGCGTGGGGGTCCACCTCAAGATCCAAACCAGACCCTTATCCGAGCACGCAACCTGGCAGGCCGCAGGGGAAGAGAGGGGGACGAGAGCGGCCCCCCCTCCCTCCTGAACCATACCAGGCCACATGCCCTCAACATGGGGGGTTTGGTGCTCTGGGGCAGGGGGGCGACCTGCGGCCCCCCCACCCCAGAGCACCCTGCCCCCATGTTGATGAGGACAGGGCCTCTTCCCGACAACCCTGGCCGTTGGTTGTCGGGGTCTGCAGGCGGGGGGCTTGTCGGAATCCGGGAGCCCCCTTTAATAAGGGGGCCCCCAGATACCGGCCCCCCCACCCTATGTGAATGAGTATGGGGTACATCGTACCCCTACCCATTCACCTGGTGGAAAAAAAATGGTAATAAAAACACAACACAGTTTTTAAAAGTATTTTATTGCACCGCTCCGGAGGTCTTCTTCCAACTTCGGGGGTCTCCGGTGTCGTCGCCGCGCTCTCCGGTTCTTTCTTCTGCCGGGCCACCGCTAACTTCTTTGTAGCTCTTTTGCTAGCGGAGGCCCGGTCTTCTCCGTCGCCTTCTTCTTCTCCCGCTCTCCGGTTCTTCTCCCGCTCTCCGGTTCTTTCTTCCGCCGGGCCTCCGCTAACTTCTTTTTAGCTCTTTTGCTAGCGGAGGCCCGGTCTTCTCCGTCGTCTCGTCCGGCTCTCCGTTGTCCTTCTGCCGGCCCCTCCACTAACTTCTTGATAGCTCTTTTGCTAGTGGAGGAGCCGGTCTTCCCGTCGTCACCGTCGGCGTCTTCTTCCCTCTTCTCCTCCTCGATGTTGACTCCTCGCTTCCTCTCACAGTAATGATAAATCTTCGGTCCGCAGAGATTAATATAGGCTTCTCATGACGTCACAGTCACATGGTGCCATGACGTCACAGTCACATGCTCCGGGGCACATTAAAGGGGGCTCCCGGATTCCGATAAGCCCCCCGCCCGCAGACCCCGACAACCAACGGCCAGGGTTGTCGGGAAGAGGCCCTGTCCTCATCAACATGGGGGCAGGGTGCTCTGGGCTGGGGGGGCCGCAGGTCGCCCCCCTGCCCCAGAGCACCAAACCCCCCATGTTGAGGGCATGTGACCTGGTACGGTTCAGGAGGGAGGGGGGCCGCTCTCGTCCCCCCCCTCTTCCCCTGCGGCCTGCCAGGTTGCGTGCTCGGATAACGGTCTGGTTTGGATCTTGAGGGGGACCCCCACGGTGTAGGGTTCCCCCTTCAAATCCAGACCAGACCCAAGGGCCTGGTATGCCCCTGGAGGGGGAACCCACGCCGTTTTTTTCTTTAAAAATTGGCGTGGAGTTCCCGCTCAGGATTCATACCAAACGCAGTGCCTGGTATTGGCGGGAATCCGATCCGCCTATCGGCAATGCGTGTCGCTCATCGTGAAAGGAACATTTTTTCCTTTCCCGATGACGAGACAGCTCGGCGCTGGCTCTCGCGACGGAGCTCATAGGGTGCCAATCTCGCCGCTAGAAGCGGCGAGATTGACACAATATCGGCGGCACCTACTGTATCTAAAGTAGAGGTGAGATCATTCCTGGGAGGACTTTGACTCTGGCTGCAGACAAGGCCCAAAACTAGCACCACTCAACCTCTTTATACAGGAGTGTACGGGCTTGTGGTGCGGTGTGCCTCTCTCTGCCTGCGAGGAGCCGAATTAAATGCAGGTTGGGGAGAGGTGGGTGCGCTACATATGCATAGCGTCCCAAATATTTGGGAGGGGCGCTACATATCTATTCACAAATGTTTTGCCTTTCATTTCTATTTTAAACTGAATTGGTTGTTTTACAAGGTTTACAATCACTTTAACTTAATTGCTATTACAATGGCTGCTAACAAGCCCACTATTAGTGATGAGCCGAACACCCCCGGGTTCGGTTCGCACCAGAACCCGCGAACGGACCGAAAGTTCGAACGAACATTAGAACCCTATTAAATACAATGGATGCGAACGTTCGAATTCTAAAGTGCTAATTATAACAACTATTATGCATGTTATTGTCCTAAAAAGGGTTTGGGAACCCGGGTTCTGCACCAGGGGACATGTATCAATGCAAAAAGAAGTTTTAAAAACGGTCGTTTTTCGGGAGCAGTCATTTTAATGATGCATAAAGTGAAAAAAAAAAAGTCAAATATTCCTTTAAATATCGTACCTGGGGGGTGTCTAAAGTATGCCTGTGAAGTGCCACGTGTTTCCCGTGTTTAGAACTGTCCCTGCACAAAATGACACTTCTAAAGGAAAAAAAAGCCATTTAAAACTGCTTGCGGCTTTAATGTAATGTCTGGTCCCGGTAATATGGATGAAATTCTTTAAGAAAAATGGCATAGCTACCCCATGACCCCCCCCCCACCCCAGCCCATTACCAGCCCCTTTGGGTCTTGTATGGATATTAAGGGGAACCCCGCACATAAAATAAAAAAGGCCCTATATACTCTGAACAGCCCTATACAGGCGGTGCATACAAGACAGGGACTGTAGGTTTGTTCTTATGTAGAATCTGTTTGTAATTTTGAACAGGTACATTGTTGAAGTGTAGCTCCAGACCAAAAATCTATTTTTAAACTTTTTGGAAAACATAGGTAAGGGTTATCACCCCTGTAACATTTGTTTTGCTGTCTGTGCCCCTGTTCAGAACATTTCACCTCACTTTCCGTCCCAATGACAACTGTTTTTGAAATGTGGTGTTTTTCTTGAAACAAGGATTGCTGATAAAGCATCAGTACAGAGGAGACACCTTTCTCCCATATTTATTCTTACAGGAGAGAATTTTCCTTCCTAGTGGTAGATTTCCTCTCACTTCCTGTTGTCTTCTTGCGTTTGCAAGTAGGAGTCGTTTGTAAGTTGGATGTTTGAAAGTAGGGACCTGCCGTATATACTCTGCAGAAATAGGCCCCTTAGTTGTTGGTGTTGGCACAACACTGTAAGCACTCACAGTTACTCTTGGTTGGTGCTGGAACGCCCTGCTGTCAACTATTATATCAGGAATTTTAATTACATATAATTGTTGAACAGTGGTAGTAAAAATTGGGCCTTTGATGGTGGTGCTGGTGCCACAACACTGTAAGCCCTGACAGTTACTCTTGGTGGGTGCAGCAATGGGCCCTGCTGTGAATTATTAGATCAAGAATTGTAATTACATGCCCCTGTTGAACAGGGGCTGAAAAATTGGGCCTTAGGCACTGGTGGCACAACACTGCAACCCCTCACAGATACTGTACTTGGAGCACAGCAATGAGCCCTGTTGCAAAGTATTGCTTCAAAAATTGTAATGACACGCCCCTGTTAAACAGGGGCTGAAAAATTGGGCCTTAGGCACTGGTGGCACAACACTGCAACTCCTCACAGATACTGTACTTGGAGCACAGCAATGAGCCCTGTTGCAAAGTATTGCTTCAAAAATTGTAATGACACGCCCCTGTTAAACAGGGGCTGAAAAATTGGGCCTTAGGCACTGGTGGCACAACACTGCAACTCCTCACAGATACTGTACTTGGAGCACAGCAATGAGCCCTGTTGCAAAGTATTGCTTCAAAAATTGTAATTACACGCCCCTGTTAAACAGGGGCTGAAAAATTGGGCGTTAGGCACTGGTGGCGGCACCCATAAACAAAAATGATCTTACAAGCTATCATCATCAATCGTATCATTGAGGACTCGGAGGAGGAGGATAGCCAGTCAACATAACAGCACAGGCACTCAGCATCAGCATCAGTCTTGAAGGGATGTGACATGTTAAAATCAATTAGTCTGTTATATCAGCATCAGATGTGTGGTAGCTGGTGGTGATCCAAGACTGGTTCATCTTGATGAAAGTCAGTCGATCAACCGAGTCGGTGGACAGGCGCACCCTGTGATCCGTGACAAATCCTCCAGCAGCACTGAATGTGCGTTCCGAAAGAACGCTGGATGCAGGACAGGCCAGTAGCTCAATTGCATACTGTGCAAGCTCTGGCCAGTGATCCATCCTCAAGACCCAGTAAGCCAGAGGATTTTCGGTGGGGAAGGTGTCCAAGTCTGACCTTGCCCCTAGATATTCCTGCACCATGTTTATCAGACGCTGGCGATGGTTGCTGGAACCGATCATACTTTGGGGCTGCGGACTAAAGAATTGTCTGAACGCATCGGTCAGACGGCCACCTTCCCCACCGCTCCTTCTTTGACTGGCCGAAGCCTCAGCAACTCGTTGTCCAGGACCAGGAGTTTGCAACCTCCCAGTCTCTGGGAACGCGTTGCACAGACCTTTCTGCAAGGCCTCCCGGAGTTGTCTCATCCTCTGCTCCCTCTGCGACGGTAACATAAGGTCCGCAACCTTACCCTTGTACCGTGGATCAAGGAGAGTGGCCAGCCAGTAATGGTCCCTCTCCTTGATCCGAAGAATACGAGGATCCTTCCGCAGACTTTGCAGGATCAGGGAGGCCATGCAGCGTAGGTTTGCTGAGGCATTCGCTCCGGAGTCCTCTGGGTCACTAAGGACGACATGATCCGCAGCCACCTCCTCCCAGCCACGTACAAGTCCACTGGTTTCTTGGGACTGTAAATCATCCCTAAAAGACTGCTGCTGATGATGCTGAGTGCCAGCCTCCACCTCCATGCTGACACAATCCTCCTCCTCCTCCTCCTCCTCCTCCTCCTCCTCTTCCTGTGCGATGGGTGGGACAGAAGGAACACTGTCTGGGTAAAGGGGGCCTTGAGAGGCAAGGAAGTCCTCCTCTTCCTGCCTCTGTTCTGCCTCAAGTGCCCTGTCCATTATTCCATGCAGCGTGTGCTCCAACAGGTGGACAAGAGGTACAGTGTCACTGATGCATGCACTGTCACTGCTCACCATCCTCGTGGCCTCCTCAAATGGTGCCAGGACAGTGCATGCATCCCTGATCATGCCCCACTGGCGTGGAGAAAAAAAACCAAGCTCCCCTGACCCTGTCCTGGTGCCGTAGTCGCACAGGTACTCATTGATGGCCCTCTGCTGCGTGTGCAGCCGCTGCAGCATGGCCAACGTTGAGTTCCACCTGGTGGGCATGTCACATATAAGGCGGTTCTTGGGCAGGTTCAACTCCTTTTGCAGCTCAGCCAGGCGAGCACTGGCATTATAAGATCTGCGGAAATGCACACAGACTTTCCTGGCCTGCCTCAGGACATCCTGTAAGCCCGGGTACCTGCCCAAGAAGCGCTGCACCACCAGGTTAAGGACGTGAGCCACACAGGGCACATGGGTCAGTTGTCCCTGTCGGAGGGCGGAGAGGAGGTTGGTGCCATTGTCGCAAACCACCATTCCTGGCTTAAGCTGGCGTGGCGTCAACCACCTCTCGGCCTGGCCCTGCAGAGCAGACAGGACCTCTGCCCCAGTGTGGCTTCTGTCCCCCAAACACACCAGCGCAAGCACGGCATGGCATCTTTTTGCCTGCGTACTTGCGTAGCCCCGTGAACGGCTACGGAGCACCGCTGGTTCATAGGACAAACCACAGGAAGAGGCCATGGAGGAAGAAGAAGAGGAGGGGGTGGAGGAGAGAGGTGTGTCACAACCAGTAGTAGCATTTTGGAGGCGTGGCGGTGGGACAACCTCCAACACTACTGCACCTTGTCCTGAATCCTTCCCAGCTGCCAAAAGAGTGACCCAATGGGCCGTGAAAGAAAGGTAACGTCCCTGTCCATGCCTGCTGGACCATGAGTCAGCGGTAATATGCACCTTACCGCTGACCGCCCTGTCCAGCGAGGCCAAGACATTGCCTTCCACATGCCGGTAGAGAGCCGGAATAGCCTTCCGTGAGAAAAAGTGGCGTTTGGGAACCTGCCACTGAGGAACCGCACATTGCACAAACTCACGGAAGGGGGCCGAGTCTACCAACTGAAAAGGCAGCAGTTGAAGCGCTAGCAATTTAGCCAAGCTAGCATTCAACCGCTGGGCATGTGGATGGCTGGGAGTGAACTTCTTTCGACGGTCCAGCAGCTGGGGCAGGGAAATTTGCCTGCTAGAATCGGACGTCGGTGTACTGCTAGCAGAGTGGGCGCAAGTACTTGGCTGTGACACACCTAATTCTACACCTTCATTCCTCTCAGTGCATGTTTCAGAGAGGACTGAAGTTATAGTGGGGTTGGAGATCCCAGCTGATGCGGTGCAAGGAGAGGTCCGCTTTGTTCTTTGGTGTGGGTCTTTGAGGTAGGCTTGCCAACGAGCTGCATGGCAGGTCAACATATGTCTGGTCAGGCATGTGGTACCCAAGCGGCTGATGTTTTGGCCACGCGATATACGCTTGAGACATATGTTGCAAACAGCAGCTGTGCGATCTGATGCACTAGCCTCAAAAAAGGCCCACACCAAAGAACTTTTTGAATGACGGGCAGAGGCAGCGCCCTGCACAGGCGGAGCTCTGCGGTGTGATTCCGTCGGTGTACTGCCCTTACGCTGGCCACCAAAGGGCATCCTGCCTCGTTGGAGATGTGCCTCCTCCTCATCCTCCTCCTCCTCCTCTCTCCTATTAGGCACCCACGTGGAGTCAGTGACCTCATCATCCCCTCCCTCCTCATCACTGGAGCCAATCTGGCAGTATGCTGCAGCTGCTGGAACATGACTGCCAGATTGGTGTCCTTCTTGAGCATCCCCTCTGTCTGCTCTCACGCTACTGCCTTCCTCTAGCTGGGTTTCATCATCAGACCCTTCGAAACGCTGGGCATCCTCCTGGAGCATGTACCCAACACTGTGCTGAAACAGTTCGGGGGACTCCTCAGGAGGAGGACATGGTGGGTCTAGGGAAGGAGTGACTGATGATTTGTCTGACATTGATACCAGGGAAGACGACGCTTTGGCAGCTGCTTTTCCAGTACCCTGAGCCTGGGTGAGAGAGGACGAGGAGGAGGAGGAGGGCTTGGTCATCCACTCTACCAAGTCTTCGGCATGATGTGGCTCAACATGTCCAGCTGCCGAAAAGAAGGACAAGCGTGTCCCATGGCCATGTGCTGATGACAATGCACCGCGTCCACGACCAGCACTGTTGCCCCCAGACACAGAGCCTGCTTGCCCTCTTTTATTGCCTCCTGACTGTCTGCCTCTCCTTGTTTGCCTTCCAGACATTCTAATAGATGGCCTGCAGGGAGATGGGAAAAAAGCAATAAGGGCTACCTTCAGGTGTCCTTCTCTGTCCCTTGAAACAAGGACTTTCACAGTGAAAGAAACTGACACTCTCCCTACCTACAGTTTTCTGTCCCTAGAAAAAATATTTTTTTTAAGCACAATATAGCACAAGAACAATTCACTCACTGTCCTTCCAGGTCCCTGGAAACAAGGACTTGCAGAGTGAAATAAACTGACACTCTCCCTACCTACAGTTTTCTGTCCCTAGAAAAAATGTTTTTTTTAATCACAATATAGCACAAGGACAATTCACTCACTGTCCTTACAGGTCCCTGGAAACAAGGACTTGCAGAGTGAAATAAACTGACACTCTCCCTACCTACAGTTTTCTGTCCCTAGAATAAATGTTTTTTTAAGCACAATATAGCACAAGGACAATTCACTCACTGTCCTTACAGGTCCCTGGAAACAAGGACTTGCAGAGTGAAAGAAAAAAAACACTCTCCCTACCTACAGTTTTCTGTCCCTAGAAAAAATGTTTTTTTTAATCACAATATAGCACAAGGACAATTCACTCACTGTCCTTCCAGGTCCCTGGAAACAAGGACTTGCAGAGTGAAATAAACTGACACTCTCCCTACCTACAGTTTTCTGTCCCTAGAATAAATGTTTTTTTTAAGCACAATATAGCACAAGGACAATTCACTCACTGTCCTTACAGGTCCCTGGAAACAAGGACTTGCAGAGTGAAAGAAAAAAAACACTCTCCCTACCTACAGTTTTCTGTCCCTAGAAAAAATGTTTTTTTTAATCACAATATAGCACAAGGACAATTCACTCACTGTCCTTACAGGTCCCTGGAAACAAGGACTTGCAGAGTGAAATAAACTGACACTCTCCCTACCTACAGTTTTCTGTCCCTAGAATAAATGTTTTTTTTAAGCACAATATAGCACAAGGAGAATTCACTCACTGTCCTTCCAGGTCCCTGGAAACAAGGACTTGCAGAGTGAAAGAAAAAAAACACTCTCCCTACCTACAGTTTTCTGTCCCTAGAAAAAATGTTTTTTTTAAGCACAATATAGCACAAGGACAATTCACTCACTGTCCTTACAGGTCCCTGGAAACAAGGACTTGCAGAGTGAAAGAAAAAAAACACTCTTCCTACCTACAGTTTTCTGTCCCTAGAAAAAATGTTTTTTTTAATCACAATATAGCACAAGGACAATTCACTCACTGTCCTTCCAGGTCCCTGGAAACAAGGACTTGCAGAGTGAAAGAAACTGACACTGTCCCTACCTACAGTTTTCTGTCCCTAGAATAAATGTTTTTTTTAAGCACACTATAGCACAAGGACAATTCACTCACTGTCCTTACAGGTCCCTGGAAACAAGGACTTGCAGAGTGAAAGAAAAAAAACACTCTCCCTACCTACAGTTTTCTGTCCCTAGAAAAAATGTTTTTTTTAATCACAATATAGCACAAGGACAATTCACTCACTGTCCTTACAGGTCCCTGGAAACAAGGACTTGCAGAGTGAAAGAAAAAAAACACTCTCCCTACCTACAGTTTTCTGTCCCTAGAAAAAATGTTTTTTTTAATCACAATATAGCACAAGGACAATTCACTCACTGTCCTTCCAGGTCCCTGGAAACAAGGACTTGCAGAGTGAAATAAACTGACACTCTCCCTACCTACAGTTTTCTGTCCCTAGAATAAATGTTTTTTTTAAGCACAATATAGCACAAGGACAATTCACTCACTGTCCTTACAGGTCCCTGGAAACAAGGACTTGCAGAGTGAAAGAAAAAACACACTCTCCCTACCTACAGTTTTCTTTCCCTAGAAAAAATGTTTTTTTTAATCACAATATAGCACAAGGACAATTCACTCACTGTCCTTACAGGTCCCTGGAAACAAGGACTTGCAGAGTGAAATAAACTGACACTCTCCCTACCTACAGTTTTCTGTCCCTAGAATAAATGTTTTTTTTAAGCACAATATAGCACAAGGAGAATTCACTCACTGTCCTTCCAGGTCCCTGGAAACAAGGACTTGCAGAGTGAAAGAAAAAAAACACTCTCCCTACCTACAGTTTTCTGTCCCTAGAAAAAATGTTTTTTTTAATCACAATATAGCACAAGGACAATTCACTCACTGTCCTTACAGGTCCCTGGAAACAAGGACTTGCAGAGTGAAAGAAAAAAAACACTCTCCCTACCTACAGTTATCTGTCCCTAGAAAAAATGTTTTTTTTAATCACAATATAGCACAAGGACAATTCACTCACTGTCCTTCCAGGTCCCTGGAAACAAGGACTTGCAGAGTGAAAGAAACTGACACTCTCCCTACCTACAGTTTTCTGTCCCTAGAATAAATGTTTTTTTTAAGCACAATATAGCACAAGGACAATTCACTCACTGTCCTTACAGGTCCCTGGAAACAAGGACTTGCAGAGTGAAAGAAAAAAAACACTCTCCCTACCTACAGTTTTCTGTCCCTAGAAAAAATGTTTTTTTTAATCACAATATAGCACAAGGACAATTCACTCACTGTCCTTCCAGGTCCCTGGAAACAAGGACTTGCAGAGTGAAAGAAACTGACACTGTCCCTACCTACAGTTTTCTGTCCCTAGAATAAATGTTTTTTTTAAGCACAATATAGCACAAGGAGAATTCACTCACTGTCCTTCCAGGTCCCTGGAAACAAGGACTTGCAGAGTGAAAGAAAAAAAACACTCTCCCTACCTACAGTTTTCTGTCCCTAGAAAAAATGTTTTTTTTAATCACAATATAGCACAAGGACAATTCACTCACTGTCCTTACAGGTCCCTGGAAACAAGGACTTGCAGAGTGAAATAAACTGACACTCTCCCTACCTACAGTTTTCTGTCCCTAGAATAAATGTTTTTTTTAAGCACAATATAGCACAAGGACAATTCACTCACTGTCCTTACAGGTCCCTGGAAACAAGGACTTGCAGAGTGAAAGAAAAAAAACACTCTCCCTACCTACAGTTTTCTGTCCCTAGAAAAAATGTTTTTTTTAATCACAATATAGCACAAGGACAATTCACTCACTGTCCTTACAGGTCCCTGGAAACAAGGACTTGCAGAGTGAAATAAACTGACACTCTCCCTACCTACAGTTTTCTGTCCCTAGAATAAATGTTTTTTTTAAGCACAATATAGCACAAGGACAATTCACTCACTGTCCTTACAGGTCCCTGGAAACAAGGACTTGCAGAGTGAAAGAAACTGACACTCTCCCTACCTACAGTTTTCTGTCCCTAGAATAAATGTTTTTTTAAGCACAATATAGCACAAGGACAATTCACTCACTGTCCTTCCAGGTCCCTGGAAACAAGGACTTGCAGAGTGAAAGAAACTGACACTGTCCCTACCTACAGTTTTCTGTCCCTAGAATAAATGTTTTTTTTAAGCACACTATAGCACAAGCACAAAACACACTGACACTCTCCCTACCTATCCTTCTCTTTCCCTAAACTAAAGGAATCCAGGTTAAGCAAGAAAGAAATAAATGTCACTGTCCCTGCCTATGCTTGTCTTTCCCTGCTCCGGAACACACTACACTAGGCCGCCGTGCTGGCGGCCTTTTATAGTGTGGGGCGTGTACTAAACACCCTCAGCAATAATTGGCCACAGGCATCCTGCCTGTGGCCAATCATTGCTCTCCTCGCTGCCGGCGCTGTGATTGGCCAAGCATGCGGGGTCACAGTGCATGCTTGGCCAATCACAGCGCCTGGATGACACTGCGATGGCGTAGTGCATTGTGGGCCGTTCGCGTCACTCGAATTTGGCGCGAACGGCCCAAATCGTTCGATCTTCGTCGAACGATCGAACAGCCGATGTTCGAGTCGAACGTATGTTCGACTCGAACACGAAGCTCATCCCTACCCACTATGCATAGCTCCCAACTGTCCCTGATTTCGAGGGACTGTCCTTCTTTCCTCCTAATTTTGGTCTGATCTATATATTTGTATATAAAATGCACTACTTATCTATCAAAAAGTGTTTCCCAGCGCTAAACCTTTCATCCAATTTCTAAATTGCTGCATTTGTAAATTCCAAAAGCCAATATAAAGCACTTGTGGGTTTAACCAATAATTTTTTTTGTACAATTCTCCTTTAAGAGGGGGCATGGCAGGGGGTGTGTCCTATGCCTGCATATCTTTGTTAATAGGTGTCCCTCATTTTCATCTCAGAAAGTTGGGAGGTATGCTCTTTGTGACAGGTACTTTTATGGAGACATTGAGGCCTGATTCACACCTATGTGGTTTTTGGTGATTTTTGCTTTTTGCGTTTTTGGAAAGGGTCTGGGACTTTTTTAAACGCAAAACTGTGCTTTTTTTGGTTCAATAGACTTCAATAGAGAAGATGCAGAAAAGCATGTAGTGCGTTTTTGCTGCGATTTGCGTTTTTTAATCTGCCCAACAACAAATTTGCCAAAAATAAGCACGAAAAATGCAAATCGTGGTAAAATCGCATATGCAAAAACGCAAAACGTACAGCACAAAGCACTGCAGAAACAGATCAAAATCAAACTGCACAGGTGTGAACTGAGACTTAAGCCTGGTACACACGATCGGATTTTCCGCGGACAAAGCGTAGGACTTTTGTCCGAAGGGAGTTGGCCAGGAATTTGTCTTACATACAAATGGCGCACAATTGTTGGCCAACAAACACAAAACAACGTGGTTTTTCAGCTCTTTAGCGCCACCCTTTGGGCAACTTCTGCTAAGGTTGTGTTATGGTTAGCATTGCTTCTGAGCATGCGTGTTTGTACTTTGGAGTTTTGTCCGATGGACTTGTGTACACACGATCGGATAATCCGACAACACACATTTGTTGTCGGAAAATTTTAAAGCATGCTATCCAACATTTGTTGGCAGAAAATACGACAACAATTGTCCGATGGAGCATACAAACGGTCGAATTTTCCGACAACAGCCTGTCATCACACAATTCCCGTCGGAGAATCCGATCGTGTGTATGAGGCTTTACTGTATACACTGACCACTTCTCGTCGGGAGGACATCCATGGACGTCCCCTGGTTACAGTGGTTATACTGGAATGATGCCTGCACCTACAGGCATCATTCCAGTATTTTTTTTTCAGCCGGCGTTTGTCTTTCATGCATAAGTGATCCGAGTGGCTAATGTAACCCCGGAAACCAGGAGCGACAAGTTATATTTGTGTCCTTGTTTACCTGGCCACCAGTGGCCGGGAAAGCAGCCGATCAGACCGATCTGTGTCAGATTGGCTGCATGGGAGGCTAGAGGAGAGATTTTGGGCCTAATAGACCCCAGATCTCTCCATAAAGAGGATCTGTCATGGCCCATCACTTGTGATAGCAATACAGTTAATCAAAAAAAAAGTGTAAACAAATTTTTTTTGTATAAAAAAAATATATAAAAAAAAAATTGAAAGCGTCCCTGTCCCACCGTGCATACGCGCATACATTACTCCCACACGCATGGCCGTAGATAAGGGGGTACCACCAGTCCTCCTGTACGGGCCTGGGCCAGCAGGGGGGCCCAGACTGCAGGGTGAATCAGATGTGGGCACAGGGGGAGATCGGTGCAGCAGGGAGACAATAGCTGGAACCAACCTCCTGTATGGCACCCTCTGCAGCAGCTGAAAGCTGACTTCTTCTCCTCACCCTCCCATTGGCTTTCAGCTGCTGCAGAGACATACAAAGGATTGGTTCCAGCAATTGCACCCCCCCTGTGCACCATACGTTTCCCCCTGTGTACCCCCCTACCCCTGCAGTGCTGCTGGTTTCTCTCCTCACCTTCCTGTCAGCAGCTGCAAGCACACAATAGGATCCTTTAAGATAGAGAGTGGGGGAAGGGTTAGGTAAATATCTCATATTTACCAGTCCCTTCCTTTCCCGAATGAACACAATGAGTGATCGTCGCAATCACTCACTGTGCTCATTCATAACTGAAGCATTGGCTGTATGGGGCCCCTTGTCAGGTTGTCTGTATGGGGCCCCGTGGTTTCTAACAGCAGCCCTGTCTGCACGCATATGTAAATGGTGATCGCACCAAACATGTGAGGTATTGTCGCGAACGTCAGAGCGAGAGCAACAATTCTAGCAAAAGACCTCCTTTGCAACTCTAAACTGGTAACCTTTAAATGCATTTAAAGCGTCGCCTATGGAGAATTTTAAGCACCGTAGTTTGCCGCCATTCCACGGGCAGACGCAATTTTAAAGCGTGACATGTTAGGTATCTATTTACTTGGCGTAACATCATCTTTCACATTATACAAAAAAATTTGGCTAAATTTAGTGGGGGTTTTTTAATTCATGAAACTGTTTTTTTTTCCCACAAAAATTATGTTTGAAAAACCGATGCGCAAATACCGTGTGACATAAAAAATTGCAACACCCACCATTTTATTCTATAGGGCCTCTGCAAAAAAAATAATATAATGTTTAGGGGTCCTAAGTAATTTTCTAGCAAAAGAAGTTGATTTCTACATGTAGGAGCGAAGTGTCAGAATTGGCCCAGATGGCAAGTGGTTAAATAAACTCACCTGTGTTCCATGAATAATATTCATTCATCGTCCTTTTATTTGATGGGGACCTTAAAGTGGATGTAAAGCCACTCTCATATTTTCTAAACTACTACCATAGTGCTGATCTATAAGGATATAGATGCCTCCTGCATGTATCCTTATCTGTCAAATGTCTCCCCTCTGTCTGTTATGAGACCTGAAAAACTGCAGATTCTGTGGGTGGGTCTGTTGTCTGGAGCTCGGTGGGTGGAGTCGTGATGTCAGTAGACTCCCCGCCCACCTCTACAATCCCCTTGTCAACATGCATTTTCTCCTGTGTATTCCTTCTGCTATGATCACTAACATCCAGTCAAAATCCAGAAAAGTAACCACATGACTTCAGAAAAGGAGTGGGGGTGGGAATTAAAAAATAATGTCTGTCTAAAGCTAGTGCACGAGATACAGTGGGGCAAAAAAGTATTTAGTCAGCCACCAATTGTGCAAGTTCTCACACTTAAAAAGATGAGAGAGGCCTGTAATTGTCATCATAGGTATATCTCAACTATGAGAGACAAAATATGAAAACAAATCCAGACAATCACATTGTCTGATTTGGAAAGATTTTTTTTGCAAATTATGGTGGAAAATAAGTATTTGGTCAATATCAAAAGTTCATCTCAATACTTTGTTATATATCCTTTGTTGGCAATGACAGAGGTCAAACATTTTCTGTAAGGTTGTCACACACTGTTGCTGGTATGTTGACCCGTTCCTCCATGCAGATCTCCTCTAGAGCAGTGATGTTTTGGGGCTGTCGCTGGGCAACACGGACTTTCAACTCCCTCCAAGGGTTTTCTATGGGGTTGAGATCTGGAGACTGGCTAGGCCACTCCAGGACCTTGAAATGCTTCTTACGAAGCCACTCCTTCGTTGCCCGGGTGGTGTGTTTATGATCATTGTCATGCTGAAAGACCCAGCCACGTTTCATCTTCAATGCCCTTGCTAATGGGAGGAGGTTTGCACTCAAAATCTCACGATACATGGCCCCATTCATTCTTTCATGTACACGGATCAGTCGTCCTGTTCCCTTTGCAGAGAAACAGACCCAAAGCATGATGTTGCCACCCCCATGCTTCACAGTAGGTATGGTGTTCTTTGGTTGCAACTCAGCATTCTCTCTCCTCCAAACACGACAAGTTGTGTTTCTACCAAACAGTTCTACTTTGGTTTCATCTGATCATATGACATTCTCCCAATCCTCTTCTGGATCATCCAAATGCTCTCTAGCAAACCTCAGATGGGCCCGGACATGTACTGGCTTAAGCAGGGGGACACGTCTGGCACTGCAGGATTGGAGTCCCTGGCGGCGTAGTGTGTTACTGATGGTAGCCTTTGTTACGTTGGTCCCAGCTCTCTGCAGGTCATTCACTAGGTCCCCCCGTGTTGTTCTGGGATTTTTGCTCACCGTTCTTGTGATCATTTTGACCCCACGGGGTGAGATCTTGTGTGGAGCCCCAGATCGAGGGAGATTATCAGTGGTCTTGTATGTCTTCCATTTTCTAATTATTGCTCCCACGATTGATTTCTTCCCAGCCTGGTGCAGGTCTACAATTTTGTTTCTGGTGTCCTTCGACAGCTCTTTGGTCTTCACCATAGTGGAGTTTGGAGTGTGACTGTTTGAGGTTGTGAACAGGTGTCTTTTATACTGATAACAAGTTCAAACAGGTGCCATTAGTACAGGTAATGAGTGGAGGACAGAGGAGCCTCTTAAAGAAGAAGATACAGGTCTGTGAGAGCCAGAAATCTTGCTTGTTTGTAGGTGACCAAATACTTATTTTCCACCATAATTTGCAAAAAAAATCTTTCCAAATCAGACAATGTGATTGTCTGGATTTGTTTCCACATTTTGTCTCTCGTAGTTGAGGTATACCTATGATGACAATTACAGGCCTCTCTCATCTTTTTAAGTGGGAGAACTTGCACAATTGGTGGCTGACTAAATACCTTTTTGCCCCACTGTATGTAAATAACCAGTCACTCAAAGCAAGGGGGCGGAACGGACAAAGGTTTTTCTCTGTTTGTCCGTTTTATCTCACTGAACAATAAAAGAGGATTGCTCAGAGCTGGATTAACTCTTTGTGGCAAGACCTGGCACAAATGATAGGAAATCTTATACTCTACATTGTGACAGCAAAAAATAAATAAAAATAATTTTGCGTTTACATCCACTTTAAGTGGAGGTAAATTATTTCTCTTTATACGCAGCAAAAATGTTTGCATTTACTTTCCTAGTTATCAGCTGTGTGTAATCTTCACTGGGAATTTATCAATAAAAGAACAATTGATCACAAGGGAAAGAGCTGATTGAAAGGAAGAAGAATGTTAAACTGTGCAGTAAAGCCATTGTTGGTCAATGATATGGATTTGCCATTAATTGTTGAGCTTCTGAAAGAAGGAATGCAATTAAAGGTGTAATGTTTCCCACTAATAACCCATGAGGGCCTGCCTTTGTCCAAATGTCGTCTTACATTTCCTAGAACTGTAGGTGGGTCACTTTGTGGAGAAACAGTAAAATCAGAATAAAGACGCAAAGGAAAATGGGAACAGTCACGATAACGGAAATGTTTGGGCCTATATACAGGATAGTTTTCATGAAAAGATGAGAAGTAAAACCCATATTTGGCCATTTTTTTCCCATGGGTTTATATAGATTGGAGAAGTGCTTGAACCTCTGACTGATTTTAAATACTGGAAAAAATTGTCTGTGTTTGGATGCATTGTGGTATGTTGGCTTTCCAAATAATGGGCTTTAATATCATATCATAGCACACGTGACACAATATCATCAATTTACTAAAGACGAAGAGGCTGTTCACTTTGCAAGGGAATGGGTGCTGCTTACCATTTTACATGTTCTTTTTTGATAACGCCAGCACTCAAAAAATCTCAGTTTTTGTTTATTAGAGGGCTGGGGGGGGGGGGGGTAAAGTGGTTGTAATCTTAAAAAAAATAGTAATAATTATCCTTATCCATGCTTCTGCTGTGTCATTTATCCCATTCTATGCTGTAAAATACCTGGTTGATCCTGCCTGTTCCTCTGCCCCCCTGTCTGAAATGACCACAGTAATCATGGCTGCTGATCCATGATACCGTGATCAGTTTACCTGCCTCCGTCATGTGTTTGGAGTCTCTCCCTCTCCCCCTTCCCTCCCTGCCTGTCAGTTCTCAGTGTGTGAGACGATCTCCTCCCCTCCCCTCTCGCCGCTATTTTGTCTGGCTGTAACGTTAGTGAGGACAGTTACTGGAATCCCCTCTGTTATAACAAGATATACATCACAGTGTTTGTGTTGTTTTTAAATTATGGAGCTAAATACCTTATTCCACAGCGCCGCTGTGCGGTCAGGTGACCTCCTGGCTGACGTCAGAGGGGAATCTCAGATCCTCAAGCTGTAGTCCTTAGATCAGGGAAGAAGCGCATCGGGAGGTGATACCTCCATTGTAGATACATGCATAGGGAATAAACTATTTAATCTCAGGGAGTGTAAGAAGACACAGGGCCACTCAATGAAACTGGAGAACCCTAAACTGCGTAGGGTTTTTTTTCACTGCCATGGTGGTAAGGATGTGGAATTCACTTCCACAATCGGTGGTGTCAGCAGGAAGTATTGATCATTTAAAAAAACTCATGAAAAATGTATCTTAGCGAGCACAGTATACAGGGATATGGGAAATGATTATCAACATGCACACCTACACAGGTTGAACTGGATGGACCGGTATTTTTATTCAACCTTACCAACTATGTAACTCTGAGGTCATGTAACCACACAGCGGTGCTATGAAGTAAGGTATTTATCTTCATAATTAAAAAAAAACACAAACACTGTGATGTATAGCTTGTTATAACAGAGGGGATGCCAGTAATTGTGCTCACTGACTTTACAACAACTTTGAAGTTTGCCATAATTAACCATGTATGTAATGTGCTGGTAGATCACATTATCAGTTGTAAACTAGATTTGAACACTGCCTGTCCTAACAAAGGGTTAAAGATTTAGAAGCTAGGCTTCTCCATTGCATGGTACTGAGCAGAAACTCGGTTTGCCCTAAAGCTGGCCATAGATGAGACATTTTGTTTTTGTTCAACCAGCGGGTTGAACAAAAAAACGGACCCGATTCCTCCATCCATACATTCGAGGTGGATGGGGGAATCCTCCTGCTGTGTCTTTGTATTCTGAAGGCAGGGAAAATTCCCTGCTATCAGAATACACAGATCAGAGTCTATAGACTGCAGCACTGATCATGCAAACATTTTCCAACAGGGTGGTTGAATTGAAGTGGATCAGTAGAGTTTTCTCAAATTTGACTGCAAAAGTGGAAATATGCTTTAAAGTGGCAAGTTATTAAATGGGGCATCTTACTCCACTGCTTGATAGTCACCAGGCTGGTTATACCTCGCCATTCGCGAACCACCCATGTTAGATGGAAAGTGGGTATCTCTCCTGGCACAGGAACTGGGCATGCATGAGCGTTGTCATCATACTTGGCTCCCCTGGAACATGTACAGAGAACCTTCTGAGCTTTGGGATCTAATTGATGGGTAAAAGATGGTTTGTTATATCAGGGGTTCTTTTTTTGGTGGATTGCCCATCTGTTTGGGCTTTTGCTGTACTTCTTTATTTTCTTTCATTCTTCTCTGATTTCTCTTCCTATTATGTATGTTTGTGTGTGTATATATATATATATATATACAGTATTTCACAAAAGTGAGTACACCCCTCACATTTTTGTAAATATTTTATTCTATCTTTTCATGTGACAACACTGAAGAAATGACACTTTGCTACAATGTAAAGTAGTGAGTGTACAGCTTGTATAACAGTGTAAATTTGCTGTCCCCTCAAAATAACTCAACACACACTCATTAGTGTCTAAACCGCTGGCAACAAAAGTGAGTACACCCCTAAGTGAAAATGTCCAAATTGGGCCCAAAATGTCAATATTTTGTGTGGCCACCATTATTTTCCAGCACTGCCTTAACCCTCTTGGGCATGAAGTTCACCAGAGCTTCACAGGTTACCACTGGAGTCCTCTTCCACTCCTCCATGACGACATCACGGAGCTGGTGGATGTTAGAGACCTTGCGCTCTTCCACCTTCGGTTTGAGGATGTCCCACAGATGCTCAATAGGGTTTAGGTCTGGAGACATGCTTGGCCTGTCCATCACCTTTACCCTCAGCTTCTTTAGCAAGGCAGTGGTCGTCTTGGAGGGGTGTTTCGGGTCGTTATCATGTTGGAATACTGCCCTGCGGCCCAGTCTTTGAAGGGAGGGGATCATGCTCTGCTTGAGTATGTCACAGTACATGTTGGCATTCATGGTTCCCTCAATCAACTGTAGCTCCCCAGTGCCGGCAGCACTCATGCAGCCCCAGACCATGACACTCCCATCACCATGCTTGACTGTAGGCAAGACACACTTGTCTTTGTACTCCTCACCTGGTTGCCGCCACACACGCCTGACACCATCTGAACCAAATAAGTTTATCTTGGTCTCATCAGACCACAGGACATGGTTCCAGTAATTCATGTCCTTACTCTGCTTGTCTTTAGCAAACTGTTTGCAGGCTTTCTTGTGCATCATCTTTAGAAGAGGCTTCCGTCTGGGATGACAGCCAGGCAGACCAATTTGATGCCGTGTGCAGCGTATGGTCTGAGCACTGACAGGCTGTCCCCTACACCCCTTCAACCTCTGCAGCAATGCTGGCAGCACTCATATGTCTATTTCCCAAAGACAACCTCTGGATATGACTCTGAGCATGTACTGAACTTCTTTGGTTGACCATGGCGAGGCCTGTTCTGAGTGGAACCTGTCCTGTTAAACCGCCGTATGGACTTGGCCATCGTGCTGCAGCTCAGTTTCATGGTCTTGGCAATCTTCTTATAGCCTAGGCCATCTTTATGTAGAGCAACAATTCTTTTTTGTAAGGGGTGTACTCACTTTTGTGAGATACTGTATATATATACACACATTTTACCCCAGCACCAACTCCCCCCCCCTCCTTTTTTTTTCTGCCATGGATCATGGCGGAACTTAGGGTTGGCCTGTTACTACTGACTGTGTATTCTATATTTTACTAGTAAAGTGGCAACATTATGGAGGTGCCTTTTTTGTTCACTGCATACTTGTGTTTTATTACCATCGCATTTTCTATTCTTGTCTTGTCATTGTTCACAGGCTCTTTGGTTTTCTGAGCCACTTCAAACGGCCCCCATACTGAATACCTTTATTTGTATTTTGTTGTATCCCCATTTTGTTTTGTTTATGTACCCCCCCCCCCCTCTTTTTTGTATGTCCTACTTTATGAGCACATACTTTTTGTTTTTATATTTTGTATGATTATAAAAAATGAATAAACTTAGGTGAACATAAAGTAGCAAGGTTGCAGTGGGTGGGACACTTCTACCTACCATCTGCCTATTCATCTACAACACTACAGGAAAAACAAATGATGGAATTGGTGAGAAAGTGTAGTTTGATATCTGTTTTTGGCAAAACTGTAGTTTGCATTACAGATCATTCTGCTTTACAAAGGATAGAGTGGCAGACATTCAACTGAAAGGTGGTCATCTGATCAGACTAGTCCAGCCAGTAAATGCAGAGCAGGGGAAATTGAAGTAGTGTGGTGATTCAGAATCATAGAGAGAAAGATACAAATCTGAAAGCAAATGCTACGTATCATGCAACCTAAGGTTTATATAACTAATGATGATGAATACTGCCAAGATTTAATGGCTGATTTAAAGGAAACATTTTCTCCTTATATTTTTTTATTTATCTATGATGTTCAAGTGAAAGGAAATACATTCAGTGTTGGAACAAAATCATTCATGGAGTAAAAAATGAAATTTAGATTATTTTTAAAATATAAAAAATAAATATAAAATATTGTATGTAAAAAAAAAATGTTATGATTTTACAGCCAACTGAACAGCAGAATCTCAGGTTATTTAACCACACACACACACACACACTTGAACAATGTAATAATCTGTGGTCTCCAAACTGCAGCCCGTGGGCCAAATGTGGCCCTTTGCCATACTTTATGTGGTGTAAGATTAGGGGTTATCAGCTCTCGTGGTAGATGCATTTTTCCAGTGATTCAGGCCAGTCAGGAACTCTGTTTAAGGGCATGGTAGCCCATTTTTATTTAAAAGCACAAAAGTTCACAAATACATCCGTAGCATTCACAGGGGGGTTCCACCATTCCTGTATCTTGCATACTTAACAGTTTAGCCTCCTAGCTTTACCTTCTTGCTATCCGGCTGTTCAGGCCTTTAGCCTAGGCCTTAGGTCTGCTCCTCAGACCCAAAGAGTTTCCAAGAGATAAGCTCACTCCTCGCTTACTCCCGGTCAGCACCTGGTTTCTTACTTCACCAATGACATCTGCCTCCTGCAGACATGCATACTCTGGCTGCACCCATGCAGCGCCTGACTCCTCTCCAAGGGATGGGAGTCCACCTGACTCCCATACACAGACTTCCTGTCTGTTGGGTGGAGCCCTGATCCATAGTCATGTCAGAACTAAATAGCCCAAGACACAGCTGTTCAATCAGCATGTCTTTCTTTACCAAATCTGGCGTAAACCAACACTCTTTAAGGACGTACAGGGTCTCACCATCACACTGGCTATGGGGTCCCATTTCTCCCACTGACACCAAAAGTGGAGCATAATTCCTGCCACTAACACCACAGCTGGAGCACTATTCCTCCCACTGACACCACCAATGGGGCACTATTCCTCTCACTGACACCACCAATGGGGCACTATTCCTCCCACTGACACCAAGAATGGGGCACTAGTCCTCCCACTGACACTAAGAATGGGGCAATAGTCCTCTTACTGATACCAATGATGGGGCACTATTCCTCCCACTGACACCAAGAATGGGGCACTATTCCTCCCACTGACACCAATAATGGGGCACTATTCCTCTCACTGACACCACCAATGGGGTACTATTCCTCCCACTGACACCAACAATGGGGCACTATTCCTCCCACTGACACCAAGAATGGGGCACTATTCCTCTCACTGACACCAACAATGGGGCACTATTCCTCCCACTGACACTAAGAATGAGGCACTAGTCCTCTTACTGATACCAATGATGGGGCACTATTCCCCCCACTGACACCAACAGTGGGGCATACTTCCTACCACTACCACCTCAGATGGAGAACAATTCCTCCCACTGACACCAACAATGGGACATTATTCCTCTCACTGACACCAACAATGGGGCACTATTCCTCTTATTGATACCAATGATCGAGCACTATTCCTCCCACTGATACCAACAGTGGGGGCATAATTCCTGCTACTAACACAAATGATGGTGCACTATTCCTCCCACTGACACCAACAATGGGGCACTATTCCTCCTACTGACATCAACGATTGGGCACTATTCCTCTTACTGACAGCAATAAAGGGGCACTATTCCTCCTTTTACTGACTACAGACCCTATGTATTTTTCCGGTTTCTATCTGCTTATTGGATTTTTTGTTTTTTGACATATACAGTAGAATGTTGTATACATTGTTTGATCAACAAAGTATCAATGTTACATGCAAGTTGAAAAGAAAAAAAAGAAAAATGTGGTATATATCAAACATATAATTCATAGTAACCAAGAAGAGCGTATTTGCTGGCTGAAATAGACAAACTGGAGTGATGGTCGGGGTAGAGGAAGGGGGAAAGCAGAACGCGCTGATAGCAGCAAATTGTGGTGAGGGGAGGGAGAAGAAGATGGGGAAAAAAGGAGGGGGGGCTAAGAAATAGGACAGCTCTGCTTCCACTGTTAAAGGGTCAGAAGATCTTGGTCAAATCTCAAAGGAAGGTAACGAGATGCCAGTGGCCACCAAATGGCCTGGAACTTCTCACCTTTATCAGTGAAATTTCCCTGGATTTTTTCATGTAAAAGGACATTTTTGATCCTAGAACTTAGTTTTGCTCAGGGATAGAAAACCTATGTCATTTTTTACCCCCACTGACCACTAAGCCTGAGGCATTGTTTACTCCCACTAGCCACAGTCCAGCTCCCCTAAAGTCTGAAGGACAGTAAACTGGCCCTTTGTTTTGAAGTTTGGAGACCCCTGATCTAGATCTTCCATCTACAGTAGCAGTCAACAAGTGCAGACCCAGTGCTGGGCTTGACTATCGTATAACAGAGGTACCTTTGCTTAACATTTTAACCTTACACAATCCCACGTTAACCCTCCTTACTTAAGTAAACGAGCCCACACTGGCGTTGGGGAAAACATAGGCTGTAGCAGCCTTATTTATTAAAATAATATTTTCATTAACAATAACCTAAAAACATCTGTTATGAAAAAACCCATCAGTCAAAAAATCCCAGTGACGATCTTTGCAGGAACCTCGATTACCATCTGTGTAACTCTTGCACTGCGGTACCTCTTGAATCTGTTAATAGGCCTCAAGCCGACATGCTGGCTCAGAGACAACCATGACCGCAGTGCCCTCTTTACCCATGCTTACAGCTAACCTCCGTTAACTGTAAACCCCCCAATCAGGACCCATACCAACGACGGGTCCTGAACTCTTCTTCCCGAGGTATCCTCCTTCCCCTGCAAAGACCAGACACCCGCCGCTGCCACGACTTCCACACCGTCACAAACCATTCCTGTAAATATACAACCAAAACCGTCCTATCTCCCAATCACCTAAACAAGGGAGGGTGGGCGGGAACTCTCACACTTCACCCCGCTGTGTTGCCAGGGGGGGAGGGGACTCAACCTTTTAACTGTTTTCCCCCTGGCCCTCCCCCCCCACTCCAGCTCAGCCAATCCTGCCCCCCCTCTTACTAACCAATGGCTGGCTCTCTCTCTCAGTCCCCTGTTCCCTTAGTCATGCCAGCCCTTCGCCTATGTAATTTTACTTTTTGCTCCGGGCTTTTCTTGACTATCGTATAACAGAGGTACCTTTGCTTAACATTTTAACCTTACACAATCCCACGTTAACCCTCCTTACTTAAGTAAACGAGCCCACACTGGCGTTGGGGAAAACATAGGCCGTAGCAGCCTTATTTATTAAAATAATATTTTCATTAACAATAACCTAAAAACATCTGTTATGAAAAAACCCATCAGTCAAAAAATCCCAGTGACGATCTTTGCAGGAACCTCGATTACCATCTGTGTAACTCTTGCACTGCGGTACCTCTTGAATCTGTTAATAGGCCTCAAGCCGACATGCTGGCTCAGAGACAACCATGACCACAGTGCCCTCTTTACCCATGCTTACAGCTAACCTCCGTTAACTGTAAACCCCCCAATCAGGACCCATACCAACGACGGGTCCTGAACTCTTCTTCCCGAGGTATCCTCCTTCCCCTGCAAAGACCAGACACCCGCCACAGCACCCAATTGGAAAAACCTTTACAATTGGGTGCTCCTCCACACCCTAAGAGCCCTTTGGATGCCATCTTGTATCCCCAACGCCCACAGGTCTATACCCACGTCATTCAGGTGAACCCCATCGCCCCGAAGGTAGCGCCATGTGTCCACCTCCAACTCCATGTGCCGTATTACCAGCCCCCCATTCCTCACTACAAACCTAGCCACATCCCTGTTGACCTTTCTCCGGGCCCTGTTGATGCCTTCCAATGACCTAGCCATCCTCCATGATGTCCTAGCCACCATGTCGGACCAAACAATTACCATGTCCGGGAATGCCATGCGCAGACGCAGTATATCAAACTTGATATCCTTTGTCACGTCCAACATAGATCTGGCTCCTAGGTCATTGCCGCCTACGTGCAAGACTATAACGTCAGGCGGCCGGTCAAGACGTGCAAAACGATGCACCTCCGGGACCATTCTACTCCATAACATTCCGGCACTCCCAACCAGCGAACACAGGCCTCCTGTCTAGGAAACCCCAATTGCCGGCCCTCCGGCCTAACATCTGCCCTCTTTGCCCCCCAGAACACATAGGAATGGCCCAAAATCCAGACCAGGGCCGGCACCGCACCTGAAAGAAAAAACAAGCACACCACCGTAACCAACAGCAGACCCAACGAAAGCCCAGCAGACCATCCCCCCCAAAACGAATGACAAACGCCTCCCCCCGCCCCCAACCCTCACACCCCCATTACTAGCTGGGGACGAATGTATAGGCGAAATCTGCTGGACTCCCACCTGCCAATGCGCTTTACCACCTCAGAGTCCAACCCCCACCGAGCCGCCTCAGTAGCCGCCCCTATCCTGAAAGAATGCGACGCGAACTCCCTATCGTCTAACCCGAGAACCGTCAAACATTTGTTGAACACAGACACAAATTGAAATTTTGATAATGGGGACCCGTCGGCATGGATCAAAAACGACCCCTCATCCGGCGGTCGCACCCCCATGAACCCCTTCACGGCCCCTACTGGACAAAGCGGGGAGCCCGGCAGCGAAAAGACCTGCACCGACCTACCCTTCCCTTTTTGGTCTGTTTTGGACCTCCGTAACCATACCGCCACACTCTCACCTTGGCAACGCACCTCCGAACCCCAAATACCCCCATGAACCTTCTTAGAAGGGCTGACCAGCTCGCTAATCCTAAATGCCCCGAAAAATGCTAACGCAAAAGCAGCTCTAAACAAGCAAATCTCGTATACTGAGGCGCAGATCTCCGGTAACCGAGCCAAAATTCCCTGCAGAACGTCAAAAGACACTGGACGCCTGGTGTCCCTACCCGGCCTGGATCGTCTATAACCTCTAAGTGCCTGTCGCACCCAGAAGTCTTTAGTAAGGTCCGGGCCACCCTGCCACTTGAATAAAAAGGCCAACCCAGCCAACTTCTTCGCCAACGTCGAGACGGACACCCCCCCTTCCATCTGCCGGGATAGAAAGTATAACAACAACAACTTCGCTTCAGGTCCTAATGTATCCACATCCGTCATCCGACCCATAGCCTCCTATTCCTGCCATACCTTGTTATACGCAACCCACGTCGTCTCACTCACCGACCTTCTGATCCATCCGGAGACTACACCAACGCAATTTTCCACAGCCAGTCCGGACAAGGCACCCCCAGTTGCTCCGCTTCCGGCGCCAACTCTCGGAATCTGTCCCACTGGAACCGAGACAAAGTGTCAGCAATAACGTTCTCTACCCCGGGAAGATGAACTGCATATATGAAAACATTCAATTGTAGGCACCGCAGCACCAAGTGCCGAAGCAACCTAACTACCGGAGGTGATGAAGCCGACACTCTGTTGATCACCTGCACCACCCCTAAGTTGTCCCCGTCGAAGCGTACCTTCAGATCCCTGAACGCCTCGCCCCACAGTTCGCCCGCCAATACCACCGGAAACAATTCCAGCAGCACCAGGTTTTTTGTGAAGCCAGCTTCCACCCAACACACCGGCCATGGGCCAGCACTCCACCTGCCTCGGAAAAAAGCTCCAAAACCAGTGGAGCCAGCCGCGTCCGTGAAAAGTTCCATGTCAAAATTACTGACAGGGACCGTCATCCACAATGCTCTGCCATTAAAAGATTCCAGGAACGCATGCCAGGCCTGTAGATCCTCCCTGTGAGCCTTTACCAAGCGCACAAAATGCCGTGGTGACTGTACCCCCGCTGTACTTGCCGACAGCCGTCGGCAAAATACCCTGCCCATTGGCAGAATGCGACAAGCGAAGTTGAGTTTTCCCAGTAATGACTGCAACGTCCTCAGCTGCACCTTCCGTAAACCCAACATACCTCTGATCTCCGCCTTCAACGCCACCAATTTCTCCACCGGCAAACGGCATTCCATTGCGTAATCCCTAAGAACGTAATGACCGTGCTCGGCCCTTCCGTCTTGTCGGGCGACAAAGGCACCCCAAAGCGTTCCGCGATGTGTTCCAGCGTTGCCAGCAGCACCGCGCAGATCTTGGATGAGGCTGGGCCCACGCAGAGGAAGTCATCCAGGTAGTGTATGATCGAACTTACCCCCGATACATCCCTAATCACCCATTCTAGAAAAGAACTAAACTTCTCAAACAGCGCGCAGGATACGGAGCATCCCATCGGTAAGCAGCGATCCACATAGAATTCTCCATTCCACGAGCAACCCAAAAAACGGAAACTATCGGGGTGCACTGGCAGCAGGCGGAACGCCGCCTCCACATCCGCTTTTGCCATCAATGCCCCCTGCCCATAGTGCCTAACCCAAAACACCGCCGCATCAAAAGACGTATATCCCACCGTGCAAGCCTGAGGATCGATAGCATCGTTCACAGACCCTCCTTTTGGAAAAGACAGGTGGTGGATAAGTCGGAATTTGTTAGGTTCCTTCTTCGGCACCACTCCCAGCGGAGACACCACCAAATCCGCCAGTGGAGCTACCGAAAAAGGGCCACTCATGCGGCCCAATGCAACTTCCTTCCGCAGTTTCTCTGAAACCACCTCCGGGTATTGCAAAGCTGAGTGCAGATTACGAGCCACTGGTGGAACCGCCCCCAAAACGCACAGAATTTCAAACCCTTCTGTAAAACCCTTTTCTAATAAATGAGCTGCCTGCCTATCCGGATACCTACCGAGAAACGGGCGCATCCTTGCCACCATCACCGGAGTCCTCCCTCTTGTTCGAAGACTCACCAGCTCTCCCTTTCCTAAAACATCTGGACAAGGTATGTGCACCCCTACAACCGGAGCATTCATGCTTGAATCTGCACGACCCTCCAAACTTGCAAGATCCCGAATTGTATTGCCAACAGACCCCTTTTGCCTTACCGGCCGGTTGTCCTGGGGATGATGATCCACCGGCCCCCCCCCCCCCCCCTGAAAAAACTGATTCGGAGCCCTCGGCGCGTTCATCAAACGCATCCACAAACTAATGTCCTTGTGGTCCCACCTCAACTCCGAACGCACCGACATCCTTTCTCTGAATTCCTCATCGTATCTCAACCAGGCTGAACCCCCATACACCCTGTAGGCCTCCCCAACCGCATCTTGATAACAAAAAAGACCCGAACAATGTTCAGGCTTCTTTTGCCCGATTACGCTAGCAAGGATGGCGAATGCCTGCAGCCAATTCATGAACGTCCGCGGGATCAGGCGATACCTACGTTTTTCTTCATCCTCCTTCTTGGAATCGTCCGGCTTGACCCTATCCAAATTAAACTTCCCCAGCGGAAGCAGCGAGAAAATCTCCATGTACTCACCTTTCCAAATCTTCTCCCGAACTTCCGACTTCAAATGTGCCCCCAACGGCCCCGCAAAACAAATGTACATCTCGCACCTAGCTGAATCCGCCAACCTGACAATGTCTTGTCTGGCCGCATCCCCCTTTTCAACCGCCGCCTGCAGCGCGTCCTCCACTGCTGTTGTCTGCACCGCCGCCACCGAAACCGCTGGCGCCGTTGCAATCACCCCCAGACCCCCGTCCCCATCTTGCGGCGGAACCCACGCCGCTGCCGGGCTAACGGGGGCACTGCTCTGCCTCTCAAACTTACCCACGAGCTCCTTAATCCCCGCTAAAAACCCCTTAAAACCAATATCCATCTCCGCAGCTCCGTGCACTAAACCGTCCCCAGCAACCTCCCCCAGGGGAACCCCCTGACTACCCCCTGACGACCCCATCCTAGCAGGCCGCACTTCAGCTAACCCCACGGAGAATAATTGAGAAATTGACTTACCAGGCTACCCAGGAAGTGACCCACCAGCCGATCGTCCCGTCTCCACCGCCGCCGACCGTTTCTGTGGAACGCCGTCACCCTCCGAGTCCACCAGTTCTCCCTCCGAGCGATCCACCTCTTCCTCTGCCGAAGAAGGCCCACCAGGTGAAGGATCCCTGGCTGCCGCGGGTCCCGACTCCATCCGGCTCCGCCCTCCAGACCCGTTCACCGACTTCCGCGTCGCTTTTTTCCCGCCGCCACGACGTCGCTCTCCTGTAGCTGTTGCTTCTGCCGCCGCACCATGCCGCACCCCCGACGCCGGTGACCGGCCGCGGTGGAAGGCCCGGCCACCGCGCTCTCCGATCTCCCTCGCCGAGGCGCCCGCCCCTGAGCCGACACCCGGGGGGCGGGGCCCGCCGCGTCCGACTCCACTCGTTGCGCGGGCCTCGTGGCCGCTCCGGAGCTCCCGGAACGACCGCCCGCCGAGCTCCGTCCAGGTTGGGGATTCCTTCCGGCGCCTCCCGCCGCCTGCTTGGCTGTTCGCTTAGCGGGGGGGCCGAAGGGGCCCTCGAATAGGGACTCCCAGTGCGACGCTGAGATCGTGGGGGGGGGGTCGGGAGAGAAGCGCTCCGGCGCCCTGGCTTGCCGAGCTCGCCCCGATGTCCTTCCCCCTGTGGCCGCATTACCCGCCGGCTCCGCCAGCATCGGCCCCAAGGTCTCTTGGAGCCAACCTGGGCCATGTTGCGCCGCCTCAGCCCGCAGCTGAGCCAGCAACTCCTGTACTTGTGCCATACTCTCACACTTCACCCCGCTGTGTTGCCAGGGGGGGAGGGGACTCAACCTTTTAACTGTTTTCCCCCTGGCCCTCCCCCCCCACTCCAGCTCAGCCAATCCTGCCCCCCCCTCTTACTAACCAATGGCTGGCTCTCTCTCTCAGTCCCCTGTTCCCTTAGTCATGCCAGCCCTTCGCCTATGTAATTTTACTTTTTGCTCCGAGCTTTTCTTTCTTATTAGTCCTCATGTACACTGCAGCTGGTAAACAGACGTTTAGGAGCAGTTGGGGATTTTTTTCAAAAGAGAGAGAGAGAGATTTCAACTGATTGAAAACAACTACAAGTCCCGTCAGCTACCACGAATACCATTGCAGTAGTTCTCAATGGACTGTGAGGTCGTTGATGAGCACTCCTGTAGTTCATACACAAGCCCTGCAGCTTCAAAACAGCCCATACAGAGGTACGGGCAGAAACCTGTAGGACTGTAGGAGCCTGACATTGCATCTGTAATGGAAAAAAGAAGAGCCTGGTATGGATTTTTATGCCAGCAATTCTTTTTTTTTACATTCAGCTGTCAGCGGGGAAACTCGCTGACAGCTGATGATTCCTCGGTCATAAGGACGTGGCAGCTGGCAGTGGCCGCTCCTTAGCAACCAGCTATATACAGTGTGTTTAACCGCTCAGGGAAGTATTGGGGGTGGGGGCTTCTGCACAGAGAAGGTTTGCATGTAGGTAAAAAACCTTGTGCCTTTACAACAATTTAAGAAATGTTAAGCTTAATGTGACCAAGACCACTAGAGTTTAACTAAAATGTATTTTTAAATATCCGTCTGTAAGGAATTTCTTAAAAAAACAAAACAAAAAAAACACAGCTCTAGCTTCTATACTTACCCTAAATACAGAGCTGTCCTCCGCAGTGCCTCTTTTTCGGCACAAGATGTCCTCCCAGGATAAGTGAGCCCAGCGTCAGTCTGCAAGACTGAGAAAAGACTGAGTGTAATGCCGCGTACACACGATCGTTTTTAATGTCATTTTCAAAAACGACTATTTTCTCAACGTGATTTTTCATGTTTCCTCTCAAGCCTGTCTTGCATACACACGTTCATTAAAAAAAACGCTCGAGAAAAGCGCAGTGACGTACAACACGTACGACGGCACTATAAAGGGGAAGTTCCGTTCGAATGGCGCCACCCTTCATGTTAGTAAAGTTTGTTGAGTGACGATTCGTGCTTTTCAGCCTCTTGCTTTTCAGTCCGTTACAGCGTGACGAATGTGCTATCTCCATTACGAACGCTAGTTTTACCAGAACGAGCGCTCCCGTCTCATACTTTATTCTGAGTATGCGCGTTTTTTTTCCCCTCGTAAAAGCATACACACTACTGTTTTTCACGTCGTTAAAAAAAAACGAAGTGAAAAACGACGTGAAAAAATAGAGCAGGTTCTCATTTTTTTCGGCCATTTTTCACGTCGTTAAAAATGCTCTGGAGCCTACACACGATCGTTTTTAATGCCCAATTTAAAAAATTGAATTTTTAACGTCGTAAAAAACGGTCGTATAAGGGCATCATGGTCCATCCCCTGCGCACAGAACCCTGTACTTACAGATGCAGAAAGCAATGCTTTTCTCTGCATCATCCAGGACTGTCCACCGCTGGGAGAAGACTGAAGAGGAAGAGGAACCAGCACATCGCATGACTAACCAGAAGATATCAGGTAACTAAACAAAAAGAGCAAAGCATACTGCAAGATGGGGGTTTTAAGGGGGAAGGGGGCCTTTGGGAGGAGGGCATAGAATTGGACTTTAAAGTGTTACTAAACTCAGGACCCTGCATTCACTATATCTGGTCTCCCACAGTACACAGAACATGGAAATGCAATTATTTTAGTAAGTATAAACTGCTAAATACCCTTTCTCATCAGCAGTATATAGCAGTCTTGTGACTTCTATCAGTGTCTGGTTAAAGCTTGTAGGAGGAGTTTTAATTTTCCTCTGACTGTCCTATGAGGCTGCAGGGCCCCTGACCCCCCTATCAGGACTGGACAGTGCTGATTGGCCCTGTGCTGATCACATGCACCCTCCCCAAGAAAAATGCACACCAAACCGAGCATGTGCAGAGTGCCCCCAAGGCTCTGCTCTATCAGGAGATGAATTGGGGACAGTAAAAGAAGGGGAGGATCGGAGAAGACAGGATCAAACAGCCTTTCTACACAATGCAGAGGATTAACCCCTTAGGTCCCACAGTGAGTATAACAAGCATGCTTTACTGCATATTCAGACTGATTTTACTGTTTTTGGTTTAGTAACACTTTAAGCTAATTTGCCTTGTAGTGTTGCATGGAAAATTTAAAGGCTAATTTTTATGAAGTTTCAGCAACGGCAAAAATGCTCTTTTCCCTGCAAAATAAAATTTGCCTTATTTACCTACTCATCCATATTGGGAGATCTGCAAAAGATCACAACAATGACTACAAAGCAGATCACATAATATAGTATAGTGTAAAAACTGTATGCTGTATAATTTTCTGCATACCACACGGACATTTATCATGTCTGTGTATTACAATTCCCCATTCTTACCCGGATATAAATTGCACACAGATGTAGAGAAATTTTTAGATCAATAATTGGACATATTTCCTTCCTCCAGAGGAGAATACAGGATCCGGTAATATAATTAATCCGACTATTTCGTTTCATTTACTGGTGACATGCTGTAAATATGATGGGTTTCAAACTGTACAGCTGTTTCATCAAGGATACTAAACCAGTCCAGTCAGCGTCATGTCTCTTGTGCGTGCTTTTAATTAAGCTGAATCTTATCTGATTATTTCATTATGTTACCATAATCCAGTGCTGTGCTCTGAACTGTTGGGTTTATTTAAAGGGTCTGTCCACCCAAATATTATATTTTAGCTACAGACATCTCTTTTGGAATAACTCCACTCTTGAATCAAATTATTATTATTATTATACAGGATTTATATAGCGCCGACAGTTTACGCAGCGCTTTACAACTTGAGGGTAGACAGTACAAATACAATCCACTTTAACCACTTCAGCCCCGGAAGAATTGACCCCCTTCCTGACTAAAGCACTTTTTTGTGATACATCACTGCGTCATTTTAACTGACCATTGCGCAGTCGTGCGACGTTGCACCCAAACAAAATATACGTCCTTTTTTTCCCATAAAAAGAGCTTTTTTTTGGTGGTATTTGATCACCTCTGCGTTTTGTTTTTTTTTGCGCTATAAACAAAAAAGAGCATCAATTTTGAAAAAAAGCTATATTTTTTTACTTTTTGCTTTAATAAATATCCCCAAAAAATATATAAAAAATTATGTTTCCTCAGTTTAGGCCAATATGTATTCTTCTACATATTTTTGATTAAAAAAAATCGCAATAAGCATATATTGATTGGTTTGTGCAAAAGTTATAGCGTCTACAAAATAGGGAATAGATTTATGGCATTTTTTAAATATTTTTTTTATTATTAGTAATGGCGGCGATCTGCGATTTGTATCGTGACTGCGACATTATGGCGGACACATCGGACACTTTCGACAGTATTTTGGGACCATTGTCATTTATACAGCGATCAGTGCTATTAAAATGCACTGATTACTGTGTAAATGACACTGGCAGGGAGGGGGTTAAACACTAGGGGGCAATCAAGGGGTTAAGTGTGTCCTAGGGAATGATTCTAACTGTGGGGGGGATGGTCTCACTAGAACATGACAGAGATCACTGCTCCCGATGACAGGGAGCAGTAGATCTCTGTGATGTTGCTAGGCAGAACAGGGAAATGCCTTGTTTACATAGGCATCTCCTCGTTTTGCAGCTCCGTGACACGATCGCGGGACACCGGCGGACATCGAGTCCGTGGGACCCGCGGGCATGGTCACGGAGTACGCGGCGGGCACTAAGCCACGATTTAAAGGGGACGTACCTGTACGCCCATTTGTGCAGTCGTGCCATTGTGCCGACGTATATCTTCGTGCGCTGGTCGGCAAGCGGTTAATACAGGAATAATCAGAGGGTCCTGCTTGTTAGAGCTTACAATCTAAGAAGGAGGGTCGAGAGATACAAGACGTAATAACTGTAAAGGATGTGCTAATAGGGAAAATAAATGTACAGTTGTTAGGTGGGGGCCAGATAGGCTTCCCTGAAGAGATTAGTTTTCAGGGTTTGTCTGAAAGTAGACAAAGTAGGAGATAATTGGACAGATTGGGGTAGAGCATTCCAGAGGATGGGAGAGGCTCAGAAGAAGTCCTGGAGGCGAACATTGGATGAGATGACAAGGGAGCTACAGAGCATGAGGTCTTGGAAGGATGATTTGGTTGGTATTTTGAGACTGGGTTAGTGATGTAGATGGGGGCCAGGTTGTGGATGGCTTTGTAAGTTAGTATCTTGAATTTAATTTGTTGGTTGAGTGGCAGCCAATAGAGGGATTGGCAGAGAAGGGTAGCTGACGCAGAGTGGTTTGTAAGTTGGAAGAGCCTGGCAGCAGCGTTTATGATGGACTGAAGGGGGGATAAACTATTTAGAGGTAAGCCAATGAGGAAGGAGTTGCAGTAGTCGAGAGATGACCAGGGAGTGGATTAGAAGCTTTGTGGTGACTTTGGTTAGGAAGGGTCGTATCGTGGAGATGTTGCAGCGGTTGAGGTGGCGAGCTTTGGACAACGATTGGATGTGGGGCAGAAAGGATAGTTCAGAGTCCAGGATAACACCTAGGACCTTGGTGTGGGGGGACAGATTGCTTGTTGAACCGTTGATTTTGACAGAGAAATCAGGGGAAGTGGCACCTGGGGGAGGAAATATCATGAGCTTGGTTTTGGATATTTAGGTTAAGTTTGAGGAAGTGATGTGACATCCAGGCTGATATGTCTGTTAGTAAGTTGGTGATACGTGAGTTGATGGAGTGAGTTGATGAAGTGAGTTGATGAAGTGAGTTGATAGAGTGAGTTGATGAAGTGAGTTGATGGAGTGAGTTGATGAAGTGAGTTGATGGAGTGAGTTGATGGAGTGAGTTGATGGAGTGAGTTAATGAAGTGAGTTGATGGAGTGAGTTGATGGAGTGAGTTGATGGAGTGAGTTGATGAAGTGAGTTGATGGAGTGAGTTGATGGAGTGAGTTGATGGAGTGAGTTGATGGAGTGAGTTGATGGAGTGAGTTGATGAAGTGAGTTGATGAAGTGAGTTGATGGAGTGAGTTGATGGAGTGAGTTGATGGAGTGAGTTGATGGAGTGAGTTGATGAAGTGAGTTGATGGAGTGAGTTGATGGAGTGAGTTGATGGAGTGAGTTGATGGAGTGAGTTGATGGAGTGAGTTGATGGAGTGAGTTGATGAAGTGAGTTGATGGAGTGAGTTGATAGAGTGAGTTGATGAAGTGAGTTGATGGAGTGAGTTAATGAAGTGAGTTGATGGAGTGAGTTGATGGAGTGAGTTGATGGAGTGAGTTGATGGAGTGAGTTGATGAAGTGAGTTGATGGAGTGAGTTGATGAAGTGAGTTGATGGAGTGAGTTGATGGAGTGAGTTGATGGAGTGAGTTGATGAAGTGAGTTGATGGAGTGAGTTGATGAAGTGAGTTGATGAAGTGAGTTGATGGAGTGAGTTAATGGAGTGAGTTGATGAAGTGAGTTGATGAAGTGAGTTGATGGAGTGAGTTAATGAAGTGAGTTGATGGAGTGAGTTGATGGAGTGAGTTGATGGAGTGAGTTGATGGAGTGAGTTGATGAAGTGAGTTGATGGAGTGAGTTGATGAAGTGAGTTGATGGAGTGAGTTGATGAAGTGAGTTGATGGAGTGAGTTGATGAAGTGAGTTGATGGAGTGAGTTGATGGAGTGAGTTGATGGAGTGAGTTGATGGAGTGAGTTGATGAAGTGAGTTGATGGAGTGAGTTGATGAAGTGAGTTGATGGAGTGAGTTGATGAAGTGAGTTGATGGAGTGAGTTGATGGAGTGAGTTGATGGAGTGAGTTGATGGAGTGAGTTGATGGAGTGAGTTGATGAAGTGAGTTGATGGAGTGAGTTGATGGAGTGAGTTGATGAAGTGAGTTGATGGAGTGAGTTGATGGAGTGAGTTGATGGAGTGAGTTGATGAAGTGAGTTGATGAAGTGAGTTGATGGAGTGAGTTGATGGAGTGAGTTGATGGAGTGAGTTGATGGAGTGAGTTGATGGAGTGAGTTGATGAAGTGAGTTGATGAAGTGAGTTGATGGAGTGAGTTGATGGAGTGAGTTGATGAAGTGATGGAGTGAGTTGATGGAGTGAGTTGATGAAGTGAGTTGATGAAGTGAGTTGATGGAGTGAGTTGATGGAGTGAGTTGATGAAGTGAGTTGATGGAGTGAGTTGATGGAGTGAGTTGATGAAGTGAGTTGATGGAGTGAGTTGATGGAGTGAGTTGATGGAGTGAGTTGATGGAGTGAGTTGATGGAGTGAGTTGATGGAGTGAGTTGATGAAGTGAGTTGATGGAGTGAGTTGATGGAGTGAGTTGATGGAGTGTATAATAGAAATTTGAAATGAAGCTTTTAACCAGTGTTTGATAGGCAATTTCCACTGTTTTCAGTCACATCCCAAATAAATTTGAGAAATTTGAAAGAGAGTGCCCCTGGGATGGTGCGGACTGGAAAAATAACCTGGATTGCCAACACAAGTAGAAAAAAGTAGAAAAATATTTATTGTACAAGGCAATACATAGTTAAACAAAACAATGAGTTTAAAAACAAAGAACTGGAATGCAATTCTGTTTGACCAAATACATACAAACGCACTGTAGTAGTGACAAGCAAGTCGGCAAGTGGTAAAAATGGTAAAAATATATTGAGCAATAGATGAAAAATCTTTTACATAACATTTTTAAAACAGCAAGCTGATTTGTAAATACTCCCGTGTATCGGCATACAGTCAACATAGTATTCATATAATGATACATATAGATACAAATTCCACTCTTCAGAGTTTTTCTGATGGGTACATCCTTTATCTCAATGCTTTTTGTGACAATAATATTACTTATTCAGAAGCAGATGCCCATCGTAAAATCTGCAAAACAAAGAACAGCTTCATAGAATATGTTCAATAATTCCCTCAAAACAGGGGAAGGGTGGAGATGATGTGATAATTATATACAGCGGGTAAAATAAGTATTGAACACGTCACCATTTTTCTAGGTAAATATATTTCTAAAGTTGTTATTGACATGAAATTTTCACCACATGTTGGTAACAACCCATGCAATCCATACAGTACGTATAAAGAAACCAAAACAAATAAGTTCAGAAACTACGTTATGTGTAATAAAATGGAATGACATAGGGAAAAAGTATTGAACATGCTAACTGAAATTTATTTAATACTTCGTACAAAAACCTTTGCTGGTAATGACAGCTTCCGGACACCTCCTGTATGGAGAAACTAGTCACATGCATTGCTCAGGTGTGATTTTGGCCCATTCTTCCACACAAACAGTCTTCAAATCTTGAAGGTTCCGTGGGCTGTTTTGGTTTCTTTGTATGTATGGATTGCATGGGTTGTTACCTGACACGTGGTGAAAATTTCATGTCAACAGCAACTTTATAAATACCGGTATATTTACCTAGAAAAATTGTGGCGTGTTAAATACTTATTTTACCCACTGTATGTATATATATATATATATATATATATATATATATATATATATATTCCCAAGAGTAATATGCTTGAAAAAAACACAAGAAAAAGAAAAATGTGCATTTTCAATAATTTATTCAACAAAAATAGCAAAGGATATAAAGCTGATATTTCCCCTTTAGCAGCAATGGCTTCTTGTGGGGATTTTGTATGACTTTTCCTTGCATGAACTGCCCATTTCAAAATCCTCTTACAAAATATCAGTAGGAATTAATTTATTGCTTTGACTAGGGCAGTCCATGACCCTCTCTATTTCTTCCTTTTGAGCCATTCCTTGGTGGATTTGCTAGTGTGCTTCTGATCATGATTGTGTTGCTAGACTCAGTTCTGATTCAATTTCAAATTTGGACAGATGTCCTCAAATGCTTACTAAGCACACTTTGATATGATGCAGAATGTATAGTTTACTCGATGACTGAAAGCTGCCCAGGTGCTGAAGCAGCAAAGCTTTACATTTCCACCACAATGCTTCACTGTTGTTATGAGGTTCTTCTCCTGAAGTATTGTTCTTGGTTGGCAGTAAACATGTCTACTGTTACTGTGACCATCCGAATGATTGATCAGTCTTCAGTACATTGATCCAGGTGGCCTGAGCTTTGTTTATATATTTAACCGCTTCACTACTAGGCACTTTTACCCCCTTCCTGCCCAGGCCATTTTTTAGCTTTCAGCGCTGTCACACTTTCAATGACAATTGCGCGGTCATGCAACACTGTACCCAAACAAAATTTTTATCATTTTCTCACAAATATAGCTTTCTTTTGATGGTATTTAATCACCATGTTTTTTTTATTTTTTGCTAAATAAATGAAAAAAGACAGATTTTAAAAATAAATATATATATTTTTTTGCTTCTGTTTTGCAAATAATTAATCTTTCTTTCTACAACATTTCTTTGGTGAAAATAACCCAAATCAGTGTAAATTATTTAGTCTATAGGAAAGAGTCCACAAACTATGGTATATACAGTAGAGCTGCATGATTCTGGCCAAAATGAGAATCACGATTTTTTTGCTTAGAATAAAAATCACGATTCTCACACGATTCTCGTGGTGTAAAATCTTTCACATTATACAAAAAAATTTGGGCTAACTTTACTGGTTATTTTTATTATTTTTTTTAATTCATTAAAGTAATTTTTTCCCAAAAAATTGCATTTGAAAGACCGCTGCGCAAATACAGTGCGACATAAAATATTGCAACAACCACCATTTTATTCTCTAGAGCAGGGATATGCAATTAGCGGACCTCCAGCTGTTGCCAAACTACAAGTCCCATTAGGCATAGCGAGACTCTGCCTCTGGGTTACATGCTTAATGCTGTCAGAGGCATGATGGGACTTGTAGTTTGGCAACAGCTGGAGGTCCGCTAATTGCATATCCCTGCTCTAGAGTCTCTACAAAAAAAATCTATGTAATGTTTGGGGGTTCTAAGTAATTTTCTAGCAAAAAAAAAAATGATTTTAACTTGAAAACAACAACTGTCAGAAAAAGGTTTGGTGTTTAAAGGAGTAGTAAAGTTACATGTTTTTTCACCTTAATGCATCCTATGCATTAAGGTGAAAAAACATTCGACAATACCGCCCCCCCCGAGCCCCCGTTTTTCTTACCTGGCCCCTCGAAAGTCCCATGCTCGTCCCCGTCATCCTCTTCGTTTTTCAGCCTGGCCGCCGATTGGCTACACTGGATGGATTGAAAGCAGCGCAGCCATTGGCTGGCGCTGCTGTCAATCACATCCAATGACGCGGCGCGCGGGGGGCAGGGCCGAGTGATACAGTCGGCGGCTATGGCCGCCGCTGTATCACGGGAGCTCGCCCGCAATCACTCCACACCATGCGAGCTCACTCGCATTATGGTGTGGAGTCCTTGCGGGGAGGAGCCAAGACAGCCGCCGAGGGACCCCAGAAGACCAGGATCGGGGCCACTGTGTGCAAAACGAGCTGCACAATGGAGGTAAGTATAACATGTTTGTTATTTTTAGGCAAAAAAAAGGGAAGCTTTAGTGCTCCTTTAAGTGGTTAAACGTTCCTAATTTACATACAGAAGTGTATTCCTTTGATGTAAAAGTCAAATTGATACAATGTTTAGATTTAACATTCCACTGATAAAGAATGTTTTAAAACTTGGCAGACTGCCCAGACTTTGACTTTTGATGGCTGAGAGCAGAGAAAAAATTCTCTGCATACCAAAGATCAGGAAGATCGGGGAAACCCTTTGTCAAGATCGCAATCGGGAAAAAATCGCGATAAGGATTCTTGATGATTAATCGTGCAGCTCTAATATACAGTATCTGAAAATTGATCAATCCTGATGTACTAACAGCCTATCTCATTTCTTGAGGCCCAAAAATTTCAGGACAGTACAGATCTCCCCCAAATTACCCCATTTTGGAATGTAGACAGTCCAAGGTATTTAGTAAGAGGCACAGCGTTTTTTTTTATTTTTTGTTATATGGTTTTACGATTTTTTTAACACATTTTGACCAGAGCAATATATTGTTACCATAGTAACATTGTACTACCCTGGGGAAGTGATCAGTATATATATATATATATATATATATATATATATATATATTTTACACATTATGTTTGCATGCTATATGCAAGCATTTTACTGAATGAAGTCGATTCATTCCGTTTGTTTTGTTATGATTAGCTGTGATTGGCCACAGCTGATCACATGGCACAGATGGGCCATGATTGGCCTAGTCCAGGGGTCTCAAACTGGTGGCCCTCCAGCTGTTGCCAAACTACAAGTCCTGTGAGGCATTGTAAGGCTGACAGTTACAAGCATGACTCCCACAGGCAGAGGCATGATGGGACTTGTAGTTTCGCAACAGCTGGAGGGCCACCAGTTTGAGACCTAGTCTGTACCATGGGATCACTGTGACCAATCACAGCTAGCAACACAATTGTACACAATGGATGACTTAAAAGGAAGCCATCCAGGTTGACTCTCTTTCTGATTATACGTGCATGGACTTTGACCTTGTCTATTGCAAGAGTTACCTGAATTGCAGTAAATACATTTTGAGGTTCTTGGAGACGTATTTTAGCATCAAGTGGTAATCAGTTGATTTGAATTTGCTTGGTTGGCCAATTCTAGATACATTAGCAGTTGTTTGAAATCTTTGCCACTTGCAGATTATTTTATAGTGGAACGATTGACTTCAATTCACTTCAATCCCTTCCTCATTGACATCCACAATATTCTTTTGAGGGCCTTGGAGAGCTGTAATGATCTTGGCATGATGACACCACAAATGTCAATTTCAAAGAGAACACCACATCCTAAATATTTGAGGTTTAAATAAAACAGGTTCTACCTGCAAACTCCCTTAAATTGGTTGTAAAGGCTCAAGGTGTTTTATCTTTATGCATTCTATGCATAAAGGTAAAAAACCTTCTGTGTGCAGCAGCCCCCATAATACTTACCTGAGCCCCATCTCAATCCAGCCATGTGCACAAAAGCATTCATGCACAGAAAGCAGACTGTCAATGACAGCCAGTGAACAAATGAGGAGAGAGCGGGGGCAGGATCGAGCCACGCTCCGTGTATGAATGTACACATAGAGCAGTGGCTCGGGAGTGAGACTGCTCAGGTGCCCCCATAGCAAGCTGTTTGCTATGGGGGCAGGAGGGAAGGGCCAGGAGCACCAGCAGGGAACCCAAAAAGGGGAGGATCGGGGCTGCTGTGTGCAAAACCACTACACAGAGCAGGTAAGTATAACGTTTGTTATTAAAAAAAAAAAAAGAATCTGCATTTAATATCACTTTAAGGAGGTTCTAATTATTGGCACCTAATCTGGAGAGCCAGATTCTTCATGGATTTATATAGGTGGCAAATGTACAGGTGTACTTACTTTTTCTATTTCTGTTCACAGCTGATGCCACGAATCACAACCAATTATCCTGAGAGGAAACACGTCATTGTAACCAGATAATCAATATCAATATAATGGTATTAAAGTCACAGCTACTACTACAAAGGATACTTTCTCCAGTATGAAGCATAAGTAGTTGTGTGTTATAACTAGAACACACATTTGAAAAAATAAATAAAAAATAAGGAAAATATCAATTGATATTTTCACAATGTCAGCCTACCTACATTTTTTTATATTTCCTAGAGAATAATGCCTTGTACACACGATCAGAGTTTCCGATGAAAAAAGTCAGACAGAATTTTTTCATCGGATATTCCGACTGTGTGTGGGTCCCATCTGACTTTTTTCCGTCGGAGTTTAGAAATAGAACATGAGAAAACAACACACATGCTCAGAATCAATTCGACGCATGCTTAGAAGCATTGAACTTAATTTTTCTCGGCTCGTCATAGTGTGTTTTACGTCACCGCGTTTTGGACGGTGGGAATTTGGTCTGACAGTGTGTATGCAAGACAGCTTAAACGGAATTCCGACGGAAAATTCCATCGGAAATTCCGATCGTGTGTACAGGGCATAAGGGTGCTAAGGATACTTTTCTTTTTCTGCAAAGGAGCAGCTGACACGAAACTCTGATTGAAAGGCTACACTGCCGTGTTCCCTTACCCACAATGGCCACGGCAGCACCCGACAGCTGATGGAAACAGCTGTGGGTGCCGACATTGCTGGACTCCAGGACAGGTAAGTGTTCTATTATTAATGTCAGCAGCTGCAGTCAGTGTTGCCAACTGGCAGTATTTTTACTGGCAGTATTTTTACTGGCAGCCAGTAAAAACCGGGCACTTTTCTCCTGCTAGTAAATGCCAGTGACAGGAAAAGGTTGCCAGTAAAAAATATGGCTGAGCCGGCCCAGGCCCAGAGTGCCTGCTACACTGTCAGAGGCGGTGCCTGAGCGCGTTGTGTGACCTCATGGTGCAAGGAGATTGTCACTGTGACTCAGGAGGGGACGTGTCGTGTCGGTGACGTGTCATCATCATCGGTGGTGCTGCACAATGCCGTCAGTGTCACTGTGTTTCAATGTCATGTGTGTGCCGCCCATTCTGATTTCTTACCCTCCTGAGTCCCGTCCCTAAGCTACTTACTATATCGAAAATAATGTAAGAAATATGATTTTTGCCATTATATCTACCTTATATCACATTGCTAGTTGCATATTGTACTTGTTTGTAGCCTAAACACTGAAATTTGCACTTGAAACTGTAATTTTGTAACTTTTGGAGATGCCAGTGAAAACATGGCTGTGCCAGTAAATTCTGGGAGTCGTGTCAGTAAATTTCAATCTGGTAGGTTGGCAACACTGGCTGCAGTATGTGCAGCTGCTGGCTTTTAGTTTTTGAAGCGGTGGGCGGACCTTTTGCTTTAAGGCGATATTAAAGTCTTGTTTTTTTTTGTCTAACCACTTCAGCCCCGGAAGGATTTACCCACCTCCTGACCAGGCCACTGCGTCACTTTAACTGACAATTGCGCTGTTGTGCGACGCTGTACCCGAATAAAGCTGATTTCCTTTTTTCCACCCACAAATAGAGCCTTCTTTTGGTGGTATTTGATCACCTCTGCGTTTTAATTTTTTTGCGCTATAAATAAAAAAAGAGCGACAATTTTGAAAAAAAAAACTAAAAAAATTGACATTTTTACTTTCTGCAATAAAACATTTCCAAAAAAATGTAAAAAAACAAACTTATTCATCAGTTTAGGCCGATATGTATTCTGCTTCATATTTTTGGTAGAAAATACGCAATAAGCATATATTGATTGGTTTGCGCAAAAGTTCTCACATATACCAAATAGGGGATAGATTTATGGCATTTTTTTTTTTTTACTAGTAATGGCGGCGATCAGTGATTTTTAGCGGGACTGCGACATTGCGGCGGACAGATCAGACACCTAACTGACATTTTTTATACTTTTTTGGGAATCAGTGACATTATTACAGGAATCAGTAATACAAAAACGAATTAGCGCTTAGAGAAAAAAGTAATTGCAAGTGCTAAAATAATTGCTGCAGCTGCTTTGCAAAGAAGTGCTACAACTTCAAATGTGAAAAACGAAAATATTAAGGTGCAGCGCTGGCAGGTAGCGTGATAATCAAAAAAAATTGTGATCATAAAATTGTGAACAAACTTGACTACAAAGATGACACAGCAATGCCTGGATGGCAAAGAAATCGAGTCTATCAGAAATCAAGTGTTTATATGTGCTGTAGTGGAACACATAAATGAAACATAAATGATAGTGACAAATCTTCAATAGGTCCAAAACATCAAACGGATAAGCTGTTCCCCCTTCAGAGACCCCACTCACCAAATGATGCTTGTCCACCGCTTCTCAGTAAGGGATCATGGAAACAGCAAAAGTAAAAAAAGGTTATGCTGGCTTACTTTAACTTCATGGATGCTTGATGGAAGTTGCCACCGTAAATAGTTGCAGGAGAAAAGATAAAGTGAAGTGTTGCTAAACGGAATAGAACCGCGCTGACTAGGCGCTGGTTGCAGATGGTATGGCAGAGACAGGTAATCAGTAAAAGACTTCTGCGACCGCCGCTCAAATCACGTGCGCTCCACGGAGGCAGGAAATTGCGTCAGTGGTTTGCCGCAAACCGGAAGTTCGTCAACGCATTTCGCCCCTCCTCCAAGGCGTCATCAAAGGACATCACATCCGGCCTGCAACAACTTTATTTATAGCGAGGGGAAGGAACCTCCCGCGGGAAAAAATATGTAAATGGATCAATTACGATCCGTGAAAACTTTACTAAAAAGCTGCACTGTTATTGTACTAATGACACTGGCAAAGAAGGAGTTAACATCGGGGCGATCAAGGGGTTAAATGTGTTCCCAGTTTGTGTTTTCTAACTGTATGGGGGACTGTGTGACTGTGGAACCACACAGATCCGTCTTCCTGCATAGCAGAAAGACAGGATCTGTGTGATCTCTCGTCAGAACGGAGATTTGCCTTGTTTACACAGACAGATCCCCATTCTGTCACTGCAGGAAACGACCCGCTGATTGGCTCCCCCGTTGGCCAATGGGTGCCCACAAAAGCGAGTTTCCATGTTGACGTACAGCTACGGTGATTTGCGGGAACGAGCCAACTTGCCGCAGCATAATGATGGTGGCTGGCCGGGAAGCGGTTAAAAATATTTTTTTTAAATAACAAACCTGTCATATTTACCTGCTCAGTGCAGTGTTTTTGGCGGCCCAGATCCTCCTCTACTCAGGTCCCTCACTGGCACTCCTGGCCCCTCCCTCCTGCTGAGTGCCCCCAGTGCAAGCAGCTTGCAATGGGAGCATCCAGGCAGGCTTTCTCGTAAGCCTCTGCTCTGCATGTCCATTCACACCAGGGGTGGCCCCCTCTATCCATGGCTTCCCCCCTATTCATGCGTATGGCCCCTTTTAGGACGCCGGGCGCATGGATTCCAATGCGGGGGGTGGGTGTTTTTTTGAAGCACCTGATTAAAGCCAGAGGCTCTAATGGGCTTCAAAATAGGGTGGGCTTGGGGCGCATAGAATGCGAACAGAGCCCACCCAGGTGTGTTACAACAGTGAATAAATATTTGCTGTTGTAACACTGATCATCCTCCCAGCCAATCAGGAAGCAGGTTTTTGAGACCCGTCACCCGACTGGCTGAAAGGACAGGCGATCCTATTGGATGCCTAGGAGGAGGGGAGGAGACGCACGGCCGATGAGATGGAGGAATGGAGGAGATGCCGATGCCAATGCCCGATCCTGCTGTCGATGGCCACTGGCCGATACCCTCTACCTATATGGGGTAAGACAGCAAGCAGGCGAGGGGGGGGGGGGCTGGGGGGTTTGAGGTGCGTTCAGCCACCACTGATTCACACACACAACTGCGGATCAGTCCTGCCCCCTCTCTGTCCTCATTGGCTCACTGGCTGTGATTGACAATGGCTCCTGCTGCTGTCTTATCCAATGAGAAGGGAGAGTCCCCGGAGAGCCGAGGCTCTTGTGCATATCACTGGATCGAGAGGAGGCTTAGATAAGTATAAGAGGGGCTGCTGCACAGAGAAGGCTTTTTACCATATGTAGCGGGGTCTTTAAATTTAGGTGGGATACACCTGGGTGGTAGTATGATCCAGGTGTGTAAATTATGAGAGGAATTAGACCATTTGTATTCATGGAGGATTGGGCGGTGTATTAATCTCCTTGGCCTGTGGGTGGCGGGGTGCCCACAGGCTCAAGGTAGATTTACTGCTATAGTGCTGTCCTTTTTGTCCCTTTTCGGAGATGATATGGCGAGGGCGGGGAACCTGCCATGACGTCAATGGAGGAGATAAAAGGGGGAGACGCCTTGGCCACGAGGTCTACATCTTCTCCGGAAGGGATCTTCATCATCACGCGCCCAGGCACCTTAGGCCTGGGTGCGGGCGGTCCGGAGTTTTCGGCCCAGGCGCCCTAGGCCTGGCCGGAGCAGAGTTGGCGTCTATCCCAGGCACCTTCAGCCTGGGGTGAGGTACTAAGTCGGAGGCCTGGGGCCCGGTAACTTCGACTGGGTCCCGCGAGGGTGGAGAAGTCCGAGGGTCCCTGAAGTGGATGGGGCCCGAGTCTGAGGTGAAGAGGCTGGAGAGGTCACCCGTCCAGAGAGTCCGGAGCAGCATCAACCCGATGACGGATGGGCCTCCGGTAACTCCCTTGGAGGGACATCTTCCCCTGACAGGGGCCACAACGCAGCGAAAGTACTCCTATCTACATTCTCTTGAGTTGCTGGTAGAGACACACAAGTTCTAAGTTCTCTCTTAGCCGATGGCTATAGTAACCGCTGGTGAAACCACAGTGGTTTAGCTGACAATCACGATAGTGCCTCGACCTGCTCACCCCACCGTATTGAACTGTTATTGGGTCTCAACCAGTTGGCTGCTAAAGCACTGTTTATTGTGAGTGTGACAATAAAGCAAGAGTTGGACCTTTATCGGTGTGTGGTACTCTGGTTAATGGGAGCAAAGGGAAGTGTCAGCACAGCAGGACTTGGTCCTTAACCGAAACACACAGGCCCGAGGAAAATATCTGGTACTGGCCTTCACCTCACCCACTGCCATGGGGAGGACATGGGCCGTAGCGCATCTCACCCTCACACACGAAATACCCCTAGACATATCAGAGGGGGTGAGGCCGCTACACATAGAATGCATGAAGGTAAAAAAACCTTGAGCCTTTAGAAACACTTTAACCACTTAACGACCGCCCACTGTAAATATACGTTGGCAGAATGGCACCGTCAGGCAGAATCACGTACATATACGTGATTGCCTTTGTATAGTTGGGGGGTCCGATCGGACCCCCCTTCTTTACAGTGGGTGGTCGTTTTACCTTCGGGAGCGATCCGGCATGAGGGGACGGCCGTTCGATTCCGGCCACCCCCTCTCGATCGCTCCCGGCGAATGAGAGCTTCCCCTGCCTGTGTACTGTTTACACAGGCTGGAGGAAGTGATGTCATCTCTCCTGCGGCGCTCACATATACCGAGCGCCGTACAGGAGAAGATGCAGGTTAGTGCACACAACACTACACTGACACCAGGACACATAGGCACATAAATCGCCCCCAAACCCCCAGACACCCCCAGATCACCCCCCAGCCCCCAGTCACAGTGTCACTGATTGCAGTGACCATTTATTTAGTGATCACTGCAATCAGTGACATTTGTGACTGTAAAAGTGTCACTACATTTAGTTTTAGGTCCAGTGTAGCCCCCTAACCCCCCCCTAATAAAGGTTTAACCCCCTGATCACCCCCCAGATAACCCTTTCACCCCCTAGCACCGCCGTCGCTAAGCGATCATTTTTTTGATCGATGTCTTAGCGTCGGGGATGCTGATCGGTAGCCAGTAATTTTTTTTAGGTTCGCCGCAGGTTTTTATAGCGTCGGGTATCCCCATATATTACCTAATAAAGGTTTAACCCCCTTGATCGCCCCCCAGGTAACCCTTTCACCCCTATCACCACTGTCACTAAGCGATAATTTTTCTGATCGATGTCTTAGCGTCGGCGATGCTGATCGGTAGCCAGTATTTTTTTTTAGGTTCGCCGCAGGTTTTTATAGCGTCGGGTACCCCCATATATTACCTAATAAAGGTTTAACCCCGTTGATCACCCCCCAGGTAACCCTTTCACCCCCGAGCACCACCGTCACTAAGCGATCATTTTTCTGATCGATGTCTTAGCGTCGGTGATGCTGATCGGTAGCCAGTAATTTTTTTTAGGTTCGCCGCAGGTTTTTATAGCGTCGGGTACCCCCATATATTACCTAATAAAGGTTTAACCCCCTTGATCGCCCCCCAGGTAACCCTTTCACCCCCTATCACCACTGTCACTAAGCGATAATTTTTCTGATCGCTGTCTTAGCGTCGGTGATGCAGATCGGTAGCCAGTAATTTTTTTTAGGTTCGCCGCAGGTTTTTATAGCGTCAGGTACCCCAATATATTACCTAATAAAGGTTTAACCCCCTTGATCGCCCCCCAGGTAACCCTTTCACCCCCTATCACCACTGTCACTAAGCGATCATTTTTCTGATCGCTGTCTTAGCGTCGGTGATGCAGATCGGTAGCCAGTAATTTTTTTTAGGTTCGCCGCAGGTTTTTATAGCGTCAGGTACCCCCATATATTATCTAATAAAGGTTTAACCCCCTGATCGCCCCCCAGGTAACCCTTTCACCCCCTATCACCACTGTCGCTAAGCGATCGTTTTTATGATCGTTGTCTTAGTGTCGGTGATGCAGATCGGTAGCCAGTAATTTTTTTTTAGGTTCGCCGTCAGGTTTTTATATAGCGTCAGGTACCCCCATATATTACCTAATAAAGGTTTTAACCCCCTAATTGCCCCTAGTTAACCCTTTCACCAGTGATCATCATATAAGTGTTACGGGTGACGCTGGTTAGTTAGTTTGCTTTTTATAGTGTCAGGGCACCCGCCGTATATAACCCAATAAAGGTTTAACCCCCTGATCGCCCGGCGGGTGATATCAATTAGGTTTTAGCGTCAGAGAGGGTCTGCGTCACACCCCAGGCAGTGTCAGGTTAGTGCCAGTAACGCTAACACCCACGCGTGAAGCATACACCTCCCTTAGTGGTATAGTATCTGACCAGATCAATATCTGATCTGATCAGATCTATACTAGCGTCCCCAGCAGTTTAGGGTTCCCAAAAACGCAGTGTTAGCGGGATCAGCCCAGATACCTGCTAGCACCTGCGTTTTGCCCCTCCGTCCAGCCCAGGCCACCCAAGTGCAGGATCGATCGATCACTGTCACTTACAAAACACAACACACATAACTGCAGCGTTCGCAGAGACAGGCCTGATCCCTGCGACTCCAGTGCTGTAGGAGGTGATTTCACCACCACAGTTAAAAAAAAAAAGCAAATATGCCGAAGCATTGGGGCAGCAGGGGCGGAGGAGCGATTTTGCTCCTAATGCCGCGTACATACGGTCGAAATTCCGACGGAGGCTTGCCCGTGGAAAAGTCTGACCATGTGTACGCGGCATAACTTTTGCGGGAAGATGCCCCCATGCTTCGGCATATATAAATGGTGCATGTATACCCATCATTAGAAGTGGGTGGATGAAGGGCGGTATTCTAATGGTGGGCATACCCACCGATCAATCTTTTTTTTTCGTTCAGCCAACAGGCTGCATGAAAAAAAAGATTACAATACATGTCCAACAAGGACCAGCAACGTACTGGTATGTTGCTGGACTTTGAATGTTTATACCAGAATGATGCCTGCGGGTTTAGGTATCATCTTGGTATCATTCTTTTCAGCCAGCGGCCGGCTTTCATGTAAAAGCAATCCTAGTGGCTAATTAGCCTCTGGACTGCTTTTACAAGCAGTGGGAGGGAATGTCCCCCCCCCCCCGGATATAAAAAGCGCCATTGGGAAATTGGGAAAGCATTTTATCACACCGATCTTGGTGTGGTCAGATGCTTTGAGGGCAGAGGAAAGATCTAGGGTCCAATAGACCCCAGTTTTTTCAAAAAAGAGTACCTGTCATTACCTATAGCTATCATAGGGGATATTTACATTCCCTGAGATAACAATAAAAATGATAAAAAAAAATAAAAAATATGGAAGCAACAGTTTAAAAATAAAATAAAAAAGCAAAATTAATAATAAAAAAAAAAAGCACCCCTGTCCTGCCCTGCTCTTGCCCAATGGCGAACGCAAGCGTCGGTCTGGCGTCATATGTAAACAGCAATTGCACCATGCATGTGAGGTATCACCGCGAAGGTCAGATCGAGGGCAGTAATTTTAGCAGTAGACCTCCTCTGTAAATCTAACGGGGTAACCTGTAAAGGCTTTTAAAGGATTTTAAAAATGTATGTAGTTTGTCGCCAATGCGCGTTTGTGCGAAATTTTAAAGCATGTCGTGTTTGGTATCTATGTACTCGGCCTAAGATCATCTTTTTTATTTCATCAAACATTTGGGCAATATAGTGTGTTTTAGTGCATTAAAATTAAAAAAAGTGTATTTTTTCCCCAAAAAATGCGTTTGAAAAATCGCTGCGCAAATACTGTGTAGAAAAAAAAAATGCAACACCCACCATTTTATTCTGTAGGGCCTTTGCTTTAAAAATATATATAATGTTTGGGGGTTCAACATAATTTTCTTGCAAAAAAAAATATGTTTTCATGTAAACAAAAAGTGTCAAAAAGGGCTTTGTCTTCAAGTGGTTAGAAGAGTGGATGTAAGCTTCCTAATGTTGTGTATAAAATGCCAGAACAGTTCAAAACCCCCCCCCCCAAATGACCCCATTTTGGAAAGTAGACACCCCAAGCTATATACTGAGAGGCATGTCGAGTCCATGGAATATTTTATATGTTGACACAAGTTGCGGAAAAAAGACAATTTTTTTTTGCACAAAGTTGTCACTAAATGATATATTGCTCAAACATGCCATGGGCATATGTGGAATTACACCCCAAAATACATTCTGTTGCTTCTCCTGAGTACGGGGATACCACATGTGTGAGACTTTTTGGGAGCCTAGCCACGTACAGGACCCCAAAAACCAATCACCGCCTTCAGGCTTTCTAAGGGTGTAAATTTTTGATTTCACTTCTCACTGCCTATCACAGTTTCGGAGGCCATGGAATGCCCAGATGGCACAAAAACCCCCCAAATGACCCCATTTTGGAAAGTAGACACCCCAAGCTATTTGCTGAGAGGTATTGTGAGTATTTTGCAGATCTCGATTTTTGTCACAAAGTTTTGAAAATTGAAAAAAAAGAAAAAGAAAAAAATATGTTCTTTCTTCATTTTCAAAAACAAATGAGAGCTGTAAAATACTCACCATGCCTCTCAGCAAACAGCTTGGGGTGTCTACTTTTCAAAATGGGGTCATTTGTGGGGGTTTTGTGCTATTTTGGCATTTTATGGCCTTCGAAACTGTGATAGGTAGTGAGGAGTCAAATCAAAAATTTGTGCCTAGAAATCCTGAAGGCGGTGATTGGTTTTCGGGGTCCCATACGCGGCTAGGCTCCTAAAAAGTCCCACACATGTGGTATCCCCGTACTCAGGAGAAGCAGCAAAATTTATTTTGGGGTACAATTCCACATATAACCATGGCATGTGTGAGCAATATATCATTTAGTGACAACTTTTTGTAATTTTTATTTTTATTTTTGTCATTATTCAATCACTTGGGACAAAAAAAAAAATATTCAATGGGCTCAACAGGCCTCTCAGCAATTTCCTTGGGGTGTCTACTTTCTAAAATGGGGTCATTTGGGGGGGTTTTGTGCTATTTCTGCATTTTATGGCCTTCAAAACTGTGATAGGTAGTGAGGAGTGAAATCAAAAATTTACACCCTTAGAAATCCTGAAGGCGATGCTTGGTTTCCGGGGTCCCGTACATGGCTAGGCTCCTAAAAAGTCCCACACATGTGGTATCCCCGTACTCAGGAGAAGCAGCAGAATGTATTTTGGGGTGCAATTCCACATATAACCATGGCATGTGTGAGCAATATATCATTTAGTGACAACTTTTTGTAATTTTTTTTTTTTTGTCATTATTCAATCACTTGGGACAAAAAAAAAATATTCAATGGGCTCAACATGCCTCTCAGCAATTTCCTTGGGGTGTCTACTTTCTAAACTGAGGTCATTTGGGGGGGTTTTGTACTGCCCTGCCATTTTAGCACCTCAAGAAATGAGATAGGCAGTCATAAATTTAAAGCTGTGTAAATTCCAGAAAATGTACCCTAGTTTGTAAACGCTATAACTTTTGCGCAAACCAATAAATATACGCTTATTGACATTGTTTTTACTAAAGACATGTGGATGAATACATTTTGGCCTAAATGTATGACTAAAATTGAGTTTATTCGATTTTTCTTATAACAAAAAGTAGAAAATATCATTTTTTTTCAAAATTTTCGGTATTTTTCCGTTTATATCGCAAAAAATAAAAATCGCAGAGGCAATCAAATACCATTAAAAGAAAGCTCTATTTGTGGGAAGAAAAGGACGCAAATTTCGTTTGGGTACAACATTGCATGTCCGCACAATTTACAGTTAAAGCAGCGCAGTGCAAAATTCTGAATTCACCTCTGGTCCTTTAGCTACCAAATGGTCCGGGGCTTAAGTGGTTAAAGAAAAACGAAACCTTCGTTTTTTTTTTTTAAATAACAAACATGTCATACATACCTCCTCTGTGCAGTTGGTTTTGCATGGAGTGGCCCCGATCCTCCTCTTCTTGGGTCCCTCAGCAGCGCTCCTCCTCTTCTCGAGTGCCCCGACGGAGAGCCGCACTCCCTCGGGGCACTCGTGGGGGTGCGCTCCCATGTCCTGCTGCTGCGTCTATTGACACCGACTGCAGAACTCGGCCCCACCCCCCTCGTCTCCCACGTCCTCGGATTTGATTGACAGCAGGGGGAGCCAATGGCTGCACTGCTATCAATCTATCCAATCAGGACCCGAGACACCGGCTGGAGCTTGTGTTCTCGTTCTCGGCACTGGAAAGACTGGGTTCAGGTAAGTAAAAGGGGGTTTCGGGGGGGGGGGAGCTGCACTATAGAAGGTTTTTCACCTTAATGCATAGAATGCATTAAGGTGAAAAACCACGAGGGTTTACAACCCCTTTAAGTAGGAAGGTACACGGAATATTAAACAAATGAAAATAATAAAATGGAAAAAATGAAAAGTTGTCTGACATCAGTTGTTTCCTTTTCCAATAAAAATAAAAAAAGGGGTTTATTTGCACATTTACACAGCAGAAGAGTACATATTTCTGCAAGGCGGCTCGGGGAGGAGGAGAGTGTGAAGTGAAGCCTGAAATATATGTCAGTAAGCTGAAGTATACGAAGAGGCTGCATCAGGTAGCCATGGCAACAGATTGTAACCTAGCCGAACGCAGAAGTGATGTGACAAACGAGTGCACAACAACATCCTCCTAAAAGAGAACCTGCCACTTTGTGGTGTTTGTGCCTACAGTCACAAGTTTATACAAGAATGATTTTATCACCCCTTTGTTTAAAATGTTCTACTTTCATTGTTCTCTCTATGTCATATTCCACATACAATAAAATAGGATGAAGGTCTTTACTTTCAGCAGTCATGGATGTCTGAGTGCCCGTGTGCTCTGCTATCATTCAGGGCGGCCAGCACAGTGTACCCGCGGTTTTGGTACATGTTAGTTACGCTTTGCCTTAGGCACACTCATGCACACTGGACGTTTTTGGACGTTTTTACAGCTGCTGTTTTTGGCTTCAGATGTTCTACAGTCAATAAACTCTCCATTAGACTTGTGCACAACGGAAAAATTCGTTCCGTTTCGGTTCGTTTCTTTCCGGTCCTGTTGATTCGTAATCATTCGTAATTTTGCTAGACGGGATTTTTCGTGTTCGGACTCATTCGTATTTTTGCAAGCAACATTTTTCGTTGAATTTTTTGTTGCTTTATAATTCGTACTTTCGGTAGAGTACGTTGTTTTTCGTTGATTCTGGACACAACTCCTACTTTCGTAACTTTTTTTGGGTTCGTTGATTCGTAATTTTCCGTGTCTCTCTCACAACGACGCTGCCTATTATGCCTAATGTGCTTCGAATGGATTTGTACTTTTCTAAATACATAGCGGTTATTTGTAACGATTCGAAATCTCGTATTTTACTTTCGTTTTTTACATGCGGCTATAGGCTCCGCCCCTGTACACCATTTTGAGAGGGTTCAGCACGGTGAGGGAGAAGCAGAGAGCAGAGCAGAGTGAGTGTTATTGTGCTTCGAATGGATTTGAAATCTCGTATTTTACTTTCGTTTTTTCATGCGGCTATAACCTCCGCCCCTGTACACCATTTTGAGAGGGAGTTCAGCATGGTGAGGGAGAAGCAGAGAGCAGAGTGAGTGTTATTGTGCTTCGAATGGATTCGTACATTCGTAACTTTTTTCATAACGAATTATGCCGAAGACCTTCGGGCATTCGCTATTTTGCGGTATAATTTATTTCGGATTCGGTTTTATTCGTAATTGCTCTGTTCGGAAATTCGAATGCTTCCGAATGTCCGAAAGTTGCTAAATTCGGACGAATTTTGATTCGTTACGAAACGAATTGCACAAGCCTACTCTCCATGTTATTCTATGTGTCCATGCACACATAGGCTGTTATCAACTGTTTTTGGCTGGGGCATTTTTTGGGCTGTAAAAAAACAAAACAAGACTAGTGGGTTCTGAAAGGATTTTTCCAGCTGTAAAAACGTCAAAAAAGGCCTAAAAACACCAAAACACGCTCGAAAAAGCAGCTCACCAGCGGGTTTTAATGTTTTTGATCCCATTGGAAAAAAACGCAAAAAACGCAGAAAAGCAGTATTGCAAAAACGCTGAAAAACTCACTGCAAAGCTAATGGCGCTTTTATAACGTTATTATAACGTCCAGTGTGCATGAGGCCTTACACTTCTACCGTGTTTCCCCAAAAATAAGACCTACCCCGAAAATAAGTGTAGCAATACCCCCGAAAGGGGCCGCTGGTTTAAGATTTGGGCCTGCCCTTACCTTTCTGTTCACCACACTCGTCTTAGGGGTCCCTCTTGAAGAGCTTTCATGAATGTTCACACCAACACTTGGTTTCTTTTTCTTCAAGAGTTTTATTAAACAGTTCCAACAGAGGGGTAGAGGGATAGGGGAGGTTCAGGTACCTTGCTTTGCGGATCACGTACAATCTTAGATCCAGAGGACAAATCAGTTCCACGCTAGATTCAGCAACCACCGGATAGGCCTACTCTCATTGGCCTAGCAACCGGTGCAAAGCTCGCTCAAAGTCTCTGCCACAGACTTGATGAGTGCCGTCGAGTCGTTTCACAATCTTCTGCCACAAGATCGTGCAACCACACTGACACTTTGCAAAAGTTCCTTCAGAAAGTACACAGCTCACGTAAATTGGCCAGGATACGTCTGAGTCCCCAATTGTTCCGCTTCTTCCCGCAGGCAAGACCGCGTAGGACCATCCCTGGACTAGTAGGCCCCAGAAACTTCTGGGCCTACTCTCAGTTGCAGAGCCTCGGGCCAGCAGGCCCCGAGGCTGAGAATGTCTCGCACATCCCTGAGGCTAGGAGGGCCCTCGGGTCAGAATCCAGCAAACGAACCCAGATAGCGCGGTCTCCGTCCCTTAAGTACCCCTTCCCAGAATGCACAGCGGGTTGACCATGCCCCCTGAGCCACTTCTGGGAAATGAATACCCAATACATCCAGCCTGCTGCATTTCCAACCTTGACCTGTGGTGACAGTGACACCTACCGTCAAGTGGAAAAACGTGCAACCCAGCTGGACTGAAACAGAGCCAACAATTTAGCGTAATCCTTCTGAGTCAAACTACAGCTCAGACAACTAGATTTAACACATAGCGCCTACCCAACAGGAGCAGGGCGCTACATAAGACCTACTGTTATTTTCGGGAATGGCTGCAATATAAATAAGCCCTAGTTTAAAGTGCTGGTAGAGTTCTGGAATCCAATCCGTTGCAGTACTGTTTAGTGTAGACTGTGTGATCCTCTCCTCCCAGCTGTTAGCAAGGGATTTCGCCCCCCTTCCTCCTCTGTAGTGCACGGAGCAGGGAGGAGAGGTCCGGCGGGCTAAGGAAGTGGCGAGCTGCGCCCAGCTGATCTACCCCTCTCCAAGCAGTCAGAAGGGAATCTCGGTCCCCCCTCCCTCTGCAGAGCTCCGGCAGACAGAAGCACCCAGCAGTGCTATAAGAAGGTATGTGGCACTACACTATTTGCATTGTATCAAAAATAGAAAAAAAAAATAAGCACCGTTATGATCCCACCCTGTTCTCTTGCTACTATTTGCATTGTGTAATACTGTAACGCAGTGGCGGCTGGTGCTCAAATTTTTTGGGGGGGCGCAAACAAACTGAAAAAAAAAAAAAAACATCAATTGCCGCCACTGTGCCCATTAAACGCAGCCACTGTGCCCAAACGCCACTAGTTTGTCCCCAAATGCAGCCAGTTTCCCCCCCATATACAGCCAGTTTCCCCCCAAAATACAGCCAGTTTGTCCCCCAAAATACAGCCAGTTTGTCCCCCAATATACAGCCAGTTTGTCCCCCAATATACAGCCAGTTTGTCCCCCAATATACAGCCAGTTTGTCCCCCAATAATACAGCCAGTTTCTCCCCCATAATACAGCCAGTTTGTCCCCCATAATACAGCCAGTTTGTCCCCATAATACAGCCAGTTTCTCCCCCATAATACAGCCAGTTTCTCCCCCATAATACAGCCAGTTTCTCCCCCAAATGCAGGCAGTTTCTCCCCCATAATACAGCCAGTTTCTCCCCCATAATACAGCCACTTTCTCCCCCAAATGCAGCCAGTTTGTCCCCCATAATACAGCCAGTTTCTCCCCCATAATACAGCCAGTTTGTCCCCCATATGCAGCCAGTTTGTCCCCAATATACAGCCAGTTTGTCCCCCAAATGCAGCCAGTTTGTCCCCCAAATGCAGCCAGTTTGTCCCCAATATACAGCCAGTTTCTCCCCCATAATACAGCCAGTTTCTCCCCCATAATACAGCCAGTTTCTCCCCCATATGCAGCCAGTTTCTCCCCCAAATGCAGCCAGTTTCTCCCCCATAATACAGACAGTTTCTCCCCCATATGCAGCCAGTTTCTCCCCCATAATACAGCCAGTTTCTCCCCCATATGCAGCCAGTTTCTCCCCCATAATACAGCCAGTTTCTCCCCCATAATACAGCCAGTTTCTCCCCCAAATGCAGCCAGTTTCTCCCCCATAATACAGCCAGTTTCTCCCCCATATGCAGCTAGTTTCTCCCCCATAATACAGCCAGTTTATCCCCCAAATGCAGCCAGTTTCTCCCCCAAATGCAGCCAGTTTCTCCCCCATAATACAGCCAGTTTCTCCCCCATATGCAGCCAGTTTCTCCCCCAAATGCAGCCAGTTTCTCCCCCAAATGCAGCCAGTTTCTCCCCCAAATGCAGCCAGTTTCTCCCCCATATGCAGCCAGTTTCTCCCCCAAATGCAGCCAGTTTCTCCCCCAAATGCAGCCAGTTTCTCCCCCAAATGCAGCCAGTTTCTCCCCCATAATACAGCCAGTTTCTCCCCCATATGCAGCCAGTTTCTCCCCCATAATACAACCAGTTTCTCCCCCATAATACAGCCAGTTTCTCCCCCATAATACAGCCAGTTTCTCCCCCAAATACAGCCAGTTTCTCCCCCATAATACAGCCAGTTTCTCCCCCATATGCAGCCAGTTTGTCCTCATAATACAGACAGCTTGTCCCCCCCCAGCCCTGCACTTACCTTCCTCGCGTCAGCGCCGTCCTTCTTCCGTCCTCGATGTCTTCTCCCGCCCTCGATGTCACTTCAGCCAATCAGGTTACCGGTAACCAGACCCAGTGAACCTGATTGGCCAGGGAACGCACCCCTGTGCGTCCTCTCATTAGGTATTTAGAAGCCGATTACAGCCCTCAGGCTGTAGTCGGGAAGCCTATCAGAGCCTGCTGGCTCTGATAGGCACTTCTAAAGGCCAATCAGACGCTGTTATTCAGATGGCCGGCGCTCAAGGGGCCGGCCATCTGAATAGTGGGCGGCAGCAATACATAGGTTCATGCAATGCATGAACCTATGTATTGTTGTGGTAAGTGACGGCCGGGCGCAGAAGCGAGCAGTAGCGGCGCTTCTGTGCCCACTATGGTCGCGCCGCCATGTGTAAAAAAAAAAGACATTAAAAAAAAAAAAAAAAAACTCTTAAAGGGCCCGTTTTTTTTTTTTTTTGGTGACCACAGGAGGGGGGGCGGCGCCCGGGCGCCCCCTATGGACGGGCCGCCACTGCTGTAACGGAGTGTATTCCAGTATTCTACAAGCACTTTTACACAGGGAATTCCTGACAGGCAGGGAGGGAGAGAGACAGCATATGGCATAATAAGACCTACCCCGAAAAAAAGCCCTACTGCGTCTTTTGTTGCCAAAATTATTACAAGACCCGGGCTTATTTTCGGGGAAACACGGTATTATGTCTTGCGGTTTAGATGCATTTTCTGAATGCACACCATAAGTTCTGCATGCGTTTAAAAGTAAAAAATCAATCCAAAAAGCAGATGTTAGGGCTTATGTAATGGTATGCCCTGACTACCCTCTATCGCCTTGCCCGCCTCAGTAGCCCAAAAATGTAAACATGATAAGACAGTTGATTGCTGACAGTTCTTGATAAGTTGGTTATGTGATTTGTGCTGGGAAAATTCTGTCCGTGTATATGTAAATATGGCAGCTCCACTTTACTCACAAATAAAACGTTTGGACCATACAGTATCACTAGCACGCCCCACCGCAATTTTGCCCATGCTTGGACAGAGCCAATTTAGGCTGTTAAAGTGTAGAGTAGTTTTCTTTGGACTGTATCATCAGTTTTGTTTCTATTGACATCCTATGCCCAATCAGACTTTCTGGATCAGCCTTCGCCTGGTTCTGTTATGGGTTCTGATTGCTATTATTTAAAATATAACTCCAGCAGCAAAATTGAGACTCCTTTATAATAGCATAGATGGGCAATGCTGGAGATCCAAGTGTAAAGATTTTGCCAGTGCCACTACCATCTGAATGTCGCATCTGAAATCGAGATTCATCAGACCAGTCAATGTTTTTCCAATCTTTTATTGTCCAATTTTGGTGAGTCTGTGCGAATTTTAGCCTCAAATTCCTGTTCTTAGCTGACAGGAGTGGTACCCAGTGTGGTCTTATGCTGTTGTAACCCATCTACTTCAAGGTTCGATGTGTTGTGCATTCAGAGATGGTATTCTGCATACTTTGGTTGTAACGAGTGGTTATTTAAGTTACTGTTTGTTGCCTTTCTATCATCTCGAACCAGTCTGCCCATTCTCCTCTGACCTAAGACATCAACAAGACATTTTCATCCACACAACTGCCACTCACTGGATATTATCTCTTTTTTTGGACCATTCTCTGTAAACCCGAGAGATGGTTGTGTGTGAAAATGCCAGTAGATCAGCAGTTTTCAAAATACTCAGAGCAGCCCGTCTGGCACCAACAACCATGCCATGTTCAAAGTCACTTAAATCCCCTTTCTTCCATATTCTGATGCTTGGTTTGAACTTCAGCAAGTTGTCATCACTATGTCTAGATGCTTAAATGCATTGAGTTGCTGCCATGTCATTGGCTGATTAGCAATTTGTGTTACCAAGCAAATGAACAGGTGTACCTAATAAAGTGGCTGGTAAATTACTGCTAGTTCTCACCCTTAGTCCGGGTTCACATAAATCCCGCGGGTTTGTGCCTGGAGTCCGGGGCGTGTCTGTTCACTGGTTCAGGTGTGATTTAGGTCCAAAGTTTTGAATGAATTCACACCTGAACCAGACCCATACATGCACAGGACCCTTTTGCAATCTGCTCTGTGGCCGCCCCGGACCTGTGTGAACCGGCTCCATTGACAGCCGGTCACACTCGCCTGTCATGCCAAATGGATGTGGGGAAGCCTGCATCCAATTCACATATATATATATATGTGAACCCAGCCTTAAAATGGATGTAAACCCGATTCATGAAATTTGAGTTGGGGCACATATCTGCAGTGTTTTCTTATCTCTCTTCAAAGCACTAAGTCCCTTGGCTTTCTCCTGCTCCGTTCTTCTGTTATCAGCCTGATAACTTCTGACAAGTTCTCCGACAACTGTGATACAGCCAGGCAGAATTTTGTGTCGTGGGAGGTTGGCATCCATCATGGGAGCCGGTTCAGGAGGCGGGACTTTGAATGTCACTTGGCCGTGCCGGATAGGTGGTAGATGGAGATCCCCACTCTCTCTGGCGGTGCTCGTCTACCCCCTTGCCTTCAAACTGGCAGCCCGCCTGGCGTACACCAGAAAGCGGCCCCAGGGCAGGCGGCCAATAGCCCTGAGTTCCCAGCCAACCCCAGGCCTTGGGACTTGGGGCTAATAATTGTGTCACTGTTATCGAGACCCGGGGCATTTTGGGGGCCCACTCTGGGCTTTCTGGGGGCCCACTCGGGGCTATAGTCCCGGTCAGCCCCCCCTCTCGACGCCACTAGAGGTTGCTATCAATAGATTAGCAGAGAGCTGAACGATTCACAAAACAGCTCTGCAAGTATCAGCCTATGTGGGGTCGGGGTGTGTTCCTTTGATTTGTTTATTCTCTGTGTATCATCTGAGGCTGTTCACTTCACTGGGTATATGTGAGGGTTTACATCCACTTTAATCTTACAAGATTTTGAGTGGTCAGTACTGTGCAGCTCACTGTTCTCCTTGCTGGAGAGAAAGCTGTACTTGTGACCTGCAGTGCAAAGATCTCCCTGATTCCTGCAACATTCTGTGGATATGTGTGTCCTACACCTCTCTCGCTACTTCTTGAATATTTTCAGCAATCATCTACCAAAATGGCTTCCTTTGCACAGATATGCAGTGCAGGACTAGGCATGGTAAGTCAGTAATGGGTAAAAGATCATCTGCAGGCAATACTGGTGACTAGTCATTTGTCCTTTGCCTGCTTTTTTCATAATTACTTGTGCTGGGAATGTTCTAATAAGAGGATCGCACAGAGTGTCAGAGATGAGCTTATAGCATTGTTTAATCACAGTGGAACTGGGGAGTGCTGTGCTGTGTGGCAGAGATTTGTGAATCTCAGGATGTATAGACAACATTACTGTACAACTCCCTTGGCAGGTAAAACAGCTTCCTTTTATGTATCTGTTTGCCTGGAATTCAGCCTCAAGTACCTTATTTAAAAAAAAAATCTCTGTTGATCCAGTAGCTTCAATACTTCATGAGCCACTGACTTGAAGCAGTTAAGCAGATTAGGGAGCTCTGAGTCTGACGTTGATGATTAGCATGCTACTTGTTGTGGGTCAGTGGCTCAGAAAACAGAGACAGCCAGGCAACTTTTATTTTTGGGTCTCATTCACATGGGGTGTATGAATGCATGCATATATGAGGGCCATTTTTACCTGCATGGTAATGCACGGGTGTTCTGTTCATCCCCAAGCGGGCAGTCTCATTGCTGTCAATTTGGACGCAGTAGATGCACAGACACAGCCGTTGCTCCCAATGTGTAATCTGTGTGGGTACGGGTGCATGGCCCCAAATGCACCCGCATGGATGTCACATTGCCAGCAGAGGCTCACAAAATCACATACGGGAAAGATAAAAACACTTAATTTCAAGAGAGCAAATTTTCCAAGGATGAGGGCTGCTCTCCAGGACTTAGACTGGGAGGGAATATTGGCATCAATGGGCACAGAACAGAAATGGGAATTCTTCAAAAAGACTGTTTGTGAACTCACTGCAAAGTATATTCCCATGGGCAATAAGTTTAAAAGGTTAAAAATAAAACCTATGTGGCTCACGGCCAAAGTTAAAAAAGCTATAAACAATAAGAAAAGAGCTTTTAAAAAATATAAAAATGAAGGAACACTAATGTCATTTAAATGTTACAAAGAATATAACAGGATATGTAAAAAGGAAATCAAGGATGCAAAAACTCAAAACGAACAACAAATTGCAAAAGATAGTAGGACAAACCCCCAAAAATTCTTCAAATATATTAATAGTAAAAAGGTCAAGTCTGAGCATGTAGGACCTTTACAAAATAATCTAGAGTGGGTGACTGGGGACAAAGAGAAGGCAAATGTATTAAATATTTTCTTCAGCTCTGTGTATACAAAGGAGCATGGGGGAGCTCATGTCCATAATGGGGTTGGTAGTGGCACAGCCCCAAATGATCCACAATGGCTCAAAAGTGATATGGTCCAGAAATATTTAGACAGAATAAAGGTGGATAAAGCACCTGGACCAGATGGCATCCACCCACGGATCCTAAAAGAATTGAGCTCTGTAATTTCAAAGCCATTGTATCTAATTTTTAGGGACGCATTAATGACAGGAATAGTACCACCGGATTGGCGCAGGGCCAATGCGGTGCCTATATTTAAAAAGGGAACAAAGTCTTTACCAAGTAACTATAGACCTGTTAAGCCCTGTACACAGGATCGGATTTCCTATGGATTCTAAAGCCGTGACGTAAAACACTCCGACAAGCCGAGAAAAATGAAGTTCAATGCTTCTGAGCATGCGTCGACTTGATTCTGAGCATGCATGGATTTTTTGTCCGATGGAGTTCCACACAGACGATCGGAATTTGCTATCGTTTTTTTTCCCATCGGATAAATTTAAAACATGTTCTATTTTTTCTCACCGATGGAAAAAAGACCGATGGGGCCCATACACGATCGGTTTATCCGATGAGAAAAGTCCATCGGACTGTTTTCATCAGTAAAACCGATCGTGTGTACACGGCATGAGTTTAACTTCTAAAGTTGGGAAGATACTGGAGAGATTAATAAAAGACCACAGATGAGTTCTTGCTGGAAAATAATATGTTAAGCAACAGACAGCATGGATCATGAAAGACAGAAGTTGTCAGACAAACCTGATTTCTTTTTATGAAGAGGTAAGTAAAACCTTGGATAGAGGGGTGGCGGTGGACGTGGTATACTTGGATTTTTCGAAAGCGTTCGATACAGTTCCCCACACACGGCTCATGTGCAAGGTAAAGTCTACAGGATTGGAAATATCAGTTTGTAAATGGATAGAAAACTGGCTAAAAGACAGAATTCAGAGAGTAGTGGTTAATGATTCCTACTCTGAATGGTCTAAGGTTCTCAGTGGTGTACCCCAAGGTTCAGTGTTGGGACTAGGGGTGCGCATCTTCGGTGGTCTCACGATTCGATTCGATTACGATTATCATGTCAACGATTTGTTTCGATTCGATTCCGCGATGCATCACGATGCATCACGATTAGAAAGATGGAGGAGTCTGGAGAAACGGAAGGAGGAATCCATGAATAGGAAAGGAAGGATGGAGTAGTCTGGAGATGGGAACTAAAGGATGGAAGAGTCTGGGGATAGAACTGAAGGATGGAGGGGTCAAGGGATAAGAATTGAAAGATGGTGAAATCCATGGAGAGAGAATGGAAGAGTCCGGGGATAGGGAAATAGGAATCCATGAATAAGGAAAAAAGGATGGAAGAATCGGAGGATAGGAATGGAAGGCTGGAAGAGTCCAGGAATATTATTAGATGGAAGAGTCTGGGGGGGGGGGTGATAGGAACTGAAGGATGGAGGGGTCGGTCCAGAGATAATTTTGTTATTTTATAATTATTGTTTAGGGCTGCATGGGGTGGGGGTTGGAGCCTGTGAATGGAGGCGAGGTGGGTGAGGGCTATGCGGTGGCCATTGGTTTGAATGGGGAGATGGAAGAGGAATGGACTGGGAGCCATATCCATCTGATGTGTAGTTTGAGTGATCAGGAATAGTTTGAGACATATATAAAAGAGGTGGGGGGGGGTTGGGCGAGAGATAGTGAGACCTGCGGGGGGGGGGAAGGGGCTGTGAAGGACATTAGGCAGTTTGACAGCCAGCTTGGGAACATGCTGTCATATCTGCATTATTAAAAACAAAATAAAGTTAGCGCTGTATGATTAGTTGGCAGCTAGCACATGGTGATAGTGAATATACAACTTTTAATAGACCATAAAACAAAAAATGGTGTGCAGTGCTTTGCGGTGATATATGTACAAAAAATAGTCTTATTAAGTAATGAACAAATATAGTCCTGAAATATATTTATATATATAACTCTGTGATCTGATTGAAAGAAATCTTCTGTGTATTCAAAGTAATTCCAGTGCTGAGTGTGCTCTGCTGTGTACAAATCATTCACCAGAAATCAGGAATGATTTGTACACAGCAGAGCACACTCAGCACTGGAATTACTTTGAATACACAGAAGATTTCTTTCAATCAGATCACAGAGTTATATATAAACATATTTCAGGACTATATTTGTTCATTACTTAATAAGACTATTTTTTGTATATTTATCACCGCAAAGCCCTGCACACCTTTTTTGGTTTTATTGCCCTATCTGCATACAGTCTGGCACGGCACCTCCCTTACCATGTCAGTCCTCTCAGTGTCCTCCCTGCGGCCCTCTTACCTGGCTCTACCGCTCTTCTGGCTCTCCTCCATCATACCTCCGGCTGGATACGCCGCGGCCACCCTGAAACATTCCGGGACCAAAGGCACTGATGGCTACACTCTCCTCCGCGCTCCGTGCTCCATAAGCAGGCCGCAGCCGCCGCCACCCTTATCAGCAGCAGGGACAGCTCAAGCCAACACAAACTCCGGCCACAGCGCTCCATGTTCCTGCCAACCTGTACACAGCATGGGCTCCTCACTTCCGCATTACGCCGCCTTTCTATTGGCTGATGAGGGGAGAGGGAAGGGGATTGATGGAAGGCCTCCTCTCCTCTCCTCGCGACACAGGGGGGAGGCGGGAAAAAACGGCACTTAAACTTCGGATGCTTTCCGCTCCACTCGGAGGCAGGGCATGGTGCGGCGGCACGGCGCGAGGATGACGTCATCCTCCATAATCGATTACTTAAAGCTACAGCATCAATTCCGCATCGTGGACGGTCGAATCCCGATGCATCGATGCGACGATTAAATTCAACACCCCTAGTTGGGACCCTTACTTTTTATTATCTTTATAAATGATATTGGGTCTGAGATCAAAAGTAACATTTCTGTCTTTGCAGATGACACCAAGCTATGCAGTGGAATAACGTCCTTACAGGATGTCGCCAATTTACAAGCCGACCTCAATGCTCTGTCTAATTGGGCGACTATGTGGCAGATGAGGTTTAATGTTGATAAATGTAGTTATGCACTTGGGGGCTAAGAATATGAATGCATCATACATACTAGGGGGAGTACAACTGGGGGAATCTGTAGTGGAGAAGGATCTGGGGGTTTTGGTAGATCATAAGCTTAATAATGGCATGCAATGCCAAGCTGTGGTTTCCAAAGCGAGCAAAGTCCTTTCTTGTATTAAGAGAGGTATGGTCTCCAAAGAGAGAGATATCATTTTGCCTCTGTTCAAATCATTAGTAAGACCTCATCTGGAATATGCAGTTCAGTTTTGGACACCAGTTCTCAAAAAGGATATCGGGGAACTGGAGAAAGTGCAGAGAAGGGCAACCAAACTGATAAGAGGCATGGAGGAGCTCAGCTATGAGGAAAGATTAGAGGAACTGAATTTATTCTCTCTTGAGAAGAGGAGATTAAGTGGGAATATGATCAACATGTACAAATAAATAAGGGGTCCATATAGTGAACTTGGTGTTGAGTTATTCACTTTACGGTTCACACAAAAGACAAGGGGGCACTCTTTACGTCTAGAGGAAAAAGAGATTTCATCTCCAAATACGGAAAGGATTCTTCACAGTAAGAGCTGTGAAAATGTGGAATAGACTCCCTGCAGAGGTGGTTCTGGCCAGCTCAGTAGATTGCTTTAATAAAAGCCTGGATTCTTTCTTAAAGCGGAGTTCCACCCTTTTTTTATGTTTATTAAAAGTCAGCAGCTACAAAAAGTGTAGCTGCTTGCTTTTAATAAACATACACTTACCTGTTCCACTGTCCAGCGACGCGCCGCCTGGAGCTCCGCTCCTCTCCCCCCTCCTCCGCCGGCGCGTCCATTCACAGTGTGGGCACCCGGCCGTGACAGCTTTCGGCTTCACGGCCGGGCACTCACTGCGCATGCGCGAACGGCGCAGCGCTCTGTGAGTGGACAGGCGATCGCCTGGGACCTGTCACGTCCCAGGTGATCGCCTACAGGGAGGAGCCGCCACAAGGCGATATGACGTATCGCCTAGGCGGCTCCAGGGCGGAAGGAGGAAGTGGGACAGGAAGTCCCACTCCTACTGAAGCCCCCACTCCCCCCCAAAAAAAATTACATGCCAAATGTTGCATGTAAGGGGGTGAGGAGTGGAATAAAAAAAAGTAAAAAAATTGGGTGGAACTCCGCTTTAAATGTACCTAATATAACTGGGTACTAACATTTATAGGTAAAGTTGACAGACACACAAAAACAGTCTCCTGCGCTCGGAAGTACAGTCTCTTAGTGGCACAACCAGAGTATTCCGTAGGGAAATTACCAAGAATCTTCTTTCCTGTACGTTGGTCGTACTTCACGACCAATGAGAACGAGAATGGGGGAGCATAGGAGTAGTATCCTGACGGAAAAAGAGAACTATTCGGTACCCAGACACTTCAAATAGGCCCATGATAGTTCGGTTAGTGGTTTGAAAGTGTTTGGGATTGAGGCCATATCGAATGATTTTGATAGCGGTAAAAAACACCAGATACTGTGTACTAGAGAGGCATATTGGATATTCACCTTGGGCTCTCTAGTTCCTCATGGCTTAAACGAAGGGATCGAGTTACATAATATAGTGTAGATCCCCCTCTGTCTCATTTGGATCGGATAGCGGTATGTTCTTTGTACTGTCTAGATACATAGGTAGTGTTTACCACTCTAAGCTAGTGGGACCACCTGCTCCGCCATATAGTGGAACTACGTATCGTGGTCAGGCTCATTGGTTCTCTAGTGTAGTAGGACCTTTAGGCTATTATTTTCTATAGCTTTATAGCATTTTAGAGGAAATACATTTTAAGTATTAGGGTATGCATTATATTACATTTAATACTCTTTTAGCAATCCTGCACTTTTTAACGTCATTTTTATTTTATTTTATTTTTTTAATTAGGTATTTATTAGTTTTTACTTAAGAAGTATCCAATATTGTGCTAGTGGGGTTGTGGTAGGTTAGACATATAGTCCTGAGGTATTTGTTAGGTCATCTCCTTTTGGTGGATGTTGTCATCAAAGAATAGGTTTTGACAGGGTTTATATTATGGACTTTGGGTGGGCCCTTCAGGATATTTTTACAATGTTGCACAATGCTCGTATATTGATTTGCTACATTGTTTGAGAGTTTGTGCATGTGTGTGGGCGCGTGTGCACGAGCCCAAGGTGTTGGGTGACTCGGTGCACATATGCGCCTGCCGCTGGCCCAACCACTATGGGTATGCGGTGGGGCGGATGTGGGCCCCGGGTGGGTGGCGTGCGTGCACACATGCATATTTCTATTGCTGAGTTTTGTGTCGTTTGGTCCTATATTATGATGGACCGAAGTGTGGTATTGGACCTCCCCTGGAGCAACTGAAGAATAATTGTTCCCTATACCTAGTGTATTTGATAGATTGATTCCATGTGTATTTGGGCAAGAGTTAATTATGCCACTACGGGTGCTTATACTATTCTAAATTGATTAATTCTATCAATTATATTCTCTGGTGGTATTTTGCATAGGTGTGGGGTCAGGTGTTGGGGCAATAGCCCTCACAGGCCACCTAGTATGATACTGCCCTTTTTCTAATAGTTTAGGGTCCCCCCCTTTTTTATGGTTTGAGGTGCCATCTGTCAATAGATATTGTATACCAGTATTAGTTCCTAAAAATAATCCCCCTTCCCCTTTACTTATTTATAATTTTTTATTTTTTTTATATGTATCAGTATCTATTGAGGGTGTGGGGGCCACCACTATCATAGCGGCTTTGGGACCCGATATAGATTGGAGGCTGTGCTGGCACCAATATGTCCTCCTAGCTTCTGGTCAGCGCGGGTCACGTTTGTGCTGTGCCGCGCACAGATCAGCAACTCGGGGACACTGTGATTGGCAGGTAATTGCGCCTGTACAGAGAGGATCAACAAAACCGGATACAGAGTGCGAGAGCCGCCTTCGTATCCGGGACAATCTTTGATGCCTGTCCAGCCCATCTGAGGGCGGAAATGACGGGTACATCTACCGGGAGTGGCGGGTGGAACGCACATCCACCGCTACTTCCGGTTTCTTCGGCCAGTGTGCGTCCCATCTAGTAGTGGCTAGATGGTCAGCGCGGGTCACGTTTGTGTTGTACCGCGCACAGATCAGTAACTCGGGGACACTGTGATTGGCAGGTAATTGCGCCTGTACAGAGAGGATCAACAAAACCGGATACGGAGTGCGAGAGCCGCCTTCGTATCCGGGATAATCTTTGATGCCTGTCCAGCCCATCTGAGGGCGGAAGTGACGGTTACATCCACCGGAAGTGGCGGGTGGAACGCACATCCACCGCTACTTCCGGTTTCTTCGGCCAGTGTGCGTCCCATCTAGTAGTGGGAAGATAGATACATCAGCTCCCATGACGTTGGACTACTTGTAGATGGGTGGCAGCAGCGATCGGCGGCCCATGATAGTTTGAATGGCATGGGTAAGTCCCGCCAGGCAATGGCTTTTAATTTGCCATTTGCTAGCTGGCACTTAGGTATTTAGGTATGGCGTACTAACAGTTACCATGTAAACATATAGATAGACATATGAGAGTGTATAGTGAGGGGTTAAGCCTATATGGGTTTGCCTTTTAGGTGAGAGGAGGAGTGGCCTGTGGTGGGTGGAGTTGTAGACAGGTGACCACTCAGGCCCATTTACACATGGACAAAAAGGAGCCCAGAGAGAGAGGGGGGTCCAGTCACCATCACTTTTTGGCTCTGAGGAAGAGGGTGCGCCCTCGCAACGCGTCAGCCGTGGCTGTGAATTTTGTTGTCTGGACTCTCTGGTCGTCCGGTTCCAGTAGGAGGCTATCTCCTTTTGATGGAAAGATTATGTGTTCAATACTATACTTGCTTTGTGAGTATTTTTAATCCTTCAAACTTTTTAAATAAAACCTAGCCATTGGTAATGCACTAGGTCGGTGCGCCTTCTGTTTTCCTTTACTTTTCAGTCTTAAAGAATAGGTAAAGTTGATCCGGGGAAAATCTGATTGCCTCTCAGGGGATCAGGAAGGATTTTTTTCCCCTGCTGTAGCAAATTGGATCGTGCTCTGCTGGGGATTTTTTCGCCTTCCTCTGGATCAACTGTGGGTATAGGATTGTGTATATGGGATTTCTTTGATTGTGTATATGGGATTGTGTGATATTTTATTTTTATTTTTTTATGGTTGAACTGGATGGACTTGTGTCTTTTTTCAACCTGACTAACTATGTAACTATGTAATGCAGCCATTGCTGACTTCCTTCCAAGGCCTTGTTCACATGGGGCCTATGCATCCATGCCCTATGTGAACGAGGCTTTGGAAGGAAGTCAGCAATGGCCGTCTCCATATTCCCCCAAACTACATCTTTCCTTTAAGTGGTTTAAAGTACAAGTAAACTCTTTTTGCACATGCTTAGTGCATATCAGATTTACAACGATGGTTTAAAAATTTGCAGCTATGCAATTACTATATATACAAAAAATTTCATGTAAATGCTTTTCCGCCTCAACTTGCTGTGCAAATGGTGGGTGGAGATATTTTCCATGGTGTAACGTATCCTGCATACATCACTGCAGTGTGCTCATGTCCTTTGCCCAGGCCTAAACAGAACTGATTGGTGCACTGATGGTGATACTGCTTCCCAGGTAGCCACCCAGCGTGACACTCCTGCAAGTCATGCGGGGTGGCTCCATCATCTTGATTGATAGCAGTGCACTTAAGTGTTTCTCCATAATAATTCGACCCATTTGACACTCATGAACTGTTGAAATGCTTGATTTCCTTGGTAGTCATGATGGCAAAATTATGCAAGGAGGATGTGCTCTGCCACCCTGCAAGATGTGCAGGACTGTCATGTCGGGCGGCTAGTTGGAGAACGAAGAAAGTCAACGTCCTCTAAAACACTGATAATAGAGCATACACAGAGTGGCAATGCAGAACACTGTGGATCATCTGACATAGTGTTGCCACTTTGAGTACGGAGGTACTGTCAAGATCGCCAGGTATTTAATGTGTGTTAATCTATTTTTTTACCAAAACTCTGACCATATATAATAAGGGAGAGTAGTTATGGAGTCAATCAGGGAAAGTAAATGATTGGGTTTACTGACACTTTAAGGTATTTGTCAGTTTGATGGAGATTGGCACATTTTCCATATGAAATAAGACTGCGCATCAATGCCAAGTCTCTGTGGTGCTACCTTTGCCATCTGCTTTTGTGCATTAGTAAATGTGTCCAGGAAAAGGAAATGTAAGCAGGAAATATTGTGTAGCTGGTTACACCTTCTGTTACTAAACAGAGAATCTTTACCTATTTTTTACACACCATTAAATGATGATATTAACTATGCATGGAAAAGATACAGAACAGAAAGGAAAAAAATCCTGCAGCAGACTTTAACTGTAAAGTAATACAAAGCCCAAGAGTTGGACTTTAAAAAAATGTGCCAGATGACAATAATTTTGCCTGCCATTGCTGACCTGTCCAGAAAATTCTAGCGGCCTGCCTACTATGCTGATGCTTTAGGTTCAGTATTGCCTGACCTGTTACAGACCTAGAACAAGTAAAGAGATAAGGATTTCCAACGTTTGTCTGACTTTCCCCAGTTGGATGCTTGTTCTAAATCTGTGACTTAAAGGAACACTAAAGGCAATTTTTTTTTTTTTTTTAAATAACAAACATGTTATACTTACCTCACTGTGCAGCTCGTTTTGCACAGAGTGGCCCCGAACCTGGTCTTCTGGGGTCCCTCGGCGGCTGTCTCTGCTTCTCCCTGTAAGAATTCACCACCTTCATGCGAGAAAAATGCGCTGGAGCATGCACACGACCGTTTTTCACGACCATTTTTAAAAATGGCATTTTTCTCGTCATGAAAAACGGTCGTGTGTACGCGGCATAAGAGTCGCCTCTCTTCTCTTTAATACTCTGTAGCTCCTGCTGGATTTTACTTCTAATCCCCTTGTGGAGGCTTCCATTTGTAAATGGACATTTTATGGTTAAACAACCTATCACATTGCTATAATCTTTTTATATGGACTGTAAACTGAAGAACTTATGAATAAATGGTTGTGGAACGAATCATTTGAGTTTCCATTATTTCTTATGGGGAAATTTGCTTTGATATACAAGTGCTTTGGATTACAAGCATGTTTCTGGAACGAATTATGCTCGCAATCCAAGGTTTTACTGTAGTTTTCTTTTTTTTCGTTCAGCCTATAGAGCTGGTAGAGGTAGGTAGAGGTCCCCTTAAGGTTGCTCCTCAAGGGTTGCGTCTACTACTGGCAGGGTGCTTTGTAGGTATCCCGTTATATGGTGGATGTTGCTTTAGCTTGGAGCCTTTTTACCAGGAGACAGAGAGAGAGAGAGAAGGGGCTGCTGCCAGGCATTCTTGTGCTCTCCCCTGGGAGAGGAGCGGATGGAGGAACCTCTCTACTTTCTCCACCATCTCTACCACCCAAAAGGGTAATTGAGAAAAGGAATGTCAATGGGAGAGGCTGAGACAAAATGCTGCAGAAAGACAGTGTTTCCCCTTGTCCTCTCCTCTGGGAACTAATAGCCGTGTAAGGAACCCATGTAAGGACTGAATTAAGCTAGCATGAAGCCAACAGTTACTGGATGCTATGCATCCCTTATGCACTTTTGACTTCAAGCCGATATTTGAAGATATCTGGAGAATTCCAATGCTAGTATTTGATCTGGTAAGATGTATTCACTGAGTTCTGCAAGTAAAGACGTTTAACTGAATCTGGAAGCCTGTGTGTGATATCTAATGGAGAAGTGTTTTATACAGCTAAGCCTGGAGAGTGGAGTGCGAGGTGTGTTACTGATACAAGTCTGTCTGCATGGACCCGGAAAACCTACCTGTGGACCAGGTGGGTAAGTACTTCTGGGAAGAGGGGATTAATTAAATAAAGGACAAGGAGGATGGAAGCCTTTAGGCCACCATCTGTGAATGGGACAGTATTGGTTCGGGCTGCACAAACGCTCAGCAGCCTGTATTCTCTTGGGGTGAAACCTGGCTGCATGTGACAGTGAAGTGGAAACAAGTTGGTTCCCATCCTACAAGGCTGCAAGCTGAACGAAAGAAAAAAAAAAAAAAGACAAACTGGCTGCAAATGCAGCTGCGGTTCACGTTAATATTTTTTAGCAAACTTCTACAAAAGTAGATTTTAATGGAGCAGCGTTGAATCTGGAGACACCCAGACATATAGAACTTACAAGAGTAGGCCAGCAATGGCAGCTTCCATATATCTCTCATGACAGGTGTACTTTAAAGCCCAAGTCAACCCTCTTGTAATATATGTATATGATGTTCTTTTACTTTTTTTTAGCTGCTAATGCTACAAGGGTTAATATACCCAGTGCTTGCAGCACCAAGGAGGGTCAGCTAGCTGTTATTACAGCGCAGTTGACTTGCTCCCCAGCGGTCCAGCATGCTCCTCTGAACACTGCTACAATCAACAATGCTGCATAGGGATCAAAGAGACTGTTAATTAGAGCAGTGTGCAGGGGGGCACTTGACAGCTCTGCCACTGTGTTTTACAGTACATCCGGAAAGTACTCACAGTGCTTCACTTTTTCCACATTTTGTTATGTTACAGCCTTATTCCAAAATTGATTAAATTAATTATTTTTCTCAAAATTCTACAAACAATACCCCATAATGACAACATGAAAGAAGTTTGTTTGAAGTGTAGCGCCCATCCCAATTTATGGGACGCTATATGTGTAAATTTAGGGGTGGTTTGAGCTAATAGTTTGGCTCAGACCTGTTTATATATTAAATTGCTTCTGCTCTGGGTGCGGTGCTACCTGGCAGTATAGTTCCCTGTTGCTTGTAGATGGCGCTGTCGTCTTCGGCTCAGGTTGAACCGCAGGGGGTATCGCAGCACTATTGGGTTTTCTCTCTCGATAGCCGTGCAGTGGGCGTGGTTTACCCGCTGTGCATGCTGGGAGAGGGTACATAAGGGGCAGACGCCATTAGTCGTGAGGCGATTCCAGGGGGACCCCAAGGAATTCAGGGGGACCTCTGGTCCAGTGAGCGTGTCTCGTGGCCCTCATGGCACGAGACGCGTGTGATTGGTCTCGGGCACCTTTAGCCTGAGGCTCTGCTGCTGTATAGTAGGCCCAGCTTTCTTATCGAGGGCTTACGCTTCGGAGAGAGATCCCAGGCTGCCCGGTTGAAAGGGGCCCATCTTAAGAGGAAGGAGTTCCAGGGGAAAATCAGTCCCGGTGGAGATAGCGATGGTACTGCTATCTCGGGGAGAAACCTAGAGGTCTACTTAAAGGAGGATCTATTATCTCTGACATCCGTGCTTCATTCCGGCTGCTAGGACCGCTCTCATAGGGACTATTCAGGTGAGCAATACCCACTCAGGCTTGAAACTTGTCGTTTCTACTCTCTCTCTCTTCCAAGTTTTACCTCAAGAAAAAAATAAAACCTTGCTGCTAAGGTTTTACACCTGTGTGGACATTGGCTTTATTACAAAGGGACTTCCGCCTAGACAGCGGAGACCAGGGATCCACTCTGGAGAGGTAACTCGCGGCAAGACCCAAAAACATTAACACCGCTCGCCCCTCTCTACACATAGGGGGGGATACCGGGCAAGTGGCAGGTGCGCCTTACTGCAAAAATGGATGGAGCGGAAGGGTCAGTGTGCTACACGTGGGGGCTCGAGTCCGGGATTTGTGGCTATCTCTCGCACGAGTGGACTGTTTTGTATGTGCTTGGAAAGTCGGCCATGGAAGAAATTGAACTGTGTTACTGTATTCTGAGAGAGAAAAAGGGGTTAAGGGGGCACAGAACTGTGGTTTTTCCAACTGCGTAAATCGTGGGCATGTCTAGAAAAAGAAAAGCCTGTGAGCTACGTGCAAGAAGAAGAAAAGGGGAGGAGTTCCCGCCACCTGTGTGTTGCATGTGGGTACTTTGGCACCAAGTGACAGAGAGAGTTGGATCGAGTGAGCAGAAACATGTCCGCTTTTCCCAGTGCCTTAATTTTGTCGGGACCCCGGATGTTCCCGGTGCTTTCTTCAATGGACATTGCTCCGATCACGGCGCCGCTTACGGATACGGGGATCTGGCTCAAACCCAGGGGCCGCTTCGCTTTGTACACCTGCAGAGATGCAGAGGCCCTGGGCATGCTCTGCCCTAAATGCCAAGGACTGGCTGTGCAATTACGGCCATTCGGAAGGTGTGCATCCTGTGGAGAGTTCCTCTTCGAGGTGGACCAGACCACCGAGAAACCCCGGGTCTACCGGGTCAACTGCCTTATAGGTACCATCACTTCCGAGGAAGAGACCTGTACTCCCACAGCCAAGCCCACGCGCACCACATCGACTGCCACGGATGTGGCCAACAACGATGTCTCAGCTGCTGCAGAGCCATCGGCGGATACCGCAGCGGACGCTGCCTCTGCCAGCTCCGAAGTACACATCCCGCCCGCAAAACGGAAGGTGGGATATGTTAAGGCCTCCCGCGGCCGCGGTCGAAGCCTGCCCCAGCACCTACCAGAACCGGACTTTGAGAGCGGAAGCAAGCCCTAGAAGTCCACGTCGGGTGACAGTAAGGAGGCTGGGACTGTGATGTTAGGTTTGCCGGGGAAGGGAAAGAAGCGTATGCCCCATACTACTGGGGATGTGTGGACAGCCGACCCTTGGGAACTATTACCGTCTGAGGAAAATGTGTCTGTGTCTACCCGAAACTACTTGCCCGCTGAGGAATATGACACCTCAGACTTGGATCCATCATCCGATGTGGGTGACGATGCAGAGATAGATGACATGTTCATCAAAAAAAGATGGGACAAGTTGAAACCTGTCGCCCCGGCCCACAGTTTGAAATTGGGGTCGCCCATGAGTTCAGGGAGTACTACACCCCATGTGGAGGTCCCGGCCATAGAAGGAATGACTGTATCTGCCCCAAGTGGAGAATCCCTACCAGGGCCTGATACGGCCACAGTCCGGAGATCACTGGACGCCATTGTACTCGCTGGAAGTGGGGATTGCAAAACTATTCCCCATCTTGCCCGCTTGCAGCGAATCCTCAACAAGAGAGTGGCCAGTGAGTATGGTTGGGAGTACCCCTATGTGCCTAAGGAACTGTTTGAGATAGAAGCTTATCGAGAAAGGTGGTACTCCGAAGCTATATGGGACTACCTTGAAGTGTCCAAGTCCCGTAGACACTTTGCTTGTTCAGCCGCCATGACTGAGTGTTTTAAAGGTTGTCGCAAGGAGTGGAACTATGGCCAGCACATACATGCCGACAGGGTGGTGATCTGTTGCCCAGGGAGAGAGGACACTGTCTATTTTTTAGAGACTCTGGACAAACAGTAGAAAACTCTTATTCTCCCGGATCCCCACTATTACCTCTAAGACAGGAACTTGTGTTCTTCTTCATCCTGTCTTTGCGCGGACAAACCATGCCCTGAGTTTAAATGACCTTGTTCTACTGAAAGGGGACGTCTGCTCCACGGAGGAAAGAGACTGGAGAGCTTGTTCTTGTTTTTTTTTTCTCTCCTAAAGAAAGTGACTATTTCTTTCCTCTAAATTGAACTCTGGGGTAGTCAGTCAGTAGGTCATGCGAAGGAACGCCGCCGTCAAAATGTGGAGGTGTTCGTGTGTACTGTGCTGCAGTCCCATGCACAGCTATTGTGAGATGTAATTACTTTATGCTAACCCTAGGTGGCAGCGGTTTGCAGAAAAAAAAAAGGCTGCACTAGCTAAACAAAACATTTAGGCTTAGATGTTCCCCCCCCCCCCTTCCTTTCTTCCCTTTATGCTAGGACTAGCATGGAAGAACTTTAGAGAAGGGAGTCGCTTCCTTTAGGGGAGGCAGTTCACTTCTGAGCTGTAGAGAATGTTAGGAATAGGATATAATCATCAACCATGTGAGTTGCTAAATGTTGTACCTTCATTAAATATAACCATATTGCTACACTTAGAGGCACCTCTTTTCTCTTTTATACTCTGTAGTAGACATGTGCACTGCCAAAAAATTCGTTAGTTTTCGTTTTCGTTTCATTCGTTTTTTTTTTTTTTCGTTTTTCGGGTCATTCGTTATGATCGCAATTCGTAAATTCGTAAATTTGTACATTCGTAAATTTATACATTCGTAAATTTGTACATTCGTAAATTTGTACATTCGTAAATTTATACATTCGTAAATTCGTACATTCGTAAATTTATACATTCGTAAATTTATACATTCGTAATTTCGGAAATTTGGAAATTCGATATTTTCGAAAACCCGAAAATTTGAAAATCTGAAAAAATAACTATTAAATTATAGTTGTAATTTCCTTTCAAATTTGGCTGTTAGCGAACGTAACGAATACAAATTTATCTGAAGTTATGCATAACCTGAAATAACAAATGCCGCATCTAAACAAATGGAACGGAACAAATTAATAATAATAAATAATAAAACGTTTTTATTATTATTATTGTTATTTATTATGATTATTAATTCATTACGTTCCATTCGTTTAGATACGGCATTCATTATGTCGGAAAACAATTCGTAACTTCGTTAAGTTCATTAACAGCCAAATTTGAAAGGAAATTACAATACCCATAATTGAATAGTTAGTAATAGTTAAGTTATTAGTTAATTATTATTTCAGATTTCCGAATTTACTAATTTACGATTGTACGAATGTAAAAATTTACGAATGTACGAATATTTGGAAATTCGTAAATTCAAATTTACGAATTTCCGGATAGTTGTACATTCGTAAATTCGTGCATTGGTAAATTCGTATATTCGTAAATTCGTACATTCGTAAATTTGAATTTACGAATATTCGTTAAAATTCGTTAAATGAGTTTTCGTTAATTCGGATATTTCCGAATTAACGAATTTGTCGAAATTCGTTAAAAAACGAATTCGGAACGAAACGAATTGCACATGTCTACTCTGTAGCTCCTGCTGGATTTTGCTTCTAATCCCCTTGGGTGGCTTTCATTTGTAAATGGACATTTTATGGTTACAGGCAGTCCCCGAGTTACGAACACATTAGGGACTGTAGATTTGTTTGTAAGTGGAATGTGTTCGCAAGTCGGAACGCTGCTTGTAAGTGTAACTTCCACCTGCGCAGGTATGTGGGATGTTCCGGTGTCCGCCTGTGCAGGGATGTGGGATGTTCCAGGCGTTTCTGGGGCTCTTCTGGCCATGCAGTACATGAAGTACTGCAGTGTGGAATGTGTGGAATGTGGCAAGATAGCTGCTCGGAGGTATCCAGGACCAGCAAGCAGCCGGCATTGAGGCCGTTCGTAAGTAGGAGTAGTTTGTAAGTCGGGTTTTCGTAAGTCGGGGACTGCCTGTACACAACATATCACATTTCTATAATCTTTTTATATGGACTATAAACTGAAGGACTTAGAAATAATTGGTTGTGGAACGAATCATTTGAGTTTCCATTATTTCTTGTGGGAAAATTTGCTTTGATATAAGAATGCTTTGGATTACAAGCATGCTTCCGGAACGAGTTATACTCCCAATCCAGGGTTTTACTGTACTAAGTTTTCTGTTTTTCCTGCTTGGAATGCTTTGCGATTCAAAGAATTGGTAGGACACGCCTGATAGGCCTTTAGCTGCTGGAGAGACTAGACCCCACGTTGCTTAATCTATTTTCTTGAAAATGTATTAACCAGGCTGCTTAAGTCCACAGGGCCCAAGAACACCTACGTCAGCAAAGCTAAAGATAGCAACAGTGAGAATTGTGCCTGCGCTCTTATCTAGATCCCTTTTACTTTCCACTGAGCTGCCGCTTGGCTGAACTTAGACCGCACTGAGAGATGCTTCTCTCCATGCCCAGGATGTTCACTCACAACAAAATAAACAAGGTGGAGATGAAAATTAAAGGGAAACTATAGACTATTTTTAATGAGCCCCTACTCTGAGTTATTACTGTGACAGCTACCTTAAATTGTAATTCCACGTTTGCTGTCAGATGGGAGAACTCCCTACTATCTATATATTAGTTATGTGGTCCTGTTCACACATCATGCCTAAAAATATTTTTAATGTTTTAAAAATAATTCTTTACCCTTCTATTGTAATCATTTGTTTGGAAAAAATGTATACACGGGACACTATAGGCAGCTTCTATTGTTTAAAATAGCTTAAAATGTACAATTGGTGGACAGATCTAGGGACAGTTTTGTCAGTGCTTTATCATACAATGTACCATCCAAGCCTTGAGATCTTTTAACCCTATGTTAAGAGAGTGTGAATTTCTGGTTCACAACAGATAATGAGACCTGCCAGCACAATACAGAGAGGGTTAATTATGGTAAATATAATTCCCTAGCTCCCTCATAATAGAAGGGGAAGATAGGTAGGAAGTAAAAAGGTAAGCACAAACAGATCCATAGCTCCACTCAAAACTGGTCTATGGGAACGTTTGACCATTTTTCCAGAAGCACATTTGTGAGGTCAGGCACTGATGTTGAATGAGAAGCCCTGTTCGCAGTCTCCGCTCTAATTCATCCCAAAGGTGTTCTGTCAGGTTAAGGTCAGGACTATGTGCAGGCCAGTCAAGTTCCTCCACTCCAAACTTTCTCATCCATCTGTTTATGGACCTTGCTTTGTGCACTGGTGCGCAGTCATGTTGGAACAGGAAGGGGCCATCCCCAAACTGTTCCCACAAAGTTGGGAGCATGAAATTGACCAAAATGTCTTGGTATGCTGACGCCTTAAAGCTGAGTTCTACCCAAAAATAGAACTTCCGCTTTTTGGAATCCTCCCCCCCTCCAGGGTCACGTTTGGCACCTTTCAGGGGGGAGGAGGGAGCAGATACCTGTGTACTACATGTATTTGCTCCCACTTCCGGGCATAGATCACCGCGGTGACCTACACCACGTTCAGCGCCTACTCAAATCCCCCCCCCCCCCCGTTGTCTTCTGGGAGACACACAGGTTCCAGAAGACAGCAGGGACCAGTGGGATCGTGCAGCGCGAGTCGTGCATGCGCAGTAGGGAACCAGGAAGTGAAGCCGCAAGGCTTCACTTCCTGATTCCCTTACCGAAGATGGCGGCGGAAGCATCCGAGAGGCGAGGGAGAGATCAGCTTCGGGTGCCGACATCGTGGGGACAGGTAAGTGTCCTAATATTAAAAGTCAGCAGCTGCAGTATTTGTAGCTGCTGACTTTTAATATTTTTTTTTTCGGCAGAACTCTGCATTAAGAGTTCCCTTCACTGGAACTAAGGGGCCAAGCTCAACCCCAAAAAAACAGCCCCACACCATAATCCCCCCTCCACCAAATGATTTGGACCTTGCTTTGTGCAATAGTGTGCAGTCATGTCCAATCAGAGCGGGAGCGGGTCCCCTGGTCACATGGTCACCGCAGACCCAGAAGGGCAGAATCACGTGCCTGTACGTGATTCTGCCCAGAGGAGCCGTCGCCCTGCAGTAAATGTATGTGGGGTGGTTGGCAAGGTTAAAGCCAGGACCTGCCATTGAATACAGCCCATCAGCCTTCTTTAAGAGGATTTTGCATTCCCCTGTAAGAATGCAAAACCTTTAAGATGGCCAAATGCAGGACAAATATAGTTGTCAATTAATTCTGAATGATCTCAGAAACATCTAAAAACTGATGGTCCTAACATAAGGCGCAAGAGAAGCACGTTAACCCTTTGTAAGTTCCAACATCATCCAACATGGAGCTTACCCAGGGTTTGGAGTCCCATCTCTTTTTAGCTTTGGGGTAGACTCACCAGATAGGATATTCTCCTTACAAGAGAACTTGAATAATCCTTTCACTACCACCAGCATATGCCATACATCGCCAGCAGCAGGGGGTTTTAAACACAATCACAGCTGCTAAAGGAAATGTGTGTAAGGCTAGGATTATATCTATGCATACATAGGTGTGCACAGCCTATTGTATTAGGGTGTGCACCCCAAAGCTTAAACACACATTACCGATAACTCACAATGTTCATTCAGAAAGGGAAGGGACCGGTAAATTACATATTTACCGACCCCTTCCCCAACTCATCCTAAAACATCTCCGCAGCAACATCCGACGGGAGAGGAGAGGAGGGAAGTCTGGAGCGTGGTGGGAGGGGAGGGCAGTAGGGGGAATCTGTGCTGCAAGGGGTTAATTAGGGTGTGCCTGGGCACACCCTGTGCGCACGCCTATGTATGCATATCAGGAAGGCATGCAAAAACACGAGTTTTCGTGACACGCAGAAAACACGCTGCCATTTAGCAGATGTGCAGCAGTGCCATTAATTGTTATTGGCACTCCCATGTACCTGCCAACGCAGAACCATGCTGTTGGGTGCGGTGCATTTTCAAAAGAGGGTCAGGGACTTATTTTCTATCTTTCTCAGGCATAGGGCAGCGACATGCAGGAACACGTGAAAAAACACGCTGAAATTTATTTTGTGCTTGGTCGTACCTGTAGGTGTAAACTAAGCCTAAATCTGACAAACTGACTGTCAGATGGAAGCGATTGGGTGGCTGTACAGCCACCTGATCACTCTCCAGCACCTCTGCTACATTTTCTGATGTAGTCCAGTAAATGTTACGACTGAGCTTATGTCAGTCGACTCAATGTAACTTAACTTTTAGCAGAAAAAGACCAAGTGGCCACTCAGTCTGCCCCTTTTATTTATGCAAATATATACTGTATATATACACTATATTGTCAAAAGTATTGGAACGCCTGCCTTTACATACACATGAACTTTAATGGCATCCCAGTCTTAGTCCATAGGGTTCAATATTGCGTTTGCCCACTCTTTGCAGCTATAACAGCTTTAACTCTTCCGAGAAGGCTGTCCACAAGGTTTAGGAGTGTCTATTCTACTCTAATTCATCCCAAGTCTATCGGATTGAGGTCAGGACTCTGTGCAGACCCTTCAAGTTCCTCCACCCCAAACTCGCTCATCCATGTCTTTATGGACCTTGCTTTGTGCTCTGGTCCAAATCATTTGGTGGAGGAGGGATTATGGTGTGGGGCTGTTCTTCAGGGGTTGGGCTTGGCCCCTTAGTTCCAGTGAAGGGAACTCCTAAGGCATCAGCATACCAAGACATTTTGGACAATTTCATGCTCCCAAATTTGTGGGAACAATTTGGGGATGGCCCCTTCCTGTTCCAACATGACTGTGCACCAGTGCACAAAGCAAGTTCCATAAAGACATGGGCGAGCGAGTTTGGGGTGGAGGAACTTGACTGGCCTGCACAGAGTCCTGACCTCAAACATTGCTATAGACACACTCCTAAACCTTGTGGACAATCTTCCCAGAAGAGTTGAAGCTGTTATAGCTGCATAGGGTGGGCCACATCAATATTGAAACTATACGGACTAAAAGTGGGGTGCCATTAAAGTTCATGTGCGTATAAAGGCAGGCGTCCCAATACTTTTGGTAATAAAGTATAGTGTGTGTATATATATATATATATATATATATATATATATATATGTATGTATGTATGTATGTATATATATATATATATATATATATATATATATATGTATATGTAGCGCCCTCCTCACTCCCCTCTTCGTCTTCAGCTCGTCGCTCGTCTGTCTCTTGTCTAGGGGTATCTTTTAGAGGGGAAGGGAGCGGGGACACTACGCCAGGCCTTCACCACAGGTGTCAGTGTGATATAAGCAAAGTTCTTTTACCTTCGGGTCAGTGTTGTGCACCTGGAGCCTCCACCGAGAGTCACCTTGAACAATGTCTGTCAGGAAATGAGCCCCACACCATTAAAGTCCAACACTCCTTTATTCCTCTCGAATGAACACAATCAGTTGAACTCCCTTGGTAGAAACAGAACAGAAAAGGAGGTGTGGATGCGAGTAGACCCAGACACAATGTGTTCTCCACTTTCCTCCCTGAAAGTGGGTTGCGGTCTCCGAGCGAGGGGGGAATTTCCTTCCAGGCGGTCTCCGATGGGAGGCTCACCTGTCACTGGCAATATGCTGCACCAGGTCTTCAAGTGAGGAGCTCCCCCTGGTCCATTACGCCCTCCGGATTCGGGTACCCTCTCCCGGGGTTCCCTAGGATCTCCTTCCCTCGCGGAACTCAGTGTTGGGCACTGAGCTCCAGACCTCCATCCGAGTACCTCACCCCAGGCTAAAGGTGCCTGGGATGGAACACGACCTCCGGCTGTCCTCTAGGCCTAGGCCACCTAGAGGACCGACACGAACCCCCGCCCACAGGCTGAAGGTGCCTGGGACTCGACCCCGTCACCAAGATGGCCGGCCCTTTTATACCCCCTCCCGGCAAGCACGGCGGGTTCCCCGCCCCACCATTCCTCTGCCGAGGGAGGACAAAAGGAGACACGGCACACAGCAATGATTCAACCCCAGCCCAGGGCGACAGCCCCACCTGCTGGGCTGCAGGGAATTACACATCACTGATGTCTCTGCAAAGTTCAAATTACACCCGGGAAAGTACATACCCGCTACATATATATATATATATATATATATATATATGTGTGTTTATTATCCCGGGTCACAATGTTTTTACAGTGCTTCTGGGCAGCGGGGCCACAGCCTCTTGTCACATGTTAGAGAGAAGGCCATGCTGGAATCACCGAGCACAGAACTACATGCTCACTGGTCAGATTCAACACTGTTAAGAACCCGAGCAAAGCCAGCAACTGAAAATGAGTGCCAATTAAAATATTTAGGTTGCTTAGTGGGTAGGCAGCGTACCCTGAGTGAAATTAAATGGATGTTAATGTTGGACCGGAATGTACCTCTCATTTTGCAGCAGCAGCTTCACTTCCCACGGGTTTTCCAGAATAATAAACCGGGGAGAACTGTCTGGGGTTATTGTGTATCACACCATGTATAAATGTATATTCCCAAAGGCTTTGTTTGTTTAGCATGTGATGGGATTCGGTTCGTCATGTACATATGTTGATCTGTCTTTGCCAACTGCTTCTTTAACGAAATAAGTTTTTTTTTTTTTTTTTTTTACTCATTAAAATCTGTTCAAAGGGATTTTAACTGGTCTCATCCAATTATCTTTATAAAAGGAAATAGATTGATGTAAGGTCTTTTTCTTATTCAAAGTACTAATTCTTATGTGCTATAACCCAGAGCAACCAATCACAATCCAATCTGCTGAAGTCAGTGCAGTACAAAATCAAATCTGATCAAATCTGATAGGTTGGTATGGGTTTCTGCATTCAAAGTAGAACTTAAAGTGGAACTTAAGGCAAAACTTTTTTTTTTCATTTCGGATACAGTAAGGAAGGATTAGAACCCCTGACAGTTTATTAAGATTTCCCTTCACTTCTTTTCCCACACCTATAGAGAGGTTTGGGGGGAGAGCCAGAAGGCGGATCTGACATGTCTTTGGTAACTTGCTGAATGCACCTAGAAGAGGCAGCCAGACGAACCAGTATGGCAGCGCGGGTCCCGGTATATGTCACCCGAACAGCAGATTGCAGTGGGACAATGCTGG